>OW121818.1:17500000-18750000 GCA_933228935.1 Pemphredon lugubris
GTCGATAACGCCAAAGTTTATGTCACACTCTTTACACTTTACTTATCTCGTAAAGGAACATTTTTGTGTTAGTGGTAACCGTCGACTAGATAAAGGACAAAATTACTGCGTTAACAGATTCTTAATATCGATCCTCGATCGAATAAATTATCGCTGAACGTTCGTTCTAAATGTCGATTGGTTCAAACGCTATCTTTACAACATTCGCATCTTGCAGTGTTATAAATCAAGGCTCAAATGCTGCGGTGTAATTTTGTGATAATCTCTTAATATGATTTTTTTATATTAAATCCACTGTATTATGTAGCGATAAGATTATATCCATTCCCCATGAACGTTCGAATTAAAAAAGAAAGTAGAACCATTCATAATGAAAATACAAAACAACATGTTACAACGCTCAGATCTTGTTGATTTATATATCAAGGCTGAAATACTGCGGTGTAATTTTCTGATCATCTCTCGCTATAATTTTTTTTTATATCAAACCAACTGCACTGTATCGCGATAAGGCTGTGTGCATTCCGAATTAATAAAAAAAACAACGTAGAACCATCGTATGCGTTCTGGCGTTAACGCTATTCCGACCGACACTTTATGTATACCTACGTGTTCCTACCGTGACCGGTCTTTAAACCAACTTATATTTCTTAATATTAGAATGAAGATAATAGTAAACTTGATAATGACAAAATGTAGTTTCTTTTATTTAGAAATGGATGACGTGTATTTTAATATTTCACCGGAAAGCATTTAAGGTAAGGGGAATCAATACCTCTTTAATAAGTCTACAAACGGGCTTTACGTCTGTACTATGCCTGAGAGAGAAGGAGAGAACGTGAGCGTAAGAAAAAACGAGAGAGTCTTAGTGAAATCGTACCAAATCGTATGGAAGCACTTCTGGCTAAATGAAACATCTCGCTCTGCAAAAGGTCTCAAATAAAAGCTGAAAGTCCAAACATATCATGAACGGTGCGCTTTCGAGCGGACAACGTCCAGAATTGGAAAAATAGCTCAAAATGATGGGCGGCCATCATGAAATCCCGTCGTGATCGCAAAAGTGACAGATTCAAGTTTCCAGTACAATTGTGTTATTATTTATTATAGAGTGATTGATCTCTGGACTGAAGACCGTCCGTGACTTCTACGGACTTTTATCTCTCATTTCAGACCTTCTGTAGAGCGATATGTTATTTCATTTAACCAAAAGTTCTTCCATACGAAACGCTTGTTTTTCACCATTTTCCTCGCTTCTGACGTAACAAGACGCAAGGCTCGAAATAGACGTCAAAACCATTGAGTAGTATCGATTCCCCTCAAGTGACGGTGCAATATGTTGTATGTAGGAAATTCTAACGAAATTTAAAAAACGCTCATTCGATTAGTCGTGATAGGAACAGCGTTAAAATACAAAAGAACGCGTCAAAACGATATACCGCATGCTTCTACCGATCGCCCGGCTCGCAAGGACGAACCCCGACGCTCCCCGAATTCTCAAGCAACGCGTAGAATAGAACAGTAATCGAGAGTCGAAATGGAAAATCCGTGAAGTTACTCGGGGCAGTTCGTAGCGAGACAGGTTCCGACAGCGGGGCAGGCTCGATGAGAGAAAGGCGGACCGGTATTATCGAAGGTTCGTAGCAAAGCCGATCGTTGAATGAAATTTAAGTGGGTCGCGCATGAATGAAATCGTGCCTGCTCTCTCCCTCGTTTCTCCCTCTCCCCCTCCTCCACCTCATCTCTCTTCACCGCGGCGCACTCGCTTTGCTTGCACTTACTTTGCAAACGCGAGTCGCGTGGGCGACCGGACGCGATTTAAACGATCGGTCGCAGCCCAGAGACTCGCAAATCACTCTTTGCGATCTCTCGGATTTCCCGTGCCAGGAACGACGAGTCTCTTCTTTTCCGGACTTTTTACGCCGTCGGTGGCAGGAGAGAGATATACGTTTGACGGAAAAGGTTCGGCCGATTGGATCGAGCGTCCTAACGTTTCCTCTCATGGCGCGACGTTGAGTCTTCTTTTTTTTTAATTAGCGTTAGGTTTACGGGACACGTTATCTTGATCGATTTTTTTTATACCAATTTTTCATACACCACCTAACCTTCATAAAAAGCGGGCCACCGAGTACATTTAATACGGTAGTAAGGAGATTTATTAATTACGTTAGAAGAAATAATTTTCGTAGAAATGTAGTCAATTGAACTGAATATTGAATATAATATAATGTAATATAATATTGTTTGTAGAAATGTTTGTAGAAATTCAGTTAATTGGCTTGAATATAATATCAATAGGTGCTTTATCCAGCTGAAAACAAGTAATTTGTACTTGCTCAGATTTCTTGATTTCACATATTTTGTATGAAGAAGCTTCTATTAGTGAGCAACGATCTGTGTTGTAAGTTATTATTTTCTAATTTTTATAGACAAAGGCGTACTTGTACCTGGCCCACGTATTTGCATTTTTAATGCTTTTTCTATTTTTATTACGAATATCACGGAGAAAATTACAGAAACCGTTTACATTTCTCTTCTACCACTTGTACTGTCTTTTATCCATTTAACGGGACAAATGTACACTAAAATTCATTTTCTTCAAAGTTATCTCCCAAGAAAATTTCCAAATTCTCTATGTGGTCAAAGTCACGCGTGTACGTAGAGATACGTATATAAGAAATGTGCGTAAACCTTCTGCTAAGGAACGTCATGTTCAAGTGCGAAATGCACGGGAACGGTACACCTTTCGCTCTTTGCCATCGCGCGTATTCGCAATTGTAATTAAAAGAAATTTGAAATAAACACCCGACAATCCAACTACTCGCGTGGTAACTCGTACTCCAACAGAATCGTGCCGAACAAGTTGTTTTATTCGCGTTCGCCGTTCGTAAGCACGAAAGTGTAACTGGCACGACGATAAATCGCTAATACGATCAGATTCTCGCCTCCCTCGGCTTACTTAGACAGTCTCGACTTACGTGCCCCGCGTAACGATAAGCCAACAGAAAATGGCTTAATATCGTGCATCGTGTGGCGTTACCAAACAACCGGATTGCTGATAGTGCAACAATATTCGAGAACGGGAGACCGAGATAGCGGGCATTGTTTATCGTAATGGAAGTAACGCGACGCATTGGTACTCAACGTGGAACGTACTTACCCCGCAATTTATTCAATTCCTTTTTACTTCCATCCGGTTATCCGCGAAACGAATGGGAGGCGTCCGCGTAATCGAGTAACTTGCCCTCTCTCGCTCTTAAACCGTCCATTATTTCAAACGTAATCTCGTTATTGTAATCTCGAAATATTTTTATCCCGCCTCGTACGCTAAAATTGCAGGGGCTACGTTTGAATAATTTATAAGTATAAATAAATAAAGTTACCTCCGCGTTGCTCCCGAACCGCTTTGCATAACGGACCGACGAAGCGACTGGTTCGACGAGTTAACGGATTATAATACCCGCGAATGGGATTTATTATTATGTATGCCTCGCGATTGGAACGCGTGGAATAATTCGCGGTGATTCCGTGGCCGAAACGAGTTCCGAATCCCTCGGTTTCTACGCCAGTGCGTTCGACAGCGATACGATCAAACCGTGGAATGCCAGGTATTTCCTGATTGTGAAACCAACTCATGGAAGATCCGTGAGCGCGTTACTACTCTTGGTTATTAGACGAGAACTATTAGACACCGATAAATCAGGTTGCACCGACATCCGGACGGATCGCAATTATGTAACGGCGAGTAAGAAGATGGCTCTTCGATTTGTTTCTTTCAGTCGTCGGACCGACGCGACGCGACGGTCGTCGTTAAGAGGATACAAATGAAAAATACTCATGACGCTCGAACTATTGTTTGCGTCGGTGGCAAGGATATTATTTTTTTTTTACTGCGAATTGCTCGTGAAATTTCGAATAAATTTTCTAATTACCGTTGGATGAGATTTGGACTAATCGAGCAAGAAATTCGCATAAAAAGAATTAGAAGATTCATCGCGGTAATTGATTAGAATTTTTCAAGCTGCGTTTCGTGCGTAATAACGGCGAAGCTCGTTTCGCGATATTACAGATCGTCGGTCAAATCGCTCTTTACATCTCGGACGTTTATTATGCATTAATGTTATACCGAAGCGTGCACTTCGCCACCAGACATCTAATTTCTTTTCAATTAATTTATTGATAGACGTTTCGAGATTTGCATTGCTAATACCGCGCACGGTCGTTTCGTTTTAATTCGCCGACCGAAGATGCGTCGAGATTAAACCGCGTACGATGGTATCGCTCGTTGCGACACAGAATCCAGAAACCAATAGCCACGCTCCGACCATTCTTGCATTTGCGCGCAAAAATTTCTGAAACAATGGAATTCTCTCGACATTTGATCATCTTCCATTAGCCCTTTTAGTAGCGACTGAAAAAGTTTTACCTAATTGTAAGTGAAAAATACCGAGCCAAGTTGACGTAAGTTACATTTGAAATTTTTTAACTTTGCGTGATAAAAAGTTTTCGAGTATGTAAGACTTGCAGTAAAATAATAATATGAAGTTTATTTACTGGGGGATTATATCATGTTTCCACTACGAATCTCTCACTATGACAATTATATCACGACTCAACTACGAATCCCCCCTCCTTCGGGGACTCCGTCCCTTTGAAGGAGTTTTGGGTCCTAATGACACTCCAATAGCATGGCAGCCCTCAGTGCCGTCGCCGGTATTGGTCCACCCGCGCTGGCGATGGAAAAGTGTCCCTCATTGTCGCCCGCCAGGGACGAAGCAAGGAAATTCTTACAAGTATTCTGTCTAGGCTCGGGTGACTAACCGTCCCGCAAAAGCGGAATTGTCCCGTTTTTTCACTACCATTCCCGGTGTCCGGACGCTCAAATGTCCCGTATTTACGCCAGCGTTTCTCAAACTGTGGGTCGCGACCCACTGGTGGGTCCCGAATCATTGTTTGGGGGATCGCGAGAAATCTTTTAAATTATATGGATTCTACGAAATTTATGGTTTTTAAAGTGTCCTGCCATTCCTATTATTATTGTAGTAATAAAAAAATTAATCAATAAGTATTTTTGCTTTTTTAAAACTACTTTTTTATCCTGTAAATGTACAACCATGTATGTCCTAAAAAGATTGAGAACCACTGCATTAGGCACTAAAAACTGTTTCGAATCGTTACAATTTGTTTAAATGTGTCAAGAAATTTGTACGAATAAATCAGTATTTACCGTATCTTGTTTTCATTTACATACCTCAAGGTTAAAATTACAAAACTGAATAGAAATAGTTTGAAATTGTGTTCATTAGTCCATGTTGGAATATAATTTTCTATTTCGAGTTAGTACATACTTAAACCATCGTTACAATCATTTTTTATATATTTATATTTCATTGTTTTCAAACCTTCCACTGTATTATATTATCATTTTGTGTTATATTTTCAATAGTGCTTAAAACGAAAAACTGAAAACTTGCCTTTTTTGAGAGAGGTGCAGAAAGAGGAAGAGAGAGATTCACATATATATTTAGGCATTTAGGGAATCAATTTATCCAAAAAGTATAGAAGTCTCGTTTTTTTTAGTTGACGATTTAGTCACCCTAGTCTAGACGCATTTTAACCGTAGAAACATAATTTACGTCCGCGTAACGTAGGCGGTCGCTACATATTTCTATCTCTTTTTACTCATAAACACGCAGCGCGCTGTCTATTTCATTTTCAGCCAACTGTGTCGTCAGCCAGAGCTACCGTAGGACGGCTGTGTCGCAGCAGTAAGTGCTCTCAGTACTGTATGGTATAGTTATGGCGTGCGTCCGCGAACGTATCATGATCTTTAACACCGTCTGGAACACGATTATCATTCTAGGGTTAAAGAGCGAAACTTCTGCTTTCGTCTGTCATGAGCCACTTTTTCCTACGAAGTTCAAATTTATTTTGACACGGAGTTCCCTCGCTATGCGATATGACTTTAAAAAATGTGTAACTTTAATTGAATAGCTGAGTGGGAAAAGGATAATTTTCCAAAAATACAAAAAATAAACTGAGATAGGTGATTAGACGTTTTATATAAAAAAAACTATTGATTATTATGATCTCATATTTAAGGAGATTAAAGTTTAGGTACTGGGTAGTGTATAATTGTACACATAAGATTTTTACTCAAGTAAAAATTAAGGAAGAAAGTATGTTTTTTAATTTCCCGAATGTTGGGTGTTGAGGAATATTATCCTTTTTCCACAGAGCTATTTCCTATCAATTTCCTATCAAATAAAACGAATCGGTCGAAGCGGCTCGAAAATCGATTTCAAGTTTCGACACCCGAGGCACGGATAAAAGAATGGAGAGGGAAACGGGGCAAACAGCACCGCGTAACAATAATAATAAAAAAGTACGTTGTAAATATATTTATGCGCGTACAAGAAGATCCTCCTTAATGTATTTTTTTACACACGTTTTCTTTTTCATTTCATGCGCGCGGAAGAGAAAAACAGCCGCGAGTCGAGAGCTGACCCACATATCGTAATTACCGTGGGCAATTAAAATTAGCCACGCTTCACCGATTTTGGTATCGGCTCGCAATGACGATTACACAGATAACGATACCCGGAGGGTTTCGTCGACCACCGAACGATCAATTTCACGATTTCTCTCGAACGCGGTAGTTTACTGTTTGCGTTTCTTCATTACCGCCTCGTAATAACCAATTAAACGCTAATTCCGACGAACGTAAATGCAAATTCCCCGATTAAATTTCTTCACGGAAATTCCTTTGATTTCGCTCTACCATCGGCGTCATATTAATTTCCATCGATAATACAATTATTACGAAATCCCTTCGTTTGCCCTTCAATAACGCCGATAATGGTCAATTAAACAATCGTTACCGATCCTCGAATAGCAATAATAATAAAGCAATAACAAATTACTTACCGAATTATTGCGAGGAATAATATCAAAACAATCCGCTGTTCACGGTGTATCAATTAGTCCTCTCGCGAATTACTCCGCCTCCGTTAACGAAGTAGTCGATTAAACTCGATCAAAGCCAATTAATACATTCGACGCGGAACAATAATAAAGTTACCCAACCGAACCGACCCGCCGCGCCGCTCGATTTTGCTCGTTAACATCTAACAGCACCGGGGCCTGACCAATGCGCGTTACAGCATTACACAAATTATTCCACCTCCGACAGGCGACCGCGTACCCCGTGCAATCTCAACGAGGTAATATCGCCGGGACAATTAGTGCGCGCATTAATTGGCAATTAGCGTGCAAGAGTTCATCGGCAGCAGTGGCTGGCGGGAAAAGACGCTAGGGGGTGAGATGAGGAGGGGAGAAAGGGTTAGAAGGAAGATGATAAGTTTCTCCTCGAGAGGAGCGTATTGCGCAACGTCGTCAACACGACCGCGTCGGGACGAGGCTGGGAATCGAGGAAAAAGCTCATCAAAGGCGAACCGCCGCGCTCGCGGGCGCGCAGAAACGACGATAGTATCTGTGCCAACGATAAGGCGTAAGAATCATTGTAAACAGACGGCCGAAAAGCTTTATCTGACGACCTTTCGGCGTTGGTCGCGTCAACGTTTTTCTTGCTGTAATAATTATAGGAAAACGCGTAATTGAGAGCTTTTTTTCTGAGGTCGGAGAATTTAGGTGTGGTTTCCGAGGAAGATATAGTTCGATAAAACTTTGATAACGAAATCTAACATCGAGTCGGTTATTTCGGAGAGGCGTGCGTAAGGTTTAATAATCGTGCGCGTGTGCGTTTCCGAATTAAATGTTTCGATTGTGAATAAGAGTTTTCAATAAACATATTTCACCCGTTGATCGCTAGGTTACCTGTATTTGGGTGACACGCGTATTTAGGTGGTATATGTAATTAAATTAATATTAGGATTATTAACGCGCCATTCTAATGCGAGCGACGCGGCGGCAACGCATTAATAAACCGAAAGGTAGACCGATCGTTTCTATATATATTATCACACATAGAATAGAATAGACATATAGAGTATAGCATATGCATATAGAATCACGGAGAAAGCGAACAGAATTTTTGGGAATGTTAAAAAATACAAACTACTTGATAGGTTAGAAATACATTCCGAGCAACACTTACATTCTCTCTATGCTAATTAGATTCCAGATAATCGAACGACAATTCGAGGCGAAAGGTCACAGTCGATTAATGCTCTCGTACGGAGATAACCGTAATGCTTTTCACTTTGTACATACAACGTATTGCCATTAAAATATCTAGATATCATTTTAACCGATAAGCAGATGGGTCCGCTTCTCTCGCCACCCAGGTAGACACGGTACTCGATCATTTAATCGTCACTCTTACGACTCGTTTGTCTTGCAATTGCTTTTAAGACTCGTACCTTTTATTCCTTACTCGAGCCGCCAAGGTTACGATCCTTGGTTCGATATTGAAAATCGCGTATAATCCGCGAAGGTCGTAGGTCGAAGCGAATAATCGACTTTCTTTCGATCGATTCGTTATCAATGAAACGCTAAACTGCTTACCATTAATTCTACATCAATTGTGTTCGCAATAAATTCCGATGCGAGTCGGTGCAAAGTGCGCAACGACTTCTTCCGAGTAGTACAGCGCTTTCATTGATATTCTTGGATTACTCAAAAATGCGAGATTCTTTCCTCTCGTGATGATAATGCTCGTAATTGCAGTTGGAACATTGGGCTGTGGGTTTATGTTATAACGCATAAACGCGGATTTTAAGTTACATGGAAAGGTCGCGTTAGATTTGTCAAATTGTGATAACTCTTTATTTATCATACACATCACATCACCGCGCGACTTTGAAACCAAACAAAAATATTTATTTGCTCCATACATTACCATTCTTCGTATAGGTAAAAGGGAAACGGCTTCGAAACCTATGAACCTTCTCCAGATGTTAGGTTCCATCGAAACGCCATTATACGAGACTCGGCACGCTTAGAAAAGATACAAAGATTCCGGAATCGTTTCCCTTTTTAACACGTCAATGCAAGAGTATACAAAGTATTCCGATAACCAAAATGTTGAGCGCGACGCCGATACAAATTATAAACACAAGATAATGTGATGGGGAACGGCAAAACAGCGATTCACATAACAGGTGGTTGCTTATTGTAATAAGTGCAAAACCCCACCACATCTTTGCTTACCATGTCTTAAGGGGTTACACCACTCGAGCGCATCGAAATTCAAGGCTTTTACGCGAATTTTGATTGAAGAAATAAGAAGTTTTTATGAAAATGTAAATGCACTACCTTATTGTGTGTACATTAGAGTAGAAAATTAATATTTTTCGTATTCGATATATTGAAAAATAGCGGCTTGACAGCTAATGATCGGGAGCGCTTCGAAAATAGATAGTCAAACGGTGGGCAAGATAACTCAGCCTACACGTGATTTAGTGCAGTGAAACAAAGGAAATTGGTTTTCTTATTCCAAAAGCTAGTGAAACACGTGGCCGTTTTAAAAAATATGTATTTTTACTGAAGTGGCATCGATTCAAAGTAAAACATGTAACAAAGTACACTTTTTGTCACAAATTTCGATACTTAAAGTTGCATAGATAATCGAAATATCAATATTTTCAAAAAACCCCACGTGTTTCACTAGAGAAATATGTGACGATTGAATTGAAACAAAATCTAAGTAGATTCATTGAAAATTGGAGAAGCTAGAGTGCTTCGGAAATACTGTTCTGAGAAAAACGCGTTTAAAGTTTTCGTTACGGTTTAGACGTGGATAAAACCTTTCGGTTACAAATAAACAAACAAATCAACAACTTCCTCACGCCTCTTTTGCGGGTACCTCGAACATCCTTACTAACAGTAAAAACCAAAGAAACAATTAGAGAACTTCGTTTTCGTTGAAAATTTAAACTTTAAACTGTCGTATGAGGACGTCTCGCGCCGATGAGCGCTTTACTTCTATAGCTCGAAAATTGCCTTTTCACTTTCGATATCGTTTTGTAACCAATGGGATATCAATTTTATACGTACAAAGAGTACTTTAAGAAAAAAAAAAAAAAAATTCGAATTTTTAAAACTGTCTGAGTGGTGTTACCCCTTAATAAACTCCATTAAAATTATAACATTAATTTTTTATTGGCATTAACTTTTTAACCATTGGCATTGCTGGTCTCACGTACCGATGTCGTCCAAAAAAAAGTTTGTTCTCAGAGAATCCACGCCACTCAAACGAAAAATCTATTGTCAGTTCTTAGGGACTGACATCGCGCTAAACGTGTTAACTATACGAACAGCGATAACGTATACAACAAACAAATACTTTTATATGATACTGAAGTCGCGCGGTGAAAAAGATGTACATAAACACTAATGGGTCACTCGAAACGTGTCGAAGGTTAATCGAAATTTGTTTGGTCGCTCCAGAGTTCTAAAAACGTAGCTCGGATACATTTAGCAAGTGTTCTTTGTTTGTGGTACTCTCAGCCTTTCAAACAAAAATATGTAATTCCCTATGGTCCTCGGTTTACTTAATATCATTTTATTCCATTTTCCAACTTTCTTCCTCACGGCAATTCGAAAATTACCAAGAATAAAATGTATGCTTGAAAGATTTAAAAAATCAACCAATGTATACTTTGTAATTGAATGTACTCGAAAGTCGCAAGTTTTCAAACGTCCAAGGCCGCACGGCGATCTTGGAAATCCGAGAAGGCGAAAATTATTCAAGCCGTTATCGCTACGCACCCAGATGGCTAATGAGAGTAACTTCATGCCTTCATTGAACAAAAAGTGCCACCGAGTTACTAAGCTATACGCAAAAAAAAATAATAATATTGCGTCAAATCGCGCGTAATCATAACACGCGTACCGGCGCGACCCCACCTCGAGATCATCCGTCGATCTTGCGTCTCGATCGAGAGACCGTCTGTGGATTAAATCAGAGGTACGACGGCGAACGCCAGGTGAATTATCGTCGATTGATTTTATCTCGGGGAAAAATTCCATCGCCGTGAAATCGACAGTTCTGAACGAGCCTCTGCGGGTTTACCCCGCGACGGAATTAATGAAAAATGTGGAATGCGAGAGGCTCGTGCAATTACGCGTCGCGTCGGGACGCTACTATTGCAGGTACCTAGGCTAGAGGGGGGGAAATCGGAGACGCTATTATTAGCGTTTAATGCGCAGGTAATATGCGTAACCCTCTCACGCGGTAATGCCCGTCGGACCCAGCCTCGGTCCTCATAAATTATTCAACGGATCCGACGTCGTGCGCCCGTACGGCCTAACGCGCAGTTCTTTTATAAATTAACTTGAAAATGACGATCGTGCGTTGGAAAAGAGGCACGAAAAGGAAAAGAGAGAGAGAGAGAGAGCAAGAGAGATGAAAAAAAATGAAAACAGTAACCGCCGTCAGTCGGCCAAGGCTGCAGCTTCCAGGCGTGGGCGGATTTAACGTGCGCGTTCGATCGATCCGCGCAAACGATACGTCGCTCATGCGATTACTGCTACGCGTTTTTCGCGGGGCTCTAAGCGATACTCGATCGACGTAATCTGGATAATTTCTGGATCGTACGGACGTAACGATTTATCCGTGACTAATTACGGATACTTAGTCCTGATTTGTTATGCATTATAGTCGATGTAATTTGATCAAGAATTATGGAAAATTGCGACGCGAAGTTCCCCGTGTACGCGCGTTGTTGCAAATAATTATACCGTCGGTGTGTTCGAATGCGGAAAAAATAATCAATTTCAGCAGATATTTGTATTTTTTTTTCTCTTCGACCGACGTTGGGTAATAACGAACAGGTGGCACAAAATTACGCGCGTCGATGGTTTTCGTTTATCGCGTGTATCTCTGGTGACTCGTGAATGTTTTCGCGTCGCGCGTACGAATAAAATTTGACAAATACATAGAAAATTATTCGCACAGCAGTGCGATTTCGTTGCAGGTGTAAACGGGGATGATCGAAATCGATTATGGCTGATTTATACCGTTTGAACCATTTTCGATGTTGGTGGGTCAAGGCTGGGGCGGTTAGGAGTGGGCGGATCACCATCGGTGCAACGATAGGAAATATGTTAAACAGATCGTTTTAATGGCGGGTGCCCGTCGGCCGATTCAATTTGCATAATGCAGGTATTTCAGAATCGTCGCATTATTATTCCATCGAAACGTAATTACGGGCCACGCATGGCACGTTTGTCACTTATTCGCTTCGTCTGATTACAGCCGGGCATTCTTTACTTGCGCCACAATCAATATCGAACTGCCGATTAAACGTTTGCGCGAATTCGCGGTAGAATTCGTTATTGTGATGACTATGGGGCTTATAACTTTGATAACAATAACGGGCTGATAATATAACCTACTTATATTAGTTGGCCAAAACTATATATCTGTAGCGTGTATAATTATCATAATTGATAACAATAATTTTATTATAATACGTAGATTATTTGAAGTAATTTTATATAATGTGATATTGGGACCAACCGATTGATACCATTATCAATGATTATAATATCCGCTTTCCACTGCATATCTAAGATTTAGTTTTACGATTAATCGTTTAATCATAATGCTCGCGATCACTCGAGGAGTTCTGCGATTGATTTTATAATCGATTAATTTATCGATCGTGGGCATCATTTTAAATTACAAACTAAATATTGGATAGAATATCGAAGATCAAATAGATCTGACGGCGATAGAGCGAAACTCCTACGTTTAAACGTGTGCGCATTACCGATGCAATTGCAACGTAGTTTTACATAATTCTCTTCATTGGCATACTTTTGCCGGAAGACTTAAAATTCGTCGCCATCTAGAGTGTTAGTTATGCGCGCCATCTAAATAACTGTGGAAGTGCAATGTCCTCGACCACCAAAAGTATTCGTACGATCAAGGCTTCCAATCGTTCGGTTGTGTAAATAGAAAATGTCTCATTCGAGTGATCCTTAATTTAATAATATATAATATTATTAATTTAATATTAAATAAAAAAATTTTGATTAGGTTACTTAATAATACAAACAGCAATATAGAATAACACGTGTGCCTAATACCGGATACTGTAAATAAATTGTAAATAATATTCTGTTCAGTATTCCCCAATTCAATAATATGTATGAATAGAAATATTTAATAATACGAATGTAATACCGAAATATCGGTATCGAGAGTCTTCCTATCATTTCGTGGTACAAATAGAAAATTCGATCTTGATAACGGACAAATCACATAAAACTTCGATTAAACGCACGACGATAATCGAACCGTCCTTTTTAACCGCGCGCGTGTACCAACTAAAGTTACAAATGTGAAATGTACCGATAAGATTTGATACAATACGACTAACACGCGAACGACGCCGATAGTTCTCGAGTAAAGGTGAAAGGAAACTGGATTTAAGCTTATAAGGAATGAAACCGGTTTGAATTCGTTTTGAACAGTGAAGGAAGCATGTTTCCTTACGGCGTACCTACCGTACGCGTATGCGCTTAGATTCAGAAATGCGCGTTCGGCGTGGTAACGCGCAGAGCATTCTTACGATGTACTTACTTACTTGCCAGCCGGTGCTTCTTGCGATAGTGCAATTAGAAAAGAAAAGAACGCAAGAGGTAACGCGGTTGATTAAAATGCTCAGCAAGCGGGGGAAACTGGAAATCGACGAGCGGACTTACTTTCGTATGTCCCGTAAATTCTTTGTTTATTATCTTGTTTCTCGACCGTTTAATTACGTTGCCCTCGTAGGACTTTCGAGCGCGCCAAGTTGCGGTAACTTTAGACCCGTGATTCGTCTCGTATCGAGTTTCCAGGAGTTCTTATCCTAACTGGATCTCTTCCGCACGATAATCGTCGTCATTCTTTAGCGTTCTTTAATAAATTATCATTCAAATTTTATTAAAATCGTGTCTTCATACCGAACACTATTTTCGAATGGTTTTCAAGAGTGGTGGACTTGGAGGAATTAGCATTATTTTCTAGTTTTAACAAAGTGTCAGCTCTGATCAAATCCGAATTAGTACTCTTCAAATTGAAAACGTGTTAGTAAATATTAATATTTGTGGTATTATTTTTTGTTCATTACAAGTATGATCTTTTGCGAAAAGACTGAAAAAATATCATTCTTCTGGGACTTTGAGAAAAATTTTAATTTGACAAAAAGCATGCATCGAACTTTGAACGGCTAATTTTGATCTTAAAAATTATTCAACATTTTTTTTAAGAACTCCCATTGGCCGCTCAATATTACGATACAGCTCATTATCAAGAAATTAATTAACCTAAAACGTTCTTCTCTCCCCTTTTGATCGCATTATGTTTGTTTCATGAATCAAATCTACGACATGCGCGTTCTACGAAAAAAATGAAAAAATTCCCTCCAAAAGTGTAAAGTATTATTGACATACCAATCGATTTCTGTAATCCAGAGAAGCGTCGTGTCCAGTTCCCCGTCGAAGCTGCTTAATACCTCGCGGCGATGCCATTGTCCGCATTTTCCCCTAGCCTCCCAATGTCGTTATCAACTCATCACCGTGCACGTACATTCGCGATGGTAAATCGCTCCGCCATTAAGACGATCTTCCAAGGAGACCGCGCCGTCTCACGGACGCTCATAAACACGCCCCGGGCTCTTACTCGCGCCGCGAAAAGAAAAAAAGAAGAAGGAAAGAAACAGATACCGATCTGGTTCACACGCGGCTTTCAGGAAAAACATCCACAAGCGGGATTTACATAATGCACTTTGAAAGCTCGTCCTTCCGCGACGAGCGCCGCGTTACACATTACGAGTCTTTCACCGCGTGGAGGTTACATCACGCCACGAAAGGTCACCGCCTCTCGTATCACCACGTAGCTTCGCCTCGTTTCACCCACGTGCGCGTATTTCCGAAGCGTCGGACACTCGACGCGACGTTTCTAAACGGTTTCATAGAGTTCCAATTAACTACGACGATTCGTGTCCGCTGCGTAACTCGCGAACAGCTGTTCGAGGTGTCTCGCCCGTTGTCACTTGTCGGGCCGTTTCTTGTTATGCTTATCACGTTTCGCGCATCGAGTTCGCTCGCGATCGATACGTGAATCGTAACTATCGACACGGTATCGACCGCGGAAAATGTGCGACGATGACTGGCAAAGGAGACACCGAAAGGCACGAGGCGCGCGACGAAACTGCCGCTGCTGCTGCACCGGGCGCGTTACGCGCTACGCACTCTCGATCTATCGAACCGTCCCGAATGCTTTCGAATACACGCGGTTCGCGGGGTTTCGGAGATCTCGCGAGAAGGTTAGATTAACGGGAGGACGGAGCGCACCTCTCGTTGCTGCTTCCCACGTTCCTTTGCATATTCAAAACGCCATTCCTCGCACCGATCGTTTCACTCGTTCGACGATTCCACCCGTTGCCCGAGTAATTATCCACTCGAGATACCTCACTTATCGTGAAAACAAAGACCTCGCGTAGAACTCGTGTAATATCGCAGTCGCGTTGATGGCGATGGTGCACTAAAAACACGAGGCGAGCTCGCGACACTATTCGCGCAGTGCGAAGCGAGACCGACATGACCGGGAGAAAGAGAAACACTGTTCGTTCTTCCGTGACGGGGCGGGGCGGGGCCCGACCCCCTTGGATTAGATTTCTTTGGTGATTCAAATTACTCTTGACAGTGCGAGGAGGTTCGTACGATGACCTTGCGAGATTGTTTTGAACGAGAGACGAGAGAATTCCTGCTGCGTTTCGATGATCGACGGAACACTGACGAGGGTGGCGCCATCTTGCTCCGCCATTTTGAAACCTGAGTGCCGTCAGCGAGAGCACAAAAGAAAGGATTATCGTCGCGGAAGTTTTGCTCCTGAATTGCCGCCGGGATACTCGGGTAAATTACGGCAGGGTAATGAGTAAGAGGATTATTTCTATTGCTCCTCAGTGTGCGTTGATTTGAAGGGTATTCGGGTTAAGGGCGCCACTAGCATACGAGTATCGTAACTAACCCTCTATCGGGTTGCCTGAGAAAGTATCGTTTGAATCACTGACCATGAATATTCGGGTTCGAAATTTTCCACTATATTTTGCTGTATCTTGACAGGTGGCAGAAGGGCGTGTCGCATTCCGCTTTTTGACGCTCATTCTCACGCGGCAAATATTTAATCGCAAATATGACGATCACTCGTAAACAGGAAATGGTGTGTTTACCTTTTTCGGACGGAATAAATCAGCGGTACCAACTTGAAGGGACAATTTTGTACGTATAGTTCTCTAATCTCCCCAATGAAGATACGTGAAATAAATACGTAAATGATAATAACGCTATATAATTTTCGCATTTGCATTATATCAAGGAAAACGTTTGAGCTACGAGTATAACGTTGCAACGGCTGCCCCACGATCGTCTGTTTACATTTCAGAGCGAAGGTCAGAAGAACGCGAGACAGTAGCAACGTTAAAAGCTGCCCGATAAGAAGTGAGATCTGAAAATCGATAATCTGGCCGCATTAAGACGGTGTAACGGATGAATTAAACATAAATAGAATAGGGTCACGAGGTGATCGCTTGATTCTTGCGTAGCAACGCGGAGAAAATAATTTATTAACGCTTGTAAAAGGAGTGGGGGTTATCGACATAACACAAAGAAAAACCATAATTTTTCAGAACAACAAATGAAAAGTAACATATTACCTTACCGTATACAGTGGGTAAAAAAAAGTATTTATACTCACGCATTTCCTGTGCAACTTTAAACAAAACAGGAAATTCTGTTTTATGCAAATTTATTCCAACCAAACGGAATGTGCAAACACCTTATTTTTACTCGTCGCAGATCTTAATCAATAAAATCTCGATTTCAGATGAAATTTATCGCCAGCTACTGGATCGAGTCAAGAAAGAGGACCGATTGCAACAGTTTTAACGACAATATATAAAAAACGATCGGGAAAATACTTCGTTCCACCGACATCGCAGCGATCTCGCGTTACTCGGACCATTATCATATTTCTGTCAGGTTGATTCGCGTCGAGACGCAATAAGCCATGTCTTCCCAGAATGGAGCATTAATATCCATAGAGACGCCGCTAGGTTTTACGATCGGCACCGGGCACGCGAATGGCTTTATTTTCGTTATGTCGGTTGATCGACGTTGTATTCTGTTACATCGAGCACGCCTACGCGATCACGTAGTTAGCGCGGTACACGTGTATACACCCCGTGTACGTGTGTAACCGACGGAACGTATATTGGCTCCGGCATTAGCATACGCCAAGGAGTGTACAGGAAATGCCGAGGCTCCGTACGAGATTCTTTTTACGCTCTATCGTAGAAGCCACTGCCGCACAGAAATTTTAATGCACGCGAAGCGTACCAGGATGGCAATCATAGAGCGCGGCACCCCGCGGATGATTTCTCATTTTTCGCGTGCTCCGGGCACACGAGTGGCACCGATGAGATTCATTTTTCAAACTGCCCGCAGCTGTCGGGAATACCGTGTAAGAGGATACGACGGGGGAAAATTGGGTACGGCGACGTGATAGATAGTTTATTTTATATCCCCTGTACTTTCCAAGTCTTCGCTTTATGCGCGTTAGCTGTTGGAAATTTGAAAAAAAAAAAAAAATGTTGAGACTCAATGGATGAGAGTGATGCGTCACGAGAAGGCAAGCTCGAACGTGATATTAACTACGTTTCTTCTAAATAACTGCGCTTTATCATAAGCGACGTATAGTGGTGAAATATTCCATTGCATCTTCGTACAAAATGGATTTAACGACTTTATTTAAACATTCTCGGCATAATAATAGCTTCAGCAGTCGCTACGCGAATCCTAACGCACCCTTAACTGAAATTATTTTCCCATTAGCAACAATCCGAGGCCATCGAGCGATGCGTGCGGTCTTGGAATGCATTATCCCCGTGTACAACATACTATAAAATTATTATTGAATTTGTCTATCCTACAATTTGTAGACATCCGTATCTCATAATGGTTTCTCTTTCAGATAAACGCCATCGTGCCGTAAGCTGCGGAGATACAAAGTGATTTACTCGAAGTGAAAGAAAATGGTAAGAATCTTGAGATTGAAATATCTGGATGCAAGATTACGAATCGTATCGAGTTTATCCGGCCTCGGATAATAGTCGGCGTGCGTATAAGCACTTTATCCCGTGCGTTCCCATGGCGCGTATCTGTGCTCTTATTTTCTAACAAATTAGATCTCTTAGATTGATTTGTGTACGTTCTTCGCGCAACGTGTCTGCCGGCCGGAGATTTATATCGCAGCTCGTCTTGCCTCGTTGCATCGTTGTCTCGCTTTCATAACTAGGTGCGTAATCGATTAAATCATCCTTCGTGATTTCTTGCACGTCTTCGATCAAAGATAATTTCCACTGTCATTTCCTTTGATCGTTGCCTACAACGGTAATACACGCGTAGATTGATTTTCCTGAATTTCTTGTTTCTAATAAGAACTATATTTAGCTTCTGATTTCTATGACAAGTATTATCTTACGGGCGAGAGTATACGTACGCCGTCGTGATTCTCTCCAATCCCACCGAAATGCTGATCACTTTAGACGCATGCCCACTGCATACAAGCAGCCGCATTAACAGATTCTACTATATTTCAGCAGTGAGGAAGTCGTGGGACTTAAAATTCTCCTCTGCATTTGATGCGCGGCATTCTCAGGAGGCTCGGGATGCGGCATTCCGCGGAATGCGCGAACGTGCATCGACCTCAACGATATCTTTACGTTTTAATAAAGTTTATCGAGCACGGCGCGCGGTACATCCCCGCGGAATCATTGTCGCTCGAGATTTTCCTGGCGCATTCCGATGACTCTATTATGGAAAAACAACCGACTCCGTCTGTCAGTTCTACTCGAACACGCGCTACTCGCGCATGCATCATTGTAAAACGTGCATCGAGATAAATAAACGATAATTCTATGCGTACTTTCGCCGCGGTGAGGAACAATGTGCCTCGACGGATGCCTTGACCCAAACTGCCTTGCGGCTCGCGTTCCGAGCTCGCTGAGAAAATGTCGATCGAGGGGTACGTCGCGTCGCAGCGATTAGGAATTAGCCTTTGCTACTGGTTTCCACTGGATTACGGGGATAGCTGTATCGGATAGATTGAGACATTATTTCGAGAAATATTATGTTGTCCCTATTAAGAAACAAATTTTTTTTTAACAAGAGCCCACGGTAATCTGATATGTAAATTATATGATACGTCAAGTGACTGTAGCAACTAATTATCGTTGAAGCAAGATTATTCGGTTGGTGGTTACAGTTTGTCTAGATAAAATTGTAAAACACGTATTGTCTCCAGCGATCATGATCGACGAGATTATCGCGATCTTGGCAATCACAATCCAGATGTCTCGATTGTAATCGAAGCTCGAGATCTACGGCAAAGACAATCCGGACAACAAATGTTCGAAACTCGTAGCTTGTACGATTATCTCAATGAGGATTGTGTGACGATCGATGCGCCATGTCATTACAAAATCGGATTAGGAAAGTTCTTGCGAATTCTTATGACGGGCTTAAATGATTTGAACAGGTAGCACTTTTGCCAACATTGTCTACAACACGGAAGATTATGTTAAATTGGTGATTATTGAAATTTTTGTTGAAGATGCGGGCAAAATAAGAACGATTATAAATTACCTTACATTATGCATCGATACGAGGATGCGGAGCGTTGAATTACGTTGCCTGAGTTGCGAGAATAAAGTAACAACGTAGCTGATAATTATTAAAAAGATTATAAAGTGCAATGATGTTTAATTATGAAAAAAATAGATGCAGAATTAATGTTCGAAATTATTCATCGGTCGACTCGTAGACGTAATGAAAGTGCTCGCTCCATGTTAATTAAAATCTATATTCCTTCTCAAAGTTAACGATTATCCGATCAATGCGATCATGCGTAATTACTAGTCGTGTCAGTTCGATCATCTCGACTGGTTTCGTTAAAAATGCCGCTTTTACTTATAGAGATTGGCTCTCGAAAAGACTACCAATTATTGTCATGCGTGTCAGGCTGTGTATGTCAGGATTTTTTGACCGATATACAGGATGTTCCACTTGAACTGAATAGCCTGTATGTGACGTTTGATAGTACCGATCTATGCCACCGATCATGGGTAACAAAAATCGACGGTCACTCGACTGGAAGATCAAAACTACATCCGTTGCTTTGTTCGACACCCTTCCTATCATCGCGATTAACGAATATATTTTTGATGTTCAAGTTAAATGGAACACCCTGTGTAGATGTCAATTTTCAATGATGCGCGATAAAACGTGTTTGATTGGCCGTGATGAAAGAATTTCAGCTACGAATACTTGTGAAACTAAGTGTCAATTATAATACGAAAAAACCCATTTTGTCAGCGCCGTCAGCTAATTTTCGATAACCAATCAACGGCGTTCCCTCCAATCTCACAACGTGCCAATTACGTTTCGTTTACCGTAAATTTATATCTCTTTCACAGTGCAGTGTCCCACTTTTCAAAAAATAATCACAGTGATTGGTTAAATTAATCTTTAAGTAGTAGCACAGGAATCTTTGGTCGACGACCTTCGCGACCTTTCTTTTACCAAAAAAAGCCAACCGTGGACCCATCGTTCTCAACATAGACGCTCAATTACCGTGATTAATCCATCCTTCGTGCGTATTTACTCCCTCTCTCTTTCGCCTCTTTCGAATCTACTACCGTGTCTCGAAGGTATCTTTCTCGATTTAACAAATAAGTCAGTTTTACGGAAATAAAATGTTATAGCTCAACGTTCAACGCCAAGGTTTATCCAACCTAATAGTAGGAAACATTAATAAAGAGGTGCATAAATATGAAGCGTTAAAAGACAAAGATAAATGAACCCGGCTTCCGTTTTTACGATCGTTTTGAGAAAAATCGCGTTTGATGATTTCTCGGTAACCGACCTCGCTTATTCTTACTTCCATCGGAACCGTGTTAAGGTACAGTTGATGAAAATCAATGGTCGCTTCACTTTCATGCTAACTGAATTTATTACACGTGCGAAGGTTTATGATTTTGCCATGCAAATGATATTATTTCTACCGGTCGATTACTTTGCGAGTAAAAGGAAAAGCTGGAGTAAAATTATTGCCTGCGTACATTTTTTATAACAATGATACTCGAAATGTCATCTGATGTAGTAATTCGAATGATGCACAAACTCATCAACGAGAGAAGGGATAATAAATACTTTTTATCGACGCGATGTATTATACGTTTAATGAATTTTGTCCGTATACGTGGACGGTGACATAAATTTTCTCAGTTACGCGGACAGTGTTTTTACGGTTATTCATAGTAAATCACAAAACAATGTTTTTTCTAAGGACATTACATCTGTTGCATCGATGACGGCAAATGATACGAGAAAGTGACTTGTCCCGGAACATTAGACAAGATCGGGCAGGAAGAATCGATTCGTTACAACGATGTAACTTTCTGGTAACACCTGGATTCCTATTATAATTACGGTAGATATCCCTAATTATGCTACCCCAACATTCCATTCATTATTATTATTATGGCACCGTTTTTCATATCGACCGTTCTTTTTCACGTTCTAACGTCACAACAACGAGCGTGCGTGCAACCTAAAATTAATTATAGGCATATACAAGTGTACGATGGGAATCTCGCGCCATTTACTTTCAACTACGATGCAAATCGCTATTACGTATCGATAAAGCAAAAAAAAACAGAAGCCAGTAATATCGAACAGGATGTTGAAAGTGAAATCAAGTTTAATATTAAATATTTTACAGTGCCGATTTAATATCGAATTAATAACATCGACGCGTGATTAAGATTTCCAAAGATCCTATGTTAAAGGTCAAAATTGCCTACCACATAGAAAGTTTCCCAGCAAGGACGAACAATTTTATGATTTACAATCCCCTTAAAACTCTTTGGCCGTAAAGACATCGTTTTACAGGTAAAGAAAAAAGAAGGGATTTTAGCGAGATTGTAAATGAAATTTACTGCGGACATTAAATTTTCCAGCTTGATATAGAATTAGTGGAGCGACACGGCGGTTAATTATAGGGCAAAGTACATCGGGACTTTCCTTCGCCGTGACGCGGTAAACATTGATATATTACGGGTGATAAATTATGTGAGTTATTTAATGAATCTTCTTGAGACGCGTCAGGTGTGCTTCGCATCTTCGCGTACATAGTGGTTTTAGAAGAAAAAACTCGCCATCGTGACGGTTAGCGAGGAATTTATCGTCGGATTATTACGCTTATCTGCAGGATTACGTTTCAGCAGTGAAAATATGAAAAAGAGATCATTCGAATACGGCGTGAACATAAATGCGTGAAGCGATCAGGGAGGAATACAAAAATTCTGGCATTAATCGCAGGGATGCTACGAAGAGGCAAAGAAAATGTTCCCTCACAGTGTATGTTGGAATCAAGTACATCGCTATGTTGACATTAATTTTTGTAAATTATTCTTGAAAGTAACTAAGAAATGGTATTTTGAGCTGGGCCAATTTTAACGCTATTTCTACCACGGTATTGTGTATATCTACTTCGACCAAAACGCATTTTAAACTCAGTAAGACATTGGAAGAAAAGATGCCACATAATTAACTTAATAACCATTATAAGAAAAGTTAAAAATTTAGTTGAGGGAAGACGATTAAAACTAATGATAACAATTTTAACCGTACAATACGCATTTGTTTTGTTTTGAAAACAAAAATGTATTTCTTATGCAATTTTTGACTCTGAATACAGGAAAAATAACTTAAAAAATCCTGATCAAAAAAGTTTACATTTATTTAAATAAATATACAATGCGTGTATTTTAATACAACACCATTTTTCTAAGCTGAATTTGATTGTTTTCCGAAATTCATCTCTTGATATAATTCTTACCTGTTAGGAGTTGGTATTTTTATCTTTTAATATTTTATTATGCAATATGAAACAAAGTTTTTAATACTTCACCACGTGGCTTTCATAACAGATTAGACATGAGACGTAAACGCAATGAAAAAAAAACGCACAAGAACGAGCACGCGCTAGCCAATAAGTTGGAGTTTGTTTCTGGTGTAACGAGATATTTTTCTAAATAATAATAATAGTATTATAATGGAGACGTTTTAAAGTAGTTGCATCAGAGATCGACTACAGTGCGTATTCTAGGGTTAAAGCAAAATTTTAAAAAGGTGTCTCTTGACACCTTTCGTAGAAATACTATCAAAAAAATAAAATAATGAAAATGTTTGTTTCTACTATATAACCAGAAATGCAATCTACACCTTTATATACTTCATACTTTACACATTTATTTATAACGGGGACAGGATGTAAAGCAGGAAAATTCTAAGGCCGGGTACAGACGCGAAACATTCGCCCGTAACGAACACCGCATTGCAAATATTTTAGTAACGTATGTGAGAACACACAATCCTAACTAGTATATTGCTGCATCGTGGTGTCTGCTGTGTGATACGCGCGAATGTTTCACGTGTGTAGGACCCGGCCTAAGGTTTACTATGCACCGCGTCTACCGCAACGAAATAAGCGCGTGCCCCGCGATAGTCAAAGTTGGACGTAAAAGTCGCATAATGTCACGGCCGTTGTGCGAAATGTTAATGGCGTTGAATACTTAAAATAGTGCACGTACATAAATATTAATTTCGATGAAAACGGGTTTCCCCTTTCCCGTCTACTGCAACCTTCGAGTTTTTGACGCAATCGTTATCCGTGTTAGCAAAAACTGCATTTATCAAAATCACAGACGATATTAAATTAGGATTAATAAGCTCGAGCCATGATTGCTGATTACATGCGCATATGAAAATTAATTACTAAACTCGTTAGCATACACCGGCGTGTTATTCGCGAACGATTTACAACCACGTTGCAAAATCCCACGGAAACGCGTCCGTGTAGATAGTACACGATACTGTTATTTCTACCGGGTGTTCCGATTAGTTTATCGAACCCAAAGGACAAGTCGTAACATTCGCGTCGTTACGGTAAAAATCGATACGCGCGAGAATCATTCCAATTGATAACGCGCGCACCCCGACCGTAATCATCCCCGCCTTTTTTTAAAATTAATAAATCAGCAAAGATTGATTTGAGAAAATAACTCGAGACATCGAGTTGTTCTCAACTCGAAGGCCGCGTGCTCGTTCCGCGAGGCACAATTGCAAAACTGTCCGATATTTATCGGAAAAAGGAGTCTCCCTCTCTCTCCCACCACAGCCCACCCCTTGGTTTATCCTCTTTCTCGAAGATATCATTGCTTTCCACGTACGCCGGTAACGCCGTTTCTCTTTATAAGAATGTCCTTTTTTTTTTGTCGTAACGCGTCGTTAGATCTAACGATGCCGATCGCTTGTGCAATCGATCGGTAACAGGTTCTGCCGGTAGATTCTTCTGCCGGTCTATTATTAAAAACGAGAAAAAAAAACAAAGAAACGGATAAATACAAATCGCCATGACCGTAGAAGGCGCATGGAAAAACGCGCGTGGTATTTGTGACGATAAATTATGCTGCCAATTTGCGGGGAACGGTCAATCGCTTTGCGCGTCTCCGCATAAAATATCGTTTTCTCGATTTCTTGCGGTGTTTCGCGTGTAAATCGAACTGGACATTCTGAAAAGGGGTCAGCTTGTATTACTTTACAAAATCGCTGTTTATCCGATTCAGATTCTCCGACGTTCGAAGAGCGTTCACAAACCTCGACAAATGAAATTGCGATGAAATTGAAGTTGATCCATTGTCAAAAAGATCGACTCAATTAAATCGCTTATTTCAGAAACCCCCTAAACGCCAACAAAATAACGTCGACTGCTAAGTGTTTCTTTCGTTTTTTTTGTCCTCCGCAGTAAGTCATTGGGTTAAAACGACACTCATATCTAAAAGAGTGAATAGTCCAGTCCTTTTTGTAATTTTTGGGAGTTCAAAGAAATCGTTTTAGTGTCGTAAGGCAGTTTTTTTTTATTAATCATCTGGAAAAGTGAAGAAGTGCACTTAGGGGTTTTTCTGAAATAAACGATTCAATCGCGCGTTATGATCCCACACAAACAATTATACAAATAGAACAATATACAATCTTATTAAAAACTTCCTTAAACATAAATAAAAACTATACGCGCGTAGAAATATGTAAAATCACGCGATCCACGGATTCGACAAAGTCACCCAAATCCAAGAATTATTTAACAATTGTAAGATCTTGTAACCATTCTTGTTATCACGCTCAAGGAATCGTAACGAACGTTGCCTTATCACGAATCGTAGCGTGCTGCCATCTTTCAGAATAATCCCGTACCGTGCAACTGTAATTATCCTTCTTTAACGAGCGTGCGTCGACAAAACTCGAGACCTTCGGTGCATAATTTTTCTTTCGTAATTTCCTCGTACGCTTATCCACGCCGGAACCTCGTGCTCGCAAAATTTCTTCGACCGCGAGCACTCGAAACGCGATATTCGCTGGTATAAAATATTCATCCGTATTAGCGCGAGACGACGAGAAATGAATCGCTGCAATTCGTAGTTCGTTGATCCGTTCTCTCAAATCTTAATTAACGTATTAACAATGCAATCGAGCGCTTACCTTTCTTCGATGCGGACAGCATGAGGGCCCGTTACCCATGATTACCGAAAGCAACGAGTTCAATCTCCTCAAGCACGGAAATCAATTTTTCGCCTTCCCCGTTCGCCGGTCGACGACACTTGGACCGGTCGGTTGCCTCTCTGAATTTTCGCCTCCCGATCGAGTCTTCTCCTCGTCATCGTTACGCCAAAACCTGCTCCGAGAAAGTCGTCGTTTATTGTCGCATCGGTATTTAAGCCGGTCCGGCAGCCGAATGTTTCATTGCACTCGTTAATTGACAGCGGGCGTCGATATTGTTTATTTACCCGTATCCATTGACATACAGGGTGCTCCACCTAATTATCATCCTCGGTAACGACGATACGAACCTTACTCGTGAATTTTTACATGATTTCAAAGAACGATCACCCCGCGAGTAAAATTATTTTGCAATTTTCATAGTTATTGTTTAAACCATGGGTCGGCAATAGGCGGCCCGCGGTCCAAATCCGGACCGTGAAGGAGAAATAAATGGACCGCCAAAAATGTTTTACTTTAATGCTGGTTTTTAAAAATTATTTGTCTGTGTGCACACAGAATAACTTGATATTGGCATTCATTCTTTATCGCTGTTTATAATAATAGTAATAACCACGCCAACTAATACTTAGTTACTTTAAAATTTGTTTTCAAATCATCCAGACCCCCTTGGAAACTAATTGGCGACCCCTGGTTTAAACTATATAAGATAAGACCCCTGGTTTAAACTATATAAGATAATTAGGCTTTCCGACTTAGGAAGCACACCCTGGGTATGTGTCTCCGACTGAACCACGAACGTTACTACCGATAGCTCATCTCCCGCGCTCTGATTATTATTAAAAGAGATCATTCGAAAATAAATTTACTTCGTAAGAAAAAAAACGGGCTATTAACGTGTTTTACGAGAACAGCGATTATTTTTAGTTTATATCGATATTCACGGGCGGCGTCTCTTTGTCAGATGTAAAAAAAGACTTTTCTTGCCGATCGCGTAGGCGGCACGCGTGGAATGACCGGGGCGAATATTGCAGAGATAACTGACACGGGAAGTTACGGTAAAATAACCGCAAGAAACTGAAGAAGCCTTAGTAATCGAGAGCGAACAGACGAGTTGACAGTAATACTTTGATAATACGGATTGCCGTCTAACTAAATATAAAGTTTCGCTCCCTAACACCTTTCGTAGAGATTATCGGCGCGAGTGGATTAGGGGAATTAAATATTATAAATATTGTATCGATCCTTAATACGAGTGATTGGAACCGGCGAAAGGAAGTTTCGTTGTTCGACGGCTTTCGTACAGATTATTCGAGCGAGTGGATTAAGAAGATTAAGCGTTTCAAATATTATTTTGATTCTCAATCTGGTTAATCAGAATTGGTCAAATGATTTAGAGAGGTATACATTTTCATCTTCGTTTGAATACAATGTTGCTATGCTTCGCGTTTCCTTTATAAGTTATATTAGCAATATTGATTGGTAAACACTCAAGGATGTAATATTTATGATGCAATGTTTGTTTGTTATCAGTTATATGTATGCGCGACGATATCTGTTTTCGGTAATTGCGAGCAAGTTGATTAGACCGCGCAGGGACGATAATTAGTGTTCGTGGCGGCGATAACACGAAAATCATTGTTGACCTACTGACCCGCGAATTTGAAAGTGTCAATGAATATTAAGAGATTTCGAAGTTGAAAATAGAATCTGACGTGAATCGTTGGAATCTTTCTTAATATCATTCCAATAAATGATGCTTGGTACTTGAGTTTTTTTTATGCACTATAATAGAGTAACCATAGTGCGTATTTATTTACTCGTAAATAAATTATAGTACACATACTAATTTATAAAACAGTCAACATCTTTCCGTTACAGATCGTCAGATACAACTCGGCGATCATCTCGAATCTAACTAAATCAATCGATAATACCGAAATCCAATGACATAATTAAATTTTTATTTAAACGCACTACACTTACTTGCGCAAACGTTGACATAAAAACGAGTATATCGAGACGAAAGGTTAACACGTTGCGCGAATTAAAATCCGAAGACGCGTATAATCGGTCCTCGGATTGACATGACGGCGAAAAAACGAAAGAGAAACCGCGACCGGCTGCGCGACATTTCGCCGACGTCGAGCGAGACGTTGATCGTCAGGACGGCGTTTTCCAAAAACTGCCTCCGAAATTCGAGGAAAGTTGTACCGCTGACGGTGCTGTCCGTCTGCTGTCCGCGTGTTTACGCGTGCGCCAGCACACGGTACCAATATCCATACGAGTCACCGTTTTATTTTCCACCGTTACATCACTGTCGTCGGCGTTTCAGTACTGGTACGATAGTGCGCGTAGTTTATCGAGGAGCGGGAAAGCGATTTGTGTCGATCAGTTTTTACCGGGCCCTCGATCTGCCCTTTAGGTACGAGATATAAGTAAACGTTGTTTCACGATTGGCTGTCGATTTCCGTCTCGTCGCACTCAGGATTGAAAGTAGCTTTAACACCGTCGATTCCTATCGAAATTGAACAGCGTTCGATTTTTGCCGGGCGTTTCGCGTAATTATAGTTCGGCGCCAATTAACTTTTTGTACGCGTCCATCGATAAACTTCGTTGTCGTTCGACAAATCAAGGTGCTACACTCCGGTTTTCGTTACTTTCTCGATTGCTCCGATTTTGGTGTCGGAGAACATTCTGTTTTTAAAAACCTTGCGAGCCCCGTTACATCGACGTTAAGAAACGCTTTGACTTTTTCCAATTGCGCAAGAGTCCCTGATATCGAGTCGGTCATCGTGTGAAACACTCCGGTCCGTACCACGTGTGTCGCTGGTTAAAAATAAATCACGAACGTTCCTTACACGCGATCCGCGCACAGTTTCCGTGGAAATAAAGGGTCAAGGAGTTAAGTCCGAAGTTCCCGCGCCATTTACGCTTTGAATCGCGAGTAAGCTAGCGAGACGAGCGAATCGCGTAGCGCTCGCGGTATTACTGACGATGAGGCCCGCGCACCCCCATTCTTGCTCACCACGTGCCGATCGTAAACACTCGCTTGCGTCAGAGCGTATTTCGCGCGCAAACCCGTTTTGTCAATGAAACGAACGGCGTCGGTGACAAAATTCTGATAGGTGAGCAATTTTGTTGATTTTGTTTAACGAGGTTCGAAGATGCAAAAATGAACGTTATATCTATCTTGGAACGATAGGGAGCTTACGTTAAAATTTTTGTACTAACAGCGGGACTGACAGAGTCTGCGTGTGCGACGAATTTTTTAGTTCGTCAGATCACCTTGAGTAGTAAAGCCATACGGGTATCAGTGTTTTAATAAGGTTTTATAACTGAAGTTTAAATTTTAAATTGACGAGCGTACTTTCCTTCATAGCCTAATTATTGCTAAATTTCATATTTCTCATCCTTCTTAAGAACGCGCGACACCAACAGGAATTTTCTCAATTCAACGATCCCCTCGATTCTATAAGTTTTGCATCGTTTTATCGCAATTCATGTTTGTGGTTAGCACAGATTTGTCTATTTTTATACGACCGTGCCAATCCCCTGTTTTAAGACGCAAATTCACTGTAATACAATTTTTAATATAATTTTATAACGGTGGAAATGTTCAGTTCTCAAAGTTGTATTAAAGTACATTTCGTTCTACGGCTGAAAATCCTTGCGATTACATACAAATAGAAAATTCCGTGCCAATGGAAGCGCAGGACGAAAATATAATCAAATTCGTTGGGCACCGAAAAGGTTCACTGAAAATGAAAATTGATTTCGCTTGACAAGTTTGGTGAAAATAATAACCGATACCGGCGGTGATAATTACGTTATCGCGATGACGTTCGAATTGTGTTAACAGGTTACGCGACGTTTGGTCTTCTCTGTCCCAAGGCGCGTTGCGTGAATTCCGAATGACAGGATAGATTTCCCATTGTTCGAGGAGAGAATATAGTTTCTTCCGACAATCGCTAGGATACGTGCGAGCTGCCTTTCTACGTCGAATGGAGAACACGATACCTTTGGGTTAACGAACAGTATTCTCAGATCGACACGCGCGATAACATAATTCCGCGCGTTCCACGCTTGGCATCGTTCGCCTTCGGCTAACGCGAGCCGTTTTAACGAATAAAAATATTACGCCAATAAAAGACCCTACAACGGGACAATATTCAGGCGCCAAACGCGATTGATCAAATGAAAGCGGCACCCCGTGACGAGCACGTGTCGCGTATTATAGAGTTGCAATGCTGTTAAAGAAAAATTCAGGAAAAGCGCCGTCTTAATTTTCGATTGACGCGCGCGACGCCTCGTTTCTTATCGCATTACCTGTAAACATTGCGCGCGTCACCGTTGTCGTCGGTATTCCATCCGTTCAACGGAAAGCCATTTTTTTCCATTCGTGGCCAGAATAACCGGATTCCGGTTGACCCCGTCCACGCTTCCTGGTTTAACCTGTCCGCATAACAATTTCGAAACGGTACCTCGACGAAAAAAAGAATTGTTAAGTACGCGGAATGAGGTCGATGGTCCAAACTCACCGTCCGACCGTTCACTTACTTTCGGTTCGTCGTGTTCTTTATTTCCTCTTCGATTAGCGTGCCGTTTGTTTTTTGGGTTACCGTGCCGCTAGAAAGATGGCCAAGGACATTTGAGGACTATGAGAGCAAAAGTGGCCTGACCTATTAGCATCCCTAATGGAGTTATATGCGTTTTCTTATTACTTATTATTAGACTGCGGTTGTTTATGCAGAATGCATTATTCTTATATTGACTTTAAATGGATTTTGCGACGCGAATGCGAAAAGTGCGGGTCAAGTGTACGTATCATACATGTATTATATTGCCCGTATAGTATATTATTATACGTGTAATATATTATTATCGCCCGTCAGCTCATTAAAAATAATGTATTTTGCATAAACATCCGCAGTCTACTTATTATTGAAAATTATGCTATTTTCAAGAAGTGTACTTTTCAGTGACTAACAATAATTGATTTTGTTGTATCAATCATCAATAGAGTGCACTGTAAGAACCAAAAAAAATCATTATTGGAGTTTTTAGGATTTTGTGAGTTAGGCCACTATTCCTCTCATAGCCTCATTTATAGGTTTCGTCGTCATAGAGTCGAAGATACGAATTGCGATTAATTTAAATTCTTCACTTTCGGAGAATCGCATCGGATAATTGGATTTATTCAATTTCGTCGATGACTTTTTCGCTTGGAATTTCTCGTTCGTAGCTTATTGGAAGTTCTTTTATGAAAAGTTACGTTTCTACGGCAATCTTTAATAGAATAGGCGAAAGGTAAAGAACTGCTCGGATACAATCAAGGTCTCGCCTCTCTTTATCGTTAATTAGTCTCATACTTGAAATTTCTCCTGTTTTTGCGGGTGTAATTCATTCTCAACATCGTTGCCACTACCCGATTGATGTTACATGGTCGTCGATAACAATCCCTTCGATTTACGGAATGTTCCTAAAGATTTTACAAGATTTGTCTGACCATTGAGTAGTTATTACTACTGCAAAACAGCGAAAGAAGAATATTTAAAATTGTGCAAATCTTTTTGATCGAAGGATCAAAAAAATTAAGGACGGATTATCCAGCATAAAAACGCTATCTTTCAAGCTCGGGTCGTCGAAACTATTGAAAACGGGTGACGGAAAATTTGTAAGGGTTCGATAAAAAGACGTTGGATTATCAAAACATGTATAACGATTTATTGAAGAGCTATCCAAGCATGTTAAATTTCATGAAATGCAGGTACCTACCTATCTACTCACTAGCATTACATTAGACGCGCATTTTACTCGCAAAACCGTACGGTCTATTTATTTTGAAGGAGAGTTGCATAGTTTTCTTTCGCGGATCTGTCCCCGGCTAGTACGATCGTCGCCAGAATAACCGGAAAGAGGACGAATCACGACTTACAATTAGAAATAGTCCCGAAAAGAATGTTCTGTACATTAATCTACAAAATTCCAGTCAATTCTATTTATCGACAATGTTTCCCTTCTGGTTCTTCTTTCGGTGGATCCGGGATGAAAAGGGTATCACTTTTCTCCTCGCATGATTATAGTCCGTTTTAGTTTCAATTCTCGTTTCTCCCTCTTTATTCACAACCGGGAAATACACGAATAAATTACTCCTCGCTATTTTAAATTTTGAATCTCAATTAGCTCCCCGAAGGACGATGATCTCAATTTGTTCGAATTTCTTTTATCACCACCGAGGAATACATTAAAAAAAACGTCTTCCTCCGTTTTCAATTACACATCGCAATTAACTACGCGAAGGACGATGATTTCAATTTCATTTCCTCTCCTCTTTTCGTAATCCGTATAAAGCGTCGGAGAAAAAAGTGATAATCCTTCCCAACCCGCACACCCACTTGACCCGCTTTGAAAATAGTTCCCATTTAATTAACACGTTCGCGCCAGGAAGGTCGCGCACGATCGTACTAGACGCTAGAATAAATCTGCGTTTAATCTGCCTACGATAGTTTTGATTGCCAGTCTTCAATGCTCTGGTTTCGTCCTCACGCTCGTCGTTCGCTCTCCTCGTTACCCGGCATCTCGCTCTAAACGCATTCCCCGTCGTTCGTCCGAAGGGCAGGACTATCGACTTCGAATGTTCGATTAAACTTTCGATACGAGACGACGCGTGTACGGTTACAAAACTTCTTCCCTTTACACGGTATAAGCTGGAATTGACGAAATCGTGTGCAAAAAGATATTGAAATCCTAGGGGCTCGAGGTATTTTCCGAATTAACGCTAATAACGATTTACCATTGCGCGCGTGAGTTGTCTATCGTTGCTATTGCGAATTATAAATTCGGTGCACCGTTACTCTACAGTATCGTTGCGCGGCAAGAATTTGACGGTTTATTGAAACTTTCAACTCTTTCTCCCACACGATTTTCCTTACACTACCAGTCGGAGGATCTTACGAACTTAATTTACAAAAGGTACTATTTTATCGCGTCCCTCGTCGGGTTACCGCGAGTTACCGAGTGGCTGAGAAATGTCATCGGGATGGTGACCCGATCGTCCCGTGTTGTACCCCATTTTTTACTTTTTCTTTAAGCTCCCATACGAGTTCTCGCGTCGTCTTTTTGATTCGGAATTCCCGTGATTTGATTACTTTAAAAGATTATCGAGGGTATGAGTTTTACGCCGTCTAAAATTAGAGAGTTCGTTAATCGATTACGATTTTTCGTGAAGGTCAAATCTACAACGATAAATGTGCATATATCGTCAAGTCGTTTGGATCTTCGATCGATCGATCGAGGGAGAAACTCAGCGAAGCTATCTTCGCGATCGGATCGCTTCGCTCGCTCGATTGATCGAAAATTAGCGTTTGCGATCTTAAGTGTAATTCTCACCAACACGATTACAGCTAGTACCAGAAAGAATAAGGGCTCAAGACCAATTTCGTTTATCCCCAATTTCGATTCAATTCCATTCAATACGAAATAACACTCTCAACTAAATCACAATTCCACCGGCGCGTATCTTAATTCGCCTTTCATATTTCCCTTGGTTCCGCGTTTCTCACGATTACGAAGAACAGAAAAAAAAGTGAATTCCATTTTGCGACGCGTTATCGAATCGCGCGATACGAAGGCAATTTAGTATTACGCGAATCGTTTATCAAGGATATCGAAATTCTTCTCAACGAAGCAACTCCGAGTTTATCTTCAAAACTGGTCTCCAGCGCCCGGTGCGTAATCACGCGTCTACGACATGTGCACGATAATTCTTTAAACGTCGAGTGCGATCGGGATCGCACATCGATCGAAAGCGTACATCGAATAGTCTCTTAATTCCTCTCTTTTCAGCTAAGAATCGACGGAACGGTATCGACGCTCTCAGTCGGCTCCTTACCGTACGTTTAATTACGAACTAGTTTCGAAGAAACGCGATTTCGTCTATCGCAAATCGATTTACGAGGGCTACTTAGTTTGTGAAAGACACGATCGAATCTACGTTTCGAGGGATCGGTCTCGACAGGCACGGGAGACATTTCATCGTTATCTTAGCTAACAGTTATAATTAACGATCGTCGCGACGCGTTGCGTTTAGCTCAACGAAAAGTTTGACGCGAATTATTTTCAACGTTTCCGGACTTTTTCCAATTACATTTTATTCGAATAGCAATCTGACGAAACGTTGCCGCACGATTTTCTCTTGTACATCGTAAAGCGAAATATTTGGATTTCCGAAATTGTGAGACCTTCGAATGAAATTTGACGCGAGCGTATTCGTGTCTCACGCTCGTCGAAAACGAACCCCTCGGCTACACACCATACACGGAGAAAAGGGTGATACAAAATCTATGTCCAATCGAAATCGACACACACAGATAGAATAAACTGCGTTTAGTTATTAGATAATAGTGATCGGCAATAATTGCTTTCCTCTTCGTTACGTAGATTAAACACATAGGCATCGACGCGTAATATATTTTTACACTTTGTCTCCTATTTACATTGAGTACACTGCCTCCGTTACGACGGCCTCGAGAGTCTTATCGCGTGTTCCATTGTTTTCTTTTTCTTTTTTTTTTCTTTGTAGAATATTACCAATAAATACAACTTCGAACTCCATCGACGAGTGCTCGCGATGGAAACAATTGAGAGCGATTAATAGCTCGCAAAACTTTCGAGTTTTCCCAGCGAAGGTGTACATACATTTCCATTTTTGCGGCCAATGGAATAAAAACCAACGATTGCGTGAAAATGCGTGGACGTGCGTGTACGATACATTTCCACGATCATACCACGGCTCTCGCTTACGCGCAAATGCGAGTGCACCTTAAACCAATTTTTTTTCTTACGCCTACTCGAATTTTTATTTTACACAATTTTCTTTCATCTCCGAGCGATACGTCCCGCTTACCTTTGCAGGAACAAAGTGACGTCGGGAGAAGGTTGAAAAAATATCGTGCATCGATATCTCGATTCTAATCGAGCCCCGCAGAATATCGTCGTAGCCTTCGCGACGGTCCACGCTCCTCCCACGCGGATCTTTATTTATTATATTACAATGGAGTGGGTATTCGCATTCGTATCTATTATTTAATAATAAACGCCGCATCGCGACGAGTTGTACTGTTTACAATAATATTTAAATCGTACGCGTTGCGCCCTCCTCCTTCTCGAAAATACAAAAATTACACGGCGGAGATCAGCCTCTCTACTTCGTTCGCTAGTTTCCCTACGACTATAACTTCTTGCTCTCTATAGTTGCGGCACAGTAATATATTACAGGTTCCACCTTCGCAGTTATCTCGGCAGATTATTTTATTAACGACACAGACTCGTGGGAGGCCGGACGATTATCCTGCTGGGGGCTCGTCGATTGACAATTTTCACGGGCCACTCGGCGAGGGAGTTCGAGTAGTTGGAAAGAGGAAGAAGAACCCCGTTTACCAGTAAACGTAAGTACGTTTATGACTGGTGCACGGATCGCTCGAATTAATCGAAATGTTTCGTGTAGGTTCTTCGTTCGATGGTGTTCGTCGAGGATTTCAGGAATTTGCGGATGTGCGATTTGGTATTTAAGGGGGAGGGGTTATCGTTTGGTTGGGTCGAAAATATCGATTTTTTAATATATTCTTAAAGTTGGACTTTTAAGAATAGTGTTTAAGATCAAATTTGTTTAAAAATTCGGAGAATTGACGAAGTTCTAGCCATTTGAAGAAAGCAGGGCCATGTATTGTAATCATAACGAAAAACTTTAAACGCGTTTTTTCGTAACTACATTTTCCGGCTCTAAGTTGATAGTAATTGCTCGGTAAAATGCAACTGGGAAAGTAGTGTCTATCATTGCATGTAGAATCATTACGATGTCTATCACCGCTCATTAGTTAATTAAACAAATAAATGAGATGTTTCATTCAAAATTTAATTGTTTTTTTTTCGTGCGTTTGCCAATTAACCAATTCTCCACTTTTCTCAATGGCTCTAGTTGCAACCAAACAAAATTTCATGCAGATTAAGAATCTGGCCTTATTTTTTTGTTTCAGACAATTTTTATCGGACTTTCCATCAACGCAGCGTCGTGTTTTTCTTTTGCAATACATACATCAAAATTTCATTATCGTCTTTGTGTTTTATTCGAAAATGTTTCATAAAAAATCACATTTATACACGAAGAAATGAATCTAAAAAATCGAACTCGGCATTGATCCGTCCAATAGTTCCCGAGACAAAAATTCGCCAAAAAAGTGTCATTTTTGACCCAACAATGCGATAACCCCCCTTAACACGTTCAGCCCCGACAGTAAAACATGTAATATCTTTCTGAGAACCGGTGCCTTTTTCTATGTTTTACAAACACTTAATTTAAAATTACCTGCATGACAAACCAGTCCAGAATAGTATTTGCTTGAGTGATCAGGGAATCGTTTACCGTACTTAAATTTCCCTTAAACTGTGATCACTGGTGAACATGCTGGTGACTGAACGTGTTAATCGGAAACTCTTTACCGATAGTGGAAACGAAGGGATTACGAGTAATTACCGTAATCACGGTAATCATGGGACGAAACGGTGAAGGAAAAAATGTTGAACTTTCCCGGGACGAAACGGAAAATTCCATGATTTTTCCGACGATCGATTATAATTATTCTTGGAATAACTTGGACAAATGGGTTTATTTTTCATCGATCAGCATGCGAGTAGATGAGTTTAAACAAGATATGAATTTCCGAGCGCTCCGTGCATCCCAGCGCACGCACGACGCGTACATACGAGCGCGTAGAAGGCATACGAGCTTTCCTAAATATTATTTTGGCCGTGAGCTTAGGGTGGTTCGGGCTCGAATAGACAATCGCCATGATAAACGATACGCGACGCCCGTTCGGCCTAAAAAAAGTACACATACCGATTAATCGAGAAGATTCTACGTGCACAACGACATCTCGACACGAATTTTTCGAATACGTACATATTCTATCAGATATATGTATCCGTAAGGTTCTAAAAAGAGTTCACACGCTTATCGTTTACATATATACGTATCTCCGACGAACTTCCACTTTATTTACAGACGCTTGCGCGCCAATTGTCGGCAATCGTCGAGGCTTAATTAAACGTACGAGTGCGCGAACAATTTATTATTTTCTTTTTTTTTCGGCAATTCATTCGAGTGGAATTCGCTCGTTACGAATCGCGCTTAAGGAGTCCTCGCATTGGATTCCGAAAGAAAATGATTCGATCTCAGCGTTCTCGTTTCATCTTCGAAATTGGTAAACGATATCGTAAAGCAACAGCTCTCAATTTTACTCCGTTCGAATTTGAAAATAATCTCGATCGGAGCGGCGTTGTTAAATTTTGTTTCGAGCCAAGATTCTATCGGCGTTAATTATACTCGTGTCGCACAAATCGAATGTTTATCTGCCTCTTTTAAATCGCATTTTCGTTTCTGATATCACAGAGTAAATTCGTTATATCTCTACATTCGTGGATCCTTGAAACGTGTACGCGAGAACTCCGTCGGCGAAAGCTACGAAATTTATTTACAAGTACGAAACACCGAGAACAAGGGACACGTCGCGGCGGTACGTCGATCAACGATCAACGATCGAGCACTCGGATTTCCCGTTAACCGAATCGCACGACGCTGATTTCGAAACGGATCTCTGGTTTTATTTCGGAATTTTTTTTCACCGTCGACTGATCGAATTTTTTTCTTTTTTTTTTTTCTCTCTCCTTACCACTTTGACGACCGAACATATAGCGAGCGAGTTCTGCGAGTAAAACTATACCATCGACACGTTAAAAAAAATATATATATATATTCCCGCGATGCATCCGAACGGGACGATAATTCGTCTTCAGACCGAGAAGTGCCAGATCGTCGAGCCTAATCGCTGAACACCGCGTTCCTATCTTAACGCGAGTTCCGCTCGAGTGAAGGGTTAGTCGATGAAAAATGAAAAATATATATACACCCCGCGGGGACGACGTGGCTATCGCAACGTTCTCAGAGTGTCGTTACCTTAAAACCTAATTCGAGAATGGAAGATTAGCAAGGGGAAAGTAGATTAAAACGCTCGGAAGGATGAAACTTCCAGCCGGAGGCTTGTCCCTTAACCTCGCGATTCTTATCCTAACGAAGGGAGGAAAGAAAAGAAACTTGTGTCCGACTTAAAATTTTGTCCGAGCTCGAGTACGTACGTACTTACGCGTAAAACCTTCGAATCTTAACGAGTTACCTTAATTAAATCTAATCTAATTTATGTACAACAACGGTTGAGGTCTTTTTTGTGCCTGGTTTTTCTTTTGTTCATTCTCCGTCCCACGATCTCTACATTCGACGAATATTGATTCTCCGTTTATCATTCTAATCGCTAATTGTGAAAAGGCTTCGGGCTACTTTCAAGGTACGCGAACTTTTTTTTTCAGCATCACACGCTATTATTATTTACACGCTTACGTGTGCTTGGAACGTCGGCGCTCGACGAGCTCTCGAGACGAGCGTTTCTTCGCCGTCGCTCACTTTATTCTCTGTCTCTCTATCTTCCTTTTTTTTAAATTTATTTCGGTGCTTGCCTCTTCTCACCCGACAGCTCCTCGATTAGAGATACGTTCTATTGTACATACACGTGACAAAGTCTCTACTAAATTTCGTTCCCTGCCACTTTGCTAATTCCAAACTAGAAGGGGGAGAATAGATTTTTCGAAACGCAATTTTGGTAAATTAACCGGAACTGGTATTGAAATGCGAGGGAGGTACGCGTTGAGAGATTACTTTTCAGAATAATAATAATTATACAGCGTATAATATATCCACGATATATTATCGAGATAACGTATTATCTATAAAACAATCTATTAATGGTACGTTATTAAGCGTGACGCGTACCTCCGTTACCCACGGGGCAAAAAGTCACTCTAGCGTTCCTCTCGAAAAATCTTCCTCCCGACATTTTGTTTCTAACGAGACCTGATTAGTGCGGAAAAGCGATGGGACAAATTGCGATTACTCCGGTAAGAATAATAAAACTGGCAGTGCTTGATGCAAAAACTGTTTTCAAGGAAGAACTATGAACGATAGAGTCCTTTTTAGAATGGGATACGTTGTAAACGTGGCACGTGCGAATAATATTAATCCTCTCTTTTTGTTCTTTTCTTTTTTAACAATTATGCGCGAAATCGCGGAAACAAACCTACGTGTCCCCATATAAAGAGATGCCTCTCATCCGAACTGGTACTTCCGTTCATCCCTGTGTCGATTCTCGATAATCGATGCACTCTCTCCCTTTCTTTTTTTTCCTTATCGATTCGCGAATCTCCTCGAGCGCTCGCTGTTTCGTCGATATCGTTTCTCGCCGAAGTTTGGAAGCGCTCGTCGATAACGCCGAACTTCGGATCGCGTTCAACAGCGATAATCTTATTGCTCTTCCCAGTGACTCGTGTGACAATAACATTTTCCTCGGGCACAACTAGTAAAAGTTGCGTTTAAGTCCTTGACCTATACAGCGCGTGGAGGCGCACGCTTTTATTGCATGTTCGTGTACAGTGTGTATGCATACACGCGTTACATCCTTATTTCTTTCGGTGTTACAAAAGTTACGCACAAATCGCTAAACCTTTCGCACGGTGCGTTAAGACAGTTGCGACACCGACGCGTCGCGTATTCCATTTTCATTTACATTCGCTCAGTTTACGGCTTATCGTAAATCCGATGGCACAGCGGCATTTGTCTCCATAAACACCTTTTTTTTAGCTCTCTCTCTCTCCCTCTCTCTCTCTCTCTCTCTCTAGCTCTCTCAAGATTATCTCGAGGCAGGGAGATTGACACAGAATGAAACGAAGTACCACGGCAATGTTTCCATTCTAACCCTGCGACTGCCAATTGTTATTTTCCAGGCTGCCAAGATTACATCTGACAAAGTGAAATTATCTTGAAACCAGATTCCAACGCGATAACTAATACTCTTATTTCACGTTATTTTATTGCAACGACGCATTGAATCGAAGAGTGCGATAAATCCCTCCCCCTCCCCCCCCCCCACATCCCCGCCCCCTATTCCACGTCGATCGACGAAATCAATGGATCCCGCGCTTCACGTATTTCCATCGCAACGGCTACTCCATCGTTTCCTTTGGCAAACGTACTTGCGCAACTTTTCCGTTGCGCGATTAGACTGAGAATTTTCCATTTCACGCAGGCGCAGAGTTAACGGCTCGACAAACGGTTTAGTTTCCTTAATCGTGCCCGCACTATCGATTATACGGATTTACACGGCTAGTTTATCGCGTGTCTCGTCTACGCTAATCGTAAGTATTACGCTTAAGTCTGAACCGACGTGTGTATCGTAAACGCAATATGTTTAAGGCCTCTTAGTTACTAACGACAGGTCGTCACATTTTATTTCTGACCGCTACGACGCTACCGATACGAAAGCGACAAAAATCTTCGTTCTCCGCCGTTCTCCGTTACAATTAAATCTACGCGCGGTAGCCGCGCCGATATCTCCCCCCCCCCCCCCCCCACGCGTTCCGATTCTCGATCGGCTTCACCCCGTGTAACAAAGTGTACGCGCGGTCACTAGTCCCGACCGACTAGAAAAGTGCTTGGCCGTGGGTCAAGTCGGCCGAATAATAGTCGACGAATAGACAAGAAAGTTGCTTCCCCTCTTGCCTCATCCCTTGGCGATTATCGTGTGCGTGTGGATTGTGGTCGAAATGCGAGAAAACGTACGGAGAGACGTGCGCCCGACGATAGAAGTAATGCGCGAAAGGATAAGAAAAAAGAAAAAAAAAAAGGGGTCTCTGACGATTAACACTTACGCGATATTATATTACATTCGATGCTTATGCTTACTCGCATTGTAAGTACCTACAACGTGACAATCTTATCTCTACGAATTATACGAAAAGTTGTTATATAAATATGATTGTGGTATAAGTACACAGTGTAATATAATGTAATTAGCATTAGAGCATTGATCGGGACGCGCGTTGAATCGTCGGTATCGTCGATGGGCGAATGTCTCTCGGTTTGAAAACAGAAATAATTCGCGTGTAATCGTGGTGCAACGGAATTCGGATGCGAGGCGCGCGACGCGAAAGAATATTTGGCGGCACGGGAGTAACTGCGAGAACTTAAGAGTAACGATGCAAACGTAAACCGCGAGACGACTCTCCGTGGAGAATAATTCGTCCCGCGGATTGATCAAAGTAATAATAAGAGCGGATTAAAAATAAAGAGGGTGGAGGGTAGGGGGTGGGGAAATGATGAGGCGATGGCAAAGCGATGAGCCAAATCAGAGACAAGAGAACCATCGTTTTCGGTCGTTCTTTTTTTTTTCTATCCGTAGCAACTTTATTGTTTGGTGCATCTCGTGCCAGCCACTTTCCATAATGAAGGCATATTCGCTAGTGTGGAGTATACGTGGAGTTTTTTTTTTTGTTGCTTAATTATTCATATCTATAACGTAGGTACCTTACGACTTATGCATTATCACCTAGCCTCCGGTATTATAATTTATTTACTTGGCTCTTAATGCGAAAAAAAACCAACACGTTCGTGCGTGTTCCAAAATGCCTGTATTATACGCGCGTGTGTACGTGTGTAAGACGTGTACGTATGTATAAGTGTGACGGGGAGAAAACTTTGTTCCTCTCTTGTTTCGTATTTTTAATTTTTTTTTGTTGCTGCTCCTTTCTCTCTTTCTCTCTCTCTCACTCATGCACATTCTCTTCCTGTTTTTCATTCACTCGCTCGCCCTTCTCTTGCGCGAAATGTGATCCGTTAAATGCCCGACTGACCAGCTACAGTGAGCTCCATATTTACAAATCTTGTAATTAAGTAATCGTCTATTTTTAATAGGAAACATTAATCACATACATTCATTCTCTTACTCGGTCTTTCTCTCTTCTCATTTGTTTCACTTTCCTCACACCATTTTTTTTCACTTTTCGTCTCCACGCTTCCTCTCGGATTATTTAAACTGCGATTCTGACTGCCATGGAACTTCGGCGAATCGTCCGTTCTTTCTCTTTAATCGCTGTTACCGTACTTTGCGACGTTTGCTTTGAATACTCCTATCTTCTTCTTAACGAAACTACCGATTGTCTATGAATATAGCTTTATTTATTTTAAACCATTAAAGATAAAGAAACTCGTGGGAACCACAGGAACGTTTTAAGAACGCGTAAAAGGTTGTGAATGTATAAAAGAATTGTCAAAATGGACGCGTAAAAGTCAACGGGTCCACGATAAAACGAAGAACCTTTTACACGCGCTACATTTTAATGCAGAGAAAACACGAGAACGCTTATAATAATGAAACTCTTCATGTAATTTAAAACGTGAATAAAAGCGTTAAAAGTAAGAAAGTATAATAAATGCATCGTTAATAACATATTGGCGATATTCAAATAACGCGGGAAATTAATTGATAATTATGTTTTTTTTTTTATATCTTCCCAATTGCCTACCCTGATCGTTCTTAATATTTCACTACTCGAAAGAAACGTTCCATTCGTCGAAGTTTCCGCGTCACTGTGTGTTGCTCGTTAAATTTTCGTTGTTTCTAATGACGGCGACGATGTTCGACAATTTGACAACGCAATGTCACTTGGCCTGCGCTCTGTTATCAACAAAAAGAAGGAAGAAAATGAGCAAAACAAAAGTAGATCCGTCGCACGGTAAAGATCATTTCGAGGTATTCAATTGAGAATTGCGTCCGAACGATATGACTCGGTCTGCGCGTCTATTCTAACCGTCGGCGATTAGTCACGACGAAAATTTTCATATCATGAGACTGTGGGTATGCACTTGCAATTGTTGTGAATTCATGAACTACAATATTATAGCATCGTATGTACACGGTGAACGCGATGATTTATTTACAGATGATGAGAGAAGCGCTTAGCTACCCGAAATTATGAAACCGACGGTGCATTACTAATTACAGAAGAAAACTTCGGCGTACAAAGTCATCGTGTCACGCGATAAATGTTTCTTTCTTCTTTTTTTTTTCACAAAAGAGATACGTCGATTTAACGATCCAGCGTAATATACACCGAGTTAAATCGATATATCGAAACGATATTGAATACCCATCGAAGGCGAATTATCGAAACGAATTTTCTGGATCGATTTGAAAGTCAAGGGGTGTCATGGCGCGATGTCTGTTTTTCCTCGAGAAGTCCTCGGATACGCGTTTCAATTATAATCTAATCGTAAGCACGATCGTGATATCGATCGATCGTTTCCTTGGCGACCACGATCGCCCCGTTTCGTTTCATTTTAATTCGCCAAGGTATCTCGCGCATCGGAACGCTCGAGTTTCTCCTACTCTTTCTTTCGTCTACTTTCTCAAAAATCCGTTCGATTCTCATCCATATATCCTCCCTCTCCATGTACACGGTACACTCGCTAAAAATACTTAAACGATAATTACTTTATACGCGATCGCCGTAACGCGATCGTAGTTGTGATCAGTTGAGTCTGCGTAAAAAAGAGAACACATGTTTTTTTTGTCCATTACAAAATCAAACGAGTGACGAAGTTACTACTCGCTAACCCCTACCTAAATGCCTAAGGTATCCTCGTGAACTACTGGCTATCTAAATCGCTTAATCTAAAATCACACTCAGAATTATGGGTACGTAATTATCGATACCGTGCGCCTATCGTCCGGCCTCGGAATGCGTCCGATTCAAGACAATGACCAAAAACTGCTGTTAAATCAGCAACGTTGCTCGTAACGATCTCTCGTTTGATCTTACAGTTCCAAAGCTCGTCGCGTTACCGCCAAGAAAAATGAAGTATCGATCCTCGGCAACGTCGCTGCGACCGCATACGAAAAGAACTGGTCAATTAATTATGCAGCCGCGACGGACAAACTAGTCAATTTTCTTCTCGAAATCGAAAACCAAGGCTAGGCTTTCAACGTACTCGAAATTAACCAGGATACCTATCTACGCAAAGACGATGTTTTGTTGGACGACTTCGAACAATCCCTCTGTCCTGCTGTTTAACGATTATCGTGATTCCTTTCCTTCGCGAAGTCCGACACATCATCGCGTTCGTATCATTCGTCGGCAGTGTATTTATTGGAATAAATTGTGATCCTCCACGCGATGTTTCACCATGACTCCTAGAAATTCGCTCGATTCCTAATGGTGATCTTCGATGAAGAAGTAGCTTCGCTCGAGTAGCGGAGAATGATGTCCCTCGCCTCAACGCGAAACGGTAATTACGATTAAATTTCAAGGCCAACGCGTCGGAGGGTCGTCGTCTAACTGCCGTTCAGCGCGACAGGAACGTCCACGTCGAGATCGTTGCGCGTCGTCGTTTCGGTAACGACATCATCGTCGGGTCGACGTTCGTTGAAGAAGATCGACGAAAGATACGGACAGAGTCCGTTTGTTGAATTCTAGACAGACGCTTTCCTGATTCAAATTCCTCGCGACGAGTACGTGAAATTCACAGCGACGCGATATCAGCTTCAGCCAGTCGCGGGCTCTCTTCGGTTGGAAGGAAAGAAAAGTTCGTTTTCCCGATAGCGACGAGTCGCACGCGCATCGAACAACCGTCTGTCTCTTCGCGGAGGAATCGTTATGAGTGTCTGAATCAGGTTCGAGATCGTTTCCAATTTACGTGGTCGATTTAATAAAATTTACCAAATGCCACGTCCAGCTCCCTACGAATTCCTGAAATTCGCCGTTGATCGATCGTGGCCCCGAGGTGTCATCAATTTCGAATTATCTGAAACATCGTCGAATCGATTACGTCTTTTATCCTCGCTGTTGGTTTACATCTATGCGCGTGACACACCGTGTCTCATTCTCATTCGCTATCCGCTAGTATTCCCCCTCTTTCGCTGATCCTTAGAATTATCTTCTCCGATGAGAAAGGTATTGGTCTTGGAGTAAACTACAAGGTCCCCGCTCCCAGAGGACAGTGGGACTACTCGTCGGATTCTGAAAGAATTTCACGTTCTTCCATCGAGTTCTTAATCGTGCGCCCATTGCTACGACGCGACGCCGCGAATATAATTTCCACCGTTTTCCTCCCGTTTAGTCTCTGGTTGCCGCTCGTACGCGAGCGAACGCCTCTCCATCTTCACGAGCCGAAGAATGTTATCACCGTGTTTCGATTCGCCGACAGGACACCTTAATCGTAGACTGTTACGAACATAATAATAAATCTAATCGTGCCGCACGCGGTACTCGTAGAATCGAGTACGCGATCCAAGCACAGGCTTACGTTACGAGGACGAAAGGGGCCCGACAATCAATTCCACGCGTCCTGTATCTCGTCGATTCTCGTTTCTTCCTGCGCTTCGACCGCGCGACCAAATCGTCGGCGGGTTAGAAAAGGACGCGAGACTCTCGTCGACAAACGGTGGCGCTCTCTCGTCGTTCTTTCTACGGCAGGTACAAAATAAATGAAAGCACTCGTGGGGCGAGTACACCGATGTGTTCTTCATACGTGGTCTCCATCGTCGCGTCCCGTCCGTCGACGAATCCTCGGGGGCTGGGGTCACGGGGTAACGACGTTGGTTCGCGCTACGGAGGGCAGGTGCTCCGCGAGTTCATCGTCTCCTCGCTCGTGGTCGAAACTAAACTACGTCAGGTATTCCCGAGGCATTCGCGAACGGTGAGTAGCGGGTTTCGAGTAGGAGGCGTGTCTCTGCGCGAGCTCTAGTTAAGCAAAATATCCGTTAACGACGCTCGGCTCGTACGAGAGGAAGAATAAGACCGCTCGGAACTGATTCCGGGCACCTTTCTCTCGCGATAGTCAATTAAATGCCAGCTGCACTTCGCTGTGACTGTAACGCTACATGTGTATACATGTACATATACGTATACATATATATATATACACACACATATATATATTAGTGTGTAAAATCTAAAAAAAGACTGGCCCGTCTTTTCGACGCTTCCTTATGGACTATACATTCGCATCTCGCTTTGTCTCCTCTTTTTCACGGCTTTATCTCCTCGAAGATCACCTGCTTCCCTCTTGTAATTGGCTACTTCGTAATTGTTTTCGTTTTTTCTTTTTTAAATTGGCTATGCGTATGTGTATGTGTCTAATGTCTGTGTGTGTATCTTTCTCCCTAGACTCTCTCTATCTCTCGCTCTCCCTCTCCCTCTCTGTATACAATAATATGTATAATATATATAGATATCTACATGTATCTATGTATATATATATGTATCAGCTAGTCGAAAATTGAGGCTACAGTGCTCGGCAGTCTATTGTCTCTCTTGGCTCTTCTCCACAACTTCGTCCTGCCCATTCTCATCTTCTTCCGTTCCTCTTCCTAAACATCCATCTTCTCTCTTCCTCGTTAGACTTCCGGCATGCTCTCCCGAGGTTCTCTGTCTCTCTTCGAGTAGTCGAAAATCCTTGAGCTCCCTTCGCGCGAAGCGAACACTCTCATTCTTTCTCTGTTATTCTCTTGACGCGGGCACGTATCCATTCAACGATTTCGGAGAAGATTTTTATTCCCATTGGTGAGGAGAGGGTGGCAATTCCGAGGGATGAGCCACCGTGGAGCTGTAAGTCGTACGAAGAGATCATTAGAGATTGCCAGTAAAGGGAGAGGAATAGTCTTTTTTTTTTCTTAAACGTAAGGTGTGTCAACGTGATTTGCGGGGGAAACAGAGGTGTAGCTAATTCAAATCTCCGAGGTGGCGACTTCTGTGCGAACGACGCGGTCGGTGGATAGTAAAATTGATAGAATGATAAAAGAGCATGCAGCGACGTTAGGTTCCTTAGTCAAAATAATTCTTTGATAACGAATTATTTTTACGATGCTCTCGCGATAGATGCATCACGAGCCAGGATTAAAAGAAGCGTCGCGAGAATTTTTTTCCTTCTACTATAAGACTCGGTCAAATGTTTTATAGAATAAAAAAAAAATAGCTCACGGTCGGCCGAATTTCTTGTTCCAATAATAATCAATGGATCGAAGACTCAACTCGGAGATTTGAAATCTAAGAAACGTGTACCCGACGAGAGTGCAAAGTGCTCCTCGATATCAGGGAGATTCGTGAAGTATTTGTCAAGGCATACGTTTCGCACTACGCACTTCGTCGGTGCATTAAATACAAGAACAGACATCGTCAACGAGTGATAGCAGTGCGTCTCAGAAGTGTCGAATACATCGGATAGCGAAGGAAGGTAATGAGCAAATGGAATTCGACGTTAATCAAACGGGAAACATTCGCAACGCATGATCTATGTTAGCTGTCAATTAGACGATCAGCAAGTGCCAAGGGATTAGAAAGACTCTCTACGAGGATTGGCAAAACTGCTCTACGTGTCGCTATCGCTGTGCTGTTACTTTTGTCGAGTAAAAGAGACAATTGTAACGGGTAAAAAGGTTTGCTATTCAACTAGTTTCAAGCTTATTACACTGATTTTCACTTCCACCTAAAGAAACGCTCTGCGTTCTCGTGACGATCGAATCGAAGAGTCGCGAGAAGATCTCCGAGATCACTTTCGAGAGGGCTCCTGGAAATTTTGAGCGGTGGGAAGTCTTCTCGGAAACTCGACTCTTCAAATTCGACGTTGCCGGGAGGACAACGGTAGGGTTCCAAGTGTGGAGCTTAACAAAATAACAAAAACGCTCGTCTGATTTCCATGCAGCTGTCAGCATGCGTGACAGCCGGCCGTATTATTAATTATGTATCTTTTTCTTTAGTTTCTCGATTACTTTTCAAAGATCTTTCTCTCAATCTCTCTTTCCCTCTTGCCCCATCTGTTCCTTACTACGTCTCCCATTTTTTCTTTTCCTTTCCGCCCCTTTTATTCTCCCCTTAAGCCAGCATATACTTGCTTCGCTCGTTTCTCTCTCTCTCAACGAATATTTTCTGCGCGAGACGGGCTTCGGTCTGTCTACGGTCCGTGGATTTGCTTTGCCAAGTTTGCGAGAAAAGTCAGGCGTGAGAATAGCACAAAAACAAAGCAGCCTAAAAGAGACTCTTTCTTTCCTCCCTCCTCGCACCACCCCTGTTTTCCTCGGACACTCACCCACCACCCTTTCTACTACCCCGGTTTGCGTCACGAAATTATTTTCGGTCGCTATAAAAAAACAAAGTGGTCTCCAGCGACTCCACGGTCGGTATTCAATTTTCATTTTCTCTCGCCTTGGAGACAAAGAAACTGAAAGCCCAGGCATCACTGATAATTCAAATTCGAACGCGCGACACGACACAAAAATTGCAGCCAAAACGTTAATTTTCAACAAACGCGTCGCCGCGAACAATTCGCGCTTGACAAAGCAAATCCGATAATCGTACAATCCTCGCCGAAACTCATGTCGCGCCCCGGACTTGGCGAAATGACAGTAATAACTCCACGCTTTGCGTTTTTATCCGAACGGAATCGCGAAGTTACGAGCTCGCGCGTTATTTCAAAAGGATACCTCGGAATCTGTTCTCTATTTGACAAAGGAAGAAACAAAGAAATCGTGCGCAGGTATCGAGCTAATATCGTTCTACCATAGTACAATACGACCTTGGTCCACGTTAAAAAGAAAAAGTATCTCTTGGCAAAAATGACGTTCCTATACTTTATTAACCATTTCCGCGCAGCAGATGGATTTTAATTCGAATAGTGGAGGTATAAAAAAAATATCAATGTCTCCCATTCGCGGAACGTAAAAACGTGCACAAAGATTACGGTCATTGTGCCAACGGCCAGATAACGGCAGGATTTCCAGTCGAAAATTGTAGCTAGATAAAAATTGATCTAACCGGAGGATGACGGGAGAGGGGAGCGGGAGGGCGGCTATGGTCAAGGGTCTCCTCAATCAACATCGTCCTAACCGACGGACATTTTACGGGGATATGTTCGTTTGGAGCGTCAGTGAGCAACTATAAATTTACGGACTGATATCAAAATGGGATGCGGGGGTCTCGAGGTATCCAAATGTACCACGAAAGAGAGCATACTTCTCGTGCCTTTTGTACTTTATTTTCTTTCTCTCTCTATGTCAAAACCCGACGCGGATCATCTCTTTTTCATTTTTCTCGAATTCGTTTCTCTCAACTGAAGGCTGCATGGTGGATCAGGCCTTCTTACACTCATAAAGATTCGACCAGTGCCATCTTTTCAGGCGTTCTTCCGGGTATTTACAAGTATTGTTTTATAGAGACTCATCGTTTACGTGAATACCAGCGACGAGCTACGGAGCGTGCGTACGTAGAGGGGGGGTGACGTCGTTCTTGAACATTTAATTCATTTTAGTCAGCGATACCAGCGATGCCACCTCTCAAGACCACTTGTTCGTGGTTACTTTAATACTTTATTTCTAACATTTTAAGATATTGATTTACGACCAAAAAGTTTACAGTTACGAATTCTATACGGTTCGATAACTCGAGGCTATTCGACGATCCTTTATCTGCTATCAAACCGAGCTTTCTTTACGTACGCGTATCCCAGCGACACGATAATCTTTCAACGAGAGCAACCGGAAAGATGAAAATCCCGCGTTAGTAACAATTATACCAAGCATTATCTTACTGTCGATTAAAGATTCTAATAATTGCGCGTACGCGTACTTCCGGTTATCTTCAGCCGCGTACACGCCGGCGAAACCCGACGAAAACCAACGACTAAATTCCCGAGGGGAGACGTCTGCGCTTCTTTATCTTTATCACTTTCGTTTCCCTCTGCATTCGCGACGCGACGCCGAGAGCGCGATATATCACGGGACATTAAGTACGTTTAACGTTCCGAGGAGCGACGCAGGTGAATAGAAATCCACCACTGGCAATTCGACGTAACACGGATTCTTGGGAAACATAGTTTCGTAGTTGATCCATATAACTTCGAGCAAAGCAAGAATTAACAATTCAATTCGCAGAAAGGCTCTCTTATCACCCCCTATCGCAACGCAGTCGAGTAGCCGGAACTCGGAGCTGGTAGACTCGGCAACGTATCACGAATAATTTTCACGAATATTCAAACCGACATCGAACACGCTCGCGTATTTACGTGAATGTATATACATACATGTACACGTAAATACGTGTTCACGTAATGCGAGTAACGAAGAGTTTCTAAAAAGAATGTAAGAAGCAAGGTACACACGACGAGACAATATAAAGAAGGTACAACGAAATCAGAGGTAAAAAAGAAACACAAAACGTAAAAGGTGGTAAAATGATTTGTTCAAGTACCTCTGCGAGCGAGGTCGCGCCGACTATAGCTGACTCTCTGTTCGTTCGGTTCGTTCAGGAGGAGACGTAACACGATTGGTAGTAGTGGTAGTAGTAGTAGTGGTAGTAGCGGTAGTAGTAGTAGTGGTAGACGATAGCGGTAGTAGTCGATAGTAGCTGACAGTGGTAGATAGCTGATTCGGTACTGGTAGTAGTAGTAACGTGTACGTATACGCGGCGCAGGGCGCTGGGTCGGCGATCGGCTTGCTCTAACTTGACGGCAGTAAGCAAGACGAGAAATGTTACATATTCAAGATCAGTAAAAAAAGGGATTGATTTTTTTTTTTTTTAAAGGGGAGGGGAATATTATAATCATTATTACAGATTATCATGAATTCTCTCGCACGCAAGCACGCACAAACACTCGCGCACTCGCTCGCTCTCTCGTACGCACTTTCTCTCTCTTAATTCCTTTTCGACTGGTTTTCTTTCTCGTATTCACTTCTTTTTTTTTTTTCCCCCGTTTACTTCTCGTACTCGGGGTTTACCTCTTTTCGCTCTTTCGACGTCGAGAGATCGCACACAGCGATTGTTAACGGTAACGCGGGCTCCTCATTGATTTCGCCGAAGATCGAGCAAAAGGTGTGACAAGATACGTTACATCGTGTGCTTATTCTTTCTACTTATGTTACGTCTATACATAGAATATCCTACGCGCGTTAGATATATAAGGTTTACTGAATCGTTTGTCATGGAACTCCGGGAGAACCGTCGCGGTTCTTTTTCGGATTGCGTTCCGTTCGGTGATTCCAGCCAATAGGCGAAGGACGTCGGAGAGAGGGTCTTCAGGACAAAAGATCACTTCTCCCGACTCGTTTCGAGTCTGCCTGGTATCCGATCGTTCTACCTGGACCCTCTCCCTCCCCGTCCCTCGACGCTCGTTCCCTCTCACAGCTTTTGCGCTCTATTTTTTTCCATTTTACCTCGCTCGTTTCTCGTTTTCCACGGTTTTTAATTTCCGTCTACGATACGCTTATCTGTACTTTTTGTTTTCAACGACTTTTCCTCGGTCGTTCGATTATCCCGGCTCGGATTACCGCGTGGCGTGACAGGATAAAAAAAAAAAACACTGTGTGCCCCTCTACGAACTCTTTCTCTACCTCCCACGCATTCACGCAAACATGCACACACTTTTTTCCCCTCTTTTTCTCTCTCTCGATCTTCTATTTTATCTTATCCATATTTTTTCACGGTGGTCCAGCGAGGGCGGGGGGGGGGGTGTGAAGGGGCGGGTGTGAGCGGTCTCAAGGAGGGAGAAGGGAAGGAATGTAGTCGTTGTTCAAAACGAGGGGGAAAACGTGTGATGGCAGGCTTCAATTTGACGAATACTTTTCTCAAGTACTCTGTCGGGTCATTTTTTTTTTTTTGCGATACAGATGTTCCCGTGATGCTTTTTGGCTCCCTGACACTTTTTCTGCTCGGTATATTCGTTATGGTTTGCTTTTCTTTTTTTTTTTTCGTTAATTCTCTTTTGGATCGCGATCGTTTGGGGCCTGGATGATCCTCCACCTACGGCTTACCTTGCGAAACTCTTGAACGCCGCGGACTGCGGATTTATGCAGAGCGGTACGCGCGACGTGTTCAGCTGCTCCGCTATAAATTTGTGCATTTCCTCTGAAACAGACAACGACGGATTGCCGGGTGAGAACAACGCTCCTGGCTTTCTTTGGGCGAGACGTTATCGCGCGTGGGTGAAACAAATCGTGTCAACCGAGCGGAGATGCATCGTAGCGATCGCGATGGAAGGGAAACAACCGTGGCGAACGCTAAATATCCAATTCCCCGCGATGCGTACATTTCGTTTTGGCCGACCAATGTATTATTTAAATCACCGTACTCGAATTGCATTCGATTTCAGCCTGGTGCCAGTAACTATTCATACGGATTGAAAAGCAACAGCGGCGCTACAACGTTGTAACGCGATTTTAACCGATTGAACAGTTTCGATTACGAACTCTGGGTTTTGTTTCAATGTCAACGTTTCTTTACGGGCAGAGAGAAAGAAGAGCATGACGTACGATCGGAACCACGTTTACTACCGATACGATCGTACTCTATAATTATCGCATACTTATGGTACGAGCATTTTAAAAGCAATCATGTTATCGAATGCCTGTCCGCGTTAGAGACGATCGATACGTGACACGTGTGATAATGACTTGCACGTAATGCGCGCACACCGTACGTACGACATAGAAATTCGACCGTTAGTCCAAACGAAACGCAAAATTTAAAAGCTTCTAAAAAACCTAACGCATTACGAATTTTTTACGATAATCGAGCTTGAGTTACGAACGAACTTTCCCGTTATTCTATCGTTTAAGAAGCATCACCGCTTATCTCACATTTTAGTCTGATTGAATTAGCAAGACTGTTTTATTCAAAATTTCGCGCGGAAACGACTGACGGCATCGGATTATTGATAAAGTCAATAGACAACGTGCTAATCGAACAATTGATAACACAGCACATCTAAAATCATAAGATGACAGAACGTATCGCCGTGCGAATTGTGTGGTTTTTTTAATCCATAAAACTGAGATTATGTTTATACATCACTTTTCGTAGGTGAGCGCGTTAAGGGAACAAAATTTCCGCCGATGTACGAGTGCGAGTAACAAAGAGTATGCAATTTTTTTTGTTTAGATTGCGTGTCAGACCCAGTTTCAAAGTGATTGCGAGGAAGAAAGATGTAGGATAACTTCACGGTCCCTTGGCTACGATAGTGATAAACTATGATTTATCGCCGCTCACGATACGTACATAGATACGTCTATTTGAACATACACGAGAATCTATCGCATCATTGTTCTCGGCGTGGCTAGCCACGTGCCTGTGACGTTACTATTAATAATGCACATGAGTCATCGATGCACTTTTCTCTCTCTAAACCCCGATAATCTGTTCTTTAAAAGATATATACTTTCTCTGATAGTTCTCGCTGCATAGCCGGATCTATTACCGAAGCTGACGATCCGCGTTTAAACGCGTGATCGCTAAAACAGTCGTTATTGGTGGAATACGATAGAAGATATAAACGGGCATATTGAATTTCGCGGTTCTACCCGCGGCAATCGATATTATTTAATCGGATCGCGAATTTAGTTCCGGTTATGACCAAGTATCGAAATCAAATCGTTCGTTCAATTTAAATAGGGAACAAATCTAGATCATGCACATCTCCGAATCTCCAAACTATTTCTAAAGCAAGCAAACACATTCGATTCCTTGTGAAATAATTTTCAGTAGAATAGAAATTCTATAATTATTTCGTGATCAGCTATCCGAAATACACTTGATAGAGTAAAAAAAAGTTTGGAGATTCGAAGATCCAGAGACGTGCATGATCTAGATTTAAGCCATAGAAAGCTACAAGCTCCGAAACAATCGAGCCGTATAAAATTCGCGACTCCAGAACGTGCGTGGCAGTACGTTATTATCATGCTCCGAGAAACGAAGATTTTTCAACGATGAGCGTACATTTCTTTCGATGCTCCTATCGATGAAAAATATGCAAAGAGTACCAAGCATTGGTATTCATACTCGAGACTCGCGTCGAGGCTGCTTCAGGAACAATTCACGCTAATTCACGCTCGATTCACGCTTGGTTTCGCGAACTATAGCGCGGATCGTCCCTTACTTTCCACTGGCTCGTCCGCGGCATCGATTGGCGAATCGCGAGGTCGAGGCAGTAGGAAGAGCCAAGGTACCTTTAACGTGACTCGCGACCACGAATACCATCGCGAGTTACCCATTACTCCAAAAGATATTGCTTCTAAAAATAAACGTTCCACGTCACTTGGCCGTGAGAATTGAGATAGAAGATTTGAGCCACGCACAAGGAGTTGAACACGCGAACCAATCGTGGCCGATTACCGCAGGAAAATGCATTCGGGATCGAGATTTCTCGTTCCACGATCTATCTCCCCCCGGGCCCTCCCTTACCTTTCACCTGCTGCACGGTCGTTAGCTTTCGTTCCCAAAGATCGTCGAAGGGATGAGACGTGGCGGGCTCGAAATCCCCCGTGTACTGTCTCATTCCGGCGCTCGTCGTGTAGCAGCACGTACACATGCAAGAGTGATATCTGAGTCTTCCTTCGTCCAGATAAGGATGCGCCAGAGCATCCACCACGGTGATCCTCTTGTCCTGCGGGAGGTTCGTAAACGAGGTCAACGAACGATCGATAAGGCGCGGGGAATATAACCGTCCGGCGGATAACTTTCATATTTACGGGAGTAATTAACGCTAGGTTTACGGACCCTTTTTAATATACCTATCATTGTGGGATGCACGTCAATTATACCATATGGAGCAGTGATGCTCAACCTTCTTTCGTCCCGGGCCACGTACACACGTTTTTTATGTAACGCGAGCTCCAACTTAGTGCACTATAGTATGCAATATTTTTCAAAACATCTAAATTTGTTCGTGTTTATTTAAAAATTAGTGTGATTTTTGATGTTGAGATAGAAAGTGTCTGGGTGGGTTTCGGGTCGCTGGTTGAGCATGGCTGACATGGAGTATACGCGGAGTATACACATGAAGTAACACATTGAGAATTTCAAAATTAGAAAGCTTTGAAGAAAATGAATTTTGATACACAGTAGAACTTTGATTAATCGTCACCGTCGGGTCCGGGACTATAACGGTTAACCGATTAGACAGTTAACAGAAATTTTGAAATAAAGGTATGTATATATTTTACAACGGATTATAATTACAAAAGTAGGCTAAAATAACAGTACATACATACAAACATAATACAAAGTGTACTGCGATCACACGAAATCGATTTCGTCATATCGAATAGATCTTTTTAAAAACGACTAGATTTCTTACACTTCCATTTACGATCACGAACAACCGAGAGTGACGGTTAATCGAGTTCCCACTGTACATCTGTCTGGTTAAATGGACAAAAGACGGTACAAGTGGTAGAAGAGACATGTAAAAGGTTTCCGTAATTTTCCCCCATGAATTTCGAATGCGACAAAATGACGCGTCCCGTAAACCTCGTGTTAAGAACATTGTTCTGGAAGGGCGGCGAACCGGATGGGAGAGGTGCGCTTGTCTCTTGTTTCGCGTAAAATCATGACGGCGGTTGTTTAAACGTTGCAACGGTGCGTTACGTCGAGAGCTTCGAGTAGAACGGTAGAATCGTAAAAGCTCTCCCTTTACGGTGTAATGAGTACCGTATAACCCGGAAATACGATACGATGTCAAAGTACAGCGAATGATCGGATTTAGGGTTTAATGAATAACGCACCGTCGAGGCTATATTAATTACACAAAATTGTGAAAAAACGTAACATCGTTATTGGTAAGACTCGAACGGTATTTTCATTTGACGCGGGTGAGACAGGTTTGTTACGATAATAAAGGTTTTATTACAACTTTTTTTTTTACGAATCTCATTCTAAGGCCTCCGAGAGACTTTACGATGTCGCAGATGTCGTTGGAAATATTTTATGAAGTGGTGAAGATCAAGCGGAATTCTTAGGAACCCCGTAATCGGTAGCTTTTATCAACTCCCGAGGGAGCGCGTGCTGTAGTTTTGACTTAATCTATGTAAAGTGGTTTAGTAAGTTGGAAAGTTGTTTGGTGAATGAATCGCGGTCCAGTAAGATCCACTGATCTTACGGTCTCACGGACTACCGGGGTTCGCGTGAACGTCAAACGTGTGCGGATAAGAATGCTCGAATCATCGAACGCGACGTCGATTTTGTACAAATTTACTCACGAGCTCAACATTTGTTACGAGTTCAACGATCTTTGGTATAAAGATATGGCTCGCGATTCATCTTTCTGCTTTGCGATTTCCTTTGCTTCCCGTCTTCGTGGAATAAATTCGAAGGTATTCGCGAAGTACCTCGAAACGCTAAGGCTGGGGGTACATGGACGTACAACGTACGCGCGTACTTATTCGCGTAAATATATTTACAGATATACAATATTTCCACGCGCGTATCAAGAGACAAGGTATATTATCATATATATATGTATATAGATATACACGTCCAATGTTTGCTGACATCTCTCGATGAGCGGTGTACGCGCGTACTAGAGAAAATGCGCCGATGAGAATTCGACATCTGTTGCTACGCGCGTTGGTTTCGTATACACACAATGTATATCTATATGTTCAAAAAGTATCGAGAATTTAGTAATATTGCGAGTTGTATTAGTCCGAATCGCGGGATTTTTTCGTTATTGTGTTGGTAAACAGGTCTGAAAAGTATATGTAGATTGTTTGCCATGTTGCATGTTTAGTCTGTTATCAGCTGTTAAAGATGTTACATGTGCTTTGGTACCATCGGCGATTATTCATTTCTTTAAAATGGATCAGAGAATTTGCATTAAATTTTGCTATAAGAATGGAATAATGTGCGGCAATGTTTTAGAAATGTTAAATATTGTTTTCGGTGAGTCTACTATAAGTAAAACAAACGTTGAAGATGATGAGCGCCCCGGACGCTCCAGCACATCAACAACCGATGAAAACGTGGAAAAAGTGAATGAAATGATTATGAACGATCGCCGAATCACAATTCGTAAAGTCGCTGATGACGTTGGCATATCAATTGGCTCATGCCATGACATTTTTTCTGATGTTTTGGGTATGAAACGTGCGGCAACAAAATTTCTAAAGAAATTAATAATCGGCGGTCGCACCAAAACACATGTAACCACTTTAACAGTTGATAACAGGCTAAACATCCAATATGCCTAACAATGTGCATATACTTCTCAGACAGCTTACCAACGCAATAACAAAAAATCGCGCGATTCGAACAAATACAACTCGCAATATTAAAAAATTCCCGATACTTTTTGAACACACCCCGTATGTATCACGAGGTACGTTTACGTGAGTTGTTACGCGCGTACTTAGTACGTCCGTATGCCGGTATCCTAGCTCAATAACAGCCACCAACGAGTTCGGTACTAGCAAAACTTCAGTGTCATCGACAATCGCCGAGATAGAAATTGAATTTTCGATCCGTCACGTTCGTCAAGAGACACTCGAGCGGCTGCCGTCATTTTTCCCGCAGCCACCAGAGTAATCTCTCGTCGAGGACTAGCGAGTAAACTTACGGGATCGAAGACGAGCATCTGGCAGAGCAAATGGACGGCCTCGTGCGTCGCCTGACTGCTGAGGGTGTAGAGGGCCGTCAGCGAGGGTGGTTTCGGTGCGCGCCTCAGCATGTGGGATCTCGCACCCTCGCACGCGTACCTCATATCCTCGAGGGTCGGTGTGCCCAGCAATTCTGTGATCAGCTCCAGCTGCAAGCGAAAGAGAGAGACCGTTGGATTCTATAACACTGGGGAACAATTTTTAGCACGATTTCTGTCGATTTCGATTTTTCAGTTGCTTTATGGTTAAATAAGCGTGCTGATTTAAAAACTGTACTTAGTTTTCTTCTACCGCGTCAGGTTTTTCCTCTACAGCTTATCTTAATGTGACCACTCTCCACTGGGTGAATGATGCCGTATATTATTTGTACGAACACAACTTCATTTGCATTAACTATCTATATCAGCGTTTCACAAACTGTAGGTCGCGACCCACTGGTGGGTCCTGTGTTAATTTTTGGTGGATCGCGAGAAGTTTATTTTAATTATGTAGATTCTAAGAAATTTATGTTTTTTGAACTGTATAAACATAAATTGGGCCGTTTATTTTGAAAGTGATGCAAGTCCATTTAAAAAACATTCTTTTTGTTCGTGCTTTTTTCGTATTACACCAAATTAATCACAAATTATGTGAAACCTCGTTTTTTTTAATGGACTTACACCACTTTCAAAATAAACGGTTCAACTATAGAGTATAAAGTATTTAAAATCTCGAAAATTACCCGGAATCCGCCACATGATTCCTATTATTATTGTAGCAATAAACAAATCAATTAATAAGTATTTTCGCTTTATTAGAACTACTTTTTTATTCTGTAAATGTAAAATGATGTGGGTCGTGATATATTTTCGGGGGAAAATCTGGGTCGCGGTTCTAAAAAAATTGAGAACCGCTTGTCTATACTCATTGCACGAATACAATTATATTCTGTGAACAGTATATATGTTCATTTTTTTCTTTATTTTCCTTTGTATGCACATTTTGTATGAATTTTGGGGTCAAAGAAGGGTTATCCTGCAGCTTAAAAAGTTGATGTGATAGACAAAAACCGGGGTCATTGCTGGATTTAGATGCCAAAAGTTAATATCTGTGTCAACGAAATTTGTGTTTCCCAGTGCAATCATTCCTCGAGACAAAAGGGAACCACCGATTACTCTAACGAGGGTTCGCGGTAATCCAGAGCGAAGCGAAGGATTAACCAAATTCAGGAACGGAGCGATCGTCGCTACGATGCTCGATACATCTTTCTTTCGCCTTATTTCCCTCTCGAAGGTTTGAAAATATTTGAGGTGTAAGGGCTAGTTGATCGGTCGATGATTACTCGGACCGATAGCTAACCTGTTGCACGGGACTCTGCGCCTGGAACAGGATTCGCCGACGAAGCAGTTCGCCGAAGATGCAGCCGACGCTCCAGACGTCCACCGCCGCCGTGTAGTGGCGTGCTCCCATCAGGATTTCCGGTGCGCGATAATACTGCGTCACCACTTCCTGGGTCATGTGCTTGTTCTGGTCAGGCTCCTCGACTCGGGCCAATCCGAAGTCACAAATCTGCGTGGACAGAGAACGATGTGATTTAATAATGAGGATCGTAGCCGCGGAACAAATCTGACTCCTTTTCTTCCGAGCGAGTAAGCTTGATTCAAAAATATGGCTCTCGGGAGACGGGCCTCGCGATGTTCTATTTCTAGTTGGCAATTTTCGACTGCGAGTCAGGTAAGCTTCGCGATATTAGACAATTTCGAGCGATACGTAGAGTTTAATTTTTAATCGCGCGGAAGGACGTTTACCTTAAGGACGCAATTGCTGTTTACAAGAAGATTGCCTGGCTTGATGTCCCTGTGCAGAATCCTGGCCGAGTGCAGATATTTGAGACCTGGACAAAAAAAATGTACGGTTATTGCCAAGGTGTACAACTAGCAATTAATAACATACATGTTCGCTCTTATTCGACGTAATACAGTTTCGTTTTATGTTTCGGACTCTTATTGTAAAGTGAGAATATTATAATAAGCCGCGAAGCAACTGCTCGTTCAGGTACGATTAGCAATTAGCTTATTCTTACTTTTCGATCCTTATTTGTTTTGTTACAACCGTTCTGCTCTTACTGGTCTTTACGACACGCTTATCCTTAGTTACGAGGTTATATTACGGTAGACATACAGCATGACAAGTTATAGGATCCGTAATTGTAATTATGGGTCCCTTCTAGAAAATCGAAAGGGCAAGTATGCTGTCCCTGTAACGCGATCACGCCGCTCACCTTCACCCTCCAACCTCTACCTTTCCCTTTGGTGTTTTTGGAAATTCCATATTAGCTACCTTTTCCATTACTTTTTACCCAATCAGAATTGGTTATTTTTCCACCAATCAGAAATACTAATTTCACGCACCCACTTCATAATTTCATGAGCAATGAAATCACGTTAGTCTGATAAGTCAGTTTACTTAAGGGAGAATTTTTCGCATCGAAGGACAGATCAGAATCAGCAAGCAAGAGACGGAGCCATAATATTTATACTCTTCACGCTCAAATTGTATATATTTATCATTAAAGATGAATCTCGTTAAAGTCTGCGTAATTCAGCAATATTTTCACAACACCTCGCCATCATCGTGCGACCAGATTTTCGAATACCTCTAGCGCGAAGTGTGATTGACAGACAATATGCGAACTACAGGTAAATGAGCGGAATAGTGTCTCCCCATTGCTCTTACGGGTCGCAAGTAGCCCCCGGGATGAATTATTCCGAATCTTTCATAAAAATGGGCTAAAACACGCATTAGCTTGTCGGTTGTGCAAGTCCTAATTGTTAACCGATTTTAATAAACAATTGCACGTTCGAAAGATGAAAGATGGGCCATGCAGCTGAGTGAACCCGAATTTTGATAAAAGTGTTTTTCCCACGTGTAAAGTTTCTTCGAATCTTAGCCATTTTTTGGATCACGATTTTTCATAAACAAAAGTTCTTATCAAAATTCGGGTTCGGTCAGCCGCATGTATCATCCTTCGTCTTTCAAATGAGCCATTGTTCGATAAAATCGGTGAGTAATTACGACATGCACAACCGACGACGTAAACCCTTTCAAAACGATAGGTATTTAACCCTCTTAACCCTACTGCCAACAACCGGGTACCCACCAGATTATTGTCATTGATTTATGTATACATATATTATTGAATTTCCATTTAAATGTTAACGATATAGATGTTTGTAAATGTGTCCAAGGTATGTTTCTTTTATTTATTATTGTATGTTTTTGTAAACGATTTTTACAATCTTGTATAAAATTAAAATGGGTACCCGGGTACCCGATTGTCGACAGTAGGGTTAAGAATCGTCAGTGGTATCGACGACTCAAGCATCGCAAGGAACATACACGACGCAGCACTACACTTTACATCATCAGGAATCTCGAAAAGAAAGAATGACGAAGGAAATAAGAGTTTGCTCGATCGGTGCGATGAATCAATTCTCTCGAGGAGATCATTAAACGGTATAGCGAATAGCGAGTACGGCTATACCGTTCTACATAACATACATATGTACGGGGCATCAAGATTCTCGCCGCAATACGGAATGCACGACCTCGATTTCATGCCGACAAAATTTCCATGCGGTCGTTAAAGCCACTTCATTCGACTCGCCAGATGCGCGTGCATTCAGGAGAGATTATCTGCCGTTTAATTCCTGCGAGGACGGCGTTGACGGCGACGCCCGGCGTCGTCGTCGCGTCGCCCGTTGAACGGCACGGCAATTTTGGCCTTGCCACTTCAATTCTAACGTCTCGTCGCGCTATCGGCGGTTTTCTCTCCCCCCCCGAAGCGAGAATATTCTGTCGGACGGTGTCTCGTCGGGTGGACGAAAATAATAGCAGAACTAAATAAAACATTGCCCCCGGTACGTGGGTTTAATGCCGGTGACAACAATGAGATCCGAACGTAATTAATCTGTCCAAAGTGGTACCTGGCTAAAGCAAAAGCTTGTCACTGCCAGAAATTATCTGCCCGCCACGAAGTCTCCTTCGAAATGTAGTTTATCGTGGCGAGCGTTCGTAAATTACCGTTGGTTATTAAACGTTCTTGACCTGTTTAAATACGAACCGCGAATAAAGATATTCTCGTATCTCATCCTCTCGAGGGAAGAGCCGCAACCCGAAAATTGTCGATTTCCACGACACCCGATAAAGAATTTGTTAAGATATTTTGTACACCCGTGTCAGGATAAGCTCGGAGTTATAATAATAATAAAATTAATTTCATGCCACTTTTAAAACGTATGTTTTATTCGCGTGACTTTTCACGACACGACGCGATACGTAAGATTAAATTAAATCGGTATTATTTATACGTTATTTCATAACAAAAGTCACGATACTTTTATGATTATCTCAAAATTATAATAAAACGTGGGATCTTGGCAAGAATAATTATTATTGTAACTTTGGTGCATCGTTCTGATCCTTGACGAGTGCCTTCGTGGGAGTACGCTGAAACCTTCGCTAGGACGATAAATAACGACCGATAATAAAACTAAAACTTACACTTACTAAACAAAGAAACCGAAATAAACTCCGCGCCCGCGTTCGCAATTATATCACCAATCATCCTTGGCGAGTTCCAATAATTCCTGAAATTCGCAAATCGTACAAAAACGCATATATCGGACAATGCATTCTCGCGGGCGCAAAGAGCCAAAGAGAATCCTGACGATCGAAAATATCGTGACCTCGATTCGTGAACACGACCGTGAGAGGAACGCCGAAACGCTCGACAGATGCGCGTATTCAGAAGAGATTATCCGAGCGTTTAGCCGCACCCCCCCCCCCCCCTTACACCCTCCCGCGCACAGTCGACGCGGCGCTCGTCGTCGGCGTCGTCCGTTAGTCAAGCCGCTGCCACCCCTTTCGTAAAACCGAATTGCACTTCGACGCGAAGGGGTGGCACGGTAATCTGTCCCCTATTCAGTTCTCACCCCAGACCACCCCGTTACCCGCGCCCCCCTCCACCCCCTGGCCCTCGCTCACTCGGGGGTACACGTATCATTTCGCCTCGCGGTTTTGCCACGAGAGGGAAGACAGAGGGGGAGGAATACCGAACGAGGGTGAGAGACTGGTTCGGGGAGAGAGGATGCGATGTAGCGTTTCCCGCGCTCTTTTGGGGGCTTGATTTTTCGAGAGTCATCTATCGGACGTTATTTTTGCGTTTAGACGCTGACTTCGCGTTCCTCGTATGTTCCTTTGCGCGTCGGTTATGACGGATGATATTGTGAATTATAGATACGTCGTAATGCGAGGCGCTTATTTCTGGGTCATTTGTCTCGCTATAGATCGCAAAGTTAACCTTTCGTTGGTAACAGGGGCCGCGGAGTACAGCTGTACAGCGTCAAAACACAGTGATCAACATTTTTTTATAATAATTTTCTTTTTGATATAGTCCGTGGTACTAAAACATGCTGAATGTTTCTATGATAAAGGAAAACAAAATACGGATACTGTGTTTTGACGTTGTGCAGCTGAGTAGACTCCGAATGTTTATGCAAAATCCATTATTTTTATACTGACTTTAAACGAATTTTGTGAAACAAATGCGATGAATATGCGTGAAGTATACGTATAATGTATTGTACGTTGAAAATAAAATAAAATAATGCGTTGAATAATGAATTAGATGGAAAGAAAATAATGCATTTTGCATAAACATCCGGAGTCTAGTGACGAGTAACCCCACTCGGAAATTGTTTTTCTGTGATCATCGAAAGCACGTGTGTACCAATTACTTAGATAACTGATTATTCCTCCTATTTCGTAGTTTTTCAGTTTTCACTTGTATCCAAAAATAGTGTAATGCGAACAAAAATGTTGAAATGATGAATTGGCGTCAGAATCGTGTTACCAACGGCAGGTTATATGGGTCGTTTTTAAACGATACGAATGCAGCCATCTTTCCTTTCCATTTATCCGTCGCGTCGCGAGAGAAAGTGAGAGAAGAGGCTCGCGGGAATTGCGAAACCCCCCGCGCCAGTCGTGTCGCTGTGTTTTTCGCACCGCCGACGTATCGCGCCGGGCGACAACGTATTTACGCATTCATCGTAGATAACGATGCCTCCTGAAAACGCGAGGCTTTTCGTTCTCTTCGAGGGATACGGTTGCCGATGTACGGGGGAGACCTCGTTTTACCGAAGCGAGCAGAAACAAACAGAAGCGAGGCGGGACGATCGATGGAGGGGAGGGATCGAAAAATCCAAGATACGGAGAAAGGAAAAACGAAGGAGAGTTTAAGCCGAGAGAAAGGCGGTGAGAATGAGTCGAGGATAAAAGCGAGGGGAGAAGGCGAGGGTGGAAGGTTGAAAACGAGGAGAGAAAAGAGAAAAAAATATATGAACGGGGGGAGTGAAGCGGGTTGGAGAAAAAGGCAGAGGGATGAAGAGGAGAAAGGAAGTACGAGAGAGAGAGAGAGGGGGGAGAGGGAGAGACAGATGGAGGAAAAGAAATAGAAAGGAGGAGGGAGCCGCGGGAAGAGAAACAGAAATGACAGGAGAGGGATGAAGGGAGGACGGGGAGGGTTTGCAATAAGAGCAGAAACATCGGTGGCAGATGAGTGTGCCGTGAGTCATGCCGCATTCAGACCTCGACTTTTCTCTCCCCGCAATAAAACTCGGTAATATTACCGGGGTAATCTGCCCCGTGGGTGCGTCCGGTTGCGAATCCACCCGTCGGTAATTAAAGTCTCTCACCCTTTTCTGATAACTCGAGGCGCGCGCTCGAGTTATCGTTCGATACTCTCGTTACCCCCGGTTGCTGTCCGATGGAAATGAATTTTTCGCGGTGACGCTGACGGCAAACAAAGAGGGACGATACGCTTTCACCCCCTCCCTCGTATTTTCGATTCTCATTATCATTATCGTTATTATTCCACTCGGCCGTTCCTCGATTGCGCTTTATTAATTATTATTCGTTGCAACGCGACACCGGGTTCGTCGAGTAAACCGATATACGGTAACCGAATGCAATCTGTGTAGGTTAATTTAATTCAAGTCCACGATACTTCGGTAGACTGGTAAGCGTTTGGTTACCGATCCATTCGGTGTTGATTAAAACTTCTCTCTCGCGGAAGTGAGAGAGCTGGAGACGCGACGCGTTATCAGTACGGTAGGCCCGTTATCGCGGCGTTTTCTCGGATAAGGGACGCGGCATATTTTATAACACGAGCGGGCGCGTGTTGTATTCAGTACAACACTCGTCAATAGCATTGAAAAAACATGTCCCAGCGATTTTTATATTAAGTCGTGATTAGGTATAGGCACATTTGTTATTAATTTAAACTTTACAAAGTATAATATAGTTTGGTAATTGACAATATATAATATATATCTATCTAAAAAAAATGTATTTTTTTAGTCTCATATATGTATAGATAAGAACATTCTAGAAGAATACTCCTAACTGTCGATAGGATACAAATAGAACATGGGCGGAAAAATGATAAAAGTACAAAAGTGTTGTACGGTTTACAACAGCGCGCCCGCTGAAAGGTTAAAAACGGATCTTGGAAGCCTCGTTCGCTCCCGAAGACGTTTCAACGTCGGAACTCTCGTCCTAATTATCAGCCCGTGCGTCGCATCTGTTGCTAATAAACTGACGTGGCAACCAAGGGAGCAGGGATGACGCGGGCACAACGGGCGTTAGGTGTTCAAAAATTAATTAAAACACACGTAATGGCTGGATATCGTTTTTCTACGAAGCGCGGAGTCAATTAGAATTAAGTGGCGATGCAAAAAAAAAAAGAAAAAAAAGAAAAGGGGGTAGTCCAATTAGCGTGGCGCGGATAAGCTTCGCATTACCGGGACAAACTCCACGGTTACGTCATTATAATTATTCGCTGAGATCGTCTCGCGTTACAGCCGATCACGCTCGATTTAAATCGCGTTAATTAATCGTGTGGCGCAAGGTGTGGTAATTAAACGGAGGGCAGCTGCCTGGCCATCGACTTTCCACGCGCGAACGGCAGGGGGGGGAAGGGAAAGAATTCCGATACGTGGAGCCGTGATATCGCATTGGCAAACACCTGGGAAAAATCAATCGTGGCGAGCCACGCTGAAAGGAGGTCGATCGGTCAATGATGATTCGTCGAACGACGGTAAGTAGATTCAGGACTATCGCGATCATACTCCTCTTCCAGGAGTTGAGTCAGGAAGGCGTTAACGCGTTCTTTGTACTGTTTTCGGTACACGCCGAAATTCATTTTTTGCGCTAAATGAATGTTCTTAGTAAAAACTGCCATTTTCTCGGCTCCATATCTTGTGTTTGGCTGGACCAATTCTGATCAAATCGTACTCAAATATACCTCATCTCGGTGCGGCCTTTCCGAAGGCGAAAGGATTTTTAAAAAAATGCATTTTTTAATACGGTTTGACAACCTCGAAAACACCCGTTGATTCTTTCCTGAAAAGATACAAGGTCTAGTTTCGCGTACTTTTACTTGGCCTGGGACAAGACCTTAGCTGTGCAACATCAAAACACAGTATCTGTATTTTTCTTTCTTTTTTTTTATAGAGACATTCAGCATGTTTTAGTACCAACGACTATATCAAAAAGAAAATTTGTATAAAAATGTTGGTTACTTTGTTTTGACGTTGTACAGCTGACCTGTCTCTTAATTATGATTATTTTTCCCATTAAACGTTTAAAAATAACAACAGATATATTTACTATATTAAAACAGAAAAAATAGTCTAATTTCGCAGATATATATTAAACAGTACAGCGTGTATTGTAGGTACACATCGCGTTGCAATGATACCTCATTCAATGCATGTTAACGACTCGGTTCTCCGTCTCGTCGCTGATGTCAAACGAATTCTACGATGTTTAATTAAGTCTTCATAAATCAACGGGAATAAGTGCAGATCGCTTTATATCATATAGAAAAGACTCGCGACGGTAATGCAACCGTTCCCGGAACGATTTGTATCGCGTAACGCGTCGAAAAATTCCGACTATTCCGCGTGGCCGACACGTCGCGTCGTTTGATATTTGCAGGAAAGATCTGCGACGCCGTGGAATTCAAGCATTACGGGTGCCCGCGACGTCCCGCGAGATAAATTGCATCAACGGATTAACGCGATACAGTGATTAATCGCGCGAGTGACGATCAGGCGCGAGCACGTGCTCGATGGTGGATTAAAACGTTTCACGCGAGGACTTGGATGCTTTCCGTGCACTTGGGTACACCGATCTGACAGGGCGGATCATGCGACGATAAAACCAGTTTTAATAGATACACGGGAATTATGGATGTATCGTACGAGCTTCCCGGTTGCGACGGTTACGATTCAATTAAACATATTTGATTAGATATCAACTTTCAGGACCGCGACGCACGGGTAATCGGGAAATTTTTATTTGTGAACGACCTTGCGGGGTCTTTCTAGCGTTAAACATTTTAATTATCATACGTAGAAACGTACGTCTTGCGACGTCCAAGTTTCAGCCGCGCTGCTTATTCTTTCTTGATTTTCTGGTTAGTGTACTGTAGAGCTTATGTTCATGTTTCATTTTGTTCTATTTTCTATCACAACATATGTTTTGTTGGAATTTTTAGTTAGAATGTTTTGAAGACTGTCTGGGGTGTTAAATTGACGGTGAGTCGATTCAGCCGATCTAATAAATTAATTTCACTCGGTTCGACACCTCTCGGAACAATCATATAATAGGTTTCATCTACCAACGTGTAAACTAGTGCGATGCAGGTGCAATTTGGATCGCGCCGCGGCGGGGGGCATCGCAAGACGCGTGCATAGGAGTTGCACCTTTACTTGTCGGGAAGTCCCGCGACTTAATTCTGGTTAATTATAACGGTAATGATACGAATACGTTTAATTATTAATTCAGTTTTTCCTGTATCATCCGATATTAATGCCAAATTACTTGGCGTTGTTATCTGGACGTTAAACAAAGAACTAAGAAAAACTCGGTATTGTACAGACTGGCGTGATTTTATTTAGAAGCATCCTACGAGAAACTAAACGCGTATCAACACTATCTTACAGACACTTCAATGTATTCTTACCGTGACCATTCAAATGACCAGTATTTAAAAAAACTTATATTTCTTAACATATTTTTTAAAACTACCAGATCAGTCATTTTGACTGGTTTGAAGTTTCTGTTTATACCTACTCAAATTTATCATTTTTAAGTATATAAGCGAACATTTATTTTTTATGTAGTGTGGATAAGTATAATTTTAAGCTTTTTTTTTTTAACTAGGTATATAAAAATTGGTAAAATCGGTAAAAAACATTGTAGAAATAGCTATACATTTATAGTCGGTAGTTCTAGTGTTAATATAGAATGAAGATAATAGCCGATTTGGTAGTGACAAATGTAGGTAGATTCTTTTATTTAGAAATAGAAAACGTATATTTTAACAAAGGACACAAAGAAAAAGTTTTTTGGCGTTTGTCTGATCGTTAAACAAAACGTTGGCGAAAAAACTTTTTCTTCGACTACTCGGATAAATCGGTCGATTCCTAGCTTCAAACAATTGTTTAGTTTAACACTTAACCCGCTAACATTTAAGTTAAACGGCGGCGCAATAACGTTGTACGTAAGAAATTCTAGACGAAATTTAAGAAAAGGTCGTTTGACCGGTTGTGGTAAAATAGTGTTAATACTTCGCGCAAAATTCGAACAAAGAAGGGTTCCAAAACATCCAATGACGAATTCCGTGACGAGTATGGAAGTACAGATTCGAGGAATTCCGTGGCACGGTAATAATTTGAAAGTACCGAAAGATCGTCGCTTCGACTGGAATAATTTTCACTCGTTACGCTGCGTGACTCAGTTTTACCTCGAGAAGAGCCAGTACGACGCGCGTCTTTGGAGGTATTTAAAAATCGAGGATTTGGCGAGCGGCCCCTCAGGTGGTTCCGAAAGGAATGGCTCGAGAGCTCGCGGTTATCGGCCGCTCCGAAAATAAGCTCGCGGGATGCGCGACACCGAGCGGCTCTTTGTTGACGATACAATTCCGGCGATGCGAGGAGATTGCGCGCGCGTTTCAAAATTAAACGCAAGGTCGACGATTCGGGCATCGCCGGAGACGTTCATGCTTCTGCACGGTCGAGGACAGATTTCGCGAGCGGAGCTTTTGTCATCCAGGTCGGTAAATAGTCTGTGACGCGAGCCGCAGAATTTGTCGACGAAAGTGTAAAAAAATGAAGGTGAAGTTATATTGTTAATATTAATCGTGCCAAGTCCGATGAAATGACCGGTTTATGTAATCTTCTGTTATATGATGGGGTTAAAGGCAACGTGGCGTAAGTCCACTTTTCGGAAATATTTACTTAAGTGCGGTATGCAATTCTTAAACGATCAGTTCTCTAAAGCATCTCTTCTCTAAACCGTCATTTGATCGGTACGGTTAGTGTTAATATAACTTTGGGATTGTTCTGTATTGCACTCACAATCGTGGTCAGTTATCTTTTCTAAGTTTTCTACTGAACAAGGAATGTATAAATAACTTACAAGATCAGACGTATCAGTTAGTTCCAAATAACGTAGAACGTTTAATTGTTACTGATTTTTTTCCAGGTGTACATTTTATAATTACAAAAAACACATTGGGAATATTATATTATACGTATTGTACGCATCATTCTGTTGATAGAAAAGCAAAACAATTCGAAACGAGCAATTTTGCAGTAGAACAAATATAAAATTGTGTGTTCAAAAATTAATTAATCTTCAGAGTCGATTTCTCGTCATTGATACAAAAATGCCAGAGCTTTTTAATCGCGTCGCATCTCTATCAACCGAACGATACGTACCATGCTGATAGCTATATTGGCACGATGTAACGCTACAAAACGTACATCGGAAAAGAACCGTGCAAACAATTAATTTGCCACTGTCAAAGGACATAATTGAGCGCGTAATGAAATTTCAATCGGGCCGGTCGAATGTCCCCGTTTATTTTTATTCCGGGCAGCAGTTTTCCACGTAGCTAATTTCAGATCAAGGGACGAGGTTTTGCCTCATTCCAGGTACAACTATGCGAGAACTAGACCTTGTATCTTTTCAGGAAAGAACGAACCGGTGTTTTCGACGTCGTCAAATCGCCTCAAAGAATGAATATGCCGAAAAAAGTGCAATAACCTTTGGAAATGCCGCAACGGGAAAAGTAACTTGAGTATGATTTGATCAGAATCAAGGCAAGTACGCGAGAACTGAAGCTTGTATCTTTTCACGAAAGAACGAATGGGAGTTTTCTAGGTAGTCAGGTCGCCCGAAAAAAGGGATTTCCAAAAAAGTCCAATAACCATCGGAAATGTCTCACCGGGACGAGTAATTTGAATATGATTGAATCAGAATCAAGAGACACCATCGAACAATCGATAACCATCGACGCGTCCGATCTTCCGCCGATCAACGATCGTGTTGCTCTTTTTCCGATTTTCCTCGTTCCAAATATTCCTCTTTTTGTTTAAATCATCGTTTTAATCCTCGAACGTTTTTTTTGTAAATTATAACATCAAACGAAACCCCTCGTACGTGATAGCAATAATTTCTAGAATTCTATTTCATCGAGTTAGACTATGTATCAATAGACTATGGGCCAAGTGCAAGTACGCAAGAACTAGAGCTTGTATCTTTTTTCAGGAAAGAACGAAGGGGAGGTGGTCAAACCGCGTTAAAAAATATTCTCCATCCACAATGAACGGACTATAAAAAGTACGGCAATGCACGGTCTGCGTTACGCAAACTCGTAATACGTCACGGCAGGGCGATTTGCTGGCGGGACGAGGTGACGTTCTAGGGTTCATCGCACCCGAACCCGGGTGTGCGTGCCATTCTCGACAGTCGATTCCTCATTTCACCTCTCCAGGGACGGGCGATGAGGTCGACGGGCGTCGAGTGAGTACCAACCGGTCACCACCGACGATCGTACGAAAGTCAAGGACGAAGGACTGGCCATGGAGTTAGTACTCCAAGGTCACATGGGTACCTTCGATCGTCCCTCCCACTCGCGCGACTCGTTCCACGAATACTTTGGTCCGGGATATCGCACCTGTCTCTCGAGGTCGGATAAAAATACCTTGGATTCGAATTTTATTTCAATTTCGCTTTGGTCCCCTCCTCGGATTTTCTAATTTCTTTTGAAGTTGTGATATCATTAGTTGGAACACTAATCGGGGAGCCTTACGCGGATCCGGAATAGAAGGATTATATTAATATGGTACACTTCACTTGTTTAATTAGAACTTTAATAGTAAAATGATATTTGAGAATATAAACTGATAATATGGATGGAATACTTTTCGGGACTTAGCTTTATGCATTAACCGCATGCCCGCCACGTGAGAAGTGAGATGTGCGGAAAGCGGAAGATCGATATTCGGATAGATAGTGCATAAAGAAAAAACAAGTCGCGCAGCCGCAATTAAGAACTAAAAATATACTATAGGCGCGAGGTTCAAATTTACAAATATCCAACAGATATCGATGTAATTAGTGTTGGACAGAAAATAACGGCGACAATGACGTTTCATATGAAATCGAGGTGTTTTCGAGCCCCCGTTAGCGAGCGTTGCGAGTGTTGCGAAAAGTATGAATGTTGGGTTAAACGTGTGAAGAGTGTGAAGAGTGAAGCGGGCCGCACTCGTCGACGTAGGCGATCAAGTCCTGTGCAGTTCTAGGACAATGTGTCTTTTTGAGAAAATGTGGTGTAGCTATACAGGGTGTCCCGTAACTAGCTCGACACCGGGAAATGAGGGGTAGCTGAGGTGATTCTGAACAACTTTTTCCTTAGCAATAATGTCCTAAGCGCCTTCGGTTTTGAATTATTAACGAAACGGCTAGGCCAATCCGAGCGCGTATCGAACGCGCGCTCGAAACGAGAGTGTGGTCTCTGACACGCTCCGCCGCGAGCGTGAACAAGTAGATCTCGTGGGTATCGAGAAAAGCATACGGCAAATATCACATATCGTCTTCAAATAAACTAATAGTCGTTGAATAACTGTGTTCAATACTGTCACTCGTAATTCGGGAGGTATGAAAAGTTGTAGTATTTGTGGAAAAAATGATTTTCTTAACAGCATGTTTTCAGGTGGGTAAATTATGGTCTAAGATAAACGATGTGAATAACTAACGTTAGAAGAATCTTGTTAAACTCACCCTTTCGCCAACGAATCAACCTGCCCTCGACGGAAGTAAGTCGTTGGCAGTAGGTCACAGTGCCGATTTTGTCCTTCGTAAGAATCTCGAGAACTTCAACAGCTGATTATACGGCCGGTTCGGTGAACTCACTTGACACTGACACACACAGTAGGAACGGCACTTGTCTAATTTATGGCAGGGCGCACGGCTAATCGCAGGTACGCGGACACCCCCGAGAGTAGAGCGGCGATCGGCGATCGGGTCACTTTACCGAACGTGCATTTCACTGCGTGAGCACTTTCACCGATAACTCCGAATAAAACAATTATGTAGAGGAACGTAATTGAACCTACGTTAGAGATATTGGTGGCCCTGAAAAGGGCCGATTGTTATTGCCAAAATTGCCAAGATCGGCACGACGAACCCTCTTCGAGCTTCCATGCACGTCTCGGAGCACCGGCGGACGTTGCGCTGCACTTCTCCCAATGTTTCTCGATTAATAAACGTAACAAATATCCTGTAAAACTCCGCGTTAGTTCGTTGCTGTATGATATCCGTTCGGTTTGAAAAACGATTCTGCTGGTTCTAGCGTTTCTTGGGTCTTGCTTAGAAGGACGTTCGTTAGGGAAGGGATATTTTTACAATAGTACAACGGATTGGCTCGCACATTTGGAGTCACCGTTCATTCAGCAGAAAAATACCCGCGCGCTCGGGGTGGCCGCATGGTCTTCGTCACTACGAACGCGCTAGCGAAGACACAGGGCAAGGAGTGCCATAAATTTCGCTATTGTCCATACCGTGTCGTAAAGGGAAAGTGTGGCTATTTTACGAAATACGTGCATCGTCTTAAAACTGCATCGGCAGCGTACACGCAACATAATCCTTTAATATTTTCTTACGACTCTTCCCGCAAAGAAGGAACAGTACATACAATTCGCAAAATTATCAATTTAATATTGTATTGTATAGCGAAGACACTGTTTGCGACGCATACACGCTTGCCCGTGTCATTTGGAATATTATCAAATTAATGTTGTGGGATGTGTGGGGTGTCGAGTGCATAGCGTGAATAAAAGTACAAGCGAAGACACTGTTTGCGGCATGTCGAAATGCTTAAACAGGCGGCTCCCTAAGAATCTCTGATTTCTATCTTATTATGATTATCGCACGCGCGCGGCAACCGACTGTTTACGGGAACGCGAACAGCAAAGCGTGCCGCGGTACATGGGCCCGATCAGGGGGATCTGTTCCAGACGACCAAAATGTTGATAGACATAACGATGTCTGTCTCGAAATGCGTATCAAACAGTGTCCTCGCTAACACAATACAATATTAAATTGATCATTTTCCAAGTTGTTTGTACTGTTTCGTCTGCGCGGAAAGAATCGTAAGAAAATATTAAAGGTTTATGTTGCGTGTACGCTGTCGATGCAGTCTTAAGCCGATGCACGTATTTCGTAAAATAGCCACACTTTCCCTTTACGACACGGTATGGACAATAGTGAAATTTATGGCACTCCTTGCCCTTGTCTTCGCTAGCGCGTTCGTAGTGGAGAAGACCATGCGGCCGCCCTAAATGCGCGTGTATTTTTTTGCTGAATGAACGGTGACTCCAAATGTGCGACCCACTCCGTTGTACTATTGTAAAAATATCCCTTCCCTAACGAACGTCGTTCTAAGCAAGACCCAAGAAACGCTAGAGCTGGCAGAATCGTTTTTCAAACCGAACGGGTACCATACAGCAACGAACTAACGCGGAGTATTACAGGATATTTGTTACGTTTCTTAATCGAGAAACATTGGGAGAAGTGCAGCGCAACGTCCACCGGTGCTCCGATGTGTGCATGCAAGTGTGACGCGGGTACGTCGAACTAAACTTGGCAATTTTGGCATAACAACAATGGGCCCTTTTCAGGGCCACCAACATCTTTTACGTAGGTTCAATCACGTTCAAACATAATTATTTTATTACGGAATATCGGTAATAGTGCTCGTGCGGTGAAATGCGCGTTCGGTAAAGTGACCCGACGGCCGCTCTACTCTCGGGGGTGTCCGCGTACCTGCGATTAGCCGTGCGCCCTGCCATAAATTAGACAAGTGCCGTTCCTACTGTGTGTGTCAGTGTCAAGTGAGTTCACCGAACCGGCCGTATAATCAGCTGTTGAAGTTCTCGAGATTCTTACGAAGGACAAAATCGGCACTGTGACCTACTGCCAACGACTTACTTCCGTCGAGGGCAGGTTGATTCGTTGGCGAAAGGGTGAGTTTAACAAGGCTTTTCTAACGTTAGTTATTATAAATTATTCTAACGATAATTTATCCACCTGAAAACGTGCTGTTAAGAGAAACATTTTTTCCACAAATACTACAATCTTCGTTCCTATTGAATAACGGGTAAGAGCATCGGACACAGTTATTCAACGAGTATTAGTTTATTTGAAGGCGATGTGACATTTGCCGTAGGCTTCCGTCGATACCCAGGCGATGCACTTGTTCACGCTCGCGGTCGAGCACGATCCAGAGACCACACTCTCGTTTCGAGCGCGCGCCCGATAAGCGCTCGGATTGGCCTAGCCGTTTCGTTAATAATTCAAAACCGAAGGCGCTTAGGACATTATTGCTAAGGAGAAAGTTGTTTAGAATCACCTCAGCTACCCCTGATTTCCCGGTGTCGAGCTAGTTACGGGACACCCTGTATGAATACGTGGGATGCCCGAAAGTGCACACAGAGTGGCGAGGCTGAGAATTCGGGAGAGTTTAGCGAGAACGACCAGAGAGCGAGCATCGAGAGAATATTGACGAAGGTTTTGAGAGTATTGCGAGTTTAGAGAAAGTATAGAGAGATAGAGTTTTCATTAACCAGACAAGGCCGATAGCTTTTGCTTGCGTTTCTGTGTTATTGTGCGACAGACAACTTGTTCATTCGCTGTTTGTACCGTTTTTCTGTAATATTCATTTCCATTTTTATAATTATTAGGAAATATATTTTACGTATATCATTTTTTACCATAAATTACATTTCCCACATTATTTGAGATCAACGGGAGATTATTAATCCAATTACACTGTTACGCGAAGCAATTTGAAATATTTATTTAATTTGCGTACTCATTTTATGCATGCCCGGAAAAAGGGAGCAAATTACGAATTATCAGTTAATTTCTCGTTTCGTTAATCGCAATTATCGGGCGAATAAATTCAAACGTGGCGGTGTTTCTTTTTAATTCGCGATTGTAAAAAAAAAAAAGAGAATATCTGGTCGATGGTAAACGAGAAACGGCGCGTATCCCTCTCGATGCCGCGTTTGCTTTTAAAACACTCCTGAACGCACGAGTTAATCGATTCCCAACAAAAATGGCTGGACAGGGCTTGAATTAATCCTTTGTAACGGTAGTTATTCCCAGAGCGCTCTGCCCGCGGATTGGAAATTTTTTTACGGAGCGTGAAACGATGTAAACGCGACGCATCGAGGAAATGTTCCATAAACAATTAATTTACGACAACGTACGGCGATGTAACGTGAATAAATCATTATCGTGTATAATTAACAAATTATCTGTACAATAGAATCGCGGATCAATTTAATTAGACGATTTAACGCATGATTCGATCTCCGAACTTGATTATTATAATTCGTTTCCAGTATCAGCGTTCTATGATTCGTATAAAGTAAAAATAATTCCGATTGGGTCATTGTCCCCGAAGAATTAGTTTTGTTTGTCATTGCTCGCGTCGAGCTAAAAGGTCGAACGAATTTACATCACGCACGAGGAACATCGTTCGATTAATAACTGATCGCCACCTCTCGATTTATACGCGTTAAGATTCGTCGGACCTTCGATCGATCCCACTACTTGCAAGTGGTATGAGTAGAAGGATCCGACGGTCAGACATTACGGATCGTTCGAGGTAAGGGTATATTCTTCTTTTAGAAACTTCTCCTTGCCGAAAATAATGATGATTCCCGGAGACAAATTTAGAAAACAGCAAGCGCAAACTATGACTCCTCTTTTTCGCTTTCACGGTTACGGTTACGGCGAAGGGTGAAAAAAAAAATCGGTTGCCGAAAAAGCGTGACGCGAATCAAGAGATCTGTATCGTTCGGTGTTTCCGCGATCTCAAGATACCGGATCATTGTTATCACAGTGTTTTGTTAATCGTTGGAAAGAAACAGAGCCGTCTTTGCCTTCGAGTAAAAACTGCAGACCTCCCTTAGGGTGAAACCTTCAAAGCTCAACGCACCGTGCGTTAATCCCGTTCTTACTTCTCTGTAACCGGGAAAAATCGCATTTCCGTTAAAAAAAAAAGGAAAGAAAGAAGAAAAACAAACGCTTGCCTTAATTAAACATCGCGCGAAGGGGCGCGAAGAAAGGGACAAAGGAGGGGTACGGAGCGAAAGGGTAATGAAAGTAATGTTCAAAAAGAAAATTTTCCTCCTCCGACATTTAATTATTAAACGCTAAAAACTGGAAGAATTAAATAAGGCACTGGAGAGGGAAAACCTCGAGCTCCTGTTTGAACAATGGCACACGGATAAATGGTCTAACGATATTTTGTCTGCGTTAAGAGGAAGAAACTAGCGAACCTCTTTCTTAAAAAGGAGAATATTAAAACTACGATGTTTGTAATATTCACGGAATATTTGTATCATTATTTCGTACTTCTCGTACTTTTTTCCCGGTATTGTTCGATTATTTATAACGATCGAGGCATTGTCGAAGAACGTGACTGCCATAAACATACGCTTCATTTCGTACAAAGGGTCTAAGTTACGTTTCTACGCCACTGAGGATAGAATATACGTTCGTTTCGGCACAGAACGTTCTTCCCGATATTCTCGTCGCTCGCGTTATTTTCACGGTTCGCAAGGATCAATTTCCTCCCGTCAAAAATCTAAAACAAGCGCTGTTTCGGCGTGCGCACCAATTTGTTCTGACTCGCGAGGATGAGAAACAAAACGAAACGCAGGAAGATCAACGAAGTTCAAAACACTTTGCACGGCTCTCGATAACTTTATTCTCCGTCACTCCCTCTCCCTCTCTCTCTCTCTCTCTCTCTCTCTCTCTCTCTCTCTCTCTTTCCCTTCGTAAACGCGTGGAAGTGCGCGCTGACCGAATCTCCCTCGTCATTTCCCGCCGATAAAAAAGGGAATCATAGATACCCTATCGAGGGGGAGATCGAGTTAATTAAATCATCGTGGCAGAGGATAGTAAGGAAGCGTAGTAGCGGGCCAGCAGGCAGGCATACAGGCATACAGGCATACAGGCATACGGGCAGGCAGGCAGGCAGGCAAGCAAGACAGGCAAAAGGAGAAGGAAGAGCGAGGTTAAAGCAAGGCAGCGGAGAGGAGAAGCTACGGCGGCGAGCAACCGACCGGATGACGGGGTCTGGGGTCACGGATGGGCGGTGGCAGGACTGGTTTCGGACCAGTCAAGAGAAGAAGAGGAGCTCTGCTCTATCTGTCCGGGCTTTACGTGCCGCGTTATACCGGGTGGGAAAGTTCGAACGGCCCGAAACGCAGCCCGTGAGAAGATTGGATATCGCGTAGGGACACTCCGGGGGGATCATCGTCCTCGTTTACTCTCTCTCTCTCTCTCGCTTTCTCTCGCTTTCTGCCCTCTCCCTCTTCTCCCCTCTCCAGGCAGCACACGTGTACTCGATGATCTCTCGCTGGTACGTACGACGAGGAAAGTGTCGTTGCACCCGCCGTCCGTGGGACTTTCCCGAAGTTGCGGTAGGGCGGAACGGGAAAGTGGGAAATTCGACGGAATGATTAGGGAAGAGCGAATCCGAGTGGCGAGAGAGGCGCGATAGTATTATTCGCGAGAGGGATTGGTTATGCTCGGGGAAGCTCGGTGAGCGGAGTACTCGACGCTGATCTTGTCGAGCGTTCGAATAAAATTTCAAACTCTGTCAAGGGACAAGGTCTTGACAGGGGCACAGTACGAGTATGCGAGAACTAGACCTTGTATCTTTTCCGGAAAGACCCAGCGACGGTTCTCGAGGTGGTCACAAAGCACTTTAAAAAAATGAATTTTTTGAAAAGTGCAACAGCCTTCGGGAACGCCGAGGGGAGTAAATAAGTATGACTTGATCGAAATTGGTCCAACTAATCTCAAGATATGAGGTCTCAAAAATAGTAGTTTTTACTAAGAAACCGGCGTCGTTCTCCGTCTCTGTCACGCAGTAATAAATGTTAGTTTTTATGCTCTGCGTGGTTATTTTGACCACCTCGCTCGTGTTTTTTCAGCTTCTTGACCTTCCCGCACACGTTCTCACTCTTTCCGATCTTCTCAACCCCTCTTACCCGCCTCTCACTCACCCTCTTTCTGATTTTCGATTTGTAATTTTTATAGACAAACTCGTACTGACACTTGGCCCATGCATTTGCTTTTTTAATGCTTTCACCTCTTTTCCATTTCTAAGAATTCGTTGCGGTCGCCTCGAGTGATAGGAACGTGACGCATGCGGGCAGAAAGAACGAAGTAAATTTAAGGACCCGACCCGGCAAGGGGCAACGTCCGACGAAGAGTTTCTCGATACTGCTGCACAAAGGGAAGACAAAAGAATTCGTGTCTCCGCGTCACGACCAGACGCTTTCCTTGAATCTTGACAAGCTAATAATTTACGCGAGCTTTCGCCGGTCGCCCCGAAAGCCCCATCTTTTTTTCCCTCCCTTCTACCTACCAACGACGAAGGTGGAGGGGGGGAGGGGGGCGAAACAAAGTTGTTCGGAAGAATGTGCGGCGACGTCTTCTTCCTTTAGGAGACACGACACTGAACTCCTTAACCGCGAAACTTTAATTCAACGACCGTCGGGAATAGTTCGGAGCGTTTATCGCTTTACCGTGTGATCGGCGAGAGACCACGGATCTCGAAATGTTGATTCGAAAGATAAACCGGATATGTGTGAAGCAATCGGAGCCCGGATAACTGCCACCGGTGGAGTAATAATGAAAACTAGAAACACGTTACGTGTGTCAGAAATACGGAACGCGAAAGTTTCAACGCGTTACATCCGTTGCGGATTACAGATCCGTAATACCGTGCACGCGTTACACCGAATAATAATAAAGACGTAGCGTACCACGCGTTTCGGGTATTTCCGGGTGCCATGGCACGTTACGCGAACGCGCGTTAACGCGGTTGTAACTACGTACCTGACTTTACGAACGCTACGAAGAAGCGCGCGTTGGGTTCGTTGGACTTTCTTCGTTCTCGCTCGCCAAGCAATCGATAAGCGCGAACTATTCCCATTCTTCCCGCGAAAAGGAGTTTTATCGTTTCATTTATCGCTCGCCATTATATTCGAGAATTAATGCGAATCTCGGAATGGAGTAGTTGACACGTCGACAGGTGTCCGTCCCGATTATAAGTTACCCTCACCGCGGCCTTTTATTGTCTACGCGATGTACTTCCCTCTCGACGTCCCGGCCCGTCGCGTCGCAGACGCCGCACGACGACGTCTTCCCTCTCGGTGCTCGAGTACTCGTAACCCATCCGTATGCGGAGCATGATTCTATGCACAGCCACGGTCGGTTCTCTAACGTAGTCTATGTTCCCGAGATTCCTTCTCCTTTCAAACCCACGCCCTGCGTTTTTATCTTTCCCCCCCTCGCGGCGACTATCCCGTACGTTTCTACGAGAAACTCGTATCCCGAAATAACGGACGATAATAATAGAGTCGCGAGGAACGTTACCGGTCTCACTTCGCGGAAGAACAATGACAAACTTGGATCTTCGATCTGAAAGGAGTTCCAAGATACTCCTTCTGGTTAATTACTTTCGTATTGACGTTCCACTCGAAACAACGGCTTGCTAACAAAAAGGGAGGGAACTGAAAAATTTTTTTCCGAAGTCAAACCGTTCTACCAACGTTTCGTAGTTCAATAAAATAAAACGCGCGGCGCAAAGACGGGGGGGGGGGGGGAAACAAAAGTTTTAATAGGCACGGGGCTTAAAAAGGAATCGTTATTCGGAGAACCGTCTTCATCGAACTGTGCATAATTATTCTCCGCGCTCGTCGCGTCGCGGTGCTCCATTCCGAGGGTGGGGTAGGGGGGAGGGGGGGGTGGCGGAGACGGTTACCGTACTCCCTTCCCTTTTGTATACCGATGCCCGGGTACATCCTCGCGAAACGACACGCGGAAACAACGGAAGCCGCTATGACAAATTATCCTCGAAAACTACCGGCGAAAGAGAAACAAAACTATAGACGCTAGATGATGTATTAACGCGTCACCTTTCATGCTTTTTGATGCACACCACCGACGCGACGCACTACCCGCCGGGGGCGTCGGTTACGCAGCTTGTCCCGCCGCTGCTGTTTTTGATAGATTAATTTCACCGGCGCTTCGTAATAATGTTGACGCAAATAATTGGAATTCGGAGTCGGTGAACGCTCGATTTCGCTGGAGCGAATTACTCGTTTATAAAAGTCGCTTCGATCTGTTTCTTATAATCGTATCATTCAATTCTCGAGGCATCTTTGTTTAAAGGATTTCAAACCAAGGCTAAGTCCTCGTAGAATTCTGCTAATAATTTAGGTTTACGAATTAAAAGAAATTCAGTCTGAATACCTATGCGGGCGAATTATATTGCACCCCGGCGTGAAAGGTGATACAGCTCAAAAGTGCAGTTTTCGAGATATAGCAAATAATAGAAAAATAGACAACTCATGTGTATTGAAATAGTATGATGCTTGTTTGAAATTTCTGATACGTATTGTTCGCAGTACATTTTTTAATGCGTTACAGATTAATTTTATAGATCTGTAAATCAGTTTAAAAAAAAACTGGTAACACAAAAAAAAACTGACACAATTGCTCCCTGGCCAATAAATTTCGAGTTAGAGATGTGGCGTTTTTCGTGCACGTGGTGGTACATAAAACTTATTTTTCAGTGACATAATCTCAAAATTGGCGTTTTTTTATTTGTGTCACTTTTCTTGCCGCAGCGCGATATGACTATTGGACACACACATTCAGCTTCAAAAAATTGCAACTTCTACAATTTTTCAGTTACATTAATGCAACCGAGCGCGTTTTAAAGCTCGATCCTCGGGACATTGTACAAAAAATCAACGATAACATACCATTACTAATTCAGAAGATATATCCACGAGAATTTTTCTCTAAGACTGTCCTTTGTTCCAATAATAATACAACGAAAACGGGACGTTCTTTCATCCTTCCCGCGGGAACCCGGTATCCGGGGTCTTCCGACGGACAAGTTATTTCTCGTACCATTTGCCACAGGGGCTGGCCATTTTCTCGGACAAAATTGGAGGGCGAATCACGGAACGAAAAGTCGTACGGTATTCCGCGCGGCGAAGCTGCTGTAATTTCTTCTTCTTCTTTTTTTTGTTATTACGCGTAACGCGTTCGCGTTTCGGGCCATTGAATTTTTTACAGGCGTTCGGCAATGCTTTTTCTACGCCGTTGGGAAAACAGAACGAAACGGCGATAAATTAATGCCTCCGGTATATAACTCGTATCCTATACCCCGGCACACTTTTCTCCCTCCACCTTCGCCCCTTCTCTCCCTCCTCCGACGAATTCATTTCACCGAGTGCCGCGAACGGAACTCGTAAAGAGGATCGATCGCACGAAACGTCGGACCGACGTCCGATCTCTTTCACCCTCGACGAAAGTGTCGACCGATCGACATCGTCGAACAATCGATTACCATCGACGCGTTCGATCTTCCGCCGATGAGACGAACGTGTTTCGCTTTTTCTCCGATTTTCCTCCCAAATGTTCCTCTTTTTGTTTAAATAATTGTTTTAATCCTCGCATGCTCGTTTGTAATTTATAAAAGCAAACGAAACCCCTGGTACGCGATAGCAACAATTTCTAGAATTCTATTTCATCGAGTTTGACTATGTATCAAGGGACAAGCTCTTGTCTCGATCCAAGTGCAAGTACGCGAGAACTCGACCTTGCATCTTTTCAGTAAAGAATGAACGGGGCTTTTTGAGGCGGTCAAACCGTATTAAAAAATGAGTTTTTCAGAAAGGCCCCGCCGAGATGAGTAATTTGAGTATGATTTGATAAAAATTGGTCCACAGCTGATCCCGAGATATGATATCTCAGAAATGACAGTTTTTATCGAGAAACGTCGCCTTCTCCGTCTCCGTCTCTGTAATAGAAGACGTCGGTCGATATCGCGACGTCCGTCGTGACTTCCGTCGGCACCATAAATATAATTGTAATTATTATTCCGGTCTCGAGTGCGCGACTAACGAAAATTCGGCTCTCCCTACGCGTGGCCCGTTGTTATTTGCATTTCTACCGTCGGGAACTCGAGGGTGGACGGGTAGGAAGCGCGATAGTAGCGAGTGAAAAGAGAAAATTCAAGTGAGGGCGCGGTCCGATAAAGGGAGAAGGTGGAGTTAGGGTGGAAGAGTAGCGAGAGCCCATAAGGTAGGGAGAGAGCGAAGCTTTTTAAAATAAGGTTTGCGAGTAACAACGCTTTTAAGTAAGTACTTTCGAACCGCACGGCCGGTGGTTTAACCCGATTAATCAGAGGCTCCGTAACGGCGAAGTAAAAGAAACTCGGACGCGAATTAAGGATGAGAGACATAATTCTCGTGGAGAAGAAATAAAAGGTTCGAACGGCACGATTGGAAAATTCACAATAAATTTACGAAAAACGTCAAACTTCTTCGGAGAGTCAAAAAATTGAGATACACTGAATAACGACGATGGGACGGTAACGAGAGCAATATGAAGGGTAGACAGTCCATTACAGAAGCGGTAGAAGGGGAAGGAGAAGGGTTATACGATGAATCGCAGGAAGGAAGACGAACGCGATACGACGAAGGCAGCTTCGTAGCGAGAAGAGAAAGAAAGGGGGAAACGAGGGAGAAAAAAGGGAAAGGGATAGAGAGGGAGAAAGAGTGAGTGGACGCCGAGAGGGCGAAAAGGAAGAAAGGAAAGAGAAACGTCGTCGTTAAGGGACGCCAAAGACAGGACCGTGTTTCGAGTCACGAAGTAAACGCATCGCGTGGCGTTGCGGGGGTGGGAGAAGGGAGAGCGGTTTCAGTTTCAGTTTTTGATCTTGCCGAGCCGCGACTTTGATTTTCTCCCGGATAAAAGGGTTGCTGCTGAAGGGCCCGGCACGAGTGGCGGCGCTGCTGCTTTTTCGCATAAGTTCCACCGTCTCCCCTCGAACTTTCGTTTCAAAGCGGACGATCGGGGAGGGGTTGGGGGGGGGGGATCTAGTTTCGCCGAGTACCTCCGAGTGGAAATTCTTACCGAAAGTGTATTCGGAAAGCGACTCTTAATTACCGGTTGACTTCGCCGATAATAGAGAGTCGTCCGAGATTTGTAACCGGATAACCCGACTAATCGTTGAGCTTTAGATTATTACTAGATCCGCGAATTAACGTTTACTTTGATTTATTCATTTGTACCGTGCCGCGATACTATCGCCGTTCTACGAATATTCGGCCCGAGATCTCACGAGAGTCCCTCGAAATCCCATTACTTTTCCGACGGAAGTGAAAAAGAATTTTTCACGGTTTTTGATCGTCCGACGATTGCTTTGATTTCCCCTCGCCATTTGAGGGTTGAAACCAGCCACGCCGCTGATCTCGATCTACGCGCCAGCGTTTCGTGCCGCGGAATTTAATTTTAAAGCCAGTTCCGCGCCTTTTCGTTCTCCTCCTCCCCCCCCCCCCCCCTTTACGTCGAGGGTTCCGCGGGACCTTTACTTTCCTCTCTTTCGCCGCCCTTTGATACATTGTCGTTCGTCCCAACGCGTTTGTCCGCCGTACCGCGATAACGAACGAGTATTTCTCTCTTTTTTTTTTAATAACGTCTCAACCCCCGTACGCGCTGCACCGAGCGATCGAATTAATCTCGCGAGCCGACATTCTTTCAATAATTTTTCCTTTTCTCGCGAGACGAGTAGACTCCCGAATTATCTCGAGGGCCGTGGAATTTCCAGCCGAGCGTCTTTAAAATGCAAACGTAATTGTCGTACGACGAGGTAAACCGAGCCTATTATTACAGAAGCGCGTAATAAAGAGTAAAAGAGAATAAAGAGCGAGCCGAAGGAGAAACCTGAACGGTCATCATTTCACGGACACCGTTCTCTCTCTCTCTCTCTCTCTCTCTCTCTCTCTGTCTCCCTCTCCTTCTCTCTCCCCTGGACGAGCCGATGAAAGAGGGGCAGGTAATTCGACAAGCCAGACAATACGAGAACGGTATAGCACCGTAGAGTTCCAGGGGTGATCCCGAGGGATGAATAGAAACGATCCTGTTTACCCTGTTCGCCCCCGCTTCTATGCTCGGGGCAATATGCTACTGTAGATTTTTATAAGCAGGAACTTTTCTTCCTCCTCTCGTCCGCCATTCTTCCTTTTCTTCCTCCCACGTTTCTTCCGTTCCCCCGTTCGCGTTGTTATTCAACGGTTACTTAGAATCTGGGGTTTAACGACTGGAGAAGTCGACACCAAGAATAGCCATCCTTCTGAATTACTCGGGAGGGCGGGGAGAGGAGGCACGATCGAACTTTTACAAACTCCGCGGGCCTCGTTTCTCGTACGCTCCGCGCCGTCCATCGATGCGGAGGTTAATTATCCGCAGGAAGCTTGCATTTTTTCGTCAGATTTCTTCGTCTACGAGAGATTCTCGGATTATTCGTTTTTTAAACACCTTTCTAGAGAGATTCGGTGATTTCGTTGGCTAATTCTTCTCTACTCCAGCGTTTCTCAATCTTTTTAGGGCGGCGACCCAAATTCAACCCCAAAGTCTATTGCGACCCACGTGGTTTTACATTTGCAGTATAAAAAAGTAGTTCCAATAAAACGAAAATACGTATTAATTAATTTGTTTATCACTACAATGATAATAAGAATCATGTGACGGTTTCCGGGTAATTTTCGGGATTTATAATACTTTATACTTTATAGTTTATGTTTACACGGTTTAAAAAACATAAACTTCTTAGAATCTATATAATTAAAAAAAACTTCTCGCGACCCACCGAGAATTGACTCAAGACCCACCAGTGGGTCGCGCCCCATAATTTTGAGAAACGCTGCTCCATTGGATTGCCGTTAATAAATGTCGCTGTTGCGATGCAAAATTGTCGAGTTCGAGCTTCATTAACACTGGGGAACAATTCAGGCATTCTCCGGGCAAAGGGCATATACTTGGCCCGAGGCAAGACCTTATCTCTTGATACGCCAAATGGCAATTTTGAGAAAAAGGCAGTGAAAGTTTTCAATACTTTTGTTGTACAGTATCTTGACTTTAAATATCCTTCACGAATGTAGTAATATAGTAAAAACCATAATAAAGTAGTTTATTCTTGGATTTATGCGATACATAGATTTTCCGAGATTATTCGCCTAAGAATATACAAGCACTTCATGTGCCCTTCTTCCAAAGAACAAAGTTTTCTTAACCAGCGAAACGAACTCAATTTTTGTTTTTCATGTAATAAAATATTAATGAGCGTATAAAAACTTTTATTTCCGAAAATTAACGACACGGAGTTATGTAAAAATACAATATCGTGATAAGATAGTTATAAAATAAAAAAATTGAAAAATAAAAAATGTTTATAAAACAGAAACAACAATTTTACCATAGATACATTACATTATGGCAGTTCATTTAAAATAATCTTCGGAAAAACGGCCTATCCACCGATCGGCCCTTTGCCCGGAGAATGCCTCAATTTTGAAAAAAATTTCTGTCGTTTTCTTCTATCGGAAATTTTTCAGCTGTTTCAAAGTTAAATAGGCGTGCTGATTTCAAAACTGTTTTTCGTTTTCTTCTATCACGTCAAGTTTTTTCTCTACAGCTGTTCTTAGCGTGACTACTCTCCGTTAGGTGAATGAAATTTGCCCAAATTCAAATAAGCACACATAACGCCGCGAAAAATTATGGTATCTGAAAGTTTTTTTTTTTATTTTAAAGGGTGAGGTCTGTACTTTAAGGAAGCATAGTTCGATTTTAAATTTAGCCTCACTCCACTCCCCTCTCCATGCATATTTTTTATGAATTTTGGAAAAATGAAAGGGTATCCCGTAGCTTAAAAAGTTGAAGTGATAGACAAAAACTGAAGTCATTTCTTAATTTAGCTGTCACAAGTTAGTCAAGAACAAGTGTCAAATCTAAGTCCACCCAATACGTGTTACCCAGTGTAATGGAAATAAGAAAATTAATGACCGCATCGTCAACGAGTTAAGCGAATTGCACACTTACATTCTACTTATCTCAACATCATTTTCACTGTACTTCTCGTAATTTTTTCGAATGCCAGCATTATCGTTATCGCCGGGACACGGTCCCAGCCCATCGTCCGTTTCTCAAGCGCGTTACTGCCCCGACGATATATATCTCGTTCTATTTCTGTTTCTTCGTTAATGCTAAATCTCTTTTCATTTGAAAGTCTAACCGCTCGAATGGGTTCGGGGCGCTGGGCTTTCCGGGGCATTTCTTACGAGGTCACCGAGCAAAGTGATCCATCTCACTTTTCGTTCGCCTACCCTTCCCCTACTGTTTTTTTTTTGTCATAAATTATAATTTCGAATCGTTTCAGCCGCGCGTCGAGGCCCCGCCTTTAATGCTTCCTCGCTGCTTCGTTTCGCGTTTCTTTTCGAAACGATTTTTAGATTTCCCCTCGACCACTATTCTTGATTATACTTCCCGCTCTTTTTCGTCTCGAACCATCGCGTGCTTACGCGTACCTCGCGATTCTTTTCCTTCGCGGAGCCGGTCGATGATTTCGCGATAAGCGCCTCGAAAACGAATAAACAAATTTTTTAAACGAGTCTTGATCCTTTCGAGGCACGAATCTCGATATCCTTCACTCGTCCCGAAAACAACTATCGGCGCGACCGAGAATGAAATTAACACACCCGATATAAGTGCGTTCACCTCCGATAGAGCGAATCCTAACCGATACGAAGCATGACTCCCGAGATACTCTCGTTTCACCTGTCTCGAGAACGATCAATCGAGAACCAAATTAACGAGCGCGCTATATAAAAGTTTTCACCTCCAAAAAAGAGAATCTAACAAATTCGAACCACCATCATATGTTTTCATTTTATTTCAACCATCCTCGATCATACTTCTCATTTCTCCCACTCCTATGATTCAACGCCTCGCAATCATGCGCTAATTCTCCCACGTTTCCTGGCGTTTCTCTGTTACTCATTACCCGCAACTAAATAACTGTATTTATTTCCCGGACACCGGAATACGAAATTCCGCGTAAACCGTGCTCCGAAGGCGTGTAATTGCCGCAGTTGTAATCCTTACGTCAAAATCCACGCACGTTCGTTTCGCTGTGGCGAACGAGCGTGCGCGCGCGTGCAGGATCGATGCGCGCGTAGAAAAGAGTATGCAAATCGCGCTGCACGTTTTGGCGGTGCTCGAGCGTGAGCCGCACAGGAAATTGAGTCGTGGGTAACGAACCGAGGACGTTGGTAGTGTCCTGTCAAAATGGCCTCGCCGTGAGCCGCGCTATCGTCCAAGAGAACGCGTAAGCGAAAATTTCGCAATACAGCTGGAACAAATATCGCGCGGACGCGTCCCGCCTTCCCGTCCCCCGTCGACGATCGGGAGCTAATAATTTCGCAACGCCGCGCTTCGATCGAACGCCTTCGTCCGGCGCTGCGTCGCGATCGTTAACGGTAAAGATCCCGGGAAACGTGAATCGACCTTGCGATCCCCGAATTTCTCTTTCGTCGCGGATGCGTTTCAAGTTAAATCGTCCTTGACTCGCAACCAGGAGTTTGAGTTCAGAATCAAAGAAGACGAGTTATTAGAAAGCAGGTTCCCCGTGGCTTAACGGGGTGTACCCTGTGAAGGACATTTTCTTTTTCGTTTCGCTTTTGAATTTTAAATACGTTGCAGAGTGTACTGTTAAATTTTTATGAAGGAATTCAAAGTATCTTCGAAGTTATAAAGATTTTACCGCTCGAATGTTTAGACGCGTTTTTCTTGGAAACTTATTTTCACCTGGTTGACATGATATCCCTGAAACTAATATCGATTGACTTGAATTTAATTGAACCCGCGACTCGGTGATCTTGACTGTCGCCGCGTCACGCGATTGTCGAGTTCTACAGGCGTGTATGGGAGGAGCTACCGCGTACTTGCGATTCAGGTCCATACTGCATTTGTCGCGCCGTTGTCGCGAGTCGCCGCGATTTTACTCGGAAAAACAATCAGTCTGACAATGGATTTCGACGTAAAACATTGGTTCTTGGGTTAGAAAATCGTCCATTATTATGGAACATGAAAGTAAACGAGTACACTGATCGAATCTTACGAATTAATTTAAAAATTGCCTTTTCTTGAATTTTGTTTTTTCGGTATCTTTGCATTCGACGTTTACAGCGTCTTTTCTCCGTCGGTTTATGTAAGTGCAAATGCTCGCAGCACCTTCCACTGACATTTTAATTTTAAAACTAAATTGCGGCAACGATATATCCATGAATCGCGACGACAGTCGCGTGGAGAATCGCGAGTGCAAGATCGCTGTCGCTGTCGTGAGCCGCGTCGACACGCGACAAGTGCGGTGCGGCCCTTAGAGTAACCTTACATTTTCTACGAGTACCTCGCTGTAATGACACGATAAAATTGTATACGTTGATATATGTAATTCGACGAAAGATCAAAATTGCTTTCACTTACCTCGAAGGATCTGATAGAGGAAGACCTTGATGTGGTCGGGACTCAGATGCTGCGGACTGACGATGATCTTGTGAAGATCGCTCTGAAGTAGCTCCGTGATCACATATCTATATCGTGTCTCATTAAGGAATTTATGGACTATTATCGAATACTTAAGATTAAAGTATCCCTTGCGAAATAATAAAACCACTGCCACGTAATTCGTTATCCCGCAATCTGGGCAAACGGAATTACCAGGTATTATTAATCAACAACGTATTACGAGTCGCTGAACCCGGGACGGCGAGAGTTAATTACAAATCTAAATAAATAACGACGATAATTACGAGCGCGCGTTCGCGGAATAGATTCTACGGGGATCTCAAAGAAAACAGGTTACACGAAACGGGTTACGGTTTTAAAAATTCTCTTAGTCGACGCAAGTCTTTCGACGCGCTAATAAGAATCAATTTGTATTCCGCGATAAAACTATTCGTCAAGATCCTCCCAGCAATTCGTTAACGATCAGGTCCACCGAGTCTCTTGGTTTATCGAAGAAACGTAAGAAGAAGTAACGCCGATCGAAATGGCGACGATGTCATCGGGAACGTTTCTTCTTCGTATATCGATCGCCGGCACTCGCCGCGACGAAAATCTTTGCAATCCGGCGAACACGTTTGAGATTCGCCGGCTTAACGAGGACTCCGAATCGTCGGTTCGAACGAGTTAATCCGTCGGAATGAAAAAAAAAAAAAGAAGAAGATGTGGAAGAATCGAGGGCCCGACAGTGGTAGCCAGCCTTAATAAACTGGAAGGGTAATTTGCCAGCGCTTGGCCCGACTCGACAGGGCGAAACTTCTTCGGAAGTTAAGCCGGGACGAGAGGAGACAATAGCGAGTGGAAGTTTGTCGTCGTCGCGCGACACTCGTATTATAAAGCCGTCGTTTTTGTTAACGAAACAACGAACGGCGGCAACTATTCGGCGTTTCTATTGTTCGGTTGGTATTAACTCGATCAAACGTCTCTCTTTATTTACCCGTCGATTAATTAGCCCCGTGTATGGAGTCGAACGAACGGCGATTGTTTACAAATGTTTGATCGGTGAGAAATTGAGGTGTACGTGTGAGTAAACGAAGCGAAGGTAATTCTACACAGATATGGACCGTTTATTTTGAAAGTGGTGTAAGTCCATTTTAAAAGAAAAATGAGATATCACATAATTTGTAATTAATTTAGTGTAAAACAAAAAATGGACTTGCAACACTTTCAAAATAAACGCTCCAAATAATAAATGTACATTGGATTCAATGTTTATCAATTCGGATCAACAAAATGACGAAAAAGCGATTGTCGAAAGTTCCGTCGGCAGGCTGAAAATTAGACTCAATGGTAATACAACAACCGTTTATCACGAGTGGGTTTTAATTTTTCCAAAATATTCGTGGCGATAGAATTCACTCGAAAATCAAACGTCGTTTTGCTCGGCATCTCAAAGTTACGTAATTACGAGATTCACGGTAATCACCTTGTACAAGAAAGTTATCGACCGTCGACCGGCTTACAGCAATTTTGCCGTGGTAATTCGGAGGAAACTGGCCGATCGGGGGTAGGAGAGGAGAGACGGAGGGAGGGTGGAAACGTGGATGAGGAAGTTTCGCGATAAAAAGCACTCGAAAAGTTTTTGCGCGGCTCGACCGATGGGCGACCATTCGAGACGGAAATAAAGGGGGTGGCGCGAGGGTGAAACGGAGAACGAAGAGGGCATCGTACACGCCTCCCTTCATCCGTGTTTCCGCTATAAATCCAACGCGCGCACTCTCCACCTTTCCGCGAGTCCAAGACTTCCTCGACGCAACGTTTTAACGTCGACGATCACCAGCGTTCGGGATTCGGGGATGAAATTGTTTGGCGCTCGCACCGCGAGAGTTTGATTAAACTTTAGTCGTGTAATGTACCCACCCGCTCTCCTTTTTTTTTAATCATAAGTTTAGTTTAGTCATAAGATTAGTATAATCAATATTTCGAAAATTGCTAGAATTGCCCTTAGTCCCTCGAATCACCACTTCCGCGCTTACGCCTCCTTATCACCGAGTCCAACATCCGAACTCCCAGTTTTCTCTCCACGAATTTCCACTCGAAATGTCTTATTCGCCATCCCTTCATCATCCTTTTTCGACAGATAATAGTTTTCCTTAAACCTACCGATCCTCTCTTTCCTCAGAATACTATCAGACCGAATTCATTTAACATCTGAAGCAGAATGTTCTCGAGTCTCAAAGTATCTACATCTTCAAGTCTTAAATCTAAACTCCCATCTTAAATCTCACAAGTATTATAATTGTTATACTATATTGAGAAATAAAACCTTTAAGTTTCGGTTTGTAAAACTCCAAAGTCCAATTTTTGCACAACCACCTCGTTGTGCATTACCGTCGTGACGGGGTAAAATCCGTTGAACGGAGGTAGGGGGGTGAAGTCCATTTTTTTTAACCTAATATTATTCGCAGTCCGTTAATCCGTGCGATCGACGTGGCGACGCGAACCAAATTGTCGTCAAATCGAACGACAATAGAATTTGCCTCACCTTGCATCCGCGCTCGTTGTTCGTTGAAATAAAAGCATAATTGAACGTTTATAAATCCTCAATTCGGTGATCCAAATGGTAATTAAACGAAGGGTTCTGATCTAGTGATCGAAACAACAATCCGAATGCCCAATTTAATAAACGAGTGGGAGAAGCTTTCCGTTGGAAGCGTAAAGGAATTACCAGCGTGCAAACACCGACGAGAGTGGTAATAATAACAGAGGTACTTTTTCCTTTTACGTCTCGTAACGCGATTCTAACGCCACGTCACGAACCCAGCGTTCTCGCGACACAATTCGGCTGTTTCGCTGGTGCCGAGAGAAAACTCGACGACTCCTCCCTGCCACAGGGAACACGAGCGCGTAGGAGAGCGAGAGGGAGAGAAAAGGAGAGAGAAGGAGAGAGAGCGAGAGAGAGAGAGAGAGAGAGGGAGAGAGACGAGGTTCGAAGAGAATGAAATAGTATAATGGCGGAATGAGGTCGACTGGTAGGTTGGAATGCAGGTAGAGGCTGCCCGCGAACCTGGCGCGGTATGCAAGTCGACTGGACCCCGGCTCGCTTCGCCTCGAAACACCTAAACGCGTACCTTTAACGATCAGCCAAAAGGCACTGGTCACGCTCCTTTCGACTGCTGTCCCTCTCTTGAAATACGATCGATGAGTTATTCGTGGGAATTTGGGGTAAGGAATATTTTACAAGAATTTCGAAATCGTCCAACGGCGAGCGGCACGTAGGTTTTCAAATACTTTACGAGATCACGAGGATGAAGGGGAGGGGGGGGGGAGGCTCCGTCGACATTTTGGTTCGGTTTGAAATATCGGGGTATTCGCTTCGAGGTATTTTCAAGTGGTTGCGTCGAACAGCTATCGATGAGTTATTCGAGAAAACGAGGGGAAGAGTGAGAGAGAGAGAGAGAGAGAGAGAGAGAGAGAGAGAGAGAGAGAGAGAGAGAGAGAGAGATACATACATATATGTATATTTGCGAGTCGATACACCGACGTACGAACGAGAGTATTGGTCGATCGTGGAGCATACATATTTCCGAGGATCTTTCGAGAAATAAAGTGGCATTGAAGTTTCTTTGAAACGCCGAGAGATTTATCTCGACTTATCCCGAACGACGCTCCGACAGTTCAATCAAATTCGAAACGGATGATGGTGTACGGATAAACGTCGGTGAAAGAGATATTTTGATACTCGAGCGGTCGGAGTTTAATGGATTCTCGCGGAGATTTGACGTAATACTCGTACATCGCGAAGAACCGAAACGGGCAATTTCCGTTCGTCGGATCGATCGGAGATGGACCGACACGCTGCCCTATAGTTCTTCTCGATCCCGTACCGAAAAATAGGGACGGTTTTATTGCGTTATCTAGGATCCGCGGACCGCAGAAATGGCCCCGAGTTTAATCGCGTTTGCGGAGATTTCGCTTCGCCTCGTTCGCTCTTCAACCGGACACGTCATCGATTGAACACGGGCTCCGTGAAAACGCTTAAATACCGAGGCCGTTCGTTTCTCTCGAGCGGCGCAAAAATAACAATCGTTTTGCTCTCTCAAACTCCGCTAAATCGATGCTCGACGATCTTGGATAAAGTTAATAGCGACGGGTAGCATCGTCGTTTGCCCGAACTCGGAATAAACACGGAGGAAAACGGCATTGATATTTATTTATACGCGCTCGGTGTACGGGGAGGGTCAATTTTGATTTATCGCGCATCAATCGCTCGAGCGCACTCGGATTATTTAAGATCAACTGGGTAGCGCTCTCCGGGGAACGGTAATTATCCGAGCAAATCGCAACGGAAAATTAACGCGTCGTCATTATCGATCGAGGAAATCCCGCCTCCCTGGTTATAAACCGTCCGCCATCGAGTTTGCTCGCCGGGAGTCGATAAAAGGATCGACGCGTAATTATGGAAGGAGAGGAAAAATCGTTTACCGGATAGTATCGCCTTCGCCATGCAAACGTTCGAATTGTTAAGTCGCAAAGCGAACCCGCTTGATTCGCTTTTACGATCAAGCGACGGATTAATCTAAAGTTAATTCAAAGGGCGAAAAAATTTGATGTAAAAGTAGCGTCTTTTTGATGAGCGCAAGATCGAATTTTGCGGAAAGAGATTTGACATTCGTTTCAAGAGAAACAGCTGCCTCTTTCATCGAGTGCGGAAACCAAATTTCCTGCAATTTATTTTTCAATTTTTTATCGCATGTGTTTTTATACCGGGCGAGATACTACGCGCTTTATTTTTCCGGCTGACGAAAAAGAGGAAGGAGGATTGGAAATAAAAATTCACGAACGAGTTCGCGTTCGGCGATCTTTCTCCCCGTTCCAAACATTAATATGCGAATGTGTGCATATTCGAGTGAAATCCCGCGAATGGCTTCCACGCTCGCGACACTTCGTTATTTGGAATTGTTAATCGTTCTACCCCGGCGTCGTTCCTCGTTAAAGGCATAATTACCAGCACCGCTCTCCTGATTTCAGGCGTCGACGGATATTAATAACCAGCCACAAAGATACTCGGGCCAACGGATATATGTACGTGCGTGCGTGTTATTCCGATAACGCTGAATCGCAGGCGTAGATCGATCAAGTACCGTGTCTGTCAGCTGTGCGCAAATAATAGGCATATGCCCACTCGTGCTCCCCAATTAGCATGGATTATCAATATTACCCGGCAAGACAAATATTTATATTATCCGGAGATCAAACGACGAGATAGCACAATTACCTGGCGCAGTAACGCACAGCTACCGTGCAGCGATCGCGTTACTGGAATAATTTAATTAACGCAATAATTAGGCAAATCGCGAGGCTGCGACGATGAAAGTCGTCTGTAAGAATATCTCGCGCCGAACGTACGCCGTTATCGTACGCAATACTGATGGGCGACCTGAATCGATCTTTCAAAAGATCGATCTTTTGGATCAAATATATCGATCTTTTCAATCGATTTCTACTGGCCGCTCTTTTAAGAAATCGATCCAATTTTCAAGAGATCGGATCTTCGGTCCATCTCAAGTCTAGATTGTTGGACGGTTGTCTGACATGGGCTGACACCACGAATTTTCGTGGTGTTCGACTGTGACATCCCGATAGTTTTCGATGATCTCTGAATTGGGGACCAGGCTTCCTGTCTTTGGAGTTTCACCTTTCATTTGATTGTGGGACCTTGCGTAGAGCGAGACGTTGTTTTATTCAGACGGATACTCCTCCACAAAAAAATGCTTATTTTTTAGCATTCTCCTACCTTCTAACGCCAAAGATGTAAAGCTCGTTTAAAATCATTCGAAATTCCGAAAATAAAAGAAAATTCGCGTCAAGTAATATCTAACGAGGTACGTTCTTTCGGCAGCTTTGATTCCCCTCAAATAAAATTTGTATATATATGATGTTTTTTTTATATATACATATGAGAACGTATATGGGAATGGTCTTTCGGATCGATCTTTTGCCATCGATCTTTTTGTGAATCGATTTTTCTCACTCCGATCTAAATCGATCCAAAAGATCGATTCACTTTCGAGAATCGTCCATCGCTAGTACGCAATATTAATTATTGTGCGAAATAGCATTACGGGAATTCGGGTCGACGAAAACGCGGAAGTTCGAGCGAAGAGTAATCGGATATAAATCGAATTGAGCTAATTCCGACAGATACCCACCCGCGATGTTATATCTAAAAGCTTTTATGTTTCGACATGCGCCAATAGTTTATGATTACAAATCAAAGCCGCTCACTTTTCTCCTACCCGCCCCCCGCACCGCAACGCGTTTTTGTCAATGGAACCGCCTCAATGGACACATTTCCGGCCGTTTCGATTCCTTCCGAAAGCTTTGATTTGACGAGCTTCAAACACGACTTGCGCTTTTCCACCGACTCGACCGAGTATTTTCGCTCTTTTTTTTTCTCTGCCCACGGCAATGCAGCTTTTCGGCTTTACAGCAGATAAAGCCTCTTTTATCGAATCCGCAATATTTCTGTGGGTAGTTGTTTTTTTTTTTTAGCGAGCCGAGGAAGTAACCGTTATTGGCTCCGCGGACTTTTCCGCAGTCGTACGATATTTCTGACTCATTTTTTTTCTCGACTCTCACTTTTATTCCAAAGTTATCTTCCTTCCTCGTTTTTTTTTGTTACAAGCCGGAATAACGTAACGTTTAATCTCTGGTTTGAAAAAGAGGTGGGATAAAAAATATCACGGCAAATTTTGTTCGCACCAGCGAATCTTCCATATCGCGCGAAATATTTGCGTTTCCGCGAGAGCGAAGTTGGGGAGCAAAACAAAAATAGAGAGAGAATCCGGGGATCAATCGAAAGTTTTTTTTCACAAATCCAAATCTAACGAGATCTCGAACGCGTGGTACGAACGAGAGTACTCGCCCTTTAAGCCGGGGTTACGTTTCTCTCTGCGGGGATTTCGAGTCCCGATGCAACCCTTTTGACCTTTTCAACACCGTTCCGACGAGGATCCGTTAACTTGACGAATTGCACTTGAATCGCAACGTTTCGCGCGGTTTTCCTTTATCGGGAGAAAAAAAAAGCGAACGCAATCGAAACGTGAAGGTAACGAACGAAAAAAACGTGTGCGAGAGAAGAGTAGTTCAAAGGTTGATTTGAAAATTCGGAAGGAAGGCGAATGCGTCGTCGACTTCGAATCAATTTCGAAAAGAAAAAAAATTGACATCGGGTAATAACTAACGAGGAACGTTCTTTTTTTTATATCTCCGCGAACATAGCTTATCGCGGATACAGTAGAACCGCGATTATCCGAACTAATTGGGACCGCACCTGGTTCGTATACTGGGAATTTTTTTTAATATGTACATATGTACCATGTACTTGTTATTGCTGTTGACGAATCTTCCGCTAAATAAAATAATCCTGTTTATTAGTTCTTATAATGAAATCACGGATTATACATATAAAATTATTGTTGGTATGGATTCCATACCATTCCCCACATATGTATGTATAAAGATATGTACACCACAGAAAACAAAACAAAAGTGACAAGTAGAGCACGTGGACGTCGTTTAGCAAACACATCGCGTCTTGATTGTCTAAAAACAATTCATACACGTGTACTAATAATAAATTTAGACAATGATAAAATCGGTATACCAACCACGCGTGTACGAGCATTTCAACGCGTATTGATGTTCGGATACGCCAATTGCAGTTCGGATAATCGAGGTTCTACTGTACTTTAATCGGATATTATTATTCTAAACGGGACCTATTATTTATCCCGTTTATGATATATTTTTCCCACCCTCAACGGTTTCTCGGTACCGCGTGTCATTTTCCCACTCACGCGCGTAAACAAGGTAACAGGAATTCCTGAAACTCACGTAGGAAACATTGTCTCCAATGACCTCGCAACGATTCTCCCATTCCGCGTAAGAAAACTCCGATCCTCGAAACTTCTCCTTCTCTTCCGAAAGATTCTAATTCCTAATTCGCGTCCCAAGTTAAAACTCCGCCGCTCGTCGATCGACGGTGATTTATCGAGAAATTATCTCGAGGCACTTCTCTCGACCTACTTTTCCGGCACATTTGTCATCCGCGCCCTCTTACCCACCGTCTACGCGAAAAACATTTTTCTACCCGAGAAAATCTTTCCTCCGACATTTGGAGTTGGCCTTTGTGCGCAGTGTTTAAGCCACTCTGATTGGTGGATCGATGCGTGCCTGCCTCCCGGTAGGCACGTCGACCGGTTCCTGGACAAAGCGAGTTGCCCCTAGCATCTCTCCTCTCAACGCGAAGGGAATCGAGTATCCTGCCGTTTCTCCTGTCTTCCCTTCCTTTACCTCTTCCCTCCTCCCACCTGATACCGGTCCCGTGGAGGAAGAAGAGGAGGAAGGACCTGGAAGTCTCAGAATTCTTTACCCCACCGCGCGGGGAACTTCAATTTCGTCGGAATTTTTGGCAAATCTTCCGATCTCGTAAAATTCGCGAATATCTTCCCCCGTCGAACGAATAAATTTATCGTCGAACGTGCGAGCGCACAAGAGTGCCGCCGGTATCTGGCTGGTCGAAGCGATACGCGCGCGAGAGTCAACGAGTAGTACCCGGTACAAGTTTTCCATCGTCGATGTCACTTCCTCGTTTCGCGATTTTTGCGTCACCGTAGGCAAAGGGGGCGCGCGCGCGGCCCGAGGGACACGCTGCGCTCCTTTGTTACGGGAGGCAGGACAACGAAAAAAAAGGAGTAGAGGAAGAAGTAGCTGAGGACGATGATGAAGGCTTAGAGGCCGAGGTGTTCGAGCAAGGCCAATCCGCTCGTCCGACCGGTCAACCGAGTTCGAACTCGACTCGCAAACGACTTCGAGAACCCGACGGGTCTCGGGATTTCTTCGCCGGTCGATTCCTGTTGTTACGCGTAAAAAACGCCAATCTACATGGCAGGTGTAAATTCTACAATAGAATCGTTTTCAGCGCGATAAAATCGCGAACCGGCGAATACCGGCGCACGGTGATCGTTTAGGAAACGAGGCGTCTATTATCATTTGTACTCGGGTAACGGTACGTCGGTGTAGAGTTTGGCTCCCGTGTATCGTTTTATTCCGAGATGCATGGTTTTTCGTTGTAGTTATTAACCTTACGTTGGTAACGCCGATTCTTCTTAACCGTTTTGTTTGTATTAAACTATTTTTGAATACAAGTGAAAACTGAGAAACTGGAAATAGGAGGAATGATCAATTATCCAAGGAATTGGTATACAGCTCCTTTCGATGATCATAGAAAAACAATTTCCAACGTGGGTTTACTTATCACCCTTATTACTGACAGAAGGTTAATTATATCCTTGCGAGAAATGCTGCGCGTGACGCGCCGCGAAGCCATAAATAAATAGAGATTGAATAACTAACAAAGAACTAATATTGATTAGTTCCCAGATTGGTTCGAATAGATTTCAAAAGTATAGCTGTTACAACATCGATGTCGTTGCTAACCGAAGCCTACTATACTGTAAACTGTATACTGTACACGTAATACAAAATGCTACATCCGCAGTAATATCATGATTGTAACAATATTCTTTCGTAGTAAAATTTTGAGTATGTTAACGGTAAACCTACCGGCCAAATAGCCGGTTACTAAATAAATTTTATTTTTTGGAAGTAATTGTCAGTTTATTGTACGAAATAATGCACAACATAATTTCAAATTAATAATAAAATGCCCAATCATATATCTTTATTTTGATATGTATCATAAATACGAGATAAATATGACAGAAATAACACTGCCGGTTATTTTGACTGGCTTCTGGTAGGTTTAGTGTTGAAAATGTATGCGGTAATATAGTCCGAAGCGTAATCGCAACAACGCTTGATATTAAAACAGAGCTGATAACGAATTACGAATGATATTGGCGATAAATCAAATTTATGGTTTACTAGAAATATTTCCATCTCATCGACGAGACTAATAATATCCGCATTTCGGCGAACTTTCGCGATCGCCGACGATCAATCCCGGGTCCCGATCTTTTAAATTAAAAGCAGGTTGTTTCACCTCGAAGGGGAAGAGAGAACCGGCAGGATTTCCAACGCGGAAAGACAGGGAAACGTGCGAGGAATCGATCGTGGATACGACGTGTTTTGCAACGTCGTAAAAACGAACGACCCCTCCCGACGTTCGTATTTCTTTCCTACCTCTCGCCGTTCCCTTCGTCTGCTCCTTGTCGGGAAACCGGGATCGATTTCACGTTTGTGGCAAACGTGCCGAAAATCACGATCCCCGCGAATTACGTTCGACGGGTATCGATTTTCGCGAGTTTCGTGAAACAGTATAATAAACGCGTTGCACCTAAATTTCCCGCCGTTCGACGCTATTCTTTAAATCGAGTAATTCAAGTTATCGCATTCTTGGTGAATTATTGTATTTTTGGTTTAAGGTACGGATTCTTCGGTGTTAATAAAACTTGCTACTTTATTATTAGGTGTACAAATATAAAATGAGGATTTTACTAAGAGATGACAGCAGCAATGCATATGGCTGTGTTAAAAATAACAAATATTGTATTTTGGAAGTTAAACATCTGTCAATCAAATTTAATATGTCGTTGGTTATGATTGAAGAAACAGCATTTCTTGTCCGTTTGAAAATTTCGAATTTTGTACCAGAAAAAGAAACTTTGCGCCAGAGATTAATAATATTCTTTCATTTGAAAAAAAAACTGCTGCTGAAAGTCATCGATTGTTAGTCGAAGCATATGGTGAACAAGTTTTAACAATAAGCCATGCAATTTGTGAACGTTGGTTTCGTCGTTTTAAAAGTGGTGATTTTGACATCAACAACAAAGACCGTGGAAAACCACAGAAAAAAATCGAAGATCCAGAATTGCAATCAAAACTGGACGAAGTGCTAAAACCTGGTGAAACAATTACTGACGATCGATATTGAGAACAATTGATTAAATTTAAGCGGGAATTGAAGATAAAACGGCCGGAATGGGAGGAAAGAACACATAAAGTGATTTTGCTTCATGACAATGCTCGGTCACATGTTGCAAAACCAGTTAAAACATATTTGAAAACGCTTAGATGGGATGTGCTACCTCATTTCGATCGATGCAGCACGGACTTTCGGAACAACAGTTCAATTCTTACGAAGAAATAAAAAATTGGTTCGATGAATGATTAGCCTCAAAAGACAAACAGTTCTTTTGGAAAAGAATTCGGCGGTTACCAGAAAAATGGGAAATGTTATAGCTAACGAGGGCCAATGATTTGATTATTGAATTAATTAATTCTGTTATTCGAATAAATTAGTTTTTTCGAGCAAAAAAATCCTAGTTTCATGTTTGTACATCTATTAACTATAAAACGCGAAGTTACTTTTCACTTAAAACTACCAATAACCAATATAATTAACCATTTCGAAGATGTCCTACGACTCTGACTCGCGCGTCATTCGCCAATGCGTGCAAATCAGTGAGAATGCGTCAAGAGTGAATTAGGAGGGTTGAAAGTTTACGCGTAGAAAATATTTGCTAGGCAGAAAGATAGGAAAAATATAGCGCACGGTCGAAAATAAGATAACGGTAGGGCTGTATATCCCACAAAACTAGCTCCCCTGGGCGAATTTTCTCTTTGTCGGTTTTTTAAATTAATTAAAAAGAAATTTTTCTCAAACGGGATACCGGAAAGTTTTTGGAAGCGCGCGCGCGCGCGGTAGTCAGCTTCGAGGCGAGCTTATAGCGTCCCTTTTAGAAAGTAAACGACGCAGTTGAATTCTTTAGAAGACCGATATCCCTCTTTGCGCGTATTTATATCCGCTGCAGTGCGAAGCCGTTGCCCCGCGTTTTTCCCCACAAAAGTGATCTTTAGCCGAAGAGTTTAAAAGTAAAGGGGCGTTTGAATTTGTTTTCAAATTCAGACGTTTCCGTTCGAAACCGCCCTAACAGAAATCAAACTTTCTGCGTTTGCGATTCGCCTCGACTTCTCTCGGGAGAAGCTTATGAAAGATTCGCGTATAAAACCAGACTCCAGGTTTACGAGTGGCGGTTTAATTAGTTCCGCGATTCCCCGTGTAATTATCAGTTTCTACAGCCACAGTTTATCCGGCAAATATGGTATATATTTCGTAACGGGTAACAGGACCGAATGATTCCAGAATTACCACGAACGTCGAATGTCAAAGTAACGGAAGTACGTTTGAAAAACTGTTACGTTCACTGCGACACGCCCGATGGAAAATTCCGCGAAATATATTTTTGCAACAACGCGCAAAATGTTTCCCGTTTCTCGTAGATCCTTTCACCGTAATTTTTTTACCCGCCAGGAATGAAATTCATTCCGTGACGATTAACAAATCAACTTTGTGGTTTGAATCTCAAAAACCAAAGCAATTACAGAAATACCAAAAGAAAAATTCTGCCGATAGACTCTCGGAAGCCTCGCCGTTGCGAGTCGCAGACGTCGTTACGCGTAACGGCGCGCATTGGTCGCATTATGCGAACTATGCAATTAAGATACCTTTAATGCGCTGGTAATTAAATGCCGCGGTGCCAATTATTGGCGGCCTCGTCGTTCGCCTCCTTCTTGCCATTGCGGCCCATCAGAAATTGAGATTAGAACGTCCCTTTAAACTGCCTTTCCGAGGGCACTCAATTTCCCGGGACGAGAGGGGGGAATTGCTCGTTCCCTCGATTCGCAGATCGATCCTACGACGCGCGTCGGAGTTCAGCGTCTCGCCAAATTCCCGGGGAAGGTTTTTCGGAGACGAAATCCGGATACTCGAGATCCACGATCCTCGACGCGCAACGTCTCCCGACCGTAACCGTTTCGCTGCCGTGTAGCACAGTGGAAATCGGAACGCGGGAAAATGTTCTGTATCTACGCAAGAATTCCTGGAATGTTTGCCGGTACCGATACTTTGTTTAGAAAACTCAAGTATTTACGCGTGGCTCTGCTAATTCAAAATTGAGAGACGTAATTTCACTAGAAACGCAGCGCGTGAAATTTTTCCTCCTTCGTGAAATGCTTTGTAACGCTCTACCGTTATTGTACGAAGCTAATGTCTCGCGAATGATCGTTCGGTTTAACGCAAAGTTTGCTTTAAAATATCTCTGGGAAGTCACGTGCATTCGAGGCACGGAAAACGCGAAAGAATCGTAGAGAAATTCTCGTGCAGGTCGAAGCAGGAGCGCAGAATTTGCGCTGCCCGTTTCTCTCCTCGCAACGCGTAATTTGTGTCTGTCATTTTCCAAGGCTCGCGCACGTGTCTGGTTCGTTCGGCGGTCGACTATGCGCGAGTAAACCGGAAAGGGAATGGAAACGAGGGGAAGGAAAAGGGAGACCCGAAACAAATTCGAGGGAGGACAATGAAAAATGCGTACGGCAACGAGGCGCGTTCTCTTCGAATCGAGAAAGGGAACTCATCGAACCCGATTTTTCCGTCATCTGTAAACTTCGAATTTATGCTCAGCAGTTTCACATTTGATCCATCGAGGTTACCATAGATCGAAATTGTACGATACGACGTTTCCGGCTGAACTTAACACGGACACGATGGAGACGAACCAAGTTAACCCGTCCGTAACTCTAATTTTTATCTGACTTTCTATTACTCGCCACGTATCGGCATTGGTGAATAAAAATGACGCGGGATTGAAAGAATAAATATAAATACGTACGCGACTTCAAAGTTACACTGCATCACCGATGTTTAAGGGGGTTGCCGCTTTATTGGATCGAAAAGTTCGATCTTTTTACACATATCCTTAAAGTTTGGACTTTTAGGAATAGTTTAAGGCTAAATTCGAAAAATTGACGTTATAGCCGTTTGAAGAAAGCAGGCTCCTGGTATTGTAATCAAAACGCAAAAATTTAAACGCATTTTTCTTGATACTACATGTTTCGACCCTGTTTTGATGATAAAACTACTCGATAACATGCAGCTACGAACTTGGGCTTTTGCAGATATGTCGAGCAAAGTAGCGCCTATCGTGGGTACTCGAATCATAACGATATACATCGCCGTTCATTAGTTAATTAAATAAATATGTGAAATGTTTCGGTAAAAATTCAATATTTTCTCAAATGCCTGCCATTTAACCCATTCTCCACTTTTCCTAATGACTCTAGTATCTACGAAAGAGAATTTCATGCAGATTAAGATTCCCGTTTTGCTTTTTTGTTTCAGACAATTTTTACCAGACTTTCCATCCACTCAGCGTCACCGTGCTTTTTTTATTCAATACATGTTTCTAAATTCAATATCGTCTTTGTGTTTTATCCGGCCCCTTCATAACAAATCACACTTATACAAGAACAAACAACGAATCTAACACATCGAACCCGACATTTATCCGTCCAATAGTTCCAGAGAAAAATATTCGGCAAAAAACGTGTCCTTCTCGACATTTCAATCGTACCTAGATTTTCATGCCCCGCTTAAAACGATTGCAGTAGCTACCAATCGGAAGGAAAAATTTCGTCGAAGAGGGCGTGTTGTCTCGGGTAATTGGAAACGAGGCACAAAAAAATCGAGAAACGGATAGACCGAGGGAGAATCGGAAGAAAGAGTTTCTCTCGGCACGTCCGAAAAACTGCGAGCAATCGATACCCATCCAGACACTCGATGGATTTCGAAGGAGCCGCTCGAGAGGAAGTTGCGATCGACGCTTCCGGTTCGGCGCGCGTACTACGTGCCGCGTCGACAACGAAAATTTCCCTCGTTACGTCGAAGCGTGCTCTCGAGATTCGGTTTAATTCCCAACGACTCCTTGAACAATCGAGCGAAAACAAAATGATCTTGCGAACGAAACGACTTGTAGGTTTAACAACGGTAACACCGGCAGTTTTCGGTGGGTGAATAAGTTGCAATAAGGCTAGTGGCATACGGACGTACTAAGTACGCCCGTAACGACTCACGTAAACATACCTTGTGATGCATATACAGGGTGAGTCAGAAAAAGCAGAACAGCTGAATATTTCTGTTGGATTTAATGATGCGAAATATGGATGAATCGGAATTATAATGGTGTCAAAGGACGCAATTACCATCATAATATCAAAAGATCATATTATGTTACATCGTTGAACACGTTTAGATGTCGGCTGCAATATGAAATGGAAAGAAATATGCAACTCTATTTTAAAAAAATGTTATTGTGTATATAAAATGACGCGCGTACGACCGGACGCGTTCTCCAGTACGCGCGTACACCGCTCATCGAGAGATGTCAACAAACATTGCACGCGCGTGTACATTTATATATACATACATACGACAATACACCAAGGCTCTTGATACGCGCGTGGAAATATTGTATATACATATACAATTTACGTGAGCAAGTACGCGCGTACTTTTGCGTCGTGTGCCCCTAAGCCTAAACGTTCGCGGCGATATCGAGCGCCGCGTTAAAATTGCCGATACGCGCGCGGGAATCTCGCGATCGTTTTGCCGCGTTGAAAGTTTCACCGCAAAACGAATATTTTAACGTTAATTTTTCAATTACCGTAAACTACGTGTACCGATGTAATCACCGTGATCCGGCGCGAACCTTCCTTCGTTAGCCACCTCGGCGTACAAAACCCGAATGCGCGAGCCTCAGCGCGGGGCTTAATTACAGTTGTAGCAATTAAAAGTTTCATTATTCAACGTTCCGCTAATTAGGACGACCGTTCGAACGATTAACCGGACGGACGGCTCGCGAGAGCCGTACAAGAATCACTCGAAAGATTCAATTCTTCATTCCCCCCCCCCCCCCCCTCCCACAGTTTCGACCCCTCCCGCTAAGTCTATCGGCGCAGAGATTTATTAAGGGGTGTCCTATCGTCTCCCACGGGATTCCACCCTTCTTCCACGGGGAATCCTTAAAACGTGATCGTCCTTCGTTGGCCCGACGGCGCCTCGGGCACCGTTCGCAACGACTAGCCGTGAATAATCGATAAGACTGCGCTTTTTGCTTTCGTCGCGTTGTACTCTTGTCGATCTTCGTGGTCGTTAAAAGGTCGAACGTGGAGGAGCGAGGGGGAACCGCTTTCGTCGTGGACGAGCGAGAAAGAAGAAACGAGGTCCGGTGTACCGCATCGGTAAAGCGGCACTCCGATCATTCGTTTTGGTATCGTATTTGTAATTGTCGAACGTGTTTTTCATCGGAATCGATAATAAATAGACTCTGGACGTATATTTTTATTTTGTGAAATACAACGCGATTAATGTGCGTAAAGTATACGTATAATATATTATTATCGGCCCTCAACGAGTGTTCTACCTAGAAACAATGCATTTTGCATTATCATAATCATCCAGAGTCTAATAACATATGTATATGCACATGCCATAATTAATGTATACGCGATACGAAATTTGATATCGCAAAGAATTTACTTCCACGGAATAATTAGCCGTTCGCGACATTGACCCGACGGGGGTTGATTACAATTTTCGTTGTAGATTAAATCACCCTGCCGATCGGGAGAAAAACACGATCGGCTTTCCTTTATCGGGATACATATGTTCCGATGATTTTATTTCGTAAACATTATTTCCAAATTCAACGATCGTTTCGACGAATGGTTATGATACAACGCGCGACGAGGCGAAACAAAATTCGATATTTCGCGAAAAGTGACCATTGTAGAAAAATTGAAATTTGGCGAAATAAAGTTTCGCGGTTTGATCACGGTAGTCCGAGAGCCATTGATGCGTCGACGGGAGAACGCACCTTTGCCTAACGATTAAATTTCTGTTTCAACGTGCGTACGACTAATAAAATTGATTGACCTTCGAAAACAATTCGGATTTCAATCGCGAGTGCCAATTTCCGTTGATTCCAGAAAAAAATCCCGCGATTTTCGTTATCCAATAGAGAAAACAATTCGGAAAAATTGTTTCGAGCACGCGCGCGATAAACGCGACTAACTTCGTTGCCGTCGCGTATCGCCGCGATAGATTGTAGTTTACGTAAACGCTTTCAGTCGCGATATCGAATTAATTAATACGTACGCGGTTTTGCATAAATATCAAAGTCCACGTCGCGCAACCCCGAAGTACCGAGCTTACTTAGGAGCAAGGAATTTGTCGAACTTTTGAAATTAATTTCACCGCCCCCTACCTTCCCTCGGAAGACTCGTAATCTATGGCGTACAATGCTCCTCGCGAAATCCCTTCCGTTAAACCACGTACGCAAATCCGTCGCCATTAATCGCGTAACAGGAATTTGTCGTTCCACGAATTTGTCCCAATTCGAGGAGCTTTATTCGATAGACAGGTGTAGATCGCCGCTGGCTCTGCCACATTGTAAATCGAATTTGTATACTGAAATCAGGGCATTAACGCGTAATAGGTACTCGCCGGTGACTGTAAATTAATTTACCTGCTGAAACTTTGGCCGGAAAAATAGGGAGGTAGGTTCGCGTGACAGGGTTGCGCGCTTTGCCGTCGACGCGTCCAATTAGATAGGCTCGTTTTGTTGCGCGATGCGTAATAAAAATCAAAAGCTCGCGGCACGATTTGAAATGGATCTCGTTCGGATTGAAACGTTTACGGAAATACCGCGAGATCTCTGCGCCGGTTAAAGTTAAGAAGATTGTTCGATGGATCCCGAAGGAAGCCTCTTTCGCGGCTTTGCCGGTTATCTGGCTAAGTTACCAGGATTCCCTTCTCGACTTTGAAACCGTGTAATTAGATCGTAATAACGACCGTGCGTATTACGAACTTCCGAGTATTCGGATTAACTGGAAACGCGGAGATGTGTAATCGATAGAATAAAGTCTAGTACGCTCCTCTAAGTTTTATTCTTTTCAACTAGCCGAATCGTCAGTTCGTTTTATTCCGCGGAAATAAACGTTCGCGCGAATGTACTGTCGTACGTAAAGTGGATTGAAAGATTCAAAACGCGGATCTGTGAAGAGTAAGACTGACGAGATTCGCAAAACTTTCGTATCGACGTAAATGTGGGAGTGCTCGTTATTATTGAATTAACGAATTACAAACCTATATTTATTTACATAGAACAACAATAGCGTTACGATTTGGCAAAACAACTGAGAAACGCCAATCTCTTATATAAGAAAACCCGAGAAAGAAAATAAGAATAAAACTGACGAGATTCGCGAAACTTACGTATCGATGTATAAACGCGACTATTTGTTATTATTGATTTCAAAAATCACAAACCTATATTCATGAGGAAGAACAACGGCTACGATTACGATTCGGCAAAACAACCGAGTGAAAACAATTGTTTTCCACAAGGGAATCTCAAAACGCAACTTAAATCCAGGGATAACGGAACGGAACCGGAATATCGTAACGCAGCGAGAAATTCTTCACAAGTATCGAGCTTATTTACGCACGTCGTGTTAGGATCGACTCATAACGAAAAGCAAAATGAAGAGGGTCTCTCTCTCTCTCTCTCTCTCTCTCTCTCTCTCTGGAAAGCTCGTAACGAGCTCTCAACACGCGAGTGCGTATCGCCGCGCACACGTATCGATAATCACATAATAAGCCGCGAGAACGGGCGAGACAACGCGGTTACGACTCCCGGTTAACGAGTGTTCTAACGAACAGGTATATATCGACGATGCTGCCGATCGATTAACAGAGTGGTAACGATTATCGCGAATCCACCGACGCATCTGGATATTAGTAGAGTTCCTCGCACGGATTGCCTCGCGCGAGTACCTGATTGCGAGCTTACGCGTAATTTCTACGCGTGTGGATTTCCGTGCGACGCTCTCGGAATACAGTAGGAATTCGATTAACCGTCACTCTCTGTTATCCGTCACCTTAAAAAAGAATGTAAGAAATCTATTTGTTTTTAAAAAGATTTATTCGATATGACTTAATCGATTTTGCACGGTCGCAGTACACTTTGTATTTTGTTTGCATGGATGTACGTTTATTTTCACCTAATTTTGCAATTATAATGCGTCGTAAAATATATGTAATATACATATGTTTATTGTAAAATTTCTGATAACCGTCTATCCGGTTAACCACCATAGTCCCAATCCTGGCGGTGACGGTTAATCGAAGTTCTACTGTATCTTTGGATTCATCGTATGGTAGAAATCAACTGAATCTTCTTTTGTCACGTGCGACGCGAACATTTTCTGCGCGATCGAGGGATCGAGAGATAAGGGATCGTCGCTCGATCGCGATCTCAATGGTGCGTTTAACGCGATCGCGCGTAAATGCGATCGTTAGTAGGCGATTCGAGAATACATCGGTGTTTTCGATTTTCTTCAATTAAATTTTCATGCTCCGTGAATGAGGATATCGTACGATTATAGGGTACATTAAGAAGCAAACTGGAAGGTGAACCACTTTCAGTTTATAATCCGCGTAGTATTACCGAGGCAAATATTAATTTAGCACGAGTGATATTAGAAATCTCTAAAATTCAGCTTCGAATAGTAACTGAAATTTCGCTAAGCGGTATTAGGGTGAGGAAAAAAAGGGTGGGTCGCGCAAAATCCGAACCAAAGAGGTACTTCATTGGCAAACGTTGACTTAGCACGGGCAAAACGTAGAAACTTGTATAAGAAAAATCCGAAGGGTAACAGAAATTTCCCTAAATACCGTTGCAAACGAGAATGGGAAATCGTTATCGATCCGAAAGGACTATATTAAAAAAAAAAGAAAAAGTTTTACGGCAACGGTACAGCAGAGGATCGCCACGCCATTCACCGCAAAATCGATGCGCGAGGAAAAGCGCTGGAACTCTGTACGAGCGTGACTCTGGGCGGAAACCAGTGGACGGTGCATTTAACGTGGCCACCTGCGCATGCACTTACGTGCACTCGCTAATCCGCAATCCGAGAATACGCCGGGGCGTCTCGTCTTTCGCAAGTACCGGTTAGTAGTGGCGTGGGAACGCGCGTGCCCACCTACGTACGTAACGCCAACTTTTTTTTTTTCGTTTCATCGTGACGGCTTTTTGCTCGCTGCCACCCCCCTCCTCTCAATCCCAGATATCCATTCGATAATGGGCGATCGCGTCATTTGCATTTTATCCCCGACGAGTAGGTACTCGCGAAAATATCCTTTGATCGTTCCGAGTGTCACGATTTAATCGCAGAAAGGAAAGCAACGCGCTAGCAGGAACCGTACGTCCACCCTTCGACTAGATCGCGATAAGATACGAGCACAGCGTAACACGCATCGAACTGTGGGAACTTTTTCCCGATCGTGCGCTTCGAACGATTATCGAGTAATCGCATCGTTGTTGCTTCAAATTCTCCGTCAAAGTGTATCGGAAGTAAACAGAAATTGACGTTGGGTGATACTTTCGCGATTGATATTATTATTATAGCGTTTGGAGAGGAAAGTGAATTCGCTCTTTTCTACCTAAGTTTAAATTAGTATGAATTTTAACCTTCCAGCGGGCGCACCATATTTCATAACACGAGCTGGAGCGTGTTGTATTCACCCAACACTCGTCAAAGCTTTGAAAAAACATGTCCCTGCCAATTTTATATTAAGTTTTGATTAGGTATAGAGACATTTATCATTAATTTAAACTTTATTAAGTATAATATAGTTTGGTAATTGACAATATACATATTGTCACATACACACATTTTTAATTTTTTTTTTAGTCTCATACATAGGTAACGACGTTCTAAAATAATACCCGGAACTGTCGATAAGATACAAATAGAACATTGGTGGAAAAATGACAAAAGTACAAAAGTATTGTACGGTTTACAACAGCGCGCCCGCTGGAAGGTTAAATTTGGGTCAACTCGATCTTACTCGACGTTACTTTCGAGTAACGCACCAATCCTCCGTTACTTCATTTATTTACTCCTTTCTAAATATCTGCTTTACGTCGGAGGAGTAATTTAGATTCGAGAGCGTTAATTGATTTTTCCAACGAATTAATTATAATCATCAGGATACAACGGTTACTATTGTCCCGTGGTATCATAGGGCTCATTGTTAACCCCTTCCGATCGCACTATTAATTATTAACGTGGGCCTAATTACTAATTAACTGGCACGCTCTCGCAATGCCGTTGGTATTTCTCTAGCGTCGGCGGAAGGAAAGAAAGTGACGCGTTCGACGAAACGGTGAGCGCGCGGCGGAAACTCTTTTTTCCACGCTGAAACGTTTCTAGGTCGAAAGGTATATTTTTTTCTCCCCTCCCTCCCGCTCACGAAACCCACAACGAGTATCGTGCCCGTCGGATTTTTCTACGTGAATATTCTATGATCTCCGACGTGGGAGGCGGCCGATGACGTGCCGTGACGCGAAATGATGCAACGACACGTTAACGCAATGTCGACGAGGAGTCGGCGAGAGTCGTGGACAAAGCCGGAGAGCGAAAAAGTTATTTTACTTGGGGATTACGCTCTTAGTGGCGGAAAATGTCTCGAATAATTATCTTACGTACTTTTATGCAAACGCCTGGATCGTTAATGAAATGGATGGAAGTGCGAACAACCGGGGAGAGACGTTACGTACAAGAGGCACGATATTTCTATTTATCTTCATGATCTTCTAAGCTTCGGAGTGCGCACGGTTCTATTAACACTATTTCTACCGAAGGTATCCAGAGACGCCTTTTTGAAATTTCTACTTCAAATTATTATCATTAGTTTAATCGTCTTTCCTCAATTCAGATTTATACTTTTCCTGCAATGTTAGTTTAATGATGTAGTATTTTTTTCCTCCAATCTCTTACTGGACCTAAAATACGTTTTGGTTGATATGGGTATACACAAAACCGTGGGAAGAATAGTGTTAAGATAATTGAAGAATTACGAATGTTGCTATTTTTATATTCTCACTGACCGGGGAGAAAAAAATTGTGACAGCTAGAATCATTTAGTTGCCTCGATTCAAAACATTTCGTCGCGAAACAGAATGTTCCTGGAGTAAAAAAAAAACGGGTATAATATAATTAATTCGAAACGCGTTGCCAAGCGTTTCTGTTCCATAAATTTTGATTACGCGCTGAAATATTAAACGTCCATCCTGTTCGCGGTACGTTCAATTATTACTCGCACCACGGTCAAATTTTATTACGAACAAATTAATCGATAATAAAGTCTGCGAACGTTTAACGTAGGAAGTCTCGAGCAACGGGATTCGCGTCTATATTTTCAAAGTCAGACGCGAACGACTCGAAACTCGTTTTTCGTGGGCGCGCGATACGAAGCCTAATATGCCAGACAGATACGCGCAATTTCCGGATTCCAATTATGATATCTACGAGCGGTGTATTTCTCTTTTGGAACTAGTTGCCTAGACCTAGTCGTAGACAAAAATGGCAAATCACCCTCTTTCTCGGTTACCCCCTTTCCCTTCACCCACCCCACGCTCACCCGTCTCTCTCCGGTTTCCGTCATCATCGATCCCGGTCTTATTTATAGAACCTCTTTTACGTTCGCCGACGCGTTTTCCATGTTTCCGCGTGCGTTGAATTCTGTCTAAATTCGCGGTGGAAACTATTTTCGCGGGGCTGCACGAGAATACCGTACGCTATCTCGCGGTTCGGTAATATCGTCGGGGAATATTATCCGCGAGTATCCGCGCGCGGTTATAATTTTAGCAAATTCGGAAGTACGGATTTACGGTGTTTTATACGAGGGGGGATCGGAGATTTTATTAAACGTCTGAAATCGTTTATCGTTCGGAGCGAACTCCCGGGGGTAGGAAATCGATCGAGCAAGGGCAAACTCAAGATTAGAGAACGGGGTGATCAGTTATTTTGCGAGGATGAACCGATTACGGCCGAGCTCGAGGAGAAGTTGTAAACTAATTTTGCGCGTCTGTATCCGAATTTCTGTGTCCCTCTCAATTTTGATTAAAGTTCGGAGTTCCAAGTACCCGCTTCGCGACGAAATTCTTCCTTCGCTTGGATCGCGGTTCACCTACTTTCGCCTTTAACATATTGCGGACCACGTCATTCTCATGTGTACGGCAGCATCGAACGGTTTCCGACTGCCTCGGTCATAAATGAATGACGTTATAATAGAACTTGCTTAGATATCTGAAAGCGTGGACCTGGGGCTATTTTTTAAAAATGCATTTGGCACTTAATGCGTTAAAGGATTGCACCACCCTCAAATTTTGAGAAATTCGAATTTTGTTAATTATCGTGAAGTGTGTATGTTTCAGAATATTTAAAGCCGAAACCAAAATTGCGAAAATTTACGGAGTTACAGTAGTTTGAATAGAGCGCTGTTGTTTATGCCACGCGGCTAAACTAATACTTCTTTTGCGTTTTTCTCGAAACAACGTTCTTCAAACTAGCTTCACACTTGTCCGATTTATCTATTTCAAATCTGATACACACGTTCTTTATAAGGTTATCTATGTCTTACAATTAGTATAAAATTTTGCGATACGCTTATTCATTTGTTTATATGCATACGTTTACCGATGTTTGACTATTACGTATAAATTTTCTAAAATTTATTCAAACATTTTTGGTGGCATATTTCCATTTTGGTGGCACATTCCACGCCAAAATGTTGTCGAAGTTGTTGTTGGTTATGACTGTTGCTATGGTGACTGGCACCGAGAACAAGAAATATTAGGAAATAAAGATATCTCGCACTAAAGGAAAAAAAATCGATCTCTGTCTTCCACCTTTCGGGCTTTGTGAACAAATAAAGATTGTACCTTTCATTAAGCAACATATGTTTGATATGTGGTTAAAATTTCAAGTGAATCGTAGTATTACTTTTCGAAAAATTGTGCCAACGCGGTCGAGCAAACCGATCTGAAGGAAAACACACCACTCGAACCTTATAAAAGCTTTTAACTTCGTCATTATTGGTAATATTAAAGTCATCGGCCTATAAGAAAATACCAACAAATTTTTCGATTTTTTGGATCCTGCAAATTAGCCCCTCCCCCTCCCTCCCTCTCTAAGGGCGTTCACCTTCTCATTCAGCTTTTTGATAAAAGGTTTTTTTCATGCGTGAAGAAGTTGTCTCGATTTTCCGCAATTTTAAGAAGGGTATTTTTCATCAACAAAAGATTCTATAAAAATTTTGAAAAAAAGTCACGCTCCCACGACCATTCTTTATCTCTCAAACGAGCCATTATTCATTAAAATCAGTCAAGAATTACAACCCGTAAAATACATGACGAAAACCCTTGCAAAATGGTAAGTGGTGATTCGTCATAATTTGTTCGCATCATAAAAATTATTTCTTCCCACATATCAGTTAAACCTAACAATTGGTTTCGATATCTGCCGATCGGATCGCGTTTACGATGTTTCCCAGCGATTTTACAGGTACGAGTATGTCTCCCGCCCGCACGGGATGTCCTTACTTCGCACGATCTCTCGTAGAAACACCTGTAACGTCGAATAACGAAGTGGACAAAGGGGCACTTCAATTTTCGCAATCGATATCAATTTTCTCGACGATAGGGGTAGCGACGCGATCGAACCTTACTATACGGGCGCGTTTCACGAGTATCGCGTGTCATTAACGATGCACGAATTAACGTTCTACCCTCTACAAACCGTGTATAGCGTTACAACAAAACTACTCGACCAATCGAAAGCCTGCACACTCCCAAAACTCAAACGTGTTTCGAAATTCCGTTTCTCGTCAAACGAACCGCGCTCGCTCCGATATCACGAAACAGTGATCAGCGTCGATAACAACAACGTCGAATAACAAAGAAACAAGAACAAACCCCCTCGAATCTCTGCAGCCTCCTAATCGTTAGACACTCGACTTCGCCGATAATTCGAGTAAACACGTCCCAACACGCAAAGTCGACGCAACGGGGAGCGGAACTGATAGCATCGATCGATCGATCGATCGATCAGAATCCGCTCGTGGGCGGGAGTTACATTATCGGTGACGCAACAGTGTAAACGGAATCGTGTAAACCCAATGTACGAGACAATGCGGAGGGTGAGGGAGAGGCTGGGTACGCGGTAATGGCACGCTATCGACCTATCAATAGCGATGTGGCGTGCGCATTAATAATCGATGATTGACATCGAGCAACCTCGCGCATCCCGCCCGGCATGGCGTATTCATGGTGGTTCCGTACGGAACTGAAACGACGTCCCATGGAAAGCGTCTGCACCACCATCGCCAGTCTGCCGGGTCGAGAGTGCGGTCGTATGGCATACGAGTTAATCCAACGGGGTGAGATATACAGGGTGTCCCGTAACATCTCTAACATCGGCAAATGTGGGTAACTGGGGTGAATCTGAACCACTTTTTTCTTGACCAAAATCTTGGTCGCGCCATCATTTTTAAATTTAAATTTGTACGTAACTTAAATTTAAGACGATGCAACAATATTCACGGGATGCCAATACGTTTGTTCACGACTACGGTCGAGCGCGGTGGAGAAAGAACGCTGTTGCTGTCGGGCGCGTGAATTTTACGCGCTCTAGTTGACCAGCGTTTTTCGTTAATAATTAAAAAATGAAGGTGCGACCGACATTTTGGTAAAGGAAAAAGTGGTTCGGATTAGAGCTCTCAATAGAACACGTGTTTTATTGCACACGTGTATCCGTGTCACGTGTACACTGATATTTCACGTAACACGAGAATTCCGTAATATCACACATGTGAATTTACAAAATACGTGAATTCTGCGATTTATGTTCACGTGCTCACGTGAAATTTTTAAATTCACGTAATTCACGTGAATTTTTAAATCGCGTGAATGAATTGCGTGAATTTCGTGAATTCCGGATGACACGGTCTTCAATATGAAATTTATAATTTCACGTGTACAAGTGTATTCGTGTACACCTGTAATAAGCAGCTCTAGTTCGGGTTCACCCCCCATTTCCCGGTGTTACACGAGTCACGAGACACCCTGTAGACGGTGAGGAGGGTGGTGAGAGAGAGAGAGAGAGAGAGAGAGAGAGAGAGGGGGGGGGGGTAGACAGAGGTGGGATCCTTAATTAGAAATTAGGAGACGCGACGCTCCCTGTGTTACCACCTGAGGACGCCACGCGTCTGAATTTCTCCGCGCGACCGAGGAGAATTAGCTCGGGGACACGAGATAAGACGGTCTCACCTTAAGATTGATATACGAAGAGGGGAGGGGGGGTATCGTGTCCGCATCCTTGAAATAGTGACAATGGGACGGGGGTGCAGGGAAGCGTATCGTCGTTCATGGGAATGCTGTTTTACTTAATTAAGCTGGTACTTCCGAGCATCGCGGTTCCGTTCCGGTTCTTGCATTTCGGTAATTGGAGATGAACGCTGATGGTTGGGAAATGGGCTAGGATACCTGGAAACGGTAAATTCGACTCTTCCGGGTTACCTTTCGGAGCATGCTTTCGGCTGTTATCCACGGGATTCCGAGTTATTGGGTTTATTCGAGGAACGTTGAGCGGTGGGAATAAAGTAAATGTAACGAGTGAAGCTAGTAATCGACCGTTTTTATCAATACAATAGCGATATGTAAATACATTTAGCGTTATTATCTGGTAGCCATCAAATGAATTGATATGCTATTATTATTGTATGGTGGGAATAAAGGATAAGCGTGTGGTTGATACTCGTGATTTTAAAGTAAACGTTCAGGCTTCAGTATATAATTGAGGGGGTTAAAGGTAAAGTGGTGTAAGTCACATATACGAATCTCGATTCGAGAAAAAAAGGTTTTACTAAAAGGTCTAGAATAAATTCCCAGATGACATAATCGCATGGGTATTTGATACAAATATTTTAGGAAAATATAAGCCTATTGTGAAGAAAGTTTTCGGAATATCTATCATATAATTATTGATTATAAAATGTTTATTTATCATAGAAAGCACAAATGTTGCAATGTAAATGGAATTTCCAGAAAATCTCAGATCTACATTTGGTTTATGGAAAACAGTGTACTGCTGATAAAGCCCTATACGAGAACCCGAGTGGTTGGATTTACACCACTTTGCCTGTTAACGAAACAACGGATTCGTTTACAGGCCAACATTGTTTCGCTATTTGGTGGTAGAAATTATGAGTTATGCTTTAATTTACTTTGCCTTTAGATGAATTGATTGTTTAAGAATTGCACAGAGCACCTAAGTAAATTTTTTCGAGAAGTCAACTTACACCACTTTACTTTCAACCCCCTGAATTAATAAGAAACTAACGTTAAATAGTGACTATAAATTCTTACGCTAAAAACACGTTTTTTCCCGTAAAGAATCGAATTAACGCGAGCGATAAACAAATTGACTCCTTTATAAAACGCCAATACGTTAAACGTTCTCAGCAAACGTTTTTTATTCCCATCGCCCATCGAGTTATCATGATCCTCGTTACGACCCTTTGATTTCTGGCTCAGGCAAATATCAACCGGTAACGTTTAACCGACGATTCGCGTCTCGCAAACGGCGAATTTCCTCGATACTCGTGTATTCGTTTACTCGGGGACAAGCTTAGTCGGAAATCAGGTAGTCGTCGCGTCGACACTCGATACCCAGAGTTCCCTGGGGGAGGGCGGCAATATATTCCAGCGGGATTTCGATGCGCGATACGAGATTGAAGTTGTTCGTAACCACTCCCGCGGTTCGACGTGACCCACCGAGAAGAGGAGTCTCGTCTCGCGATGGTCAGTTATATTCGTTAAGTCTAATTCACCGTAGGAACGTAGGAGTCTTGATATTTTATTCCCCATTGTGCCCAACGCTAATCGCGTCGCTAGGCTCGTACGAAGCGCCAAATCAACTCGGTAATCTCGTTAGGGTATCGTCCACGGAGCGGCGGTTACGCGAGGGCTCCTTAATTAGAAATTAGACAGTGGCTATTCAGGGAAGTCGAAGTTTGGCGAATTCGAAGTTTCTTGAATGGCGCACGGGTGGGGCGGTGAATTTTCCATGTAAATGGAATTAGAATCGATCCGACGTACAAACAGAACCCGATTTAAGGGCTACACCGGGCTACGCCGCGTGCCGCCGCGGTTTTACTCGGCGAAGGGCCATTCTGGCAATGGATATCGACGTGAAAGATTAGTTTCTGGGATAGAATATCGTGCATCATTATGGAGCATGAAAGTGAACGAGTACAGTGATCGAACGTATAAAATAATTTACAAAATTTTCCCTTCTTAACCCTTTCAGCGCTATGAACCCATATATGCGTCAGCACATAACCATTCGAATTCGACTATAAATACATATATGAGATTTCACGTAACCATTCGAATTTGGCAATGAACGCATATATGCGTTCTCACACAACCTCACACATTCTTCTTACATGTTCTTATATTTTTATTCTTTTATAGTATATAGTATATAGTATAGTATATATTGTGAGTGTGTGTGTTACTATTTTTTATGATGTTTACGTTATTATTGGTTATCGAAAAAAATAGTTCTGTTAAAGCTTTTGCAGTCACCGCTTAAATTTTTTCAGTTACAATCAACATGGGGAGAATCATGTTTTGCCAAAGAAATTTTAAAGTTAGCCAGTCCAGCATGCGCGATGTCGTGAGAAGTGGGTAGTCCACAGGACACACGTTTCTTCAAACAGTTCAGCGCTGAAAGGGTTACATTTCTTTTCCGGTATTTTTGTATTCGGCGTTTACGGCGTCTTATCTTCGTCAATTCATACAAGTGCCAAATGATCACAGCACCTTCCACTGATACTTTCATTTTGAAACTAATTTTGAAACCGATGTAGCCCTTAGAATCGAACCGACGTGCAAACAGAACGGATTTAACGAGTGGGTGTCGCTAATAGCGTCCAATTTCGAATTACCGCGTAACCAATAACATCAACAGTATCGTTAATCGCGCGGAATAGATTTTTTCGAGTTAATTCCTTTACACACCGAGGAGGCAACGCGATCGACACTTTTAGTTCAATGGACGCTCGTGAACCAAACACGGTATTCGTTTAGAATAGTTTCCTCTATAATATTCTACCATTTTTTAGAAGATTTCAGAGTCTAAGGATATGCACGGTGATAGAATAAATCGGCAAGAATGATTCAACGATAATACGCGACTGCGCACGTATGGAAGTCGCGGATAAATAAATAGAGTTCGCTCCACGTCGAAAGGGTTAACAAAAGAATCGCTTCCGCGTTGAAAATAGGATCGTGTAGTTCTAGCCGTAGTTTCACCGATGGGAAAAATATGGCGGAGAATCAAGTGTGTAATCCCGTAGGCGAACGCAAGAGCCATTTTTGCGTTAAACGCGTTGCGTTAGCGTGGTTGTGGCGTGAGACTCGTTTCGAGTAACATTGGCTTTATAAAAATTTTCTACTCGCGTCGATCGATAGTCATAACTCAATTATTGATTCTTGATGCGCGCCGATGAGATTAATTGGTGGATCCCAAAAAGGAATTTCCCGACTAAAGAAAATTGCATCGATTGATAGATAAACGTCAGAAAATTCGATTGACTCGTGCGAAAAGCTACTCACGGAGACGCGTTAACCGTCTCGAAATCGATCAGGCGCGGCGCCTACCGCGAAACAGGTGGTCCGGGACTAAGGAGGGAATCCGCAAGCAGGTAGCAGTAAATCGAGCTATCCGCGTCGTGTCTCATCAGGATCACGGTGGAGCATGCGCCGGCGGAGAGAGAGAGAGAGAGAGAGAGAGAGAGGAGAGCTTGTGTACACGACATAATCCAGGGGACAGCGAAGGGGGAACGGAGATGGGCCCGTCGAAACGAGGGAGAGGGAAGAACGAGATTACGAGGAAGAAACGGGCGAAAGAAGAATGAGAAGAAGTAAGAAAAAAAAGAGTGAAGGAAGAAGGGGGAACCCGCGGGGCATAATAGCCGCCATTACTAATGATGATTTACGTAGTTACACGGGGCCCACTGTCGTGGTCCCTGGTGAGGATGAGAGAAAGAGAGAGAGAGAGAGAGTGGGGAGGAATAAGAGAGGGAGGAAGGGAGGGAGGCGAATCGAGGAGAGAGAGAGAGAGAGAGAGAGAGAGAGGAGGAGGGAAGGAGGAGCACTGATTTATCGAGCTGGCTCAATCGAGATTAACTCTCGGCAGCTGCTTTGAGCGATCCCGTTCGCTTAAGGGGGATCGGCTATCGGTTTCTCGTTGATCGATCGATCGATCGATCGATCACTCGGTCACTTTGGACGGCGCCTTCCTCCGTTTCGACGAGTGGCCGATCGCCGTGTGCTTCCTGGTTCGCGGTAGAATCCCACGGACGTGGCTCTCGAGGCGATTGTTTACGCACCGCGAAGAAAAGAAATCGCGTTGAAGATCGTGGAATGGCGTACGACGGACGTGTCAACGGACGTTACGCGTGGGTTCGCGATCCCATTCGTTTAACGGTCCGTTACGACATCCGTTGACTCGACGCTCTTACGGATCTGACCTGGAAGGAGACGGCGAAAGGACCGAGAGTTTCAAATGACTCGCGAATGCAATTCGATTAATAACGATCCGAATCGCTAACGCAGACGAGACGAGAAAGATCGCTCGTCGCTCGATCATCGATCAACGGCTAACTTCTCCGCGTCCGCTAATGAGCGCTATCACCGTTCCTTTACTTTTGACCCATAAATCCAATTAAACGGAACGCAATTGGATTCTCGTCCGCGATCGTTCGAATTAAACGACGAATAGGTTTACTTCCTATTTAATTTCACATCGGATGTAACGGAGACTCAACGGCGAGGCGAACTTCCTTAGGCGAATCTCGCGCGGGAATAAGGTAATTTCCCTTTTATCCGAGGTCAGAGGGGCGAGCGAGCGAGCGTCCGTGGGGGAGAGCAGAAAGCCTCGGGAAAAGCTCCAAAGTTCTTTCTCTCCTCGGTAAGAGAGAGAGGGAGCCTCGCTAAACGACAGGTTCTCTCTCCCGCCCGACGAATCCACGACGTCGGTGGGAATTTTCGCCCGTCGGCGACGCGAGAATCCCTTTGCGTCGGCTTATCTCGTCTCGGGGCCCTTTGTCAGAAAAGTCGCGGAAAGGAGACTTCCTTCCCAGTGTCGACGTCTTACGTAAGACCGCGTCGAGCCAGTTACGTGGGTACTCGGCGTTACGTGGAAGACCGTTTGTTCCCGGTTATAAACGTCACCCGCGAGTTTTCATTACGCGATCGTTACGAAACCGCGGAGGTCACGAACGTGTTTTTGCGTGGAGCACGCTTATCTCGCGATTCCCGAGGATCGCGGGAGCGAGTCCAGTTGGTCGATTTCGGACGGTACACGGAGTGTCCGCGTTCGTGCCGATCTCCCTCGCGAGAACCCGTGTAACTCGCATCGTCGGTTGTACGTATAAATATAAGAAACGTGTACGCTCGTACTTGGTCCGCGACGAGGCCCTGTCTCTTGATAAATCGCGATTCCTAACGATCGCGAGAGCGAATCCCGTTGGTCGATTTCAGGCGGGACACGGGTGTACCGCGTTCATTGCTGCACGTGTAAGTATTGGGGGTACCGGAAAGAAATATATTATTTGAGGTAGTAGCGCTTGAGCTCAGTTTGTTCTTGCACTTTGTGGTGTAACCATCCTCAGGAGTTTTTATGAAAAGAGTATAAAAAACTTAGAAAAACGTTGGTATACAGTTTTAAAGAGAACGAAATCACATTTTATAATATTCTGTAATAGAAATTAAGTAAAAATACAGTCTTATATTGTTCTACAAAATAATAGATTTCTTTCCAGTACCCCTAGTATAAGAAACGTATCTATATAAATTGTCTGACATTATTATCTGGTCTTCAACACTTAGATATAAATACATTATTAATAGATTGTATTCGTCTCTTGATTGAATTGACACGGTCGATTACTATCTTCGCTCGTTAGTATAAATAGAAGATACAGATACAGATTTAATTGCTCTTCGCGTCTTTATGCAAATTTCTTAGTCGCGGCACGTATTTCGTTAGGAACGAAAACATCGATGTATTCGTGTTTGATTTGAAACAAGTATCGCTACGCGCTTCGTAAGTTTCGAAAACAGATGTCGATATTTCGATGCATTCGTATACCTCCCGAGTTGCCTCCAGCGAGGATCGATTCACGGTAAAACTTTATGACAAATAACTAGTTGTTCGATACGTCGATATAGATTTCGCGATCCTACTTCCGACTAATAATCGACGTAACATTCTCAGGCTTTTACCAACGGCGCTCTTAATTCTCCTGGGGAACGAGTACCAAAACAAAGTATCTTTGTTTAACGTTCTTCCACGAATATCTTGAAATATCGGGGATTTAAAAAGTAAATTGAAACTCCTCGGTTACATTTTTCATCGCAAAATGGGAGATTCGTAAGAGCGAACGTAACGCCAAACGGAGCTTAGCTCTTAACGAAAATTAATTGCCCCTCCTCCCACAAGGTCAAATTACCAATTTACGACGACAAAAATATAATATATGATTTTACTTGATATTCTGATCAGATATGCTTATGCGAAGACTATTTCATTGTTATCTTTCAGAAAAATACCTAATTAGGATTACCTGGGATTAGGTGGTCATAGTATTCTCATTAGAAAAAAAAATTTGTTGTTTTAAATTATTCTTGCATTTTGAATTAGGCAGATAGGTACATAGATAGTACGTATACAATTTTGATTTTAAACATTTTAAACATGTCTGTAGACAGAGTGAGCCACTGCAGTGCCATACCGTTCAAAAACATGATATCCACGAAAGCCACTATAGCGGCGCAACGTTCGAGAAGATGACTAACACAAGAGCCACCATGAATTTTTATTATACCATACATGTTATGTTGAAATATTATATACCTCAGATAAGTTGGGGTGCATAACTGTGTTTAATAAATTTATGTTGCTGGGAGCCACCGGTGACTCCTGTGACACCCAACGTGTTAAAAAGGTAACATACGTGAAAACCATTTGTGCTATTTGGTAGCTAGAAGTTTAACAACTAAACGTCATCTAAGAGTGAAACGTCACGACTAAACGAATACAATACCATTTTAATTTTTTTATATTAGTTTTGAGATATACTTTCTAACTAAAAAGAAAAAGTATGTGCACGTTGTGGAACTTTTTGTATAGCTCTGGCTAAAGTTAACAACTCAATACTTTTTTTTTACTGCATATTAATGTGCATACCTCACGTTTCAATATCCATGGTGAAAACCCATAAATTTAAAAAGAAAGAACAAGCGTAATATCACTCCGTCAACAATCCAGGCACAAATACCCAACTTCACGCACACGCATAGGCTATTATGTTGCGTCAATAACAAAAATTCTTATGGTTTATCGCAGACTGCTTTAGAAATAACATTTCAAAGATATTTGTAGTTAGTTCGAAGGAAATACCCAAATCTATTTTTATCATCATAATTTAACTATTTCGCCTTATACGCGCCGCAACAATTTCTAATTACGTACGATTTTCGGGGCGTAATGACGCGCGACGAAGCACTCGGGGAGTGGTTCGAAAAACGAGGAGACATCGGAGAGTAGGGGACGATAAATTTTCAAGCAAAACGGGAGTTTTCTGACAGGAGTCGAGAGACTATGGCAGCCGCCGCCGCCGCCGAAGGTCGGATGAAATTAAGGTTGGAGTTCTGTCCGTTCAAGGGGGAATCCCGGACACGTGTACGAGCTAACCTAATAAATCTCGAGGCTCCGTTCTCACGTTACGAACGGCGAGCAGATCAATAACGCCGTAGTCGCGCGGACCGATGCTCCGTCACGTTCGCGGAAAACCGCTGGTGAAGCACAGCGAAAGGAACCTGGCGCGGCTGAGGCGGGCCTTAATTCAAAGGTAAACCCGAAAAACCGAAGGATCCTCCGCCTCTCTTCCAAATATTTTCACCCGCTAGTTACGCGGGGGGACTCGAGCAGCACGGTTGGAAAAACCTCGCTCGGAAGAGAAACCCGCGCCACTGCTGCGGGAAAATTTGGAAAAGTATTTCGCGTCTCGAGCTAGACTCGCCGGGAATATTTGACGGCGCGTGAAAATAAGAAATTCAAATTAAGATTTCCCGTCTCGCGACGAGACCTGGCAGTAATACTCGGATAATTACTCGGACGATCATTAATTTTAATACTTCGCGCGTCTGGCGTGGCTCGTTCGAACATGTTCTTTTTCCTTCGCATTCAGCGTCGCTCGCGTAGGATAACGAATGTGTATCGCGGGAACGTCGGCGAGATGTGTTTCGCGCGTAACTATTAAGATTCGCGGAAGGGAAATCGAGACGTAAGAATTTTCTTCCTCGCGCAGCATCCTCCCTCTATGCAATTGCGATCCTCGGGTCGGTTACCCGGGTCCACGATCTCTAATCCAAGCGGGTCAAACTGTTTTTCCCACCTTTGTCCCGGGGACGATAAAGAACGCCGTTATTATCCTTCTTGTTACCTGGCCGCGCTTGTGGGAAAAGAGTATGGCGGACGGTACGAACGGCAGGATAGGGAAAGGGAGAGAAAGCGGGGGATCAACGAAAAAGACCTCCCTCGAAGAGGATAGTAAAAAAAAAAAGAAAACGGAATGGACAACGACCGCGAGGAAAACGTAAAATGTCGGTTTATCGGATGGCAATTATTTGCGGGGAAGTTTTTGCGTCAGGGGGTGGGGGTCGTGAATCGTTGCCGATCGCGATCGTCTTATTTCTCGCTTACGTTTTAATACTGGAACTGCCAAGGGGGGTTCAGAATGACTTGTTTGGCATTTCTTATAATCATTACTCATTTTCAGTACATTTTGTATGATTTTTTCTAAAAGATGCAAAGGATTCATTCTGTAAACCAGTTTTCTATTCTCCTGTCTTTTTGTTGTAAAATTTTATGTTGCTGACCTACATGCATCGATATGAGTTATTTTGGTCCCCAGGGAACGTAGGTAAACTTGTGATTTTTTCATTCCTCTTTTACTTTCTTCGGGTTATTATGTTGTCATAGCGACGTCTGCTCTTTTTTATAAAAATCTGTGACGCTTTAATATATCAATATACTACTGTTTCCGATGCTCTTATACCGTAGAAAGTATCTCGCATCTAGTAAAAAAGAAACGCTTACAGAGGACGTTATCTTGTCCCAGAATGCGTTAAAAAAATCGAAACTCTATTTTTGGTCGTGATCTGCGGAAACATATTAACCCATAGCATTATTGAGAAACTATGGGAAGATTTTCACAAAGCAGTACATCACTGGAAAAAATAAATAATTTGAAAAAAAGTTATTCTGACGAACTATGATGAAAGTGATCTGGTAGACTGTGAAAATGAATATTCACCATCATACAACAAAAGTACAACCGAGTTATCCGATTACAGATCGTTCATCTAGTAACCGTACTTGACAAATAATAAAAGAGATTATTTGGCAACGGTGTTTTTTTTAATTTACAGGGCGGCGTTTGCATAGAACAAGAAATAAAGTCGAAGTTTTGTCTATTTATTAATGTTATTATTCTAATATTATTATTCAATTCATATTTAATATTCGTTCATTAAATAGTAAAATATATAAAAATGTCTAACATTCACTGTCTTTTCTTAAACGTCTTGTTAATTTAAAAAACGAGCCATTTCGAGCCCTCCTGCAGAAATAGATAAACGTCAATCGTCGGTTGTTCTAGTGTTAATTGCTCCTAGCCGCGAAGCCGTTCCCCGATTAAAAGTTTCCGCGTCGTTTGAGACGGTCGATCGGCTGTGGCGAGTATTGCGCGCGAACGTTGCGCAATTCCGAACTGACTTTCGCGCAAATTGAAAAATAAACGAATCGTGGAGGTAGCAGCGGAATGCCGAGGGGCTTCGCGAGACGCGCAAAGATCGTCGGTTTCCTCGTGATCCGATTATTGGAGTTCCATCCCTTTTAATTAGAGAAGTTCGCGGCCCACCGTTCGATTGAAATTTAACCCTCTCGGGGTCAGGGTTTTACTTTTCTTTAAATCGTACGTGACGCGGTTTGTATCGTGCGTAGAATGTTTTATATAATCTTTCTCTCTCATCTCTTCTCTTCTCTTATTTTCCCAAGAGTCGCTCTTCGTCAATATCGTCAAGAATTTCAGCCCGTTGCGCACGTTCGCGTCGTCGGTTTCCGCGTAACGCGAAGCCAGAGAAAACTGTAGATTGGAACGAAATGACGGTAAATAAGGGATATCGTCGTATCTCGCGAGAGAAATCGAATCTCGTAACGTTCCTAAAACCGATAAAAAATTCCACATTTCGCTCCGCACTTTCCTCGAAATCTGGAGAACTACTCCGTTGACCCGAAAAATCTTTCGAAACGAAACTCTTTTCTCAGATTTAGCCACGAAACCCTAAAAGTCGACGAGGAGCTCCCCGTCGACGGGGTCGGTGGCGACTAGCAGTTTCGGATTTCCGAATTCTTGTCGCCGCGACTCGCGTTTAGAATCTTAATACAGTGTTGTACCCTACCGTAACACCACCGTGCTTTCTCCACCGTAAACAGAGAAAAGGATACATTTCTTGGAAGAAGTCCAGGTGCGGCGGCTGCAGGATGTCCAGGGCCGAGAGTACCTGAAAAAGAGAAATCGTGGAAGTCGCGTGATTTGACGAGAGGAAGTAAACCGGAAAGGGGGGTGGAGGTAGAGAACGATCGTCACGGAGGAAGGAATAAACCGCAGAAACGAAAAACGTACGGGAACAGAAGATCGACCACGGTGAAAATAAACCGCGGAAACTTCCGGTTTCTGTTACGGCCTCTCGCGAGAAACCCGTCGATGGGGGGGGGTTTTAAAAATATCCCGTTGACCGAAGCGTACAAATATGGTCGCCGTGAGAAAGAGTGGGAAGCCACTCGAAGGAACGAAAGATCGATGCTTTCGAGGAAACCCTGTTGTCGATAATGTCCTTATCTCGCGGCTGCTCGTAAAACAGAATGCCGGGTATATTTTCTTTTCTTCGAGATAAGCGAGCTGCCCTGCGCGCGCGCGATAAGCCAGTCACGGAAGATGGAAAACGGAAAAAGGACGCGGGTACGCACGATCCGATCTCGTTGGGAAAAATATTTCAACCGTGGAAACGGTGATTCAAAGTTTCGAAGGCCGAACGCCTTCGAGTGTCGTTGCGAACGCAAAATAACGCTCGACGTGCCACGTTTCCCTCTTTACGCTGTTTTTTTTTTTTATCTCGCGATTGACTCTCGACGTCAACGTATCCGCGGACATCGACGCTTCGAGCACGAGACTGGCGTAAAGCTTTTCCGATTTCGCGATTAAAGGGACACGGATCCATCTATCCTTTGCGCGGCAATACAAAATTGCAACTGGAATGACATGCGGGGATGGATTATCGAGGAGGAGTAACGGGAACGGGGTCGCCGAGCGAAACCCCGCAATTTTTATATTAAAATTCCACGCGTGGGATTTAACCTTCCAGCGAACGCGCCATTTTTTATAACACCAGGGGGCGCGTGTTGTATTGCGTACAGCACTCGTCAAGGGCATTGATGAAATGCTCCCAGCCAATTTTATATTAAATTTTGATTAGGTATAGACATATTTATTATTAATTTAAACTTTATTAAGTATAATGTAGTTTGGTAATTGACAATGTATAGTATACAGGGTGAGGCACATAAAGTGTTACAGAGCAATAGCACTCAAACTATCAAGAGACAAGGCATTCTTTCAGGCCAAGTACAAGTTTAATCATATCCAAAAATGTTTCATACAAAAGTTTCAGTATTCGAGAATGCCATCATACTGGACCACACTATTTTTTATCGGTGGAGGCTCTGAAGCTACATCAAGGTCAAGTCTACTTTTTTAAATGGAACTATGTATTTTTTTTTCGCTGACATTATTACCGAGTTTAAGACGAATTCAGCGACCTACAACGGAAGGCCATTCTAGTCACGCAAAGTATGAAGATAGTCGAAAAATGATTTTCATTTCTTTTCATTTCTTACGATACCCATAATAATACACAACGATAGGGTATTGTTGACATCGGCAGCAAGAACGCATTTTCTGTTGACATATCAGTCAGGCATGTTAGTGACTAGAATGACCTTGTGTTGTAGGTCGCTGAATTCGTCTTAAGAATCGGTAATAATAAAAAAAATACATGGATCCATTTAAAAAAGTGGGGTTGACCTTGACGTAGCTTCAGTGCCTCCACCGATAAAAAAATAGGGTGATCCAGTATGATGGCCTCTTCGAACACTAAAACTTTTGTCCGAAACATTTTTGGATACGATCAATAGTTTGAGTGCTATTGTTCTGTAACACTTTATGTGCCTCACCCTTTATATATACATATTTTTTTAAACGATTTTTAATTTTTTTTTAGTATAATGTACAGATAAGAACATTCTAGAGGAATACTCGCAACTGTCGATAGGATACAAATAGAACATTGGTGGAAAAATCACAAAAGTACAAAAGTGTTGCACGGTTTACAACAGCACGCCCGCCGGAAGGTTAAAGCCGAACATTTCGCGGGCTCGTTGGGAGGAAGATAGAGATATTCTTACGTTTTCGTGTTTGAAGAAGCAAAGCATCTTCAGCTCCCTGAAGACCCGCTTGCTGCTCACGAGACTTTGAAAGACATTCGGCAGTTTCTTCAAGGCCACTCTCCTACCATCCCTCGGATCCGTGACCGCCCTGTAAATCATACAAAAGACATCGTCAGTAAATAATCCCTTTTATTACCTGTCAAGTACGGTTACTAGATCAACGTTCAATAACCAAAAACTTGTGTAGGTCAGTCTCGGGGGTGGGTACTCGAGATTAAATCGCATTAAAGACAATCGAGTTCGACGCTTAACGATTATTGTGTCGTACAGTGATATATCTTTGTTATAGACGATTTAATCGCAAAGGTATGATACACCGTCAACAATATTCGTAAATGGCAGTTGGAAGGCCTTCGGTTCATTCGCGCCAGGTGATCAAAATTTCAAACCACCATTTCAGTTGGATGTTGTACAATCAATCCGGCTCGGTGCTTTTCGCTCGGGTACAGCTTTTTCGGTCCGCGCTCTTAAATATCGCTGTTGATACCTCGCGGGTACAATTTCGAATCGATATACGGTAAACATTTACATTCTCTACGCGCTTCGTACCCTAAACTCTAAAATAAGTTCTTTTAAAATAAGATTTCGCTCATGACCCGCAAATTAGTTTATTTTGCACTTTATGGGCAGACGTGTGCCCCGCCGGCCTTGCCGATTCTCTTAAGCCTCTCGCAATAATTTTCAACCACTTTATGAATTGGGAAATAAACTGTGTTTTTTTTTTCATTAAGAAACATCAACTGCAACAACATCGTCTCCGAGAGCACGAGGCTCGGCGAAATTCAAACGTACATTGGAACTGTACAAAATCGCAACATTCTTTCTTCCCACATTCTTCTTCGGCAAGCAACCAAAGGACTCGAAACAACTAGCACCCAACTTCGAGGAGTTGGCTAGTGCAACTCTGGACATTGCCAATACAAGCACAGCCCGCACGGATCCCACGGTTGAACAAAGCTTGATCTGTGATACAATTAAAAGCTACAGTCGTCCCGATTATTTCGCTTCTCCCACATCCGAAAGCCAATTCAATAGAAAAATCGAACATTATGGAAGAAACGAATACCCCCGCCAACTACTCTGCCGAGTCGGAATTAATCGTATTATCACTCGGCGAAGGTTAATTAATTTCGTGGAAACTCGGCATGGTTAAATACGTTTCCATCGCATAGCTGGATAATAACTATTATATATCGGCCTACAACTCTATCCGTCGTAATCCGTAAATGCGAGCAGACAACAATCTCGTCGTAACCCTACCCTACTCGACGGCCTCGTCCGCAGAATAATTATTGTGCCTGCAATTAGTCCGTTTACGGTGGTTCGATTTCATTGTCGAGCGGTTATACCGCAAACCGACGATTTCAATCCCTCGTTTTCATTCGACGGTCAATCTCGTTTTCAACTATCCTACGCCCACAGTCTAGCCGGACAGGGTGATAAAGTAATTTCGACTTTTCGGAAGGGGAGAAATTGCTTTTCGATACAATCGTAAATTTCGTACATCGGGCATTGCGCGGGCTGCAGGAATGTTTGTGCGATTTGTACGTCGGCTAGAGGCACCGCGGAGCTAGTTTAAGTTCAGGTCGTAAAGTAGAAAAAGTTGCACGCGTAACGACGCGTCGCGTGTCTAGGGTCTCATTTTGTCTTTTCACAGTCCTACGATTTCCATTAATTTATTATCGACTGTGGAAATAATCTTGGTACGCAATGTTAAATAATTATTATACCGGTTTGTTTTAGAATTAATCTGAAATCTATTGCCCCCAGTTTAATCCACCACCCAGAAAGTATACAACCTCACGACTCTTAAATGAATCTAACGTTTAAAATTAAGATAAGAAATGTTAAAATATTCGAATATAAAATTCAATATTTCAGAAATCCGTATCACGGATCTCGATAACCTAAAATCAATAATTAAAATTAGCGAATCAAAAGCACCTAACGGAAGGTCGATAAAATATAATTGTATTCCCAGGTCGGGACCGCTAACTTCGTCGCGTGAAAGTTCCGTTTCCCCGTGATCGCGAGAATGCAAGGAGAGCGGCATTATCTAAACACAAATTAGTGGAAGCAGTCGACGGTGCGCGTCGCATGCGCGCTTCAGGGTCGTTCTACTCGAAATCCGTGGCTTCGTTTCCGTTACGCTTGGCGTACCGAGTGCGTTGACCCTTTTCGAAGGTCGTCGTACCTTTCTTCGTTCGTGACTCGCTTCCGTGAATCGACCTTAATCCCCCCCGAACCGCGGTGGACCCCTCTCGATCGCGACCGCCAGCCGATTTCGCCCGGTCAACGTCCGATAAGATAACTAAATCCTCCGAATTCGGTCTCGTCAAAACGCAAAGTCGCTCGCTTCGTGTTTCGGAGCAGAATTACTTTCGACGCGTTACGATTTCTCGGCATGACCTGGAGTCGAAGGGCGTCGAAGGGTGTCTCCGGTGACCGGGACGTGGATTACGTTCGATTAACGTTACGATTATGAGGAAAACCGTCGTAAACAACGTCAACGCGAAGCGGCCCTACTCCATTGGTGTTTAGGCTGACCGTAGCACATTCAGCCCGCAGTATATTATCGTTCCGTAAGAAAGAATACCGCCTATCTAGCAATGAAGAAATTTTACGATAGAGGCAAAAAACTGTTACAAAACTTTTATTTTGTTGATATATGTATACATACAAAAATGAATTTCAAGTACTTCAAATTATTTCTTTAGCTACCGGTGTTTTGCTCTAACAACAATAAAAAATCGTGAACGGCGATGTTTCGAAGCCATCAAAATCAAAATGTCTATTTCGCAAAAAGTGCCAGATTAACGGTATTGTTTCTTACGGGACGATATGTAATACCCTTATGCAGGCCGGTGCCTTTATTTCTTATGTATTACATTTGAATAAAAAAAAGTGTATGTCAATATTGACTATATTATAAAAACTTAATTCTGTCTCGTATTTGCTTGAAGGATCGGAGGATCCTTCAAGTCCTGCACCCACGGAGCGACTATTTTTGCCGCAAAAGTTGCAAATCAGTTGAGCTCGCAACAACTTTACAACCAGAACGAAACTTCTGCCTGCACACGGACAAGGCTGATTGTGAATCAGTTGTGTGCCTCTCCACCTCTCCGACGAACGTTAACTTTAATTCTCAGTCAATCATATTGACAAAAACACGCGGCGGACACTACGTGGCTCGGTGCGACTTAAAACTGCAATGCGATCGCGGAAAACGATTGCGTACAACCAATTTGTATTTGAAACTGATTGCACAGTGATCTCATTTCGATCGCCCCGTGCGCGGATCCCCACAGCTCTACCCTGCCATGGTCACAAAACAGTTGCAAGCTCAACTGATTTGCAACCTTTGTCGCAAAACTGTCGCATCATGAGTACAGGATGTTGGACACCTGGTCCCACCGATTGTCTTGTTTCGTGCGAGCGCCGTGTCTACCCTATCTTTAAAGATCGGTTTACGGTAACATCACCGTAGCCCGTAACGTAAGAAAAACGTAAGCTCGCTAGTATCGTAATAGATATTCCTGTGTAGGGTTTGAATGGCAGCGCCATTCCCTACTCATCAACAGCGCCATACCCGCGACCTTACGTTTACCTTGACAGTGCCGTTACGTCACAGCTACGTGTAAATCGAGCTTTAACCATAGCAGATATTATTCTCTACGTCCGAATGTTTTTCACTCCTGACGCATCCTCATTGATTGACGTATTTTCCAATGACCAGTCTATCGGCCTTTGATCGGAACTTTCCCGCTACTTTCCCCTTCATCCCTTCCATTTCACTTATCGAAAAACCTAGCTTTCCTAATTTCCACGGATCCTTCCGCTCATCAAAATTATTCCGAACTCCGCTCACAGTAAAGACCCAGATTTTCTGTAAGCGCGCAATAGTACGTCCGAGTCAGAGTCCCCAAGACTTCTTCAAAGTTATTATATTGTGGTTACCGGGTAATTTTAAGAGAGAAGTAACTTTGCGTTTTGTAGTTAATAAAGTTAAGTAACACCGAAGCTGTTCTCCTTACAACCGGGAATTCAACAGGGGCCTTATACTGTACTTAAATTTTACTTAAACTGTGAGCACTGATGAACTTGCGGTCTTGAAGCGCATAACACCTCGCGTGTCGACCGGTGGGCAAGATGGCTGGTTAAGTAATTAAAGGATCACCCACAGGTGAACGAGCAGGGTTGAACGTTCAAAGCGCAACGCTTCTACTTTCGTCTACCACCAGCCATTTTTCCCTACGAATTTCCCATTTATCTTGAGACAGAGTTCTCTGCCGATGTAAATGGTAAGGCGCCATCACACGTGCAACGATATAACGTAGTTGGCATTAATTGCGAGTGCTGCTAATAACGATATATTGTTGTTCGGCCACTATAAAGATTAAACATCGAACTCGTTTGTCTTTATATTAAACAAGATTTGCAAGCTCGCCGCGCATAGCAGCAATTTTCTACGATTCATCGAAAAGGGAAGAGGGTGGGGGGTTACAAACGCGGTGCGTACATCCGCTATTTCCTTTGCTGCACAGAGAAATGTTTCTTACGCTCGCTCAACAAAGGTCAAGTCGTTCATCCCTCGCGAGACCGTTCTGAAAGGAAACGAGAATTCACGCTGCGCGATAACTCGCGTAGTTGAATACGAACGCAAATGAATCGTTTTAGTGTTCGATAACCGAGCTAACAACTTCGACCCGATTAGCCGAAGGATCGTCATTTCTGTGCGTCACGCGATCGCGAGAACAACGCGTTTCTTTTGTCGACGGTACGTCGCGATGCACGTACCTCCTTACCTGTGTTTTCTTTGTACCCAACGCCGATAACCGAAGCGCGTCACAAGGAAATCGGAAAACCGGAGTGATTCACCCGAAATAAGTCTAAGGAGAAATCTGTCGACGTTGACGTCTTTGTTCTAAAAATAGCGCGCGATAAGAGTGTTCTTAAGCAAATAGCGCCCAGTCCTTAACCGATATGACGTGACATCGACGCTAAAGAATCGATATCGATCGATTTGCGCAATTCGATGTCCGCGTAAGGCACGTGGTGGTAGAACTGCAAATTTCTATCCAATTAAGACATTAATCCTTTGCAGATCGAATTATTTTTATTTTCATCCCAACAACGCCACATTATTTTGTGCGTTTTATTTTAAATAAATTACGGGATATAGGCGGCAGTTAATTTTATTCAACGTTTTTTTTACATGTACACCCTACGCTTTTTTTACACGGTAAATACGTATCTCAGAAATCCGTATAAAAAAAGATTACTGAGACTTCCTAATAATATTATTACATTATAGCAATGCGCAGTGCTGCTTAAGTTTTGAAGCGTGGTAAAAAACTTGAATTTATTTGATATATTGGTATCAAAGATTGCAATTTGCACTAGACCGCTCATGGTCACGTACATAATTATAATAATGTTGCGTCAAATGCTGCGCGTGACGCGACGCGTAGCCGTAAATAAATAAAAATCAGATAACTAACAGAGAACTAATATTTATTGTGAGCGAAGGAGAGACGTATTATTTTCAGGACGGCTTCGAACCGATTCAAAAGCATAGCCGTTAAACAACATCGAACTGGCTGCTAACTAAAGCCTACCAAACTGTAAACGCTTGGTACACTTAATACAGAATACTACATCCCTAGTAATCCCACGTTCGTAACAATAATTATAATCACTTTTTTAAAAAAAGGAAAACTTTTTTGAATCGTGTAACTTAAAATTTTTAATAATTTTAAAACGTCGAGGATGATTCGACATAGGAATCGCCAGAAGAAATTTCTCTCGTATCGAGTTTCAAACTTTTCGAAAATTCGGCGCGTCTACGATTCTCGAAACGATATCGACTGCGACGGGAAACATTGTTCGTTTAATCGAAGTGAAAAAAAAGTAGTTTCGGAGCGCACATAACTTTCTAGTAAACTGTGGGCGCGCAGGTAAATCGCGGGAACTTTATTTGCTTTATTTCACGCGAACGTTTTTGCCGTGGCGCGGCGAAATTTATGTTCCCTGCCACGGCGGCTCGTTGATAACAATGTTGTAGTGGTATAATGCAAAGTGCACCGCCGGTGCGTCACGTGGCCCGCGGAAAACCAGTTTGAGCCAATCCTGCTGCACATGACGCGCACACCTCTGGGTACCATCGATCGAATACGAATTCAGCTCAATTAAATTACTCCCGTCGACGGCGCTAATTAATGTCTTATCAAATTACCGGCGCTCTCTCGTGGAAGCGTCGAAGAAAAAAAAAAGGAGAATCCTACCCGAGAAAAGGGAATAGGCACCCTCTATTCGTTGCAGCTGGCAAATTTTTTCACCACCGCGCGCCACTGTATTTACATAATTTTAAGGTACACCTTTTAAAAATATGTTAAACACACAACGAATACCGAATCTAAAATATTGACGAAGTTATACCTATTTGAACGAATCTAGTCAAACCGCACTGGCAATCGCAACCTGCCAAACTTTAAACGCGCTTTTCTCGACACGATATTTCTCAAGGTCGTGGGCGTGATATCTGTCACACCGATCGTCCGACTGACTTTATTTTTTATATGCATATCCCAAATTAGATTTTCTCGTGATCAACGGGGCCTTTTCTCATAACTTTATCCTTTTCTAAATTAAATCATTTTACATTCATTCATTTCTACGATTTCATGCATTTATTTTTTCAAAGTGTCACTATTTCCGTTTTTATTTCCTTTTTTCAGAATTGCTCCCATTCATTGATCACGGTCCTGAACAACGATATAAAGTTTCAAATTTTTATTTCAGACCAACTCTGTGATCTGAATGACGCCCACCGTGTGTGCCTCCGCAAAAACGTGTTTTACGCCACTGCCATGCAGCCGGTTTGTTTAAAAGAATCTTTATTTTACACGATATGTAATATTTCTAAAATTATTATTTTACACGTTTCTTATTGTTCAAGATTTGTATTTTTAAATAAATAAATAAATTAATTTATTTATTTTTAAATAAATAAATAAAGCAGCTTTTCACACAATTGGTCCAGTAGTTATCTTGCAATTCACCGCGCTTTATGGATCAATTTTCAGGACATTGAAACGTATAAGACCTCTTAATTAATAAAACTTTGTGTCAGCTGTGAAAATGCACGCAAAACGGACATGATTGTTACGGGGCGCATAAAAGTATTAATGCAACGTTATTTCGAACGTACAACTTTACGCGAGTCGCCCGGCGTGAATAAATAAAACGGCATTGTCGCGGGCAGCCATCGATAAATAACTAATCCCATCGAAACGAAAATAGCAGCTTCGCGAGGTACGCCGGAATGTTGAACGCGCGTGCGCTTCGTCGGTTTACCTGTATTTTTAACGACGCTGCCGTCATGTAAATTTAAAGAAAGTCCTTTAATAATAGAACCGGACAACAAATACCGGAACGAATATTAAAGCCGTCGCATCGGTGAATTATATTTCCATTCAGCTGTCTCGTGTTTATATTTTACGGATAAATATTCCCGCGTACGAGAAATATTTTTATGGAAAATAGTTCGACACGCGATCCCTCAACGGGTCATAGTTCGTTTTTTTTTATTTTCACGTACTTCAAAACTTTAATCGAATATTATGCCAGGCAAATGTTCAGCATATTAATATTATCGCAGTTTCGCGAACAATCGAAGTTACGTAATTAGCGTTTAGGAGTTTAAATAATCGAGAGGGAGGGAAACCGACCGATCCTCTCCTTCCTCAGAATACTATAAATTCTCAGGCATAAGACTCTTAATATCTCAACAGAATTCATCCAACGCCTCAAATCAAGAACATCTTCGAAGTACTCGAATCTCGAATATTGTAATTTAAATGAAGACCTTTAAAGTCCAGTTCTTACACAATCACCCGTTGTGCATTACAATTGGTACTGATCATCGAGTGAACATATTTTCAAGTTAATTCCTTCTCCCCGATTAGTTTATAAAGCAGGGGTCGGCAATAGGCGGCTCGCGGTCCGAATCCGGAACGCGGAGGGTAAATAAATGGACCGCCAAAATATTTTACTTTAATGCTGGTGGTTTTTGCGTTATTTGTTTGTGTGTACCGAGGATAACTTGATAACAATATGCACGTAAATGATATTTGATCTATTTTTAGGATGTACTTGGTGATTACGACGACATTCATTGTTTATCGCTGTTTATAATAATAGTAATAGCCACGATAACTAATATTCAGTTTTTTTTCTGTTCCCCGACATTTTTTTTTTTTTTTCAAATCATCCGGATCCCCTTAGAAACTAGTTGCCTATCCCTGGTGTCAAATTTGAACGTCATAAAGAAATCGAGAACCTAATGGAACGGGAATCCACGATTTGTCTACTTAACGAGCACCGCGAATCAGTATTCGACGACGCAACTAAGTAAGACGATGGGGCATCGATTTTCCACGCCGTCGCAAATCGAATTAAAATCTGAGCCGCGCGAACGAGCATTTGTACCAGCGGTCCCCGACAAAATGATGTCGCCCGTCGGATTACTAGCGTCGCAAAAATGCTTTTCAAGAACGCGTAAAGGTAAGCTGGATCCCGAAAGGACTTTATCTCTCTTTATATTGGCAATAAAAGGGAACGATCTTTCGCCGTTCGCAATATCGGGGGGCGCATTATCGCCCCTGACACGGCGGCCGGGCATTGTTTTCCAGCTTGGTCTAGACGACGCCCGTTAATCTAGATTAAAAAGGCACTGGAACAAATAGTTAACATTTCTCAACGACATTCCGCGCGTTGATCGACCGCGATCGAGTTTTCGGTAACGGGGCTCGTGTCCACGCGGAAATCTGCCGATCGGGACGCTTTAACCGGTCGCGTGTACTCGCGTGGGCGATGTCTGTGTCGCACGAAAGATTGCGCGGCGTTCGATTTTAAGTTTGATCGACGGTTCTATTTATGATAACGTACTTTGATCGATGCCATCTTTCACGCGTCGCTTTCAACTGTTTACACGAGGGTTAAACGCGTTCCGAAGTCCCAGGTAACGAGGGCGTTGATTTTATTACTATTGTATCGATTGCTATTGTAGAGTCACTGAATAAAAAGATGCGCAGGACTCAATTTAAGCGAAAAGTGTATCGCAAGGATATATTTTCTGGTTGAGCCGTTTAAGATCGTTCGATCCGCTGTTGCGAGTCGGCGCTATTTTATTCTTAAAAACACCATTCTGGCAATGGATTTCGGCGTAAAACATTAGCTTTTGCGTTAGAAAATCGTCCATCAATATGGAACATGAAAGTGAACGAGTACACTGATCGAATCTTACGAATTAATTAAGAAAATGTTCTTTTCTTAAATTTTGTCTTTTCGATATCTTTGTATTCGACGTTTACGACGTCTTTTCTTCGTAATTCATGTAAGTGCAAATGCTCACAGCACCTTCCACTGACACTTTAATTTTAAAACTAAGCTGCGGGAACGATATGTTCAAGAATTGCGTCGACAGTCGCGTCGCGAATCGCGAGTGCAAAATCGCTGTCGGAAGTCGCGGCGACACGCGATAAGTGCAGTGTGGCCCCCAACCCCGCATCGTAAATTAATAATTTAGCCATAATATGGAATACTTTTGCAATACGATTTACAGAACTTAAATATTAATTTCAGTAGTATTAATCAGTTGAATAAATGTCAAATATAATTTATTTATTAACATATACAATGTTAATTATATCATAGCAGTACTGCAATCGTAGTACACGCAACTGATTCCGGGGTGACCCTTTCGCTACTGTAATTTTTGGTCAATGATGAAACTAATTCGGCTTTCGCTTTATTGACTTTATGAATATCTCTCTTGCTCGCAAGAAACTAATAATATCGCACAAAACATTGTAACTGGAAATCAAGAGAAAGATGCAATTTTTGATACGAGGGTCTCGTCACTGATTCGGCATTTCCTTCATTAACTTTATTCAGCTCTTTCGCTCGTGAGAAGTAAACAATATCGCACGAAATATTCAAACTGCAAGTCAAGACAGACATACACTATAGAGATGTACCACATATACTCCCTCGCTTACGTTAATGGCATTTTATGGAGAGCGACTATAGTCGCCCGTAGTAGCGAAAGGGTTAAGAGTCCTTCCCTTAATTTAAAGGGCCCTGGATAGCGACGCCTGGCCCAGGACGCCACAAGCACTCGTACCCGACGTAGGACGGATGAAAAAATTTCTCACGCGATATACCGAGACAGAATGAGAGAGTTTCCAAGATGAACTGGTCCCCTCTTCCTCTTTCGCGTTCGTTAACCGTCCGCGTAGGTGTCCGTCGGAACGTTACGATTACCATGGGGCTGGACGTCAGAATGGGCGCGTGTTCTCGACAGGTATAAACGCGAGGAAGAAAGGCCGAAGGAGGGGTAAAAAAAGGTTATCGATCTCACGCACGCATGCCAGTCACTGTCTACACGCGAGCGGGTCCCTGACCAGACGTTGCGGAAAGCGGTTGAAAAAGGGAGGAAGGAATCTATATCGATCGGTACACCGATACTCTCGCGCGTCTCGGTAGATGTAACGAGCGTGGCGAGCGTTAACGGTTACGTGGGTACACGCGCGGGTGATAAGGGAAATACGCGTCTTCCCGGAATAACGCGTCGGAATTAATCGGGTCGCGATAGAAGCACGAGGACAAGTCCGAAAGTAAAGGCAATCTTCGCGTAACATCTTCCACGCGAAATTGCCTTTAGTTTTTAGTCACTTTCGTGCGTTACGAATGTGGGATTGATGACTTAGAAATTAAAAATAAAAAAACAGTTTGATATGTATATTTAAAAGCAAAACGATTCAGTACAAATACTTCTCGACAAATCTAATCGATTCTCGACTTCGACACTTGCTATTCGCCGTTCGATACGAGTCTCTCGTTTGATTTTTTTGGGCCTCGTCACGCTGTGCCCCAATCTACGCCTCCGCGCACGCACGCACATGCACCACACGCACACACACACCCAATCCTACACATTCGTATGCTCACATTGTATTCATTCGGCATTGCGCATCCTTAGAGGATTTTACTACCCCACACGATTAACGAGGTCGATCATTATTGAGAGTCGTCGATTAAACAAAAAATTCTTCCGAGTTACTCGGAGTATGATCAAAATATAATAAGCTTGGAGTTAATGGTACCAGAGGCGATAATCGTAACCAAGTAGGATCGAGTAGCGAATTAGAATAAAAATTACGTCTCGAGTATATCGAGCTTAACCCACTTACTATAAATACACGAATGATCGTGAGCGAATAACGCAGTTCGGAAGTACGATTTCTTAACGAACCTTAGCGATAAACGCGATCGATATCATACAAAAAAAGAATTAATATCCACCGCCCATTAATTCGGCCACGAAAACGACGCTCGGTCACGTACGCGTAATTTCCGTCGGTACATCGTAATTTTGCCTAATTTTACCGAATCCCTGGTATTCGACGAAATGAAATGTTTCAGCGCGCCCCACGGCCGTGCAGAGGCAAAAGATTATTACGCGAGTAAGAAGCGCGATTTAGTTTTTGCCTCGAGGCATACCGACAGCTGCGACGAGGATCACCTGCAGCTGCACCTGCGCACGCTGCTATCTCTCGGTTACACCGGACGGAGTATAACGTAACGACCCGCCAGACGATGGTAACCAACGTAACTCCGATCTCTGCCATCGATTAATTGAATTTTCTTTCTATGCGCTTTATTCCCGCTTGTCATCGTTACTTAACTTTGTGTAACGTACCGAAGCCGCTCCCCTCCTTTTCTGGTCGTGAGCTAGTCATAAGATTAGTATAGTAAATATTTTGTACAGCGCTGGCATCGTCCTGGATCCCGTATCACTACCTCCCCCGAATACGTTTCCCCTTATCACCCAGTTCAGTGGTCGGGAAACTGCGGCTTGCGAGCCACACACGACTCTTTGGCTATTTGCGTGCGGCTCTTTCACGAATGACGTGTTTGAAATACATTTTTTCAATTTGGATTTAATAGACAATGTTTTAATCTTAATAATAAAAGCGTGAGCTTTGTCAATTAATAGGATTATGTAAGAAGCGACCGTTAGCGAAACGTATCTTTCGCACGCATTGTTGCCGCACTAATTTTTTAGGCGACGTAGCGATTTGTTGCGCGGAGTGATATCGCTTTGGGTTCGCGACGTTGACGGAGAGGCCCTATTTTTGTGGCATACTGCGAGACGGCTCCGAACGCTAGAGAGCGACGTCGAGTATCGAACTGTTTGCGAATAATCGAGCTGCGCCTTAATAAATTTGGAATGTCCCGTATGAATGATATAAGTTTATTTAAACAAAACCCGCCCTACAACTATTCTAAAGTATGATATTTAGTTTTATCCAGCGTACTTAGTTTGAACTGACCGTTAAAAATACAGCTTTTGTAAAGAAATTTGGCTCTAAAAAGAAATCTAAATCGTTGTACTGCTGATATTTGGCTCTTTTTACTAATGAATTTGCCGCCCACTGACCTAGTTCATCGTCCAAACTCCTATACCTTCTCCTCTTCTACTTTCCACCAAAAACATCTTACTCGCCATCCCTCTCACATCCTTTCCGACAGATAATAGTTTTCCACAAACCTACCGATCCTCTCCTTCGTTAGAATACCACAAACTCTGAACCAGATTTAATCGCTTTTACATCTCAAGCAAGAATATCCTCGAACCCCAAACCATCTGCATTTTCAAAGTCATAAATCTAACTCGTACTTCGAATCTCACAAGTACTATATTGGTTATATTATATCGAGAAACAAACCTATTAAATATGTGTTTGCCAAAAACTCCGTAGCCCAGTATTTTCGCACAACCACCCGTTGTGCACTACATTTGTACAGACTCCTTCCTCGCGCTCGCGCAACGTTTTATTTCCCCGTGATTAACGATCATCCGCGAAGCGAATAAAACAAGAGCAGCAAATTCGATCGTGTAAACAAAATAGGCCGTCTAGCCGTTATCTCTCGAGTTCGGAGAGTAACTGAATTTGTATCGGTCCAATTCCAGCGCAAGTACACGTCGAAGGGGGCAGAAATTGGCAGAGCCCGAAATGGATTGGCGCACGGACAAAAAGGTCGTGACCTTGAGGTGTACCGATGACCTTGAAGGGCGACGGTACGACTTCCGCATTGCGCGGAATGGTGGGAGGCAGTCGCAGGGGTTTCGGACGAGTCCGACCAATCCTAACTCATGCAGGATCATGAATCGTAACGACGGCAATCCCGTTCGTACAAATTCAAAAACCAATTCGATCTTTCCTCGATTTATTCCTTTTTTTACCTGGCATCGCGAACTTTTAACTTATAATGTGCCGACCCCATCCCCATTTAATTCTTTAGTAATGAGATTAGTCATAAGTTAGTGTACTACTTAGTGTACTACGTAGTGTACTACGTTTCTACTTATCACCTACGTAATGCACAACGAGGTGGTTGTGCAAAAATTGGACCTCGGAGTTTTAAAACCAAAACTTAAAGGTTTTATTTCTCAATATAGTATAACAATTATAATACTTGTGAGATTGAGAGTTCGAGTTTAGATTTAAGTGAGTTACGAAGATGCCGGTGGTTCGAGATTCGAGGATGTTCTGCTTGAGATGTTAAATGAATTCGGTCTGAGAGTATTCTGAGGAAAGAGAGGATCGGTAGGTTTAAGGAAAACTATTATCTGTCGAAAAAGGATGTGGAAGGGATGGTAAGACGTTTCGAATGGGAATTCGTGGAGAAAAAACTAGGAGTTTGGATGTTGGACTCGGTAAGGGCAATTCTAGCAATGTACAAAATATTATCTATATTAATCTTATGACTAACTTATGATTAGAAAAGGAGGAGAGCGGGTCGGTGGATTACACAGAATACTTGCAGATCATTTTCAACACTTGAGAAACGAAGTTCATTTGAATTCACTAAGAGCTTTTAACGATGAATAGCCTTATTTTGAAATACTGTACACTAAGTATTTAAAACGTATTCAAATAAATACGGAACTACTCTTACAAGTTGGCAGTCTATTCATTTTGCAACAACCACCAGGCTGTGCATTACAGACCGAATTTTTTCTAACGATCAAAATGTTATTTTTACCAGAGGTATTCGAATTCCATCGTTCCTAAACGCGTTAACTGCCGCGTCACTCGTATGCGGGTGACACTTCCGATGCGTTATTAACCACAATATTGATGTTAATAAAATTGCGGAAACTCACGTGGCACCCACCTATGGTCAACGCGTTAATATAATTGCAGGCTCAAATGCCACGCGATAAGAGGGTCCGGCGAATCAGAAATGTGCTCGACGATCGCTTGGAACGATATTCCCCGGTAGGGCGGACGAACAAAAATAATGAAGAGCGTCCCAGAAGTAGACTTAATTTATTCACGATCAGATTAAACTGTCCCATTAGCGGTAATCAATACGAACAAAAATCTTGTATTTCCACGATCGACAAGCAACGAATGGCCTGTTCGCGCCGTGTCGATTATACGTCTCGGAGCGGTAATTTATAATTGACCGTGTAAATGGTTCGTCTTGAGAGCGGCGGACGAGCGAAGCTTACACGGCAAAAGAGAGAGCGGGAGAGAGAGAGAGAGAGGCTGATAGATCAAGCGATCGAAATTTAAATGTCGACCGCGATGAATATTGAATAACGACGGTTCGAACTATCTCCGCGTTGCTTCGAGAGATCGTCGGGGGAGCAAAAGCAGAAATTGTGGGAATGCCGGAGGTTCGAAAGCGTAATCTCAAAACCGCATCCGGGAAGCATACTCTAACGGCGTAATTATATGTATACGCGACGGAAAAATTTTAAGATAATTTCATTATACATTTTCACGTGGGTGCAGATATATCTTTTCGTTCGACCGCATCCGTTACATTCCAGTTCTCCGCGCGAGCGCGCCCGCTCGACAGTCTCAAACATTATCTCTACGGAGATTTGCGGTTGTAATTTAAACCGATCGAGCGATCGTTCATTTTCAAGATCATTTTTATTCGCGGGGTTTTTGCGTACATTTACGAGCGACGGGGATGCTCGCTATCGCGGTATTTAAAATTACGAGAAGCGGTACTTAAGAGGAATCAATACCCTTCCTAATAAGTTTATAAGCGGGCTTTACGTCTGTACTATACCTGAGAGAGAGAGAGAGAGAGAGAGAGAGAGAGAGAGGGAGAGAAAGAGGGTGGAGGATTTCGTAAGAAAAAGGAACAGAGTTGTAGTGAAATCGTACCAAATAGTATGGAAGGACTTTCGGCTAAATGAAACAACATCTCGCGCTGCACAAGGTCTCAAATGAAAGCTGAAAGTCCAAAGAAGTCACTAGCGATTTCGACCGGTCAATGCTTAGAAACAAAATTCATGAAACGTTCCCAATCCAGAGATCAATCACTCTATAATAAATAATAGCACAAGCTATTTTTAAGCTATTTCTCCAATGAGAGATAGCTTAAAATTGTGCGACACGGCCCGAATGGCGATCATCATGAAATCTCGTCGTCATCGCAAAAGTAATAGGTTCAAGTTTGCAGTGAAATTGTGTTATTATTTTTTATAGACTGATTGATCTCTGGATTGGGGACGTTTCGTGAATTTTGTGTATTTTATCATTCATTTGAGACCTTGTACAGAGCAAGATGTTGTTTCATTTAGCTAAAAGTTCTTCCATACGAAACGCTTATTTTTCAGCATTTTCCTCACTTCTGACGGACAAGACGTAAATCCCGAAAAAGACGTTGAAAACATTGCACAGCATCGATTCCCCTGAAAAACAATATCTCGTACTTGCACGTCATTTAAAATTGAGGGAAGGAAAATTTAAGAGAATGCACGTTTAACCGATTGCGCCTGAAATACGTAATTCGTATAAAAAGATTCTTGATTCTAGAAGAGAATCATACTAAAAAAATATATTATAAAAACATTATTCGACGGTAAACACGCGATAGGTGCGAGACGGTTGAAAAAAAATACCCTCGATTAGAATTTAATCGACGCGCACTCTCGCTCCAAATGCCCGCGCCACGGTGCATTAACAACGTTGATTATGCGTATGGCGCGATAATTTACAATCAAACGCACGAGCGCCACTGAGATTTATACGGGGAAGAAGCGTGGCGATATCGAAATTTAAGCATTCCGGTGCCGTAAATTAATCAACGCAGCGACTCCGCGGAGGACGGTAGTTTCATATTTCACGTTCAAAGTATTCCAACATGTAAACGCGCTGCGTGGAGTTGCCTATGTCGAAATATTTATACCGCGCAATACGAAACGTCATCGATACGTTGAATAAAACAAACCATGGCAAAAGAAATTCCATTCGAATCTAAAGCTGGAAACACACTATCGTCACGTTAAGCGAGCTCATGTGCTATTACGTTATCTGTGATAAATTGGAGACCGTGTACGAGACGCATGACATGACGTTAGTGCGGCTCTGATGCATTTGAATACATGTAAAATACCCCCTCTACACTTTTTTCGCGTGATGGCGCGTGAGCTCATGTGACGTGACGATATAGTTCATTTCCAGCTCAATTCGCCCCAGCACACTAATCCCCCCCCAAAGACAAACGCAGTACGCGGGCAAGAGGCTTCAGACAAGTTAGAAAAAATTTAACGAATGACAGGAGCCCTCGATCTAATTAACGCGATTCGATAAAACGGATAAATATCGACGAAAGCAATCGATAAGTATCACAACGATGTTTCGAAGCAGCAAACGAGACTGCTGGATCTCCGGCAGCGATAAATCCGAGACGGCGAATGAGGGACCGAGGACGGGCGCTTGCCCCGTAATTAATTCGACCGATTATGCGTGGTAGGCGATAATTTATAATTGACCGCGCGAGTAGGTAATCGCGAGTGCGTGCCCGTTGCAACTTACACTGGGCGAAGCGCGGGACCGGCGATCGATTACAGCTCGTTAGTTTGATTTAGCGGTATCGAGAGCTCCCCTGTCAGCTGCTCCCGTAACGACCAGCTCGCAGGTTTACGCCGTCTCCTTCGCCAACGAATCGTCTTCCTTTAGCGACAACGCAAACGGCTCGGAGTTTACCGTGGAACTGTCATTAGAATAACGGCCACTGCCGGGACGGCGGCGCGCGGTTCCGTCCCCGAGAAGCGTCGCGAGCTTGGATTCCCAACCTCTCGTGAGCGGAGAATTTTAATTTCAATCAAATCATTTTAGTCAAATTACTCATCTCGGCAGGTTTTGCTTCCGGAGTGACTTTTTTTAAAATTCACTTTTCAATGCGGTTTGACCACCTTGAAAAACCCCGTTAGTTATTTCCTGAAAATATAATAAAGTTTAGTTCTTGCGTAGTTGCATTTGACTTAAGACCAAGAAGACCTCGTTTTCTTGAGATTGGAAAATGTCGTCTCTGAGTTTAGTCGTAAGTTAGTGTTATATAATTTTTTATTTTAGCGTAACTTTTTAGAGTTTACTAACTGAAATACAGAGACTCCAAATTAGACCTAACGCAGTCGTTCTGTACAAAATTATAATTTTATTTACTTATATCACTGATCGTTTTTATCGAGTTTGCGTAACGTAATAAAAACCGGAGGCTTGAATGCTAAATTCATTTAACATCGAGAGATACGGATACTATTGCGAGAATAGACAATGCCGAGCGATCATTTACCTAAAACCATGATACGCATTTGCATAACTTCGACGAGCAAGTAAGTCGCTTCCACTCGATTACCAATTTTTTTTTTGTAGTTTTCCTGCCCGTTTGCACGCGTAAGTTTCATTCCCGATAAACTAGTTTCACGCGCGAGGAACAGGTTGTTCCACGTCGACGATACTCGGTTTCCCCGACAAATATTTCTTTTGATCGTCAATTTGCCAGGCGTGGCAAAGTAATCTTTTTAAACCATATAATTGGCGGAAAATTCATTTCGCTGAAACGAGCAAAAAAAAAATACATATACTCCATCACTGGAAAATCGAGAACGTTTGCTCGCGGCTAGAAATCAGGAATGTGTTTTCATTGTTCCCGGTGGCGCGGTTCACGCGTGTTTTTTTTTTATCGGAAAATTGATCGGCCCGGGTGCGAAGCTTCGATATGACATGTAAACAGACACGCGCAGAAATGTATAAACGAACAGGCAGTCGAAGCGATACGCGTTATTTTTTTTTTTACACGCCCCCACGCGCCTCGCGAAAATCAACGAACGCGTTTTATTCATTTTCATGTCATCTTCCGTGGTATTTTTTTAGTTACATTTAATTAGCAAAGACACTTTTTCTCGTGGCGTCTAATATCATACTCTTTTATTCTAATAATATTTTCCATGTAATTTTTTTCCCTCCTTCGGCCGCCCCGTCCTTTTTAACCCTACTGTCAAAAACCGGGTACTCGGGTACCCATTTAAATTTTATACGAGATTGTAAAAATCGTCTACAATAATATACTACAATAAATAAAACAAACATACATTGCACAGATTTACAAACATGTATATGGTTCACATTTAAACGGAAATTCAATAATATAAACATAAGTTAATGAAAATAATGCGATGGGTACCCGACTGTTGATAGTAGGGTTAAAGAGTTTTGGGTGCTAATGACCCTCCAATAGGATGACAGCCCTCAGTGCCGTCGCTGGTATTGGTCAACCCGCGTGAGCGATGGAAAAAGGGCCCTTCGTTCTCGGAAGCCAGGGACAAAGCACGGAAAACCTTACAATATTTTTGACTTCGCATTAAACAAATATTTCATCAAATAAACGAACAATGAAACCCCTTAAAACTTAGAAAAACGATTCATAGCAGCGACAATTTTTAACCGTCCGAATACTGCATCACCGACTCGTGCTCGTACACCAAGTTTGCGTAATAAATACTTTGGTACTGAAAACCTGGCCGTGGCTACTCACGCTCGTTCGAATCGTTACGCCACTCAAACGTCGTACGATTTTGAAAAACGCAACGCTTAATGTTCGCGAAGACACCGCTGAAAGACGCAACGCTTGAGAAAACGATTCACCGGCTGAAATAGAGATTTTCTCTCGACGACGTTATATAAAAAGGCCGCGCGACCCTCAATGGAAGCACATCCCGAGTACTTCCCGAGGTCGGACAATTTTATCGCGGCACAATGTCGCGCGAGCATCGTCGAATTAGCATTGGTATAAGTGCCGGGAGTATTTACACGAATAAGCTCGGGCTTAACTTCCGTCTAACTAGTTTAAACTTGACGCGGAGAAACTGTGGTTCGAGCAAAATTGCCAGGCCCGCTATCCCTAGCTCGAGGGGAAGATTTCGAGAACATTTGCGTAATTATCCGCCGATAGGCGAGAAATACCGCTGAAGATCCACGGGAGTGGAAACAGATATCGAGAGAGTAAATATAACCCGGAGTCTTGAAAAAAAAAATTAATTACGTTGACGTAACAGTTACGTCGCGCGCTATTACTCGGCGCAGTCCTCGTTTGTGCTAACCATTTCGTAAATATTGAAGATAAACGTAACGCGTTATGGTGCCTTCTAAGTTTCTCGTGTCACGCGAGATACGATTTCTTAACATTATTTCTACCGAAAGTGTCGAGAGAAACTTTTTTGAAATTTCCGCTTAACGCTAGAACTACCAGACCAATCATTTTGACTGGTTTCATATTTTTATTTAAGGCTACACCAATTTAACATCTGTAAGTATATAAATGAACATTTATTTTTTAAGTAGTGTGAATATGTATAATCTTAAGCATATACCTTTGATCCATATAAAAATTGGTAAAATTGGTAAAAAAAATTGTAAGAACAGGTATACGTTAATCGTCGGTAGTTCTAGTGTTAAAATTACTGTCATTGATTTAATCGGTCATTGATTTCGCTCAATTAAATTTTGGACTTTTCCTACATTGATTGTTAAATGAATGATGTTGTATGGCTTTCCTTCAATCTCGTTTTGAATCTAAAATACGTTTTGTTCGAAATAGGTATACACTAAACCGTGGCAGAAATAGTGTTAATATCCGAGTGACCATGCGAGACGCGTTTATCGTCGCGAACAAACCAGCGGCGGAGGAAAAGAAATTTACGGTCGGTCGTTCGATGGAATCGCGATACGTCGGGCGGAATTGCTCGGTTGTTTCACGAATTCCTGGGCGATTCCAAGCTTCGCGTTTCCGGCAGGGGTCTCGGCCCGCGAGGGTCAGACAGAAATCGATCGTCTGCATCGCGAGTCGACGCGTCTCTTCCAACGGACATTCTAACGTATCTAACACGTTACGATAAATCGTGGTACATACATAAGTGATGGGTGGTATTCAAACTATTCCCACGCTACCGGGAGGGAAAAGAAGAACGAGAGATCGGAGAAAAATAATATAAATATTCCGCGAATAATGCGAACAACGCGGAATATAATCTTCAGAAGGGGAAACAGTAAAACATACAATGATCCGCGAACGAAAATGACTCTCGCGTTATCTTATCGCACCGTGGATTCGAGACGTTCGAGCCGATAGAAATTGTTTCTACTCGAAGGAGTCTCTTCTCGAAAACTCACTCTCCCGCGGGAGCATCCTGGAAAACCCATAACGCGAAAGACTTTGTTGCTTCGCACAGGTTTGCAATGGCACCCTTGATTACTCAGGTATATCGACGTACATCAGGGGTGGCCAACTTCATAATAGATGACCGACTATTTTTCCTAAAAATGTGTCGCGATGTTAGAGGTCACAATTTTCTGCCATTTGTCAAAGCCTCTATTCATCTATACCTTCTATTTCTCAAACCCTCGATTCTCTTTATTATTTCCACTTTACTATCTCCGTACCTCAGTTCTGTTTTTTTTCTTCTAACTCATTTTGTTTTTCGTCACCCAGAATCGTGACTTTCCCGTGAAGAAGCGTATTAGGCTTGGGCCCCGCTCAAGAGCCTTACACTCATAAATTCCCCTTTCCGCTAATTTCCAGCTTTCCCCAAAAGACCTCCTCCTTCTTACCTTTCAGCTAATCAGGATTCACAGTTTCTCACCCCCCCCCCCTCCCCCCCTAAATTTCAAATCAACCAATAGGATTTTTCCATAGTCGACTTCTTTCCTTGCGCAAACGTCTTCAAACAGAAATACTTTGTACCCGCTAGTAATCACTTTGCTTTGCAGATTCTACCCCTTTCCGAACAACTTGTATAAGTTTGTTTAAAACCTTGTTCTGAACTTATGCCTTCATCTTAATAAATATGATTAGTTATTAATCCGAGTTAAGATCCGTAACCGGTTTACAACAGTGATCTACCTACTAACATCGTGACATATCGCACACGTAGTTCAAAACAATAACTAAAAAAAGCCACTTTTCAGAAATGTCGCAAAACTTATTGTCATGCTGCTTTAAGTGAATCGGCAATGGATATTAAAGAAAGTTCAGATTAAAACATTTCATACAAATAGTTCAACTAAGTTGAAAATGGAATTTTTTGAGTTTTGGTGGTGGCGACGAACTTGTTCATTCAACAAAAAGTAACCAAGTGCTGTTTTGTTAATTTGTGCAGCTTCGATTGTAGAATCCGAAAAAGTAAGACTTTTCGGTTGTTACAGTTTTGATCTAGGTGTCGGGTATGATACTAAAGGGGCCAGGATTATTTATTTCTAAGTCACGATTAAAGCTGAAAACACACTACCCTCGCGTCACGTGAGCTCATGTTCTATCACGGTATCTATTATGAGTGCAGAGTATGCGTGTTTGAGTCGCTTGCCGTGACGTTAGTGAGGTTCTGATACATTTAAATGCATTAAAAATACACACTACACTTTTTTCCCGGGACGTGAGATATCGCGGTTGAATATATTACCAGCTTAACACTATTCCTACCACGAAAGAAACTATGTTCTTTCACAACCAAATTGACTATCTTCATTTTGTAGTAAGAAATATAAGTTGTTTTAAAGACCGGTCATTTGACCGGTCACGGTAGAAATTGGAGGCCTCAATAAAACACGTGTTTTACTGCACACGTGTATCCGTGTCACGGGTACACGGATATTTATATAGGATATTCACGTATTTCACGTGATACTTGAATTCCGTGCTGACACACATGAATTTACAAAATACGCGAATTCCGTGATTTATGTTCACCTGACCCGTAACCAGTAAGTTTCATTATTTCTTTCATGTTATTCTTGAAATATAGGGCAAGATTTCTGATAGAAAAATAAAATCGAAATGATGAAATTTTTGTTTAATTATTTTGAAGTTTCCATTCACGTGTAGGGATTACGTGAATTCCGGATTACACGGTCTCCAATACGAAATTTTGAATTTCACATGTATTCGTGTACGCGTGCATCGAGCAGCTCTAGTAGAAATAGGTATACATGAAGTATCGGTAGGAATAGTGTTAAATTGCGTTTGCGTGTTACATATTATAGAATATATCTTCAATCGACCGTTATCGACCAAAAATTGCTTCGCGATCGTCTCGTTGGCCATTCCTGACGCAGAGGATACGGTGGGTGTGCGCAAAACGTGACCCGATATCCCCGACGAGCTTCGAAAGGTGCTCGAGCGAGGAGACGCGCGGAGCGTCTGCGAGGCATCGTCGAGAAAGAAACGACGCGGGCGGGAGCAGCGAGGGAAGGGAGAAAGGAGAAACGAGAAAGGTAGGGAGGATGGAAGACCGCGGAGGAAAACCGGATGGAGGAGTCGCCGGTATCTAGATGATTCGACTACACGCTTCGCCCGTCGCCCTTACGAAACCGGATAGAAGCCCTCGTCTAGATGAACGATCTACGCGCTCCGTTCCCTAAACCATGCCTCGCTCGAATCCGCATCGACTCGCCTCCCTCCCCCCTTCTCCCTTTTCATTCTTTCGCGGACAATCTTAGGGCCACGCCGCACTTGTCGCGTGTCGCCGCGGGTCGCGACAGCGACAGCGATTTTGCACTCGCGATTCTCGACGCGACTCTGTTGCCGCGATTCTTGAATACATATGTATATCCTTTCCGCAGCTTAGTTTTGAAATTAAAGTGTCAGTGGAAGGTGCTGCGAGCATTTGCACTTACACGAATTGATGAAGAAAAGTCGCCGTAAACGTAGAATACAAAGATATCGAAAAGACAAAACTTAAGAAGAACATTTTCTTAATTAATTCGTAAGATTCGATCAGTGTACTCGTTCACTTTCATGTTCCATAATGATGGACGATGTTCTAACGCAAAAACCAATATTTTACGTCAAAATTCATTGCCAGAATGATTGTTTTTCCGAGTAAAATCGCGGCGGCTCGCGGCAGTGAATCGCAAGTGTAGTGTCTCCCATACATGTACGCCCCTAGAACTCGACGATCGCGCTGTTGCAAGTCGCGGCGATACGCGCCAAGTGCGGTGTGGCCCTTATCTCAGCCTTGGTCGGCGGTGTACCGACGAATTTCCAGACTGTTACGCGGTCGATCGACTATCGAGAATAATCTGTTCGTTGGACGGAAAATTTCCGAGGCGACACGCGGATCGGGGGAATACTCGGGCGTGTTATTTTTTAGCGTTCGAAGCGTAGTATTCATTACCACGATTCATCCCTGGAGGCTGATATGATTGGGATAGTAGAAACTGCCGTTTGGAAATTCCGCGCGATATCGACCACGCTCGTTTTTAACACTGTTAAAGAAAATGGTGCTCAAACGAAAAATATCTAGTCAGGTTAATATAGGCTAGTTAACGAAATTAGCACTATCGCTGTCATCGACCGGTCAAATGACCGTTTCCTTAAACTTCATCCACAATTTCCTACATATAGCATATTCTACTCTTCCTTTTTTTTAGAATGTTCATTAAATGCCTCTAATGCCTAACAATTTCCTACATAGTGTTACGAATAGCGTTACGAATATCATTGCCTTCTTGGCGTCCAGCATTGAAGACAGACTGCTGTCAGTTCCCGGACGCCGATATTCAAATTGTAAATAGATAGTTGTATTCGAGCTCTGATAACAAACGGGTGTGTCCTGTATGTACTAGTAATAAACGTTATTTTTATAAACATGCCTATTTTACGTTCACGTTCGCGTACGGTTCGTAACAATATATTCTACAGCCACTTAACTTAAATGTTAGTGGGTTAAATATTAAAATGTACGTTATCTATTTCCAAGTAAAAGAAACTACATTTTTTATTATTAAATTTGCTATTTTCTTCATTCTATATTAAGAAATATCAGTTGTTTTAAAGATCGGTGACTAGACCGATGACGGTAGGAATCGGTATACACGATGTGTTAATAGAAATAGTGTTAAAGAACTTTGAGATCTTGTAACTTTGTATGAGAAAAAGTTTTACAGCATTCTATTTAGGCTTATTACGAATTTCCAATTTATTTTCACACAGAGCGACGAAAATAGTAACGCGCAGCGATATTTTGTCGTTGACACTTTGCACGAGCGTCGCTAACAACGATATATTGTTGTTCGGCACTGTAAGGGTTAACCGAGATGCGTTATATTAACACATTGCGTACCGTGTACACGTTGAACTTTACGCAATGCTTGTGTGCACATATCAAGATAATAAAAAGTTGTTTTGTTCAGATTTTCCAAGCTAAAAAGAGATAAAAATATATATTTGATTATTCCCAATTGCACCGGATATCAGACGAGTTTTTCTTAGAAACAATGGCACTATGTAACGTGTCAATGAATTCTCTGTAGCGCCTGACAAATAATCTCGAATGAAAATTTCTGACCACTCGCCGTCGCCCTCGCTTCCAGCTGTTTCGTTTTCGCGATTATGACCGTTGATCGAGCGAATCGCGAATACGAACCAGACTAGAGTCTCGACTACGGATACGCTTCGAGGTACGACGATAAATCATCCAAGATTCGCGATGGAACTGTACGCAAGAAATTAGCGCGAAGGCACCAGAGGCATTTAATGGACATTCTAAAAAAAAAAAGAAAAAAGGAAAAGTGGTATCACGAGATATGAATAATTCACGACGGCTGAAATATCGGAGGTATCCAACGACGGGAAAAACAAAGTGGATAAGTCGGTCGCGTCCTTTATCAGTGTCGAGCCGTAGACAAGGAGCGAGCGCTTTCCCCGGAACTTGACACCGAGCGGCTCGGACGTTCGTTAAACTTTTACGAAATTCCAGGCTCCTCGGATCCCGCGCAATCATCGTGGAAAAGTTTTTAATAAGGCGTCGCCGAGCAACCGTGACGCTTATCCGGGGGCCACTTTGCTGCCTCGGCACGCTCGGCTCCTTGGTGAAAATCCACTCTCGCGACTCGCCGAACCACCATTAGAAAGGGGGAAAAGCGCGTGGAAAGGCGGGAAAATGTTAAATAAACACTAGCATCGGCGGCTGGACGGAAACGAACGCCGAGAAACCTCGGTGCGAGCGAAGATCAGATCGAAAATAAAATAAAAAATGAAAGACAAAATTTGTCATCGTTTTTCTAAATCGCAACGCCCGATTTTGAACCTCGACTAGTCTCCTACGACGATCAAATAATTTCCGACGCGTTAGCGTGGAAATATTCGCGGCTATTCGAGTTTTACGTACGCGAGCACGTATTCGCGTTAATAATCGGACACTTTTAACAGATTTAACGCGTTTCGTGCCGCGCTCGCGATCAGCGGCATTTTTCGAATGTTTCCACCTCGTTTTGACGATAATAAAGTTTTCAATCCCACGAGCGGGTATTATAAAATATACGTTACTGGCGCGTATAATAAATCCACCGATACGTACCGTCGTTGGTAAACGCGGGGCGAATGGAAAGACCCGGGAAAACTGCGCGAAAAGCGTTAAACATCATTACCGTCCGAATATTAATGACCGTCGCTGTACGTTGCAATTTATTATTAAGCCGCTGTTCGTACGTTTATTATTGGCTCGCATTATTCTTTTGTACTCGGCGTCGAGAATAACGCATTTCCGTCCGTTCCCCCAAACGTAATTATGGTCCACGTCAATACTCGCCTTACGCGTGAAAACCCAAACCCCCAGAAACTGCTGGAAAAAAACGAAAGCAGAAGGACGCCTCTCGACGCCGAGAATAACGCATTTCCGTGCGTTTTCCAGAACACCGGTCGCCAACCAGTGGTCCGCAAGAAAATTTTGATGGCCCGCCGAAAAATTTGAACATTACTCGCGATGTAAGTTTATTAACTTTCCAGCGGACGTGTGTTGCATAATCATTATGTCCAAAAGTATTTCACTTATGAAAAAAAGCTGTAGCTCAAAATCTCTGAATTAGGACCTGCGACTTATAGTATAAACACTATAAACTAGCGTTTCTCAAACTGTGGGTCGCGACCCACTGGTGGGAGTGGAGTCAATTTTGGGTGGGTGGCGAGAAGTTTCCTTCATTATATATATTCTAAGAAATTTATGTTTTTTAAACTGTATATACATGAACTATAAAGTATAAGGTATTTAGGAATAGAATTTAAGATAATAACCGACTGTTTAGCCTATGAGTAAACCATGGGCAAGGTGGGCGTTTGTGCGAGAATCGCACGATGGGCGCTTTTCCTGCAAGATTTCCAATACACCGTAGAACACCGTCCTGGGAAGAGTATGCGACACGTGAATGCGCTCAGCCGCAATGCGTTACCAACAGCAATGGTTATCAGCGAGTGCGACAACGGTCTCGTTGGAAGCTTACGTCGGAACCAAAGGAACAATGACAATCACTTTTCCGTGTTTCGCTCATTTTTTCTCGACCAACCAATCGTTGATATGTACATCTTCGTCTGTCAATGTGTCAGTTAAAGTTATCATCATGAAATATTCTCTAAGTTGAAGGACGCTATTACTGCAATTAGAGATATCATCACCGTTCTTGCAAAAAAATGCGTAAGTGGCATTGTGTGTCCATGTACGCTCGTTGTATGATCTCGTATCAGCTAAACCACATGGTTATTGCTTGCACAGGTAAAAAGGAAAAACTTCTATGTAAATAATGTATTGATTCTGGGGAATATGATTCTATTGTACCGTAATCGTAAAACATCACCGTTACTTGCAAATCTGGCCTAACAGTCTTAATTATTCCTCTATGTCAGACCCCGTTGTACAGGCATGCACAATTTAAGCTTTTTTCTAGTACGTGTTGTGGAATACGATATTTTACACTCTTCTGAAAATTTGACTGAAAATTTGGCAAATCATAATCAACAGACTCTCTGTCTGGAGGGAGTATTGATAAAGTAAAATTGGGACCAGAGGTAGTCGACCATGTGGTAGACAATGCACCAAATGCACAAGACTGTAATACTTTTGATACTGCTCGCGTTGTGGAAGAAAAAGAAAGTTGCGATCATAGGAAAATATTGAAACGCATGAACAGTCGCAGAATAAAATTGCAAATAAAGCGCATTATACAAGAGTATCCGAATGATATATGGCTTAGAGATCTTCCAGATAAATTTCTGGAAACATATAAGTTACACCTTAGTCGCGGTTCGCGGTCCTAAAAATATTGAGAACCACTGCTGTAAACTATAAAGTATAAGTGGTCCGTAGAATTTAAAGTTATGGATTTAGTGGTCCGCGAGGTCCAAAAGGTTGCCGAACGCTGCTCTACAACGCATTTAAAGTCCGCGTTAAATAATGATGCCTTACGCATAGAAACCCACCCTCGAGGTAATGGCTGGAAAGGACGAATCGCGCAAGGACGAGCGTCGGGTTAGCGAGAAGGACGCTGAAGGAGGACGCCTGTTGCTGGCAAAAGAGCCGTGCGTAGCGACGACGAAAGCCGCGACGGGGGGGTTTCGAGGCAAGCCAATCGATACGATTCGAGGTCGACCCGATAACCTTTGCTAATGGAGCCTCTCGGCCGTCGTCGAGGTGGAGGGACGTCAATCGTGAGAGCCTACGCGTTAGGGGTCAACGGCACGTATAAACAAGCGCGTGTTAAACGCCCCCGGTCGAACCGAAATTCGTATCTCAGCGTCGCGTTTAGCCGTGTCGAGATTCGCGACGGTTCTCTCCTTTCGTTCTCGATCCAACGATCGTATCCCCGACGATCGGGAGCATCGCGAATCGCGAATTTACTCGTCCGATCGCGTTTGCGCGAGAAAACGATACGCGAGGTCCCGACGGGGAAGCTTTACCATTTCGTCGGATAACGTCGATAAAACTCGGCACGGTGATTCGTTCGAATAGATTTATCCGCGAGTTTACTCAGAGTTATTAAATTGCACGTTTGCGTAATAAGTAGGATTCGTCCGCGCTTGCGGCTTTTAATTTAATCGGCTCCGGGGCGAGCGCTTACATTGCAGTTTCCTAGGGATTGCATTACATATTCATATTTCCCGTGGCTCCATTACGCAATTCGAAACACTCTTCCCGTAAGACGTTTCGATCGATCGCTATAAAACGCGCTCTCGGTTTATAACTATCGTTAAGCGAATCGAGGATGGAAAAGGTAGTTCGTGGATATTATCTCGTCTCGCGTCGCTTACGATTTTCCGATCGGTATTATATCGAGGTAAAGGAATAGCGATTCGGGACGCGGTTGATCTACTTTTCGATAAATAAGATTCCGACCGTTTCGTATCGAATTCGGAACAACGAATACCGGTTCGATTCCCATTCTAGGTTTATCGAGTCATTAATTTAATCGAGGTTTGCGAAAGTTTAAGACAGAGGCGTAACGAATGTGGCTTTTTCTTTTTTAATTCCCGCGCCGTTGTGATACTTTTTATTTGGAAAATTACCGCGAGATGCCGTTAGGATACGCCTATATTGAAATTTCTACTTTTTTCAAATTTCTGACCAGAAGCACGTTAATAATTATTATCCTACGGAATTTTTACTTATTCGTCAGGGTGGATATTATGTATCGTACATTATTTACAAACTTGTTTGCTCAACGACTATCGTTAGAATTAGTATATTTAATGCTCGGTCAGAGACCATTCTTTTTCTTCGCATATAGCGCTCAGGGAAATCAAAAGGTTAGACAATCCTGGTTTGAAAGATATTTCGTCGGAAATATATCGCGTCGTTCACGTTTTTTCCGTCGATACTGTCCAAAGGGAAAAAGAATCGTGTTTCCCTCGCAATTCGAGATGCCATGCAGTTGCCGCTACTCGTCGATAGACAAGTTTCAGTCGTTTCGTCCTGAAATTCAAGCGTAGGAGTCGCGAAAAGATTGCAATCTCTCTTCGAATTTCCATCGCGACCGTGGTACGTATGAACGTTCAATGCGTTCAAGTTTATCGCGCACACTTTCCTTTCCTCGCTGCCCCTTCCTTTCATCCCCCGTTCGTTTACCGAGAACGTACTTCGCGCGTTCGGTGTACGCGAGTGTTAGTAGAGAATACAAGATTACGGATGCACTCGACGGGCGTCCACTGAATTTACGCGAAAGTAATGAAAATCCGTTGAAACTGAAACACGGAGATAAGGCACTTACGTCAACTAAGATATTTCCGTCGACGGTACGATTTTTACGATTAGTCACGAATAGCTACAATTTTTACCCGTATCTCGGAGTAACGTCCCGATAAAAGATTTTCGATTTAACGCGAGAGAAACGATTCAAACAATACTTTCCTACCGCGAATCGATTCATTCTATCTAACCTATCTATCGTGACATCGATTATTTTTGGTGTCGATTCGATTTGCCTCGTTCTCAAAATTCCACGACAGACCATCGAAGGACGAAAGCTGCAAATATTGGTAATAACTCTAACGCAATCTCTGGCAATGAATCAAACGATACTTTACTACCGTGAATCGATTCATTCTAACCTATCCATCGCGGTATCGATTATCTTTAGTATCGATTCGATTTACCTTGTTCTCTAAATTGCAAGGAAGACTATGAAGAGACCAAAACTCCAAATATTGGTTATTACCAATACACTACCTAAACACATAATAATAATAATAACACTCAAGTTTTGTGTTTGGCCCACAAAAAATTGAAGCTCAAAACTTGAATTATAAACAAATGGGTCAGCGTATCGAAAAAATCCTATGCTATAAGATAGATAATCTTATAAAGAATATGTCTACCAAATTTAGAATAAATCGGGCAAGTGGTTCTCGAGATTTTTGTTTTTCCGGTGCGAAAAACCGTTGGAATTTTTAGCAGCAACTTGGCTAAAATATTTTGAAAAGTACAAACTCCGAGAAAACTGAAGAAGAAAACCTTCGATTCCCTGAAAATTTCATAATGGCGTAACCCTAAACGGGTGGTCGCGTTACGCGACGCCTTTTTACAGTCGTCGAGACGCAACCCCGGCGATCGTCGCTTAATACAACTTCCGCGGCAGCTCACGGGCACGAATTGAATTTCTTAACGTCCGTTATCGCTCGCACTTTTCCAACCGGCTTTTCTCTTCGCCTCCGTCCAGTCCGGTTTATCGTACCGCCTCAACCTTGCGTGACCATCGTGTATCGGGTATGAAATATATAAACCCGGACACGTCCGGTACAGGGCCACGCACCGCTATCGCCACGCAGGAAAACTTGACACGCGATACGATACCGCGTAAGTACGCACAATACCGCGGGGCGGCACGCACAACGGCGTACCGTTCGGCCGACGCTACACGCCCACGGAAGGGAAATAACGAACTTATGGTTAGTCAAAAATTCGAAACGTTGTCCACGATATTCTTCGAAGACAATTACGACGTTTTTTGCGTTATCAGCGTCAAAATTCCGTGTCGCGACTTTTCGTTCGGGTCGAGTTTATCAACGGTGACCCACGTCGGTGGATTCGTTGCACGCGTCGGTGGTACATTTTACGATTCGAAATGTTTACACCGCGAAGCAAAACAAATCGTTCCCGACGGAAAGTACCAACGCGCGGCATCGATGGTGCGCGCGTCGAAATGCACCTGCCGCGTTCTCGGCAGCGCGTCTTTCGTCGTCGCGAGAGAAAAAAGGTCGACTGGTTTAACGTCGTTAAAGAATCACCCCGGCCAGACTCACGGCGAATGGAACTCGCGTTATGATATTATCGAAATATTTCTCCTCCCACGTATCGCTTTATCGGCCGTACCCGAGATACGTGTTTAATAATCGCAGGTGGTTAACGCCGGACTACCCGGAGCGAAACAAGGACGTAAGGTAATTTAATTGAATCGTGGAGGCTCGAGATATATGTATGTATGCTTCGTGAACGCGGAAGCGAAAAGCGTAAAACTAAACAACGACCCGGCTCGAACGTAGTCGGCTGAACGAAGGACCCGGTACTCCTGTCGGTAGTTGACACTTTGACGACCACTGACGTACGCTGAAAGACGCGATACAGCACGCGAGTGTAGGTATGTATATTATGACACGGACACGGTCCCGGTGTCCTTGTGTACGGCCCGTTATATCGTGTACGCGAATCGACAAAGGGGAAGACGCGGCTCTTGCCCGGACAAAAGCGTCTAGACGACTGGAGAAATTAAAGCCACGGTCGAGCCTCTGGGCTAAACTCACTCCGGTATCGAGGAAGAGGGGTATATACGCACGGGCCACGGGAAAGGAGTTCTCGTTTTGTCTAAGAATTTTCATCCGTATTTAACACTCCAATAGTCGCGTCGTATCTTTCAGATACGCGGCTTCGTATTGCACTTCATTCCTTAGGCTTTTTCATAAATACAGTAGAACCTCGATTGCCCGAACTAATTAGGACCGCGGCTAGTTTGGATACGCGAAAGTTCGGATACCGGGAATTTTTTAAATATAAAGGTACGGGCGATATAAATAATTGGGCATTATTTATAATGCCCGGGCACTGTATAGAATGCCCAATTTTTGGGGAAATATATATAATGAGCAGATATTTCACGAACAGCCCGGACACTTGGTTCGTTGGGCAGTGCGTGAATCCATAGTTGATATCCGGATCAAACGTAAACAACACAATCCTGGATTGAATATCTCTTTGGGCACTTTTTAAATTGCCCGGGCATTATAAATAATGCCCAATTATTTACATTGCCCGTACATATACATATTGTACGTATGTAGGTGCATACAACTTGATATGTGTGTGTGTGTGTGTGTTTAATATCTTCATACATATCACAGAAAAACATACATAATATGTATTAAACATATATATATTTCTTACATACATGTACGTATGTAATGTACTAATAATATGTATTGCAACAATGATAAAATCGGTATACCGCTGCGCGTGTACGAACGCTTTAACGCGTATTGACGTTCGGATACATCAATCGAGTTTTTACTATATTTAAAGTCACTCTTTTAACGTCACTCTCTGTTATCCGTGATCGTAAAAAGAAAGTAAGAAATCTATTCGTTTTTAAAAAGATTTATCCGATATGACGTAATCGATTTCGCACGATCGCAGTACACTTTGTATTATGTTTGTGTGTATGCACGTTTACTTAAGCCTATTTTTGTAATTATAATACGTTGCAAAAGTTATACATACGTTTATTGCAAAATTTCTGCTAACCGTCATAGTCCCGGTCCCGGCGGTGACGGTTAACCAAAGTTTTACCGTATGTTCAATTGCTAATGATTTAACTAACAAATGTTTTGCTCTGGGTTTTGTGTAAGTACTTCCTCAGTCCAACATCTGAAGTTAATTACAGTTTCTTGTAAAAAGTTCATCGTGTATCTCACGGATACGAGGCGACTACCGACGTAACTACTAGTAACGCGACTAATGGAGTGTTAAAAGAATTCTAATTTCGAACTGTTGCTATATTGCGCGAAATGTGATGATCGAAGGAATAGGTACCATCTACTTATATAGATTCCTTAGAAATATACGGAAACACTTGTGACGCAGAAACGGTTACTTATACTCTTCGTTCCAATGTAGTTTTGATAATAATCAGCAAATAATCTGTCTAATAATAATCGGAATATTTTCTACAAGAAATCTGAAAGTCAACGGAAGATTTGCCAGGTAGGCTGAAACGCTAATGCGATCAATCGAGTCCCAATCAATCAAATGTAAAATGCAGATCTATTAAGAGCGATTAGATTGTTAGCCCGATTTGCCGAACCAGCAAAGTTTTTCTCACACGGCGATTGCTATGTAAGGCCTCGTCAGCTGCAAATGCCTTGCGAAAATAAGTGGACGAAGCGCTGAGAACGTTGAACCGCGTTCGTGGAAAGACTTTGCATGGCCGAGGCGATAGAATCGTAGGTAAAACAAAATAAGCATTCCCCGACGGATAGCGACAAAAAACCGCGAAGGTTTAGGAATTTCAAAATTTTGTCATACTCTAGTTAGGAGCAAAGCTCTCATTGACGGGCTCGATCAACGTCGGACCCTGAAACTAGTTTGCGCGACAATCGCCACGTTCGTGATCTTGCGTAAAGGCAGATTGGTCAATCGTTGACCCGATTGGAGTCACCTTTTCTAGAACTGTTGCGGGTGGACCGTACTAACGAGAGAGACTCTATACCACTGCCAAAGTAGTTTCGTTCGAAAAAAAACTTGGAAAATATTAATCTCAAATATATAATTCTCTACTAACGATAAATATCGTATGATTCGCGGCATTATCGATAGATACATATTAGGGTACGGCAGGAATATCTTTTATTTTGTAAAACAATATGAAACTATTTTTTTTTTTTTCTTAATTTTTGCTACAGAATATTATAAAATGTAATCTCGCGTAGTTGCACATATGTATACGTGGCCCAAGACGAGGTTTGTCTCTTGATTTTCTTCACTCTTTACAACTTTATCCCAATGATTTTCTCAGTCTTTTATCCTCTTTTCGTAAAAAGTCACGAAGACGCTTATACCACCACGTTCGGGTGCAAACTGAGCTGTAACGCTACTATGTCAAATGATAGACTTCTTTCCGATACTCCTAATATGTATATTCACAAGGCTCTTACGCGGTACGGTTCACAACATTATCGATCGATACATCTATATTCATCTCAATGTAATGACTTATAATTATGAATTAATTACGATCGCGTATTCGAACGTAAACGTGGTACGGTTGGCGATACTCTCGATCGATATAAACATAAACATATCGATTTACATTTATCTCCGAAAGATCGATCGTAATTAACTTACAATTAAAAATCATTATGTTCCTCGGTGCCGTCGATATTTCTCCCCGTGTCCTTGCCTCTCCGGCGGACTTTGTACTTGTTCTTACGCGTCCGGCGATATTCAACAAAAATTCGCCAATTGTTAATTCATTTCAAACCGAGTCGACAATGCCGCGCGACAATATCCCCCAGTCACGAGACGTTCACGGTAAGAAGCGCTTCGACGTCGCGGAATTGCGAACAATAACGGCGTATCCTTGGAGCGCGATGATAGCGCATTCAAGGTATTCCTTTCAAAGTCGGTGCATCGCGCGAGTCCCCATGAAAGGGCACTCAATGCAGCCTCGATACGCAGTTGCAACGAGCAACGCTGACGCGTGGCGTGCCAAGAGGGACAGAAAGATCCTGGCCATCTGGGCGGGAACAGCTGCGACTCTGCCGGATGCAGCGGTGTGCAACGGTGCAGCCGAGCTCCCCCATCGTTAATCCACTTTCGTTATATTTTCGCAATTATTCCGCCGCGCGCTTCGAAATCCTCTTTACCTAGGTACTTTTCGACCGCGCGGACCGAGCAAAGACGGCTTATTCACGACGATTCCAATTTTTTTTTCTCTCACTCTCTGTTTTTTTTTCCTTCCTTTAGATATCTTCAATTCTCGGGGATAGGAACTGGGGGGTGGATCATTGTTATCGATGCGTCATCGTTAACCCTCCAATCGTCGACGTTAACCCTCTATGGGGAAGTTCAAAGAATCGTCGGATTTGAATCCCGGTACAGAATTTAATCTGGCGGTTGATTGGACCGTGAGGATATAGTTATACGATTTGAATTATTTTATTTTTCGGTCACAGATGTGAAATTGTAAGACAAACGTTAACTCACCACGGGGAAATTTGAAGAATCATAGGGTTTGAATCGCGGTACGAAATTTAATCTTGCGTTTGATTCGAGGATGAGAATATTTATACGATTTGAAATATTTTATTTTTCGGCCATAGATGTGAAATTGTTTGCACGAAAAATATACGAGGATAAAGATTCATCGGTAAGTTCATCGTTCCAACGATGAATATACCTTACGTTTCATTTTGAGTACAAAGGCATCGCGGGTAACGATTTTGCGGAACACGCCGACCAGGTTAATTGTCGAGGAAAAACAAAAATTCCCCCGATTACACCTTTGATCGGTGATACGTATCTGGAGAAGCATCTTCGTCTTCCTCGTTCCTCGGCTGTAAGTTTTGAATCCACTTTGATCCCTCGGGAACCAGGGCGCACTTTAGATCTCTCTCGTTATTTCTACCTCCTTTCAACCAACTTTCCGAGGCATGTATCTCCTCGAGTCGAGAAGGAACGGCGAGAAAGATGACTAGGTACCTTCAAAGTCGTGATTTAATTAAGACAGCCCTGCCTATTTCAAGATCGCTCGTTAATTCTCGCTTTACGATCGGCTACTCTCGCCGCGTTCCGAACGAAACGATACGATCTGCGATCGATCCTATCGAACTGCAGCGTCCCCGCTTGGAGAACAAGTATTCGAATGCGACTCATGGTAATTCCTAATTGTAAGTAATAGGAAACGCATTGTCTGGCTGCGGAAAAATATTCGTAGCACGATTTTCCTAGAAAATGAAAACACGAGCGCACTTTACCCCGTGTTTCTCTTTTCGTTCTTATCAATCACAAAATGAAACTGCAGCAGTTCCCGCGTACCGCGGAAAACGGTCCCGTCGATATCTCGAATTTATTCGCAGTACAGCTGAAAACTGTTGTGACTATTTATCGTCCAAACGGTGCACAAATGTTTTCGACATCGCGCTCAAAGCCTTCGCGAAGTATTACTGCGAATTTCGTTTTCGAGGAAGCGACGACGGGAGACGGATAGGGGACGATAGACGTAAAAAGAGAATGCATAAGGGACTCGAGAAAATTGAAACGAGACGAAGCGAGTGAGCGGCAGCCGGAGAACCGTAAAATCGAGGCGGTAAAAACTTTGAGTACACCGTAGGAATCTCGCTTACTTCCTCGGAGTAACTTTGAACTCCCCCCCCCCTTCTCCCCCTGGACACGCCACTCCTCCTTCTCCCGTTTACCATCCCGCCAATAGTAACTTCAAAAAATGGCCATCAGATATTTGACGGTTCTAACAAGCTTCGTCCCATGTGAAAGCTCAATGTTGACGAGTGGTTCCCAGAACCACCGCGATCCACTCTTATCGCCGATCCAAACAGACCTGGAAATTTTCCAGCGTGACGAGAATGAGGATATCGGGTCTGGAAGTTTTGTTCGACGCTCTTGCGGAGCGGGACGCGGACCATGAATACGCGCGGGTTCATAATGACCGCGGTCGACTTAAATAGAACAGATTGCCATAGCGAATGGAAGAGAGTGACACGGAACAGACCACCTTACGAAACAATCTTAAGAGCCCCCCTGCGCGCGAGGAAACTGTCGCGCAGCAGTCTCGATTGCACTCGAGTCTGAATGCGTAGCGGGGTACGAGCGTTCCTTCAGAAATAGAGAAATACGTTTAGATGATTCGCGTTTCTCTTTTTTATTATTCGGGGATTCGAATAACGCGCGACCGTACGAGTACTTTTCAACGATTTTCGATATAAGTTCAATGCAAGGTCTAGTTCTCGCATACTTGTACTTGACTCGAGATAAGACCGTGTCTCGTGATTTATTTATAAATTGCGGGATATCAAATTATAAATTGCAAACGCAGAGATGTAGGAAGGGATAGAGTAATTTCGAAAGGATGAATTTTTATTCATATACCTAGTGAATGAAACTTCAACTTTTCATATTTTAAATAACTTTTTCTACTAAATATATTTTCCATACTCTAACATTTTCTAATTTTTGTAATATTAATTCCTCAAATTACTCTTTTTTTAGCTATATATATATCTGGTTCTCCCATTATAGTTTTTTACTCGAGCGGGATTCGAAAAGATTTTTTTTTTAATCTTCGAAGATAACTCCACAAGTGAATTATTAAAATTTAGAATTATCCGAAAGTAGAATGTTTTGTATGGCGAATGCTTGAAACTATTTTTAGAATCTTTACAATCTCTTTGCATTATCGTATACAAGATATGTGTTTCAATTTCAATCGTCGCATAGAAATCGACATAAAATTAACCCAATCCTCGATTCGATAAAAGATTCGCAAGATTCGACGCACGACGCATCATTTTTTCGTCGCCTCGCACTCGATATGTTTCCTCATCGGTACCATTCGAAACATCGTTTCATTTTAATCCCCCCGTTTCGCAAAAATCGGTAACCACCGATTTACCGGAGGTACGAAACTCATAGGTCGTGGCAGTAGTACGCTCGAAAGCGCTAAAAATCCACGCAACAGGTCGTTCCGTTTAGCGGAGAATCGTGAGGGGGATTTGGTGGGGGGGTGCGTTTGTCTTTACCACGCATGTGTCTCCCTCCCTCCCTCCCACCTTTCTATCTACGCGCCGTCCCCGCACGCATGTGTGCGCTGTACACGCACGCGCGTAGGTCGATCGTTCCGAGGTTATATCGAGCCGAAAGAAATATCGGAACTGTCTCTTTACCGAGATTTCGCGATGACGTGCATTCTAACGATGTCATTTTCGCCGGGTAAAATTTCTGGAACGATAGTTTTGCAAGCTCGTTATCCCGATCGCGATGATATATTCCTCATCGTAATTAGTTTAAATTAGTCGCTTCTCTCGTATTTACTTTTACAATTATAAATGCAAACCACGTTGAGTCGTTAGGTCTCTTAGGTGTGCCGGGTTTATGAGTCGTCGCTCTATCTCAGTTTTCCATAATTCTGCATGATGATACGCTGTATATTCACCGTAAGCTCAAGTTACGCTTTCCTGGGACATGTTTCTAATAATTAGAGCCAGATAATTCGATTGTGTCCCGATGTAGCAATTTCATTGTTATAAATTTCACACTACCAAAAACCAATTTGAAGCGTTAGTCAATTGAATCGTTTATTTCGAAAACCCCACTCACACAAGAAGTACACTTCTTCACTTTTCGAGATGATTAATCAAAACTGTTTCACGACTCTAAAACAATTTGTTTAAACTCCCAAAAATTACAAACAGCAGTAGTCCAGCGTGTCTCAAACTGTGGGTCGCGACCCACTGGTGGGTCCCGAGACCATTTTTGGTCGGCCGCGGAAAGTTTTTTTAATTCCTATTATTATTGTAGTAATAAACAAATGAATTAATAAGTATCTTTATTCTTTTAGAATTACTTTTTTATCCTGCAGATGTAAAATCATGTGGGTCGCGATCCTAAAACGATTGACAAGCACTGCACTAGATTAATCACTTTTTTAGATATCAGTGTCATTGTAGCTCAACGACTTATGGGGGGAGGGCAAAGCTGTCGACATTATTTTTTTTCGCGTTTAGGGGAGTTTCCGAAATAAACGATTCAATTACCCTACCAGAAATTCCTTGAACCAAAGTTTCTCCGAGCGCCTTCTCTTCCGTACAGACGGGTATAATTCCACGACGAGAATTATTCTACGAACGCATTTACCTTAGCACGTACACGCGCATAGTTGCGATCGAAACGCGTACGGGTGGTTCCCAGCCTCCCCCCCACCCCCTCGATACTAGTCTCAGTTACCTCGCTCGGGTGTTAAATAACCCAGAGTACCACCTCCATCCCTTCCCATTTCTACCTCGTCCTCGTGGACTCGCTTCGACTCCGCTTCTACTCGAGGCGACCCAGGCACGTAATACCTGTCCTGGACCAGATCTCGCGACAGCCCGGAGAAGCGAAGGTCTCCCGGTTACCTGGTGGAACGGGTCTGCTCTCCGTCCCGAAGAAACGCCGCGATCTTTGTCTCAATTCACGGCGATTTTCGAAGATACGGAAACTCACGGGGCCAGTCGAGAGAGAGAGTGCATTGCGATCGCGAGGGATAAGGGTGGATTCGAAAATTTTAACAGACTAAAGTTCGTTAAATTAACCCCGATAATGCGTTTGTACGTGGAAGAATACAATTTCGAATGCAAACGGTTTCTTCACGATCCCCCTCGGGGTTCGTTCTATAATTTATATTCCATCGAATCGATAATGGGCCCACTAGCTTCGAACCGCTTCAAGGCTTTGGGACTTACTCACACGGCAGGAATAAAATGAACGCGCGGTTATTATCGCTCGAAGGGTAGTCTAGTATTTCCGCGAATTACCCTTCAAAGTGCATTTCAATCTTCCTACGCTTTATCCTCTATCAAGTGGGTATGATTCAGTTTGCTCACGTGTTATCCGTCCAAGTACACTGAAATCCGTTTACGCATTGTCCCTTTGAGCGCAATTTAATTAGTTTACGCGTAATCCGTCCAAAGGGCGCGGAGCCGTGAAAAATTCCCTCGGCCGCTAAAGCCGACTTTCTCATTAAATAACTACGAAACTTTTCCCCGCGGTGGAGTTGCAATTTCTTCTTCGGTGGGATCGAATCGAGCCTCGTTTCGAGCAGATCTGGCGAGCAGCTCGGTGCGGAGCGAAGGTCTCCCAGTTTACCCGGTGGAACAGGTCCGCCGTTCCGTTCCGTGGTCGAGATCTTTGTCTCGTTTCACACTGATTTTCTGAGAGACGAGAAATCGTGAGAGAGTCTCTCTCGAGCGCTTTAGAAAAGAAAAAGGAAAAGCAAAGAAAAAAAAAGGATCTAACGATCGGCAGCGACATCGCCAACGTACCCCGGACGAATCTAACTAATCTGCGAATCGCGGTGACGCGCATTAAATTCGCGGCTCTGGCTAATTAACGGCGATTCCGGTCGAGCTAATTGTTAAATAACATTAACGAAGGCCTCCCATCGCGAGCTACGAACTCTCGTCCGATCGAGGGGGGGCATTATAGATATCTTTAACCGGGGTTCGATATCGCGATCGTATCGGTCCACCGTGGAAAGGTTCCAATTAACGGTTACGCGTGATACTGCCATTACAACGACGACAGCGTCGCTGCCATTAGGCGGCGTAACGACGACGGACAGAGGGTTGTTCGCTTTCCACTGAATACGCGTGGGGTCTGGTGGTGGTTGCACGTGGAAAGGGGGGGGTGAGTTTGCACCGGGCATACATAGACGATAAACAAGGCCGCGCGCATAAGGCTTGTACAAACTTGTCAGACCCGACAAACCTGACGATGATTTATGAGTGAAGTTTCGTGAAAGGAATCTCCGTTGTCACGAAACGATGAAATCTCTGCTCGGTATCGCGAGCGGGAGTAACGCGGCCCGTGAATTTCTGAACGAGATTGTTTCGACCGCCAGTCCTTCGTACCTTTATACGGTGAGAACTTCGATTAACCGTCACGGTCGGGACAGGGATTATGACTGTAATGCGCGACGCGTTGGTTGTGCAAAAGTCAATTTTGACTGCCAACTTGTAGGAGCAATTTACTTTATTATTAAATATATTGTTACGAACAGTGTTAAGAATATCATTGCCTCCTTGGCGTCCGGCATCGCCGATAGATTGTTGTTAGTTGGCAGAGTACTATATTCATATTGTAAATATATAGCTATATTCGAGCTCTGATAAAGAACGGTTGTGTTCTCTATGTTCTGGCAATAAACGTTAGTTTTATAAATATGCCTATTTTACGTTCACATCCGCGTGCGGTCCGCATCAATATTTATAAGTCTTAAAGAAAAAGACTGACTTACAGGCGTATGGATTTCGTTTCTGAAAATGTTGAAAATGATCTGAGTATTCTACTTGACGGTTTGTAGTATTCGATTTCGAAGTTGAAAATATTCTTCATTTGAGACGTTCAAAATATTCTGTTTAACGGTTAGTAATGTTCTGAAGAAGGAAAGGATCGGTAGGTTTAAGGAAAACTATTATGTATCGAAAAGGATGTGAAAAGGAATGGTGATTCAGGGTTAAAGGAAGATTTCTATGTTGTACAAAATTTTTGCTACACTAACTTATTTCTAACTTTATCACTGGAGAATTAAATACAGATGGGGTCAGCACATTACACGACGGTTAACCGATTAGACAGTTAACAGAAATTTTGCAATAAACGTATGTATATATTTTGCGACTGATTATAATTACAAAAGTAGGCTAAAATAAACGTACATGCGTACAAACTTAATACAAATATAATACAAAGTGTACTGCGTTCGCGTGAAATCGATTACGCCATATGGAATAAATAAATAGATTACATTTTTTGTGCGATCACGGATAACAGAGAGTTGACGGTCAATCGAGTTTCTACTGTACTGTGTTTAGCTTTAAGATAATGCAATATAGTATAACCGACCAACATCCGCTGTTCTTGGACGCGATTGATCAGCTTCCGTCCCTCCTGGATGAGATATGCATTTCTAAGCCCAACCCCACCAATATCCGATTGTCAATCCGCTTTGTAATAGAAGTGACAAAATAATGAGCACGGCAGACGCGGCAGTCCAATCCATCTAGAGTTCAATCCGTGAAAAGCTCTGTCAGTCTATAGTCCGGTCAATCAATTGTGAGTCAGTCGATCAATAGCTTAACAAGTCAGTCTGTTACAAAACCGGTAGCAAATCAATTTGCAATCTTGTACGTTATTTCAAGAATATACCTATTAAATACCGAGTGTTGGACAAAAATAAGTGTATCGGTGTGTTGTCACCATCGCGCCAAACCACTGCCCTAACATACGGCATTAGAGGGGTACCCGTATTTTTCAAAATTATGATAAGAAGCTCGGGGCGTGGAAATGTTGTTGCATCAAAGACAGACACATTAGTTAGATTCGTTCGTTGATCGATTATTTTATCAAAACCGTATGATTTGGGAAAATACGAGTCCTTCGACGCTTTACTTTTCTTGGCACTTTTATTAACACCCTACGTGCCCTGTGTACATATGTGTAGTGTGCGTGTGGCATTACCGATCGAGCATGCGTTACGTATGAATGTATGCGTATATTGTACTTGGCAACATCGGTCGGCCAAATATGTTTGTAAAAGATGTGAGCGTAGAGAAAGTGTTTGTATTGTGTCGGGTGTCGTGCGTTGAGCGTAGTTTTTGTGTAATTAATATCGCGTACTTGTACTTGGCCCGACCCAAGACCTTGTCTCCTAATCTACCGTTTTATTAAAGATTCGTTCTATCTATTCGCGCAACGCTTCCAATCTCATCTATTTCTTACAATTAGTATCCTACGCATATTTGTGCAATTTAAAGCTGCATTACAAACAATGGCGGTACGCCTAACGTGTTGAATTCAATTCTCTTCTTTTGGTAAAAGCTTTCTCGAAACGCTCTCATACGATCAGTGAACACGTCAGCAAAAGTTAACTTCGACGCGTTGCTCCTATTAACCGACTTCTTCTTTAATAGAAAGTCATCCGCGAACTTGACGCCAAAACAGACGAAATTAGAATTCGTCGCGAACCAAGTTCGAGGATTCGCGCGGACCGGGGAAATTTCATTCTTCTCGACACAGCGATTTAATCGTTTTTCCTTCTTTTGTGCGCGGAAAGTATGCCCGAGGTCTCCTCCGTGTTCGGCAATTAAATTCCTCCGTGAAACTGCGAAAGTTCGGCAACTTCGACGATCTTGCCCGTCCCACTTTTTTTTTTATTCAACTCGAAGAGGCTTTGTTGCCACGCGGTAATTTGGCGCGTTATTAAGGCCCGTCCAGACCAATGCGGCACAGCCCGCCGGCACGCTCTTACTGCTTTTTATCGAAATTGCCGCGCGACGGGGTGCCCGTTCAGACATACGCGGCATGCATGTCGCGGCTTTAAGGAAGTACAAGTAACCGCGAAAAAAATCGACTTTTTTTTTATGGTATAAATCGATAGTAATACACCTCAAGAATATATTCTGAAAGTTTCAAAGTGAAATTGCGAGTTCTACGGATGTTATCTCGAATGAAGGCGAGGCGCTTCCGTGTTGCGCACGAGTCCCATATAACTTTGAACGCGTTTTTCTCGAAACTACATTTTTTGAATTGGCGACGGATATAATCAAAAAACTTGTCAACCAAATCGCTCGAAACACTTCTAGAAAAAAGCATTTTCTATTATGCTAACCTATATGTTCTACAAAATTATTATGGTAAACAACTGATTTTCATGAAATAAGAAGAAAATTTGTAGTAAAATTTGACATTTTGTTTTCTCGCGTCATTTTTGTTGTATTGAAGTTTTTTCAACTTATGTAAGTTCAGTTAACAGGTAATTTCATCGGGAATACAAATCTGATTGTTTCTTAGGTTTTAAACCACTACAGCAGGCACCATTTCCGCCGCCAATTGAGGCGTCCGACAAGAAGACCACCAAAAGCGCAGCAGTACTATATTCATAATGTCGTTAATTTTGTTTTGAAAAAATATTTGTTCTCTTTATTAAAGAACCAATAAGATATCCCGAATATTTCAAAACAATCCGCTGCGTAGTTTTCTTTTAAAAAATTCGTAAAAATGACCTTATTTTTAGCGATTTACTTGCAATTCCCCTTAAGCAAACACGATGTGCGAAGACGAACCAACACACATGCGTCTAGAGCACATCCGTGATGCTGCTGCAAGTGCAACAGTGATACACCGGAGGAAAGAGAGAGGCCAATAAGCCGCGTGCGTTTCCTTTGATCGAGACCGCTCCCTTACCCGATCGCAAAGTAAGCCCGCGCGGCATGGAGATGCTGCGCAAAGATAATTTTGTAACGTCATAACGAGGCCGCGAGAGCGTGCCGGCGGACTATTATGCCGCGTTGGTCTGGACAGGCCTTTGCACGCCCTCCTCGATTCTCGTCAATCGAAGATCTGTGGGAAATGTTCGAGAGCAAACGGATCGAGGGAAATTCGTCGGCCCTGGGCGGCGTTTTCTCGCTCGATCGCGTACACTTGCAGTGAAACGCACACGAGCGAGCATGAAAAATCGTGTTTATCGTCGCGCGGGGATGATGCATCGCATTGTCAATTTCGACGTATCGGCTCGCGAACCGGATGCACAGTTTTGCCGGGCCACGCGAAATCGCGCGTTTCCTTCAACCGACGACAAAACGGCGGAACGATTTACTGGTGAGTGGAAAAGGATATTATTTTCGATCGTACGTCTTTCTCGCGTTACATCGAAGATACAAGCTACTATTATTCCTCAAACCGAAGAACGATCGAATGATTTAGTGTAAGACTAACGTTGAAGTATTACTTTTATTTAAGATACGCGTTCATTCTTTGCCTTCCCTGGGAAATTACATGTGGCCCAACATTCGTTGGAAGAATTAGGATAACCCAGAAAACCTAATAAGAACATCGTAAAGTGGTGTAACTCACATGAATCTCAATTCGGGAAACAAAAGAACTTTGCTAAAAGTTCCCGAGTAAGTTCTCAGATGACATAATCGCGGGGTGATTGATTCAAATAATTTAGGAAAGTATGTGTCTATTATTGTAAAGAAAATTTTCAAATTATTTATTACATAATTATTTATTATAAAACATTTATTTTTTATACGAGAAAGTTCGCGTGGTTGGGCTTACACCACTTTGCTTCTTAACGAAATAACCGATTCGTTTCCGGGCAAACATTGTTTCGCCGTTTGGTGGTAGAAGTTATGAGTTATGATTTAATTTACTTTGCCTTTAGATGAATTGATTGTTTAAAAATTGCACACCGTACTTAGGAAAATTTGTTCGAAAAGTAGACTTACATCACATTACCTATAACCCTCACATATACAAACACTCGAGATAAATAGAATATGTTGAAACGGTACGACTACAACGAGTATGTCTTTACCCAAAAATGACTAATTCGCGAATCCTCCCTCCTTCGAGGAGTCCGTCCCTTTTAACGAGTTTTGGGTCCTAATGACCCTCCAATAGAATAACGGCCCTCGGTGCCGTCGCCAGCATTGGTCGGTCCAAGCGGGCGATGGAAAAAGGGCCCTTCGTTTTCTCGGCCGTCAGGGACGAAACAAAGAAATTCTTCCATTAGAAATTCAAAGATACCGAGAATATTTAAAATCCTTATCAACCCCTTCGATCGTTCGTTCTAGCTCGAATCCATCGGTAACCGCTTCTTATTAAAAACTTTTTCACCGAAGCACGTACGCGTTTTGAATTTACATGAGCGCCCAGTGTTTCTCGTCAAATCGATCTAACCTTCCCTCTCTCTATCGTCTCACGATCAACGCAAACGTATCAAAGCCCCTAAACGCGACGCGACGTTAAGCGCGTGCGTGAGCATAAAATATTCCTGCGACGCGTTCCTACGCTCGAATCGAACGTACGTCCGCCCGGTCGATGGCACCCCGGGCTTAAAACGGTTTGATCATCGTCGTACCAACGTCGTGGCTCCGGCGATCAATCCTTGCCCAGACGTATAAATATATCCTCGAATCTCTGGTTTACCGTCGATTAAATTAACGCACCGAAGCGTGCGTGCGTTCGGCGCGCACAAACTTCACTCCCCCTGTTTACGCGTTTCTGTCGCGCCGAATAAACTTCAAAACCGTTTAGGGACACGGCTGCAAGTTTTGATATACGCACGCGTTACGATGCAGCGTCGTCGCGGTCCCAGATCGTTCGCAATTCTGTTGTTCGGCATCGCGTACCGACAGCGAGCGTCTAGGCGTTAACACTTTTCCTACCACGTTCGATCAAATGGCAGTTTCTTCAATTTCGTTTAGAATTCCCTACATACAACGTTATTGCACCGCTGCTTAAGTTAAATGTTAAAACTAGAGCTGCTTATTACGCGTGTACACGTGAATTTAAAATTTCGTGTTGGAGACCGTGTAATGCGGAATTCACGTAATTCACGAGTACCTACGTGTGAAAACATAAATACACGCGAATCTAAACTTCAAAACACTTTTTTCGATTTTGCATCATATTCTTCGATTTTGTTTTTCTACCAGAAATCTTGCTCCATATTTCAAGAACAGCATAAAAAAAATATTAAAACTTACTGATTATGGGTTACTGATGGGATTACTGATTATACTGATCACGTGAACATAAATCATGGAATTCACGTACTTTGTTAATTCATGTGAGTGTCATCAGGAATACGTGAATATGTAACAAATATCCGTGTACCCGTGATACCAATACACGTCTGTAATAAAACACGTGTTCTATCGAGACAACTAGTTAAAAAATATGCTATCTATTTCTAAATAAAAAAAACTACATTTCTGCACTATCAAATTGTAGGAGTTAGGTGTTTTACGGTGCCGTGGGAATAAAGATGGCGGATATCGAATGAAGTAAATAAATAGATAGTAAATAACTATTTATTACAAAAGTATTCATGAAAAGCACACAAAAACTTGCGCTAATATACTACGCTTTCCTTCGCTTAATTCTGCGTGCTCATAGGTCACGCGTTTCACGAGGGTGAGGCTTCCGCCTCTCGGAATTTTCTTCGTACTCGTTTGTGAAAATACACTGAAAAGGGCCATCGCTCGATTTATGACGCTTTCAAGAGTCCCCTGGCCCGCCACGTCACAGGCAATTACTTTCCGCATGGGACCGACGCAGCGTCTGCGTTTTGTCTCCGAAATGGTTTATTAGCATACTCTTATACTAAGGGAAACTCTTATACTAAGGGAAACGTTCGCTTGGTTCACGAAAACCCTCCGCTCAAAACATAAAATGATTTAAAACACTTCTACAAAGTTGGCTATCATCTTCATTATATGTTATGAAATGTAAGTTGTTTTAAATACCAGTCATTTGACCGGTCACGGTAGGAAAAAGTATACGTGAAGTGCCGGTAAGATTAGTGTTAAGATACGTGTCCACTTGGGAGTAAATCTAGCACGAGTTCCTCTCGAGAGTAGTATTTCTCGTAAGTGGACAGTGCATTGAAAACGACTTTCTGAAAGCATCGCTCAACAACTTAAGATTCGATACGTCGCGCATTACTCTCAAATTAATAAAAAGTTTTAGTTCGATTTCTATGGATCTTACGTAACGATTTGTCACGTCGCTGACACCCTATTATCGCCGATATATCCGACGACGACCCTCGTCGATCGTTCCCTTCGAACAACGTCGATCATCATATCTCAGGGATCTGCTAAATGAAAAACTGACGGCGGAGGAATAATTTATGTAGCGTCTCGTTATCGAGATATCTCGAGCAGATGAAAACCGGCGACTTTAACGAGCGTCACGCGGATTTGAAAAATAGATCGCCGATGGAGATCAATGGGAATCGCCATTTCTGTACGATGACCGAGAGACTGGCCACTCGCGACTCGTTCCTAAAGTTCACCGGCCACGATTCATTCTTAAAATTCACCGTCCACCGTTCGCAGACGGAAATTCACCGATCGATTCGGATCTGGAGTCCGCGAATTTATCCCTCGGCGAATTTCACCGCGAGGCGTGGGCGGCACAACATCGTGGGCAGCGAATATTCCTAGATCCATCTTGCGCAGAATTCATAACTGAACGATCAGCTGTTTCGCGATTGCGAAACGAGCCACGAGTCATTTTATGCCAACGATCTCTTGGCGCAATTTCTATTGTAATGTTTCGCCGGCGGCTCGCCGCTGTACCTCTTTTTTCTTCTCACTTTTTCGTTCCATTGTTCCCCGCCCTCTTTTCGAGACACCCCCTTCGTCGCACGGGGGCTGGTTGAATTTCCCGTCGGTCTGCACTCGGAGGCAGCGCGATGCACGCACTTTGGCCTCCGCAAATACGCTCCGCGGAAGATAGTTGCCCCGAGGCGAATCGACCAAAAGTAAATAAACCCGTTGCCGATTTTTATCTCGCCGCGGATTTGCTTTATCGCGCGCATTATTCATAACGGTAGCCGTTAGCCGCGAAAAAGATTACGCGGCCAATCCCGTTTATAATCGAAGCGATCGTTATTGCGGCGAAAAATGCGCAATAAAGTACACGCCGTCGTTTGCAAACACGCCGAGCATTTATAATCCGAATACGGCTTGTCCATGCGACATAATGTTGCACAACAAATCAACACAGAATACAAAAATAAACAAATAAAACAATGACGTTTAAACGCAGTGGAGTATATTCGAGAAAATGTGGCCAAAACTTCTAAATTCAAATTCTAAAGCTGGATAAAAATGAATAACATTTTACGTATATGGTACCTTATAATATTTAATGACACCAGAATTACTCAGATGACACCATTAATATTATTATTATTTAAAAAACATTGTTTTTGTTTTTTCACATGTCCATATATGAATTAAAAAGAAAGATCAAGATAATTTTAGTTTACTTCCAAACAGTTAGCTACAATATTTGCTTTTAAAAAAAATGTGCGTTTTGCTCCTTTTTTAGTTATTTAAATTTGAATGTTGAAAAAACTTTTGGAATTCTCAATAGTTTTTGTGTCGTATATAATTTTGGGTACAATAATTATTGATAGTTATTTTTTCCTTGTAGGATCTCGAGATAGTCATATGAGTCTAAGTAGCACATATTTTTTAATTAAAAAAAAAATTTTGTTTGTGTTTGTGCGTATTTAAAAATACATATTAATGTTAATAAAATAGTTGTAGTTAAATATGATATCGTTATATAATATTATTACATTTTGCCCCCAAAATATTAAAAATATGCCACTGTGGCGAACGTAATGTTTATCGGGTACGGCGCTACCACTACTTTCCCTTTCAAGATTCAGCGATTTAACTCTAAATAATTACGTCAGATCTAATAATCATGGAAAGTTGGCCTATAATGACGCGTCAAACGAGGAAGCGCTCTAATTCGCTCCGATCAATTTCTGAGATATTTAAGTGCGCAAAACATTCGTTTGAACGGATCTGTCGGAACGATCGATTGGCTCCCCTTTATCTCTCCGCTCGCAGTCGCAAAAACTTATTACGCCGCGAATAGAATTGGCAAAGTTCTGCCCGCGATTTGGCTCGTTCGTGCCAAGGGTCGTTCCTTTGTTCGAACACCCTCGCCCTTATCCCAATATCGAGCGAGTCCCTTTTCCCAGGACTGGCTTGACCACGTAAACACCCTCGGCGTAATCGGGACTCTCGAGGCTGTGGCACGTTTACGAAACGTTGCTGCCGTGCCCCTGTTAAAGGGTTTTCTCGAAAACCCTTTAAGATTCGAGGGTAAATTCTGTTCGTGGGAGTTGTGGATTTGTGCAGGTTAATCGAAGGTAGTTACGTACATGGAAGACGTTACGGAAGATTTTGTATGCCCCTGCAATGGGCACTGTAGCCGATCCGATGCAACTACTTGAAAACGTGTGCATTGTATTTAGAGAAAACATATTCTCTCTACGGACCGCTGTAGACATTCAGAGATATCGCTCGTTATACCAGAAACAAACTTCAACTTATTGGCTAGCGCGTGCTCGTTCTTGTGCGTTTGTCTCTCATTGCGTGTACGTCTCATGCGTAATCTGTTGCGCAAGCCACGTGGTGCAGTGTTATAAACTTTGTTTCATGCTGCATAACAACACAATAAAAAGTGAAAATAGGTACCAACTTCTATCAAGTAAGAAGGGATCAAGGGATGAATTTTGGAAAAATTGAGAAAAATGGTGTTATATTGAGATGCATACATATATATTTATTTAAATAAATAGAAACTTTTTAATCAGAATTTTTTTCATTATTTTTCCTGTATTCAGAGTCAAAAACTTCATAAGAAATAAATTTTTGCTTTCAAAATAAAAAAATTGCGCATTGTAGGGTTAGACGTATCAAGGTATCGCTTCGTGAACGAAAATAGATCAATTTCAGGCGATCAATTATCTGTGCGAAACGCTGTAACTCGCGTTGTCCCGTTTTTAATAAAATTCCGTGGATATTAAGGATGTTTGTCAATGTTTGATTATTATTAAAAATAAACCCATGCAATATATCGGCTCTTATCCTACAGCGTGTTGTAACCCTCTGTACAGAATTAAAACATAGATAACTAAAATTCATAAATAATGCTGAATATTGTGAGTTTTTAAGCACCGAACGCATTACGTTACTGAAAATATAACGGTGAATCGCAGTGAGATGGAATTTCAAACTCGGTCACGGCGCACTTAATAAATGGATCGATGAATTATTAAATAAATTAAATGCGTCCGTAGATCGCCAGCTGCTTCCAAAACGACCGATCAATTTTCTTTTTTTTTTTTTCAATTTTGCCGGTCTATCGATCCTGTCGCGCGAGTGGTCGCGGAGGGCCGATAACGGAATTAAAAAGTTTCGAGCGAAGCGTCGATTTATTTCCGAGTCGGCGAATCGTTTTCCGCGGTTTTTCTGAAAATCAATGTACGCCCCATCGGCGAGTTATTAACGGGAATATCGTTTTTGAACGGCCATCTATCGAAATTGCGTGATCGAAGCGCGTAGGTACTACTCGTAATACAGAAACGATCGTACGCGGCCATGTGTCAAACGATAATGGGCAGACAACGCGCGATACGCGCGCGAGCGACGCCTCAAGAATCTTCCGCGCGACTGTTCCACAATTTTTCATTTTCCGCGTCAGTCTCGAGAACGATTTAAATAAAAATTTGTAGATTTATCGATGGGAGTCGCGTCTTGCCAGTATTATTAACCCTACACAGCCAAAGCTATGGATCTTAACAAAATAGACGAGGCTGTTCACGGGTGACCAAAGTGATTTTTAGGATTATTCAATGTCGTTTTTATATAAATGTCTGTTTTGTGAATATATAACTCTTTTTTACGTTTTAATATGTCCTAGTTGGGAGTACTTTAAAATTAGATGCCTGTTCAGGGTTAATATAAAGAATAAGTATGAAATATTTATTAAATGAATATATAATATTTATTATATTCATAATAGTCATATTTTATTTATCATATTATTTGATTTTAAAGAACGTGAAGCAAAATAACTGATACTCTTTTTTTTTTCTTTTTTTACATATACCACTTTTATAATCATGGATACAAATAATAAATATTATACATATTTATTTTATTTTTATTTTATTAGTAATACCCGCAGGGCGCGTCTCTCCTCGATGTATTTACGAGTTTCCATTTCAAATATAAAAATTAAAATCTGTATCATATATATTATACAAAGCATTCTTCATGTTTACGAGGTTATAAATAAATTATTAAAGAACCGATCGCGCTTCGATCAAATTTGATTATACGATTAACGATATTCGAACGTTCGCTTCTCAGAATATATTTTATCGTTAGATCTTCGATTACAGGATCGCGGATTAACCTTTGCACCATAGAACCGAACGCAGCTGTTTCCGAAAAAAAAAGTTGCAATTCCGTCGATTCGATTTTCCAACGTGTGCGCGCACCTGACATTAGTTACGCGTTACGCGTCGATGTCGATGTAAATAGCGTCGCTACCTCGAGCCGGGTAATTTGGTTAGAACCGGCATTATTACAGACCTCGATTTGGCCCCCTGATTTATAGGGCCACCGGACAATCATTTTATTCCAACGCCCGGCAGTCCATAGTTTCGACAAACCACCTGGATTCGCAGACGTCCCGCGGGGTTTCTGGTTTTAATTCGTTTAGCGCCGGGTATTATTGCCAGAATCCATCGATCGGTGGAGGCGAGACCGATGGAAAGCGAGGAAAAAGAGGGAGAGAGATAATGCGGAAAAATCAAAGACACCCTTTGCCGAAATCAAACCGATAATGCTGCGCGTCGTAACGCGCGTTCGAACGCGTTATCGACGAGGAGGCCGCGCTAATTCAAAATCCCTTTGTTCTCGGATTTTATCGGATTTTATCCCTAGAACGCTAATCTTATTTTTACACCTCTTTTACACCATTCGTCGAATCGACAACTATGGTATAAAACAGCGGTCACCAAACTTTTGGCCCTCAGGGACCACTAAATCCATAACTTTAAATTCTACGAATCACTTGTAGATTATAGTTCATCACTTTATAGTTTGTAGTGTTTATACTGTAAGTCTCTCAGGTCCTTATCCAGAGATTTTGAGCAGACAGCTTTTTTCAAAAATACAATACTTTTGTACATAATGATTATACGGCACACGCCTGCTGGTAAGTCAACAAAATAAAATTGCAAATAATATTCAAATTGTTCTGCGGACCAGCAAAATTTTCTAACAGACAGTTTGTCAAATCTTACCGAATAATAACTAAACGTTTGTAAGTCCCTCGATGGTCTCTCAAACTTTGTCGAACTTTAATTTAACATTCGTACATCGTTCGATCGCCTCTTAAACTTCGTTGAATTCCAACATTGCGTTAGTAAGTCACGCGATAGTTACTCAACTTTAGCGAATTTTATCTTACCGTTAACAAATCTCTCGGTCGTATGTGAAGCTCTGCCAAATTATAACCAAACGTTTTTGCGAGTCCCTCGATCGTTTCCTGAATTTTGCCGAATACTTTATCTTAACGCACGTAAATCCTTCAAACATTTCCTAAACTTTATCGGATTTTAACCGTGTGTTTGTAAATTATTACGCTCCGGGCTGTAAGAGCGCGATCCACGAGCAAGCGCTCGAGCAACGGGATAAAGTTTACCTGAATTTAGCCGGCAGGCTGCAGTGGTCTCGCAAATAAATATTCGATATCGAAATGATTTATTTGATTCGAGGAAGCCGGGTCTAAACGAGAAAGAGAGAGAAAACTCCCGGAATACGATCTAACGAAACAGCTAATTCGAGTGATCGAACGTAGATTCCGGTTAAACGAGTATCGCCCGCGGAGACGGAGATCGACAAATATTTCCCGGAAGCGCGTTTATTCGCGACAGCGTTAACGAGTTCCCCGAAAAACGAAAGGTTCGTGGCCAAGGGAAAAGAAGGCTCTGGATCGAATCGCATTGCCGATCTTCATCGGTCTATCCCGTGGAAGACGAACCGACGAACTCCAATAGAATTTTGATCGATCGCGTTTGACGTAAATTGGCGCGGAAGGCGCGGACGGTAGGGCAGAAAGACCGATTAACCCACATACCAGAAAATTGTATTTCAACCCGAATACCGGCTGTATCTTGCATTCCTGACACCCACGTCATTTCCTTGTCTCCTTAAATTGACGCAAACACGCGTCCAATTTTAGTACTCCTCGAGAGTCGGCGAATTCTTTTCACTTCGAGTTCCGCTCGAGACTCGGGAAAATTATTAATCGTTCGTTTTACGGGTTAACCGAAGTTCTTTTTTTTTGTTGCTAACGATTACAAACGCGTCTAAATCACAACTGAGTAAAATCATTAACTGCAAATAAGTTGTAGCAAGTTCCGCGGCATATGAAGAATATTGATGAAAAACGATAACATTTCTTTCACAAAGACGCGTGGGAAAACATTGCTATATTTAGAGAATACTTATTGCGTTATCATATCCCACCGCGGCGCGAAACGTGACACAACTCAAAAACTGCCACTTTTGAGATAATGTAATTGAAAAATACATGTTATGTACCATCCCGTGCACGAAAAGCGCTACATCTCTAACTCGAAATTTATCGGCCAGAGGGAAAGTTGTTAGTTTTTTTTTGTGTGTTTTTTCTGTTATCAGTTTTTTTTAAACTGAATTACAAATCCATAAAAACTATTTCAATATACATAAGTTTTCTATTTTTCCATTATTTGCTATATCTCGAAAACTGCATTTTTGAGTCGTCACCTTTCTCGCCGAGGTGCGATATGGGTGCGCGCGGACATAATGGATTAAAGTCGCGATCCGATATATCAATATTCCTCCAGTCTCGTTACATTCTCTTTTTTTTTAATTAAAGGAATTCGAGTTAGACAGGGTTAAATGCCTACTCGCACGGGCGGGTCGTTCTCGGAATGTTTCGCGTAACCCAAAGTGGTCGATTTCTCGTTTGTTCTACATAAACAAAGGAAAGTGGATGCAGTTTTATCGCGTTGGCAACTCAATGGTTTCGTTCGCTCCACTTTTATCGCGGTTCTTGGCAACCCATTGTTTCCCAACGATTTCGAAATGACGGCGAAATTCCCACGGTGAGACCGGAAAATATTTTCGCGACGTTAAGCGTCATATTCGCGGAACGCTGGCACCGGTGCGTTAATAAATCATTCGGCTCGATAAAATTGGCCTTTAACTGCCCGCAATAATAATCGATCCACGGGTATGCGCGATACGTCTCGAGACACTCATCGTTTTTCGGCGAATCGAGAGATTGCCGGGCGAGAGATATCGAGTGTTCCCCGATCGACTTTATACTGACCCGACGAAATTTAGACTTCTCGGTACTGATGGGCGATTCTCGAAGTGAATCTTTTTTCATCGATCTAGATCGAAGTGAAATAATCTATTCGCAATAAGATCGATGGCTAAAGATTGGTTTTTTTAAATATCGATCTATAATAATATATTAATAAATCATCAAACATAAAAAGTTCATTTAAGGGGAATCAACACTACCGAATATTTTTAAACGAGCTTTACAGCTGTGGCGTCAGAAGAGAGGAAAACGCTGAAAAATAAGCATTTTTTGTGGAGGAGTATGCGTCTGAATAAAACAACGTCTCGCTCTAGGCAAGGTCTCACAATCAAATGAAAGATAAAAGTCCAAAAAAAGGAAGCCTGGTCCGCAATTCAGAGATCATGGAGAACTATCGTCAGTGTCGAACACCACGCAAATTCGAGGTGTCAGCCCATGTCAGACGAACGTCCAACAATCTAAACTTGAGATGGATCGAAGATCCGACCTCTAGAAAAGTAAATCCATTTTTTGAAAGATCAACCAACACAGATCGATTCAAAAAATCGATATATCGGATCCAAGAGATCGATCTTTTGAAAGATCAATTCAGGTCTGTAAGACCAATTGATTTTAAGCGAGCTTTATTGCTGGGAACATGAGCTAGTACAACATTCGTTGCCGGAGTTAGGAAAACCCAGGAAAACCTAACTAGACCGCTTTACAAATTAAAAGCAGATATGCAAATGTACAGTATCGTCATTCGGAGCATAATGCGTCGAGACTTCGTAAACGAATGTGTCCTTTTTGGAAACCCCCATCACTTTTACGAGTTTTTGGATCGCGGGGGTCTTACAATGGGGTTGCGGCCGTCGGTGCCGTCGCTGGCATTGGTTGACCCGTGCGGACGATGGAAAAAGGTCCCTCATTGTGGGCCGTCAGGGACGAAGCACGGAAACTATTACAGATCGCCCAATCACTAGTTCTCGGTAGACGAAATATCCCTCCGTGACTCGGCAATGTCGGTCGACGGCGGCGTAAATAAATCGATCCTCCTCTCGCCGTCGTTACTCGACTTCACCCCCCCTCCCCCGAGCTCGATCGACGCGAGTCGAATACCCGATCGACCGCACGGAATGTTACGAGAGCCGTTAAATCGAAAGTTAATCAACGCTGCCAGAAACGGCGACGATTACGGCCGTCGAGACGGCGACAAGTTTGACTCCCAGGGATTCGCGTTTCTACGTAGGAAAACAAGAAATGTATTCGATATTCGTCCGTTTCCACGTGCCACGTAAATGAACGTTTAAACGGACGTACAGTACGCGAGGGAAGCGAAAAATAGCTCGTTTCTGCCCCAGAAACCGTTGACAATATCTAGACCATTATAAATAATTACCGTAACACTGTGCTTTGCGCGATGCCTCCGTCACCGGATCTCTCTTAATTAGTCCGTTCCATTTTAACGAGCTATAATCTGCCGACGGGATGATTATTCTTTTTGTACCGCGGTGGCTGATGCGCGTTACAACGAGAGGTCTCGCCGATCAATAACCCGATACGTGTTACGCGTTGGGTAATTAAAATAAAAATGTTAACTTTCGTAAAAGGAGCGGCTCGTTCTTACGTTTCAGGGGAAACTCGTTTGCGCGAGCGATTAGATATAGCATCCAGTGTAAAAGGAAACAAAGGAAAATCCTGCCACGCTAAATCAACGGAACGATGAAAATATTTTGCGTCGTTCAATATCGAGACTTTTCGTCGTCTCGTTTCGATGTTTCATCTCGTTCACCTGAATTTCTGCCGAACCTCGCATTCGTATATAAACATTTCTACATTTAGAATCGCGTAATTTATCTATTACTTGGATAGCTGAGTGGCCGTCCGAACGTAACCGGAGCCATTGTCGGTGATGTAAACGCAAATCCGAAGCCCGGTGAAAGCCAGGAGATTAATGCAGTTATGCGAATCGCGTCCTGGCGCGCGAGGTCCTCGTCTCTTCTTTTTTCCCTCTCGGTCTTCTCCCAACGTCCTTCGATCGTTACGTTGCGCGCCATTAATTAGGGAAACGACGGCCGAGTCATTTCTGCCTTCTTACGAGGATACGGAAATACGAGAATACGTTGCGAGACCGAACGACATAATTAAATCGATCAGGCAGGGTAATCGGGTCGCAAGCATAAAATTGTGCCACGAAAACAGATGATATACTTAACGACGCGACGTTACGGAAAATTGACTGACGTTGCGACGATCCAATTCGTTAATCGCATTTTTCCTACCTTTGAACTGATCCGAAAATAATTTAGAATTTTTAATCGGACTCTTATCGTTTATTCGTTTCGATGGTTTTCATCAAAATAGGAGAACACTTCGCGTATCGCTAAGGCGGACCTAAAAATCTATAAAACCATTTTGGGCGTTCATTTTACAAATCCGTTACGACTCGTCGTGCACGATTGACGAAATCGCGACGCCGCTCCAGGTTCAACGATAGCGACTTCGGAAAGGAAGCGCGAAATCCTCCGCGATCCACTTGATCCTCCGAACAGAAACAACGTGCACCGATCGATCTTGATCCGACTCAGAAGTACACTGATTGTGAGCGCTCAGCCATCACTATCAGTTATAGGACGCGCGGAAAACGCGATTAACCCTGAATCGCTACACGCGTTGGGAGTGAAACCGTACGATGTTTCACCGCCAATAATTCCCTGGTAATTGCCATAAGCTTAATCCACCCGCGCAACATTTTATTCGTTAGGACACGATTTTAAATTATAAATCTCGATAACCGCGGAATAATCTTCGTTCTACGATAAAAGATTAAAAATCGATACGGAAATTACTATTGCGGACGTTGCGTGAGCGCGAATGACGATGATTAGGCATCTTTTATGAACAGGAACATTTATTATACAAGAACGCAATCGATTGTATCGAGTCCTCGAATACAACTTCGCCGTTAACAAACATAACAACATGAATATCGGCGCCTGGCAACCAATAACAGCCTGTCGGTGGTGCCGGGCGCCAGGGAGGCAATGATATTCGTAACAATACTTTTGCAAACAACGTTTCTTATTTTTGCAGCAAGGATTCGCAACTTCTACCAATCCGCGGGTGTAAGAAAGTTAAAAACCATTGGTACCAATAAACGATAAGACTTCGATAAAATCAGTAAGAAGCTACGAAAGATACGATTAACAACACGATTAAAAAAATTATTGAAACTACAATTATACCTCGATCTACATGGTACTTAATTTACACGATTTTTAAAATGACGGATTTGAAAAAAAGAACTGGTAAAAATAAACATTTTGGTTCCATGCATATTTCTAATCACTTTTTTGTTCTTCGGTAATTAACCTTGATTAAAGTTTGGAAGAATCTTACATTTCTTCTTTCTGTATGTAAAATGAATTACATATTTATACCTGCATATCGTCGCGTAAGAAACAATATCAAAATAGACATTTTAGTTTTTATGGCTTCGTGACATCGCGGTTTACTATTTTTTATTGTAATTAGAGAAAAATACCGATAATTAAAGAAATTCATTTTTGTATATATGTATATATATCAATACAATATAAGCTTTGTAACAGTTTGTTGTCCCTGCTTTCTTCAATGCTAGATAGGCGGTATTGTTTCTCACGCGACGATATGTGTGTATATTTGTCATGTATGAATCGACTGTCATTTTTATTGTTCAAGTTATCTTAGTTTCATTTTGCGTCGAATCGAATGAACACGTTATCGACATTTTAATTACACGATTTCGAATTACACTGTTTTCTATGGAATCTATCTTCACTATAAATCGGGGGATAGGTGCATTCATTTTTACCCGCGGTAAGAGCAACTACGAAGTTTATCTCAGGTCATTCTGCTTTAAAATCAACGATCAACTTCGACGGGCGATTCCTGATTTTCACGATCGCACGATTTTTGATCCTCGAAGCTCCAACGTTGCGCGACTAGTACGTAAACTCGTTCTATCGATAAGTCAGCAATAATATCCGTTTCGTGGGATGGCATGACGCACAGACGCCGGTGCGCGTACGCCCGTCCGTCTATGGGCGTATTAACCACCGTGCAATTAGTATATCCTGCGCTGCAAACCCCCGTATCGTGCGGGCGCGCACACGCGCTTTCGCACACCAGTTCGCGCACAATGCGTGAGCTACATAATGCATTAGCCGATGAGCTGGTGAGAGTGAAGGGGGCAGAGCGAGGGGGAGGAGAGAAGTCCCACGGGGGAAGCGGTGCAATGTCGTTGCACCAGATGCTACGGGAGGGGAAAAAAAGGGGGTGGGGGATAAAAGGGTGCCGTGAAACGAACGACGTCAACCGTCGGCGACCTAACGTTCGGGTTTGTCTGACCGCGTTTAGGCCGATAACGAAAAACAAGCCTGACAGCGGCGGAGGCAGAGTGGATTTCAATTTGCGCGATGTAAACTTTGACGAAAGAAGATCGTGCCTCGTGTAATTCGCTACCACGACCGATTGCAGTCGTCGTTGTTATCTCCTTCTTCCACTTTCATCTGTATTAACTTCTCGCACGTCTCGCGCTTACAATGAATCGTCGACGACTGCGATCGGTCGTGGTAGAGAATTCACACTTTAAGACTAATACGTGTAAGTATTACTTTTATTTAAGACAGGCGTTCCTTCTTCACATTCTATGGGGAATTACATATAGCCCAACATTCGTTACAAGGATTAGGCACCATCTTATATAAAAATTATATATAAACACTCAAGGAAAATGGAATATGTAGATATAATAACGACTACAACGAGTATGTCTTTACGGATCAACACTATGACGACTGTAATACGAATGACCTCTATGACGTCTGTAATCTGAATGAACCCTCCTTCGGGGACTCCGTCCCTTTTAAGAAGTTTTGGATCCTAATGACACTCCAATAGAAAGACAACCTTCAGTGCAGTCGCTAGTATTGGTCGGTCCCGCGCGGGCGATGGGAAAAGGGTCCTTCGTTGTCGGTCGCCAGGAACGAAACGCAGCAATTCTTACACTCGTATGACTTCGGCGAAAGTAGATTTTCGATTTATCGTAGAATTGAATGTTCGTGTGATGTCGGTATTGAAGTTTCCGATGAAACGAATAACGTATGGAATTGTAAATCGTACGATCGTGGCGTAACGAAGAATTTACGTACTTCCGTTCGGTATAGGTTTAGCACTTCTAAATTGAACTTGTATTACAGTTCTCGCTTGGTCCCAGAGCGTGAAAATAAATGTACAAGTAGAACCTCGATTATCCAAACTAATTGGGAACTAGTTCGGATACGCGAAAGTTCGGATGCTTGGAATATTTTTAATATATATACGTATGTACCATGTAATTACTTTTTTTACGTTTTTAACGTGTCAACCATTAAATAAAATCGTTCCATTTATTAGTTCTTACAATAAAATCACGGGTTATATCAAATTATTTTTTGTTCACCCACACCATTCCCGAGATATGTATAAAGATATGTACACTGTACAAAACAAAACAAAGACTGGCAATAATAAATTCTAATAATAAATTTCGACAATGATAAAATCAGTATACCGGTCGCACGTGTACGAGCGCTTTTCGACGCGTATTGACATGCGGATAACGGAGTTCGGATACGTCAGTTGCAGTTCGGATAGTCGATGTTCTACTGTATTTCTCTCTCTCTCTCTCGTTCGCTCTCCGCGCGGAAAGGTCGTGCAAAAATGTAAATGGCCCGTTCGGCGTTGAATCTTCTCGCCAGGATCGCGAGCATATTCCATTTGTATCCGCGAAACAATCGAGTTTATTCCTCCGTCAGCTTTCAAGCCCCTGGCGCGAATCATTTATTTCCACGGCGAACGTAATCGGCCAATAACAGACTCCCCGGCAAATCACAATTAATGTTGCGATATTAATCCGCCGACTTCTGGAAAATTAGCGCGGCGAGAGTCGATAAACTCCCATGATCCTCTCGGCAAGGATTTACCTTTTTCCCCGCGAACTTCCGTCGCTCGGTAAGACGGGAAGGAGGAAAGTTGGAGTATAATTCCATTACTCCCAGTGTCAAGAGAATGGGGCGTGCAATGGACGAGTAAAAGGGTACAAAGTCGCCGGTTCCGGTCGATGAATCGAAGGGAAAAAAAGAGTGGAAGAAAACGTCGGGTGAGGAAGAAGTACGGAGAGGAGAGGAGAATGGAGAGAGAAAAAAGAAGAGAGAAAGAGGGAAAACGCGGTGGAGGTGGTGGCGATTTCGCGTTGTAAAGTGGGTCGACTAATTACGAGGCGAAGATCGAAGTGCCTTTGTCGGTTCGCCAAGGGCAGGGAAGAATAAGGGGAAGAGGAGGGGAAAAGGGGGACGTGCGGAAGGTACGGGAGGGAGAGAGAGAGAGGCAGAAGAGAAAAAGGAAAATCGAGGCGCACCGCCGATTCGTAGACGAGCTGTTCATCCGGCGTGAAGTTGGCGACGCGGACTCTTTTTTCCCCTCCTTTTACCATTTTCTTCCTGGAAACGTTTATGCGGCTACTCCCTCGGCCGTTGCAACGATATTCAAAGCGTATTTAACGAGTGCATACCGGTGCTCCCACTCGACGCCGAGTCTAAATACGTTTCTCGATCGTTTCAAAACGTATCGACGTATGGTACAGTCGAGTTTCCATTATGCGACTGTACTTGTCAATTCGATCATGGAATTGTACCCATTATTTAAATATCCGTGCGTTCAATCAAAACATCGTTTTGCTTTGAAATGTTAAAATTTCTATACCTTTCGAGCATCCTAGAACAGGGACGAACGTAGAGGGGGGAGGAGGGTTAACCCCTCTCCCCCGAAATGTCAGGAAATATTTTTAAAATAAATTACTTGACCTAAGAATTTAATATTTATTTCAAAGTTTCCAACGAGACTTAAAAATAAAATAGATAGATAACCTTTAATTTGTAAATTCAGTATTTTTGTAGGAAAGTACGATATTTATGAACATTTTTCTTTTTTTCCAAAACCCTCCTCCGAAATTTTTTTCTGCGTTCACCCCTGCCTCAAAAATATTTCCCGATAAAAATCGTGGGTAATTCTAAAACAGAAACTTTTCATCGAAATCGAATCGCACCGTTCCGTCGCGTCCTTAGGAAATTATTGCGACGAAATCCAGCGGAATTCAATTGAAATTTTAGGGTAATAATTTCCAACTGACCCAACGGAGCGATTCCATTTTCATAGCGAAACGAACATCGCGCGAAAACCCTGGGATTTCTGTAACGTACCGGGCGTCGTGGATCATAGAAAGAGCTGGATTACCGCGGGGGAGCTTTTGAATATATGTATACGTCCCTACGCTCTCGCCAGGAGGAAAAAAGAGGGTGGCCAAGATCCTGAAAGCTCTATATTTTCTCCTTTTTTTTCCACCGTGCGACAAAGGCCGCGCCCGCGTTAACGAGTCAGATTAATCCAATCCCCGAAGCGTTCGTATCGCACGCTTCGACGAATGCGTGGTACGCCGGCATCAACAGAAACCAACCACCTTTCTCGATTCGTATTTGCGTAATTCAATTTCATTTTTGTTTTTGTATTATTCGCGTTATTACTGCTCGATCTCGCCGTCGAAGGGAATGTAAGTAATATAGTAAAATTTATCGCTCTTTCGTTACTGTGGGATGCAACGTTATCGAGTTTACTGTGAAGTCTCATAAATAGTGTTATTAAAGTTGGAGACGCGATATCTATGATAATTCCAAGCAGTTTTCGCTTATCCACTATGTCGATTGCGCTTTAGTCAAAGTGATATGAACCGAAAACGACAATCAATCGGCGAAGAACACGGGGGCCGGTAGCATCGGTCATTCGATATCGCATAAATGAATCTAAGCGCGGCAATAGCGAAATTGGATGAATCCGATTGGCTCTTGATTTTGATATATCGCTAACTAAGACGCTTTGGACATATTCGATAAGGAAAAACCGGCACGAAATTATCCTAGGTATATGGGCCCATGATTATGAAAGTGGTCCAAGTAAAAAAAGAATGACATTAGCAGTTATTTTACGTAAAATTCTTTAACCCTGCGTTAGTTGCGTGGAATACAGATGTTACCCAGTCTACATTAAAATCAAATTACTCTTATCTCACGCAATTTACGCCTGCGATATCTCAATTACCTCCCGGATAGGTCTATTTGACCCTAAAGATCATTTTAAAAAAATGTTTTGCCATTTCTATTATATTATTCTAATCATAAATTTGTACACATTAATTATCTAAATATATGTATACATATCGATGTTAAATGATGATACAAAGTGATAAATGCTGATTATTTGTACTTTTAACCAATGAGTTACCAGTGGGTGACAGGTGTACGTAACCACGTAACAAATATCGACGCGGCTAACGTAGGGTTAAAATCAAATAATGTGATAAAAAGAAGAGAAAAAAGATGTAACCGACCACTTTCATAATCATAGACACATATCCTTTCTAACCCTGGAACGCTAACCTTATTTCTACACCTTTTTTTAAATCATTCGTCGATTCTACAACTATAGTATAAAATGTACATAAATATGTTAAAATTGCTGTGATATCTTGTTTTTCTATTATATTTATTCAATAACTAAACCCTATAAATCCTATTAACAAAACCCTACCTCACTTTTCATCTGCCTTTGAGACAAACGCAGACGAGTGAGAAAATAACCGATTTGGTTAAAAAAAACCGTATCGTCCGAACGGGCTTTAACGCGGTCGAAGAGAGGAACGAGCGATAGGCTCGGCAAATTGCGCCCGTACGATCGGCAGCGTAAGATCGACGAACCGAAAGGTGGTGAAAACGTCAACGTCGACGGTAATGGGTTTCGACGGTGATATCGTCGATCGCGAAACGATCCGTAAACGCGCGTAAACCATCGGGGCGTCTGCGAGTCAATATCCGAGAAACACCGCGGCACCTAATTATCGGCCAAGATTAACGTCGGCTTCGGTTATTGATTGTCTACGGTGCGAGTACCGGCCAGACAGATTCCCCGAGATATCTCGACTGGTCGATATTCCGGAGATACCGTGCAGACAGGTACAGTATAGTAGCTAGCCTTCGATTCGCCGATGTAATTTCGGGAAATTAATAGTAGAATCATGTTCGAGATATGTTCTACGCGATATTGCGTCGAACAGCGTAAAGAAAATTTCGCGATGATATATTATTATCACGGCGGTATATTAATTTACGGTTGATTGAATCATGTTATTAAAGAGAACTATCTATATTTATCCCATTAGTTCCTAAGGTTAGAAAAAATAACTAATGTGACGTGTTTCCTGTATTTTACTACTAAACATATTGTCAAATAACTGTTCATGAGGTTAAACAAAATTTATTGTTCTTAGTACCTTTGCAAAATTATAAAAATAATAATGACGATGGTAAAAATAGATCAGGTATGTAAACACTATAATCGCAGTGTCAAATACCACGTTATGCATCCTTTACTAAAGGTCAGGTTAATCTAAATTGATAATTTCGAACATCTCATTCTATTTTGTATGGAGAAAATATATCGATAAAAGTATCGTAGAAGAAATCCAACCTTTCGTCATAGTTCATAAATTTACAAATTTTTAACTCTTTGATATAATCGACGTATTTCATAAAAAAAATGTATTCTTGTTCTGCTGAGAATAAATTGTACCAGCAAAAGAGTCCTTTCACTCAACGACATATATGGAAAAAAATCATTTAGAAAATCTAGCGTTTGCGCAAACTTTGGGGATTAATGGATTAATACCGATCGTTCTTACGAAATCGAACGACAAATCAAATTGCATAGAAGACAAATTTTCAAACAATTCACGTTTACCGTCACGCTATATAAAATATATAATATTTTAAAAAATAGTACCCATTATATATTACCCAGAAATTAAATTCGCTGTAATATCGTGTCACCGACGCGGCGCGGCGTAGGCAAACAAACAAAATTCAAAATATGATACCGACGGCAACGGAAAATAATAAACCGCGAGCATCGTAGCGTAGCGGTAACACGTGTAAACCTGATTCAAGGATAACAGTTGCGGGGCATAAACACGGTCAGGTAGAACGCGAAGGTCTGAAGGGGCGTAAAGTAATATCCTCGAGGGTTCATGCGCGGTACGTAGAATCGCGGAAAACAGTGAATTCATCGGCGGAAATTCCGCGGAGATAGACGGTTAAATTGCAGACTTCGTTCCAGGACGGTTGTTGCTCGCTCGCGTTCCGCTCGTCGGGTGCACAATGTGGCGAAATTGCCTCTCCCCATAAAATTACAGGCACCTTTGTATCGTCCGATGCTACCGCGCGGCCTCCACCCGACCCCCCCCCCCCCCCTTTCCCGGCTAACGATAAGCGATACAAACGAACGAGTAATCGTGTAATTGAACGTTTCTACGGGCGAAAACGGAATTACGGATAATCCCCTTCTCATTAGTCCTTTATTGGTACGCGAAACTTTGGTGAAATGGAAGACGCGAATGGAGAGGAAGCTGTACTCGCCGGTACTCGCGGTCTTTGGGGGGAAGTTTTATCCTGAGCGAAAGTTTCATTTTTATTCATATTACTAGATTCGCGCGATCCTCTTTCCGGTATCGCTCGGAGTAAAATGGGAGATGCCTCGAAACGTTAAATTCGAATTGTATAGTTTTGTATTGAGCGCGAGACAGTAACGAACGTCGCGTCGTTTAAAGGTAGACGTCAACAGGTCCGCATCGTACGTTGTTGGATACTCAATTCCACCGTTATCTTATTTTCGAAGGACCATCGTGTTTCTCCTATTTTCTGCCTAGAAAATATTTTGTACACTTAAACTCTCAATCCTCCTGATTCACTCCCAACGCATTTCTCACAGATTCACGCATTTCCCATTGGAGTTGCAGTCAAAGGACGACGGAATTCCAGTCAGTCGTCCTTTGACTGGAACTTTCCTGCTACCTCTCCCCATCCCTTCCATTTCAGTTATCTAAAAACCTGGGTTTCCTAATTTCTACAAATGCTTGCGTTCCCGAGAATCATTCCAAACTCCGGTCAGTAAAGACCCAGATTTTCTGCAAACGGACAATATATGTACGTGTCAGTCAGAGTCGTAGGGCATATTCGAAATGATTAATTATATTGGTTATTGATAATTTTAAGTAAGAAGTAACTTCGTGTTTAATTATTTATTAACAAAGTAATAAAATTTTATCAACATCGAAGAATCTCTTCTTAAACCAAAAATCCAACTATGCATCGGACGAATCATATTATTCTGTGGTAGTCTGTCCACTGTATCCGGGGAATACACGAATACAGTGGACGCACTACCACAAACTAATATGATCCGTCGGATGCTTACGATGCGGACCTGTGGACGTTTACCTTTAACCTTCCGTTAGAGCCGTTACGCACTGGCGACCAGTCGACGGCGACCGTGACGTTCATTAGTGAGATATGTATGTGTTTACGCACTTGGTCGCCATGTCGACCGACGGCAACGGATGCACTCACCATTTTCTTACTTTTCTGTTTTTTTTAATAATAAGCAATTCTAATATTACAATTCCTTCCACGTTCATTCTGCTCGAATGTACAAGAAACTCTGTTGAACTCAAGTCGCTCGGCTTGGTCGCCCAGCCGAGTTGCCTGCAGTTGCCTAGTTGCCGGTGACAAGTCGTCAGTGCGTAAAGGTCCTTAATAACAGGGGTGAGTAACCCCACTGAAAGATCTTTTTTCTGTAATCATCGAAAGGAGATTGCCTCGATAACCAATTTCTTCGATAACTAATTTCTTCTCGCATTTTCAGTTTCCCGGTTTTCACTTGTATCCAAAAATAGTTTAATACTAATAAAAAATGTTGAAATAATAATAAGAACCTGTGCGAAAATTGTGTTAACGACGGAAGGTTAAATATCTTAAATACGTTTTTAGAATTATTTTTGTACTCTCGATGTATCTGCACGCACGATCGATCAAAGGAATCTCTACACCAGTGGTTCTTAATCGGTGTTCCGCGAAATTGTGAAAGCCGAATTCTTTTTTTAATGGTTTTCATAATATAAATATTACTTCAAAGGTTATAAATAATTAATAAAACGTGGATAAGAATATTTGATTTAAGTTGAGTTTTCTTAAAGCTTAAAACCTAAAATCTTAATTTTAGTCGGAATTTTAGATATTACATTAAATGATTTTAGCCCCAAATAAATTTCATTAAGAATATGAGGGATATACGAATTGTTAAATAATTTTATTTTTTCTATTACATAATAATGAGTTTAATTTTTAATAAAAGTCATATCTGAATGTTTTTTCTATTTCATCAAATATATATATTATATACATATTTTAAAATATATTAAATATATTTAGTAATATATTGTCCAAATTATATTCAATTCTACGCGTGACGTTTCTGTTTGTTTTTGGATCATTAATTTTGGTGTTCCGCAAATTTTTCATATAATCGAAAGCGTTCCCTGAGTTCAAAAAGGTTAAGAACCATTAATCTACACCATCGTGTAATTGATCTTTAACGAGGAACTTTGCAATTACGACTTTAGCGTATCGATCACCCTCCCCGGAGATGAAAGAAAAAAAATATCATTTGCGGTTCTTTTCCCGAAACGCACACCTTCGTACCTGTTGCGATTAATTCTGGCGGCCGTTATCGGGCACGAGAAACAACGATATTTTTCCGGGAATGGGAAATGCGCGGTGGCGTTCTATCGAGATAAAAGCTCAGAAAAGAAACAAAGGAACGGCGAGAAAGAGGGTGGGCGAATGGAATGGGGAGGGGGGGTACGAAAACGGGCGCGGGAAAAATGTCAGTCGGTATTTGGCCCGAATTCCAGGTGTGGACGAATTTCAGGTCTTGTTTTTATTGGCCGTACCGGGGGCTGAAAATTAAAGCTTCTCGTCGCGAGAGCTAATTACTTGTTGGCAGTTATCGCAGATTCTTCGTAGCGCTAAACACCCGCCGGTGATTAACGAGGGAACAACAGATTCTCTTACGCAAATTTCGAGCCAACGATATTCGCGAGGCGACGAAACGATAAATTGTTCTCGCGTCGCGGCGTCTATCAAAACAAAAAAATAACGGAAGTAACGGTGATAGAATCGTAAACTGCAGAGAAAAAAGATAAAGAGCGCGATCGCTCGATGAGAAAAAAAAAAGAAAGTTCTATCAATCTCTTTCCATGGAAACGCCGCGCGAGATATGAACACGCGTCAAACTCGGGAATTCAGCTAACGAGTCGAAATTTCCCGCGGATTTTTCCGTCAAAGGCGAGAGGGAATAGTCGCGTGGAAACGTGGGAGAACGCGACGAACCATTTTCTCAAACGCAAAGGGCTCTCTCGTACCGGGAGCGACGAGGGCAGAAAAGGAAGAAAGAAGAGAGACGCGCGACGAAAAATGTCACCCGCAAAGCGCCAAGAGCAAAATTCCCTCCCAGTCGAATCTCATCGTTTCCAGCCAACGACAAATGACGATGACAATGACAATGACGGCCAGGATGTGGTCCACCAGCGTCCTTTTTCCCCTCTCTCTCTCTTTCTCCTTTCGAAACTTCCCGACCCTCTCTCCCTTTCTCACTCGCCCCAGCGCGCGCGCTTTCTCTCTCTCCCTCTCTCCCTCTCTCTCTCTCTCTCCTCGCGTGGGTTACCATGACAACAAGGACACCCCGTTTAGGCGGAGAGACGACATGCGCGGCTGAAAGAACCCTCGGTTCGATCGCGCCACCCCTCGATATCTCGATTCTTTTCCCGCCTCGTTTGGCCGCGCGATCGACGCGAGGAGACTGCGAAAACAGAGAATTAGGATATAACGAAGCGTGCGCCTATTCGATAAGAGAATGACGAGGAAAGAGGCGTCCCGAAGTAAACTCGTCGATTAAAATTCCTGAAAGGTTTAAATAGACGTACGGATTGGCCGTTATTCGCGAGTATCGTTCGCGAAAACGCCGACGTTAATTGTTATAAACGTTTCGCTCGTATCGGCTGAGTTTGGATTTCGAATCGCAAGCTGCGCGGCAGCCGGGTATTTAGATAATTGGCGACGTAAATTCATCCTGTCGGGGATGTTAATGTACAAAGTACGGCAAATGTTATCCCGACGTTAATTCACGTGTATCCAGCGTAATTCGTGACGCGAGTTTATCATAACAACCGTAATAATATTGCGGCCCCTCGAGAAATTACCTCCGACCGTAATTATTATCAATATCGCGTTCAACAAGTATATCATATTCCTGGTTAATATAAACTTAATCGAGACGTACGTCGCCCTTTATCGCGCGTCACGAATTAACCAGAAGTACAAATAAACGGGAGCCTAACGTCGAGAGAAAAAGAATAACGCGTTTCTCTTCTCGCCTTTCTGTCGATTCTTCGAGGGCGTAATTTGCGGCCAATCGAGTGGCCCGATCGAGGGTAGTTCATTGTTAAAATTACGAACCCCTCAACGGACGCGATCGAGAGATCGAATGAAAGTCAGCCCGTTTAACGTTAATCGTTACCGGCTAACGGCTGTCCGCGAATTTCCGGAATTTCCCGACAAGCGGAAAACGTTTAAGATATCGGAAGAGAATCCGATTTCTCGCCGAGAGCTTACCGGCGAGAGATCTCGAAACGCGATAAAAACATAACGGCCAGGCGGTATTCTGTCGCTCGGAGGGGCGCGTATCGGGTGATCGATGGTCGTACGGATACGACCATGATTTTAGAGACCCGTCCATCCGAGACCCGGGAAGCTGGCAAAAAAAAACAAGAAGAAAGAAAACTAGCAAAACTGAGCAAAGACAAGACGTACGATCGACGTTCGCCAATAAAATAGAAACACTTTTGTAACGCGAGTACGCGCCGGGGTAATGTTACCTTCGGGTTTTTGAGAAGCACGGGCAAAAGGTTACGCTCGAAGGAGTCCTTTGCTTACCTGCAACAAAGAAAAAAAGAGAAATCGTTAAAACGCATGGCGAGTGACTTACGTAAAACTAGTACTAACGTAATTAGCCGGAGAAACGTTCTCTTAATTGCTCCCCTCGAACGCGTTGGGTGCCGATTGCGTTATTTAACAATCAGATACACGGGGCTACGGGCAACAGAAACTGCCAATGGGCCGTAATGACGCGAGCTATTATCGATTCGTGATTGACGTCGGTAATAATTAGACGGCCCTCTGCTTCGCGCCGTTTAACCGTGACTTAATGGAAAGATATCGCGTTGCCGGCGATAACGATTATCGCGAGGACAATAAGAAGAACGATGACAATAATAATGACGACGACAATAACAACAGTGATCCGACGAATATTTCTGCGAGAGGAAACAGTAATGAGCGTGAAACGAGAGAGATCCGGAAGATGAGATTAAAAATTGATCGATCGAAAGCGAATAAACCGATAGATCCGTCGTTGCTTCGTTCTTCTCGTTTCACGACGAGTTCGACTCGATATTTTTTAATCGAACTCGTATCACGTTTCCTCTTACATCGCGTCGGTCTCTCTTCCCGGTTTCTCATTGTTTGCGTTACGCAATGGATGCCGATGCGCCGTAAATCATAGCGAGATCCAACGGGTACGTTAACTTTCGAGATCTTTTGTAACAGAGCATCAGCGTTGGGTGCTATCTCGTTAGAGATTCCTAAGAGAAAGCCTCCGAAAGACAAATTTGCATAAATTTTGCAAATGGCGGAACGGCAAATCCCAACGAATCCTAACAAAGCCTGGGCGATTTTGATTCACGTTAATTCTCCAAGTTCCTCGTCTACGGTGTAACAACGCTTCGGCGGCGAAGCGTGAAATCTTTCATACTCGTCAGGTTTAATACTACAACTACCAGACCAGTCATTTTGGCTGGTTTGAAATTTTTGTTTAAGGCTAGTCAAACTTACCGTTTTTAAGTATACGAACGAAAATTTATTTTTTAAGTAGTGTGAATATGTATAATTTTAAGCATATACTTTTGAACTATATTGTATTGCTAAAATTCCTAAAAAAATGTGCAGAAATAGATACACACTAATTGTCGGTAGTTCTTGTGTTAAACGCATTTTGATCGCGCGTATCGGAAAGCTAATTTTCCAATCAAATTGTTTCGACTTCCTTTCGGAACGATGGAAAATTTATTCTGTAATACTTCAAAATTCCCCAACATTTTGTCCAAAAATTGCACGAAACACGATTTCCTGTTAATTTCTCGAATTACAAACGTACGAGATTTTTTGGATAAGAAACTGGTGGGACTTTCATCGTCAGTTATCAAGATACGGAAAATCAATTTCCAGTGTATTTTAATTTACCGGACTCAAGGCGACGGGAAACGAGGTACGGGCGCCGGGAAACTTTTCGTTTCGACCTCGTACACGCGCCAAAACGATTCGTCTATCTCCGCAGCATTTTCCTCGACACATTTATATCCTTCAACCTTCCCCTCCTCGCGGTAGTGGAAGAATTTTCTCAACGTTGGCGAGATCGTTAAAGAAAATTATAGGCGAAGTACAACTCGAAAGACTTTCTCGAGCGTCGAACGGACGTTTATACGTTTTCGCGGAAGTTCGCCACGATTGATCGGTATTGCGTACCTCAAATAGAGCGTTCGCCCGGCACTGTTGTTTTCTCTAAGAATACATCGCTTTTCGGGGAACACGCTTTGTTGTTATTAACCTTTGGAGTACCGAGTTTATTTCTGAAACCTGAAGGACCGTGTGCGTGGGGTCACCAAAGTCCAACCCTTGATTAAAGATTCACCGATACAGCCATACAATATTTAATTTGACGAATTCAAAGAAAACAGTTTTCATTTCCAGGGATCGAAATCGATCACTACTTTTTCTCCCGGATAAATTAAATCATGGCTTTGTCTTTATTTCCAGCTGTTAAAAATTATTTTGTGATTTGCTCTCAATAATTACTTCTGACTTTTTCGTCAATAAATAAAAAATCAACTCGTAATAATCATTTTTAAGTGGAAAACGTTTAAATAGAAAATAACTTAGTTCTTGAGAGATATTTTTTCGCTCAAAATAAAACACAAAACGCTGTCTTACTTATCTCTATCTTGCTTATAATTGGACATAGTAATTTATAGTTGCTTTCATTGGATTCAATATCAAAAAATCTATGAGAATCGGTTAACGAGAGCCGTATTCTAATTTGTACTTAACTAAATAAGTTAACTGGAGTGTAATTTTTTGTAATAAAAGTGTTTGACGCAAGTCGGCAACTCCCAAATTACTCTAAACGTCGTGAAATTTATATTATCACCTTTTCAGGGTAAAAAAAAAACGAAATCACAACGTACGCGTTTAAAACTGCTTGAACTAGGTCCTAGGTCACAAATTCCTTATTTCTATTACTCCGGGGGGCAAAGGGAGGAGGTGGCACGTTAGGATCAATGCAACTGCAAGTCGATAAGTTCAATCGTAAGCGGGATAGAGTGTTTTAATTTTTATTTTGAGCGGAAGAAATATAATTCAAAAAGTAATCGCTCTGTTTGGCTGAAAAATTTCACTCAATAATAATTAATAAGTCAAACGTTGGCAATCAATTTTCAACAAAATATATCAATCTTACCGATCAACTTTGACTTTCATTTAAAAATCCCCAGCGATTAATTAATTCTAAAATTCTTCAGCTCTTCGTTTCAACAGTATTTCAAAGTATTCTCTCTTAATAATACGCAATCATGACGAATTTGCAAAAAAAAATCGATTACCCGAGAGAAGAGTATTAGGAACAAATGACTTACAAGGTTATTAGAAACAAAGAAATCTTAGGGAACCCAAAGTAAATTTATTCCAAACGTTAAAGTGACGCGCGACAAACGGCGATGAGCGCGCGCTGCTTTCCGATACGTTTTACGTCCGATTTGGAAACACTTTTAATATTGCAACCGAGCACTCGTTTAAGTGTCAAGACTATGACATTTACTTCGATGCACCGGCGGCACGCTTTGAAACTCCGTTACGCAACCAAGGTAAAATACGTTGTTGCCCATTAACCTTTATCACGGTAACGTCACCGTCGCGGGGACGTTTGACTATTAACATTGCATTCCTTTCTCGTCGCAATGCGGTCGAATTTTTCAGCACCGAAAAAGAAAGAAAATTATACGGTATTAAATTCCCGGCGACCCGTGCAATTTCTGCGTGCGCGTAAACCGGCTGCCAGAAGTCATAGAAGTTAGTAATGAATCGTGGATCGAGCAACATTATCGATAACCGTGTATCTAATTTACGTATTAATAGCTTAGCGGTGTTAATGTTGACGTAAAAAGGAAATTATGCCGAATTAAATTCCCGGCTTTCCCTGAAATTTCCGCACGTTTCTGCGTGCGCGTAAATTTCACTGCCAGGGACAATAGAAGTTAGTGATGAATCAAGAATCGCGCTACGTTACCGATCACCGCGTATCAATTTACATATTAATTACGCGTTCATTTCAATAGCTTTAAGCGCTAATTTTGGCGTGAAAAAATATACATTAGGGTGGAGGAAAAATCGATGACGATGAATAAAAAGATACTCGGTGGAATTGGTATTTTAGCGATCAATACACCCTAAACAATTGGTTCTTTTGTTTTGAAAGTGGTGCAATTTCATCTCTTTCTTTTTCTTGTTTGATTTTTTTGCTTTGCACTAAATTAATCACAAATGATGTGATATGTCGTCTTTTTGTTAAATGGAGTTACATCACTTTCAAAACAAACGGTCCAATTATCTCCTTCGTTAAGGAGATAATTCACTCCTCACCCCATCTTTCCTATTTTTAAATAGCTCGCCGAAATATAATTTTTTTTAGTATCAACGAGCTATTTCCTCGTCTATTTCTAATTTTCCTCCTTTCAGAAGAAAGCATAAAATGTCTGCGGTAGCTCTACAAAATTTCCGCGCTACGTGAATATGCGAATCACAATAATAATTACGAGACAAGTAAAATCAACGAAGAACCAGTATTACGAGTCGGCAGGATACGCAAGAAAAACGCAACGGGCGACGTCGCGCAATTACGTGACGCAGTTACGTCCCATCGAACGGCGAAGATCCCGAATACCCGCCCGCATCCCCGGGATACGCACAGACGCACAAATTGCTCGTCCCTCCCCGGTATTCTCTTTCTAAGGCCGGGAACGCGGCAAACGTTTCCGAAACCCTCCCGAGTCCAGACGGGTCGATGGGGCGGCGTCCTCTCGAAATGAAACTGAAACTCGGCGGGATCCCGGCCATTTTGGCAGTGAAAGGGTCCGTTTCTCTCATTTATTCGGCCCTTCCGCCAGGCTCTCTCTCTCCTCGATCCTCGCGACCCTCTCTCCCCCTTATCCTCGAATCTACACCCCCACCGAGGAAGAACACCTTTCTTATCGCCATCGACCGGCAGAGGCGCGCTCCTGGAATTCACCGGTCGACCTTCCTGCTCTCCGCGCGCGTCTCGGACATTCGTCAGGTTTACGCGAAATCGCGCGGTAAACGATTCCGGGAACGCGAAAAATAAATCTGCCGTCGAATAAGAAAAACCTGATCGCGTGACACGCTTCCTCCCGCGTGTCGTTTGAACGGACGTCCCGTTCGCCGGGGCGAACTGGAGCGGAAATTTCGGCACGAACGAGATACTCGGAATAATAACGTTTGTTTTCAATTTTCGGGACAACCCCTCTGGTTTTTATTTCTCTGTCATGGGCGCGACGATGGTGGCACGTTTAAATTTCTTTCGGCAGACTGGCAACTGGGCTTTGATCGATGGCTCGCGTGTCGCCGATGTTCCATTTGCGCGAGGGATTTCCCGGCGATTTATGTAAAGCCGAGTACCGAGGATATTATTCGGCCGGGGCGCGAAGTCGACGACGTTTATCAGCGTCTCGCTTCCCGCTCAGTTGGACTTCATGGAATTTTGACGGAGATCCCGAGTACTCGAGAGGCGGCTTACGTCGATGCATCTCGGGGTTTAAGACTGGGATTAGCGAGAAGGCGCAAAAGAATCCGCGCGTTACCGTTGTTCGAGAATTCGAGCCTTAAGGCTGTTGGATAACTACATATAGCGCGGAGTGTGAGTGACTTCAGGGATAGGTAACGATAAACGGGCAGACAATATGCGAACTACAGGGAAATGAGGGGAATAGTGCCCCCCCCCCCCCCATTGTTCTTACGGGTCGCAAGCCCCCTCCCCCCGGATGAGATTTTCCCAATTTTTCATCAAAATCGGCTAGAATACGGTTTTGCAAGTGGTAATGGTTAATCGATTTTAACGAAGAATGGCTCGTTTTATAGAGGAAGGATGATCCATGTGGCTGAGTGAAACCGAATTTTGATAAAAGGGTTTTATCTATGCGTAAAGTTTTTTTCGAACTTTTGCCATTTTTTGAATCACAATTTTTCATATACAAAAGGTTTTATCAAAATTCGGTTTTACTCAGCGGCATGAATCATCCTTCATCTTTCGAATGAGCCATTTTTCAACAAAATTGGTCGAGAATTACGACATGCACAACCAACAACGTAAACCCTTGCAAAACGATAGGTACCAACGCCCTTAAGGCTGGGGCCACATGGACGTACTATGTGCGCGCGTAACATTTCACGTATACGCCCGTAACATGGCACGTAATTACGCTCGCGCTAAAAATAGATTACCGTTTATGAACGCGGTCGCACGAGCGACGTGCGTCAAAATACACGCGCGTAAAATGTCTCTTGACATCTCTCGACGAGCGGTGTACGCGCGTAATAGGGAAAATACCACGATAAGAATTAGACGTCCATTCCAACGCGCGTGATTTTTTATAAAATTAATGTATATCTATATATGTATACATACATGTACATATCTATATATACATACATGTATACATATATCTATCACAAACAGGGGCGCATGCACGAGGATTTTGGATGTTCAAACCACCCCCGAAATGTCAGGAAAATTTTTCAAAATAAATTGCCCGACCTAACAATTTAATAGTTATTTCAAAATTTCTCCACGAGACTTACAAATAACATAGATAGATAACCTTTAATGCGTAAATTCAGTATTTTTGTAACACAGTATCATATTTATGAACATTTTACATTTTTTCACCCCCCACCCCCACCCATCCCGAAATCTTTCGTTCCTGCGTTCGCCCCTGATCACAAGGTATGTTACGTGAGTTGTTGCGCACGTACTTAGTACGTCTGTGTGGCCCCAGCCTTAACCCAGCGATTCTGAACAGTTTTCTTCTCGAGACACGTTTACATATGGTTGGCACGTAACGAGGCCCGCAACTTAGTACACTACAATACTATCTAAAAAAGGCAAAAAAAAACAACAAACAAATGTATCTAAGTGTTTATTTAAAAATTAAAAAGATTAACTTTTATTAAGTTCAGTAAAATCTTAGCGGCCGTTGGTTGAGCACGAACCATAATTGATCCCTCGAGCGATACAATATTTACAAGTTTAACCAGTTAGCTGTTCGTCGTCTTTGAAAAGTGTGCACCTAATTTTGTCACCTAAGATGAATCGATACCGAGTATAATTAATAAACATATTTTAATAGCTCGTGGCTCGGATTGCTAAAGGCAAAATACAAAAACCACTTTGGTGTTTCCTCTTTAAAAATATCTCAACAAAATTGACAAATTATTAAGAGGCAAGGCCTTGTGTCGAGCCAGGTCCAAGTACCCGAGAATTAGAGCTCTTATGTTTTCAGAAAAGAACGAACGGGGGGTTTTCAAGGTCTGCAAGTCCCCCCAAAAAAAAGAATTTTTTTTTTAACTGCAGTAGCCTTCAGAAACGCTGCACCGAAAATGAGTAATTCGAGTACGTACGTTTTTGTGAAAATTTTGTTTATTTTTACTGAAATTTCAATTTTAATAGTAAGTCGTAAATACTTTTCTGCACGACAAGTATAATTGACATAACAGAAAACACTGCCATTTCTTCCCGGCGAGTATCGTCGTCAAAAACAGGTAACTGGTTAACGAAATAAGGGATCCGAGAGTATCGTCCGTGGGAAGCTATCTCCGCGTTCCGGTTCGAAATGTTAGGAAGCGAGTTCGACTTCTTTATTTTCGAACCCTTCGAGGAATCGCAGGAAGACAGAGAGATCGAGATCGTGGTTGAACTTCGGTACCGACTTCTTACTTCAAGTTTCAAAAATCTACTTCCCGCGCCGGAACTCGTTGAATCCAGTTACGAAGGGAAAGAGTCTGTCGAACGTGGACGTTCCGGATAGTTGGAATAAAGGGACATCGGTGGAAAAGTTTCGTCATCGGTCAATAACGCAAGACTTTTGATAAAGGTCGACGTTATATAAATTTTTTTAATTATTAACTCATCGCCAAATATCTGCAGAATTGCATTTTACATATACCGGGATGAAATCACTTTCATGATTGATATTTTCAAAAATGTTGTGGGCTAAGCGTTGTGGGTTGTGGGCTACAATGACACTAACATCGGCAAATTAAATTATTTGCACGATGACGTTTATATATTTAAAACAGGCGAATTACAGAATAAACGACAATTTATAAATAAATGAGATCATTCTGAATTCGAAGATCGACGAATCCTGTTAGCGAATGAGATTTTTCGAAACATTATTTTCCCATAACCAAACCAACGTCCAATGAGAAGATTCGCGATAACGACGGTACAGGTACAAATAAAATTCCTGAAAATACGATGCGGAGAGCGGGCGATCGCGGTCGTTATTTCGATTTGGTGACCGATTGCAGTTCCGAGAGGCCGAGCAAAAAAAGAAGGGGGGTTGGGGGGAAGTAGTAGCCCGGAAACGAGAGCAAAAGGAAGGAAAGCCGTTAACCGAATTGATAACCCATTTCCGTCGTCGAAAGGTGAGCGAAACGAGAGGACCTGGCGAGCAGCGGGGGGATCGGTAGATGTCAATATCGATTTATATGCATGCGAAGAGACTGCCGGAGAGCAACATCCCGGTAAAAGTTTGTCCAGGATTGGTAGGATGAATATTTATGGTCGTTCGCGTCGATGGAACAGGCGGAACGCGGAAAGGAGAACTCGCGGACGTCGAACGAAGAAAGATGATTCGAACGCACCGGCGTTAACGCTTTGCAAATAAAAAAAAAAAAGAACAACTCCCTTTGTACATTAACCCGCGTCTGGTTCGATGATTGTTGACGCGCAGATAATAGTATCCGCGTCGTGGGTACTCATACAAAATTGGCGCATGGTAATAGGAAAAAAAGTTTACCCTCGATAATACCGAACAACGATATATCGTTGTTAGCAATATTTGCGCAAAATGAGAACGACGATATCTGTTCCAATCTGTTTTTATTTGTCATACAAAGTTACATGATTTCAAAGATCATTAATTTTGTTGAGCAACGTATGTATATCAACTTTGCATGGTGTTTTTCGATTGGATATAACTTTAGGCACTAAACCGATTAAATATCGATGCTGTATACATTCTTTAAATTATTAACGCGTTGCGAAATCTTTGTAGAATTGCATTTTACGTATTCTGGAGTGTATCCGCTCTCGGGACTAATATTTAAACAATTTTGTGACCCAAGACGTAGTAAGGAAAAGTTTTGAAAAATGGAAGGCGTAGATACATTTCGGAATACTAATTTCGGAAAGTTAAATTCCTTACGTCTTAACGTTTACATATTTGAATCGCTTATCTCAGAAATCCCCTAAACGCCAAAAAAATAACGTCGATTACTTTGTGTTTCTTTCCTTTTTCTCCCCTCCCAGTAAGTAATTAAGCAAAAATCGACACTTATATCTAAAAGAGTGAATAGTTAGTCCTTTTTGAAATTTTTGGGAGTTTAAAGAAACCGCTTTTGTGTCGTGAAACAGTTTTTTTTATTAATCATCTCGAAAAACGAAAAACTGCACTTACGAGGTTTCTGAAACACACGATTCATTTAAAGGAGGCGAATTACAAAACAAACGTCTGTGGATAACGCTTTGAATTTACGAGACATCACTCTCAATTCGAATTCCAACGTCGAAAGTGCACTGAACAAATTCAGAATCGTTCGGACAAATATTTATCGATCGATTCGTCGCTACGAAATTTCTAATAAATATCCGAGGAACGCCGATACATCGGGCGACGCGAGCTCTTCGAAATATTATGGTGCGAGAGGCGAACAAATATTTTTCATTAATGTCACCGCGCGTAGCAGCGAACTTTGCGTTAGGCAACTTTCTCTTGGCGCGACTTGCCGCGGCTAAATTATCTTTCCACGTAGCCGGAGATAGTTTACGATGCGCCACGGAAATTTCTTTTTACCCGACGAGCCGTGCGAACGATGCCGATGCAGTTAAAATTTCTCGTAACGAGGGGATAACTTTTTCCCTCGCGAATTATTCGTTCGCTCGTTCCGAATTCGGTTCAACGTTGAAACGTCGTTCTCGTAATTTGCGACAAGCGGAATGTCTGTTCACGAAAACTTTTGTCGAACGTTGGATGAAAAACGCGCGAAAAAAATTGGTCCGCGAGAGCGATACGGAAATGTTGTCGCGTCTTCCCGAGTATCGTGGGCGTTATTAACTAGTTAGTTATTGTTGACGAGCATACTCGCCACGAAAGATGGCGATATTTTGTATTGCCCTCGTTATCCAATTTGAATTGAAATTTAAGTTGAAACTAAAATATCTTCGTAAATCTTGTGGCCATATTTTGAAACAAGGAATACGAAAGTAGTATCTCTATTTTTTATGTGTTGTTATCTTATGATTTTAGATGTGCTGTATTATCAATTGTTTGATTAGTGCGTTGTTTATTGACTTTATCATGAATCTGAGCCCACCAGTCGGTTCCGCACTAAAGTTTGAGCAACACTGTGTTGCTGACTCAATTTAACTAAAATCTGAGATAAGTGGTGTATTCGATTATCACGTTATCTATTGACTTTATCATAAATCTCAGCCCACCAATCAATTACGCACTAAATTTAGAACAAAACAGTCTTGCTAATTCAATTTGACTAAAATGTGAGATAAGTGGTGTTGCTCCTTAAGCGACGATATGTTCATTAAATATAATACGCTCGTGTCATCCCTTCATCTTTGGTACACAATTCAGACGCGCACTTTTCAAAGAAGCCGCAACAGCTGACTGATTAAGTCTCACGCGGACGAACGACGCGCGTAAACGCGCACGACGGTTCCAGGATCCACTGGAACGGTCTTGTCGAGAATAAGAGCGAGAATGTAGGTACCAAAGTAGTCGTGCGAGAAACACGACACACTTGAGCGCCCCGAAAGTTCCAAAATAACCGCCAATCGGAGCCCACCGGGCGCTGGTTTGGCTCATTCAACCTATGTCCAGGTCACCGTTTGCTCCAACTTTTATGGCCGCCCCTTTTCGTTTATCTTTATGGCATAAGAGCGCGGGGCGAATAGAAATTTCTTTAAACCCCACGGCGAGCTTAGGGGAGGCGCGAGATAAGAATTCGCTACTCGATGATCGACGATAGGATCGACCGGAGAATACTTTCGCGACACTTCCCTCCGTCCGAAACTCGTGGTAAATCGCGACGCGATCTTAAATCGATGGATCGTTCGTGCGAACGGAGAAAGACGTCTGAGGAGAGTATTGAATTAATCAAAAAGAATTGAATTTGCACACCCGTCATTCGAGAGGATTCGCGATTCTCGTTGCAGCTTCAAAATCTACGTATCCGACGACGCGTCTAATAATAGACGAGAATGGAGACGCTTAGGTTTAAGTTTCAAAGCGTGCGCGCGCTCGATGAAAAATCTTTTGCTTCGAGTTTAAAGAGAACGGCGAGCGATATAATCGCTCGATAATGGGATTCGCAGATTTTTTTTCCATGGTTGCATAATCTATCGAGTAGCGTGTGTCGCTCGTACGAGGATTTAACCTTGTAATTAGACACTTCTTTTCTCTCTCTCTCTCTCTCTCCCTCCCTCTCTCTCTCCCTCCCTCTCTCTCTCCCTCCCTCTCTCTCTCCCTCCCTCTCTCTCTCTCTCTCTCTCTCTCGAACGCGAAACGCGATTATGCGATCTCTATGCAACGATGGCAATATCGTTGCATCGCGTCGAAGGATAGCATGGACCAACGACACGGCAAAAATAAGGAAGTCCAGGATGATATAACGAGGGCATTCCTCGAGTTTTAATTACAACCTTGCCTCGGCAACGGTTGCAGTTTTTTCTGCCTCCCCTTTTTATCCGCCGCTCGCTCTCCTTTATCCCTGATCGATTTCCTGCTCCAAGTTTGTAATTACAGAATCAGGTCGTCTCGCGCAACCCTATTGCTTCTTTATCCATCGTTTTGTTCCTACTTTGTGTTCTTTCTTTTCTTCTTTCTCTTTCGCCCCCCCCCCCCAAGCCTCCCAACAAGGGGACTTTTCCGCGCGGTAATTTATTTCGCGCGAATTATTTCGATTTTCCACGATTTTCATGGAATTTCTGATACGCGCAAATCTCTGAAAAGCTTTTACGTTCGTACGTTCCGGAGAAAACAAGCGGAAGAATTACAGTGGCGCGCATTTTATCAACGGTCGCCTGCCTCCCGCGTGTTTCGCGCTCGTATCAGCGTTTACGAGGGAGATTGTGAACGCACCTTTAGTAACGCTCTCGGCAGGAGCCGTTGAATATGCGAAACCGGGGAAATATATTCAGAATCCCAGGTAACTCGGCGGATAAATTTTATCGTACCCGTAGAGGAACAAAAAAAAATGAAAAAACAGCGGCCCGTCCTTTCGCGGGTACGTTGCATTTTTCGAAATTCATATTTCGTCCGAAAAATATTTTTCCAAAGCAGATCTTTTGCTCGGATAATATTTTCCAAAGATTCCAACGAAGTTCGATAAACAACGATTCTTTTAGAAAATTAAACGATCCGGAGCAGAAAACTCGCGAAAAAGAGAGGAAAGTTTTATTCGCAACTCGTAAATTTCTCGAACGCCAGAGCGATTTATATTTCTTTCCGAGACGCAAACTTGTACTTCTCGCGATTTTTCTCCCCCGCATGTTAAAATAACTAAATAATAACTCGATAATAAAAATATAATTTACTTTTAACTTCAATTATGGAATTTTTTATCGCCGTCCAACCACGCTATCGGTTAATTTTACAAAAATTGAGAAGAATCCTAACATTGCACGCATGACCGTATCTAGGGTGGGCTTAGACCCCAAAAAATGTTTGCGCTACCGAAGAATACCAACATCATTAGTAATGACATATTTCCCCATTATTATTAATTCACCCACGGTCAACGGAAATCGATATTCCACGGTATCGATTCGACCGTACGAGAACCATCTCCCCCCGCCCAGAAATTATCCAAACCTACGACCATGAATTCACGGAATAAGTCTCAACGTTAATGGAGATAAACGTATACGCTCGTCTACGAGCGGCCGTTCATCCAGGATTTCGGCAATGCGATCATTAAGAGCGGTCATTAAGCCTGATCGTTAGGAGAAGGTCGTCTTGGTTCGCGGGGCAGGAGTATCGAGGTACTCCCCCCCCCCCCCCCCCCCCACACACACACACACACACAGGTGTAATGCCGACCGCGTGTACATCGAGAACGAGCATCCTAGCCCTGTTCGAGTTATCCAACGCCATGATTCCGCATCCCGGTAAGCGTACCTCCGCCAACATTGTCCAGTAATTGACCCTGAACCTCGTACCGTTACAATCTTACTAACTACACACCTGCTTCGTCGGTGTAATTAGTTACGACTGGCGCAATTCAAATCGTACCACTAGGCTCCCCGTTACTACGAGGCACAGGGAAATCTGCGCGAACGCGCCTGCGCGTTCGTACGAGCGTTAACAGTTTGCGAAAACGGATGCGTAATCGAGAGGAAGTTGAGTTTAAATTGTTCCTTTAGCGCGAGGATCTACCGACAGGTGTAATTTAAAACAGGTGTAACGAAGGCCGGAGTCTGATGGTTATAAATAAATTTCGATTTTTTTTCTATAATAAAACAAAGTCGTACTCGGGATATCGTCTAAGCGCTTTCCCGGTATTAATAAAATACAGAATCAGTTCATTCTGACGACGACTAACTAATGACGACGTTCGTTGTATCAATATAATCTTTAGAATACAGTATCGATCAATGATCGTTGGTATACAATCGATCCCCTTAACCCCGGGGTTAGGGTAACGAGAATTAATTCATTGCGCGTAACGCGTTGCTAATAATAAACGATAGTAAATGGAGCGTAATTACGCTCCACCCTCGGGTTATAGGGGCACGGCTGCTGACTGTACATACATACGTAAGTTGTTACGGAACGGCCGGGCGATTGGATGGAAAACGCGGTACCGGTCGAAGCTCATACCGGTCCCATGTATAAAAACGTTAAACGGGTCGAGGAAAGGCGAGTTTGCATGCACGGGGGTGCTTGCCGCTGAATCATCGATACCGGGACACGTGGCGAGAGGCCCGAGCGTATCACTGATAAGGCTCGCGACACGGCCAGCCCGAGGAGATAAACTGCCTTTCGATGCGTTGTCCTGGGAGACCCTGAGATAAGGCTAGAATTCCGTTGGAAATTCACGGTAAAGTCGGGTGGTAACGTCTGAGCGCGGGATCAAACGTAAATAAAAGTTCGCGTGAAAATTATGTCTACGCGAAAGGGCGTATGTACCTTCTTCCGTCAGCGCGAGGAGCTTTAAAGAATTTATCTCGGCTCCCGAAGCGAGAAGGGGAGACGGATGGAAGAAATAGGAAATGTTCGAAGCGTCACTCAAATTGGCTCGATTCGGTTTTCCAATTAAGAAAGAATATTACGTGCCTGCGAGTAATTGTGTTTAATAATATTTGAGATTTTTACTGGAAATAGGAAGAGTTTTAAATCCTCTTACATATAAATAAAAGATACAAGATCTAGCGTACTTTTACTTGGCCCGAGGCAAGCCCTTGTCTCTTGATTGTTACGGACGCTAGGCGAGCGCGAACGAAGATTTGGCATTATTTATAAAAAAAGAACATTTATTATACAGAGCACAACCGCTCATATCGAGAGCTCGAATAACAACTTGAAGGGCTCGGCCGAACAACGAGATAAGCGCCACTGCGCGCATTCTATGGGAGAGGTGTAAGTCTACGTCTACTTTTCTCTACGCGATCAAACTCAAGAACAAACTCGGCGGACCACGCGCGGAGCATCCGTCGAACGCTGGCGACGGACGTTACGCGTTCAAAGTTCGCGTAACGGAAAGCCGCATACGGACGTGTAACATACTCGCGTAACAAACACCGTATTGCAACTCTGTCACAAATACATTCACATTTTACCGACCCGGCTGAACGTTTCACTCACGCGACAACAGTCTTTCGGCCATAAACGCTACACTGACATCGGCTCTGTTTAATTATATGCGCGATTACTTATATGTTCTTATCCTTATGGCTATAGAAATGTTAAAGCAAAGCTTGTAAAAGTGCTTACTACGTTCTTCGCCCTCTGTTATTATAGGGTAATTAAATCTAATAACATATTTAGATACAAGCATCAGGTAAAAATAGATGATTTGTAGACTATCAGTCAGGTAAAGTGTTAATAACGCGACTTAGTGTAGTTAGATGTGTAGGATACAATATTTTAAGGTAGCAGTTACTCCGCAGGAATGTACCGAATATGAGAGCCGGCACACCAAGTACGTTCCGTTACGTCACGTCGCGTCTTCCCTTGTGTTCAGAGGAGAAGGAGGCATTGAAACACTGCGTTCGTCTTTTTTCGATTAGAGGGAAAACGCGACATGACGTAACGAAACGTATTTGGTGTGCCGGCTCTCTATACGTGTTGAGCGAGCGCACAGCGAGTACGCAGAGTGCGTGAGAGTGTGGGAGACAGAGAAAAACAAAAGCGCGCAAAGAAGAAGAAGAAGAAGACGCAGAATAGTATTGTAGCGAAGAAGAAGTGCGTCTGTGCGATTGCTTTCCTGATCTTTTTTCTAATAAAATCGTATTCATTCTGTATTTAATAAACTGTGCGCGCGTGCTTTCGTTCCGGCCCTTCCCTATTAAAAGATCCCACATATGTGAGAAGATACGATCCTAAGTTTATTGCTGTACCGTATTGCGCGATACGCGCGTATCTTGCAAATCTGTACCCGGCTGAAAAAAACGCATCACCCTTCTATCGCGGACGGGCACGCCTCGCGAAACGTAAATGCGAATAAAAGGCTCGAGTCTGGATAAAGGGGGCTACTTAATTACAAGAAGACGTCGGCACGCTCCAAAAGGGGGGAGGCGAAAGTAACTTTTTCTATCTCTTAATAAAAATGATTACCGCCAAGAAGGCCGGCGCTCGCGTCGATAACTAATTTCAGGGAAGTCTAGCCGGGGTCGATCGTGTAGGCGTCGCGACGCTAAAGGAGGGTCGGGCATAGCTATTTTCCAGGGGTTGCCGCGGCGCGCGACGGGGTTCATTTCCATACCGTAATGTACAGCGCGTCGTGGACCATAGAAAGGGGTGGACCACCGGGGATTTGAATATACGTTCGTGCGCGCCCTAACAGGAGGGAGGGCGGGAAGAGGGTAGCAAAGTTTCTGAAAGCTCTGTACTTTTCGCTGCGCAACAAAGGACGCGTCGCGTTAACGAGTCAGATTAATCCGATCTTGGCGCGTTCGGTTCTTAAGCTTTCAAGGGACGTGATTTTTGCGTTATCACTCAAACCTTCGCGATCACTTTGCTTCAGTCGTATTCGTGCAATTTATTATGTCATCATTTGCCATCATAATTGTAATGCACAACGCGGTGGATGTTCAAAAATCAATAGACTGATAACTTATAGGAGCAGTGTCGTATTTTATTAAGTATATTTAAAAGTATAAAATGCAAGACCATCGTACAGGCGTATGAACTTCGTTTCTCTGGTATAGAAAATGATCTGAGAATGCTATTTGGTGTTTCGTAGTAATCACTTCTGATGTTGAAAGTATTCTGCTTAAAGGTTCGTAATGTTTTGAAAAAGGAAAGGATCGGTAGGTTTAAGGAACACTATTATCTATCGAAAAGGATGTGGAAGGGATGGTGAGTGAGATGTTGTGGTGGAAAGCAAAAGAGGTGAAGTACTAGGAGTTTGGACGATGAACTAGTGATAAGGAGGAAGTAGTGATTCAGGGTCCAAGACGATTCCAGCAATGTATAAAATATTTACTATACTAACTTATAACTAACCTTATAACTAGAGAATTAAATAGGGATTGGTCGGCACATTACATAATATTGGTTTATGCCGATGGTTATAATTACACTCCGGATGTTTATGCAAAATGAATTATTTTTATGCTGACTTTAAAGGGATTTTATGGAACAAATGCGCCGAGGATGCGTGAAGTGTACGTATAACGTATGATATAATGCATAAAAGAATGCATTTTGCATAAACATCCGGAATCTAGTTATAATATAGTCAAAGTACTTGTAATATTGGCATAAGCCAATATTATGATCATTCGAAACGTACAGTGGGTGAGAGAAATATTTTTCGTTCCTCCACATAAAACAACCAAAACGTATCTTATTTGCACTTTATTCTACTTCACCAACTGTAATTCAATTTTTCTATTCATCAGTAAAAGAAGAAAACAATTTGCATTTGAGGTTAAACGCAAGTATTTCGGTATATCGATACGAGAGTTCAAAGTTAAGCGGCATCGCAGAGGGTTAAAGGGGATGTACGAATCCATTACTGTTGTCCTCCGAAATCGAATTACTTTTACAACGAGATTCGGAACTCGTGTATCTCGAGCGCAGGCACAATTTTTAATTGTCCGCTTCGACGCGATATTAATGATACGCACAAAAAAAATAGTAAAAATAGCGTTGCGAATTCCATACCGTAATTTCTTCTACGTTTTTATGATGTCGAGCTTGCAGAGATTTTTGCGTAATATCGACCTATCGAACGAAAGAATTATCAATAATACGGCCTCAAGGCGATACTGCCTCCACGCCACGCGAATACGATTACAACGCGCGAAAGGAATTCTCACGCGAGAACTATAAATTTGTTCCGATCTTGTTAACGAGCGAACGCCTACCGCGTACGATGTAACGCGACGAACCTTCCTTTCTAGTTTCGCCGTACAACCATTCACGATTATTACGTTATCGCTTCCAGCGACGAAGATAAGGAGCAAACTTCTCTCAACGGAAGATAGTTTCCCGGAAAAGCCGTACCCCGACGAGCCGCTTCCTACGATTTCCCAGTTTTTTTTTTCACGCGTGGACCCCAGACGTAATTTGACAATTTCTCTCCGCACGATTCCGCGCCGAGGGAAAGACGAGCCACCCTCGGATCGTGTTTCCGTCGAAACGTCGAAGGAGCCGATTTCCTTTGGAAAGCAAGGTTCTTTTTTTTTCTTTGTCGTCAATGAGCGCGCACGGTGGACGACGAGTCCCGAAAATCTTGGGTGTTACGGGCACCAGCTGCTCGTCCCCGGCAAAGGTTCCGTTTTCACCAGCTGTTCGTCCTCGTTGGTTCGCACAAAGGACTCGGTGTGCACGATCAACTCGAAAGGAAGAGAAGTTTCGGTGGTCGCTCGAACGTGGGAGGGCTTCGGGAACGACAAAAGGCCAGGTTGCTACCTGTGCACGGATGCCAGGTGCTCCGCCCGCCACCCCTCCCACCCTCCCTACCTACCTCCCTCCCCCCGACACCCCTTTTCTCCTCTTACGGACGAAACAGTGGACCCGGACCAGTTTCGAGGTAATACTCAGGTAAAACGGCGGGCATGTCCTTGCAACCTGCGCCACGGGCCCCGCAGGTTTCTCATATTTATACACGTAAACGCGATATAACTTACATCGGTCGCGAGAAGGGCCGCCGTCACGGTAAAATTCGTTGTCATATTTTAATCATTCCTGCTACGCGGTTTAATTAAACTCGCGGTTTAATGCACCGTGGTCCGTTTAAGTGTCAGATTTTTGCGCAAGATTTAAGGTCGCAGCTGCGGGAATTTGATTTCTATTCTCGCGCGCGAGAGATTAATGAAACAAAAATTCTTTGCGGTGAATGCGCGTGGCCATTGCGAATTTCATCCGTAGAAAGTTTTGCGCGAGAAGAACGATGGTTAATAACCATTGCGCTCTCGTCAAAATTCTTGAAATATTTCGAATTATACGTTTGTATTAAATCAAGGTACATTTTATAGTTACACCGCGCAAATTTTGGAGACAAAAAGAAACGAACGTGGATCGACGCAATTTGCAAATTGAACAAAGAGACGCGCGATAAGCGTTAATACTCTCGGCTCGCGTGGTGTAACTATAAAATGTACCTTGATTTAATACGGAACGGTATTTGAATCCACGAAACTTCTGGCACGCAATTCCGTGGCATGTCCATTGCTACTTTCGCGCGATGGCGGTTAGATATCCGAAGTGCGAGTAAAACCGGCGTCGCTTCCTCTTAAAACTCCCTACCGATCGAGTTATGGTTATGGAACTATAAGAGCAGAAACGCTCGTGAAAATCCGGAATACCGCTGGCTTTGTTATTTGTTCTCGACAAATGCCGGAGAACAAATATTCCCGCGTTTTGTGGCGCGCTTAAAAATAAATCCACTTCGTAGACCGCGGACTCGAAATTCCAATATTCGCGTGAGAAAAGCGAATGAATTGAAAATTCACCTGATAAATACTTTTCGATACGAAAATCAAAAGTTAATCGAGTGCCAATATGGAGAGCCTGTTAGTTTCGTTTAAAGTCGACAATTTTTCATTTCTGCGTGCGCCGATCGCTAATGTTCTATGGTATAGGAAAAAATATATTAAACGGTATTATATTAATATTAACAAATGAAGTTAGTAATCGACAGTATCGATTCGATTTAGAATGAGAAATTGACTTGGTGTTATTATCTGGTTGTTAGAAAAGGAACAACGTTCAATTAAACGTCATTAAAAAGATCTTGCGAAACAACCGTTTGAGAATCGTTATATCAAGTTAAGTTAACCGTTAATGCCAAAAGTAAAATTTGCGTAATAATTTGTTAGCAACGCGACGAGTCATTACGGTCGCTCGCATCATAATTTCATTAAGAAACGGCCAGACGTTGTTTAACGATCGACGGGAATTAACCAGTTGGCTTGTTGCGACCTGTACGAACAGTCCGCCCCTAAATTGTGTCGCAAAGATCAAGCGATGCCGATTATATTATATTTAACAAACATACTTTAATAGTTTTTGACTCGGATTACTAAAGAAAAAATACAGAAACCACTTTCGTGATCCCTGTTTAAAAATATTTCCACAATACTTACTAATATATCTTGGTTATCACTCAAATTTAACGCTATTCCTACCGACACATCATATACAAAATATTCCTACCGTGACCGTTCAAATGACTGGTCTTTATAATAATATTGAATGCAAATATTGAATGAAGATAATTTAGTAATAAAAAATGTTATTTCTTTTACTTAGAAATAGATGACGTATCTTTTAATATTTAACTCACTAACATTTAAGTTAAGTGGTTGCAGAATAATGTTGTATGTAGGAATATCTGGATGAAATTTATGAAACGGTCATTTGACCGGTCGGTGGTAGAAATAGTGTTAAATCGAAATAACAAATTGTAGCGACTTTCCCGCATGATGAGTATAATCGTGGTAACTCGAAATACTGCATTTTTCGTGACCATACACTCGTTAAAAACAGCTGACTGCTTAAACGCACGAATTCGCATTCGCGGCAAAGTACCGCAGAAGTCGGTACATTTGATAACGTGGGTGATTACATCATTGATTGAAAATAAAAACTGTTAAAAACTTATTAGTTTGAAATAAACGAAATTACTTTCCGGTCCCCCTAATAATTTCATCGTTTAGTAAAAGATGTCAAATGATAAACGAACTAACGCAATTTATTTGGATATTAGTGAAATATAACCTTTTGGAAATTCGACGTTTAGTTTTAACCTTCCGTTAGTCGCACGTATTTTCAGGCCACCGATAGTCGCGTCTACCTCGCAGGTGCTTCTACCTGTGTATCAATATTTTTCGATCGACGAATATAAAAAAATAATTCTGCAAAAGGGAGAGCCGTCGCGGTTCGTGCGAATAAATTTTGCAAAAGGCAACGATCGAGTTCATCTGGCGGGAAGGCGGTCTCGGAACATCTGGAGAGCGCGTAGAAAACGATGTAGGAACGGACCAGCTGAGATCCGGAGAGGGATAACGACGGGAAAGGCCCCGCTAACGTGGCGCTAATTCCACGCCGTAGGCTCGATACGCGTTTGCGTTAGTTCGAGTTAGTAGCTACCTGCCACGATTGACAATTAACGGATTTGCGAGTGAGATAGGTCGTTGCGTAAACGTGCCAAGGTTGCCTTCGGGATCGGACGTTTTTACGGCGAAAAGGTTCGTTGATCGAGGGAAAGAGAAAGAGCAAAGGGGAGCGATCGCGAGGAGGGAATAAAGATCCTCAAACGACGTCCTTGGGAAATACGAACGGGAAAATTCAACGATACCGATCGACGTGAGATCGCGTGGTATCGGTACGACGTGCGAGCTAAGTTCCTCGCTGCTATGCGTTCGCGCGCCTGGTTCTGCGTGGCGGTATGACGAAATAGGGAGAAAACTTTTCCGAGGAATAATAACCTCGTTTTCCTCCTGGCTGATCACCGAAAGGAATTAGTAATAGTAACGGGACGAACGCGAACGATGGAAGAATTTCCTCGTATTCCACGATTTATACGTTCATCGCTAATCGATTGCGAGAAAATCGCTAAACTTCGTTACGCCTTGCTATCGTTGCGAAAAATTGTTTCGAGAAGACGGAAGTTTGAGGAAAATACGATCCGTCGAATCGTTCATGCTCCAAACGTTGCATCGCTTCGCTGAAATTGCACATTGAGCCTTTTAGCGTCGAGCGGAAAAGTTGTACCTAAGCGAGAAATACCGAGTCGAGTAGACGCATGCTACTCGACAAAATTAAAGATCTCTGAGATCCTGTAAATTTATATGATAAAAAGTTTCAGAGAATTCCGTCTACGCTCGGTTTAAAACGCGAAGCTTCTACCTTCGCGTACCGCGAGCGATTCTTCTCGATGGATTTCCAATTTATTTTAGGACAGACATCGTCGTTGTCACTTTTCGCAAATATTGGTAACAACGATATATCGCTGTTGGGCACTATAAGCGTGAATATTCATGTTTCCTCCACGCTTTGTCTTCTTTTTAGAACAGCGGTCGCCGCCAACCGGTGGGTCGCGGACCACTGATGGTCAGCGAGAAAATTTTGGTGATCGCCGGAAAAATTTGAACATTATTTGCAATTTTATTTGATTAACCTTTAGGGAGGCGTGTGTTGCAAAATCGTTATGTACAAAAGTATTGTATTTATGAAAGAAAAGCTGTCGACTTAAAATCTCTGGATAAGGACATCAGACTCATAGTATGCACACTATAAACTATAAAATATAAGTGATCCGTAGAATTTAGAGTTATGGATTTAGTGTTCCGTAAGGTCAAAAAGGTTGGCCACCGCTGGTATAAGTGACCAACTTTCGATCTTCCTGGCAAAGATCCAGAAGGCATTTGACTAACCCCCACCCCCAGTGTTCTATCGCCTATTTTCTTTGGCATATATGGTATAAAATGATGAACACGGCAGACGCTGCAGCTCAAATGACAGTTTCTTAAATTTTGTCTAGAATTTAGAGTTTACAATTTAGAGAGTAGAATTTAGAGTTCTGAATTTAGTGGTACCGCTGCTGCTCTAGGACGCAATGTTTCATGATCACCCCGCGCTTCGTCGACGTAGATTTTCGCACCGCGAATTAACGCAACTGACGGAACAGTTCGAGCGAGGTATTTTCAGTATTGCGATATACTCATTATCCCGAGAAAAGCGCGCTCATTCGCTCGCGCGTTTAATCACCACGCGTGGTACCGCAATTATAAAATTGTCTCGTATTCTTCCAAGAGTCTGGTTCCCTCGATTCTCACCGGCCTGTTGGGTATAACTGAGCGCGAAAGGAGTAATTTTTCCTTTTTTTGCAGAAACAACTTATCCTTGCTGCTGTAAGAAGCGATTGTTCTCGCGTAATAAGAAACTCCCGGGCGCTGCCTCTCGCGCGATATTTCTTTGTTACGCGTCATAAAATCCTTGCTATAAGCGGTTACCGTCACCTGACGGTATTCCCTTAAACGCATTATAAACGACAGGGGCGCGAGGAGTATTCTCCATCGCTTGTTATCTATAAATTAAATATTCCGCGAAGGAGACCTCCTTGTAAGAATTTCAATATCGCCGCGTGACGCGACGCATAGCGAAAATGAAATTAAAAAAAGGAACCGTGAAACGGATCCGGTCACGACGGGCTTTTGAACGAGAATGAGATCAATATCGAACAATGCGTACAAAGTACAGGCTTACCATGAATATGCAATTGTGCTAACCATCGAGGTAACGTAACATTTTTTAAATTCAGATAATTCACGTATAACGCGGGTTATACATTGTGGGAAACTATGGTTTAACGCGATATCTGCTTTGGATAGTTTTATATACGTACACTATGACAAATCTAATTTTTGTAATTTTGTAAGTTCAGTTTCACATTAACGCGGAATTTTTTTTTTAAACACAACCTCCGCGTTACAACGAGAGTTATCTGTGTATCGAATAGAAAATCGTGTGCTCCCTCGTTACTCGCTTCGAGGCTAGCTGTAACTAGTATCTTTCTCGAGGAGATGATAGAACGGGAAAAGTTTCGGCGAGGGTGCCGATCCAGCCAAATTCAAGTAGCCAATTAGAGCACGGGACTCGTTTTTCCCGATCGCGATTATTTCTCACTGGCATTTACACTTCCGTCCCCCGTGACCCCTCGCCTGCCTGGCTACTCTTTCAACCGCCGACCCACTCCGTATATTTCTTCCGAGAAACTTCGTTAGGAATTATATCGAGTCGGTACCAAGTGCTCTCGCTTATTAAGAGGTTTCCTATTAGTAGTCCGCCGCAGTGGCTGCCGCGTAGAGGAAGAAAAGAAGCGAAAGGTGAAGGGGGCGACTTGCATCGCTCTTTCTACCGTCCCCTTTCTTATTTTTCTTTTTTCCCTCCTTCACCCATCTTCCGTTTTCCCGTCCGACCTTACGTCGGACAACGCTCTGCGGAACCGCGGAGAATCAGTTTTCCATACTTCGATTGAAATCGGTTTTCCGAGAAAAGGAGGAAGATCGAAAGTAATTGTTTCCTGTGGGCAGAAGGGAAACAAGAAACAGTTGTCTCGACTGGCGTCTGGAATTAATTAATACCATCGAACCAACGCGAAGAATAGAGGAATAATAATTGATGAGAGAAAAGGTACTTCCCTTTAAGATGATTTTAAACTTCCCGAAATTTCTCGAGCGAATATTAATATCTCTTTGGATGAAGTTTCCAATTTTCTAAAATTTGCCAGTTTATTTTCTATACGACAGAATATGAATATTAAATTCATATTCTACATATTGGACACGAGTGTCACCGAAGGAATCAATTTTACAATAATCGTGAAACAGAATCATAATTACAATATTCGTTATAAATTTAGCCTCGTACCCCTATTATTTTATTTTGATTAACAATCGTACCCCTAATTATATCCAGGACAACGAAGTTTAATTAGCGTCGCCCTTTCGATGACGCTTAGCGACTCTCAAAGGTACCCCCGTCGACCACCTACGATCAGCCGTCTATAAATAATTTGCGAGGGGGGCGCTGCTAAAGAGCGAACGCGCGTGCAACGTCCATCGGGGTGCGGCTTCCACTTCGTTCCGGAAGAAGCGCGAGAGAACTTCTCTCTCGAAGATGAAACGAATGTCGGGGGGGTTTCCCCGTAACGCACTCCCCGATTTCTGTATAGGTACGCGCGTTTATACACGCACGCGTTCGTACCCGTGGTTTCTTCGCGCGATCTCCATTACCCAAACACACCATGCGCTATTACTGTCTTGTCACGGAGCAAGGACAGCTGAGGCTTGAACGCTAAGATCGAGTCATCCGTCACGTAGAGCGACCGGTACTTCCCCGAGGCACCTGAAACCCTATCGGCGGATTAAAAAGGGGCGCGTCTTCGAGAGGTCGGATCGATCCCTCTTAATCGACGAGGCTAATGACAGATTTTTAAGAGAAAATATTCAAGTATCGCGAACAATCGATATTAGAGTTATTCGCTTGGAATCTCTGAGATTTACATTTTGCGTATCTCGATTTGGAAGTATTAGAGGGGCAGAAAAGTAATGGCGTTTTTTTATTACATTACATTCAAACAAATAAATCGCAAAAACCAATTGACTTATTGAGCCGGCGTTGAAAATTTGCATGCTAGATGGCAAAATGTTGGTGATAACGTGGGTGATTACATCGTTGATTGAAAATACGAATTGTTAAAAATGTATTAGTTTGAATTATACGACATTACTTTCCGGTCCCCGTGATAATTTCATCGTGTAGTAAAAGATGTGTAATCATAAACGAACTAATGTTTATTTATTTGGATATTAATGAAATGTAATCTTTTGGAAATTCGACGTTTAGTTTTAATCTTCCGATAGTTGCACGTATATTCAGGACACCGATAATCGCATGTACCTCGCAGGTGCTTTTACCAATGTATCAATTTTTGTCGGTCAACAAATATACAAAAATAAGTTATCACTCATTGTACAATGTTTTTATTGTTTTTAACAAATTGTATACGTACAATAATGAAAAGAATAAAAACTAGTTTGTAATACCTAATTTTAACGCCTTTAATTTAACGCTTCAATATGTACCTCACAGAAACATGCTATAAATGCAAGGTTAACGGCGAGACAATGACTATAGATTCTAAATAAAAGATGTAAAATTATAAACACACTAACGTAACCTATTTGGATGTTAGTGAAAACTAATCGTTCGCAAATTCGTCGTTTAGTTTTAGTTGCGGGACAATGTTTATGGATTCCAAGTAGAAGTCGTTAAATCGTAAATAAACCAGTATAATGTATTTGGATATTAGTGTAAAAATAAACGCTCGTAAATTCGACTTTAGAAAATTATTCTATTCGCGTACCTCTCGTATTTCGACGCAGGTGATTAAAAAGGATTATAATTAGGGCAATGAAAAGAATTGACGTTAAGGTATCCGACTCTCGGACCGAAATTTTTGACAAACTTCGCTATTTAAATTTAATAACACCGTAATGTTGTTAGGCAAAACGAGCTCAGGGAGCTGTGCTTTTTTTACTCCGCGGGGGTACGTTACTCGTTAAGTAATACGCGCTTCTGCTTAATTATCGTTGAATAAAAATATTCTCGCGTTGGCACGAAAGTAAGCGGAGCTGCTATTTTTCTCATGACACTCTAACGCGAAGTTACGGCGTCTACGTTTATCGCGCCGGGATAATCTTTCTCGTTTGCAGGGGTAGAATATGAAATGAGCAAATAACCGGAGCCACGAACTTCGCGAAGAGCGATGTCGATGGACGAATCGGTCAATTAATTTACTCGAATTCAGCATGCAACTGAAATTACGTCTGGGAAAAGTTTCTTCGTAGACGCGTCGAATATTTAACACTTATAAAAAAAAAAGTTCATGGCTGATCGCGCCATCGGAAATCAAATTCAAACTCGTTTAAAAAAAAAGGAAGTAACAAATCCCACTCTTCAATTTTTCCCGACTCCGCGTTGGAGCGCCTTGTCGTAAAACTTGAGAACAGAAGATCGATAATTTATTTTTTTTTCTCATTTATTCAATCGTTCATTTATTTTCATTTATTTGTATTTGCCTTTTTAACCGTGAACCGCTCATTATCGAGCAAAAATTATTTTAACCAACGGACGAGGGTCTCGACGCGGCAGAACGCGCGAGGAAAACATTTTTTCGAACCAAGTAAAATATTTCAAAATCCATTACGAAGATCAAAAGAAGCCAGAATTTAAGCCGTGTCTCTCCTTTGTACTGACCTAGCCCCCACCCGCCTCTCCTGCCTTCCGCCCGCCACCCAAGCAAAGTCTCGCGTTTAAAAAAGAATTCGCGTTACGCGAACAAACGACCGCCACCCTCGTATCGCGGTCGCGAAGAGGGAAAATTCGATCTGGCGCCTCGGCAAGGAATTACATCCGCGACGTAACAGATTGATCGAGCGGCGGACTTGAAAAGCGGAATACTTCCGTCGAGTTTAGCGGTAATTCAAACATATTTATAGGCTAGCAGAAGAGACCGTTGAATATCGTGGCAAAGTATCAAACGCGAGTCACTCCGAAAGTAAGTACGTGGGATTCTCGTTAACCACTTAGCGTTCTTCGCAAAAGAAACAGTTTACTAAGGATGAGGTTGTAACGCTCCGAAGAAGCTGTCGTTTATTTACGAAAGTCGTATATATCGCACGCCCCGAAGGAGCGACTATTCGCGAGAGGCGTACACGTACTCACCGATACCGTTGTTCATTTGCAAAGGGCGTAGATAAAACGGAAGAATAATCTTTTATTTACGAGAGCCGTATATATACGTCCACCAACGTTATTAGCGTAACGCGTTTATACATGGCGTTCTCGCGTTATACCGTGTTCCATTTAAAGAAATTAAAATTCAGTTTCGTTTCTCGATAAATATTGCTAATACACCCAACTCTTTTTTTACGTGGTGGAAACGTTAATCCGAAAATTGTGTAAAAAAGATTACTGAGATTTCCTAGTAGAAGTGTGGTAAAACGTGCATTTATTTGACACATAGGTACCAAAGATTGCAATTTGTACTAGACTGTTTATACTCGCATACATAATTACATAATTAATTAATACAAAATGCATTGTTTTTATACTGACTTTAAAGGGATTTTGTGAAACAAATGTGGAAAGTATGCGTGCAACATACGTATAATATATTATACGAATAAAATAAAACATAATAATACATTAATAATTCATTAAGTACATAAAATAATGCACAAAATAATGCATTTTGCATAAACATACGGAGTCCCGTAATTATAATCAATTTTTTTTAAAAAGAAGACTTTATTTCAACCGTGTAACTTCAAATTCGTATAAAAAAAAAGAGTTGGGTGTATAAAAAATTACTTTGTTTATACACATTATTCCCCGTGCCCCATGTATTCACGGCTCGTTTGACGAGTAAACCCAATTTTTTTTTTTTTTAATATTCCCACACGCAGAATTTTGATACGTTCAAAGGCAATTTTGCTCCGTGCGCAGCGACGTTCGTGACGATCAAACGTCGCGGGACCAGTTTCGCGTAGCGCAATGTCCCAAACGGAGGGTGCTTGCCAAAGGGTTAAAGTAGGAAAACGTTCCTTCGTTAGAAGAGAAGGGAGTTCCTTAGTACCGAGAAAACGCCGGGAGATTAAAGGAACAGACCTAACGGCTCTCACGAACAATGTTGGAAACGGTTACCTCAAACATTTCCCGATTATCGGGAGGAAACGGTGAAAGTTGTTTATCTCTGTCGATGCGCGTTTTCTTTTGCTCGACGCTCGAGCGTTCGTTCGATGGAAACATTTCGATGCGACGCGCCCAGCTGCCAAATCGACGCGAGCGTCGTACAGTACGCTCTTTCTACCCCTGAGACGATAAATCCAGCCTCAATCGCGCGTGGGAAAATCGTGATCGCGCACCGCCCTCGCGTACGTTAAAGACGTACAACGATCTACGTCAACGTAAAGTCAACGCGTAACCTTCCCTGAATCTCCGTATCGCGGAGATGTACTCGTACCCGTTATCACAGCGCGACCTTGAAACGCGTGTCGCTGACAGAGAAGTTTCAATCGATATTTATCGCACGGATAAACAAATTGGGCGACACCGCGAGCCTATAACAATTAAAAGAAATGTTTTTGTGGTTCGTTCTTCTCGAATAACGTTAGCGGAAAATAAAATCTTCTCTCTTTGGACATTTCTTATATTGGCCGTTTATTTTGAAAGTGGTGTAAGTCAGTGGTTCTCAATCTTTTTACGACCACGACCAAAATTCTCCCCTGAAAATCTATCGCAACACACATGGTTTTACATTTGCAGGATAAAAAAGTAGTTCTAAAAACAAAAATATTTGTTACTGATTCCCGGTAACTTGTGGGATTTGTATAATACTTTATGCTTATACAATTTAAAGAAAAACATAAATTTCTTAGAATATATACATAGAATATAAACTTCTCGCGATCCACCAAAAATTGACTCGGGACCCACCAGTGGGTCGCGACCCGCAATTTGAGAAACGCTGCTGTAAGTCCATTTAAAAAAAATTACGTATCACGTAACTTGTGACAAATTTAGTGTAAAACTAAAAAATGGACTTGCACCACTTTCAAAATAAACGGTCCATATATATATCGACAAAGAATTTCAAAATTAGAAAGCTTCGACGGAAATAAATTCTGATATATACATGCCTCGATAAATGGAAAAAGTCAGTACAACCAGCAGAAGAAAAATGTAAGCGGTTTCTGTAATTTTCCTCATGAAATTCAAATCCGTCAATATGACGCGTCTCGTAAACCCAGTGCTAAAGTTACGCCAAAAAGAAAGAGGTGGACGAAGAGAATGTCGCCTAAGAATTCTCGAATTTCGCTCGAGAGATCGTTGTAATCGCTCTGTAATCTTTTACGACGTACGCGCAACGTAAAATGCGCGTAAAGCGAACCGAAACACCGTAACGGGGCGTCGCGGCGCTCCCGACGAACTTTACGCGCTGCCGATCGAATTCCCTTTCACCCCTGCCAGTCGCCACCATAATTCATCTCCTGAGAGAGAGAGAGAGAGAGAGAGAGAGAGAGAGAGAGAACCGGGGGCCCGGCGGTCCTCTCCCTTATCCACGCGCGTAAATACGTTTCCCTGTGTTCGAAAGCCGTGCACGTGTGGAGAAGTACGTGAGTAGGTACACAAAGAGTTTCTCCGCGAGGAGATCGGATATATTCGGCGGTGCAGTCTGGTCCATGCAAGCTTTTGTGCCTGCCATTTACGAGGGGGTAACTTTGAGCGCCGCTCAACGACGAGAAACGAACTCCGGCCGGCTGGAATTGAAAGAACGACATAAGGTTTCACGATCACGCGCTTTCCCCTCGTGTTTTTTCGGTTTCTCTTTTCTTTTTTTTTGGCTCGATGACTGCACCCCGGTCTCCGTCGGATATTCACGGCGACGTTGAGCGTGGTAACGAGGGGCAGGAGAAAATGTAATTTTTGAGGGATATTAACCCTTTCGTTGTCCTGGACGAGATATCTCGAGACCCGGTAATAACCGATTAACGCGTTTGACGATAATCTGGCTTTTCAGCACCAATATTTTGACATTCCAGACGAATATATTTTATAACTAATTCTATTGGTGTGGCTAGAAGGAAGAAATAAATACAGCTTTTTATTAATTTGATGAAATTATTTTTATTTACTTTCTACGTGGTATAATTGAAAACATGGTGTTAGGTATAAAGCGACATTACACTTCTGACAAAATACCGTGTTTCATTACGATTTCTGTTTTCTTTGCATACTATGCAACATTTTGTTCAGAAATATTTCATTGGCGTCCCCCGTATGTTTATCAACATACTGCTCACAGCATACCATAAGCGACATGAGAACTCAAAAGCGGAACACAAAATATTTCGTCTAGAATGTCAAAATATTGGTGCTAGGAAGCGAGATTTATCGTCAAAAGCGTTAATCGGCTATTGCCGGGTCGCGTGATATCTCGTCAAAAACGTTAATCGGCTATTTTACCGAGTCACGAGATATCTCGTCAAAAGCGTTAATCGGAAAGTATCGGGTCGCGATATATCTCATCCAGGGTGACGAAAGGGTTAAAGCGTAGTCTCGACGTTTAAAAATATTTGATATTCCACAAAGATATCGTTGACTATTCCGATGATGATTAAAAATATTTCTCGCCCCTCAGAAATACCAATGCCCAAATGCCAAAATTATTTAGAAACATTTCATAATCGCGGACGTTTGATCGGCGGCACAAAATGAATTTCCACGAAAGGCGCCGATAGATCTCGCACGCGAGGGAACACAATCAAGCTCGATCTCCTCCAATCCATTCGAGTCCTTTCGAATAATCGTCAAAGGTAAACGCGCCCTTAGAAACGACGACGCCCACGTCAGCGGCAACGCAAGCGGAAAGCCGATAAAACGACGCCCGCGTCGCGCAAACCGAACGACACTGTCGCGAATATGCGAAACGCGACGTAAAGTCCGGCGTCGCGGCGTCGCGTAGAGGGAGATTGAGATTCGTTGATCGTGATAATATTTTTCATTCGGAATACGGTGAACCTTTTATCCATCGGATTTTACGTTGTATCGTTTTTCGATGCGAACTATTATTTATCTTTTCGTCGCCGTAAATATTCCACATTATACTAATAGCTTCGAGATATTTACAAATTGACAAAGACTTTGGGACATAACTGAAACACATCAAACCAATCGGAATGATTCTCCCGTTGACTATCAATCTTTCCTCGAAACACCCTTCCTCCATTTCCAAAAAACGCTTAAGTATCAGGCGGCGGCTCATTTCAATCGTGCTTCACCAGACTTCCCCCTTTGTCGCGCTCCTCCTTACTTACACCGATTGTTTCAGAAACTCCGAATTAATAATACAAAAAATCTTGTTTCGTGCCAAGTACAAATACGCGAGACTGAACCGTGTATCTTTTCAGGAAAGAACGGACGGGGGTTTTCGACATGGGCAAATCACGTTAAAAAATGAATTTTTCTAACCCTTTATGTGATTGGAAAAAATAACACCTTATAATGACGGTGTAGGTCCCCGGATACCTGCAATATTGTGACCTGTATTTTTCCGTAAATTATTTCGTTGTCGTGAGTTTATTAATTTTTATATCATATAATATAAACCATACATACTGTTACGAATGTGCACGAATGTCATTGCCTTCTTGGCGTCCGGCATTGCCGACAGGCAGTTGTTAGTTGCCGGGCGCCGACATTCAAATTGTAAATATGTTAATAGTTGTATTCAAGCCCTGACTACAAACGGATGTGTTCTTAATGTTCCTCCAATAAACGTTATTTCTACAAATGTGCCTAATTTACGCCTACGTTCCCACACGGTTCGTAACAATACTAAAAATTCAGGAGAAAAATAAATGAAAAACTGAAAAGGTACCCAGATACCTTTCCAGTCGTATCAGGGTTAAAAAGTGCAATAGCTTTCGGAAAAGCCGCACCGAGATGAGTAAATCGAGTTCGACTTGATTAAACTTGGTCCAGCCCAAACACGAGTCCAAGTTTCGTCGTAAATCGATCAAATCGATCAGCCTCCGAGGAATACTCAGCGTTTCGAGCAAAGAGGACCCAGCGACGCCGGATACCCGTCGTTCCCGGCGTCGAAGGAGGACGCATCCCAGGGACGCTCTTCCCTTCGGCGCCGTCAAAACCAGGATGCAAATAATAATAAGAGGAGAGACAAAAGGCCCTGAAAGACCGGCCGATCCTGAAACCTCGAGAACCGGGTCAACAGCCGGAAGTACAACCGCGACACGACCGTCTCTCGAAGAAAGCGCGGTCTCTCCCGTTGCTTCTCTTCCTGTTCCCCCTCTCCTCACGTTTCTACTTTTGTCCCGTGCCGCGCTCCGGTATTACCTGCCGCGGGACTGCACCAAATTACCCCTTTTTCTTTTTCTTTTTTATTTTTACAGACGATTATCGGAGGAGAGGGGCAAATACATAATAACCAGCTTCTTCGAGGGTCCCCGATCAACAATTTAACCGCGATGGGTCGAACGCGCTTTCAAGTTTCTTGCTTCGCGTGCATCCTTCGCGGATAATAACGTGTACGTTCCCCCCCCTTCTTACCGTCTCTACCTCCTCGACAACGTAGCGCGGCAAAAAAAAGCCATCGATTCTGACGCGGCACGGAAAGAGAGAAACTATCCGCGAGGATAGAGAGAGGCACGTAGATGAGTAACGAGATGGAAATAAAAACGCGACGAGAAGTTTCCGTCGGAATTGGCCTCGAAGTGAGCTCTCGGTTTCTGGGTCCTTCGTCTTCCTCTCACCCTCCCCCCAACCAAGCTTTTGTCTCGTTTTACAGATCCGCCGCTACTTGGCCGGTACGCTTTTACTTTACGCGCAGTTCGAAAGCAATCGCACCGCGTAAATTTTCCCCGTGGCATTTGAAATATTCATTCGCGTCGTTTTGAGCCGGTCGAAGCTCGGTTTTAGCGTAGGTAAAGCCAGATGGAAACGCACCCCATACCCATTTTCTCCACCGACGAACGAGGACGCGGAAAAAGGGAAAGAAGATTATCTCGGGGAGAGCGATGTTTATTTAACCGTTTTCTCGCGACGATTTTCTGTCCTATTGCCTTCGAAAGTCAGCGACACCGCGAAGTAAACTTCGTCGATGGCTATAGAGCAGGGACGGGGGGGGGGGGACGATTGAATTAATTCAAATGCCTAGTTTGTTTGGCACAAACTGTTTAGTTGTAACGTATGCGCATGTAAATTTCACGAGAGTGCCACTTAGTTACACGGAACGGCCGTCGAATCGATTCAATCGATTCCGATAACGTATCCTTAGCGCGAATTAGCGCGAAACCTGTTCCACCTAACGCGCGTTTATGCAAATACGAAAGTACCTACCAATAACGCGACACGGTCGTCCCGGCTCTTCTTTTCTTTGCTCCCTCGCGAAAGGGCCGAGGAACAGGGGACGGCCATTAGAGTGATTCCTACTGTCGGAGAAAATATACGCGGGGAAGGCGTCCGCTTCGGATTCGCCGATTTTTCCCGTTTCGCCGAACATCGGGAAGAGGGTCGCGGAGATCATGATTTATAATAATTACGTTACACCGTTCCGCGCTTCCAGCGTAAAAATTGTCAGGGACGTACTCCCGATGGGCGACGTGATTGATGGCGGTTGAACACGGGAAGATAGGTACTCTACAGGTGTGACGGTGGTCGTTAAGGCGCGTCTAATTGAATGTACGCTTCAATTAGGGTTCAACGGTGGTTCGCGGTCAGGTACGCTGCGAATCGTCGACGGACGTTGATCGCTAAATGTTGAAAATTCCCTCAGATCTGCTTCTCTCTCATCGATGCGAATACGAGAAGCTTTCTTACGAGTCGTTTAACCACTCGACTGTGTAGCCCGCACATATGCGTCAAAACAGAAATGATCAAGATTGCGTTGGCGCGCATATGTGCGCAACATAAAAGAAATGAACTTATATAATACATTATCGATTCTTGTGAAACTTGGTATTCTAAAGATTTTTTGTTTCCAGATACCGAGTTTGATAATAATCCGATGAACATTATTTCTCAACAGACTCTTACGTCAGAAAATAGAATTCACCTCGCACGGCCAAGTGGTTAAAAACGTAGACCATCGCAAAGTACAGTTGTAAATTCAAACGGGCCCAAATGCAAGCCAAAAGGGGTTATAACCCAGGAGTACGAGCCTCTCGGGGCTGGTAATTTTGCTTGTATTCAAATCAATTTTTAAATGGCAAACGCTTGGTTCAAGAGGGCTTCGAGGAAATTTCAACGTATTTGACTAGTTTGGAATTTCTCAATTTCGACGTATCGATGTTTTAATAATATAATGTAAAACTCCTGTAAAACTTTAACAGTCACCCCGCTACCGTTTCCCCTCCCGTGTTGTTAACCCTTTGACTGCGGCGCGATCTCGGAGTTGTCCATCAATACGGACGGCGCGTTATTCGCATGTCAGTCGCTGCGGCAGGTTGTCCGTTGACAACTGTCCGTAACAGTACCCGGAGATTTGATACCATTCTTAGTTATTTAAAAAATAACAATTGCCGATATCATGTTTGCTAATGTTACATGGGACGATGAATTCCATGTCGAATCAATCGGTAACACAGTAAAGGTGTTATAGTACAAAATTGCAGAGGACGTATATTTACGCCTTTCGTATATATTGATAGTTTGGTGAAGGCGTATATATACGCCCTTCGTACATATGTATTTATAGACCCGTGAGGGCGTATATATACGCCTTTCGCGGTCAAAGAGTTAATAGCTCACAGGCGCCAAATATCTTGCGACGGCCCTGACCAAACGAGAAGTTTTTAGCGTCACACCGAACCGCACGTTCCACGCGAGAACGGCGTAACGACGTTACGACGTTCAAAGGATTCTCACGAATGACGAGTGGACTCGTTAAAATTTCGTTTGCTCCTACGTCGAAACGCGTTACGGCGGATACGGCTGAAGCTCGTCCACCGGAGCGTCCTAGCGCAGTCGACTCTGGTTAAGACGAGTCTAATTGAACGTAGGTTTCAATTAAGTTTTAACGCTGCTCGGTGGTCGACTCTGGGACCGAGGCTTGACCGGGCCATGGTTTCCTCACTTCGGCAACCATAAACAGCCGCAGCCGCGCCTCCACCCCCCCCCCCCTCCCTCCCTCCTCTTCTTCATCCTCCCGCCAAGCCCGCCCTGGGTGCAATGCATCTCGGTTGCCGCACGTGAAACAAGCCGGCACTCTGATATCGCTCTGATTTATACACGCATTACCATCCAGACTGGACTGCTGCACCGTGACCCGCGTCGTTATTATGCCACGCGTGGATTGCATACACGGTGGACGAAAAATACCGGCTCAAGAACCGGTCTAGTTAATAATCGTGCGAACGCGAGTAACGTCCGGCGAAGAGAGTTCGATTTAAACCATCTGTCGTGGATTCGATCAAATTTCTTTTGGCATTTGCATCACGCGATGGAAACTAATGGGTAGAAATTGTGTTAAATTTGAGTCAACGTTCGAAGCGATTGGAATGTTTGCGGGTTTAGTGCAGCGTTTCCCAACTGGAGTCCATAGAAGCTGGGAGGGTCCGCGAAAACAATTTAGGAATTGTTCAATTGTATAATTATTAGCTTTCGCAAGTCTGCAAATAAATATTTCATTCAGGTACTTTCATTTAGGACTCGGGGGGTCGACGAGCAAAAAAAGGTTGAGAACCGATGGTCTAGTAGGACGTGGGTTAGGGCAGGATATCTGGTAGCAGTCGGACCATTATTTCGAACGCGGTTGAGTTTCCAATAGTTATTAGCTTTTACAAATCTACAAATAAATATTTCATTTAGGAATATCGCATATGCGTAGGTACATGGGGGCCGACGTACGTAAAGTCAGGATTCAGCGGGTTCACGAGCAAGAGAAGGTTGGGAACCCTTAGCCTAGTAGGACGTGGGTGAGGGGAGGATATCTGATAGCAGTCGGATCATTATTTCAAACGCGGATGAGTTTACAATCATTTGAACATGTTTGGATATTTTATCGTTAAACGTTGTACATAGAATCTGCAGAAAATTAATCCGAGGAAATATTAGTATTATTCGATTTTGCAATTTTGTCGCAAAATAATTCCGTGTCAACTGCGCGTATAAGAATTCCGAGGAAGCTTACAAAATTCTTTATTTCTTCCCCTATCCGACGACTTTCTCCCCGACGAAATAATCTCGTCCCGCCGTACTCGCGTGGCGTCGAAGAAATTGATTTCGACATTGGCCGCTCTAGAAAACGGCGAACCTATCCCACTCCTCGTCTCCCCAACCCCCGCCCCCGCGATACATACATTCCGAACGATACCGCGTATACATTCGTGAAATATGCGCGGGTAGGTTTACGCGTTTATTCGCGTGCACGTACATGCAAATGAATGCTTGTACCATACCTTTTATTTAAGGACACGCGTACACCGACGCACTTCGGTTATACAACGAGAGTCCGTGCGCGGGACTTCGAGTTTAATGCTTGAATTTAATTCTTTTTCTTTTTTTTTGCACGACTCCTGCTTTTTTAATAACCTCGCGGATTACCTTCTGAACAATATTAAACACTACCGGCGTTGGGCGAGGTGAATTAATGGCCCGGCGTGTAAACAGCAAATTAACGCGGCAGGCTCGTACGAATGAGCGGCAAGAAAAAGAGAAACAAAGCGGGAAGCGAAATTAGAGGGGCGGGATGAAAAGAAAATACGGTATGCGGTGATCACGTCGCGGTGCGCGTTACACCGTACGCGCTTTTCATTATAATATCTTCTTCGAGATCTAATTAAAGCGAATGGAGTCGTTCCTGCACCCTTCCTCGTCAAAAGCATAAGCTAACCCTTAATAAGGGATGTTATTATTCGTTCGTTAAGCGAAATTTCTCGTAACGCATTATCGCTTTTTATTTATTTATCCGACGCGAGTTTCAAAAGCAAAGCTCCCGTATTAATTTTTCAACAACCGGATGAAACGTTCGAAGGAAGCAAAAAACAAATTCGAGCTTACGGTAAATTGCGAGTACGCGATTCTGAGCGATGGGAATATAAAAGGACGCGTCGAAGATCCGTCCGGAAGGATCCTTTCCATCGTACGAATCGATAATTCGAATTGTACTCATCGGTGAATCACGAGACTCGTTTCGATTACGCTTCCACCGTACGCGGTAATAACGTGAATAATATTTAATTGGCGGGCGTGCAAACGGGAAGCTGTATCGGCGAAATGGATGAAAGTGTATGCTGCTAATACCAATGGTACCGTTGTACCCACCCAACTCCGACTTACCTCGTGTGCGTTTATTGGTAATTTTTGGAAAGACGCCAGCCACCGCGTTTCGGATAAAGGCATATACTTCCCGTTATGCTCTACGACTCAATTATATTCCTTTAGAACCCGCGAAATTCCCTGATATCGGTAATGGTCGCGTTAAACGTAATAAGAACGATGGAAGTGGATACGATGATGACGATACGGCGGCTATCAAAACGATGCTATCGCCGCTCATAAAAATGTGCAACGCTCGCACGCTAACGCGACGCAAGGACGCATCATTTTTCACCTGAGAAAAGTTACGGGAGCGCAATACTTTTAACGTTATCGAACCATCGGCACGGGGAATTATTTTTGTACTAGCGAAAGGTCGGAAATCACGCGTGTAATTTGCCATGCAAATTGTAAACTTTCCGCGAGACGATTAATTTTCGCGTCGATCTCGAGTTTGATATTCGTAAAAATAATTGTCGCGCTTCGAAGCGGTAACACTCGCGAACTAATTAGATGCTCTTAGCCCGGTACGCGTCCCTCGTGTACTCGATAGTTTAATTATAATTTATCGACACCCCCCCCCCTTCCCTTGGAACAATCGAGCTAATAGACGACGTAATCGAAGACACCGGGCGACGTCGTAACGTACCATCGATATCGGCTTTACGCTCTACGGTGTTTCATGATCTTACGGCGTATGTGCGCGACGGTATACGTGGATATTCCGCGTGGTATATGTATACGCGGTACTGGCGAGACCTTTAATTACCAATTAGGCCCATTATGCGCCTTCGATTATCGGGCTATCGGATCTCAAACTGCGTCCAGGATCGTCAGAAGGAAATTGTCTTGTAATCTAACGCCGAACGCTATAACCAGTTACGCGTAACATCCTCGATTCGTGCGAACGAAAATAATCTCTGTCTTCGTCAATCGTCCGTTACATTCGCGAAGTGGAAAAGTCTGATTAAGGGAGAAATCTACGTATTGCTCGCATCTTTGAACAGGAATTCGATTTAATACAAACCCACCCAAGACCCAATTTGTTCTTCATTACAATTTTCATTATAAAAATATTTGGTTCCGATAGTGCAATGTACCTGAAGTTACCTTTCATCGTAATCGTGGTATAATGAAACTTAAATTGTGTTATGTGCCGACCCCATGTCTATTAATAAATTCTCTAGCGATAAGGTTAGGCATAAGTTAGCGTAGCAAATATTTTGTACACCGCTGAAATCTTCCTTACACCCTTCATCACCATTCCCTTACGCGTCTGTCTCTCCTTATCACCTAGTTCGCCGTCCAAATTCCGAGTCCTCTCCTCTTTTACTTTCCGCCAAAACATCCATTTCGATAGATAATAGTTTTCCTTAAACCTGCCGATCCTCTCCTTCCCCAGAATACTTTGAATATCTCGAGTGAGAATACTTTTAGATCTCAAGACAGAATATCCTAAACTTCTCCATAATACCCCAAACAGTCAAATCATACGTTCATACGACAGTCCCTTTTTCTTTTGTACTTAAAACGTTTAAACATATTCAAAAATCAAACATAAACTGCTCCTACCAGCCGGCAGTAAAAATTCATTTTGCACAACCACCGCGTAGTGCGTTACAGTTGGTGTTAACTGAAATGATGAGTTCTTTTAACGTAATTCAAGTACGAATAACGGAGCGTCAAGGGAGATCGAGTGTCATTCGTGTGTGCACGACATGGCACGCTAGTTAACGATCGCCCCCCCGTTAATTACAGTGCCCTTCGATAATTATCTTTGTTACTACTCCAACGCGCGTATTCTACACACCCCTGCGCGAGCATCGTGATACGTTCGCGTATCGAGGTAAATCTTGAAACATTACCGCGCAAACGAACCAATTTTCACTCCCGAAGGTAAAAGAAGGTAAAACCGAATTTTGCGGCGGAAGCCTCGAGGCCTCCCCCGCGCACCGTCTCCGCATCGACCGCGACGGCGTAGATTCCGACGTAAAATCCTCGTCCAACGACGTCGACGTCGACGGCAACGGCAGAGGTAGCGGCGGCTCGTTACGCTCGTCGACGTCGTCGCCGCCCCCGGCGTCGCGACGCTCATCGATTCGAGGGGCCCCGCCCCTTCCGCGGACGTTCCAGTGACGTCACTGGAGCCGCGGCCCCCGCCGCCCTCCGATGCCAACCGCCGCCACGCTCGACGTTTATCAACCGACCGATGGGGATACGTCCTGGCGGTTTTTCCAATTTTCTACGAAACTTCTTCCCAGACTCGATTATTGGGTAGATCGGAATTACCGTTTTTGAAAGGCGGAAATATTTTTGGGGAGGAGAATTTGCGCGCGGGTGCTGCAAGAGTTTGCGGTGAGTTGGTTTTGAAACGTGCATCGGGTCGATGAGTATTAATCGATCGTCTCTTCGATAACTTGGTAAACTATGTGACAAAGATACGAAACTCGTAATATTTTATAATAAAATTTCACGCGTTGAGGATGGAAAAACGTATTTTAATAATTGACTGGTATAGCGTGTAGGGTGTAAAGAATATTTTGAATCAGCCACAGTTTTCTAAGAAGCGATGCCTGCGTGACCAAAAGTCGGTGCGTGGCAAAGTGCGTAGTTATGCGTGTCGAGTGTGGCTGCATCGATAACTCGGGGAGAAGTCAGAATCGAAAGAGACTCGAAGCGGAATAGTCGTATCGAAAGTTGTGTCTAAGTGGTGATAATTTCAAGTGCTGCCAATGTGGAACCTGAAGCTTCAAATGCATTCTTTTAAATATAACACATAATTCATTCAGATTAATCGAGATCACGAAACCCTAATCAATTACCACTACACTAACATCCCACAAACACTTTTCTACAGTCCGAAAACGATTACTCTTTGCGTCGATTGCGTGTCAATTTTTTCAAGAGTTCAACCACTTGAGTGTGTAACGCGCACGTGTCGCTCAATTGCTGTAACAACATTATTCTAAAATCATGATTTTGGAGTTAATACCACAGGGACGATGATAATGAAGTGTACTTTTAATCGGTTTTTGTGCCATTTTGTTATTTTGATATTACAGATTCCAAAAACTACAACAATAAACCATATATAAACCATATTGAAACTTCAGATCTATCTCCTGAAAAATCGTGATTTCGAGTTATGACGTTGCAGCAAATAAGCGATACGCCCCAAAACGGAAGTGATCAAGATTGCGTTGCCGCGCATATGCGAAGAACATTGAACTTATACATTTTCAATTCTTCTGAAACTCGCTGTCCTAAGGTTTTGTACTTCTGATACCAAGTTTGATAATAATCCGATGAACGTTTTTTCAACACACTCCTGGTCAGAAAATAGAATTCGCCAAACACAGCCAAGTGGTCAAAAGCCATGAATATCAGTGTCCGTTAGTCATAATTTCACGTGTTAATATATGTATGTATGCCCACGTATCAGCGATATACGAGTATTATACATATAATAAACGACAAAGGGATACGAGAAACGATCGGAGCGCAGTTAATTTCGCCCCGGTGACACGAAAACTATGATCCTCGATTATACGTCAATCGACGGGAATAAACGACGCTTCGGAGCGTCATAACTTTTCGCCGATGTATCGAGCGGTCCCGCGCGTGGGTGTGCGCGTCTACAACGCGATTCCTTATCGTTTTTCGCTAACCATCTAAAAACGAGATCTAACGTCAAAACGCTGTCCGTTAATCACGCGTCGCGAACTTCCTGGAGATCTTAAAGAAAAACAGAGAAATCTTTCATCTCTGGAGCGAAGAAGCGGAACGAACTTCCGCAGAACGGATACCGATCCAAGCTACGATAAAAAAAAAAGAATCTTTAACCCATTCGAGAGTGATAACACGCACATTACCCACCCAAAAACACCAGTTACGCAATATGCGTGCTATGATCACGAACGAAACAAGACTTTCCGCACCTGAGGATCGTCTTGAAAACATTTCTTCGCCTCAAACGAATTAACCAGTGTAGCGCGAATAAAAAGGTTCACAACTCGATCGTCTCTCTGAAACAAACATCCTCTCCATTTAATTTCTACCCTCTGACGATTATTCGTGTCCCCAGGTCCGAGGGAATTAAACCGTGGGGGGGGAAGAGTAAAGAGAAATTTCAAAGAAGATTCCAAGGACGTATCTACGCGTACTAATGTCGAGTGCCATAAATTTGGACCGGCGTAGAATACAACGCGCATAGGTAGGAATATCCTATCGCGCCGTACCCGGGCTAATCCCATCCTTTTTCGTCTATGAAAGCGCACTCCTGACAATGCAGCTCGCATACCCATAATGCAACCTGCGCGTGATGCATGGTTGATGGGTTAGATGGGGCCGGCTAATGGACAATGCGTATGGTTAATAATCTGTCCGCCGGTAAAGCAGGTACGAGGCGATGTTGCGCGCCTGTGTTCGGTAGTCCCGCAGCGAGCTCGGTGTACGTTTGTCGGAACGAAGACAAATACTAGGCACGAACGTGGGGTACAGTTACGGGCGCGGAGCGATAGCCGTGTCATCCAACAGTTGGCAGAGTCGCTGCACCCTGATTAAGGTTTAAGGTCTATTTACACATTTCCGTACCGTCCCGGCTCCGTAAGGCCGGGAGGATCGTAAAAGATATTCCTCTGTTGGGTTTAAATGGTGCTGTTCCAACTTGTCCAGCATGCGTCCGTACCGGCACACCCGTCACAAAACGTCGGAAGTCATTCCCACATAGCCGTCACCGTAACCGTACTTTTGGCCGGTGGTATCGTAAAAGAATATGCCTGTGTACGATTTCAATGGTGCTGTTTCCACTTTGTCCAGCGTGTGTCCGTACCGGCACGTCCGTCACCATCGTGTCTCCGTCAGAAAATCCTCTGATTTCTTCCCAATGATATTTTCACTTTGTACGTCCGTCAAATTCGTGGATTTGCTGAGTTTCATACTGTTGTTTTTATTTATATTTATGGTCATTTGCAGACCATAATATGGATATTATATTATATACATATACGTTAGAGATAATGTATATCTATATATATATATATATATATATATGACATATAACATATTGTTACGAATCGAGCGCGAACGCGACCGCAAAATAGGTATATTTAAAAAAGATAATGTTTATTGCTAAAATACAGGAAGCACAACCGTTCCTTCTGAGAACTCGAATACAACAACTCATATTTATAATTTGAATCTCGGCGCCCGGCAACTAACAATTGCCTATCGGCAATGCCGGACGCCAAGAAGGCAATGAAATACATAAACATTCGTAACAATATATATGGTAATGTATATGTTCCAGTTTTGAAATTTTTGGTTAATTTTTAAAAAACTATTTTCAACAAATTTCTTTCTTTCTTTCATTTCTTCGCTGTTTGTTCTTCACCCAGCCGAAAACATGCACATTTTCTTAAATCCTTCCGAGGGTCCTCGACACAATAGCGACCTTTTTGCACCGCTCGGCGGGATAGGCAATAAAACATCTGGCTACTATGGTCATTCCGGCAAAAACTGTGAAAATTATGCTACGGTGAAGTTTACGGAGAAGGATGCGCCGACGTGGTCATGCGACGGACGAGTACGGACAGCGCCGTTCAAATTGCACAGAGGACTATGGGCGACGGCATTACGGAGGGTGACGTTACGGATGAGGTGTAAATCCTCCGCTCGAAAATTTCGGCCGGACCTTGACGGCGACGGATACGGAGCCGTGACGATACGGAAATGTGTAAATAGACCTTTATACGGCACTGCCTCGATCTGCGCGCCGATTGGCTCGCTTCCACCGCGATCGTACGCCGATGATAAACGCTCCGCCGCTATTCCGCTACATTACGCAAAAACGGTATTAAGGGTAAACCGTTGCGATCCCCGTGGCGAGTGACGTTGGGTTTTTTTTTCGTTTCTTTTTCCAGTAATTTTCGTCAGGTAGCTGACCGTTCTGGCGCAACGATGGGTGGGAAGGTTCGAGGGAAGACGCTCGTCGTCGACCTCGCGTTAACCGCGTGAATCGAGGGAACCACCCAGAGGTTTGATGAAAACGAAAATGGGGAAATACTCTTCATCGTTGATCACGCGTGAGACACTCTGGCGTAATCTTCTCGTTGGGCGGTTCTAGCGATTGCGGCGTTTACCCCCCGAGGAAGAGAGGAATGCAGGGAAGTTCGAGAAAGCGAACAACGTTGGTCTGTGTGGTAACTACGATAAAGCGGAGAGAGGGAGGATGAGCCTTTGCATACTTCATCGCGACTCGGGCGGAATATTTTATAATTATAACGCGCTCTCGACGATTACGCGATTACCGCTAGAACTACCGACAATTAATGTATACCTATTTCTACAATTTCTTTTTTATAAATTTTACCAATTTTGATATAGTTCAAAAGTATATGGTTAACATTATACATACTCACGCTACTTAGAAATAAATTTCCGTTCATATACTTAAAAATGGTAAATTTGTGTAGCATTCAACAAGAATGTCAAACCAATTAAAATGACAGGTCTGTTGTTCTACTGTTAATGGCGCTTTTCGATCAATGGGAAAATTCGAACGTTTTCGATTTCAAGTCGAAGACGATCGAAACGACCGAACGCCGAGGGGAAGGGAGGATTGAGGGGAAACCAGAAACTGCTACGAAACGTTGATCGAACAGCCATGATAAAATATAAAAAAAATAGGGAGAGACAGAGGGGGAGAGGGAGAGTGGCTGAAAAGGCGTTGCTAATACTCATGCGCGCGCATCGTTATACGCAGAGTGCTCGGCAATGAATTGCAAATTGGAGCGACGGTGTAACAGTATTGCGTTACACTGTTACCCGCATAATGCGTATTCCAGAAGCTGGATTACCGTAACAATCGGTGCATCCTCTGCCGATTCGAACTTCGGTTGATTTAACTCGTTTCCTACCCCCACCCGAATCCAACCCTCGCGACTGGAATATCGCGATGCGTGGCTTATGCGCGCCTCTCTTTTCCTCCCGCCCTTTTTCCCCATCGCTCCGTCCCTCACCGCCCTTCGTCCCTCCCACCATCAAGCTCCCCGTCTCTCCCTTCCGATCGGCTTCTCACTCTCTCTCTCTCTCTTTCTCTTTCTCTCTCGATCGCAATCTCCGCGCGGAAATAAAATATTGACGATGCACAGTTGCACCGTATCGATTCGTGATAAATTATTGCCGATAATCGTTGCCCCGATAACTGTCATTGTTACGACCGGTCACGATATTTTATCGGCTCGTTAACAACTACTTTTTGCCGCTGATAATGGTCGAAAATCGCGACGTGCGTTGCACCCGACATTTTTCATTAGCCCGAGGTTATTGATTTTTCGGTGCAGGCGCGAAACGCGTTTCACGATTCTTCATTCTCTTTACTTCTCTTCACCGCCGCGGTGAAAGAATCATCGCTGCCGCGTACGTTAAGAAACAAATTAGCTCGTCGCGTATCTGTGATAAGAAATTTCGCTCGAGCACAACGACGCGCGAACGAGGCCCGCGTTCGTCGATTAATTAGTGAGACGCCCGGGCATCGGTGATATCGCGTTAACGAAATCTGTACCCGTTCGTTATCATCGACGCGACACAACCAAACCCGCCGTTGCGTAGTTCGTCGCGCGTGCTCCATGCATCAATTATAACTGTGCATCGTAACGCGCGGAACACTTGCGTAAATAGAATCACGGCTCGTCGGTGAGGTAACGTAAATGTTTACGGATCCCGAGTCGATCGTACGAATCACCGCGAAATCCCCGAAAGGGAAATGAACATCGTATTCGTAACCAAGCGGGGGCGCGAGTTACGATACGATCTTCTATCCTCCCTACCCCCCCCCCCCACCCACACACACACACACACGCGCGCGCGCGCGCGCCCGCCGCTGAAACAAAAGTGCGAAAGGGAATACGCGAAAGCGCGACGTGTACCGCAAACGGACAATATCTGCATCGCGCTCGACCGCCGAGATATAAAAATACACTCCCTAGCCGACGTTCACCCATAAAATAAGACCCTCGACGCTCGGGTTCGTTCCGGCGTCGCGGTGAAACGCGGGGAAACGGAGGGGCGGAGCCCTTGGCGAAAAAATAAAAAGTCGAAACCCGTCGAATTCCCCGGTAAAACCAAACGAAAATCATCTCGAGAACCTCACGGTCGGCAGTGACGTTGACTGTAACTAAACCTAAGTACCCCAGCGCGGGTACTCGGTAATCAGGGCCATTGACTTTTCGAAAGTACCCGGTGTACGCTTCTCTCGTCACGAGTCCCACGATATAGCTACTTCTGCCACCGAGTGGAGATTCCCTCTCCGTTCTCCGAGCCCTTTTCTCTCTCTCTCTCTCTCTCTCTCGCTGTCGCGAGTTTCGTATTCTTCGAAGTCGACGAACGCGAGGAAGAACGTAACGGGTTCGTTGGTAATCTTTTATAGACCGGGAAGAATCTCTTCCCGACAATCTCGAAAGGGATGGTCGCGTTCGGAGGGATGGCGATTATGTGCGCGCGGGTGAGAGGATTGATATCACACGGATAACGGTATTCTCGCGCGCCCGTACAAACCCGGATTGATTCTACTGAATATATTTCGACCGCCGTACCGTCGGAGTCTATCGACATTTTTCGCGCGCGAATTGGGGGGGCGGGGGGAGGCACGTATAATTAGTATAATTGGGAAACATTGTTCTACTTTTTGCGAGCCCCGTGAGCGTCACGGGGGACGAGGGAACGAACGCAAGGGGCGTTCCCGGTCGCGCTAATTTTCCAATTCTGATTCACCGCTAGTGTTATAAATATAATTTATCGCATCGCGGTTCATTGTACCGTAGAATTTTTAATTAAAGCCAAATATTCGATCGGCAAAATCAGGCCGAATTTTGCGCACCGCGAGATTGTTCTCGATGCTTCGGAATAAAATGAAAACGAGTAGCTAGAGAGGCGGACACGTCTCGTTCGATATAGCAATACTCTCGCCGTCGTTTCTCACGGTTTGGAGGTTAGCCTAGAGTGGGTTGCCGTTGCCGCGTGTGCGAAATAGAGAAGCCGAGAGAAAGAGAGCGAGGCGAGAAAGGCGGGGGAGAGAGAGAGAGAGAGGAACCCTAGGGGGAGAGAAAGAGAAAGCCCGTGCCTCGCAACCGCATCGACCTTCTTTTCCATTCGTCGGGACGCATCTCACCGCAGAAAACCTGCGAGTGCGTACTCTCGCTGGTGGAAGCCGAAATGGAAGATTACGCTACCGTCGTCCATTATCGTCCCCGTATTATCGTAATCAGCCTACCTTAACGCTGCTCGCCACGTACAACAACAGAAACGCATTCTACTTTCTTCGAAACACTTTCTATTATACATTCCACGAGTCGTACGCCTCGTCGGATTAAACCACCGCGAGAATTCCCCGTAATTCCTTTAAACCTTCGGCGGACGAGACGTCGAGAAGCGAGAACGTCTCGATGATTTTTACAGAAATTTAAGTAGGCACCGTCGCTCGTCGATACCCGATCGATAGCGTCGTTAACCTTTCCTCTCCGACGTTCCGTCGTTCACCCGAGGAAAGGTTTCCTCCCGCGAGGGGTTAATAAACTCCAAAGGTTCGGGGACTCGGAGGGGGAGGGAGAGTAAAATACAAGTTCGCGAACGTAAGATTCTCGGGATAAAGAGGCACAAGGAGTAACCGACCCATAGAACCCACGGATGTTCCTATCGCGAAGGGAGGAGAGCAAAGGAGAAACGAGGCAAAGGAGAAAAGGTAGAGAAGGGAGAGAGAGAAGAGGAACGGAACGGAACGGGACGGGACGAGACGATGCGATGCGGGTAACCAGAGAGATAGAGAGAAAGAGGGAAAGAGAGAAAGGGAGAGGAAAGGAAGGGGGGCAAGGAGATCGGAAAGACGCGAGTCGTCGAGGAAGAATAAAGGAACGGCGAAGAAGGCCAGTGGCCGTCACGGTATTGCGCCCAACGTAGGTCGCTTTTCTCTCCGCGTATACCCGGCCCCTACAGCCCGCGGATACAGAGTGGATATAGCGCTGCGCCACGGTACTCTTTTGCTCCTCTCCGCTCTGTTGTGCTCTCACTGTCCGCAAATAACCTCCGCGCGATCGCGCAAGTGCGAGGTTGGAAGCACCTCGGGTTTATTACGCGCCGCGCGAACGCCGAAACCAACGACGAGGGAGCTCGGCCGAGACGCCAGACGTCGTTCCGACTAGAGATGGGCGATTTCAATCGGTTTTTCTCTTTTTTCAGAGATCGATCTTTTTCATACAACACAGCGTGCGGCAAAAGTGTGCGTCAACGCTTTCGAGAATGTGCGCGTGTGTGAGTTCAGGGACTGCTGGGAGAAACTGACGATTATATATTATTTAAGCGTATATGTTTATGTTTTTCTTGTATGTTAAAATTGTCACCAATCGCTAAGTTATTGGTGAAAAGTAGAAATAATCAGCATTTATCGCTTTTTATCGTTACTAAACATCAATATTTATATATTTCGATAATTAATGTATTGGTTCACAAATTTAAGATTATAATAATATAATAGAAATAGCACATTTCTTTTTAGGTTTACATAGGTCTAATCGAGAGGTACTAGAGATGTCGCAGGCGTAAATTGCATGAGATGAGAGTAATTTAATCTTAAAGTAGACTGGGTGATACCTATACCCCACGCGACTAACGTAAGCGTTAACAAACTTTTGCCGTAATCGGTATATCGATTTTTTTAGCTAATCTCTATAGGTGGATCTTTTCAAATTTTTTAAAAATCGAATCGTTGATCCGACATTTTATATCGTCATAAATTCTGTCAAAAGATTGATTTGAATCTTGAAAACAGATATTTTTTTGATCGACCTTTGGGAAAATCGATATTCTGTCATCGATTTAAATAGACCCGAAAGATAGATTTACTTTCGTGAATCGCCCATCTCGGAAACGTATAGGGGAAAAACGATCCTTCGCTTTTTCATACTCCCCTCTCGCTCACGATTCTTCGAGAGCACTCCTATCGTCGAGTGATTATCCGAGGGTTCGGATAAATCCGCGACGAAAAATCTGTCGGGATCGATATCGCGTTCCCGGAATAAAGGGTTACGCGACGCAACGATCGTTTCAGGATTATACCAGATTCACAATTATTCCTGATTATACGTTTCGCGTATTTGCACTGAGCGCGAGAGATAGCGAGTGAAATAGAAGGATGTCGTAAGATCGTCTCATCTCTCTCCGTACTTACCTGCCGTTTCGGTTTCTCTCGCTCCGCACGGACAAGAGCCGCGCGTAATCACGAATAAGCGTACACCTGGTGTAATTTCGAATCGGTGCCCGCTTCGAATAACAAACAACCGGGAAAGACGGTATTGATCTCAGCAGCTTCTTCCTCGGATTTATGCGACCCTCGGAATTATTAGGCCGACGACGGTAGTATAACGACAGAATTGTTTGGTGACTGAATCCTGTGCGAATTATTGTCGATAATGCGTAGCGTGAATGTTTATTGAAAAATGTTCCGTGTGAAGTGAAAAGTGTTTGGACTGAACTGCGTGACGCGCGACGGCATAAATGTGTCAGTCAACGGGTGATCCAGAGTCGCCTGTTCGTAGATAGTATGGATCGTGCGAGTATGATGTTTCAAGGAAAGGCCATCGAAGATAGCGAGCGTGTGTAGAATGTGTGTGCGTGTGTGAGTAATGACTGAGCGAGGATAAAGAGTCGATAGGACCAAGGGCGGAAACAGTTCGTGGCAGTTTGTAATCGATCTTTAAGGAGGAATGCATCGTGTGTCGAGCGCACTTCGCGTTTGCGATTTTTTATAAGATGATTTTGACAAGAGCCGATCGTGTAAGAATTGCTGTGTTTCGCCCCTGGCGACCCACAGCGAGGGACCCTTTTTCTATCGCCCGCGCGGACCGACCAATACTAGCGACGACACTGAGGCCTGTCACGTTATTGGAGGGTCATTAGGACCCAAAACCCCCTTAAAAGAAACAGACTCTCCGAAGGAGGATTGAATCGTGTATTAGTCATATTTCAGGAAAGAAGACAGACCCGTTGTAACCGGATAGTATCGATATATTCTACTTATCCCGAGTCTTTACATGTATACGTATGATTCTTATATAAGATGGTCTGATTAGATTTTCTGGACTTCCCTAATCCTTGTAACCAATGTTGAGCCATATGTAATTTTCCAGGGAAGGTAAAGAAGGAACGCCTATGTTAAATAAAAGCAATACTTTTACGTATCAGTCTTAGAATCGTCTCGAACTCTGTAATAATATATCCTTAGTTTACCTTTTGTTCAAATCAATTGACAGTTTATTACTTGCACCTGATCCACCTCTAATCTCTGATCCCACAGTAGTATTATCGATTATCTCGAACGAGAGGGGAAGAATTCTCGCGAGAGGTTTTAATTCTTACGAGAAATCAGGTACTCGAGTGTACCACGGATCGGGATGCGTACGGAAATCGTCGGGGCGCGGAGCAACGGTACACCCGCGACGGAAGGAAACTCGTGGGTGCGCCGTCGCGTTGGCTGAATATTTATTTCGTGGGATTTGAATGTAACTTTCGGACGGGAACGGTAGTTACTTCCGAGCGCGACTGTCGAGTAATCTCGAGGGGGCGCAGTCCGGCGCACCCGGTTCGCCGAAGTAATTAAAATCACATAGGACGCCAGGGCTTACTTCTCGCGGCGAACAACGTAAATGGAGAGAGTTCGGAGCGATAACTCCGCGCCCCATGAGAAATCCGTTCCAATCGAAGCGGTCCTCGCGCGCGCCTGTATCAACCTTCAACTTTCATCCTCGCGTTCTCCGTCTAGGGGATAAAAAAAAAAAAGAGGATCAAGAAAGAAGAATAAAGGTGCGAGGCCTGCCCCTGATGCGATATTAGTATGAATTTTTCACCGCCCGTTCCGCTTTACTTTCAGCCCGGTGGCGATCGATACGCGCGAGGATAATTAGAAAACGCGCCCGGCAACGAGGATAAATATTAAATCGGAACCCGTGCGCGTGCTTCGATGGCGAGTGTTTGCGATTTTCTGGGTATCGAGCGATTTTGCCGAGCGTCGCGCATTTTAATTCAATGCCAAAGATAACGGTCGCGTACGTAACTTCGAACGCAATATTTTCTACTCGAAATGTATCGTGGTACTAATTGTGTCGCTGATTATGAAAGTGGTCTAAGTAAACAAATAAAAACATGAGTTTATCAGTTCTTTTGCGTCGCATTCTTTAAAATCAAATAACGTGACGCTACTAAAAAAAAACAGAGAAAAAATATGTAAAATATGATTAATTGTTTAAGAATTGCATACCGCGCATAAGTAAATTTTTTCAAAAAGTGGACGTACGCCACTTTACCTTTAACCCCCTCAATTAATGGGTAACCATCGTGTCAAGCGATAGGGAAAACACAGATAAAGTAAATCGAAACGTTTGATTAGCCTCTACGGAAACATGGTGTTACAGGTGATTCTATTTTTGTTGACAGCTCGATTTCGAGAATTTACATATAACACCATCGATTTTCGGTTAAATGGAAGAGTAAATTTCGATTTCAAGGATCCGCGTATCGCGTCGTCGTCGGTCTTCAGGGAGAAATTTCCGCGACGCCTCGCCGTACGGCGCAGATGCGCCTCTCGAACGGTTGCACCTGCAATTGCTCGCAATGCGGGTGAACGAGTACGAAAGGAAAACCCAGTGGCATGCATCTCCCGGCGAGCGTCGAGATGTGCACCTGCCAGACGCACGATGCGTCGTCGACAGACTTGACACCATTGCTTTGTTCCTTCTATGGCAAGATTATAGAGTCCGCCGAGCATTATCGCAGAAACTGGTTGCCGAGTACCGCGGCTTGTCCATTGAAATGCGTCAAGGTTGTCCCGGCAGGTAGGTCGCCAGGTAAGAGCCAATCGAACGTCGAATGCAAAGCTAGGCGCGTTAGGAGCGAGGAAACGAGCTGGCGTTTTAACCAACGTACGATTATCGTTACCAATATAGATCGAGATTCGGGATAAAATCCGAGTGTGATGATTCTAGCGGGAAAGTTCGAAGATAAACGAAAGAAAAGATGAGTCGATTTAAGGAGCAAACGCAACGCGATACGGGTAGAGTATATTTGATTTTCACTTCGGAATTAATTTCGGGCAAAGCAGTCTTTCCCTGGTGCGGTTTATTTTCCTTAGGACTCAAAGTGGTCAAGGTTGCATCGGTCGGCGGGTCGAGAGGTGAGAGTTAATTAAAGAAGCCAGAAGAAAGATGCAAATTTGGACGGCGAGGGATATTCGGTGAGGTTTAAAATAGAAAGTCGCGACCACTTGGACCAAAAAAAAAAGTCGAAGGTATTGCCATAATCGATTCCTTGCGAAAGAGGAATATATATTATAATATAAGGAAATATATAATAACAATAACATCAAAAATATCTTGATTCAGATTTTTTTTCTAGCCCAGTGGCTTTCAACTTTTTTACACCCGCGGATCGGCGAAAATAGAATATTCACCGGGCGAATGGGGCAGACTTAAAAACCATTATTTAGAATAGTATTTCGCGCATCAGTTTTTAAATTCAATACCACAGACTGAAATTTCTATAGCTAATTAACCCTGCATCAATCGCGTGGTTTTTGTTTTTGCACTATAAATGAATAATTTATCCATAACATTGAAATGTTTTATTAAACATGTATATAAAAATATAAATATTATTTTTAGTAGTGTTAATTAGTTTAATAAATATAAACACAATTTACTTATTAACATATGCAATATTAATTATATTATCACGGTACTACAATTGTCGTACGCGCGGCAGATGCAGGGGTTAAATGTATAACTTTTTACGCGGATCAACGAAAAACTTCTGCAGTCCAGCGATTCAAAACCGCTGCTCCGTTTGACCCCTGTACCGCGATCGAGAAATCTTTGATATCCAGGAGTAATTCCTTCGACGTCACGACTCTTTCCCCCTCCCTCGTCCAGTCGAAGAATCAACTTCCGATAGGGCGTTATCGACCACCGTGGAAATTTATTCGAGCGGGATATACGTCGAAGCTCTCCCACGACCCTTACCTCTCGGCGCGCCAAGTCGACGAGGGTGGAATTGTGTGCGAAGCGATGCAGTCGGTAACCCGTGCAAACACTACACCGTCTCTAAAGCCGATTTCACTCCCCTTTGACCGAGAACCTCCACCAAAACTCGTACTCCCTCCCTTTGTCTCGCTAAATCGTTCCTATTCCGAGCTAGCCAGATGTTTCCATCTAGGATTAACAATCGCAAATAATAATTCGCTTTAGACGCGGATGATAGCGTCGAGCAAATGGATACGGGGTGAGTGTTAATTTTTATAAATGTCGTTGACGTTCGATCTCGATGTTGAATTCGACTGACATTACAACGCGCGTTACGGATGTTCTTTGAAACGTCCGTAAGATCGAGGCTGACGCGCCCTTATTCGACGACGTAAACTCTAAACCAGGGGTTTGCCATTAGTTTCTAAGATGGTCCGGATGATTTGAAAAAAATTTCGAGGTCCAGAAAAAAAACTATAAATATTTGTTATCCGGGCTATTACTATTAGTATAAACAACGATAAAGAATGAATGCCGCCATAATCACCAAATACATCCAAGAAATAGATCAAATATCAATTACGTGCAGATTATTTAGCAAGTTATTCTGGGTACACAGACAAATAATGAAAAAAAAAACAGCATTAAAGTAAAATATTTTTGACGGTCTATTATATTATTATGTTCGGTTTATATGATCGGAGATTCTAAAAATGTACACACTGAGAAGCAAGAAAATTAGCATTCGTGCGTAACGTTCGAGTTATTCTACAACTTCTGTGGATAATAATATCTGGGGTGGTGGAAAGGACACGAAGTCTACTCGGCGGGCTCGCGACTGAAAATGAAATTCGATAATTTCTAATTCAAACATTTATACGAGGATCGTCGACTCGGTGGTAAATATTTGAGGGATTATTGGAATTAGAGGATGCGCTTTGTGGATATCGATGTAAAAGTCAAATATTGCTTTTTACGCTTTTCCACTCCACCGGAACCCGCGACCGCGGGAACGGGAGTGCGCCATTTTAAACGGAAATACAATTTCGACAGATTCTCTCCCCCCCCCCCCGGTTTTCCCGATTGTGTACTCTGCTCGCTTGGAAAACTGAAAAAGTGTCGCGCGACTGTATTAAACCAACGATTTAACCATATTCGAGCGAGTTCGCAAATAAAAATATGACACGGCGGGGCTTACTTTTTTCATAACAAAAGTTTGATATCCCGTGCCGCGTCGAGGTTCCAATATCGCGACGCGGCGTATCGTTTAACTCTCACGACCATAGTTTCTTTGTAATTCGCCTTAATCGATAGTTCTCGCTTCGTTCCATCCCCCTCGATCCCCTTCTAGCTCTCACTCGCTCTGTCTCTCCCTCACCCTCTCTCACTCGTTGACAAGCCAATCTGATTTATAACGAGACGTTAAAACGTTCAGCCTGCCCCGCGTGTGCCGCTGAAAAGCAACAACAAATCCGAATGCGTCGTAAATTCAATTTACGTATAATTAATACCCCCCATCTTTAATGGTACATTTCACTCTTCGCGCGCGCGACGATCGTAATGTCACAATTGGAATTTATTCGCGCAATATCGAGGGACAATTAGTCAATGTCGAGTAACTCTCGTGGTATCTTATTTTCGAGAGGAGGGGAGAGAGCCAATTATTTATCGCCCACCGATAGAACGTCGTTCCCGTTCTGCTGGCGTTTTCTTTCTCTCTCTCTCCCTCTCCTTTTTTTTGTTTCCCTTTCGAGAGCAGCTGCAGCTGCGAACGCACCGAGTCAAAAGTCACCGAGGGTGCGGCGAACGCAAGGGAGAGACGACGTCGCACCGGAAATACCGGCAACACATGCTCCGCCAACTTCCTGTCATGTAGGTGGTTTAACTCGAGTCGGGATGACGATAAAATATAATTTCTAGCCCGCGGCCAACTTGACGCAGGAAACTCGTGTTTTGATTCGTCTCGCTTAAACGTTCGCGGAAAAACTGTCGAGCGCGAGTCGATTCGATTTCTTTCCGCGGTACAGTGAAATAAAACGCGCGAGAGGAGTTTCAAGATCGAAAATGTCATTTGTAGTCTCGTTTCGGGTCTGTAAGTTTTAGTAGGGAGACTTTAATTTTTTCTTCGGTTATTGGTCTTTGCAATTTTCATTCAAAGTTCAAAAATTTTAATCGAATAATTACGCATTTTCAATCATATTTCGGCGAAGCACGTCAAGTTCGAAAGTTTTAGGATTTTTATTCTATCGAACCTCAGGTTCCAAAGTTTTAAAATTTTTATTCCAACCTCGAGTTCGAAAGTTTTAAGATTTTTATTCTATCCAACCTCAGGTTCGAAAGTTTCAGATTTTTATTCTATCGTGTAAAATTGTTATTATACAAACTGAATACCTTGGGCAAGATTTGAGATATGTTACTTCGAGAAATCAGGTTTTCGTTCCGGTTCGACTAACGGTTTAACATTCGGACACATTATCTCGATTATCTAAGCATCTTCGTCGCTTTATCGTCAAAATCGCGAGGATTTTCGCTCCTGCCGCGTATATCGCCGCACTCGAAGTGGTAATCGTGAGTCCAATCGACCGGACATACCCGGCCAGTTTCCAGTTTCGGCCGAGGAGCCGAGTCGCGATATTGCTTTCATCCATTTGAAATATCCAGTTTAGTAGGATGAAGGCGCACGCGTATGTGGAGCGTGACAAGTTTCCAGATTGTGTATGCAAAAGGTACCTGGTTTTCTACGCACTTACGGTGCGCCACGCACATTCCCGATCGATGTTTTACTCGCAATAAGCGGTGGAACTTGCTAAATAGCGCAGGGTAGAATAAAAAAAGATCGCGAGTGAAAATAATCGAATATGAATTTTACGAACTTGTTGCGTCGCGACGAACGTTTGATCGCGCGGAGACAATTGCGTTATCGCGTTTGCGCGGATACAGCGAATACACGATAAAACGATCCCCAGTTTTCGTAATTTATCTCTCAACAAACTCGAGAATCCAAGGAATGCACGATAAACTTTGTAAAATCCTGCAATTTCAAATAACATAGTTATCTGTTCTAGATAGAACTATCGTATTTATCGCAAATCATTTCCATCGCGTTTCTAAGTCTTTCTTGAACCTTTATTTTAACCCTTACATAGTTCAACAACGATATATCGTTGTTAGCAACACTCGCGAAAAGTGCCAACGACGATATATCGTCGCACCTGCGTTGGCGGCTTACTATATGCATCGCGAGAGAACTCGGCCTCAAAATAAATTGGAAATTCCTAGGGAAAAATGACTCGCGGTATGCGAAAGTAGAAACTTTGAGCTTTAAAATGAGCCTGAGCAGAATGCTCGAAAGCTTTTTCTCATATAAACTTACGAGATATCAAAGACCTTTAATTTCGTTGAACAGAGTACGCCAACTTGGCTCGATATTTTTCGCTTAGGCACAACTTTTTCGGTCGGCAGTAAAACGGTTAAAAACAATCGTACAAAAAGTTACGCTCGTCTTCTGACTCCCAATCGGTAGAAGTTTCCAAAATCGCAGCTCTAACCACTAACCGCCCCGATCCGTCCAACTTTTCGACAACCCTTCATCTCACGGAGAACTTTCCTCACCATGCCGAAAGGTATCTTACAACGAAATCAGGTATACACATGAACCACCCGTAGTACGCGTGATTTTATATTAACACTAGAACTACCAACGATTAATGTATACCTATCTTTACAATTTTTTTCCAATTAGACTGATGTTTATACAATTCACAAGTGTGTACTTAAAATTATAACGGTCACACTACTTAAAACATAAATTTTCGTTCATATTCTTAAAGATGGTAAATTTGACTAGCCTTAAACAAAAATTTCAAACCAGTGAAAATGATTGATTTGGTAGTTCTAGTGTTAAAAAGCATGTTAAAAGGCCTGAAACCACCGGCGAGACACAGTAGTCAGCGCGTTCAGCCTGGACAGTATAATATGCAATAGATATGTCTGTCTGTCTGCGGAATTAGTTCTACGACAAACCAGCCCCAACCCGCTATGTCTAGTATCTGCTTGAGGGAAGGGAGCATCGTTTACTGTACTTAAATTTCACTTAACTCTTCGAGGCACACGATTTTAAAGAAAACAAAAACCAAAGTTACACAGAAACAGTGTTAACAACTTGCTAATGCGTTTTGACTTGTGAAAATGTTTGTTTTCACTTATTTACGCATTTACCGTTGCACTGCCCACCGAATGAAAAACTTTAAATGAAATATTAAATTGTACGACAATGAGTAACTTCAACTTTTCGAGATGGGTTCAAATATATCCCAGCACGCATAAAAAGCTAAGTAATAGCTGGGACACTTATTAACCCACCTAGCTCGAAAAGAGTTAAGCCGTGGCCACCGTTGAACATGCGCCCTCAATTACATAACCACGTGTCCACCGGTGAACAAGCTGGCTAGTTAGAGGATTACCCACCGATAGGCAATCGGGGCTGAACGCGTTAACCTTTTGCACTCGTAGTACTCCTTCCAGGCACTACCAGTGCTACCGAAAGCTCTAGTCGAGGAGAAAAAAGTCGAGTGCAAAAGATTATCCCTCTACTGCATAAATTTTACCTTCGAATTCCTTACAAAACATAACAAAATTCCAATGCAACATTACTAACACCCACTAAGTACGGGGGTCCAATTTGAGTTTTGGCATGTCCCCTGGAAGGAACATTGTTTGTCTTCCCATTCGGGAACATTGCGCGGCGGAGGGTTAAAATTACAGCGAAAGGTAGAAAAATTTCACGAGACGGTCGATCTCGCTGGCACTTTTTGGAGGCACCGCGCGGGGCATCGATCCTCCCGACTGGTCCAAAACGAGGGGAGAAGATCGGCGATGAGAGATGGCTACCGAGAACGCACTCTCGAAGGCAGCTGCAACATCACCTGCCTGGCAGCTGGTACCGACCGTCCGCTGGTTCGGCTGCCCGTAGCAGTCACGCCGGGGTCTTGCCCCGCGGCTTTTGCCTCGTTCGGCTCCGACTCAAATTAAGGGCCCTCTCTCTCTCTCTCCCTCTCCTTCTCTCTCTGTCTCTCTCGCTCTCTTTCGGTTTTTCGAAGTAGTCGTCGCGAGATCGAGGCGAGCGGAAACGACGAGAAGGCCTGAAATCGCGCGTAGTCGCGTGTCCTTGACGATCAACAGCTGGTTTACGCGCGAGAGGCGGACAGCCGGTTATCATCGACATCGGTCAATCGACCAACGAAATTGTCTCGTGGTTTTGGTAGTGGAGGGGGGGAGGCATGGTTTTGCAAGGATACAAATAACGCGTGGTAGCAGAAACTCTGCGGTCACATCTGTTGCTTGAAACGGATACGATCCGGCGGTCGATAGGCCGCGGGTCGATAAACGTTGTATCTCAGAGTTGCTTTTTTATCACGCGACGGAGTCGGCGATATGGCAACTTTGCCAGAGGTGGGGATCGGGTGCTTTAGGATCGCGTTTTTAGATACAAGGATTTGACGAGACATCGAAGGAAGGTGTACAATTGACCGATCGATGGAAAACCAAATCGGGAATTAAAATCGATCCGATTTGTATAGTTGCTACGCGAGATTGGGTATAATTTTAACAATATTTCTACCGAAGACATCGAAAGAGATCTTTTTGAAATTTTGTCTAAGATTATTATCATTAGTCTAATCCTATTCCTCGATTAAATTTTTGGAGTTTCCTATAATTGTTGTTGAATTAATGATGTGGTATCTTTTTCCTTCAATCTCTTTCTGGATTTAAAATGCATTTCAATCGTAATAGTTATGCGCAACATCGTGGTAGAAATAGTGTTATTATTATTATTAATTTTCGACGTATACTTAATAATCCTTCAGTTGAAAGTAAATTATCAACTTTTATTACGAGCCTCGAAGAATTACGCGCTTGGTCCGGCAAGGTTGCGAGCCTGATTGCGTTTCGATTTGACACAAGGGAAGAGAGAGGTACAAAAACGATTCGTTATCATTTTTCATCGCGACCGAAGAATCGCGATCGACACGACTCGGCGAGAAAGAGCTGTTATGCTTCGAGCTTGTTAGCGAGGAGAAGGTTATTTGACAGAATCAATGAACACGGAACGCGGAAAGACGATTCGCGCATTCTAGTACAAGCTCCGGTTCAAAGGAACGCGATCACGCGCTGTGGCACGCGATGAACACGGCGGTTTCGTGTTTCTCCCACCTGCGGGCACCGGTCGCATCGCTGAATACACAATTGCCACTGTGCTCGGAGATCAGAGGCGTTTCGAGTAAAACTTTTCGACTATCGCGTTACATCGCGTATAAATTTCGAGGCCAGTCCACGATTCGGTCAAAACCGAGTCGTTCGGTTTATAATGAACTCGGTCAGAAGTAGAAAGGTAAAAGTAAAAACATGTCGCGTCGAGGTATCCGTAGCAATACGATACCCTACCGAAACACACTCGGAGCACCTATCGATCTTAATCTTCGCCCCAACGCGTAGATTCGCGCAATTTACGCGAAATATTCGCGTCGCTCAAAATCAACTGATTTTGGACTCGCACGGTTCTTCCTCTATCGCCGATTCGTTTCAATGCGAAATACGCGAACGGGCGTAATCATGGTCGAACGAGAGGGAATAATCCGCGCGTATTGGCGGTAGAAGTCAGGAGCAGAGTCGGCGAACGAGAGTCGCTTGTGCAATTTACTCCAATGGCGTGTCCGGGAGTCAATGTTAGGGCCTTGCACTCCAAGTGCGTGCACACGCACGTACGCACCGCGGTGGAAGCGGCGGAGAGTACTCGAACGGAGGAGGGAGAGGAAAGATGAGAAAAGAGAATAAGAGACTCGATGGGGAGGGTAGAAAAGTGGGACGGTAGGACCGAGGAAGAGAGAGGGAGAGGGAGAGGATAACGGGGTAAGAGGGAGAGGGTGAGACAGTCGCATTATCTCCTGCAAAGCGGATCGTTAGGATAAACTGTTCCTCTTTCTCTATTGCGCTCCCAGCCGTTTTAAAAGTCCGTTTTATTGCGGCATCCGCATCGGGTTAGTCATTAATGCGCCTCACTTTTCGCGCCTCCCCGCAACGCGTTTTACCGTCTGGATTTATGTTTATACGCAACTCCGATACGCGTACTCGCGACCCGTTATTGACTGCCCCCTCCCCCTCCCCGCCCCTTGATTTCCCGTAACAGCGGCAAGAGCGGAAGGAGAGAGTCTGCCGGCGATAAAACTCGTGCAAAGTATGTATCGCTTTTCGCCCTGCAACGTTTATTTCGCACTCGTCGAACGCGATTGCAAAATCAACAGCTTGTTTTTTCTTTTTGTCGGGAAATAAATGGAGCAACGCAACGTAGGGATTCCGCCCTCGAGAGCGTTAAGCAACAATCGAGACCTCGGAATATCTACGACCAACGTTTATCATCCTTTTTCTTCAACATGTTTGTCGCCCAGCGTGATTCGGTTGTATTTCTCGCGGAATCCAAAAGCAAATGTCGGAGTGCCACGATGTAAACAGGGCGGCATTCGATGATTCGATATTCGGTAATTATTTGTTCCGAATTACCGAATGTTACCGAATCTTCGAGTGATTACAAAGTATAAAGTATAAAGTAGTATTTGGGGAGAGCGATTAATTCTTCGGAAAGAGGACTACGCGGGAAATCACTGCAGTTATCGCAGATCGATCAGTATCAGAGGCATACTTTTCCTGACAAGCACGTTGGTGATTTTTTTATCCTCAAAATGTTCGTTGCATGGGCTTGCTACAGACCAGTATGGTTCTCAATCTTTTATGGACCGCGACCCAAATTCTCCCCCGAAAATCTATCGCGACCCACATGATTTTACATTTACAGGATAAAAAAAGTAGTTCTAAAAAAAAAGAAATTCTTATTATTTAATTTGTTTATTACTACAATAATAATAGGAATTGTATGGCGGTTTCCGGGTAATTTAAAGGATATATAATACTTCATACATTATGTTTATGCAGTTTAAAAAACATAAATTTCTTGGAATCTACATAATAAAACCACTTCGCGGGCCACTGGTGGGTCGCGACCATAGTTAGAGAAACGCTGCTATAGACGAAAAAGAGAAATTGACCCCTGTTGATGACTAAATTTCTTTTAAAGTTCAAATTTAAAATCCTACTTAACTTAAACAAGAAAGGACGTCACCAATATCTGAGTGACGGGGCCCCCACGGAAGCATACCAGTCACCCAAACATGGGTGACGTGGCGAGAAACGTGCTAAACCCACCGCCCTTTCCTCTGTAGGCCCCATTGGCAACCGGCTAGCATGACCAGACGGGCTTCAAATAGGCCCTGTCCCATGACACGAACTACCCTCCGAAGGACATTCAAAATGATCGTACCCTTATCAATTTTATCGCACGCATCCAAGAATCGTTCGGCCAGCGCTCCCTCCGCGAGATTTGATTTCTATTAACTATTCCCCCCGGATGGCGGGAGGCTAGCCCTCGAACTCCTAGAACATAAGTTATTCCCTTTATGTCAGCGGCATCCGCCGACGCACAGATGCGCCTTGCCTCTCCCCGCGTCACCCAGGCAGCTTATGCACGCGCACGCGGGAACGCTGCGTATAGGCGTGCACGTGTACCGCGTGAATGCGGGATAAGAGCGGAGACGGCGAAGCGGCCGGGAGTCTTTGTTCAGGGGCGTATCTCGGAGACGGGGGTTCCCTTTGTACGAGAGCAGACCGCGGGGGCCGACGAGCGGTTTGAAGCGGTAGGTAAAAGCCGACAATGGTACTCGATCCCTCGCGGCTCTATCGATCTATCGCTCCCGGTCCTCGCTCGCGACTGGCAAACAAGTGCCATTTTTCTCTCGCAACTTTGCCGTTTAATTGAACGCCGAGACGCGTCGTTGACTTTGACCTCTCCACGTATTTTGGTTTCGGCGCGAGTAAGGGGCCACACCGCACTTGTCGCGTGTCACGGCGATTCGCGACAGCGCGATCGTCGAGTTCTAACTGGCGTTGATATGGGAGACACCGCACTTGCGATTCCCTATTGCTAGGCGCCGCGATTTTACTCGGAAAAACAACCATTCTGACCATGGATTTCGACGTAAAACATTAGGTTTTTGCGTTAGAAAATCGTCCATCATTATGGAACACGAAGGTGAACGAGTACACTGATCGAATCTTACGAATTAATTAAATAAATTTTCTTTTCTTAAATTTGTGTATGGGTATCTTTGTATTCGACGTTTACGGCGTCTTTTCATCGCCAATTCATGTAAGTGAATACTAATGCATGTCAGTAAATACTAACAGCACCATCCACCGACACTTTAATTTTAAAACTAAGCTGCGCGAAAGATGTATTCAAGAACCGGGGCGACAGTCGCGACGAGAATCGCTGTCACTGTCGCGAGTCGCGGCGACACCCGGCAAGTGCGATTTGGCCCTTAAGGTACGGTTTCGTTACCACGACCGATCGCAGTCGTCGTCGTTGTCTCCTTCTTCCACTTTCGTCCATATTAACGTCTCGCACATCTCGCGCTTACAATGAATCGTCGACGACTGCGATCGATCGTGGTAACGAAATCGTACCTTTAGGCGGGTGACGCGTACCAGCAAAGTACGAGATTGATTTCGCGAATCGTGTGTAAAAAAAACCATGCATAGGAATCACACCTTAGGAATAGACATTCAAAGGGTAAAAGGAGGAACGTGGAGGACGATGCCAACCCTGCCAACGTTGGCCTTCCTAAAAACCAACGTGCTCGATGAGAGTACAAAAGAATCACCGAACGAAAAACAAGAGCCAACAACGATGCGACACGTAGACGGAGTGACATAATGAACAAAAGAAACAGACGTCCCGAGAAAGGTCCTTTCTTTAAACGCATGCGCTTCGGATCGTTTCACACCCGGATACTTATCGCGCATTATACCGGCGGGTATACGTGTACATGGAGTACTCCGAGTGATAATGCGGAACGCGAGCCAAAGCGAGACGAGTAATTAAAATCCTTGAAAATATATCTCCGTGTCAAAGACTTCGGGTCCGTGATACGTCGGCGTAGGTCGTTAAAAATAATTCCCGATACGAGCGATGATTAAAAAGCATTTAGTTCTCGCTCAAACTTTTTTTTGCCCATTAAATTAATACGCAATCGCGGTCGTAATAGGCGCGACTTTTCCGTTAAACGAATCTCTCAACGTTGCCCCGCTTATGCAGATCCGTAAGAAAAATAAATTATCGGTTCTGTCGGCAATTCAAATCTTGTTTCTCGTCACGCGCTAAACTAACACGAGTGTCTGGTTTTGCGATGTAATCCGCTTAAACCGATTTCCTCTGGCGAGACAATTCGAGGGAGACAAACGCGCGTGTCAGTGGGTAACAGGAAAACGCGACGCGGCCGCGAAAACTTTTTGCGGCTGAAGGTATACAGACGAGAGGGAAAAAAAAAGAGGGAACGGTGAGTAATAAGCGGTCGTTGGCGATACGATTTAATCCGCGTCTATTTAATACAATTAAGTCGAACCCGGTTAAAGCCGAAAAGACGCTTCATTGGTATTTCATCGATCGAATAATTCAAAATTGAATCCCCGTGATCGTAAATCAGAATATTCTATTTTCACGCAACACGGTGCGCGATATGTTTGCGCGTGGAGGGGGAACGTATTGGGTGGTTAGTTGAAAATTATTACAACGGAGTATGAAGGAAATTATTTTGAATTTTGTCGCAATAATACCCGACCCGCCCGATAGTCGTGGGAAAACATTCGTTTCCTTTCTTTTTTTTGTACAGAAACCATTCGTCGTCACTTCGGTCGAGACTTTACGAATGATTTGTAATGGGTGAGAGGCTCGGAGCTCTCGTTTATCGCGAGCGCGGTGAAAACATAAAAATGACAAGGCCGTGTATAAAATACAAATAACACTTATCTTAATGGCGGCACAAGCGCCGGTATCCTTCGCGAGGCTAAAAGGCGAATGGGTAACAATGGTTGGAAATGTGGCTTTCACATTTTCCCATAATGCTCTGACGCTCGCGACCTCGCGGGTGGTCCCCATGTATTTCACGTGTTTTTCTGCGTCCTTTGTCATTAATACCCTTTTTCGGAATAAATGCGGTCTTTGTGATTTAAATGTGGTTACACGATTCTATCCGCGTTCGCGTCCATTGTACCCGCTTGTATTTCGATTTTTCTGATTTCGACCCGCGCGAGAGGGGAGAAGGAAATAGATAAAGGACCATTCCACTCGTTCTGGGGTTTAAAAAAAAAAGCGAATAATGGCGATAAAAAGCAAACTCCAACGAATTACGCGCAGCAATAAGTTGAAAACCGATAATGTAGTGCTTTCGAAATGGCTCGCAAAAGCAATGCTAATTTCCCCAGTGGACAAAAGAATTCATTAAAGCGCGTTCGCTGTTACGCGATTACACGGGCACTCGATATGCGTATGCACCAATTGGATGGCAAGAGTTACGAAATATTATGAAAAAATAAAATCAGGAGAATCATTTCTCGCGTTATACGTATATTCGCGATGACCCTCCGACGTATGTATTTTAATTCAACATTGCAGCTCTCAATTTCGAGTGGGTACAAAGTGCAAATTAAAAAAAATATTTTGCCCGCGCCAGATTTTTCCCAACGCCCGGTCAACTTCGTGGAATCAAGATACAGATATACACGACGATACTTTACAAAAAGTGCGCGTCATTTAAATCCGAATGTACAGTGCGTTGTACGCGCAACAGAGCTCGTACGCATCCTTCATTAAACATGAACGCGCGGTGTATACAATCTGGTCACGATTTCTCCTTATCTCGGGATTCCGCGGTTGTCATGGTGACCCTCCAGATCGCTTTTTCTCTTCTTCTTCCCCTTCGAAAACTTTGCTTCGGTTCGCATTGCTCGCGCACCATAATCTACCGTAAGTCCCTCTCCCTTTTTCTCTTGCCGTTTCACTCATTTTCTTTCGTCCTCGTTCTCTACCTTTTGGCCTCGCGAAAGTTCCTCTTGGTACGTACAACTTTTATAATTTGTTGGTCGTTGATCTCAGATTTAGGAAAAACGTAAATTACGCTGTATTTCAGGTTCGTGCGCGTGTAAAGCTATTTCGAATATCCCGAGTGTTACGCAACAGAGTCATCTGCGCGAAACGCAAATGAGAAGCGTTAAAAGAAGGAAACGCGGAAACCTGAAACGGATGATTCAGGAAATATCTTGGCTTCTTTGGATCGTCTCGTTCCCATCGAAAGTTACCCCGACGGAAATCACGTTAGACCGTTATATAAATTCAAGGAATTACCGAGTGGAATAATAATTCCATTACCGTTCAAGTGCGAGCGAACTCGACTCCGCTACCTGAACGGATGCAGTTACCAAATCGCCTGTCCGTGTTATTCGAGGCGTCGAAAAAGGTCGCAGCTGTTGCTCGCGAGTACGCGTGGTATTCGTAAAATGATAATAAATATCAAAGAAATGAGAGCCTCCGTAAATCCGGCCCAGGTAAACTAGGGGTTAATTACGATATACGTATTCCGAGCGGCAGGTCGCTTCGAAATTATTACCTCGTCCTTAAATTACCGTAATTTCCTTTTTCCACGTCCCACGTTCTACTCGAAAACCCACCGAAATCCGCTCACTCTTGCGCAGGTAACCTGGCGCAAGGAAAACAAGGGGAAACCGACAGAGTTTCCATTGTACCTAATCCCCATCCTGTTCATTTTCTCTTGACAAAGGTGACGTTAAAAGTATTCCCCCGACGCGTGGCTTTTAAACGCGTACACAATCGCGCGTACTCGATCTGTTCGTTGTTATAGAGAATTTTGAAAAAGAAAAACCGAAAAAAAAAATCCCATCCATCGCAAAATTGGAACAGTTCCGAAGGGCTTCCTCACCCCACGTTTCACGGTTTTCCAATTTTCCCGTGTAAATGGGTAGCGTTACGTTTTCAAGCTTAAGCGACGCGTTTGCCCGATATTTCACGCGTAATCCCGGTTATAACTTTAATTTGTTGAACTCTATTTTGTTTACGTTTAGCTGGGATTTATGGCGGGCTCCCCGGTGAACTCATAATTTCAGTTGTCTTCTCTATTTTAGTGGGTTGTTTCGGATGCGCGGTGTTATTGCGAGCGTGGCTGAAAATCGCGCCGAGATTTACAATGCGGCGTATAAAATTTGCAGGGGAAACTCGGGGGTTAGAGTCAGCATTCTCCCTGTTTAATCATTTACATCGGCAAACGAAGGGGCAGCCACGTGTCGCACAATAACCGCTTCCGAGTTTTTGTTGCGTACTATAAACGGTGAACCAACGATGACCGCCGCGACGCGAAATGACGAATCCTACCAGAACGGAAAACTTGTTCGATTTTATCCTCGAGGATCAGAAGTCAATTTCTTTCTTCGAGCACGACAATCCGGACTTTAAACGTTTCTCAGAAGTCTGCGCCGATTCTAGCTTCGCTTATTTAGAAACTCGCCGGTTTCGGACTCAAGGCGAGCAACGAGTAAAAGGGCCGTTACAATGACACGTCGGACGAAACACTGAAACTATGGCTTGCCCGTATTACAGATGGCGATGAGAAATTTTAATGGCCAGGATCGTACGATGGCTTTCGAGTTATTGGGATAAGGGGAGTATCAGATGCGATCGTGTCGGGTTAACGAGCGTTTAAGGGACATTACACGTTATTGGTCGAAAATTTTAGTAAGTTTTATAGGACTGATAAATTAATTTAAAAAACTTCTTGCGTCGGTGCTTTTCTGACATATGTATTTCAAGTCTTCAAATACAAGAAATAATTTGTATATCATTTGTCTAATGCTTTGTTATAGGAGTTTTTTGCAGCCTCGTAAAAGTCGTTTTGATAATGTTGATCTGGCGTGCAAAATTGCGACTCGGTGGAACGTCGACAAAAATATTGATGATTTGAAAAAAAGATTTCAAGGGCCAAAAAAACCTAAATATTAGTTGTCGTGGTTTTTAGTATTATTATAAACAGCGATAAACAATGAATGCCACCGTAAGCACCAAATACATTCTAAAAATAGATCAAATATCAATTGCGTTCAGATTGTTATCAAGTTATTCTGGGTACACACAGACAAATAATTTTTAAAAACCAGCATTAAAGTAAAATATTTTTGGCGATCCATTTATTTCTCCTCCGCAGTCCGGATTCGGACTGCGCGGGCCTATTGCCGACCTCTGCTCTAAAACTTCGAAAATGTTTCAAATTTTCCTCTGAAATTTTCAGAGAATATTATTGAAATATGATACTTTCCAATAGGATACTTTCTAAAAAGTCGATTTTTCCGATACGGGAAAGTATCAGGTCCCTTAAAGCAACGCGATAGGAGACTGGGGAATAAGAGCGTCGAGTAGCGCGTTGAAACGTGCGTTCTAGCACGATGCAGGATCGTCCACGGGCGTGACGTCCGTCGAACGCTCCCGCGAGCCAAGTCACCAACGGCTGTCTCGTAACGTCCGTTGGCTGCAATCTCACTGGATATCCTTGAGAGGTAACCTAGAGAGTAAACTCTTTACTCGTCGACAGAGACTTCCATGTCGGGAGTTGTTTGCTAAGAAAATTATCCTCGCGAAAATGCCTGTTTGCGTTATATTATTCAAACGAGCGTCGGCCATTAATGGGGTAAAATAACCCGAAGCAATATTTGACATTACGACCGTGCCAACAACGGAATAACGTAACCAATATTCGCGTCATCCGTTGATTATCGCTCTCTTCGTAACTGCGAACGGTGCAACGGTTTGCCAATTAGGTGATCAAATTGGGACTCCAGGGTGAATAAAGGGGAAACTGCTGAACGCTGTATCGAGACGCCGAGAAGATATTCTCACAGGCGTCAAATTCGATTGTACGCGCGTTACGAGGCTATCGTCGAAGCAAGGTCATTTCGCGCCAAGTTTCTGAGCGCGATAAGAAAGAACGGGGTGGATATAGTACGTATCCGGAAACAAGATTTAATGGGACACCGCATGCTACTTGAAGAGGGATAAATCAAGCGAACAACTTCGCACGACAATACGTCATCCTATTCGGGGCGGTGGTAAGAAAGTGCCGCGTGCACGGCGTAGATTCGCGGTCAGAAAAAAGTTCCGAAGGAAAAAAGAAAAATTGCAAGATTTATACCGTTGCTTATCAAACTCACAAATTACTCTGGGCGGGGAAAAAGGCAACGATTTATGTCCGCGTTAAGAAAGAAAGTTCATTTGCTGTGTAGCGCGATTCCAAAAGTATTGCAAATTATTCGAGCGTTAGATGTCAAATTAAAATGTTTAGAAGATTTGTTAGGATCAAAGGCTGGCAAATTCCCAAAGCGTATTTGCGTAGATTAATCGTAGGAATTATTGGTACGAGATTTTTAGATGTAAATTCCATGCTTTCAGTTTCATGTTTCGAATCGATTGGGATCGAGAGAGTACCTCGATATTCTCGCTTTCTAAATAAACATCTGACGCGTCGAGTTTCAAAATTATCAGGGTCGAGGGTACCTCGGTGATATAATATAATAAGATCGTAAACCAGTCGCTGTGTCTAATTTTTCTACGAGGGCCGTTCGACTGTCAACCGAAATATTCTCAAATTTCAATACCCACAGCTCTATTTATTCCTCCTGACACCTTCGGGGGAAAAAAAGGGAACCCTGAACCTGTAAACAAGAATCTAACGCAACGGTCCTCGTGTTCCTGGAAACCCAGATTTAGACAAAAGAATCTCCGCCCGAGTGTCTAACCGTGACATTAAACGTCACCTTTTTTCATCCAAGTTCTTTCGCCCAGCAAGTCTCTACGTGTGTGTATATAATGAAAACTAAAAAAAGACGAACCTCACTCGTGTCTTTGCATCGCAAACAAAGTAACGCTCTTTTAACGTTTCGTTTAGAAGCGCCAAATCCGTGTACGGGTATTCGGTGACTAAACAAAATGCTTCACCGTAAGTACTTACGGCAAAACCCCGTTTATGCGGGCAGCTTCGCGGAAAACTTGGTCAGGTAAATCGAGAATTGTGCACCCATTCGATTATGCCGACTTATAACTTGCAACGTAAATACAGAGCAGTTCTTATCGCGAAGTATAAGAATTGATTATTCGTTATCCCAATAAGAGAAGTCCCAATAATAAAGTATTCGGATAATCGACTCCCTACCGTTTCATCAGACCAAAATATGTATACATAACAAATGTAACGCGTCCCTCAAACTCCCTAAAAAAAACGCTTGTACGCATATTTCGAACGCGCAACACAAAAAGGATGGATTACAATGTAATTAAAGATCGTAGAAGAAAGCTACGATGGACGAATATCCTTTTTGTTTCCACACGGATCTCAATCCGTGGTACCACCGGTAAGACGTTACAAAGGTGAAATTGACTCACCAGACAACGCCGAAGGCACCATATCCGATGGGTCTGTCAGGCTGAACGGGATCCTGGGCGGGCGGTGGCGGCGGGGGCGCAGGAGCGGCGGGGTGGTAGTAGGTGGGGGGTGCCTGGGCCGCAGCAGCGGCCGCGGCCGCCGCCGCCAGGACCGCTTGCCCCGGGTGGGCCCCCGTTGTCCCGCCACCCCCTGTCGCCCCCGCCCCACCCCCCTGCATAAGCGACATGGACACGCTCATGGACACCCGCGAGTGCCGGCTGGGCCCAACTACTGCCATCAAAACTGTCCTCGCTCCCTAGGGGCCACCCTCAACCCTCTCCTGGTTCACCGCCACCGCCACCGCCGCCGCCGCCGCCACCGCCAAGGCCCCTGCTGCTCCAGGGAACCCGAGACACGCCTCGCCTCTCTTTCTTCCCGCTCCTTCTTCTTCTTCCTCTTCTTCTTCCACCTCCTCCTCCTCTTCCTCTACTCCTCCGCGCCTTCCGGGATATCTCCTTTTCTCCTTTCTCCCTCTGCAGGGCGACGCACCACGTGACACTGACAGCACAACCCGACGGGGGCCGATCTTCTCTATCACTCGCGCGAGAAACGCGCTACGACGATCGGACGGTAATCTCGTGCCGAACGGAAAGTAGGAGGGCTACCGATTGCCTCTCGCGCATTCGTCACGTTATCGTTGCGAGATTTAATACAGAAACGGATTCACTGGCGAGACACTGTCGTCGATACTCTTGGTTCCATCGCGCGGTCCCAACGTCAATCGATCCTCGATCGCGATTTATTACCGACGCGTTCCGTCGGCGTGACGGGAAGGCGGCTTCTATCGAGGTTACTTCGATTACGAGTTTTGCTTTCGAATGACGCGCGCTTCGCGATGTACAACGGGCTGGTTTGCGCGACGGTATATACGAGCTGCGTGCGGGACAAGGGGGAAAAGGTAAGGTGGGGGGGGAGACACCACGCTCAAATACGGCGAACCGCGGTCGCGTCTTTTATCGCCGATACGACTGTCGCGATAATGCGCGCGGGAATGAGCCTCGTAACCTTCGTCGATGGAGGTGACACAACCAGTTTCGACGATTTCGGCAAACGCACGTTTCCTCGAGCACCGTGGTGGGTGGTGGACGGGGCGTTGCGCGTCGGATGTTGCTGTTTTCCAAACGTAGAAGGGAAGGCAACGAGAGGAACGGTAGTTTCCTTTTCCTTGGTAGGCTGATCGCGGCTCGATCGGGCTAGAGTCGCGTCGCGGGAGCAAATGCGTCGAGAGCACGCGCCACGTTTTCTTTTTCGTGTTTTTTTTTTTGCTCGGTCTAGACGGAGCGCAGCAGCATTAGCGCGGATGCTTAGGTTATGTTTGACGCATGCACCACACTCGCACGCACGCTATCCGTTCTCCCTCTTTTCCGTCAGCTACACTCAGCTGGCCTCATAACGTTGCACGGTAAAACAGAGGTGGCACGGGGTGGAGGGGGAGCCGAGTTCCTTGCTCGAAAGAAAAGCACGGTTAGCGCGAGTAAACGAGAAAAAGGAAGGAGAGAACACGGTAAGGCTCGGTCGAGTCCTCGATGGCCAGGTTAATTCCGGCTGCGGGGGCCAAGAGATTTGGCGTTTCGCGCAAATTCCAACGATTTCTCACTGTCCGGGTCCTACGGCCGAGCCAGGGACACTGCCACTTGGTAGAGATCAAGCACGCACACACAAACACGGAAAAACACGAGCGCGCGCGCACACACAAGCGAGAGAGGGAGAGAAAAAGGAGTCTCTCCGCGTAGCCGCGATGGGAGATCGTCGCGGCACGAACAAAACACACGTCTTCTCGCAGCCAAAGCTTGCTGGCCACTAACCGGAGGGGAGGTCGACTCGCCAGCGCCGTCGACAGCGCCAGCTGCTCACAAAGAAGGTCACGTGACCGGCGCAGAACGCCAGTGCGCATGCCGCGAACAACGATCACCGCGGCCTCTTTGTAAATGCGAGCGAAGATACGATCGCCCGGAAATAATGCTCTTTCTTCCAGAGAGTATTGAAACGTGTACGTTTCAATTGAACGTACGTAGTGGTGAGGCCTTGTTATGCTCCTAGTATTTACTACAGTCTTATGTTTTCTCAAAAGGTAAGAAATTTATCCTTTCTTTGTTGTGGAGAATTTTAATTGGTCACGCATGTGCGCGCGTCAAGTATCAAGAATGATACATTATAGAAACATTGAAAAGTATGATCTAAAATTCCAAATCTATTCGTGATAGACGTTATCGAGGTAAACAATTGGTAGGAAAAAGATTCGGATGAAAAATAATAAAGACCAAATTATTATCTTCGGATTTTATTATGTATAATGAAAATAAGTTCTTCTAAGAATCACATTGTGCACTTACTACTTGGTACATGATTAAACTTAATTCAATCTCAAATGTATTCTATTTCGCAAGAACATTCGCAATGCTCGTTCTGGAATAGACTCATTCGATGTACATATACATATACACATATATACGCACGTACGAAATGTGAATACAGGCCTGAAAACTTACGTACGATTACATAGGAAAATATGAAAAGGATATATCTCAAATCGTCTCTTCATTCTAAATAGGCTTATATCTTTGGTCTGACCGAATTCCCATCGACGATACCTCCAGTCATCTGCCAAAATACGCGTACATCGTAAGAAAAAAATAAATTTTCTAATACGTTCCATTTCTCGTTATTCCGGAGATAACGCAATTCTTCTGCTTCCTATTTTCTCATCTATACGGACTTATATGTAAGTAGACCATGGTATAATAGTTACAGGAAATTCAACTCCAACATTCAAATAGAAATACGCACACACATTCGCTCGTTTACTCACACGCGCATAAAAACCCGTCACGCGTTGTCTCGTTCAATTCGGGTGAACTGACTTTGAACTTTGAACGACGAAGGTTTATACCCACGAGCTCCCGTGAAACGCTATCTTCGCGTATACACATTACTCTTTTATACATCGCTTCAAAAATTTGTACAAAATGTTGAGAAAATAGCTCCCTCTTTAAAATAGAGCTTGGACTGTTTTCCGGTAGTTGGAAAGTTTTAGAATTTCACGAATTCTCTTTGTTGCTCACGGGACATCGATGGGCATAGACTGAAACATTTCACGCTTTTCATTCGAGGCATACGTTTGCTGATTTACTCGCTTAATCTCGCAATATAGTACTATAATCTAACAAGCGCACAATTATTAGCAATATTAAGCTCATGAGGTACGGTGTGCTTTACACCATAAACAAATCAAACATTTGGCGAGTACCTTCAAGTTGAAATTACATCTTTGAAAGCCCGCGAAATTGCGATTGAAACGAATAATCCGAGAATTGCACTGAATCCAGTATACAGTCTCAATCCTGTAAGGAACAGGGAGGATGACGCATACAAACATACATACGCACGCATACGTAAAGTGAATCTCATAAAAATATCAAGAAGCACAATTGTGTAAAAAATTCAGTTCTCTGGGTTAACCGCCAATTCAAATTGTGTCGGGTAAAACCAAGAAATGGAAACATCCTCCGCTCGTCATTTTTACAGAGTGCGTAAGGCGGTTAACAACTATTTTTCGTTTTTGCGCATACGCATCGTCAGTCTGGGAAACAACTGACGCAATTTAAAAAATCGCGATTTTGAATTTTGCCCGTCTTTTTCCGGATTAACGATACGTATTGCCCGATAAAGTTTGTGCGAATCTTCGACTGAAATTTCTTCATTTTTTTCTTAAATTTTGTATTGTTTGTGTTATACCTGTTTGTCATTCGATTTCAATTGCTATTTGTGATATTACTAGAAATATTACGCTAAACAATCTGTACCATTATTTGTTAGCGGATACAAAGTAATTACATTAAACTGTGTAGGGATCAGGGCGGTTAAGCACCACTCAATCACTTTACATAAATTCTCATATGATGATCATTTGAGCGATGTCACAATTATGCTGAATCGGCTGCGAATTAAGAAAGCTCGAAGCCTGTGTTACTTGTAACAGCGTAACGTAGCTTCTCTCGCAACGTACTTTTCTTTTGGTAATTCGGCAATTTGAGAAGATTGAAACACGTGGACGACGTAGGCAAACGATTCTGTGGATCTTTCTTACGAATGGTGAAGAACCCTCTTATTACACTGCCTGATTTGAAAAAAAAAATGCGCGCACATATAAATCGATGAATGTTAGATATACCGAACTTTTATTTAAATAACTTATGTGTTTTCATACCGATTGTATCACCCGTGTCCTCGTCATCGCCAACCTCTACGCAACGAATTGAAAAGGGTGGTTCTAAGTGTGCGAAACCCAGGAGAGGTGACTTTGAGCAGCTTGTAACAAACTATTGAAAAAAATTGATATGACACCAGCGATAGTGGCGTGTACTAATAGTATTATTATGAAGCATACCTTTAAAAACAACCCCCTTTCTTCCTCGGAGAAATCTTTTTCTAAGATATCCCATAACCAACATACTACTCGATGGCTATCGTGAAAACCACCATAATAATGCGTGTGTCTTCGTAAATCTCGTAAATCTAACGGAACGTTGTCACCTGAAATTAATCTCTGCAACTGAAAACATGAGATTCGTGGTGAGAACAGCTTTTCTGTAGCACAATCTCCATAGAATTATAATTATAATCTTAATTCTTACTTCTGGGACAGAAAATAATGACAACCAATCGGGATTAATTATAGAACGAAATCCTTTGATAAAAGCGGCTGTTTGTTCTTTTATCTGCACGTGCATTCTAAAGTGCGCCATTAGATGTATGTAATTGATTTTGTTTTCATTAGTGACCGGCATTGCTCGTCCTCCAGGAATCAATTCGTGCGTAACTAGTTTGCCCGAAACCTCTTCGTCGAGGGAAAAAGTTAGTTCTAATTGTCCGACGTCTCCTTTGTAATGCTTCACGAGGGTAAGACTTCTGTATAAGTCTCGATCCAACGAAGCCAGTTCGTCCAACCAATTGTATAACGCTCCGCCCGATTGTCCGGAAAATTGAAAGACAAAGAAGGACGCAAATGGTACATCCACGACGATACCCTGCAACAAATTTCCAGCCATCGTTGTACATCTTCTAGCTCAAACAGATATATTATTTGTACTTTGAGTTACTTACTTCGTAAACTGCTTTCCCGAGCATACGGCCGACAAATTCAAAAAGTTGCAAGTGATTGTCTCGCATGGACGACGTGGGGGATGGATACAGCCGATTTTCTGTGGTAGCTTTAAACAGATTCAATGACGGATCGAAAACATTCTTTATTGTCTCTTCCAAAAATTCTTTAAACACTCCGTCCTGATCGATACCAGCTTCGGCCAAACCTTGCTCGTTTACGAAGCGAACTCTAATTACTCCTTTGAGCGCCTGAGATGGCAACATTGCCAATTGTCGATATCCATCCTCAACAATACGTGTCCTGTCAAATATATCAACGGTTATTCCTTTATCGCTTACCGTTGATCGGCGAGGTGCAAATGGATCTACCTATGGACAACGATAATTGTCGTGGGTGTACTATTGCAGGCACTCTCAGTTAAACCCAGTACCGCTTTCTCGTTAGACACGTGTTTTCGAAATAACACCACTCGCTCCGAATGTGGAATGACATGGGGCATTTTCGAAAGAAGCAGAGCGGCACCTCGTCTACCTTTTTCCAGGTCTGCCAGGAAACCAGACACTCGAACTTCCTATTTTGGTAATACGTTGCATTATTATACATACATCAATTCGTGTAACGATATTTTGAAAATATCTAAAATACTTAACTTCGCCAGCCAATGGCCTTCGACACAGAAAGTTCGTCGGCAATCCCGGCGATAAATTGCCATTAAAAGTGTGTGAAGAGATGTGAAGAGTGGGTTAGCAGATACCGATTTCATGTCTGGAACATCTAAACGATTTAGTACATAGCTAAACGATTTTCCAATCGTGGATATACAAAACAAAATACTAGTAAAATTCCAAATACGATTAAGAAAATACAGTGATTGGAAAGGATGATACACACCAAATAAATTATTGAGAATCGCCTTGTACAAAAATTGATTTAAGAAATATGATATCGTTACAAAATCACTCAGTTTAAATGGTTCTTGTTGTTCATACATTTCCATGTCGTCTAAAATTCTGAGGAAAGGTAATAGCTTCATGAAATGTTAAATTATATTTTTTACGTTTTTTAAATAGACCACATATTACAACATACTCACGTAACATAATATGTCATACAATCTGAGAACAACATTAACATTTGGAATTCTGGTGCTGTACATTTTGTGTTAGCAGCCAAATGATCCAAAAAGGCCTTTAAACCACAGTGTGGTCCCAATGTTCCCAGAAATAACCACATGTGATATATAATCTTATTTTCGCAACACAAACCTGTTATGCAAAAATTATGTGTAATTAGTCCTGCATCATTTTTTGTTCAAACTTTTTATGTTTAAACGCACCAGGTAATATTTCTGTCTTCATCTGCGTGAGAGTGTGTAACGCAGTTTGGTAAAGAGAACATATAAGAGCTATCCTAGTGGTTTCCGGGCTTCCTAATTTTCTATAATTTTTGGTGTTATTATTCCTATTTGTACGTGCTTCCAGAAATGCTCTACGGAAAATATTAGTACCGACAGATGTACTTTGTTGCTCTGCCGGTGGTGGTACTTCTTTTTCTACAAGTTCGGTTAATGGCTGCCCTAGTAAATATATTCCACAATTAAATTTAAATCTAACACATAGATTACATTAATACCAATTAAACACTGAATTTTACCAATTAATTGTGTGACAATCCTTTTTGTCCAGAGACAAGATAATTGAGATTTTACGAATGGAATAGCCTCTTGTAGCGAAGTGTCCACTGGCTGTGTAAACCACCCAAGAATAGGATGCCATTGCGTTACGTTACTTTGTTTGGCGACTACATACTGCTGACACGCTTCCAACATTTTGGTGACAACGAACTGCAATATTTTACCGAAAGCTAGAGTACAACGTGTATACTAAACACAACAATAAATATAAAATATTATGAACGTTTACCGTAAAAGAAGGAAAATAGAGATCTTTTAACGCCTTCTCTCTTTCAATACTAGCCAATTGTATTAAATTAGCTAATAAACAAAGCGCGTAACTACCTTCTAGAGCATTAAAAACTATTCTTAAATTTTGCTCCGAGTTCAACAACTCCAGAATTCGTGTGAATAAGTTGTAGGTAAGAAACAACGAGATGCACTGGAAATATATTGGATTAGTCATTACGTTCAAAGAAATATGTATAAACTGGAGGAATATCAATCTACCTCTCCAGACACGCTATTCAAGTGATGTACCAGCGCAGGTACGCTGAAAATATTAATTAAAAATAGCAATACTAGTTTGTCCGACATTTGGGAAAAAACTAGAGGTCTCAACGTTAGCGTAACTGCAGCTGACAGTGCAACAGGTATCAAGGCAATTTCTGCTCTACCCAATCCCTTCAGCAGAAGACCCTAAAATGTAGATAATAATTTCATTTTTAAATATTTAAATCTCAATTGAAATAAATTTGTAAAGTGTCGAGCCACAATGAACTTGTAGTAATCGGTACAATAATCACCTGCATTATGGGATAAAACCCATTGTTGACTAGATGGCCCATTATATTGGCGCATAACTGATTCATGCCAGCTCTGAGCTTCTTCATTTTCTTTCCTCTCTGAATCGCCCATGTTCCTGGTGATGTAAAACTAACTAAAGTACGTAATCTCCAAAGAATGGGTGTATGATCAGATGGTTTTTCTGGTTTAAGGCTGTCCAAGCCAGTGAGGCAATGTTGCAACAGTGTTTTCATTTGCAATATCCATGATATGTAATAATCTTTGTTCAACGCAAGCGCAACATACGAAACTTTTGGGGAGTCGGAATCCAATGTAGATACTAGATATCTAGAAAATTTGTTCCAAATTTTTGTATATTATTTCTGCCCGTCGCTAATTTCTAAACATTTTATCGCAAACGTTTTGTATCTATACACATACCTACATAATTCTTCTATTCTTTTCTCATCCCTCTCTTTTTTGTATACGATTAGAAACCCAGAAATAATCTTATACACAGACAACGCAGGTTTTAATTCTATGTTTGTGTCCGACGTATCGAATGTTTCCGTCAATTTTGTGCCAGTGTCAATAGGAAAGTTAGTATCAAATTCTTCTCTGAAATATTATATACTCATCTTTTATATACTTTAGGACGTGCATATATAAATTTCGGGCATAATCATAAAATATGATCAAAATAAATTTATAGAATTACCTCAAAACCACAGTCTCTCATAAATATTACATTTTACCATTAAAAACAAAAAAAAAAATAATAAATCCAGCATGATTCAGTCCTGATCAGACATTGACGTCGCATGTAAACAATGACGTATGGTCAACAATCATAAGTTTTTTAGGAAAAAAAGTTCCCTATCCAATTTTTAATCCACATAACAGAGTAAAGAAAACTTTCGGAGAGTAACTCTCGAACGGGAGACTCACAATATGCTCTTTTCGTCGACCGTTTCCTCCTCTGCGGCCTCCGTTTGCTGAAGGATGCTGTCTTGCGACGGCTCCTCACCTTTAAACATCCTCGACTTAACGCGGTGGCCTGCTAAGCACTAAATTATGCTAATGGCAAAATATTGTCAGCTGGTCATTCGGAGTACACAAATTGACACCGCGATTCAGCCATCCACTACGAAATCAACCACCACCGGGGGACGTCACGTCGTTATCATTCGAGAAAGAATCACTGGGACCGGTTGGCAAAGACTGCCATTCGCCACGAGTTTTTCGCTGTCACATAACCCGCGAGTGTCTCCGATTGACAGTCAACCAAGAAGACGGCCATTGTTATTAATTCGATTCGAGGCTGGATATTGAGGACAAAGGATATATTAGGTTAGATTAAAAAGCACGTGACCAGTGGCGCCATAACACTGAACAAGTAAATTTCACCGAGGCGCGAATCCTCTGTAACAGGTTCCGCTAATCTTTTGTTGCTCACTTGCTTGTATTCTAGTAATTGGTGAAGAAAACTGGTAGCAGTACAAAGGTAGACAGCTGGTTTCTTTCCCCCAGAGAAATTTATTTTCATTATTTTTGTCGTGGGATTACGCGGAAAAAATAATTATGGCGCCGTCTGGAATTATACGCTGTTTGTACTTTGATTTGACCAGGCATTGAAATAAGTAATCATTCGCAATTAATAGAATACACATTATTTAATTTTCTATTTTCAATGTAATTTCTTGATGGTATGCCAACATCCGTTGACCTCGTTACTTTAGTCCAGGTACTTGTCTTACGATCGGTACCGGCATTTCAAATTAGTCCTAACGTCGCATAAAACTCACAGAATTCTCAATGTGATATTTAACTCTTATAACTTTACATAAGAAAATTGTTTATTTTCTATCAATGCCTCATCGGCGTTCAGTTATCAGTAAAAAATATCAGTCATCGAAGAATTTAACGTCACACTATCTCGTTCACTGAATTCTTGAACCAAGCAAAGTAGTCAAATAAAGAATATTATGACAGTCGCAAATGTAACTTGGTACTATGAAGTATGTGAGGTAAGCAAATATATTTGATGTGTACAAAATAAAATGAATGCTGAATGGGCTTATTGTAACTCGAATGTTCGTTCAATTGATCTGTACAATCATAACATTTTTTATGTGAAACTCTTGGGAAATACAGTCAGACTGTACCCGGCCAATCAAATCTTAATCAATTAATGCTCATAACAAAAGCATTTGTCACTCTATCTGATAATAAACTTACAATACGAGCAGTAATATAAATTGTCCTTAAATTAGTAAATTCGTGATACTGTCTGTCTAAGGTAATCCGTAAAGTTTCAATGTTCTATCCATACTGGTAGAAGCTATGTATTGTGCATGCTTTCCAAAACGAACACCAGTAGCAGCTGCTGTATGATCATTCAGTACTTTCAATTCTTGCCACTGTTTACACAAGTACACTCTGAAAAATAAAACACATACGAAAATTATTGTTATCCTAAACGAAACAGATCACTTCGATCGATATAAGGAACTTACCTAACGTCGGTTCCAGCCACAGCCAAATATGTACCGCTTTGATCGAAGCAAATATCTTTGACTTCGTACGATTCTTCCAACTGCAGAGTTTTGAAATTCTTCAGTTTACGTAAATCCCAAAGTTTTACGCAAGAGTCTTCGGCGGCGGTGGCTAAATAGTAACCATTTTCAGAGAAACTAATAGCAGTAATTGGCCCTGAATGACCGGGGAAGTTGGCCACGTTGGATTGTTCTTTTAAATCCCAAATCTTCACTTGAGAGTCCGCGGTACCGGTGCCAAAGATCAATCCGTCGGGATGGAATTGAGCTGTCGTTAGTGGTTGACAAACTTGACCTGCTACCTGTAATACAGAGTTGTAACTGCTTTTAAATGTGCGTCAGAATAATGATACTTTCGATATGCGTAGAACATATTGTAATAGGCATTAAAACGTTTTATTGAACGCACTTTAGTTAGTAATCTACCGGTACGTATGTCCGAGAATGCCCAATGTTGATCGAGAGACGAACTTAATAAATAATCGCCAGTTGGATGCAAAGAAAGTCCAGTCACAGGAGCGTCGTGTGCTTTGAGTAACAATGTCGTTTGACTAGTTCCCACATTCCATACGCGTATCGTAGTATCAGGCGATGCAGTCATTACTATGTCTTCTTCCGGATGATAAATTACTCGAGTAACCTACGTAATATTGTAACAAAGTTAGATACATCAAAATATATGTAATGAATAACACCATTTTAAACGTGTATACCTTCTTGGTATGTCCTTTCAATATCGCAACAACTTGCTCTGTATCTTTATTAAACACTGTAGCATTTTTGTCAGCACCACCTGTTAAAATCTTACTGGTATCTGCGCTATGTATGTCGAGTGCAAGTATCCCGGGTACACTGGCAGAATGAAGGCCCTTGAATATAATCAATTAGAATACTTAATATATATATCTGCATTTGAAAACGTAGAAAATTTGAGCAAAACATACAGGATGAGATGCAAGAGTTTGAAATGCACGAATGCTATCTTGTGGGAGCAGATCTTCAGGAACAGAACGTCCACGACGTTTTCTTTCCTGAGTGAGAACTGTTGCTCGTTCTTGAAGTTTCTGAATTACATCGTCAGTAATACCAGCTTGCTCCATTGGCTGAGCAGCAACGCCACCAGCTTCGACTGCCACTGCCTGTAATACAAAATAATATTCTCCTCTAGCATTCCATGCAAAGCAACAACGCTATAGCATAATGTTTTTGTTAATACCGGTTGTGGGATAGCAGTGGCTTGAACGATTCCAGCTTGTGGTTTTAAAGTAGCCAAAGCTTCTCTAGCAGCCGTGACTTCCTTTGTCAGTCTAGCTATTACACGACATGCTGCGTCGTGTTGATATAGAGCATGAGATAATTCTTGTCGAGCTGTCTGAAGCTGTTGTCTGAGAGTAAACGAGTGTAACATTACGGCATCCCATTCATCTTGTAGAATTTTTAAAATGGCTGGTATGGATGTAGCGCTCGGTGGTTTAGGCTTAACAATTGGAGTGGCTACGTCGGAGAACACATAATAGTAACATAAAATTATACAAAACATCAGGAAGATGCGAACACTGACTTACTTTTAATGTCAATGAGTTGTTCTATAGTAAGTTCCTTCCCAGTTATGGGATCTACACCATTTTCCGTAACATATTTCTCAATCAGGCGCTTCTCAAATATTGATCCTGATACAGGAGATACAACTGGATGTTCCGGCACTTCGTTGGAAACTGAAAGTACATGTTGATCTACATTACATGAGAGAATGGCGGTAACGCAAAACATTTAGGTTATGTATCACGTTTGCCGGCACAAACTTATACTGTTTATTGTGAAAAGTAAAATTTCATTTTTAGGTCACTTCGTATAGAGTGTTACGCAGGCAACCAGTGCAAATTAAAAAATTTAGAATAAAATACGTTTGTATGAGCAAGAAAAACTTACTTGCACAAGAGAGCGCCATTTTACAGCACGCGAGCCGTGTTTACTAGTGGTGGCAAACTATCGATACTACTGTGCCACCATCGATAAGTTGACTTGACTATCGATAGTCCGAGTGATGTGCTCAACCCGAAAAGAATTTTATAAAACTTGGATAAGTTAACGAATTTTGATATTATGCATTATCTTTCCAAATGAAATTATGTAAAAACGTTAACAGTTTTTTCTATACAGTATTGTATTTTAAAAAAGAGCACGTATGTATACTGAATATTTATGTATATAGTACGCTGCCACTACTTGTGTCAATCTTTGCGAAAATTTTTTAAAACGTACATAAACGGCACGCTTTAGCCGTGTAAACGATCTTAGCGAAAGAATGTACGAATGATATAGTAGTTCTTTCGAAGCACCTTCGTCACAAAAATTATTGTATTAATTTAAAATATGTTAAAACAAAATAAATCATTTCGATAAGCAATGCAATGAAGAAATGTAATACATTCCTCTCATCAATTTCTGTCTTACCGTTTACGCATTTACGGAAGATTCGAATAATTTCCTTAAATTTCCGGAAAAATAAAATCAGCACTGATATTCAATAATCTTCAAGGTAGGTGCTATATACTTCCGCTATAGTAAAGTCAAGTAAAGTGTAGTAAAGTAAACATGGCTCCTGGACTCTCTGTCATCTTCTTTCTTGTCTTCGGACTTGCCGTTTCTCACGTAAATTCGAGAAATAATTATTATACGTCCGCAAGAATCGAGGTATGGGATTTGCTTTTCGTTCTCGATATAACCGAATATCCCAACAATGCGCGATTGTGTTAAAAACCACGCTGATAAATTTTACAGAGCTGCAGTGGTTGCACCCTGAACCGGCTCCCCGATATAAAGCAATTCATTTTCGAGGATGTACCTCAATAGTATCCTTTCTAATGTGTCTTTTGCGTTATTTTAATATTTTGAATACATACGGCTGAATAATTTTCATGATTATTACAAATCTCGAATTTAAACCATTTACTCCTACCTTGCTAGAAGATTTTTATCTTCCGAATCAAGAACACATACTCATTCTCTTACATAAGTTTCATAATTACATACTATTCGTTTCTATTCGAAGCAAAATTTTCCAATAAGCCAATCTTTTATTGAAGTCATATAACATTTTAAGATGTACGATTTTGATTATATTCCACTGATTCAAAATGAAGATTTTTTAACATTGCATGCCAAAATTAATGTATATCGTGTTTAAAAATTATTTAAATCCTTTATATAGTAAACAGTAATAATGTGGAATTCAAACACATTCAAGGCGCTGTTCCAGAACTTGTTCTATTCAATGAAAACGACGAGGTACGATATATCGCCCAATTTTTACATTGACAGATTAGTCGGATATTCAATACGTTTAATCTATTGCAGGAAGTAGAAAGGTTAATTTTATCAAGGTTGACCCGCAAAGAATGCAACGATTTGTTGGCGTCAAAAGGCTTTGCGAAAAAGGCAACAAAGGATGAGATATAAAAAAGGATGCTGATGTACACTCAGTATTGCAGTGAATAAATACTTAAGATGGGTAAATTCAAGACATTGTTCCGCATTGTTAATCGACTAACAAAATGCTTCAAGAACAGTGTCTTCATTATAAAGTAATCTGATTTACTTATCCAACATTGCATTTTACATTTATCTACTATTAGAAGTAGGTTTTGCCTCTTTAAATCAAAATAAATGATCTTTAAGAAACTCGTAGTCACTCTTTGACACCAATATTGGTATACGTCAAATGTTGGAGGAAAGAGAATTATTTATCTCATACCTCGTTAGACAGCTAATAGTTGAAGTGTACTCGAATCATTGCACAAAGTAGTAAATGGTGTAGGGGCCTTTTAATGCACGCGTTGTTGTCTTTCATTACCTCATTCTCATGTAGATGAGGGAGCATATATTACCTCCCTGCAGAGCTGCAATCTGTGATACAATTACTAGATCCATAATGTGACTAAATTGATCATTATGGTGTACTTGGGCTCCCTTACTGAAAAGTTTTGGTTGTCGCTTCATTCACTTGATATTAAACCAAAACTTACGGAATCAAATGAGTAAATACCAGGATTGGAGTATACTTAGAAGCATCAGAAGTACGAACATTGATTACATTACATATAAACTATAAAATCTTGCATTTGATTAAATGAAATGAGTCTATCTTGATGGGGACACATGGGGTACAGCTGAAACTTGCGTAGTAGGGTATCCCTCGTGCATATTCATTTTATTTGTGATTCGCACACACCTGTCCTCTTCAACTTACATGCACTAACAAAAGTATATTATGCGAAGTACTTCTAGCGCCACAGAGGGTGAGGGACGCGTACACAGTTCTGAGGTAGGAAAAGTAAAACTGTAGGGAGAAAGACGTTAGGTCACAATGACGACATTCCCCAACTTGTACTAATCCTTAATTGATAAGTAGATTAATCTGAAATTGAATCGATATGATGTCTACGCTGTATTTAGAATGTAATCACGATGCAACCTGAGTAAGTCGTTTATGTTATCCATTATGTACACTTATGACCCCATAATAAACTACTCGGTTTAAGATTCACATTGCTCCATTTTCGTTTGCCCTAACTCGCTTTACAGCGTGTAATTCATTTTGTCATAATATAAACAACTATGACAAGGTTACGAATTTAGTTAAAAAGAAAAAAAAAACGTGGTAAGTATGTCCAGTTAGAATTTATTCTAGCAATGTAAGATATTAAACTTATAAGAATTTACAAAATCTGACTGAAAAGCGTTACAAATGTCTGCATATTTAATTAATAACTTCACTACTACACGTGTAGCTCAAAATCCCTTTGATTAGGAATATTTATTTTATTTATAAGATTCCATAACTTTTATACAATTAATAGCATTATGCTCGGAATGTTGCGGCGGAAGTACCAATCGTATTATCATTAAACTCACTGACCCACCGAACATTGAGTTCAGATATAAACAGCAAACAATGCTTTCCTCCCTTTTGTCTAGTAACTGCATTTTATCGTTTTATTTCCATAACCGCAATGTGAATGAAACAAGCAGAAAAATAAATAGAAACTAAAATACTCAACACACCGATACTATCCATCGTGTTAAACTGCCACTTGTAATAACATTATATTACAATACCTCATACATGACAACCATGTTATTGCTTTGATCTTATTGCGTATGCTTGCTGTGTCACTTCTCTTAATGCTAGATTATATACACTATCCAAATCAGCAGTTCATGGACACTGCATAGGTCCACAATAATATAATAAACAGAATAAAGTTGTTTTTGCTTAAAACATACATATGTTTTGCACGACGTACGCAATATCTTACAATTCTAAGAGTAATATATATATATATATACATAAATACCATAAAGATAGAACTTTTGAAACCAAAGACAGAGACATCCTGCTTGAATACACGTTTTAATTTGAATACATTTAGTTACGATGTACCCGATATATAGTAATTGTAAAAGGAAAACATACATCATTACCGTATTTTCATCTTTATCGATGACATTCATGGATTAAAATATGCAGCACGTAAGTACGGTATATAAGATTCAAAAGTAAGACAGACACAAAGGTGAGAATTTTGCTTCAGATATGTGGACCAAAATCCGTTTGTTTATTCAAGCAGGTGCAGTTACCACAGCGGGCAACTACTGTTACAACAAACGGGAAAGATTGATGTATCGACAGAAATGTAATGATTCTATCCAGCAAGTGGATAAGATTTCAAGTTATGGAGCAAGAAGTATGAATAAAAAAAAATGTTATGCCATCAGAAGCCAGCAAACGAATATCAGCGCCAACCATAGGAATATCTTCGACAGAAATTGCTCCTCTTCGTACTGTTGCGTACCTCTCGGAGCTAAGGGATAGATTATTTTTAATTTAATTTACTAATCCCCAAAAAATAACAAGTCGATAACAATAAATTTACATTGTACATCACCTGCGCTCGGTCGTGTTTCTCCAAAGCTAAAAGTTGACGTGAAAAGTGCGAACGGAAATGTTCCAATACCGAAGGACATATAAGAACCGTCTCCAAATCCGAACCCTGAAAGTCCCATGTTAGTTTCAGGTTCTGTTCTTTGTCCAGTTGGACGCGGCGGGACATTATTCCTGGAAGGACAAATAATCTCAGTAACAAATAAATAAAAAGTTTTGTATTAGTATGTGAAATATACCTTGGGTCTTCGTGTTTTGTTGCTCCACGTCCATATAATGGAATGACTTTGTCTTTGCTGATCGCAGCTTTACAAACGGGACAAACTTGCCTGGCAGGACGAGTTTCTAACCATTGATGTAAACATGGCCAACTGAAAAAGTAATGCCGTATAAAGAATTAAGATACACTTGGGTCTTCTTAGTACAAACGTAATTTTAAAAATTATCTTACCAAAATAAATGACCGCACATGCTAACGACTGCATCTTTGGCAGTGTCGAGACAGATGTTACATTCAAACATCCGATCATCCTTTTCCTTTTCTTCCGCTGCAGAGCCCGAAGGCTTTGACGGCCCTGCCTGCTCTCTTGTCGTGCTCATGACTTAAAATTTTTCCTTAAAAGCAGATACACGGCACGATTATTCCAAGGCAGGACTGTTACAATCGTAAATTTCTAAACTGATTAGTCATTGAATCCAAAAAAAATGGGAAGCTGCCAATGTGGAAGCAGAAGAATAAGCTATGCATCATCGTATTGCATTGTAATACCGCGCACCAAGTGATTTGAATATCGTACTTTCAACTTGTCTTGTGATGTTAATTTTGTCATCGTGAGAAAAAGATAATGTAAGGTACATTATAAACTACTGAATCAAATGGATAAAGGAGCAATTGCTGACAGTTAAAGAGATCCTAAGCCCAGCACCAATCACAGTAAACTTAACGCGATCTGTATTCATAGACATGAGATAATGCGATTACTGAATTCATTCTCATACTCGAACGCATTATCAGAAGTCATGTGTCCACGATAAAGACATGTATAACACCAGAAATGCGATAACGTTAATCCATAATTCGTACATTAGGCTCAAATGTAAAGGTACGACGATCCATGGGGACTCGACTAATACTTCACAAAAACACGAGCTACAAATTAAAAGGTGGCACAAGTTTTTTGTCGGGCGATGTTTGGAAGTAGACGGCCGTATGCTCCGTCAAAATACGAACGAATCAACGTCTGCCATTGCTGGCGGAATTCATGTCACTTACCTCGGTTTTTTATCTGTAGGCTCTCCTCGATGATATTATCCTTTTACGAACTGCCCGCACGTTCCAAAAAAAATCTGACAGGCCGCTGACACCACCGTCGCAATTGCGCAAGTGCTATCAGATGATTTTCATGATTTTTCGCGAAACGGATGTTCGGAATAACACGTAAGAGATACGACGGAACGTCGGAGGCTATTTATCACAACGATATCGCTGATGGGCGTCCTCGCGGGGTTTCAGCGCTTTCACGTTTTATTTTTCTGGGCCCTACCCTCGACTATCGTCACAATTGTCCCGGGATGATTTTTAATACAATTCCAAAAAACCACCATTTGATTAGCGCCGTACTATCGATACCATTGTCTTTTATCGACCGTCTGTGTCGTCATATTTTAACCAAGTTCACTGTCGCTGCAATAGAGTACGCGCTTGACGCAATTAAATGCAAAGGTTTCGGAAAATAGTTATCCGCTACTAATTTGCGCTTTTGGTACAGATAGACAGGTGAAATTGTACAGAACTGGGCAGAACGTAGAAACCGTCAACGTCAAATCACAGTCAAATTATCAGACATTATCACTAATTTTATACTTTTATTAATCGAGCGTATGCGTAAACTCAAGTCATAACGCGCTCGACAAACTTGACAAATGGTTTCTTCTGCTCAGTTTCGCGGTCTTACTTTGGACACAGGCAAAATCGGTAGATGCATGACATAATTTTTAATAACTTGGAAGCAATTGAATGAGAGTTAAAGCGTGCGACTGTACACTTCCTATTAAATCAAAATCACGCGTCTACATTGGCCATTTTGGTTTCCGTAACTATAAAAGAGTGATCAAAATAGAAAAAATAATACTTGTGATTGCCAAAAGATGATTCGAATTTAGTTTGTTTTGTAAAATTATTATTGTACGATTCCGCATAAGTGATATTAATCGAACGTATGCGTACATAATATCACATCATAATGCGCTCGACAAACTTAACAGTTGGTTTGTTCTGTCTTTCAATTGCATGAAACTCAATCGGTAATATGGCTACCCAAAAATTGATTTTAACGTCACCATGGAATCAAAGAGGATGGTACCTGCTGGTATGTTTACTTCTATCGAAATACAGTCGTCCGTGACACTGAACTATTCTAAAGATTACGCAATGTATAAAGAACAAGAGGCACGATCGAATCGAAATAAGATCAGATTACGCCGATTAAAAAGATTATATCAGAATTAAGTTTAATATCTCTCCTGAATATATCTTGCTTTTTTTATAAGTGGCTGCAGCGGTTCATCGGCAAGGTTACGTCACGGATCATTGCAGGTATCAATATATATGTAGGTTTGTCCAATGTATTCGTGTGTCACGCGACTAATGAAGAGTTACAACAATTCTGTACCTTGGAATCACAAAACCGTTTATAAAAACATTACGAATAGATGGGTTATCCCGATACATTTTGAGGGCTCGGTCGAACAACGAGACAAGCGCCATTGCGCGAATTTTACAGGAGAAGTGTTTAAAGTCTACGTCCAGTTTTCTATACGTTTTGGGCTCAACTTCGCACGTAGCTCGTTGTTCCACCCGTCTCCTCACAATCATTGTACCTTATACATAGATGATGGAATTGACACGTATCACGTTGTTCCACGAGTAAAAATTGAATTTAATTTAACTAAATTGAGCCGCAACCTATTTTGAAACGAAATTTTAATGCAAAAGTCATTGTATACATCAGATTGTACCCGTGTGTGCATGTTTCCGTAAAAAAAAGCAATTTTCTGAAACTGGTGCTTGTCTCGTTGTTTGGCCGAGCCCTTCATTTTTATACTTAATATTCGGCACAATTACACGTATCATGTCTTATGTGAAAATAACATGATTTACTTTCTCGATAGAATTCAAAACAAGAAATAGCGAAGAATTACAAAAAGCATGGATAGAAATATGATGTTGAAAGCCAACAGCTTCGATTCCCCACGTATGATGTCGTCGACAGCGCAGAGCGCTAATTCCTCGAGGCAGAGACTCAACACGATTGCAAAAGTGCGCAAAACGGGAGGCAAGAATCTAAATTCGGCCCTACTTCAGCAAAGACAAACGCTTCGCGTAATAGAGAATGGCATCGATGTCACGCCAAAGTTACTGACCGACCCGACGTACAGTTCGATCGATGAGAGGCAGATAACCGCCTTCGAAACGATCGGATTCTCTCAGACGAGTAGTGCCAGTCAATTATTAATCTCTTCCTCCGGCTCCAGTGGCCTAAAAGCTACCTCGTCTATGGTTATTAGAACATCGTCGCTTCCTGTCGGTACGCTACCGTCCGACGATGCGCAGGTGGAAAGCTTATTATCGACTGAAGCGTACGATGATTTGATGTCCGATGACAAGGACAGAGCACCTTCTCAATTTTACTTGCCCAGGTAATTTGGGAATTTTAGTATTTCCGTTTCACCAGGGACGAACGCGGGATAAAAATTCGGGAGGGGGGGGGAGTTGAAGAAACGTAAAATGTTAATAAATATCATATTTTATTGTACACTGCGTTTCACGCATTAACACGAGGTTCACGAGTTGCGGAAAATTACAGAAACCATTTACACTTTTCTTCTATTACTTTTAATGACGTCATATATATCAACATTTATTTTCTACAAGGCATTCCAGTTTTGAAATTCTCTATCTGGGGTCACCAAATGGCGGGCCGCGAACGAAATTTATCTGGCCCGCAGCAAGAAAACAATCGGCGAAAACAAATTCATTTTTCATTACATATATGCAATACGTGCGCGTATACGTCGTTATCATCATCGACGGTATTTCGAGCAGCTAGTTGAGAGCAAGACTTGTCATTTGTTTCATTGAAGGATTTTCTATAATTTTTAAAATAATATATTGTTTCACGTATTTATTGCTTTTATTATTTTATATGGAGGACTAAATGAGGTGTTCATTGGATTTCATTATTGTTTTTTTATTTTGTTTTTACTTTCTTTGGTTGAATGTGTACATTAAATTTGTATGGCCCGCGAAAACCCCCCGAATTTCTAATGTGGCCCTCCAAAAATGTTAATTGGTGACCCCTGCTCTATGTGGTCAAATTGACGCGGATCCGTAGAGTTAGGTATATAAGAAATACCCCTAAAACTAGCGTTAAAGGTTATTGTCCATCGAAGATGATATTAAAATATTTCGTACACATATATTTAGCTGAGTGTTTATTTTCTTCATAAATCCTTTTTTATTAGCTGGCTGTTTTTAAATATTGAAGTCCTCATTAGACAGATTTATAGCATTGTTATTATTCAGATAAATTTAATCTTCAAAATAAGATAAGAACGTGCAGGGCCGGCCCTAGGGTAATCGGCGTACTGCGTAATTTGGCGAATGGAAGTCTCATTCATACTGGCACGTGTTGTGAATATATTTTCATACTAGCTTATTTGAAATATTTAAAATAAAATTCATTTTGACATTAAATTTGGTTGACCTTTTAAAATTTTAGAAACAACATACATTTTATTTACAAAAATAATGTTGTAAGACGCCCGTTACGGGGGCGCCCTAACGCTGTGCATAATTTGCATCGTGCCTTGAGCCGGCCCTGAGAACGTGGATTTTCGATGGGTTAATAGATCAATTTTTATAATTTTGTCCCCAAACTCTTTAGTACCGATCCAAATATTTTTCTCGTCCGCCCGGAAACTGTGACGATCACTCTGAAAGAAACGGAAACGTTCTTTATCTTCGACATGTTACCGCTCACCGGAGACCTAAATACACCGGAAGGAATTGCCATCAAAGAAGAGAATGAGAATTATGAATATGTAACAGGATTGGCCAGAAAACTAGTCAGCGCCGAGACACAAACGATAAGAGTGCTCACAAAATCACGAGGAACGTATCTCGGAAGAAAAGAGCGAAAAAATCGGGGAATGTTCGTCAACAATTGGGTCATCCACGATATGTTTGCGAACCCTGATCTAATGAAGGAAGCCAATGGTCGGCTCGTTGTCCACTCGAAAGAATCTGTCGAACAAATGACGCAGTCACAGGTCCGATTTTGCATTAACTTTTTCTAGTAGTTGACGTATGTACATTTCGTTACGATAAATCTGCACACTTAATCGATCAGCGTGTAAATTATTTCAATCTTTTATATAAATTATTTTTGAATTTCGATCTACTTCGGCAATTCAAAAATATTTGATTGTCCGGAAAGTCCATTCCGATTTTGAAGAAAAAGTCAAACGCAACCCATTTAAATTTATCGAATTATGTAAACGTCAATTCGTCTCACAAACTTTCTCTATATTTTACGCAACTTGAATGTTCCATATTCATCCAGAATCCCTCAGGTTTCTTTATTTTTTATCCTTTCGTATTTAAAAAAAATGTTTTCAAAATGTTTTAGAAATGTTTAAAAATGCTGTTACTATAAACAGCGCATATCTTGTTTGGCATTTTTGCCTTTGCGATAAAAGAATAGTGCACTTTGTTTCCTTGCATATTTAAGAGCGTGTAAAACAAAAACTAGTGTATCTTAATGACATTTTTTTCAAAAGATGCTTCATACATCACCTTTTAGAATATTCACCACATATCATTTGTTTTCAATTATTCTGACATATATAGACCTGTTCTAATGCCGCCCACCGAAAATCGGCACGAACTAGTCGGACAACTCAACATTAATTTCAAATTGTATTCGATTAAGAAAAAAACGTGCCATTTGTAATTCGTAGGAAGTACAATACAAGTTACCAAAACCAGAAGTCCAGAAGGAACAGAGGAATAGAGAGGATGATTTAACATACATATCGCGGCAAACCAGCTTCTGGGACGCCGTGAGAGTAATGGAGCGTATAATATCAAATAACGTTTTCATCGGCGTACAGAAGCGTTTCACCGGCTTGATCAAACAGGATCCCTGTAGTCTCGACCTAGAATTTACCTACAGCCTGGACCTTCTGTGGACACATACTTGTTCAGCGAGCCATGGCAGGCCGGTATCCTCCTTTCGTTGGAATTACGCTAATAAGAGCTTATTAGCGGTGGCGTATGGAGCGCAGGAAAATTCGGATTTGAAAAACGGACTCTTATTAATCTGGTGCGCAAAAAATCCTAACGAACCAGGTCGTAGTTATCACTTCGACAGTCCGATCTCGGACATCGATTGGAGTCGCGATCGGCCGAATCTGTTGGCCGTCGGCTTTTACGATGGAGCCGTAAAGGTAATCGACGTTAGCAAACAGGACATCAACGTGATTCGCGAGAGTCAGAGACGGACGTCTCCGTCGAGTTCGCCTCACTGGCAAGTTCAGTGGTGGCCCGGCGATGAACAATTTGATTATCAGGAACAGATTTATACCAGCAATCAGGACGGTTGTATATTTTCTTATCGGTCCGGTGAGGACTTCACCTCGATGACGATGATGAAGATCTTTAGGGTAGAGGGTAAGGTTCCTGGGGTTAGTAGAATCAGTCACTGCAATGTCTACGATATACCGATCAACCGGAATCCTGGTGCATTGATACTCCGCAGACATCCAACGTCAACTAACATTTACTTCGTCGCTTCGGACGAAGGCTGCATTTACAAATGCTCTACGAATTATCTGTACCAACATATCGACAGTTTTCTCGCCCACGATGGGCCGGTGTATTCGATGCAATTTTCACCGTTTTGCCCGAAAATCTTTTTGACCTGCGGTGCCGATTGGTGCACGAGAATCTGGGCGGAAGGGCTCACGGAGCCACTGATCACACTGTCTACGACGATGGCGTGCGTACGGTACGCTACGTGGAGCCCCACCTATTCTACGATCATCGTGAGTATCGTTAATAATGAGATTTGTATGTGGGACATCAAGAGGAAGACCTATACGCCTACGTCCGTGACGATATCTCCTAACAGTGCTAGATTCGTTATGGTCGACTTCACGGCAAATGGTAACCAACTGGTAGTCGCAGATGTAAACGGCGTTGTGTATGTTTACAATCTGGAAGGTATGCCATTTCCACCGTACAATCAACAGCAAGTGTTGGTAGAGTCGATAGGTAAAGCGTTGGTTACCAAACCGGCGCTTTTGAGCAAACTAAAGAAACTCGGATCCCCATATTAACAAACATTCCTATAATAATAAATATGATTACGTTTCAGTGTAAAGACTGTCGTAAAACAAACGAATACTTTGTCGACTAATTATTTAGCATGTTGGTAGGACTACGCTCAACCATATACAAATTCATTTACACAGATATCGGTACAAAGTAAAATTCTTATTGAAGTGGCGGAGTATACAATTGTACACCACGTTACTAAGGAAGGATTAATTTGGGTCACACGGAAGGTTAACACTATTCCTACCGACACTTTATGTACATCTATTCCTACCGTGACCAGTCACATGACCGATCTTTAAAGCAACTTATATTTCTTAATATAGAATTAAGATAATAGCCAATCTGATAGGGAAAAAATGTAGTTTCTTTTAATTAGAAATGGATAACGTATATTTAAAAATTTAAAGTAACACTTCAATGGTGGCGCCGTAAAAGTCACTTGAACGGTCGCACTGAATCTGTCAGATCCGTATGCCCAAATTTTACGATTTTCCTAATTTAAACTGGATGAACATGAATGATAACAAACTTGTACTTTTAACATTTAAGATTAACAAATTTTTTAGATTACAATGTTGATGAAGAAACTAAATGTTGAACCAAACCTAAGACTGCAGACAAAAGCACTTGTATGGATCTGTCAGATCCAGTGCGATCTTTGGAGTGTTAAGGGGGAGGGGGGACAGTCTAGAAAGATGAAATAGGGCCTTCTCTCTGCATTTTTTTATGTTTAAAGTACTCGTGGAATAAAGTTGAAATTTTCAGGATGTGTTTACCGATGTTTGATCATTACGTATGAATTAAAACAAAAATTATTTAAATATCTTGGCAATGTTGCATGGTGCCCACGGCGGACTGTAAAAATTACGGGGGATGTAATATTTACACTTGTAGACCTCTGACACCAATTTTTTTTTAATTGTTGTTCGTTGTGACTGTCTCTATGAAATAAACCGCGACGAACAAAAAATATTACGAAACAAACAAATGCCGGACGAGTGAACAAAAAAATCTAAGATTTAGAGACCGAAACCGGTTTTTTTGTTCAATTGTCCGACATTTCTTTATTTCTGAATTTTTTTGTTCCCCGTGGTTCACTTCATAGAAATAGTCATAACGAACAACAATAAAAAAAATTTGGTGTCAGAGGTCTACAAGTGTAAATATTACATCCCCCGTAATTTTTACAGTCTGGCGTCGGCACCCTGCAATATCGCCAAACATGATTAAATACATTTTTTTTAATTCATACGTAATCTGTAAATACGTGTTCATACGTAATCATACTAATTCATACGTATCGGTAAACACATCGAGAAAATTTCAACTTCATTCCACCAATAGTGTAAACATAAACAAATGCAAAAGCAAGGACCCATTTCAGCTTTTTAGCCCCCCCCCCCCCCCCTCTAAGTGTCGGTGCAATAATGTTGTAAGAAATTCTAAACAAAATGTCAGAAACGGTCTTTTGACCGGTCGTAGTAGGAACAGTGTTAACCAATCCGCAATATCTCAATTGAAAACCCATCCGCGCGGGGGTCTAAACTTCTTTATCGGCCGGGAACCCGTAGGCACGGACCCAGCGAGTGGGGACCCCTTTCGGTCCCCCGAAGCAAAGAAACGCCCGAGGCCTCTGGCTCGCGTGATTCGCGCAAAGAACGGAAAGCAAAGCGACCATTTGGATTCAGGATGGGACTCCCAGTTGCGGGGCCGACTCTGAGTACCTGGTAGGCAGGCAAGTCGGCACGGATGGCTGGCTGGCTTGCTTGCTTGGAGGAGTTCCAGGAGAGTGCCACGGTAGAGGGGCTTCCCTGGCTGCTGCCGCTTGCGGGCACGAACTGCGCTACCGCCGTCAGCAGGCAGTCTTATTACGCCCGCACTCAACTACGCGAACTAAGTACATACTCTTCTTAGACCGGCCTTAACGTTGAAACAGCTCGCTAGAATAATCGGAACGTATCTTTTTTTTGCCGGGCTCGCACCGTATACCGTGAAAATGAGCTTCGCGCGTCCTTAAAAAGGCAGATTTAGTCCTCGTATATGGACACGACTGCGTTCGCTCGGTATTACGGGGAATCGGTTTTCAAATCGGCGAGATCGATCTCGGAATAAGTTAGCGACTCGAGCCGGGAGGCGGCGAGGACCCTCGAACGTTCGATTGGTCGGCGGATACTTACTCGGTCAGAGGTAACTTTGGAATTCTTCTTTATTCGTCACGTTGCGGCGAGAAACCCATGATTTTGGCATGGTTTTGCTGCGTTTTTCGTAATATTACTTTTTTAACGTACCTTCGTCGTTTCGGGGAAGAATGAATTTATGCGTTATCCGGTACACGTGATACGTCGCGTTTTGATGTGCGGGTGACTTTCCGTGTTCTCTCGTTGCGAAACTGTTCTTGATACACTGCCGTTATTCCTGTGCTTCTCGTAAATCCCCCTGGTTTTTTAAAATATACATTTGCATAATATTCGAGGAACGCTAATAAGAAAGCAGAGATACAATATGTAACGTAGTCGCACAGTAAAAATCTTGCCCGTTTATCGTTCGGTAAAATAGAATCGGTTGAAATCGAGAATCGTACGTTTTCGATCACATCGACGCGTAATACGCGAGTCAAGATTAATGACATTGTCTCCCTCGTGTGTCAATTTGACGAATCAGAATTCGTAAAGTGCAGTCGTCCACCCGGAATCCAAGGAAGTGGAAGTGGGAATGAGAGCACGGGTGCTCGATGCGAAAAATGTCAAGCAGTAAGCGTTTCGTCGGGTATGCCGGCGATTAGTTTCGTTTTTCTTGTCAGTAGAGTCACGTTCGCGGTCATCATCGTTTGTCGCGCGCCAAGAATTCGCGTCGTCGCATACCGAGTTCTCGCGATTATCGCGTGTCATGGATTCACCCTGTGTTTTTATCGTTCGCGGTAGTCCCGTCTCATTTTTTCGGGCCGTATAACATTCGACACCGGAGATGCAAAAACCTACCGCGATAGTTTCGCGACGAAAACGGGCAGCAAAATTAAAGGTCGGTTTCATCACTTTCGCTGAAAGTCAAAAGCGGCTTTAAGGTCACGATCGACCAATCGATTTGCTCCGTTTTTCACCGCGTCTCCTTTGCGTACGCGCATTCCGATCTACGTCGCTATTCGTCCCCGATCGTCCTATGGGTGATCGCGTTATCGTTGTATTTTTGAAATCGATTTAGTTTCACCGCGATATCTCAAACGCGTACCGCGTGTAACCGGTGTGAAAACTGCTTAATAGCGAGGAACATGTGCAACCAGGGAATAGTGGCGAAGCCGATGTTGCCGGGGCACGAGCTACACTGTGACCACTCTGTCCTCGACGAACTCTGACCGTTTCGACGTAGGATTCAGTGGCGGGCCGTCGATCGGGACGAAGAACGAACGAACGGGGAGAACGTTTGTCCAGGGAAAGAAGCGCGATTCCGGAAAGGCGAAAGTTCGGGAGGTTCGGTAAAAGTGTCGTCTCGAGTTAACGCGTACGGTGTATACGTATACCAGTCTTTGAGGAGCGGTGTGTTCGCGAAATTACACGTTTCCACGTACATTCGGTACGCTATGAACATCAACGTTCTCGGATATAACGGGTGGTACGCAAGTAAGTGAAATTCGCTTTTGAATCTTTCCTACGAATTATTGTCTCCGGTCGGCGAGAGAGTGATTGCGTTTTGTTATGAACAGAGAGGTTAGTTTTCCTAAAACCTTCATAACAGTACCCGATCACTTTCTTCCTCGGTCGATACAACCTGTTTATTGTTATTTTGTAAGTCAACTATGCGTCCTCGATCGTTTGAGTCGATCACATCCTTGTGATCGAATTTTTCAAAGGACAGCGCCCATCGAGACGCGATTATCGAATGGTTAAACCGTTTCATCGTTCGAGTTTTATAAACGCTCCAAAGTCGTAGATATTAGAAAGAAGAATGTAAAAAAACTGCTGAACCTGTTACGGGATGGTGTAACAGTAAACATGCAATTTGTCGCGACGGTAACCGTATAAAGTCATTACGCTTGACGCGCGGATGTAATTAAGAAACTTTTATAGAATCGTAATCGTACAACGCGTACTGTTTATAGAACATCTTCACTCGTGCGTTCTAATTTATTTCGCATGATTTAGATCGCGCCGATAGCGTATGCGCGGCATAAATGTGCAATTGATCTAACGATATTTACGCATCCGGGTTACATGTAAATAAACGGTATAACATTAACGGTAACAGATTTTTCATTGGACTGGAATTATCGTCGAATCGCTCCGCATAATGCATCGCTTAACGATGATTTTTCCCGAAAGCTGATTCTCTCCAGTTCTCACTTTCCTGTTCGTAAGTAAGACCTTATCTCATTGTCAGCCGGCATTCGCTGTGCATTTGCGCTATCCAATTAACGTTTCCAATTATACGTTTTAGGAAAAGATTAACGAGGCCTGTTGCCCGGATACGCGAGCCGATCCACGCGAGTCGATTTCGTGCGCTTAATTGCGATCGAAGATCAATCCCGATAGGACTTTACGAATCGAGCATAACGCATAATGCACTTGTTACCCGCTCGATGCCCTTCCTCCGCCCTCATAACGCTTTATCTGTAATGGCCTCCGCCTATTGCCCTAATCGAGACCATGCATCACGTTCCTCTATCTTCATCTAATTCCTTGGCTCTCGGTTCAACGGAACAACGGTGGAACTTGCACGCTCAGCCGTACTCTTTCCATGGTTTATTCCTGCCCACCTTCGGAACGCTGATATTTCTGCTATTATTTTACTCACAATCAGCGATCTATAGTTTTACGTAAGGATGTACGAGTCACCGCGTTTATTCCGGCGAAAGTTCATGCTACTTTAAATCACTCCGCACCGGTTCGGTGATCGCTTCTGAACATATCGCTCATTTGCTCATAGAAATCATGGTTTTTCAGGAGATGCAGTTGAAGTTTCAATATTGTTGTAGTTTCTGCAATCTATAAGATGAAAATAACAAAATGTCACAATTTGGTCAAGCAGCATCTGGTTATGATGTGGACGTGAATTACGGGGCATATATACATTCTGGAAATTAAAAAAAATCGGATCTTTGTATATTGCACATTTTGAAAGTATTATTCTTTACGCGTATTTAGAGTCCTAGGCGATTGTAAAATTCCAAAACTTGACGAAGTTATAGCCATTTAAAGAAAGCACGGTCGTAGTATTGTAATCGTAAAGTGAAACTTTAAATGCGTTTATCTCGAAACGACTTTTTTTGAAACGGTGTACACGATTCCGAACGTAATTTTATTCCGGCTGTTTTCACGTTTGGCTTACATCAATATAACAGCAATACGTTCCGGCTAATAAAGAGTCTTTGTGTTAACCATTGGCTAATAACAATCGAAAAGTCGTAATTTTTATTCGACAAGAAATGAATTATTTTTTCAAAATGCTACAACTTCCACAATTTTGTTCTTCTTTTAAATTTTTCAACGTCCGCCGGAAGGGGATAACTTCAAGTTTTATACCATTTTTAGGTTTTTTAAACCTGATTTGTTTAATACTGCCTAAATAAAATCCTGAAATTGAACCTTAGAACTACCCCTAGTTTCACTGATGACGTTCTTGCTGCTAATATCAGTTTTGTAGTATGACATAAAAAATCTCAGAAATTACACTCCACCGATTAAAAGTAGACTTCATTATCATCAACCCTGTGGTATTAACTCCAAAATCATGTTTTTCGAGTAACGACGTTGTTGCAGCAAATGAGTGACATTTTTCAAAAGGGTTTATTTTCCTATATTCAGAAACACACGATCGAGTTATATCTAACGTTGCTAAATTGTCCACTGTGATTGTATCCTTTTATATGACAAAAGTTACGCGTTGAATTACCTTGATCAATAATTTAACTCGCTATAATGCTCGTGGCGGTGCAAGTTATACCGGTAATTACAAAACATTATCGTTTTCTGGGTTAAAAGTGTGAAACGACACTCTTTCGCCGGATTCATTTGGTCGTTGTAACGTGGTTGCGTATAAAATAACACCGGCGGCAGATACATGACATTGAACGAGAAATGAAAAACGTGATCCGGTGAAAATGCGTAGGCTTGGTTATCAGTTGCAGTAATTTATGCACGTACTACTAGTAGATGCCTGTTCTTAACGGAGCACGATATAGGGTCATGCATCATCGTGTACGCATAGAGAGCGAATAATCAATTAATAAGGAGGATAAATAATTGCTGCGTCAATAACAGAACGCTCGTTCTTAGGTATACCTGTCCCTTATCATTTTGAAATAGTCATTCTTTATCTTTCGTCGGATAGAAATTGATCCGAGACAAGTGTAGAGTATCGTTTCTTTCGAACTATCGGTATTTTAAAAATGATACGATAAGACTGTTCAAATATAAATTATTATTGATCCTTTGTTTATAGTATCCAGTGAAGAGACAATGCGGGAATATTAAAATTCATGAAAAGGGGATACATTTCTGTTTTATATTTTCCGATATAATCGAATTATGTCTTCGGAAAGATTACGTATGTAGATCATTCAAGTTCTACCGTATACATATTAATCCTGCGTTAGTCGCGTGGGATACAGGTGTCACCCAGTCTACTTTAAAATTAAATTGTTCTTATCTCATGCAATATACGCCGGCAACATCTCTAGTACCTCTCGATTAGACGTGCGTGTACATAAACAAATTTGTTTTTAAATAAAAAAATATGCTGTTTCTATTATATTATTCAAATCATAAATTTATAAAAGAATACCATCAACGGCAAGCTAAAGATCCTCAAAAATATAAGTTCTCGTGATGCGTCTCTATTAAATATTTAAAAAATGACAAGATATCTCGCAGAACGCGCGCTCAGGATTTTTCCACGCACCGACGACGTTGAACGCGGTTGAAAGTCAACTGCGATATTTACATACAATTTGACGTGCACGTGCAACGGTACACTGGGATCAGGACAAAAGAGCAGGGAGTACAATACGGTTGAGCCAGGAAAAGAATGCGAGAACATAATCAAGGTGATAAGGCAGAGTCACGTCGACGAGAGTTAGAGGCGCGCAAGGGGAATTGCTGATCTCTCGAGTGCGTGGGTGTAACGAGAGGTATAGCGCGCAGAAAATTACTAGTAGGCTCACTCCCTGTTAGAAATAACCACCCCTAAATATATATTTGTAGATCGTGGATCGTTAACTCAAATTGCACGAGAGATAATGCGCTGCCCATTGCGATTCACCGGAGGGAACTTTTGACGGTCCATTTCTTTTCAGGCGTGACGTTTTCGGCTTCCGTCCGAACTCTGTCTGGAATTATTCCGTTTTTGAAGAGAATTTTATTAAAAATAATTGCATTTCTCGTGGTATCTTTAAGGGGTTACGCCACCCTGAGACCCCTCGAAAATAGTCCGAAATTCAATACTTTTTTGTAACGAAACTATTGAATGGAAACTAATTTTTTTGGTCTCTAAATTTGCAACATATATCTGACATACATTTCTGAAAATTTTATCGTGAGATATTTAAAAATGAAGGAATTATACATACATATACAATCTTTTGAAGCGCTTCGTCCAAAAGATGTATTGTTGGCCGTACGTTTTCCCATGTCCAGATAAGTCTTGGAAAAAAAATATATTCGTAATCAGTGATAATGTAGTTATGGCGTAGCATAGGGATTTAAAACAAAATTTATCTTGCTCCATACAAATCCCGTAAGATTTTGGACGGAAAACTGTTGGCTGAAAAATGTATTATAAATAAATGGTTAATTATAATTATTAATAGTTACGTTACAAAAAATTCTTGAATTTCGGTCCGTTTTTGGGGCATCTCAGGGTGGCGTAACAACTTAAAGGTACTCGATATTATTTTGTTTACTAACAGTACATTAGTGTTCATGACCGTCATTCAAATTAATGTAAAGTGTTTTATCACAACGTTTTCGTTTAGTATCATTCTGTTCACGTTTGAGATACTATTCTACTCGAAAATTGCATCGTCAGAACCTAACGGAAATTATTCTGAACTTTGTCGCAATAATATTCGAACCGACCCATTATACTTCCATACGCGCGAGTACGCGTTCGCGAGAGACCGTTAAACATAGTTACCCGATAATAAAGGTACTCGCATGACTCTCGAATGTACCGTAATAGATGAGATTAGCACAAAGAAAAAAAGAGTCGGGTATATAACCTACAAGAAAGTCAGCAACAGCGGCATAAATAAAATGATAAGACCGTGCCAGGTTTACCAGGTAAAGATGTACTAGATCGACGACCCGCGAACAACGTAGGTGTTGTAACGACCATGATAATGTTGGAAAATCGTAACTACACGTTGCTTCGAGCAATCTTGAGGAAGTGCTCATTCGAGACCCGAGGCAAAAAAAAAAGTCTAAACGAGATTCAAGCGTTTAATACTGGTTTTAAAGGTAGAATAAATCAAACGGATTTTTTTCGTCGATCGGAGTCGAAGAGTATGCAAATTTCGTGCCGCAAGAAATCGATCAAAACATGTTTAACAAAATGTACATAATTCGACGGTCGCTAAACACGCTCCCATCGGTGTTTCGACTTCTCCAACGCGAGACCCTTCGCGTAGTTTGCCGATTCGTTAGAAATTCTAATGACTCTCGCTTGCGAACGCGTATCGAGGCGAAGGACGAGAGCGGCGGTAGGTTTCGAGCAAAAGGAAATTGAAGCATCGTCGAGGAAGCGATGAGACAGCATCACGACTATACCGGAACGTATCGAACGACGTAGGTGGTAACGACGGGAGTGGTAACGTCAGAAAATACGAGGCGAGAGATTTAGAAGGAGCGAGAAGTCGACCACCGCGAGAAGGGAGTCGTCCGATAACGTTGCGTATATCTCGAGGTTATGCCAATGCGAGATAGGGCACGATGATTAAAGATAACGAAACGCACACGGTTCGCAACTTATCCGATCATTCGTTTTACCGCGTGGACACGTAATCGCGTACACCCTTGTAAGTTGCAATTTATGCGTGTATCAGTTAAGAATGTTGTGTTGCGTACCGTAAACGAGTATGATATACGCGCGTGCTTGCCGTTTCGCGTTTTAGCCCTCCGTTAAGGTAGTGGCAATTGAAAACTGAAAAAAAGGAAACTGCAGTCGCAGATTCTTGCAACCTTGCGCCGAGGATTACCGATTCTCAACCGCGTTATTTATCGTATACCGAAATGAAAAAAAAAAGAGTTCGAGCTGGCGAGAAAAATTCAGCAGGGAGAATTCACGTTCGGCGGAGAGTTTAACCGCTGTTCGTCGAATATCAGCGATCGGCCGATCAACGTAGTACAAGAGATTTTTGTAGAAAATGCAAATCGTTGCCCACACTTTACCCGTTCCCGAGTTTCCGCGTGCGTGTACTTACATGGCCATATTTGCGCGCGTCCGTAGTTAGACGAGATGCGTGGAGTGAGATATTGTTTAAAACCCGGGTGCCAGTGTGGGTGGATGGTTGGCGGATAAAAGCAGTAAGTCATCAGCTGAAACAGGATTTATGGGTGAGGTATTACCGGCTCACAGATCGCACGATACCAGCCACGAACTTTCACCATCCTGGTCAAGAGGATTTGAACGAGGAGTTCAGAGTTCACGAAGAGTTGCACGAGGGGAAGCATTCGTGTCGTCCCACGAAACAAAATTCTTCCGAGACAAGATCATATCGGAGGTTTGTTTCTTTCTTTCCTTTCTGTTTCGTTTCTTTTTCCATCGTACCGAGTAAGACGTCGTTAACGTAATAGCGGCAGTTTCCGTCCGGGAATCTGGAACGGAATAGCTGTGGACCCAGCGTCTGGAATCAGATTGGAAACACGTTTCAAGGATTCAGAAGCGAGTCGTGACCGAAGCATTAGCGAGATTACTTCGCTCGGTATTCCCCCGATTCTAGTACGATCGAAAGATTGGGTATGTAAGTTTTCGACGAGAGGAACGCGAGGCATTTACCAGGCGTCCGCGCTTAATAAAGTTACTCGCGCTTCGGGTACGAGAGACGGGGCGAAGGGGGAGAAGGTCACGCGAGCGATACCAGTTCGAGAAAGAATTCTAGCGATTCCCGGGAGACGTGTCTCCGAGGATACGCGAGAGATCCCTAGGGTCACCCGGGAGACGTTGGTCTCGAATCGTGGATTTGCGCAGGTGGCACGATATCCGTGTCAGTTCGAACGGAGGACAAAGCGCAAAGACACCCGGTCGTGAGGTAGAAGCCGGAGGAGAGGGGAGAGACTCAAATAAGAAGGGAAGGCGAAGGAAGCTGAGGGATTCGTGACCGGGATATTAGGGAGATCCCAGCTCACGAGGCGGAGCTTGAAGAGAGTCTAATCCTCGATGCAGGACTACTCGGACGAGTCGAGTAGTCCACACGTCCGGGCTGGCACTCCGGGCTGGCATCTCATCTACCTTGCCTCGTGCCTGCGTACTCGGCATTATACCTCTGCTCGGGTCTCTCACCTTCTTATCGTGCCCCGCTGAGGAATCACGAGTGCCACCAACCCGCTCACCGACTACCGACCGTCGCGTACCGAAAACGCTCGAGAGCTCCGACGCGGTACGCGCGGTTCTCTGGAAAAAAGAAAGAAAAGAATTTTTCCCGTGGAATTGACTCGAATCGATGATTCCTGAAGTCGCGTCCTCGTAATATGGGAACAAGGACAGCGAGTTATCGCCGTGAGAGGGAGAGAGAGAGGGGAATGCTTCGGCGAGGAGGGCGCAAAAGATCGAGAAAGTCCACGCAAAAATGTATTCTTCAATCGTGAAACGCGAGGCGATCGTACACGTGTTTTTACGACGAGGGAAAAGCGATCCATTTGCTCGAGTCAATGCAATCTTGTAATACAGAGTAACGCTATCCGCCGACTACTGGTCTCAAGATCCGGGAAACTAAATGTCGTGGTCCATAAATACGTATCGACAGAATTCGGTGTTCGCCACGTACCGGGTGTTCCGTTGATAAGTAATCATCGGTGTTTTGCGGATCGTTGAAAGTAAGAGTCATCCGTTTTACGAATACCTCGGTATTAAGTATTACTATTGCTAATGCACATTTTGATGTGTTACGTTTTCATTTATCACAGTTAATGCTTATCCGCTTCTTTACGTTTTCTTATAATTTAAAAAATTTCAATTTTGAGGTTCTTTCACCGAAGAATACGTTTCATGTACTGTTCGCAGATCAAAAGAAGGCACCTGAGAAAAATGCGCCCTCATTGGTTGTAGCATTTGGGTCCTGCCTATTCCAACACAACCATAGGGACGGGGCACACGCATTTTCGCCATTGGCCAAGTTGCCACGCACACTAATAAACTCGGGGTGTAAAGTACCGCTAACTAGGATTTACCTGTCCCTCGCGCAAATAGGACTCCTACTACTATAATAAACGGCGGGCCGAAAGGGCGTTAAAAGTGGGGATAGGCGAACCCACTCTTGCCTTCGGACCGCCTCAGGTGCCTTCTTTTGATCTGCGAACAGTACTACCACGTGCACGAACAACACCACAGTTGTAACTATAACTTTTTTCTATTATTTTCTATATCTTGAAATTTTTATTTTTGAGTTTTTGCCACTTTTCCAGCTGGGGTGTGACACGCGTGCCTGAACGGTTTTCCAAAGCTCCTTTCCTTTAGCAAAAGCGAAAAACCGCGTGTAGCGGAATGACCGAAGCGGGCAATTTGTCCTACGAACCAAAACGAGTTTTAATTTTCAAGAGTTCGACAAATCGATCCATCGAAGAAGATCGTACCGTGTGCCCCGACGGAGGCGGGGTTAAAATATGTTCGAACACAGTGGCATTCGCCGAGAGCATCCGTAATATCGCAATGAGCGACGGTTTTAGACGCTTTGTTTCGCGCTGCACGTCCAGCAATTAGTATTCAGTCTGCTCGGGACACCCAGTGTAAGCGTGTATATAAGATACTGGCCTCTCCAAGTAAACTTGTTTATCAAGTTACACACGGCACCGGCGAGCGAAGGAGAACCTCGCGGACAACCGGTGTTACGGGAGGGGGAGAAAAAGACAATTCGATGACGCAGTTTTGCTATTTGTTTTCTCGCATCTAATACTCGAAATGTAAAACAGTGGGCGGGGGGGGGGGGGGTTGGGAGGGTGGTGATTTTCGTAGGAGATTAGTCGCGGTGGATTCCTCCTCGTAAACGCGATCTTAACGTCAGATTTGTCTCGTTTAACGTTTAATCCTTCTGTCCTCGCGACGAATCCTGTGGATGCGATTTTAAAGACGACTCCCCCTCGCTCTTGCCTCGCTTTTAATACGCCCGATTCTCGAGCATTTACAGCTGTTGGGTTTTTTGGCTTTTATTTTTAGACCGCCTCACCTTCCGATCCGCTCCTCTCTTTTGAGTCACTCACGAAATTCTTGTCAGAAGTTCAATTTACGTTACGAGCTCTTACCGAGAAGTTATCAACATAATCGTAAGATAAACGTCCCTCATAAAATTAAAAAACTCGCACTCCGTACGCCGCCTCCCGCCGATCCTCTTTTTGCCTCCACCCGACGCTACGTTTAAATCCTCGATTTCATCTCGGTACGTGGAAATACCGCAACAGCGGGGAACTCGTAGCCTCTCCCACGATTTTTACAAAACAATCGCCCCTTTCGATGAACCTGGGGATCGTTGGAAAACTAGCTAGAACGCTAGAGATACGACCGTAGAGAGGATCGTATCGAGTTTCTCCGGGAACCTACCACCGAATTCCACAAATCTAACGATGAAAAAAAGCAAGGAAAGGGGAATACATCTAACGCGGGACGAAGCGAATGTTAGCGACTATAACGCGTTAACGTCGTCCTTATTCTTTTTTTCTCATCGCGATCCCTATCGCGGCGTCGCGCCATTCCAAAGTCCAAAAGGCGCCCGTGATCCTTGGTGGATGTAGCATTACACCAAAATTGCCAAGGAATGCTCGTGCCTCTTCCCTCGCGTCATCCTCGTTTCTTCCTTCCGCGCATGGAAAAAAGTCGGCTCGAGTCGCGGGGAGTAAGAGAAAGATGAGGGGCGAAGAGAGAGGAGAAGAGAGGAGAGAGGAGAGGAAGAGCGCGGATGAGAGGCCGAGAGAGAAAGAGTGAGAGAGAGAGGGGGAGAGAGAGAGGGGGGCAGAGAGAGAGAGAGGAGAACGGAGGGCTACTAAAAGTCGACCGGTTGGGGAAATAAGAAGAAGACGCGGAGGAAGCGAGGAGAAGAACTCTCGAGGATCTCGAGTACGACCGGGACGACCTTACGGAGTAGGACGACCGCGACAACGACAGAGACAAAGAGTCGAATGTTAATGAGGGAGATCGACCGGAGCTGCGGCCCGAGGAGCCTACGAGGAATCATCCGCGAGGATCCGCTTCGTTTCGTCGCGCGCTCGACGTTCTACCCGTGCCCGTGGCCGTGGCCGTGGCCAGAGTTGCCAGATCTCGACCGCCGCCTCTTCTTTCGTATCGTTGATTTAGGGACACCAGTCGACTCGACTCCCTTTGCGCGAGAAGAGCCTCACGCGCATCCACCCTTTGTTCCTTTGCCAGAGTCCCTCCGTGGAACGGGACTCGTTCCTTTTACGCGGTCTAGAGAACTTTTCGTTTGCCTCGTCGTACTTTCATCTTCGTTTCTGCACTGCGATGAGTTACGCGTAGAGAAAGACGAATACATCGTGCAGCTCCTTCTTATTTACTTGTTTACTCGTCCGATGTCGATAGAGTAAGGTATACCGAAACGAATGTTCGTTGAATTAATTCGGATCCCCTCTTTACAGGCTTATTATTTCCTATGACTCCTTTTTTCCGTCACTCGGACTTCAATTCGTACAGTTCCTTTTTATTTTCTTGTTCACTCGTTGTTCGATGTTGATAGCATAAGGTGCCGACACGAATATTCGTTATATCAGTTCAGATTCCCTCTGCAGACGCTTATTATTTCCCGAGACTCCATTTTTCCGTACACCTTCCCCTTACTTACTTCTCGTTTACCCGCAGTTCGATATCGATAAATTAAGCTGTCGAGAGAATAATTCGTTGAATTAATTCGATTCACCTCATTAGACGCCAATTATCTCCCTCGACATAATTCTCGCGTCAACAGGACTCCGATTCAACGTCACCGGAAGGAACGTTTCGCAAAATAAATCAAAGCCTTCTCCCCATCGCTAAACGCTACTCGCTCGTCGCATCAATGGGACTCGGCAACGACAGTTCGAGCGCAGTAGCGATCACGGTCAGCAAACGTTTTGTGTTCTTACTTCGTGGTTGGTCCGCGCTTAGCACGTGTACCGGGCAATGTCGCGGAGTTTGGCGGACGGAGGAAAAGGAGGAAGGTGACTCGAAGCAGCGCAGCGATGTCGCGGGGTTTCGTAGCGAGGGGCCTGCCGAGGGGACGAGGCGAGCGGGGGTCGTGAATGCCGGCAGCATTCGTGATGACGCGAGCGTGACTCGCTTCCTCTTTCTCTCCTCCTCCCTTCTTTTCGAAACGACAAAGCTCGAGCGTGTACGCACGACGCTCTCGGTCCATTGTCACGCCGTACGCTCCTCGGTCGCGGGAACGCTTCGCCTTTTTCGCTTCTCGCTTCGAGCCGACGATGTTCAACGATTGTTTCTTACCCAGTTTTCGGCATCACGGTTTTCAGTTTAAAAAACGAAACCTTTGACCCTGAGTCACCGCTCGGGAGACTCGAGTAACTGGTAGTAGGATATGGTTGCCAAGTATGTAATTTGTAGTGTCAAAGTTGACAATATGTGTGAGTCAAGTATGAAATACGTAGATGGGTCAAAGTTCGTAATATGACTCATTACGAATTTCGTGCTTGATAATCCGACACTCACGTTTAATCAGTTTGGTTGGAATCGTGAAAAATTTGATTAACGAATCTAAACGGAAACAAGCGTGTCGTTCAAAGATCCCTTGAATTTTTTCTCGGTCCACGCCACTACCCGAATAGCAATAGAATTCGGCATATAAATAATAATTCCATTCAAAGTTAATAATAATGCGACTTTTTAATCGTATTCCGATCATTACTCAATATTAATGAACATACTTTTCCTCGCGTAACGCTGAGTTTTTAACCGAACGAATATTCTATAAACTCTAACCGGGCCTTAGCGATGATATAAAAAAGAAATCGGACCGCGGACGGGCAAAAGTTTCGTATGCAAGTGCAGACTGGTTACGAGGGAGGCGAAGATCGATCTTTCTTTTTCTTCGGCGCGTGAATCCGGTTCTTTGTTGCACGACGAGGCTCTCGTTCGCATTGATTGACTCCGGTGTCTCTCGAGCGGTGGTCCCAACGAGACGCGGCTCGCCGAGTCGAAAATCCTATTGACAATTAGCAGAATTGTTGTCCCCCCCCCCCTTCTTAACCGGACGTGCCTCAAGTTAAGTTAACTCTCGTCGATCGAGCCGTGGACTCGCCTTAACGCCATATTCACACACGTGCCACGCGACCGTGCATTGACTCCGAAACGCTCTCCGATTCTAGAATATAATACCTTTGGCCTCTGCCTCAATCTTTCCCTCCCTCTTCCTCGCCTGTTCGCTCCTGCCTCGTCCCTCGGGACGTGTTTCGGGACGAGGCACGTATCGCGGACGAAGAAACGTCCGATAGAATCTTGGTACATAGGGACACGAGTGCTCGAGGAAGGCCCTCGAGCGTTTCGACCCGAATATTTGTTTCCTCCTCATTGTCGAAACGCATCTACTACGGTCGCGAGTATCGATAACAGCGATAATCACCGCGGTGCCAGCCGATAGCTCCGTCCTCTCTTCCCTCTCTCGATCTAACGGTTCGCCGCGGAATCTGTAAGCGGCCACCGTTCTCCCTATTCGTCGGATAATTTGGTGTTTGATTTGCAAAGACCGGACGAGTTTATGCCGCTTCGTTTTCTAGAACGAGACGCGTGTAAATCGCTCGAAGCTAATTTCCCAGCAGCTGCCGGACGATCGAGTCGCGTAACAACCGTTACGATACTCGCGCGTGACCGGTACGCGCGATACGTCGCGTATTTATAACATCCAGGGGATAGTTTGTGAAATTTTGAAGTTGTACGCTCGTCCGGGATTAGTCGATCGATTAAACGGACAATTTTCTTGCCCTCCGTCCCCCACCCCCCTCCCCCGCATTGACGGCGGAACGATGTTCTTACCGTCTACAAATTTATTCCCCCGTAACTGTTCTCGTGCGGACACTTTACATAGTTTACAATGTAAAAGTGTAGAGAAGCGTGTTTTTATCGATCAACGTTGCAACGCGCATGAAATGTTGTTCAATTCAATCAACGGCCCGTGTATTATTACCATTCCCGTCGACCGATAGCAGGATGTTTGAGGCACGGCTGTGTTCGATATAATCGCGTATCTGATTATTGAGTTCGTTCGAACATGACGCTATTATCCTTGCATAAATCACTAACCGACGAGCAGAGGTTAGAACGTGCATCTACGTCGGGATTCGCGAAGGTGTCGGCGTGGATAATAAATTAATCGAACGGGGCCTGGTGGCTCGATGAAAAGAGGAGCCAGGTGTTTCCGCAGAAATTTAACTTCGTTGCCGTTCCAAATATATTTCTTCTACATTTTAGGAATCGGGGATGGAGTGACGTGTGTTTTCGTGATTTTTAATTCGCTTAAACGAATCTGGATTCTGAGGGAAGCGTAACGAGTTAAATTTTGGAAGTATATTCAGGAATTCTACTCCATAGCAATCCCAGAGATAGCGATCCTAAAATTATGTAAATCTATAATCGAATAATAAATGTTTGCACAATCTTCAATCGGTGTACACGGAAACATCGTAAGAGTAGTTAAACTGGGTAAATTTTGAAAGCATATTCCAGATTCTAAAATTCTCTATACCTGTAATCGAATAACATCCAATTACGCGATTTAATCGGTGTACATGGAAGCAACGTAAGAGCAGCTTAACAAGTTAAATTTTTGAACCATATTTAGAAATTGTATTCGTCGGCAATCCCAGAGATACCGATCCTAAAATTCTGATAATCTATAATCGAACAACATACGTTTGCACGATCTTTAATCGGCGTACACGGAAACATCGTAAGAGCAATTTAACGAGTCAAACGCAGAATTGCACGGATCGAGCGATGAACGAAGTTACCGGCTATCCAAAGATTCTAGCCGTACGATTACGACGGCAAGAATCTCCTCTCCCCCCCCTCTCTGTCCCCTCGGGAATATACATGTATTTTTATGGAAATCTCACGATCTTAGATCACCGTACCGTACGAAAGACGTATCTTTTATGCATACGCCGTCGTATCCTCCACTCGCGTGATCACACCGAAGTGGGCCACTGCGAAGCGGTCCAACCTGTATAATCATTGGCGAATTAACGTCGCGAAAAATCAAGGCCATCGTTGACCGTGTTACGGCACGCGTACCGATCGCTCCTGACAAACTCTGTCGGATGTTAATCGATCTTCCGCGAGTCGTTTATTCTTAATGGGCGTATCGGTCGATGATCGATGGAATTTTTGAAATTTTGCCGTACAGCGATTTTCGAATTATGTAGCGGAACAACGTTTTAATTAGGATAGTAAATATTCACGAGTTCGCTTTCTTTTTGCGTTATAGTTTCAATTATTATAATGAGTAAGTCTAATGAACAAGTATTGTAATGATAATATAATGATTGTCATTATAACTGTCTGCGGGAACGATTTTCTGTAATTATCTGAAAAATGGTAATTTTTTAATTACGTACGCTTTCTACGGGTCGACGTCTTGTAACTAAACATTACCGCACCTCCGAGCAATCGATAATATTAGGTTAGATTCCTCGGTGTCGATTTTCCGCAATTATCTCAAAAAGGCTAGTTTTTTTTCAGCCACTCGATATTAAACGTTACCCTAGGAATGCCACTCCCAAGTAATTCGCAGGACTTAAAACATCTTGCGTTCGACGTTTCGGTTTAAACTTCCTGCGAATACTTTAACGAACAAATCGTCGAGCGAGCGGCAGGTCTATCGAAAGACGACGAGGAAGAAGAAGAAGCGACTGAGGATAATTACTCTCCCCCGACATTACTGCGAGTTAATTGCACCGTAGCTAAGTTTTCTACTATCTTAATAATAACCCCTTAAGTACACGCGCAAAGGTACACACGCTCGGAGGAATCGTAACGATTTCCTGTAATATCGGCAACCCGTGATGAGGTAACGATGCACCGTTGGTCACTGATAAACCAGCTCCAGTTTGATTACGGTCCGATCGCAGTGTTTTTTTTTTTTTGTTTCTCGCTATGTACAAAAGTTGGAGCGTCCCGACGAGACGTCGAGAGCGCTATCCGTGGAATGAAATATTTATGAAACGAAATTGCGATTTTCAAACGGTACACGCGACGCGTACAGGCGTTCTTTTTCGGAAAAAATTCAAGGAAGAGTCCGTCGGTTCTTTCTTTCTTTTTGTTACACCAGGCTCGCGCATGCCGATTTTCTCTCGATGATCGATTGCTTCCGCAGGATAATTGCTATACGCTTCTATACTTTCTTACGACGAGGAAAATTGTTAGTTGGAACGCGGAGTAGATTATCGTGAGCGCCGTGGCATCGTTTAATTTCAACCGCGATACAATGGAACGCGAGAACTTGACGAGCGTCAAGCGTCGCCACGAATAGCAGGGATAACGGTCGTTAATCACGCTCCATTCTTTTCTCGAAACGACACAAATATTTGGTCCAATCCGCAGTGACAATGTCAGAATTCCGTTCGAGCTTAAGCATCGTTCGCGCCGAGTCGCCATTAAGCGGAGTGACAAGACTCCTTCCTTCCAAGGGAAAAGAAAAGAGAAAAAAAAAGAAAAAGAAAATGGTGGAAGACCCACGCCTAATGTAACGCTGACTAGCGAGAATATCAGGAGGGCCATTTCGGTTTTTTACAACCCAGCTGTTAATAAGGCCCTTGCCGAGGTGCTTCAACATTTCATTAAATGCCGGACGAAAAGAAAGTTGCCATTTGTGGGTACATATGTATGTTATATTTATCTCGCAGTGATCTATAATAACCATCCGTTTTGATTGCCATTACGGCGCGCGATAGGAATCTCGATACTTTTACGACGTCTGCCAGATCTGTTAGAGCCAGGCATGCCAGAGGAGGTGTAATTATTTACTCTCTTATTTAGTCATATTTACTCTACGGCCTGGCATCACTCGAAGCGTTAACGAATGTCCCTATAAACCAGGAATTTTATAGATTGGATTATAGATATCGCTTATCTCTCGTCTATTACGCGCTCCGAAACATTAAACACTTACGAAGAATAACGGAGATGAAAAGGAGTTTTTAGTTTGAACTTTAGAGTCGATCACGATTCTATCGCTCGATTACTATCGGTAGGCGTAACTATGAAAATTAGTTAACATGGATTACCTACTATTTAACCCTTTAGACTCCAACAGTTTGATTGGAAGAAATGCAGATTAAACCTGCAATATCGTTTAGAACCATAGACAATCCGTACCGTGTGCACATTCGTCGCTAAACATCGATAGATAATCTTGTCCCCGCGGATAAGCGCAAATTACGATCGGTAAATATTTCGACCTCACGGATATCCATCAATTACCATCGGTAAATACCTTATGGATATCGATCAATTACGATCTTTAGATATCTCGACGCTACGGATGTCTATCAATTATGCTTACGGTAAATATCCCGACACCGTTGACGATTCATCAGTAACGATCGGCAGGATCCTCCGATCCTTGGGTTCAAAATTTCACTCTCATTCCCGAATCGTAAACCAAGAACCCCCTCCCGCGTTTTGTCCGCGATCGAGTAATTAGGATCGCCTCATTAGCGCCCTTGACGAAGGTCGAGAGAGGAATCTCTCTACCCCCTCGCTTTCCCCTCCCGCTCTCTCTCTCTCTCTCTCTCTCTCTCTCTCTCTCTTTCTCTCTTGCACGTCCATTGAATCTCGCAATAGCGATATTGCGGCGGGTCAGTACACCTTGTAAACACGGAACGCGCTTACCAAGGCCCCCTCTAAGCGCGCAAGAAGTGAGTGGCAGGATGAATGCGGCTGATTACATTCAAGAGGCTTTTTCAGCCGGGCGTGCAGCACGCCGGTATAATAACGCAGTCGGCAGTCTTGGCCATGGACCATCGGACCATCGGGCCTCGCGTATCCTTGCCATTGTGCGCCCCTTTATTCCGACGCGTTTTCACGAAGCCCGCGACGCGTGGACGGGACCTAAGTACCGGTGTTATACGATCGGTCCTTCGGCTAGAATAGGTGGGAGACGGCAAAGGGGCGCATAACGCACCGCGGCACGGTCGGACGTAGAGGGTGATCGTTGAAGTAAGTAACGCGCGTTTTCCAGTTTTTCGTACCGTTATGCCGTACGTCGGGGCAGTTCATTTCGCGCGATGGTGATGACGCACCGACGCACTTATATTGATTAACGCTTAGCAGCAAAGGTTAATTTTTAAGAATAACGTGCAGGTTATGAATTGATACGCTACTGGTCACTACTTGCTTCTAGTTTAGCACGATTCCTACCGACGCTTAATGTATGGAGGGAGTCCGGGACACTTGAATAGGAAGAAGACATGAGCCGTCGCTCATATCTTTTTCAAATTTCGCGTTACCGAGATGACAGTTGAATCATAACCGTACACGCACTTATGCGGCAACGCTGCTTTACAGAAGTACGTTTAGTTGTTATCAATGAAAACATGTTTTGATGTTATCACAGTAACAGAAATTATTGTTACAGTTGTTTGCTTTGCGTTTATTCACATTCTAAATATTTCTAAAATTAACATTTCTGAGGCTTTGTAAATAAAACATTCGCAATTTCATATTTATTACATATATTCACGACATCCTTTGATATGTTTATATATCCTGGTTTCTTGATTCAAATCAGCCACCCAGCAGGGAGATTTGAACCACTTTCCAACTTTAAGGAAAATCGACTTATTGTTAGTACTTTTGGTTTTTAATCCGTAAAAATGTGGTATATGTATATGTTTTTTTACCATGTGGACATGCTTTCTTTAGACAACAATTCCATTTTTCTATATAGATTACGAAAGAGATTATATTAAGTTCTATAAAAAGTGGGCCAAGTATCTCTGACCCCCCCTACCTATTCCTACCGTGAGCGACCAAATGAACAACTTAATATTTTAAAACAACTTATATTTCTTGTAATGCACAACGTGGCGGTTGTGCAAAAATGAATTCTGACTGCTAACATGTAGGAGCAGTTCCGTATTTTATTCTGAGTACGTTTAAAAGCTACAGCACGATATTTTAAAATATAAATATTTGTCGTTTAAGAATCTTAGTGGATACATCGTATGTAAAAATAAACTTTGTTATTCGAGTGTTGAATATGATCTGAAGACAGAGCGATACAGAAGGCTTCAGGGAAACTATTATTTGCCGGAAAGGATGTGGGAGGAAATGGGAGTATGATGTTTTGATGGAAAGTAAAAGAGGAAAAGACTAGGAGTTTGGACAACGGACTAGGTTATAAGGAGATACGCGTAAGGGAACGGTGATTGAGGGTCTAAGGGAGATTTCAATGATGTACAAAATATTTGCTATTCTAACTTATGACTAACCTTATCACTGGAGAATTAATAAAGATGGGGTTAACGCATTACATTCTTAATATAGAATGAAAATATTAGATAACTTGATGGCGAAAAAATGCAGTTCCTTTTATTTAGAAATAGATAACGTATATTTTAACATTTAAGTGACGCGGCGGTGAAATAACGTTGCATGTAGGAAATTCTAGACAAAATTAAAGAAACTGTCATTTGAGCTGCAGCGTCTACCGTGCTCATCCTTTTATACCATCTACAGTAGGAATGGATTTATTCCGGGATCAATTTAATAAAGAATATAATATAATATTTTTACAAGGTTGGCTTGCGAGCCTTCTATACGCGACTTTCTGATTATGGGAATACAACCTTTACCAACGTTACAATTTTTCTATCTCCGTTTTTTCCGTCAAGAGCCACACTCAACGACTGTTACCAATTGATCTCTCGCTCGCGCACTGATTCTAATTTTTTTCAACAGTTTCCGTCGTCTTGACGACGGCCGGACCACACACATAACCCACACGTTCACACTTACGTCCTTGATCTCCGTCGTTTCGAAAACGGCCAGATCACGCATTATCCATGTATTCACACATGCATACACTCACACCTGCACCGCGCCACGGTCAAGATACACTGCACTTCTACATCTATGCCAAAGGAAATAGGCGATAGAACACTGAGGGTGGAAGGTTAGTCAAATGCCTTCTGTATTTTTGGCAGGAAGATCGAAGGTTGGTCACTTATACCAGCGGTCGCCAATCTTTTGGACCTCACGGACCACTAACAATAAATCCAAAACTCTAAATTCTACGGATCACGCATACTTTATAGTTTATAGTGTTTATACTATGTATAGGTCTCACGTCTTTATCCAGAGATTTTGGGCCGACAGCTTTTTTTCATAAATAGGTACAATACCTATTCTTGTACATAATTATTATACAACACACGACCGCTGGAAGCTTAATAAAATAAAATTGCAAATAATGTTCAAGTTTTTTAAAGAACACCAACATTTTCTCGCGGATTAATATTGGTCCACGGACCACCGGTTGGCGACCGCTAACTTATGTATACTATCTTAGTGAGACAAAGCTAGAGAGAGTATAACAGCACGAAGCTACGGGAGTACATTTGCGGTCTCTCATTGACCTCAGGACGAGCTCGTGCGCGGTATCCTACACCAAACGTAATTAACGGTGTCAATTTCGAAAACATTCCGCAGGCGGGAGGTCACTTTCAATATTTCGCGATTGAACGTCCTTAAATTTGCAAACCGACAATATTGTTATCGGTTTTCCTAATTATTCCAAAGTTTCCGGAATTTCAGTCTAAACTAGCCATCGTTGGTCTTTAAAAAATTGACCCGAGCGATTTAAAAAAAAAACGTACAGCGAGTACACGTCCCTTAAATTATCAGCGACGATCGTTTATCGGACGGATCGTCGGACGAGAGAAGGCGGTTGGCAGCGCGATCAAAGGGGCCTGACGATTCACACGAGAAACCGTGGGCCGATCGGGCCCGGCGATCTTTTTCGAAAGACGCGTCCTCGCACCTTACGCGACACTCGCCGACGTTCCACGGATCGAAAACCGTTCGCGGGGCGAGCGGTTAACGAGCACGCGAACGGCGGCTATCGTGTGTCCGGATCCGACAGCTGACAATTTTCTAAGTACACCACTGCCGTGTCTAGTTTCTAGTCGCTCGTCGCCGGCAGCTAAACCTAACAACTATAACAAAACCGACGCGCCGCGAGTAAAGTTAATCGAGCTACTCGCTACCCGTTCACCGGTAGTCCCCGTTTGTCAGAGGAAAGGGACGTTGCCGTCGAACACCTCCGCTCTTCCCACGTCCCTTTTCGACGATCGTAAATTGACCACCGTCGTATTTCCTCCCGAAAGGCGTCAACCGCGAGATTTACGAGCTCTGCCTGCCGTCCGAGATTTTGGTCCGGCGAGGAGTCGCTTTTATATCGGTGCGTGTAAGTAGATATTTCGGGTATCGCGAGCAAACCTTTCGAATTAAATAAAGAAGGAAAAAAGGTATTACGCACAAGTCTTTTTTTTACACGGTAGATACAGGGTGTCTTTTTTGTACTGCCTGATGTGAATTTCGAATAACTCTGAAGCTGGCTGCCACGGAAACACATGACAGCATGCGTTGGCAACGTCAATTCATCACAATTTTAACCATGAATCGCTAGACGTCTAAAGAACGAGGAGAAATCGTGAAATTTTACTTTGAAAGTGAGTTTTCAATTGTGTTGGCCCAAAGAGCGCATAGGCGTAAATATCGATGCAAATCCGTGCCTGCACCGAACACAGTTTGAGCTCTAGTGAAAAATTTCGCAGAGCGTGGTATTGTGGCAACATCTACGCCTGCAGTAAAGTAACGTAAACGTCGAAGCAATGAAGTTATTGCAGCCGTACGGACCGATGTCGAGGAAAGCCTAGGAACTTCAATTCGTAATTGTGGAAGATTTTGAAAGTCGATTTACAAGTTTTCCCTTACAAAATGCAAACAGTATACCAAATAAGCGATGCAGAGAAGCCGCGTCGCATGCAATACGATCATACGGTCCTTTCCTCAACATCGGTCCGTGTGGTTGCAATAACTTCATTACTTCGACGTTTACGTGACTTCACTGCAAGCGTAGACGTTGCCACAGTACCACGCTCTGCGATATTTACGCCTATACACTCGTTGGGCCAACATAATTGAAGACCCACTTTCGCAGTAAAATTTCAGGATTTTTGCTCGTTCTTTTGGCGTCTAGCGATTCATGGTTAAAATTGTGCTGAATTGACGTTTCCAACGCATGCTGTCATTTGTTTCTGTGGCAGCTAACTTCAGTGTTATTGGAAATTCACATCAGGCAGTACAAAAAAAAATGTATGTACGTTCTTGAGAAATTTCTGAAAAAAAATATTGCTGGAGTGCATCAGTAACTACTACATTACAGCAGTGCGCAGTACTGTCTAATTTTTGAAGTGTAATAAAAACGTGAATCTATTTGACCCGTTGGTACCAACGACTGCAATTTACAGTAGATCGCTCATGGTGACCTACATGATTATTGTAATGTACCGAAACGGCTCTCCTCCTTTTCTAATCGTAATTTAGTCATAAGATCGGTATAGTAAATATTTTGCGCAGCGCTGCAACCGTACTGGACCCTGGATCACTGCTTCCTCGCATACGTCTCTTCTTATCACTAGTGTGTCGTCCAAACTCCTAGTCCTTCTCTTCCACTTTCCATCAAAACATCTTACCCACCATTCCACCCACATCCTTTTCGACAGATAATAGTTTTTCCTCAACCTACCGACCCTCCCCTTCGTCAGAATACTCTTAACATCTCAACAGAATACTTTCAAAGTCTCAAGGAGAATATCTACTATTTTCAAACTACCAGCATTTTCAAAGGCTTACACCTAACTCGAAATATTAAAATTTCCAATGTTATAATTTAAAATAAAACTTTTAATTTTCGGTTTGTAAAAAAACTCCGAAGTCCAATTGGTGTACAACCACCCGTTGTGCATTACAATTATAATAATTATAATACATTGTTAAAAAATGGAAGCCTTTTTTAAACCTTTTTTTTTAAGCTTAAAATTCGTGTCAAAAAAGATTTGTATGTAATTCTCTTGATTCTGGGTAGACGGTATTCACGAAAGTCCCCGCGACTCCTCTGCATATCGAGCTTTTCCCTTAATTGGGACATTCGGATATCGCATGGGAGATAGCAATCGGTTTGTTACGCTTCGTTAACATTCTTCCGCGAATACGGGAAAAACGGCTCTATTAATTAAATAAGACCGCTCGAATCTCGGCGCGGTCCTTTGCGATTCTACGAATGGCGAGTTCGAAGTGGAACACTAAACTCCAAACTAGTTTTTCCACGATCTACGCATAAATACGGTCCGCTCTGTCCCTCGAGAGACATCAAAGTAAGGAGAAACCCGACGTCGCGGTAGCAGGCAAGATAGTTGCCGAAGATAGCTACGGCCGACGATCATTAACGGTGCCAGACGTCGTCGGCAGAAAGTCCCGTAGGGCGTTTACCTCGGGAGGAAAGAATGATTTCCGGTCCGCGGGATCGCGGGGCTAACGAACCGCGATATCCGGTGTCCAGGGACTCGTATCCGTTTACCATTCGTGCACGGAGGGTGGTCAAGTATCGCGCCTCTTCTCCGTCCTTCGACTTAGTCGACGAAACCAGCGACGCACACTCGACGTCGGAAGTATTGAAAATTTATAAACCCTCGGTTTTACACGAGGAACGTCAGACTCGCGCTTACAAACGTGCCGAGGGTTTAAACTGCAAACACACTACGCTTACGCGTCGCATTAATGCGTCACCGTCAGATGGACGGTGGGAACACGTAAGCTGACGGCAGCCGACGGTGATGTACACGCTAACAACACGTCAGCATTAATTATCGGGTGCAGTGCCATCTACAATGGAACCTTTTAATACATCATTGGTCATCCTTTTTTCCTCTTCAAGCATACTTTCTGTCAATTTAGTTCCTGTATTGTGTGTTTTTATGATCATATAATATGTGTAAGACTATCCGGAATTAAAAGAACTTTATTTACTGAGAGTAAAGACAGATCCAGCATTTGCTGCAAGTACTAGGAAACCCAGCAAAACCTAGTCAGATCTCAATCACAAGATGCAAATAAGATGTTGAAACTGAACCACACTTCCAGCTCATGGCATTAATATTGCCACTACACGAATATATACACGAATTCTATACTCTTGACTAACGAATAATCCACGAATGATCCTCTTTGGGAAAACGCTATCTATCATAGCGGCTTTTGGGCCCGCAGGGGTCCTCCAATTGGGTGGCGAACCCCAGTGCGGTCGCTGGTATTGGTCGTCCCGCGCGGGCGATGCGGAAAGGGTGCTAACGTTGTCGGTCGTCAGAAACGAAGCACGGAAATTCTTACATGACATTCGCCCGTACCTGTTCGATTAATTCTCCTCCATTGTTAGTTTCAATTCACACAACTTTACACGGTGATAAAAATCTAAAAGTTTAGATCTGCCGATGATGAGTGTGAACGCGTGTGACTACGTAATATTGCGTGTTCACACGTTACGACAGCCCAACGTGTACATACATATCGTCGCCTAAATCTACGTCTACACGCTCAAGTATCGTCAGTCTTGTCGTCAGTCTTTCATGACGACAAGACTTACGGCAAGACTGACGAAACTTGTGCGTCTACACCCGTATATCGTCCCGTAAGAAACAATACCGCCTATCTAGTATCGAAGAAATTTTACAGGAGAGATAACATACTGTTACTAAACTTATATTTTATCGACATATATGTATACAAAAGTGAGTTTCAAGTACTTCAAAATTATTTTTTTTTAACTGCCGGTATTTTGCTGTAATTAGGATTAAAAAATTGTGAACGGCGATGTTACGAAGCCATAAAAAACAAAATATCTATTTCGCAAAAAGTCAGATAAGCGGTATTGTTTTTTACGGGACGACATGCAAGTCGCCCGACTTACCGTCGACACGCTCAATCTTGTCCGTCAGTCTTGTATAATCGTGCCAGATTTGACAGACAAGATTGAACGTGTAGACGCAGCTTAAGAACCATCATGGCCAATTTCAGTTTTCCCAACTGCGAAGTTTTTTTTATCCATAGTGTCGTTTACATTTATAAATATAGGTGCCGTACATATGAAGTAGTAATGGTTTTGTTAACGTCGAATATGTCGGTGCTCACATTTCTTTTCTCAACAATAAGTTTATTAGCAAATTTATATATTAAACTTCAGGATAACTCAATTTCGCATTTCGTGAGATGGGTCATGATGCTTCTGAGGCGTCGATATGCATTTACTATAGCGGGAAAATCATACCACACGTGGGCTGACGCATTAATACGACACGTCAGCTTATGGCGCCAGTGTCTTTAAGCGTGTGAGAAAAAAAATGTATCAGTGTAAATGGTCCTATACGTCTTACGATGTTCCAACTTATTTGAAATCACCGACGCTCGACGGCGGAATTATTGAAAATTTATAAACCCGACCTCGCGCTGTTACTCGCGTGTACAAACGCGCCGAGGATTCACGGGCGTGACAAAAAAATTATAAGAGCGTAGATGTTCCTGCGTATTCTACAATCCTTCAACTTACTCGGCGGAATCACCGACGCACGACGTCGTCGGAAGCATCGAAAATTTATAAACCCTCGCTTTTACGCGAGGAACATCACAGTCGCGCTTACAAACGTGCCGAGGTTTTACGCGTGTGAGAACAAAAATTGTATGTACGTAAACGTTCCTGCGTATGCTACGATCCTTTAACTTGCTAGACGAAACCACCGACGCATGACGTCGGAAGTATCGAAAATTTATAAACCCGGCCTCGCGCTTTTACTAGCGCGTAGAAATGTAACGAGGATTTTTGCACGTGAAAAAAAAAAGCGTAAGAACGTAAATATTCCTACGTATCGTAAGATACCGGGTGAAACGGACTCGCTCGAGTCCATAAAATTTTTCCCGCGCGTGCGTGAACAACCAAATGTATTACAAGATTTAACGGACGAATTCTTACGCGCTTTCCTTGTGAATATTCGGACTATTCGGAATATTAATCACATTGGAATATTCTAATCAGAATTAAGGTAAAGGCACCGGTAATTGACCAACTAAGACAAAATTTGTACGTGAATAATAGTAAGTGCTTGCAGACTCTATGCATGAAAATGCTATTTGAATTTCTCTGATTATACAGGGCAACACATATTTGGTTGACTTATACCTGACTTAGATCCGGTTGACTAAGGTCCGGTTTCAGTTAACTCTTGGCATCTAAATCCAAAAGTGACCCCAGTTTTTGCCTATCGCGTCAACTTTCTAAACTACGGGCTACCCTCTCTTTCCCCAAATATCATACAAGATGTGCATTTAAAGGGGATGCGGTCTATATTTGAAATTGAATGATGATTTCTTAAAGTACAGATTTCACCCTTTAGCATGAAAAAAAATCTTTCAATATGACAATTTTTCGCAGAGTTATAATTATTTGAAGTTGGACGAATTTCATTCACCTAGCGGAGAGTAGTCACACTAAGAAAAGCTGTAAACACAAAACATGACCCGATAGAAGAAAACTAAAAACAGTTTTGAAATCAGCGTGCCGATTGAACTTTAAAACAGCTGAGAAATTGAACAAAACAGAAATTTTTTTTTTTTTTAATGGGTCCCCAGTGTTATGTAACAGAGCTAAGTTTTTCGAAATAGTTACATCATCCAAATTTTAAAGACATTTTTGGAAGTTCAATCAACTTACCCCACTAAAGTGAGTCAATAATTGACCGTTCGGTCAATAGTTGACCATGTCGTTCTCTACTGAAATGCATTATGTTTTAAAATCAAAAGTTTTGTTCTTTATTTTTAAAGAAATTATATGTCGAATATATATACGTAATTTGCAATTAAATTTGAATAATATATGGCAGTGATTGACCGCACCGGTCAACTTCTAGAAATAATAAAGATTACAAGATTCAGTTCTTGACGCTACCGTAAATTACGTTTTCTGGTATTAAAATAATAGAAACATTAAATATATTTACATACAAAACTGTAACAATTTCAGTAATAAAATATGCAGCCATTAAAAATTGCGAGCTTGCAAATTTCTTACCGTGATGTATACACAGTTTCTTAACGACAGCATTAAGGAAATGAGAACGTGGAGGCACATAACCAATGTCAATACAAAAATTAATCAGCTGTTTCTACGTTAATCAACTAAATTCGGATAAAAATGTTTCGGAGTTGGGTCAGTAGATGATACAGCACATCAATCGCGCGCTTTGCAACAGATCATTACTTCTAAAAACCTTATTTTTCACGTTTTCCCGAAGAATGGTCTACTACTCGTACGAGATGAATTACTGGTGTCTTTATCTTAACCGCGCGCAAGCGATACGATCAGTGTGTTGTTTAATAATTATTGCGCAATTTGAAAAAAAAATTTAATTCGCCTGTTACAGGGTTAATTAAAGTGTCAGTTGATATTGATATTTTCGATCATCGACACGTTAGTTGAATAGACCCAAACCTGGACCCAAGGAAAGTATTTAAAAATGAATAAGTTAAATCTTGTCGAGTAATAAAACATGCATTCGCTAAAAGCGTGAACCCAGCTTAATTCCCGTACCGCGGGGAAAAAAGATTGCTAACCGACGTCTCCTATTGCAACGCTGATAATATTATTCTCAATTCGCGTACGCGCACCTATTACCTACTAGGATAAATAGTATTTGCTTAAATCTATGCTCGCATGCGCGCGTTATCTCCGTCGCGTTGCGTTGCATGAGTTACCTTAATGAATGTAATAAACTCTCCCATTGAGTTATATCGGCGTTACCGTGAATATCGTGGCGTAATGAATGGAGACGACATTATCTAATAAATTATATCGCTGGTCTATTAATTATAATTATCAGCGCGGAAGTGCAGCTCGCATGATCACGATTTTTCCACCGATTTGATTTAATACATGGATTCGCGTTAGTGCCATGAATATTACTCAATTAAAACGATTTAGCTACACGGCGGTTGGCAATATTATGCCTCCTCTCTGTCACGCAATACGTTGTTCCTTGTCGCGATACAAAGTATATACGTGGCGTACATACGTAAGTACATACCGGAGGTACCAGCGGTACGGATCCAAAGGTCACTGAATGTACCATCGTGATTAGGCGCTGGGGTTTAGTTTTTATCGTCGACGTTAGAATAAATTTTGTCGGGTGTCTAGATTTTATCGTTTGCCATTAGAAATGTGGCACTAAGGTCAACCTCGGTTGGTTTCGTTAGTCGACGCTCCGTGAGAATAAGAGTTTTAATCAGGTTGGACAAATTTTTTTCACCTTCCAGGTCTTCGTTGGCTTTCCCCGTGCGCCGTATTTAATTATTTAATTGCTCCGATTAAAAATGGCAAATAAGGGTAACCGTAATATTGATCGGTTCGATCAGGAGTTCCCATAACCCGTTCGTTCCCGCGGTTAATTTTTTCGGAACAAACGTACGCTCTTCGAACGTACACGTTCATCTTTTTGAGTATGTGTATTACGAGTATGAACGATCGCCGAATCGCAATTAGAGAAGTCGCTGATGACGTTGGCATATCAATTGATTCATGCCATGACATTTTTCTGATGTTTTGAGTATGAAACATGCGGCAGCAAAATTTTTAAAGAAATTAATAATCGCCGGTCGTAACAAAACACATGTATGTTCTTTAACAGCTGATAACAGACTAAACACCCAATATGGGTAACAATGGGTACATATACTTCTCAGACACGTTTACCAACACAATTACGTAAAAATCGCGCAATTTGGACTAATACAACTCGCAATATTATAAAATTGCGATACTTTTTGAACACACTTCGTATACATATGCATACGTTCTTCCTAGCGAAATGCCTGAAATTAAAAGAAGTCTTCTCATTTTCTTGTCCTCGTAGTTTCAAAAAATATTCCGATACAGTTTTTGACGCTCCATTTGAATTTTTGCAGTACTAATGAAACAGCAATCGAAATGGATAACGCAACGCGAACGCGGAAGATCTTCAGTCGCGAATAACCAATTCGTCCTAGATATTTCACGCGCACCACTGAAATTATCGATCGTTAGATCGTACAGTTTAACTATCCTCCTTAATCTCATTCTGCGGCTATAACCACGCGGGGAAACTGGTAGTGCGTGCAATAATTATTGAACGCGAGTCCCCAACTGGTAAACCCGGGACTGCCTTTGCATCTACTCTTTGCCTATTTCTTTTTTTTCTTATCTTCCCTATCTTCGTTGTACCACATTTGGAAGCAAAGTTACGCGCCGCGCGTGTCGATGGAAATATATCCCTCTCCGCGATTCCACGAAGAAACAACGTTCGCGTTTCTCGCAGCTGGGAGAGAAAAAAAGGAAAATACGAATTTTCATGAAACGATTTCGAGAAGTTCGCGGAACGATTTCCATGCAAAAACCGAGGGAGGGTATAGTTGCGCGGGGTATCGCAAATGGTTCTTCTCTCTCATCGAAGTATTCGTGCGCCGTCTCACGAACAACAATCAACCGCAGGGATCCCGTGGTACGGATCCAGTTTTTCGTGGAAGTTGCCTCCATCACGGTTTAACGATCGAACACGGCATCTTCTCGGCGTGTACAAGTGAGTCGATCCTCCGCCCTTCTGCGTACACGTGTACACGTGTAAGCGTATACGTATGTACATACGTATGTACGCTGGAAAGGAAAAACGCGGTACTTCAGCGATGCGTTTTCCTTTCCGCTGGTACGTACGGGAAGCTCGGCAGGGTGATCGCTCAGCTAGTTCTGACAGCCTGTAAAAAGGATTCGCCAGCAAAAGGTCTCGCTGCTCCTACAGTCCTCTTATGAATCTTATTTGAATTTCACCTAGAATAATTGCTAAAGGTTTGATCGATGGCTATGAAACTACCGTCGTTGATTTATATCGTCTAATAAGGCACGCGGTTCTGCCATTGTAAGAACACAGGTAGGAAGAGGGACGCGTCGTTTTTGAAATTAGGTAAACTCATAGGCGAACGAAGGAAGTATTTTCTTTAATAGAATACAATTTTCATCAAATTCTACCGAAATTACTCATCTCGGCGCGGCATTTCCGATGGCTATTACACTTTTTTTTAAATTCATTTTGACCACCTTGAAAACCCCTGTTCGTTCTTCCGGAAAAGATACGAGGTCTAGTCTCGCGTACTTGTACTTGGCCCGAGACAAGACCTTGTCTCTTGATACGTACAGAGTGGCCAAGAATACATGGTGAAACCTGTTACAAGTGGATTCCTAACGCGATCTAGAGACCAATGTTTGGGTACCAAAGCGTTTGGTACCTTCGATTTGGGATACTCAAATGGGAATCATAAACGTAAGACTCATCCCAGCTCGACAACCGGGTTACATCTGCAGTATCACCCGATCGTTCATCTTTGTTTGACACGCGCGTCGATTTTAATTCCCGCAATCAAAGTATCTCGATCAACGATCACTGTCGATCTCTCCGTATCACCGAGCGATCGATCGCGATACGTTGCGGTGGTCAGGAACGATCGATCTTACCGAAAGGGACGAAAAACGACGAGAAAGAGAATCTCATAACTAACCGAAAATATGAACGGTCTCATTCGATCCTGGGTCGTGTCCGTCGATCGTTTAATTTCGCTTGACACGCGCGTCCGATCGTACACGCGAATCCCAGATCGCTCGATCGACGATCCCGGCGATGACACCGCGATCACCGTTGATCTCTCTCCGTGGCAGCGATCGATCGATCGCGATACGTTGCGATGGTCAGGAACGACCGATTGTGTCTCGCAGCAGTGATGAAAGAGACGGAGAAAGAGAGGTAGGAGAAAGAGGAAGAGAAAAGGAGAGTACGGGGGGTGGGGGGTGGGGGTTGGGGAGGGCAGGAAAGAGGCAGCGTGGCGTCCTTGCCCGCAGCTCCGAACTGGTTATGTCAAACAGCCGACCGGTGTGTTGGCCTAACCTGCTTTCAGCCCTACCATCCGCGATGGACGACGACTTGGCAGGGTGCCCTCCGCGTCTCTAAATGCCTGCTTCTTTTTTTCTTTTTCTTTTTCCTCTCTCTCTCTCTCTCTCTCTCTCTCTCTCTCTCTCTCTCTCTCTACAGGCTCACTTCCGGCTGCCCGGTCGTCCATCAAGGCGTCGCATTACGTCTCCTCGTCCCGTTTGTGCGTCATTCGAGGATGCAACAGTCCACGGTTTTTGCTCCACGCGAACGATCGGGAAACGAGAGAGAACGTCTCGAATCCTCGGTAATGAATCGTTTTTCGGATCAAAGGGGATCAAAGGGGATCAAAGGGCTCACCGTCCTCCCGGTGAAGACGTAGGCAAAGCCGATCATCTCGGGCAGCACCGTCTTACTTCAGACCCCGATGTTAAAGGATATCGATGCTGCCCCGATGAATGGTGAAAGGCTGAATTACTTATTGCCCCGGCCGCGTTGAATAATTTATCACACCCTGACCGTCGCAATGGTAATACTCGATGGTACGAATTACGGTACCAGATACGAGAGCAATATCCCGTGTAATCGGGCATGACTTATAATACCTTCCTACGGCGAAAGACGTAATCTCGACGTTTCTCTCGCGTCTAAATCGCCGGGACTTCCGCGGTGTTTTTCGAGGTACGGTTTGATCCGTTGGCAGCCGCGGTCGATCAACCGCTTACGCGCCGCGCTCGATCCTTAATCATTTCGAAGCTCAGATTCGTAAGTTTCAGTCCGTAAATCTGGATTTCCGTAAAAGATTTCAAGCGAAGAATCTCTATTTGGTTTGTAAATGTTGATTTCTGCGAAAGATTTCAAGTGGAACATTTCAATTCAGTTTATAAATCAGTGAAAGATCAACGTTTGGCTGTAAAGTGTATTCGTTTGGTTCTTGGAGGTTCAAAACTGACATTCGAATCGTTTATTGTGAAAGTGGTGGAAATCCATTAAACAAAAATAAGATACCGCATAATTTGTGATTAATTTAGCGTAAAACAAAAAACAAAAAAAAAAGAAAATAAAGTAGCTTGCACTAGTTTCAAAATAAACGATCCATTTAATTAAGTCCTATCATAAAATCGCTAGAAGAATGTAAGGGACTTATGCCCGATTCGCGTATCGAGATAACGGCTTGAGATACAAAATGGACTCTCTTGGTTTTTCAAGGTTAAACGCATTCTTTCCGCTCACGAGTTACGTACACTGGATTCGAAGCTGCGTCTCTGTATGAGTCGTTCATACGCCAAATCGATTAACTCCAGTTTTTTTTTTTACTATTTTCAATGTAAGCGTCGAAGCACTTGATCCAACCGAAACTTTTTATATTCATAATAAATTTCCCAAATAATAATGATCAACAGCATTAAACGACAAAATTTTGTTGGCTGGCGAATAATAAATAATTTACTTCAGAAGCAATTCTAATTAATCCCGTACTCTACAGTAAATCGTTGCAATAATGCAATTCAAATACAGCAGCAAATGTTTAATGACAACGGTAAATTGTTTGGTGCCCTCTCATCGAAGTTAAAGTAAAATGAATTAGTAATTATTATTTCATCACATTTCTCCACTTTCTGTTTTATGGAGTTAATCGATTTGGCAAGTGCACCACACATGTTTAAGTTATCTAAAGTAACGAGACAAGCACTTTTGACGTAAGATCGGAATACAACCTGGACGAATATAACATGACGCACCTATGCACCGTGCACGCCGCGGCGAACCGTGAAATCTGACGAATTTATCCTACCTTTTATACCATGCCCGAGTCAATTAAAACGCGGAAACCGGTTGGCCAGGTTTATTAAGTTCAAGTCCGCTAATATGGTTAATTAGATGCTATAAACTTTGAACTCGCATTTGCATAAGCTACCATATCTCGGCATTAATCTGTTATTTATGCACGACAAATAAGATAAACCGAGTAGCTTCGAGTCCCGAACCATTGCAGTATTTGCTGCCGCTGTTCCACATAATTAGCGATACTAATTAATGGCTGTATCCGAGGTAATTATGCTGAACAAAACACGGATGGACCGGTAGTCTCGCCCCTATGCGCGTGGGTCGATTACCGGCGCGAAATACTTGGTATTCCGGAAATTGCAGGTGCAAAATTTCCATTTCGATAATAGAGGGAAGGTTGCCGCGATATCGAATCCCATTCGTGGATAAATAGAATCTCGTAAAGCGGTGTTTAAGAATCTTTAGATTTTCTTAGAGACCTACGGGGTAGACCACTAAGATTATTTATTCTCAGAAATATCAATATATATTAATATCGTGCCTTGAATAGACCGCCGCTATTTATGAGACACCCTGTACACGAGCATATTATCCTCATTGTCGGTAGTATAAATATTCAGCGAGACATTATTAATTTCTTTCCCCAAATGACGCGACTGTACCGCAAATAGAGGACCTCGTAGTCGCGCGAAATATTAATATTTCTGACAATTTCGGACAAAGAAAAAAAGAAATACTTCGAATTTAATTATCATTCGTTTAATAATTTATATTATTCTTAATTTTGCGCATTCTAACAGGCATATAAAATCGCGAGAACATCGGCGACGATATATGCACATCATCCACGCGCACTTATCCGCACGAACCACGGACGCCATAACGCGCGTTTTCCTCAGGTCGTCGCGGCCACGCACGTAATCCCCTCGCGCCCAACCAGGTACGAGCGTACTTGCGTACGCACCGAATACGCAGAGGCGTGCCCTGGTAATTATACGCTCGAGGGTGCGACGCCGCATCATCTCGCCAACTTTCTCGCGAACCTTCTATCCTCCTCCTCCTCCTCGGAGTAAAATAATAATGCACGGCAATCGCGGAATGATCATTGCAAACGACGCGCCTGGGAAAACTATAATTCGCAATAAAGTTACTGGACATAACTTATCACGCGTGCGTACCGATAACTACCGAGGTTTCGACTTGCTCGTAAATTACGATTCGCGCATCCAGCGATTTCTACTCGTTAATTCTTTTATAAATTTATCGACGAGAGGAGGAAAATGGATTTCGTTCTGATGAAATCAAATTCCGTTACTTCTCCCGTCCGCGGAGAGATCTCCGCAAGGATACGCGCGTTTAATAATAATAATAATAAAAAGAATGGATCGCCGAGACGTTTCCGATCCCAGTCGACGTTTGCGCTCGCGTTGGGAGGCCCGACGACTACTTCGAATCGATGGATAAATGTGACGGATACCTCCCAATGGGCTTGTTCCATCGGAATTTCAGATTGAAACTGATGAAAATTTATCGACGGATCGGAACGGAAAAGGCTAGACAAATCGTTTGCCCGCGACGCGAACCGGCGCACGGGAAAGCTTTTCATTTATTACGAGCAAGGTTGGCGAAGTAACTTGCCCGCTCTCTCCGCGGATTCATTTTTCACGATTTACGGTTTTTACTCGCGGAGCCTGTTCCCGCTGCCTGGCGAGACCGCTTTTAAATAAGTCATTTGGTATTGTAAATTATTATCTCGCGTGACGCATCGCATGGTTTTAGATTTCGACGCTCGGAGCCGGCGACGGCGACCAGTCGGTGGTTCGACGCGGTAGTCGAAGGGAGATCACCTGTCGTTACCTATTAGTCAAGGGAGAGTTCGTAATTATTAGTAGGCGACTGGTATCCATTAGCGTTGAGAAAATATTCCACCTGACGCTCGACGCGTGACGCCCGGAGCGTTTATGTTTTGTGCCCCCTCGAAGTTCGATCGTGTATCGGGTGCTATGAATTTCGTTATCCCCACGGTAATTATAGCGAGAAAAACTAATCGTCGCGTTACGAGCTACAAATGAGGGTTATCGAGTGGAAGGGAAATAATGAGAAAATCGTTTAGCGATAATTATATACTAGGAGTGAAATTATAGTGATACGTTTATTACGAGATGAAGCTTGATAATTAACGACGTATAAATTCACGCAAATATACTCAACAACGTTTCTTTTTTTACTTTCAGGTGGACGTTCTTCGACAAATTAGAGGATGTTCGCCAGACTCTGCAGACAAGTTCCGCATGGTGAGTGAAAATCAATCGATCAAAATCAAGTATTCGCGGGAATAGAAATCGCATTCGTAATCTATAACTGAATCGATGGGAATAAGAGCAGTATTAGCTCAAATTTCACCTTTTTGTTGGAATTGGTTCGATGAATGAAGATTAAATATTGAGTTTAAGAACAGTAATGTAGCAGCCTATTCTCATTTGTTTTTTTAAATTTGAATGCTTGGAAGGACTGTACTTGTCTATTAATGGTACCTACTGTTTTTCCACTAAACCGCTAGAGCTTGCGTATACCATTCTTTCGGCCTCATGTTCCTCTAGTTCGCATATTGTCTGCCCGTTTATTGTCATCCGTCGCTAAAGTCACTCACGGTTCGCGCTAGAGGTATTCCACAACCTCAACCCTACTGTCAACAGCCGGGTACCCGAGCACCCACCACATTATTTTCATTGATTTATGTATATTTTATTGAATTTCCGTTTAAATGTGAACGATATAGATGTTTGCAAATCTGTTCAAGGTATGTTTATTTTATTTATTATAGAATATTATTGTAGACGATTTTTACAGACTTGTATAAAATTTAAATGGGTACCCGGTTGTTGGCAGTAGGGTTAATATAAAAAATAAACACCAATTAAACGTAACGTCTAATTATTACAAAAACACCGAGTCCATTTTCCAGCGCGTCGATCTCGGCGCACCTTTATTTAAAAAAAAAAAAACAGCCTTTCAATTAAAAGTGAAATCCGCTCGTTACCAAAACCCTAGGTCGATTCGCGAATGGATGCGTTTCGAATCGAATCCGCGGCGCATTCGTTTCTGCATATCTTTACAGGGTGCCGTCATTAATTCGAAAAGCACACCAATTAAACGTGAAATGTACTCATTACGAAAACACCGGGTTGGCCGTTGTTCCGTTTGATACGTTCGAAGAAACGATCGTGGAGCCCTGTGTCGAAACCCTACCCAACCGGTGGGCTCGCTCGGACATTGTAATTAATACGAGGAAGAGTCTCGTTGCTCGGTGGCCCGTCGCTGTGAACTTAGTCAGAGACAATGGAAGACTCACGGCGATATATCACTGCCGCCTGCGCATCCCTCTTATAGTTATATACCGGTCCTTAACGTTAAGGCGCGCCAGAAGACGATCCGCGGTGATTTACGGCCGACTTGGGCTCCCGATTGTTGACTTTTCCGTGTTGTAATAAATAGAATGGCGTACGTTCCTGCTATTCATTTATGGAGCTCGACCGTATAAGTATGACGGATGCGAAGATGAATCGAAGGGTTCGATCCCTGGTATTATCCCGACGAACTTGCGTTAGGATCGCCGATGTTAACTCGGCACTTTTGAATCAAGAGTTTTCCAAGAATTCGATAAATTTCGAGTGCGATCGCTGGAAAACTTATGATCCATTCGTTTGACAACTCGATGCAATACGGGTATTGAAGCGTAAGTTCGTTTGTCGAGATAATAATTGATCTCTCTCTTTCTCTTCGTTAGTTCGATTTTCCAAATGGTGTAAAATGAATTCTCCGTAACTCGCGTCTTTCGTCGACCTTGCCACCGCAGCCCGCCCTCGGGTCAAATGGGACCCACGACGCGGCGGATCACTGGCAACCCCGACACAGTAGACAGGGGCGAATCGGTAATTTTCATTAAAAACCATACTCGATTAAGACGTGCGTTCGATCACGCGACGGGTTCGAAGGTTTTTGTGGAAACTTGACCTCCAACGAGGTGTGTCCTCGCGAAAGGAGGTCGATCGGCAGCCATAAGCCGTGCCGTGAGAAATGATAAACTCACGGAACGAACTAGCGCGGATAATCGCTCGTAACAAAAGCTGCTTCCGGGTGTACGGACCGAGTGGGGCCCTTTAAGTAGCAGCCACGAACAGCTCGTTGAACACGCCTTAACCCCGGAGACCTTGGCTTCGCGGTCTGGCCTGGGCCAGACTCGAGTAGTCGGTTATTAATACGAACGAGGAGGAATCTGCATAGAGCCATCCTCCTGGCAGGGCCGTCGTCTTCATGAATTTCAACGACGGGTCAAACTCTCCGCTTGATCGATCTCGCGGTCCTCCCTTCGTTTTATCGTCCTCCGGTTGCCACGCAAAAGCCAACGTTCTCCCTTGGTCTCGAATTCAAACATTTTTCCCGATTACGTTTCGTCGACGAGGATCCAGCATCAATTGATTCGGGATCGGGGACGTCGTTCGGTGGAAAAGGGACAGTCGAATTCCTACGGTCGAGACGCGCATCCCCGGTGCGGGGAGGGGGATTCCCCGAAACGATTACGCAAAGTGCCGATAAGCCTCGACACTCTCGTGGGCGCCAACGGTCCAAATGGGACCCAGAAACGGTAGTCTTGGTCACAGTGCGAAGATGGAAATGAGACATTAAAACCACAGGCTCGACAGGTTGTAATGGAGTTATTACACCGATATAGGTGGAGAGAAGCTGCTGGAGATCGCGGTGAAAAGAAAGGGGGAAGAGAGAGAGAGAGAGATTGAGAGAAGTGGCATTCCTACGAAACACCGAAGCCCCGATCGTCAGAATCATGAACATTAATAGTTGGCCGGTACTATACCGAGTGAAATGACTTCGTTAATGGATCGTGGATCGACTAGGAACTACCGGTCGTTGCCACGGCTATTAGTACAAATGGCGAGGTATACTGGACTCCGGTTTCCATTCCGACGTTGTATTTCAAGACGTTGCTCCCGAATGATGGTAGAAACGATCCTATCTACTATTATTTTGTACGTCGTAGGGAGTCGCTTCGTCTTGCTTCCATCCATCTGTCATGGTACGTTAGAGGAGCGGGAAATAATTAAGAAAATAATTGGAAATCGTTCGGGAGCGTGGTAAGTTCTACTTTCGGTTCGACTTTCTACTATGTGACTTTTAGAGTAAACATTCCATTCTTATACAACGTTTACCCAATTACTTTAGAGTATTTAAAATATTCTATTATCATAGATTAAATACTCCGAATTTAAATATTCTTTTAACAATAAATACTCTAGACATTTTACCTCCTTTGGTACACGAGTTCCGAATATTTAATTCCTCGGTACAAATTATTTAAAAATTCATGCCGAACGGCCTTTCATCGAGATCCAACCCGAGGACAGACCCACCGGGGAGTCCCGCGCGAGATCCAATTATTTTCTTAATGATTTTCGCAATAACACGGCGCGTCGATCGAACGAAAAGAAGAGACACACATTTTGTACGGTGAACGTTTTTTCGCGCTCTCTCGAAACGAGATCACGGCGCGAACGTGAATCTGGGATATTCGAGGAAGGCCGGATTCCCGTGCGTCGCGGACGCAAGAAAAGATCCACGGGCCGTTAAGAAGGTGGTCGAGCTTTCTTGTAGGTTGGCAGTTCTTCTATTAAGGCAGGTCGCGGAGGTGCTGTAAATCAAGGGTCCCGGCGTAAAAGTCCCCCCGAGTTATTGCACCACCTCGCATTCAGCTATACGGGTACCCGTGTAATACCATAGTCTTTTATTTCATAACTAGACGTTATACCAATGGATCGTGCTGGAATATAAAGAAGTGAAAGGAAAGACACTCGTCTCTCGCGCCGTTTCTTTGAGGTTCTTCGTCATTTTCTTTTCCACCCGTTCTCCCTCGTGCCTCGCGATTGCCTTCGCGCTAATTATTTATACTAATCCGTACGTCACACCGTGAAAGAAACACTCGATCCTATCGCCGTATCCACGTCGTTCTTGCGCGTTTTTTCGACGTTGTCGATTGTTCGGGAAACGTTGCAACGCGTACGGTTAAACGCGTTGGCTCTATCTAGCGCAGGACGGAATAAGAGAAGGTGCGTGAATTTGACAAGGAACAAAGAATAATAAGAAGGAAATAAGGAACGGCAAGATACAAAAGCAAAGATATTTGACGAAATTGCTGCGGTGCTGGATCAAAATGAAAACCCAGCACCGGTCATCTTTATCGTTTACATATGCATTTGAGCCACCGGTGGTACAAACGGATTCATGTTAATGAAACGTGTGAACCAACGGCGAGTCACACGGGAGTGAACGTGTTAAGCTGGAAACAGACTATTGTCACGTGAGCTTATGTGCTGTCACGATAAACAAGTCTGTAGACTGTATGTGTGTGTACACGCGTGACGTGATTTTAGTGCGATTCTGATACATTTAATTACATTTAACACTATTTCGACCAAAGTGTATTTTAGATTTAGAAAGAGATTGGAGGAAAAGATACCACATAATTCATTTAGCAACCGTTATAGGAAGATTCAAAAATTTAATTGAATACAACCGATTAAACTAATAATGGCAATTTTGAGCGAAAATTTGACAAAATTCCGGTAGAAAGAGCTTTCAATACCCACTTCACTTTTTTCCCGTGAACGTGAGATACCGTGATATCAAACGAGCTCACGTGGCGCGACAACAGTTTGTTTCCAGCTTTAAGATTTCCATTCCAAGTTCGATCTTCGGTCGTTCGAGTCGAACATCCGGAGACATTTTCGATCGTCGAGTAATTATATCGAGGCTCGGTTCGTTGACGGACCACGCGATACGGGGATGCGTGTACGATTTCGAGATTCGAGTTCGCGTGCCGAGGTCGTGGCCCGGCCAAGAGGCGTGGGAACAGGAACGTCCTCGAGGTTTTAAAACCTCAAATTAACTCCTTTTTGTTTCTCACCGCGAGAGAGTTTCGACGCACAAATTGGCGAGGCTCCGATTCCTCGGAGCCGTTCTCGAGTTACGGCTCCTCCGCGAGGAGACCTTTTCCGAGTAGGTTGATTCCTACGAATTATCCGCGGGAACAGTTCGAAAGTTTAGATAACAAATAATAATCAGCATCGACGAGCGTAATCCGTGCGCGAATTGATACGAAAGTCGGCGTCGTGATTCGACGTTCGTCGGCACTCTGTAAAGTAGTTTAATCGATTGTCAAATAACAGATAGAACGTTGAAATATCTGCAAGATTTTCTTTCTGTCCAAAATTAAATATAGGGGGAGTTCGGGACAGTTGAACCACTTCTTATAAAACTAAATATAAATATAAACTATTGTAAACAATATAGAGAAATGGAATTGATGTCTAAAGAAAGAATGACTACATAGTGACAAGAAGTAAATTTCATATTTTTTTTAGATTAATGAGCAAAGTGCTATGTCGATTTTTGTGAAAGTTGGAAAGTGGCTCAAATTTTCCTGCTGAGTGGGTGATGTGAACCATGGAACCGGAAGATATGAACGTATCAGAGAAAGTCGTGGATATACGTAATAAAAATGAAATTGCGAATGTTTTATTCATAAAGCCTCAGAAATTTTAATTTGTGGAGCAATTAGAATATGAATAAACGCTCAGTAAACAAATATAACAATTGTTTTTACTGTGATAACATAAAAATAAGTTTTCGTCAATAACATCCAAACGTAATTTTGGAACGCAGTGTTGCCACATAGATGAGCATACATACGTATAGCGCGGTAATGCACGTTATGATTCAACTGTCGTCTCAGTACCGCGAAATTTGAAAAACATATGACCGGTGGCTCATGTCTCCTCCCTGTTCAAGTATCCCAGACTCTCTCTACTTTTTAAAGTTTATAAAATAAAAATCGATTTTTCGAAACCAAGATACATAAGTACTTACATGACCCCTTAACCGATTATCAGATAATAGATAAATCGATAGAATATCTACGAGATTCTCTTTCGGTACCAAATAAAATGCAATTACTAAAATCCCGACGCACCTTCGTTCCACGAAATACTTGTAATTCAGATATTAAGGAACGAATTTGCCTAATTTAAAAAGTTGTTTAACATTGCTTGAATTTATCCTTCCAACGGAAGAAAGTTAACAGGCAATTTTCGAATATACCGTACTTTCCCCCGATCTTTTTGTTCGGCGATTAATGTCAACCCACGAAAAGCGAGTAAATTCGAGTTACCATTACCGTAGCAAGGGTAACTACACCGAACTGCGGTCCGCGAACGGCGGTGAATCAGAACCGCGATCGCGGGATAAAGCAACGGCTTGGCTTTCGCGGAATCGCTTATCCATTTAATGCCGTGAAATGTATCGCGTCGGCTGAAAATTTCCTTTCGGCGGAAAAATATGGGATTCGATAAATACCAAGCGGTAGAAAGCGGGATCGTTAAAATTATCGGTGTCCTCCGCGAATATTATTTACCGCGTCTCGTAATTTTCTCTCCGCTAACGGTATCCTCGCGCCCCAAACGATAGTACGCGCGACAATTAAAGGAAGATATCGTTTCTCTAATGTTTTACTCTCGTATTTACGCGATGTTAAATAACGCGGAACGATGCCTGTAAATAGCAGCGGAACGCACAAATTTACACGTGTATAAACATGAATTTTAATGAAAGGTACCGGTCGCTGCGAGGAAAAAGGAAAAGGGAGGGCGAGGGGGAGAAAGAAGGGTGGAAGAAAGGTTTAACGCACCTTTAATGACCGCGGGGTCGTCCGTGCCATTACTTTTATCTCGTCCCGTAGAAGCGCTCGCGAGCTCAAACCCCGCGATCAGCGAACAAATGAGAAGTTGACCCCGGCGAGAGGAGGAGGGCCGAGCGAGAAACTCTGTCGACCCTTAAAGACGTCGGCGCCGCTTAATTATCATGCTAATTAGTCGTACGAACCCCACGGCGCGAAGGACGAAAAGCGCACGGGTCATCTCGAAAGCGAGTATACCGTGATCGATTCGCGAAACCTCACAGCGTGATCCTCGTTAATTATTTGATTGTCGGTGCCTCGGGGCCGGAGATATAATAAACTGCTTCGTCTAATTGTAAGGGCGAGGATGCCACGATTTATTTTGCCGAGCGATAACCCCGCGGTGCGTAAGCACGATCGCCTCGATCTCGAATCGAGGGCCCCCGTTAATGAACGCGATAGGAAGTCGCCAACGCTGTTCCGTTGCGCAACCGTATTGCGAATTAATCGAAAACGCGTCCCCGTGCCGTTTTCATACGCTCGTCGATTAATCACGTTGATCTTTGTTGCGAGTAAACGCGCCAAGATTTACGTACTCCCGCGAAACGCGCATAAATCCTAAACGAAATTAAGACGGAGCGACGAGCGGGTCTTAATTAAAATTTATTGATAATTTACCAGAAACCCGCGTATTCGGTATTTCTCGCCGAGTCTTGCGCTCACGGATATTTGTCTTACGCGGGTAGTAAATATTCATTTCGGTCGCGCGATAGTATCGTTCGATGATACCGGAGGCCTCGGATTAGACTCACAAATTCGGATCGTTCAAATATCGCTGACCCGCTTACAGAAATCGTAACGTTGGTAATTTGGTAACTGCCGTGGAATTCGTTATTACCGATTCAGCGTAATACTTACGGTAATTAGTTAAGTTACGCGCCCCTTCTCGCGTTTTGTGAAACGCCACAGCCAATTAGCCGCGATGTTTTACTCCCATCGAAATGGGGCGGGAAGAGGGGGGGGGGGATATAGTTCGATTTCTTAATGACATAAGATTCGATAATTAATGACATAAAAAAGTCTTGACGTTAATTTTAATGACATTAATAAACCTCGATAAAATCGATCGCATACCGACCCATAAACGGGGCCCGCAAACGCGCGGTTGTTATTATCGATAATTTATATCAATTTGCGTTATTGGCGACTGGCGAAAGCGGATGGAAACGGGGAAAAAAATTCATTCGGTCACGATTCATCTCGCATCAGCGACGCGCGTTATTGCACTGCGAACGTCTTGCGGGATTTCGAGCGAGGCTTGCATTGTCGTGCGCGCGAGGCGGGAAAAGGAGCGGGAATCGCTGGTAGAGGCGCGAGGTTCTCGTAAAGAAGGAAAGTCACGACGCGTCCCGCGCACGCACGATCATTAAGGCCATTAAGCCTTATCTCGGCGAGGGAGACGCCACTTAAATACAGGCTTTAACGCCGCGTCGCGCGAACGAAACGCGAACGCATGCTCTCCTACGCGCACCGTCTTTTGCTTTTTTTTCTTCTTCTACCGTGCCACGGAAACTATACCGGCGCTCCCGTAACCGCGTAATAGCGTAATTAGTAAAAATCCGGCTGATGGAAGCGAGTAATGGGGTGAAAGAGCAGTACGTTCTTAACCCTCATGCACTGTTCAAATAAGTGTTACTCTGGAACCGCTCGGGTCGTTTTGGCCCGCGGTGAACAAAATGTTCACGTGTATTAATGAAAACCCTCTTTTTTTTTATTAAAATATTGTAAAATGGTCATTGCTAAACTAACAGATTTTTTATATTTATTTTTTAATGAATTTTCTTATTACTGTACATACGTTGGCTAACACAAGAATAAATTTCAAATATAGAATATAAATATGTGTAAAATCTTAATAGAACAAACTAACTTTAATGAAACTATACTAAAACTGAAGAAATATAATAATTCAACTACCACATTGGTGGTAAATAATTGTAAAGTGATCTTTACAGACGTAACGAGTACATTTATGACATACTGTCATTACTTTTTTTATCATGTTTCGTGGGACACATAAAACATTGAGATCTTATTTGTGCTTTTCGGTTTGTAACTTGTTGAGATGTAATAGCAGATTGTTCTGGTGGTATTGCAGCATTTGTTTGTAAACCGATCTTTCTCTGACGAGGAATAAATTCGAACTGAGTAGGAATGCTCTGTTGTATAGCGCTTATTCGTTGATGAATGCAGTGCTGAGTGTTTGTTATTCTTACGTGTAAGCGCTTCGCAAATACTTCGCCTTACGTTATGTCTAACAATGCCAACGAGGAATATACATAGATCAAGAATAGAGAGCGATGGAAGTTTTTAATTAGCCAAAACTTACGAAAATCGTTTAGTGGGGTCGGTTTGACCCGAACGGTACCACTGTAACACAAATATTTCTAGCCCACAAAATTCTAACGATTTCATTTTTACGTGGTTTGTTTATTCTGTAAGTTGAAATATTAAAACTCAGCAAACTTCATCCAAGTAGGACAAGTGGTGGATCAAAAGTTATCGAAAATTAAAGTTTAATTTCTGGTCGAAAAGACCCGAACTGTGCATGAGGGTTAAACTGGTCCCGCGTTGAGATCCAAACGGAATGTGGATTGCGCGACAAAATCATAGCTCTTACAATCTTTTAGGTATCTCCTCGCGCTAAAGTCCATTTAGAAGCAGAAGATTGGTATGTTTATAAAAAAAATTGACAATAGCGTATAATAGATATATTAGGAGGGTGGAAAAATACATTTGACTGGGCAAGACAAAGGTTAAAGAATAATTACTTCCAAAATGTTCTCCCGGTATGCTCTCTCCGACTAATGACCAAACGAAACGCGAATAATATCGAGGAAGGATGAAATTAATCAAACTCGATGCCTCGACGGATCACGTTTCCTAATCTCTTTTTCGACACGGCCGTGTGTATCGTTCCATCGCTAATTTCTACCTGTCGCTCGAGCACTTCGTCGACGTTAACGTGGGAATCCGTTGCGTCAACGGTGCGGCGCGTTACTCGTAAACTTGATCGATCGAGAACAAGCCGGAAGACTCGTGTAGGCACGGGGTATCGGAACTCGAAATACAAGGTACGCGCGAGAGATAATGGTGAAGCGTCCGACTTAGGTGTTTCCCATTAACGACGACGTAATCATTAGGCTCCTCGTTAACAGGCTTAACGTTGCTTAACAAATACGAGCTATTCGGCCGGGCTAGAAAATTCTTTCCATTCGACCAAACGCGGTGCAGTATTTTCATCCGACAAACGGTGACTCTGGATAAGATGGGCTTTACGATCGACGTTAGAATAGTAATACCTCCCCCCCCTGCCCTTCCTCGATATCATCCCTCTCTCTCTCTCTCTCTCTCTCTCTCTCTCTCTCTCTCTCTCTCTCTCTTTTCTGTCGTCTGTCCGTTCCCATCTCCCTCTTGATTATTCCCGCGAGGAAAGTGCCGTTGATTGGCTCGTGGAATGTTCCCGGCTAATGAAATTTAATTGCCAACGATTAAGCGGCGTGCCATATCTCTCCTCGCCTACTTGCCGACCCGAAACTTTCGTGCCGATGGGAATCCTCAAGACGTTTAATTGCTTTCAGATGTACGTATAGGCGATTACCAGAGATGTTATCGTAATGAAACGCGACGTCTACATCTCCACGAGCGTTCCTGGACTCCGTCTTTGTTGGTCCCTATGATTATGCGCGGGGGGATACTTTTTTGTTTTCTTCTTTTCGGCGACACGGGCAAAAACGTCGGGATTTAGATTTACGTAACGATTCGACGTTGTTTAATACCGCGTTGGTTGGAATTATTGAGTGAAATCCTTGTTGAGCGAAGTAGCGAGCAATTTCGGAGAATTCGATTCCTCTCGCGCGCGCGCGCGCGGTGACTTGGCAAAACTCGAGTAATTATCGAACCATGAATTTGATGTGAATTCAAATTGAACATAAAGGCTCCAGAAGTATTTAAAAATATAAATACATCTCACTGTTTTCCTCAAAGTAAAAATCAGCAAAGAAATTGGTAAAAAAATAGCCAAAAGCGATACTCGCTCGATAAAACTCTCGTCGATCGTCATTTCCATCGTGCCAAAGAAATCACCAAAGTCATTTGCAAAAAAATCAGCAAAGCTATACCCGTTCGATCAAACCCTTTCGCGGATCGTCATTTCGATCGTTCCAAAAGAAACGCTGGTATTTTCCCAACGACAAGACCCACGAGAATTTCCAGGGCTCGCGCGAGCCGCGAGAGAGAGAGAGGTGGGACGAGAGAAGAAAAAAAAGAGAGCCATAAAAGGCGTCGGATCGTCCTATCTTGTCGCAACGTTGTCGCGTGGCACGGCGACAAAGCCGGGGGGGTCACGAACCCCGGTTACGGCAGCGAGGAAAAGGAAATCCGTGGCCGTCGGGTTCGACTCCGCGGGTCGTCTTGCACCGGGCGAGACAAAACATTGTCCGCCCAGCGGGACACGATGTTTAAGGAGACGGGTGGGGGGGAGAGGACGGGAGGGGGAGTCCGGGGTAAAGGTGTGCTTCAAATTGATTTGTTGTAAGTGATACGCCACCCTGGGTGAACGAATGGTACAATAATTGGGTACATAAACAATGACCGATGAAACAATTTCTCATGTCTGTACGCGCGCACGGTGCACCGTGATCCGTGAGCCTTATCCGTTATATATAATTGAACCGGCTCGCCTTCCGGTCGATTACCCTCGCGGAAGAGATCGGGTTGTAGGGATCAATTTTTACGTTATCGCGGTTAATTCGCGTGGCACTCGCGGTTGTCCGGGATTCGAGAGCGCGGGGAGAGGTTTATTTTTTAAATCGCTGACGCGGGATACAGTTGAGTACTTATCTCGAACGACTTTCAGATGTATTTCCAGGAAATAAAAGTGTTTTGAGTTTACGAGGAATTATTCTTGTGAATCAAAACAAATATTCTTTTAAAAAAAAAATTATTAAAAATACGCACTGCCATGGAGTCGAACAGCTTGCATTGTTATCCACCATAGTGTGAATGGCCCAATTGTCGTCCGCTATTCGTCTTTTATTTTAGCGAAGGTATTTTTCGCTGAATCTGTGTAAAAAACTCCACTTTACGTTCTTTGATCAACGCTCTACAAGGCCATAAAGTCGAAATAGGTTAATATTATTCAAAAAAACATGATATGCATAATTTTAAATAAAGCAACAATTAAAACCTTTCAAAATTTTATCCAAATTTCATCCCTCCTATTTGAATTTTTATTTTGTGGTAATAAACTGAAAAAAAATTGTAAGTCCAAGTTGTTTATTGTTAACTGAGGAAATCTGAATTTACAAACAATAATTGCACTTAAAGTTTAATGCTCAAGTGCTTGATGACGCACACTTGGCATGGCAGCATTCTAAACAGCTAGTACACTTCGCCCTTTTGTCTCTCATTTTGTCTTGTAAGAAATTGAGGAAACGAAAGTAAGGGGAGATATAAAACCCACGTCTAAGAGTTACATGTAAAATGAAAAAAGAATTGATCATAAAAAATATTCATATTCGTAAAAAAAACGTGTTCCAAATTTCGTCCAGGAGACGAATTTAGGAACATTGACGTAACAAGATATCAGCCAGTTGTACGCGATACTTGTAAACGTATGGAAATAAAATGTAGGTATGTTAAAAGTACATATTATGAAGTATGATTTATACATAATCAGATGTAAAAGTACTTACTTTAACTGCTGATTAAGATCGCTTCAAATATGTACAAAAATAGGTTTTATACCCGTTAAAAAAAAATTATTAAAAATACGCACTGCCATGGAGTTGAACAGCTTGCATTGTTTACAAAACTTACTTCAAGACTATTTGTCACATGTTCTCATAGTTTTTGCTACAGTAAGACATCCCCGGACTGAGAAATGCTTGGGTACAAAATTTGGGCCACCTACCGTTTAGAAACAATATCGCGTATCTAGCATTAAAGAAATTTCACAGGCGAGACAAAAAACTATTACAAATCTTATATTTTATTGATATATATAAAATATATAAAAATGAATTTCAAATTCCCTCAAAATTATTTCTTTAACTACCGGTATTTTGCTCTAACCACAATAAAAAAATAGTCAACGGCGATGTTACGAAGCCATAAAAACCAAAATGTCAATTTAGCAAAAAGTGTCAGATAGTCGGTATTGTTTCTTACGGGAAGATATGTCCCAGTCCCGACGGTGACGGTTAAAAGAAGTTCTACCGTATCTCAAGAATAGGTCGATCGCTCGATTTCTGTTATACTCGCGCCGACCGACCCCGTCTCGCGAGAACGGCATTAGCGACGCGCACGAAATTATGATCATTAAGGATCACGTCGGTCGGATCATCGGATCTGTGTTTCCGTAACGAGCCCCACGACCGGGTGATTAGCGATCGCTCGCACACGCGCTCTCGATCCCTGGCGAACGGATTGTATCGCGCATCGGTACATCTCGATGTTTCTGTATATGGCTCGCACGATGCGCTCTGTCTCTGCCACCCACCAAGATGAACGAGAACCAGGGCCGTGCCATTAAACTTGTAATTTGACGTACGTCCATTTTCGACGTACGTTCGAGCTATACGTATACGTATGATACGTTCCGGATCCTTGGATCGTCGCGAGAAAACAAAACGAAAGAAATGATACGCGCACGCGCAACACGTATACACTAACGCACGGGCGTGTAAAGCACGAGGCGGCGGAATCGCTCGTGCGTCGCGTCTCTACGCGAACCCTCGATTTGTATCGTAATAAGTACAACGAGGTATTTGCGTTGCGATCAAAGGGTATCGTGTCGTTACTCGTAAACTCGACGGTGAAATATCGCGCGTACGCTCCGAGCACGGATTCCGCTTCTCGTTTTCCTTCTTCTCTTTCTTTCATTTCGCGGCAGGCGAGAGCGGCGCCCCGTACTCGGCTATCGACAAACGAACGTTGACTCGCGAATTTCCGAATGTAGAGCAACGTATGTCTCGCGTTATCTGCGATCGATTAATTTACGCTCGCACCACGAGACATTCCCTTCGTGAGAAATTTACGAGCAGCTCGCGAGCCAAGGTCAGCGGCGAGGATTTATTCGCAAATTCCACGGGGAATGGGTCCGACGCGGTAGAAACGATTTGCAAGTAAGAGAACGCCCCTCCGTGATCTATCGCATAATTGGACACCTCTCGGGTACACGAGCGGCCCCGTGCGAGTCAAAGATTACGGGGGAAACTCCATCCCGCGTGGACCACGCTCCCTAACAATCCGACAATCGCGTAAAGCCAACAAACTTTTACTCCCCGTGGCATCGTTCATCAGGCTTTGCCGGGGAACATAAATTTTAATCGCCGGTCCCATTCGCTAATACTGGGTTCGCGGTTGTCGAGTAGTACGATGGAAAAGGGAACGCGTTGACTCCACGGCGTTCCGTTATGGTGATTACGCTTTGCTCGAACTACGCGTTCGAAGAGAATGCCGTCGTGTAATCTTTTCCATCCGATCTGATCGCGCGAGGCTGAAAAATCGAATGCGGGAATTGACCTTTTCGATGGTTTCGACGCTCGTTAAGTTCGGGCCTTCTATAGGGCATTTGATTTTATACATATAATAATTCCTGACCTCCGCAATTCTTTAGTTATCGTAACGCGAGGAAGGCCGTTATAATCCGTCGATGAACACGATCGTGGAAAAAAGGACGATAATGATTTGTCAGCGATAATTCGCAATGTGCGAAGCTAAGTACGTGTTAACCCTTTCAGCGCTATGAACGCATATATGGGTTTTCACGTAACCATTCAATTTCGGCTATGAACGCATATACATATATTATCTACATATTACTATTTTTTACTATGTTTATGTTATTATTGGCTACTGAAATAAATGGTTCCGTTAAGGTTTTTGCAGTCACTGCTCAAATTCTTTCAGTTACAATCAGCATGGTGAGAACATGTTCTGCAATTAAAGTTTAAAGTTAGCCAATCCAGCTTGCGCGTTGTCGTAAGAAGTGGGCACTCCACAGCACACACTTGTTTTCAAACAGCTCAGCGCTGAATGTTAAAGATTTGTGTTTGGTCCACAAAATTAAAGATTAAAACTTGGATTATAAACAAATGGGTAACCGTATTGAAAAACCCCTATGCAACATCGTAGATAATCTTATAACAAGTATGCGTACGAAATTTGAAATAGATCGGACAAGTTGTTTTCGTGATTTTTGTTCCGCCCCCTGTGAAAAACGTTGTTTCGAGAACAACGTAAAAGAAGCGAAACGCTCCGTTCAAACCACTGTGACTCCGTCAATTTTCGGAATTTTTGTTTCAACCTTGGTTTACAATATTCTGAAAAGTACAAATTTCAAGAAAACTAAAAAGATCGATGTTCAGAGAATTTCAGACTGGCGTAACCCCTTAAACAAAGAGCAAAGTCGTTCAACGCGTTGAATCTCCGCATCCTCGATTCCTCCACTCGAGACTCTATTCAACTTCCCGCCCTTAATTTCGCTGTCAAATTAAAATCGTCGCCAACCAGCCGGTGCTTCTACTTTCATTAACGACGCTAACAATTGACTGCGGCGCTACGCGAGGGGTCGCCGCGCGTTCGAGGGCTCGCAAAATGAATTCGCGAAAGGCCACGACTGGAGGCACGAGTACCGAGGCCAGGTGTAGGCCCAAATTGCGTAGCCGGCCGCTGGTATCTCGGATCTCGCAATTACTTTTCGGGCACGAAGCCAATCTGACCCGTTCTCTCGGAAATATGCGATGCAGGCCGGTGTTTTCGGGGCCTCATAGTAGTCAACGGAGTGCAACGCAGATCTTTCCCCTCGTAGTACGTATTAAGATCTTATGGTACTTCCCTGGGAAAATACCGTAAGGTCTCGTTCAGACCGCGATGCTTTTCCCGTATTGTTCACACGACAAGTTTTTCCCGCGAACTCGGTTTAGTAGACGGTAGCCGTGCGCCGAGTTTCGTTGCTCATTTCGTGCCGGTCTTGTCGCGATGAAGGACAGATTCCCCATTTCAAACGAATTATTTATGCGGTTAATTAAAGAAAGACATAATTTGTGGGATAAATTATTGATCAGAAAGTTGTAAAAATAAGGTTTTCGCGTAAAATTAAAAAATAATACTCGTGATATTTATTTCTATTCGTATACGTACTTACTCTCCGTTCAGGCTAAATGTAACGCTAGATCGAAAAAATTTGCGTCCGTTCTGCGCATCTTCACACTATACTTGCATTCTATTGCATCGCCCCGAACTGCTCTGAACTCAGTCGAGAAGCGCAAAACGAGAATAGTGTTAGCCTAAACGGAGAGAACTTACTTATTATTATTAATTATTAATATACATTAATTTGAATTTAGTAATCGACCGGTATACGTATATAAAATCGATGATACAAAGAAAAGTTAATAGGCGTTATTTTTTGATCGTAAAGAAACGAATTGATATATTAATACATGAGTACTTTTCGGTAATTCTAATTCTGAAATTTTCCCTTTATTTTCCTATTGTATTAATTCGTTTCTTTGCGACCAAAAAATAGCGGCAGTTAACATTTTTGTATTATCTATTTATTAATATATTATTATTAACTTATAAATAACCAATATTACATATATACATATATTAAATTAAATCGTATTCGATATAACCGTATACTTGAAGAAATCAAATCGAATAGTCGCGTGAATGCTGTCCCGTATTCGATAAAACCATATAAGTGAAAAAATCGAATCGAGTAGTCGTCGTATAAACGAGGGCTAACAACCGAAGCTCGATCGTTGCCTCGTACGACCAACTGGAATGTCTCGCGTCTATCATAAATTTTACTCGTCGGAGAAGGAAATATACTCGCCATAGTATTCAATTAGCAATCCGGTGGCGAGGAAAGTGTTATTCGGTGATTATTTTTGCCCCGCGGACCGGTTGACAGCATCTACAAAGTCGACGGATTCTTCTACGATAAATTGCAACGAGCGCTATCAACTTTCGCGCGAATAGAAATTTTCGATGCGATTTCCAGTCGTAATGTTGGAAAGAGGAACGCGTAATGCACGTGCGGCAAGCAGTTACGAAACGTTTCGCGTAGATGCACATTGGTTCGTTATATTACGTCCGATGGGTAAATACGTATCCACGATTCGAGTTTGTTATGGAGTATTTGTCAAATGGTTTTATGGTTGATATAAATATTTTTTGCCGCTGAGGGTGAACAGTATGAAGCAATACGGTGAGACTTGAGACTTAAAAAACGTAATTTTGAAAATTTGGTAGCTGTTTTAATTTTTAATAAATCTAACAACACTTTCGCATTGAAGATCCACGGAATCTTAACCCTGCGTCAGTCGCGTGTACGATGATTGTAGTACTGTGATAATATAATTAATATTATATATCTCAATAAGTAAATTGTGTTTGACATTTATTAAACTATATAATTAATATTACTAAAATTAATATTCATGTTTTGAAATACATATTTAATAAAAACATTCAACATTATGGTTAAATTATTCATTTATAGTATTCATTTGGAACCAGGCGACTAATGCAGGGTTAAGAGAATCAACGATTACACACCATGAATATTCGAAACCCGCAATAGCTTATTAAATATTTCATCATGAACCACTAACTACTGCGAAATGTTTCTTAACCCTGGATTACGACACAGTGTAGTAAAATTTACGATCTCATAATTCAAATTTAATAATGCTAACGTTTGTCTTGTCTATGCTCCTTAATCTATCAATTACTTTTTAAACCGTAGTCCATCCAAAGCGTAAGCGTTCTAAAGGATTGCCCTAGATGATCGATAAAAATATTATTTCTCCAGGTTAGGCGAGGTTTTTTTTTAATAGTAAACTTTAACTCACAGTACAGTACCTTAATTTAGGGTTAATTGGGATTAACGTTCATATATGAATATTAATTTATAGTATCGGCGTATCTTCAAGTCCCAATCAACAGAGATATTTAACAAGTAAACTACACAATTTTTAAAACATATCGATTCATACTATTAAATCATGTAAATGTTTTGTTTCTTGTCCAGACCCAACCCGTTCGTATACAAAATTTCCGGGATACTCGAAGACAAATTCTCCAGCTTGTCGATCGAAGCCAAAAACAAAAACACAAAAATCAAGATTTTGTTAGGTTTTTGGTGATTTCATATTTGCCGCGAAAAATTCTTTTGAACAAACTCAATTCGTGTTCAGCATTCCAAAAAACATAAAGTAAGCCCCTAAAAACAAGTACACTAGAACTTTCCACTTCAAACTACCATTTGACTGGACTATTCATATATCCATTCGAAACGCGAGCTCAAAGGTACGCTGGTTTTCGAATTCGACCAATTTTTCTCATCTTAACCTTTCGATTATTTTTCAGACCCACACCCGTTCGTATAAAAAATGTCCGGGTCACTCGAAGAAAAATCCTTCGGCTCGTCGATCGAAGATCGTTGCAAAAATTCTAAACGATATCCATTCGAAACGCGAGCTCGATGGCACGTCGGGTTCTCGAATTCGAGCAATTTTTCTCGAGGATAGAGAGTCTCGCGGGGCCACCGATCGCGAGGAGTATCCCGGCTGTTCAGCGACCCAGCCACCACAATGAACATGTATCAAATTTATGGTGTACGGTTGTGGTACCGTGCGGTTCCGCCCACTCACACTCACGTGCACGCCCGTGATTTATGTCGCTCGTAAAACAGCCTCTCGAGGCACCGGGCTCGCAGAAAAATTATTTCGTATTTCCATGATGCGAAATGCACCTCGCGTTCCACCATCGCGAGCTGGAGATTCCGGCGTTCTAGTTACACGGTCGTGCAACAACCTCGCTTTTTGTCTTCCGTTTATTTCTTTTTCTCTTTCGATCCACGAGAGCCCCGTTCTATCGATCGCGATTCCTTCGAATGGAATGGAGACATTCTTCTCGCGCGAGCGAATGCTACTGACGTTTGGTGTCTCGTTCGTATCTCAGCGATGCCGAACATTCTGTAACGGCGATTAAAGGTATCTTACATTAAATTCCGCGCGCAAGATGTGTATTGTACTTTTTTTAAATTAACTTTTTAATATTGTTTGACCACCTTGAAAACCCCCGAAAATAGAGCTTGTCCCACGATTTTACGGCGATCATGGTGAGACAATGAAAAGTAAAGAAAATTTGTGCTACATAAAGAAATATTAGATTTATCACTGGTTAAATTTGTACAAAATCTACTAGCCACTTGATTCGATGGATTAATCAAATTAAATCAATCGTTCTATATCTCATAAAGGGGCCGGTAAAGATCAAAGTGACGCGAGTAGTAATGGGCGATCTGAATCGATCTTTCAAAAGATCGATCTTTTTGATCCACTATATCGATTTCTTTAATCGATCTCTATTTTTTCACTCCGACCTAGATCGATCCAAAAGATCGATTCACCTTCGAGAATCGCCCATCACTACACCCGAGGTATTAATTTAAGACGAAAATATTTTGGAGACACTCCTACCTATTTTTCCCTTCGTTTCCCTCATACGGGATATTTATACACAAAATACGCGTACGCATCCAGAAATCGGACATACGCGGATAATTACGGCGGACGAGATCGTTGCTCGAACCCCGAGTGGTTCGTTATGGGAAGCCGGTGAGTTCGACTCCCATGGCGAAATACATTTTCGTTTGCAAAGTGCAGCTCGCCCGGGGCAACGCTCTCACGCAACCAATGTGCTCTCGAATCAGGCAACGATCCAGGGCTCTTAACGTTAAAACACGATTTACCATCGTTTCTAATCTCGATCCGCCTAATCTTCGCCTCGAGATCTCTCGTTATCCCCCCGATCGAATGTTACACGGGTCACGCGTAATTTGAATTTAATTCCGTCTCGTATTTTCTTTCGATCGGAGTGATCTTAGACTCAACGACATTCGTAAGTTTAACTGTTGACTCCCAACTCGAGTACCGGCGAACTTATCCCGCGGGTGAAACGAATCGATGATTAAGTCGTTCTACCCGGAATTCATGTCTTGCCTCTCACGCTTTGGCACGAAAGCGTTAAACGACTTTGCGAGGGAAAAACGAGTTTCGCGTAACATCGGGCAATGCTCGCGACATTTTACGATATTCGCATAATTTGACGAGGAAAGCAATTTCTGCGTTCGGAAAGGGCAAAGGGTCTCGGTAGTTTCACCTTCGTCGAAGAAACTAACCGCGAACGGCGGATGAGTTTTCAATTATTTCCAGGAGTAAAGAGTAATAGGTCGAAGCGGGAGATAATTCGTCTTGGCGAGTCGACAAACGGCGTGCTCGCGGGCCCTCGAATTACGGTAAATGAAAAGCAAATAAACGTTACGCTAACGGACGATAATGATCGCCTCGAAAGTTTTATCGTTCGTCTCGGACGTTTCCGTTTTCTCTTTAGTATATCCTCGACCCAGATTACTACTTGGTCACCGGGAACCAGGATCAGAGAGGCGTTGTAAATTAAAAGTAACAATGTCTGATAATCGAAATTGTAATTAGCGAGAGTAACTCTTTTTCTACGCAGTGTCAGTTGTAACGCAGTCGTCGTAGGAGGTCTCGTTGCTTCGATTTCGCGAGGAAGAGCAAAATATTGATCTCGATATAGTAAACCAGAGTTGCAATTTCACGGGACTCGAGCCTGTGCCGTGCTTTTTGTAGGAATTCTCATGAAAACTATAGCCTAACATGGAATGCTCTTGGAGTACCACGAAGCGATTGTTTTTACGATGATCCCTTCAAAGCCGAGAGTTAAGGTTTGCTGGTATTAGCGATAACTTGACCCGGGATGTTTATGCAAAATGCATTATTTTTATACTGACTTTAAACGGATTTTGTGGAACAAAGGCGATAAGTATGCGTGGAGTATACGTATAATACGTTATACGAACAAAATAAAATAGATTAACGCATTTTGCATACAAATCCGGAGTCTAGCGATAGCTTTAACGCGAGCTTTCTCCGGTTCCGAGCGTTAAGCCAACGGACTTTACAACGCGCGCCCTGACGTACGCACGATTAAACCCACGTTACTCGCGTGGGGTACAGGTGTCACCCAGTTTACTTAAAAATTAATTACTCTTGTCTCATGCAATTTACACCTGCGATATCTCTAGTATCTCTCAGTTAGACCTATGTGAACGTAAAAACCCATTTTGTACTATTTTTAATATACATACATATTATTCTAATCATAAGTTTGTAAACGAATATATAAATATCGATATTTAATAATGATAAAAATTGATAAATGCTGATTATTTCTACTCTTCACCTATATTATAGTGATGGGTGACAGGTGTACCCGAAGCGATCAACCGCGTAACAAAGATCGACGCGACTAAGATTACACGCAACTAGCCGCACGCCCAACGTCCGTAGATCGCTAGCAACGGGTAATACCAGAGCAACGCTAGAGCCCAAGGTCCGTCACCTCGACGCTCCTATTATCTTAACCTCGAACAACGCGTATACAGTAGCGAGAATCGATCTTTCAAAAGATGGACCATTTAGATCCGATATATCGATTTTTTAAATCTATCTCTATTGGTCGATTTAAAAAAAAATCAATCCAATTTTTGTCTGACAGTCTGACACCACGAATTTTCGTGGTGTTCGACTGTGACATTCCGACAATTCTCGATGATCTCTAAAATGGAAACGTTGTTTTATTTAGACTGATACTCCTCCACAAAAAAATGCTTATTGTTCAGCATTTTTATCCCTGCTGACGCCACAAATGTAAAGTTTCTTTAAAAACATTCGGCAGTGATAATTCCGCTTGAATACAATTTTTATACGTTTTATGATTTATATATGTATGTGTGCATACATATATGGTATATATGTATGTTTGCATATATATTTGGATCGATCTTTTTGTGAATCGATCTAGATCGATCCAAAAGATCGATTCACTTTCGAGAATCGCCCATCAATAGTATACGGACGTAGAAGAGATCGAACGAATCCGATGGCAAACGGACCCTCCACGCACCTTCGCGTCGGCGCGAAGGGACTCATCGAGAGGTCAAACGGTTGGCGTACGCGCGGTACGTCGTAAAATTAGTCAGCGCGAGAGAGCGGCCGTTCGGCGTCGAATTCGTGCCGTTTCCACCGTGCATAAACTGTATGGTAATGCTTCTCTTAAACTGCGTCGGATGATGCCGTGCCTCGTCCCCATCTCTCTCTTATAACTTATAAGCAACGTTTCTCCCCGCCGCGCCGCGCCGCGCCTCGCCGCGAATTTCCCTCCGTTTTTTGCGAGCGCGTTACCGGCGTCGGACGCGCAGCGGCGCGTTCCGCCGCGCCGCGCCGCTCCGCTCCGCCTGAGATACGAGCCTCTTAAAGCGCGTTTCCGAACCGACGAATAAGGCCGAGCCCCCACGTCGTTACTAAGGGCATACAACCTGATTTATTAGGGACGTATAACTTGGCCGGATTGCGCGTTGACCACCGTGTCGATCGTCGATGCCGATTACGAATTTACGAAGTGCGAAAAACTCGGAGGTGTTGCCGGGAATTAACGTGGGAATAGGCGATCCCTTATCGGCGTACGCCGATCAATTATCGCGGATGTTGTGCCAATTACTATAAATCGTTGCGAGTTACGAGCTTTTCAAGCCTAGGTATGGTTTAGTTAGAAAAAAAATATGCATCCACGGTCGGGAATTATTTGCCCGACAGCGCGACATTGCGCGCAAAACGTGAATGACAAATATAATATAGGACGTATGTTTTGGGGTTGGCTGAAAAAATTCAGCATTTTTTTTTCAAGTCTTAATACCGCGGAAGAGTTGCGAATTGGGAAGACTAAAAAGGGGTTGAAAAATAAATAAAATCGGTTCGTATCTTCCGGTCGCGCATGCGCTCTAAACTTTGCCGAAGTTTAAAAAAATTCACATTTTTACGATAATTTTTAACATTTTTAAATTAGCCATTCCGAATGTAATAGCTCAAATGCGTATGTATTATAACTCCAGAAAATAATGTTTAGATATTATTTAAATCCAACAATATCTTCCGATCGCGCATAAAGGTAGATCACAGTTCAGGGACAGAAAATACTAACTACTTACATGTTTTTTTTCTTTATTGAATACAAGGTTAAATGTTTAAAATCACATTATTACCATTAGTAAGATCAAAAATTATCATGAAAATATACATTTTTCCGAATTTCGGCAAACTTCAGAGCTCATGCGCAACTGGAAGGTATGAACCGATTTTATTAATTTTTTAATCCCTTTCAAGTTTCCCCAATTCGCAACTTTTCCGCAAGTATGACGACATGAACAATTTTTGAATTTTGTCGACCCACCCAGCAGTTAAAATGACTGCTTTGGTAGGTCTAGTGTTAACACAAAACATCTTATGGAGACACGCTCTTGTCTTAGACCAAGTCCAAGTACGCGAGAACTAGACCTTGCATTTTTTCCGGAAAGAACGAACAGGTGGTCAAACCATATTAAAAAATGATTTTTTTTAATGCAACAGCTTTCGGAGACGCTGCGCCGACATAAGTAAATTATGTATGATTTGATCGAAATTGGTTCATGCAATCTCGAAATATAGGATCTCAAATATTCATATTCAATATTAAAATTGTAGTGTTGAAAGAAACCATTAAAACTTTGGTTGTTAAAACTCAGACGTCCAATTGTTTCACAACCACCCGTTGTACATTACACACAGATTACGCAACGTTATCAATTTTCCCTAAAATCTGTGGAATATATTTGACACAAACGTCGCCACTCGAAGCGGAGAAACGGTTCGACAGGGTCGTAGCGCGTAACACCGTTACTCGATCGCGTTGGTAGAGTTTAAATTAAACTTTTTACGCGTAATCATCGATAGAGCGACGAGGCTGTTATCTAGATCAATTACGACACCTGGCATCGAAACGGATGCGAGTCGAATCCCGTACGCGACGGCCGCGTGAAAAATTCAGTAATCTCGCGCGATACGATCGTTGTATCTCGTAACTCGCCGGCGGTCAATCTCGCCGAGACACGATAAGCACTGTTATGCCACTCGTAATTTGGATACAATGTAACGTAACGGTAAATGTACCTCAACAAGTAAAACCCCAAAAGCGCGATACACTTTCTTCGCGTATTACTCTCCCTCGACGACGACGACGCGATGCACGGTCGGCCATGAAAAATTGCTATCAATGTACGCGTGTTGCAAAATTCATGAATAATTTATCAGCTGCCATTCGTTGACATAAGCCGATACGCATCGGCGCGTTGCTCCTTGCAACCCGTTCGCAATTTCCGTTTCGAAGAAAAATGGCTCCGTTTGAGAGACAGACTTATCGGGAATGGTATCGGAGCGGTAGATAAGTATTTTTCTCACAATTTCTCCGCGGACCGATTGACGCACGAAAGTTGGAAGTAATCGCGACTACCGTGATTTGAGTTGATATCGCTGTGCTGTAAATAATGCTTTATTAACAATGAACTATGGTCGAGTCGACGGGATCGGTCCGCGTCAAATCGATCACTTTGTAGGGTAAGTAATGTTTTTAAACTCGTTTGAATTGAGATATCTTGTAGCTTTTAATAGTCGACGTGTATCCTTAGGATTTTACAAATTTTTCCTACAAAAGTTATTCGTCTTAATTTGACAAATTTTCTGATGAAAAAAAAGTCATGTTTCCATTTTAAAAAATCTTGTTGAACATCTTAAAACTGTCAGTTTTTGTTTTGGAACAAAATAAATTTTTTTTAACGTCCCCCTTCGAACCCTAAAAGTTTCATTATACGCAATACTCGATCGGACTCGTATTTTCCGAGATAAATCAGGTGTCAGATTATAATCGGACACCCTGTATATTAAAATAACAACCAAAGAAAATGTACAAGTTTTTGCCATGATGTACAGAGACTTAGTACTGTTCTGTGTTGTGCCTGAATCGCATTTGTCCGTGTCATCGTGCGCGTCAAGAATGTAAAGTTGTCTTCGTTGTCATTAGTTAAGACTGTTTCCGTGGTGTAGGAGTTTTCTTCGTTCTGATTCGTAAAGTATAAATAGACAGTTGGAGGGAAAAATTGTCATTTGGCGGGAAAATTTCCTCGTCCGTCAACATGCGTCACAGTCACAGGGGCGGAAGGGCTGTGTGGCCGCCAATACAGTCGCAAACCGTAACGGATGAATCATTTTCGACTCGCACGGAAAACGCACTAATCCTTAAAATTTCGAGAAAGTCGTCGAAGGTAATAAAATAAGGCAAAATGCCGTGTGTAATAATATAATCAAGGGGAAGAATATTGCATTGTGATTAACGTACTTTGTACAATGACTTTCCCGCATTCGAGAAAGACCCTCTCGTAGCAACAAAAGTCTTGAAATTCGGAATATATCAGGTGGAATCTTGCGTCCGATCTTACAGCTGCACTTAAACGTAAAAAAACTTTCGGAGAGTCACGCTTCTAACTAGAAAGATCACTGCACGCGTGACGCCCAGCCAACGCGTACCCAGGATACCAATGTCTCCTCACAGCCTTAATCCGGATTCCCTTCGACTCTGGTATAGGATTACGGCATTCTCCTTAAATGTCCCGAGCACAAAATTGTACAAAATCGTCCCCTGTAACTATAACCGATCTCGGTAAACCGATTCTCCGGTGTTCCCGTAAGCTCCCGTATCTTCCGCTCAGCTTACATCCTCTTAACGCATCCAGACCCAGCATCGATATAAGAATCGACTCGGATGCACGTCGCGCGAGTTCTGCCCATCCACACGCGCGCACTTACACGTGCGCGCCTCTACGTACGCCATATTAATTACAATGATTTCCTGCCACTTATGCCCGAGCGAGATTTAAATTATAGATATCCAGTACGGTCGGGATGTGGAATGGCGGGGGTTGTGGGGGGGGGGAGGCGTACGCAGGGGAGGGGGTCAGGAGGGGAGGGGACGGACTCGCCACGTGATTACAGGGTGCGCGCGGGCATTTCAGGAATCAGACTCGCGTCGTAACTCTCGGGTCATGGGTCAATCTTTCCTCCCTTACCCCCCGATCGACCGGTATCCTCGAAAATCTATCGGCCGATCGATCCCCCCCTCCCGATCGGAGATCGATTTTCCTCTCGTTCTTTCGCTCGATTGGAGAAACGTCACCGATTGGTTTGTTACGAGCAGGGGATTGAGTTTCGTGGATGTCGTAAACCAAGGAGAATCATTTTGTATGTCTCAGCGTCCAACCGTTTAATTGAAAATAGAATCTCGTTCGGTCTGTCGTAAGTCAAAAAGCTTTGGTTGGGTCGATACAATTTTTTGACGCTCGCGAATCAAGGAAAAAATTCTGTTAGATTAACCCTTCATGACATACATGTGGCAGTTCTGTAACAAACCTCGAAAATCCATCCAGATTATGCACCGAGTATGTTTAGTTCATCTAAATCGATGTAATATTTTTTATAACACACTATTGACCAAATTAATTAATTAATTTATTTGCATATTGATTAAAGTTTTTATTAATTTTTTATTATCTTTTTTGTTTTTGATCACCCGAAATCGACACCTTTTCACAATAATTTTCTATTTTTGCAATCTTGGGCTACAAAGGATTAAGGGTGTGTTTGGTAAATCGAGAATACTATTTTCCTAGTGTATTCGACTAATCCTGATATGTTGTGGGTTACATGAAAGTTGACTATTAATTACCAGAAGGGTGACAATTTTATTTCTCGTTGCGGATCCTCGAAAATATTAGTAACTCGGTCCGAAGAGTTTGTTTAAGGTTATCGAGGATCTCCATCAAGAAATTGGCCAGTAAGAACGTAGGCTCGGAGTTTAAACTAGAAGAGTTAACGATAACGTTAAAAACTTTCCAAGTCGTAGGTCAATCGGCTCGTCCCTCCCCCTTGGAATCTTTTTTATTACACGGAATATCGTAAACCAGTTTTCGAGCTAAAAGATTCCTCTTGTGCGTACCCGTGAGTACTTGAGTCAAATGTACGCGCGTTAGCTAGCAGCGTCGATTAGTTCTATAATTACAACGCGAGAAAAAATATCACCGACGCGCTTGATTAACGTTTACGGGAAAACGTCGGAGTGTACGACGACCGACCGAGAGGGGCAATGGAACCATCACTTTGGCCTATCGACCAACATACTAACGAGTACGAGCGTCACGGTGAATTATAACATAATTGTGAAACCATAAATACTTACAGTTCCAGTTGCCACTGTTGCGTATTCTTTTTTAATGACACGGTCAAAGAGATAATGGCACGGACGATTCTTAAATTGGGCGATGAGTATGCGGGATCGAAGCGTTTAGTCCCGCTAGTTAACTTAACGATCAAACCGACTGCCTTAGTTCCGTTTAGGTTTCTTTCCACCGTACTTAATCGATCCCTTTACACCCGTCATCGTTCTTATAGCCACGTTGAAAGCGCCTCGGACGGTTGAAAATCTTCCGTAAAATTCATCGTTACACGCAATCTTTTCTTGGGACACTGAGGGTAGCGTAAATATCCTATCGACGATGCGCAATTTATGCAATCACGAGAAAAGCCTCGAATGTCGCGAACGTATTACACTGGTGAACAATTTTGAAAAAAATTTCTGATGTCTTCAATTTTTCTGCTGTCTTAAAGTTAAATAGGCATGCTGTCTTAAAGTTAAATAGCATACTTTTTCTCTACAGCTTTTCTTAGTGCACCTACTCTCCGCTAGGTGAACCAAATTTGCCCAACTTCAAATAAGCATAACTTCGTGAAAAATGGTCGTATCCGAAAGACCTTTTTTCTATTTTATAGGGTGAAGTCTGTACTTTATGGAACCATCGTTAGATTTTGAATTTATATGTACAATTTTCCACCCTTTGTCTGCACATTTCGTATGAATTTTGAAAAAAAGAGAAACTCGTATCTATTAGATAGAAACTATTCGGAACAAAACCTCGTTATAATACCGCACCGAGAAACGAAAGATCATGGAATTAAACCGTGAAAAGAGATATCCTACCAAAACCCTACGTTTATCTCGCATACCTTCTACCCAAACGTTCCAACCCGCCGATCTCGTGGCTTCTCTTTAAATTAATGATAACTGCCCCCACCCCCGCGAGGAATAACAAAGCGCGGCAATAAGTCACGAAGACGTACAATGCCGATGATACAAAGGGTACACGGCGGAACATCGGAGGATGGAACGCGGTAATTTTATTAATATATTAATCTCATTTCACCGAGCCTCTTAACGTTCTTTATGCCGGACGTCGGGACGCCCGGGGGCCTTGGGCGAAGGGTGGACTTAATAAACCGAAAGGGACCACACGCATCCTTACGTCACGAAGCCGTCGCACCATGACGATTTGGTTGACGCGTGCACTGGCAACCCTACAGATTGAAATTTAGCGAATCCGCCCACACGCGTGCCACGCACGCATACGATTACGCGTGTCAGATCACCGCGCTGGATAATAGTTTCGCCCTCTTGAAACTCTAACCGACCCCTTATTTCACAATCGACACATTTTACCAGATTTAAATAATCATCTACGAATATTTACTTCGGAAATTTTTCAATATTCATTCTCGAATAGTTAATCGGGGATTTGTCAATATCCATTCTCGAACATTTAATTCGTAAATTTGTCAATATTCATTCTAGAATATTTAATTCGGGGATTTTTTAGTATTCATTCTGGCGGTCAAATCAAGTATTCTAAAATGTTTAATACGGAGATTTTTCAATATTCGTTCTGAAATATTTAATTGGGGGATTTTTTAGTATTCATTCTGGCGGTAAATCAAATATTCTAAAATATCTGGTTCAGGGATTTCTCAATCTAAAGAAATTAATTCGACGATATTTCAATATTCATTCTGAAATATTTAATTCGGGGGTTGTTTAATATCGTGACGTTAGACAGGTCAGTTAAAAAAAAAAGGTTCTTGACGCCAGAAAAAAAATCTATTGAACGAATGGAACCCTTCTTAGGTGGAATGACAAAAAAATATCTCAAAATCTTAGACCAGGGTTCGGCAATAGGCGGCGTGCGGTCCAAATCCGGACCGCCGCGCCGAGGTTATATAAATTGACCTCCAAAAATATTTTACTGTACTTAATGCTTGTTTTTTTTTTTAGTTATTTGTCTGTGTATACCGAGAATACCTTGATAACAATCTGCACATAATTCATATTTGATATATTTTTAGGATGTATTTACTGATTACGGTGTCATTCATTGTTTATCGCTGTTTATAATAATAGTAATGGTCACGACAACTAATGTTTAGTTTTTTTTTTCACACCCTAGCCATTTTTTTTCAAATCATCAGGACCCCCTTAGAAACTAATTACCGACCCCTGTCTTACAATTAGACCATTCTTTACCGTATCGAGCCACATTCAATTATCGCTTTTTATTGCAACCGTGTTTACGATGCTCCTTAATGAATCCGGAGATAATTCTTGAACTTTCACGCGCTTTCCCTCCCCCCCCCCTATTTATAAGCATCGAGCGCCGTTTCAGGCTCATTGGCAAGATTATTATCTACGCACGAGATCGGCCGCTAATTTCGAGGCATGCCATGCCTAATTATTATTAATGCTCGACGCGCGGTGTATCGGCTACGATTTAATCGTGGTTAGCTGCACTCGCGATGGAGAACTCGAACTCGAGCTCCGGGGGGGGAATGGAGAGCCGTTTCGAGGGACTTTGATTTACGCCGTCACGCTGTTTAGAACGATTTGTCATGGCGGTGTCGTTGAAGCGGCCTGTCACCGCTCGCCGCGACAACCTTTTACGATTTAAAAGCGCTCTCCACCTAACGTTTGCGCGCACCTACGCCGAGAGGGTTCGAGAAGCGCGGCGAGCACCTTTGATTATCGCGCCAATAGCAATTTGCGACGGTTTGACGTCTTTCTCGTGGCGCGACCAGATTCAACTCGCGCGAGAAACTTGAATACGATCGACGTTGTATAAAAGATTTTTTAGCGATATTCCTGGAGCGAGTGTTTTCTTCGAACTTGGAGAAAAAGGAGAGGTCAACGCTCTACCCTTTTTCCCCGTTGTGGTCTAATAATGAGATAAGCCGGGAGGAACATCGATTAATCGATTGGTGAGTTCAAAATTACCTAACTTCGCTGAGGGTTAAAGGTTTGCACTGGTCTGTCAACATTAAATCGTCAAACTAATTCCAGTTGTCCACAAATTTCTGTCACCCGAAATTAATTACAAGCTGGCGCTACGTCAACGTAAAGAGAACAAATGAGTGCAACGGATTAATTTATCTTCAATTATCGCCGCGCAAACAGACTCAGATTTTACGCGCGCTATCGAACGAAGGGACTAAGAGCCTGGTCTCTACGTACAGTCTTGTCGTCAGACTTGCATGATCGACATAATCATGCCAGATTCGACAGACAAGATTGAGCGTGTGGACGGTCGGCCGACTTGCATAAACCGAACTAGCTTTGACAAACTTCCGAAAGTTTGATGGTCGGGACCTTTGCGTGAATGCAAGACTGAACGTATTGACGGGGATATTCGCACGATTCTCGTCAGTCTTGTCGTCAGTCTTGCATACACGCAAAGCTCCTGACCGTCAAACTTTTGAAACTTTGTCACACCTCGGCCGGTACAGGCAACTCGGCCGATCGTCCAGAAGCTCAGTCCTACACTGTCAAATCTGGCATGGTTACATCGCCGGTATGCAAGACCGACGACAAGACTGTACGTGCAGACCGGGCTTAACGGAGCCTTCCCCCGTCCACCGAGGGGCCACGAATTCAGAATTGGAAGTATCAAGAGTGAATTCGAGTCGGCAGCCGAAGGGCCCACGGATTCCCTTCGACTCTCCCCGACGATCCCCTCGTCACGGAGCTCCGAAGTTTATGCGCGGCTGTTTACCACCCGGTAAATGTTATGCCCGAGTCATAACGTATATCTTGGAGGGCCGTGAGTCCCGTACGGGACGACCATTAGCCGCATTCAATCACCATTACACGCTCGCGCGCTTTCTGCGCCTGCTTGCCCCTTAAATCCCGGCCTCCGCCGACAAAAATATCGCCGACGACGCGAGGCGACGCGACGCTACGTTACGCTACGCAACGGACAACCGCGTCTCGCTTCGACTTTACGCGTGATAATCAAAAGCAGTGAGTCATACGCGAGATTTTCCCCCTTCCCACCGCTCGACGCGTCGGTTTTCGCCTCGCGACACGAATGGAAACGCAACATTCGCGCATTACGTCCTCGTAATTACGGCGCGACTTTTGTTCCTCGAGGGTGTGGAAACGACGAATGCCGAGGGGGTTTCGAATGTGAATTAACGCCCCTCCGTAAATTAATGTAAGCGATATTATTAGCGGTAGGAAGATCCTCGTGAGGCGCCACAAAACACGCGACGTGGACGCGCGTAAAAGATCTCGGGCACAAAGGTGAGCGAGCCCTCCTTGCTTTACGACGGGGGCTCGCAAACCCGTCGAGGATCTACGTCGATTCTACGAAAAAGCTCAGCGGTTAAAATTTCACTCGATTATACCTCGGTTACCCTGCGCGACGGCGCGGAGGTAAACCACGGGGAATCCAAAGGCGCATTATACGCGCGGTTCGGTGTAAAGAAATTACGACGCGGAAGAGGGCCGCCTCGATCCTACCTAAATGATGGTTGGTAGGGAAGTTTCGCGGTAAGGAGGATTTATCCCCGAACCGAGAGCTTTACGCGTTGTCGCGGCCCGTTAACAACTCCCATACATCGCCGCCGTGGAAATGGCGGCGCGAAAGTTGGTACCCTCGCGGGCAGATTGCCCGCTACGAGGATGATACAAATTTTAAGTGCCCTCGGCCTCGGCATTATCGGGAATTCTCTTTGTCCGCCGGTTTCCCCATTAGGCGATCGTGCTTTCGTGGAATATATCGAACGCGCGTAAGTACGTTCCTGCCGCGTTTGCGCGTAAAAGGGAGAGGGAGAGAGAGAGAGAAAAAAAAGAAGGGGAGACATTTTAACCAAGAGCCGAACAACCGTGTACCGTTACCACATCAATCTTCCATAATGATGCAAAGTAGAGAGGGATGACGGGAAAACGCTCGGATACGACTCACGATCGTTAACGACAATGCTTTTCTTGGGCATACATTTGCTTTTCCGCTTTGTAAGCGCGAGCTTAGCTGCGTCGCGTTTACCGGGTGAGCGCGAAGGGGATTTTTTTGAAAATTGCAAGATTTTAGCATCGTCGTACGGGACCTATGCGTCTGTCCTGAATTTATACTAGAGTTTCTCAAACTGTGGATTGCCACCCACTGATGGGTCCCGAGTCAATTTTTGGTGGCTCGCGAGAAGCTTTTTTAATTATATAGAACCTAAGAAATGTATGTTTCTTAAACAGCATAAACATAAACTATAAGGTACAAAGTATTATAAGTCCCGAAACCTACCCAGAAACCATCATACGATTCTTATCATTATTGTAGTAATAAACAAATGAATTAATAAGTATTTTTGTTTTTTGAAACTACTTTTTTATCCCGCAAATGTAAAACCATTCACGATAGATTTTTAGTGAAGAATTTTGGTCGCGGTCCCAAAAGATTGAGAACCACTCATTTATACTGATTATTTCTAATCAGTATAAGCGAGTCACAGTCGTATGACATCTTCGAAATTATTAATTATATTTGGCTATTGGTCATTTTAAGTAAGAGGTAACTTCGCGTTTAATTGTTAATAAAGTAATAAGTTTTATTAACGTCGAAGAATTTCTCCTTAAACCAAGAATCCAACAGTACATTTTATACTATAGTTATCCATTCGGCGAATGGTTTGGGAAAGGTGTAGAAATAAGGTTAGCGTTCTAGAGTTAAAGCAGCGATTTCCAACCTTTATGCTACTACGCCTCCACGAACAAAATTTTTGTCTACACCTCCCACCTTTTATCTTTTTAATACATAAAAAAATATAGACACCATTTAAATAATAAAGTTTTTTTTAATTTTGCACCACACAGGTTGGAAACCGTTACGTTAAGGAATATTGAATTATTTTATTTATTGAGTATAGGAGCGCAAATATCGTGAATATCCTCAATTCGATATTCAATTCTTTAGTGCTTCATTGGTAAGCTTGTTCCACGTTATTCGTGTGAACTCATTGCGCAAAGTTAATAAGATTAATAAGTTACTACAGATGCGGTTGAAATAAAGGATACGCGCTCAGAATGTACACACTCATTGAAATTAAACCACGATTGTCCACTATAACCGTCTATGGGCCCTTTTTTTATTTCTTTTTTTAATACCGTGTAACTTTCGGGGTACCTTGTTTTCACTGACAAATCACTCGACCGACAAGATTTCACTGACACTGACTTTGAGCGATAGAATCGATTCACCGACAGATTGAAATTACCGACAATCATTTCGCCGACCCTATTCTTTCATCGACACCGAGTATCTGTCATCATATTTTGTTATATTGCAATTGTACATTTATTTTATTAATCAATAACCACAACTTATCAATGACGAAAGAAAGAATAAAACAGACTGCACGCTATGTTCCATAATAATTTATTGCAAACGTTGCAAATACTCCGTGTTACTCGAAGTCGATGTTGGTGAAATAATAGTGTCGACGAAAACGTTGTCGATGGAAACAGGGTGATCCGTAACTTTCAAGTCCCATATTAATAAACTGTTATTTTATTAAATAATTTAACTTTTCCGGCAAAATAGCTTATACGTTTTCTTACACAGTCTCCCCTTATTAACCAGTAACATTTTTGATAGCGATTATCAGCACTACCCTAAAAAGTGAAATTAAAAGAATAAAAATAAAATTGTTGAAACTGTTGAATTAATTCTTAATCCGTATTTATAGATAGATATTTAATAAGTTTACGTTACATACATCCTTTTATAATTAAGAAAATAATTCAGTCCGTACAGTGTTAAATTGAACCTAGTCCGTCCCACGTTTCTCCGTCGAGCAACATTTCGTGGAATTTGCCATTGTCTTTTCTCTCCGTGCAAAATATACGCAAAAACGTGTACTCGAAAAATACGCACTCGAAGGGATTGACCTCTAAATCGAGTACGCGGCGGCCGCTGCCTGAGCCTGACCCACGGAGGATGGATTAATTCGCGATCGATGGCGTATTACACAGCATGGGATTTGGACCGATCGAGGGAGCCTGAGGGTTAGCCCATCGGGGCCCATCGTCCGAGTATTTCGGCCGGGTGGGCCCGCCGGATTCCCGAGCTTCTTTCTCCGAGCGGCCCACGAGTTCCTCGTGGTTCCCAGGGGGGTCAGAGGTCGCGGGGCCCTCCTCCACCTTATTCCTTCGCTCCCCACCCCACCCCCTCCCCCCTCCCCTCCCTACCATCGACTCACCTCCACCACCATCGCCGCCACTTACGAACGGCCGCCCAATCCTGTAACTCTCTTACCTTTCTCTCGAAATAACGTTCATTTGTTCGCTCGGAAAGGTAAATGAAGAAGTTATAGAGGGTAGAGCGATAAATCGATATATTCGGGAAGAATCTCCCGTTGGTCGTTCTGGGATATTCTAACTTAATATTCAGTATTTCCACCAGGGACTTTGAGAAAATTGAGTCGTTGACGCTTTCCGCGGATAACATTGACTTTAAGTTCGTTAATTAATATCAGGGGGATGAATGGATAAGCGAAATATAAATATCTATCGAGCGGAGGGTATAGTTCTCGAATATTCGATGAGACGCAAAGTATCCGGCTGGCGTAATAAAAAAAAAAAAGCAAAAGAAAGGGGAACCTTACCTCGAGGAATTTCGAAAGGGCATCCCTCCCCCGTTTTTGTGAATCGTGATACCCAGCAATTACGCGCCGCAGTCACGGTGATTGGCTGGGTCGTTTTCGCGGGAAGCATGGACCAATCGAAGCACCGGTATACCTCCTCTCTTTCTCTCTCTCTCGCTCTCTCTCTCTCCTCTCCTAGAGTACTTGCTGCCAACGAGCACGCTCCCGCCTTTAGTCTAGTCAGAGCCGCACCTGTGAGTGAACCTGTAGCGCACTCGTAATCGAAAATCTTCCGAATATTCGGCGAAACGAAACGATCGGTTTCCGCGAGTGTAAATCGCTCTCCCGTGACGCCTAACGCAAAAGGAAGAAAGAGCTATCATTTCCTGTCGCGGGCGCGATTAACGTCGCGAATCGCTGTCCTCGGCTCGGAAAATTACCTCCTCGTAACAACGGTGATTACGTCGGTTACTTCGCGTGCCAGTGAACATGAAAACGCCGGTTGACGATCCGTGGGATCGATCGAGTGCGCGCCACGTATAATCGATCCGAGCGGATTTGGAAACCTTTCTACGATTCGAGCTTGCGAATGGTAGATCAGCGATATTCGAGAAACGTCGAGCGTTAACGAGCGTATTCGCTTGACGCGCGAGCCTCCACGAACGGGTTATAACGCGTCGAGGGACGCCGATGCGGAAAAGGAAAACCGGCATCGACGATTATTCATTATTTCCAACGGGACAGTTATGATTGGTAATCATAAATATAAAGTGAAAATCTAAAGGAGGCGGATGACCGAGTGACGCTTCTGACGCGAGTATGACGACGCGGGAAGCAACGGCGTCGATTATCGTCAGACGATCCTGACGATTCGCATTGATGGAACCACGGTGACCGTCGACGACGTCGGATCGAGAGATCTCGGCGATAAAATCGGATTTGGAGTGGTTATCTGGAGCCCTCGCGCGACCCTCTTACCTCCTCCCCCTCTTCGCCGGTCAGCTGTCCCGGCCTCGTTAATCGGACGGTGATTACCGGTTAAATGTTAATGAGTTTCCGTGAGGTCGTCGCGGCGCCTGGATCGTCGATCATCGATCGAAAGAACTAGAATCGTCGTTTCCCCAGGTAACGTTGTTTTCGAGCACGTCGGACCGATGGAGACGTCAACTGTCAAACCCGCAAGAAGTTGAGGAAGATGAGTAACAGTCGCGTTAACTATTTCACGGTGAAGAAGCACGTTGAGAATTCCAATGCTAGGAGGATTTATAAGAACCGATTTCCTGTACGCTTGGATATATTTATTACCGATCCGCGCTCTATTTATTTTTCACGCATCTCCTCGTCGAACTCGTTGCGCGGATCAACGTTTGTTCGATCATTTATTTCTCCCCCTGGAAAAGAGCGTTGGCAGATCGTCGATTTGATATCGAAGTGTCGGGGATGCGCGATCGAACCAGTCTGCTAAGATATTTGCCAGATATTTGAATAGATTAAAAATGATGATTAATCGAAGTACCGAAGGCCGGTGAATTAATTCTTGAAAACATATTTCCAGTAGCGCGACCGTTCCGTTAATAAATTATCCCTGAATAGATTTCAGCTACCGTGGTAATTGATGTTATTAATTATTTCACTTTTGATATCGTAATTATCGACGAAAGTTTGAACTTCGAATTAATTGAAGGAAAACATTATGTTAATTCGGAGGCTCCATCGATTTGCTCGTTTAACGGCTACGATCTTATTAAAGTGGGATACCACCTTTCTTTGATTCGACCATTTCTCAAATTTCTCACTCGCTGGATTACCAGCGTAACGAATGAATTTCCGAAATAAAATATGCGGTTTTGCTTATACCCATAAATCTCGTCGCGCGGGACGGAAGTGCGTAAAACTCGAAGGTGGTAAGTCGAGAGAAGAATTAAAAGAATCGAGTAGGTACCTCCTGGCGACGCGCACTCGGAAGCACGTGCACGCGTGCACGTGCTTTTGAATTCACGGTCAGTCGTACGTGTATACGTGCGCGCGTATACATAAATCCTCTAGCGTACGTACGCGCGCAACTTATGTATATTATCGCGGCGGCTTGCCACCCTGCGAAACGACAGGAAGTTTGAGCTGTTCGCGCTCGTAACTCTCGCAGAACCCGTGTCAAATTGGCATCCATTATGTTTTATGGGAGTGCGAAAGACACGAGGGTGCGAGACGTTACGCGGCGTTATTGCGTTAAGCGCCGTAGAAAGAATTCGCGTGGTCCTCGGAATCCGGCGAGGAAGGCGCCATTTTTGAAATGTGAAAAAACTAAATGAGGTGGGATGGTATATCTCTGTACTCTCGCGTTCTCTCTCTCTCTCCCTCGAGTAGCGATTGATACGCGAGAGGAGTGCAATACTTTTTGATTCATCACATTACTTTTCGTATTCCAATGAGAAACTAAATCCTTTACGTATAAATTACACATTTTTTTTTCCTCCGCGTAAGTTTGAAGTCGCGTACCGGAGGAATTCGCGTTGCGGGGGTTAATTAAAACGTGAACGTACTTTTAAAAAATATACTCTGTTCAATCGTGACCGACGAAGGATCAATGGCGTTTGCAATTTAAAAACATTACCCGTTGAACGAGAGAAAATATTAGGAAGATCGATCGCTCGAGAACGCGAAAGACCGTTCGTTTACGAACTCTATCGGCCGTGGCCGGTTTTTCGTTTTAAATTACACGTGCGCGAACGTTACGTGAGATACGGTCGACGCAAATAAGCGGGTACGCAATACAATGCGATAATGCTTTGGGAAATATTTTATTGCGCCTGACGCGGGAATCGACGTAATTCACACTTTGACCGTCGAGCCGATAAATTTCCTCCTCGCGATCGTCGGGGCCCGGCATTGCACGCGCACCTCTCTTTTCGCCTGGGTTGCCTCTTCTTCCCGTGGGAGACCCCGTGGCATTCCACGAAGCGAGTAAACGAGTAAATTTGTAGGTAGAATCCGTCCCTCCTGTGCCCGATCGATTCCCATAAGTTACGCCTCGAATACAGTCTTTAGCCCACGGGACGATGTCCGATCGTTATCCCCGTTCCGACCAGTCCGCGCTAGGATGGAAAATAGGAAAACTGGACGACCGTCGGGATAATTGAATCGCTCATTTCAGAAACCCCCTAAACGCCAACAAAATAACGCCGACTGCTTTGTGTTTCTTCCATTTTTTCCGCCTCGCCGGTAAGTCATTGAGCTAAAACGACACCGATATCTGAAAGAGTGAGTAGTCCAGTCCTTTTTGTAATTTTAAGGAGTCTAGAAGAACCGTTTTGGTGTCGTGAAACAGTTTTTTGTTTCATTTATTATCTCGAAAAGTGAAGAAGTATACTTCGGGAGTTTCTGAAATAAACGATTTAATTGTCGAAAATAATTTTTACCTTCGTTGATATTAGTCTCCGAAAAGCGGAGACTCTTTGCATTACGGTATTTTTATCTCGCGAGGCTTTCTCGTGGTTAGAGTATTTCCAAAACCATTATCGATTCGGTAGTACGAGATAAGTTAAATATTGAAAATGTGTTACGTGAGTTACGTAGATCTGCTTTGAATTTTATCAAAAAATGTGTACAAGTTACCTGGCGTTATTATCTAATCGTTTTCAAATCGTTTCAAAACAGAAACAGGTAATTGCCCCGAATAATTTATATGTATACATTTCTTGATTTCATTGATGCGGTCGATTACTCACTTCACTTATTAATATCTTGAATTTTCTTGCAATAATTTCCAACTGATCCATTATGATACAGAACTCACTATATTTTTCAAAGCCACCAGTACAAATTTATTCATAAACATTACGAGAATCAAGTTATTGGGAAATTTATATCAAACAGTTAATATTTACTTCAATTTGGCAATATCAAGAGTCAAGGTCTTGTCTCAGGCCAAGTACAAGTACGCGCGACTAGACCTTGCATCTTTTCCAGAAATATAAACTACAAAAAATATGCTTCAAAAAATGATCGTTTAAATATTGAAAAAAAAAAGTACTAAGCAAGCGACATCAGTGACAACGGTTACACGCGTAGTCGCGCCGAAAATCGATGTAAAGAAAAGAAACTGAGATGAGTCGATGAAAACAAATCCTGTTACGGTTGTGTTCGATGTAGATTAATAATCGTCCGATCGAGGCAAGATCCAATCGTTGATCCTCCTAAGCAGGAAACGGAGAGCTCGTACGAGTATACCATACGTGCGCGCGTATCGTCGAACACGTTATACGCCGTGTCCCAGAGGCAAGGGCAAAAAGTTGTAGCGGCCAGTTTTGTCAGCCACGCTTCGATTGGCAAGTGGACGTTAAACAGCTACCGGCGAGATGAACGATAGTGACAATTCTAATTAAGCACGGCCCGATTGAGTCCGCTCGTATTAATTACCATCGGCCACTTGGCACGCGCCACTGATATCCCTTTCGGGAGAAGCCACCTCGTATGCTTCCACGTCGCCATAAATACTCTCAACTCGTCTTTTGTCTTTAGTAGTAACTTGGAATCGAGTTTGAGATTGAAATTTGAGAAAGCAGATAAACGGTATAGCGGTTCTCTAAGAGTTGTTACGCAGGGTGGTTTGTTACAAACTAAATGCTCCAACGTCTTCCTTGGATTCATAGACACGTACAAATATTTCCAATACAACGTGAAAGCTTTGATAGGTCTTTCTCGGATCGCGTACGGTCTATGGAGTAACTTAGTTTTTGTCGAAACACTTTATTTTTGATGGAAGAAGGGCATTGCGTGTATTGCAAATTGCGATTGTAGGTTTTAGCAAAACCGCCGTGTATAATACGTAAGATCACGCTAGGGATACAATTCGATGTTTTACAATAATCTCACTGCAAAGATACTACTTAACCACTTATCGTTAGCTGTGCGAAGTGAGTTCTACTTTCAGAATAACAGTGTGTTTAAAAAAGTTCATCGGATTATTATCAAACTTGGTATTCAGAAGTTGTTCGTATCGCTGAATCAGAATATGATATCAATATTCCAAAATTAAATTGGCGTATCCAATACAGCGGATTTAAATTCGAGGGCCAAAATGACAAAAAATTGATGGATTTCGATGAAACTTTATATCTTGAAGGTTTCTGAAGGACTGAAGGTCTCTTGAAGGACACAGAAAACATTAGGGTACCAAGTTTCAGAACATTCAAAAATGTTTAAATTAATTTTGTTGGATTGCGCGCATGTACGCGCCAACGCAATCTTTGTCACTCCTGTTTTGACGCACATATGCGCGCTGCACAGTCAACCGTTACACGTATAACGATATGATAATAACATAATACATAATCTTCCGATCGAGTGATGTATAACAAAATTGAAATTATCGTACAAACGTGCCGCTGCAAAATTGCATCGGAAGCGTCTATCGTTACTAAATGTATACAACTTATCCTTTCGTCGATTATCCGTCGTCAAAACTTAAACTCCACCGTTATACGGTTTACGTGAACGAGAGGCATTATAAGTAAATTCACCGTGTGCCACGCGTTAATTTCAGGGGACCTGAAGAGGCGACACTCTTGGAGCAGCCAGGTCGACTACCAGCCAGCGGAAACGGAAGCTGTTGCGACTTCGGGGGGAGATCCCGGTGCCCCATCCCCGGAGGAAGAGGACAGAACCTCGTACAAGGTATTTCACGATCCTCCTCCCTATCTCCGCCGGAAAATCCCATCTGACTCCCCGAGGAGCGCGTGCATCGTTTCGCCAAGTACTACTCTTTCGGTAATACCAGGAAACAATGTACCCTTTGTTCCACGAAATCACGACTCGCGTCTCGCTTCCGAAGTAATTAAGTGGCTCAGGGCGCGCAGGTACGCCAGCACGGAATTGCGCTCGTAAACTTTCTCGCGGTATTTTTGCGCACGATAGACCGAAATCGGTCGATTGAAACGAGAATGCGGGTAATTAGCATTTATACGGATCGAGCGTGCATCGAATTATCGATCTTTCGAAACTCGGATTTAATTACCGCACGCCGATGCCGTGGCTCGGATAATAGATACGCTCGCAGCGAGCGGGCGTAATAAATAAACTTAACGCGCGCACGGTATTAACGTTTTATAATTAATCGAAAAATCGGCAAACCGAGTTGGCATTTGGAAGAATTCGAAGCGAGCGGTATTCTGAAGTCATTACCGCGAACTCGTTACCACATGGATGATATTTTAAACAGGATCCGAGTGTACAGTTATAGTTTATTGTCTGGATTCTTTCTACCTCGATAATCCGCGATTAGATTATAAAGAGCCCGGATTATGAGTATTAATAAATCCGTTTCTCCACTGATCGGTCGAAGCAACGAACTTTTATTACCGGTCGTAAAGTATCCACCGTCTTATCGCGTGGTGGTACTAATAACATTAATATTCGATGGAAATATGCATACGTTACTTCTTAAATAATCACTCTTAACGAACTTGGAAAACGGTTTGATTATTTCTCGTCGCGATACTTTTCTCCTTACGTACATGGTATTTGTTAACAAACACGTTACCGATCCGATCAGGTTGGATCGATCGATCCGATCGACACAGTTCACGAACACTCGGGGAATCCGATAACTCGCGATGGATTCGCGGTACCGGGACATTGTTCTTCGGGGAAACCCGAAGATCGGCAGGATTTGTGCAGTTGCGCCGCGCAGTTGTCGTTAAAACGCGGCACTCGGGTTTTACGGTCCGCGTTGTCTGGCTTCAGTTGTAAAGGGAAATGCACCGTTGCACCGCGGCCGTTACGCATGGACCGTCTTTCGCGATGATTCGCTCGTATAAGATAAAATCGTAATTTCGGTTAAACACCCTATGGCTCACCCTTCTGGTCCGTTTACCTTTACGAGCATTATCATCGGGAAGATATTCGATCTCTCGGTGCGATTTCTGCGGGATTCATTTCGAAAAATATCGAGAACGATCCCTGGTGAATACACGTTTAAAAATAAATTGCAGGTCAGATTATGCGGACGATTTGGCCCCGTAAATTGAGAATCGCCATAGCTCGTCGATTATCCGAAGTATGAGATGAAAATCAAATAAAATCAGCATGATTCTTTGCAATCTGACACGAGTGAAATAAAATAAATTTATATCGACGGAGTTCACGTAATCATACGAGAAAGCTAATTATACGCGATGTAATGCACAACGAGGTGGTTGTGCGAAAATTGGACTTCGGAGTTTTACAAACCAAAACTTAAAGGTTTTATTTCTCAATATAGTATAACAATTATAATACTTGTGAGATTGAGAGTTCGAGTTTAGATTTAAGTGAGTTACGAAGATGCCGATGGTTCGAGATTCGAGGATGTTTTGCTTGAGATGTTAAATGAATTCGGTCTGAGAGTAATCTGAGGAAAGAGAGGATCGGTAGGTTGAAGGAAAACTATTATTCCGTCGAAAAAGGATGTGGAAGGGATGGTAAGACGTTTGGAGTGGACATTCGCGGAGAAAAACCTAGGAGTTTGGATGTTGGACTCGTTGATAAGGAGACGTAAGCGAGGAAGTGGTAATTCAGGGACTAAGGGCAATTCTAGCAATGTACAAAATATTGACTATACCAATCTTATGACTAACTTATGATTAGAAAACGAGGAGATTGGGTCGGTACATTACAGCGAAACGAATACGAAATTGTTCCCATGCTCGGATAATCGCAGTTGAAATAATCTGCTATCTCCACAATCGCTGTCCGAGCAATCGAGATATTTCTCCGATGCAACTGAAAAATTATTTAAAAACAATGCGAGAGACGATACAGCACACGCGAGGAACTAGAGAAAGTTAGATCAGTATTGAATACCTGAGATCGCCGAAGGAAGCGACAGGTGAAAATTAGTTGCAGTCACTCCTACGGTCGAACTAGGGAATTAAAGAAGACGTTTAAGAAACGATGGTTCTCCGAACGGACCGCGGCTTATTAACGACGGCTAGATGCCAGTTGCAGCGGAGAACCGCGAGAGGATCGCGAGACAAGGACGAGCCTTCCCAAGGTCTTCGACTCTTTCGGAATGTAAAATTACGCGTACACCTCTCTGCGATTCGGCTGCGCGATCACTATCGACGGTCCAACCCGACGTAGACGTACTGTTATGCTGCATATATATATATATATTTTGTTGTCTTTGCCCTACGTCGGCGAGTCTACGTGGCCATCTAGAGCGCAGTGCGCGAAGAGATTCGAGAGCATTGAGGGGCATTTAAATACATTCAATCAGTAGTTCTCTAATTCTTGCACGTAATACAGAGGGCCCTCCTACAACACGGCATCCTGTAACACGGTAGGATAGATTACGGGACCCCTCGTATAACACTATTTCGCACTAACAGGATTAAAAAATTGCGAGAAATTTTGAACAACACTGTACTTCTACGGCACTGGACAACACGATTTTTGTTTAAGATATTGAAAAACTAAATTGCCTTAAAATAATGACGGGAAGGAATAATGAACTATTAAATAAAATTGATGTTATTTTTTTTAAATCACAAATTGCGAGACTATAGTGCCTTTACATGAAATTATATAAATAGATTATAATTTACTCATTTCAAATTCTATTCCGATATGAAATTTAAAAAAATATGTTTGTTTTTAATAAGTTTTCGGAACCGTATCATCCCCCTTTTTGGAATTGCTGTGGTCTCATATAACACGATTTCGCACAGCACGGCATTTTCTAGGAATCTATCTACCGTGTTATGAGTAAGATATGGATTACTCGGACAGCGATTATGGAGATAACACATTATTTCAACCTCGATTATCCGAGCATGGGAACAGTTTCGTATCCATGCTGCGGATAATTATCTAATCCACTCAGATTGTAAAAAATCCTACCGATTTTCTTTGAATTTCATCTCATACTTCGGATAATCGTTTAGCTATGCGATTCTCAATTTACCGGGCCGAATAATTCGAATAATCTTTCTTCGATCTTCTCGCTTAATTTATAATTTAAACTCGTTTCCCGTCGATCCACATTACATGTATACGTTACAACCGCGTGTTTTGCTAGAGAGCAATTTGTCGGGTATTCATAGTTAGCCGAATAAAAGCATATAGTTGATACCAACCACGACCTTTGCGACTCTTTCACTCGGATCACAACATAAATTCAATTCAACACGCGCTGGTGTCGCGATACAGGGTGTAACGAAAAAAGCGGAAGATCGAAACGTCGACGGAATCTTTAGGCACGTCGCGTTGGACCGTACAGAAAGCACCTCCGAGACACCGAAAAACCGCGATCCAAATAAAGACGCGAAAGCCGATGGCACGGTCGAGACGTTTTTACTCTCTCGCGTCCTTGGATGAAACCTCCGCCGTAGGAAGGAGCCGCATCCTCTGCCCTTCCACGGAACGCAACTTCTGTCGGATATTACGGCGGAACGGTCTCGAGAGGGAATACCGATACCGGCGTTTGAAAGAACGAGGAGGAACAACGACCGACGTAAACGGCAAACGTTCGCGGTCGTTTCGTCCGTCTGAAAATATTGCCGTGGAATATCCTTTCGTTTCTTCGTGCGATTTTCTCTGGTCTTCCTTCAACTCGACGCGTTCTGGAGTGGAGTACAATTTTAACAAACCTCGGCAGTATACCGTAAAGCGTAATGCGAAATTTCGAAATTCTTGTACTTTTGTAACCTTTTCACCAATGTTCTATTTGTATCTTGTCGACAGTTACAGGTATTCTTCCCGAAAGTTCCTATCTACATATATTTGAGATTTTAAAAAATAACAACAATTTTTCATAAAAATACATATATACACTATATATAGTCAATTAACAAACTATATTATACTTAATAAAGTTTAAACTAACAGTAATATGTCTATACCTAATCAAAACTTAGTATAAAATTAGCTGCGACGTGTTTTTTCAATGCTCTTAACGAGTGTTTGTACGGAATACAACACACACCGGCTCGTATTATAAAATATAGCGCGCCGGCTGGAAGGTTAAATTATATTTTAACCGTTAACGCTCTCAGTACCGACTGAAAAAGTTGTACCTAAGCGAAAAATACCGAACCAAGTTGACGTACGCTACTCGAAGACATTAAACTGTGATTCATCGAAATTTTATTAAACAAAATAAATAGAGAATAATAAATCATTAAACAAAATTAATCTTTAAACAAATGAAATCTTATAACTTTATTTGATAAAAGTGTTAGAAACATGTTATTCCTCTGATCGGCGAAAGGACGTGTGTAACATTTGCTTCAACGACTGCTTTTTTCCCCCCATTTTCCGTTACTCACTTTTCACTTGCATCCAAAAATAGTTCGATACCAATAAAAATGGTGAATCAATAATGAGAATGGGTGTCAGAATTGTTACTAACGGCAGATTAAAACGCGAAGTTTATACATTCGCTTACCGCGAGCCATTTTCCCCTACGAATTTCCAATTTATTTTGAGACCGAGTTCTCCCGCGATGTGAATAGTAAGGCGCTATCGAACGCGCAACGATGTTCGGCAGTATAAGGGTTAAGGCGTTAAGGAAATATGGAAATAGATTAAATATTCGAAAACGATACGTCGGGTTACCAGGACGAACCCAGAATCTGAATATTGACGTCACTCCCCTAGTAGCACAATATACTGAAAAAATATTTTTCCAATATCAGATAGATATTTGGATCTCTTTTTAATATTTAAATGTACATATAATATTTATTTGATATTCAGAAAAAAATATTTTTTTAAAAATATTAATGTAATATTTATTTCATATTCAGAAAGAAATATTTTTTTCAAACATTTATAAAACATGTATTTGAGACTCCTAAAAAAATATTTTTTTCCAAATATTTATCAAATATTTATTTGAGATTCAGAAAAAAACATTTTTTAGGAATATTCATAAAATATGTATTTGAGATTCAGAAAAAAATATTTTTTAGGAATATTCATAAAATATTTATTTGAGATTCAGAAAAAAACATTTTTGAGGAATATTCATAAAATATTTATTTGAGATTCAGAAAAAAATATCTTTTTCAAATATTCATCAAATATTTATTTCAGATACAAAAAGAAATATCTTTTTCAAATATTCATCAAATATTTATTTCAGATACAAAAAGAAATGTCTTTTTCAAATATTCAACAAATATTTATTTCAGACACAGAAAGAAATATCTTTTTCAAATATTCATCAAATATTTATTTCAGATACATAAAGAAATGTCTTTTTCAAATATTCAACAAATATTTATTTCAGATACAAAAAGAAATATCTTTTTCAAATATTCGTTAAATTTTTTATTTGTTTTGTAATCATTCACCCATGTGGCAGAGCGAATCTGAAATTAGTTGTAAAGTAAATTGAGCTCGATGGCATTGCAGTAAAGTAATTATGTGGTGAAGGAAATAGTTGTTGTATAAGAATAATGGGAAGTGTGCATACTATGTATAATATGAGAAAAGCGGTAGAAAATATAATTATAATAAACAAGATCTCGAGAAATGAGGAGCTTGAGAAAGAGATGCGGTTTAGAGATTAAAATTGTACAAAAATCTCGAAAACCGTTTGTCTGATTTATTTCAAATTTGGATACACATATAAGATTATCTAACAATAAGATATATACCATAGGATTTTTTCGATACGCTTACATATTTGTTTATAATTCAAGTTTTAAGCTTCAACTTTCTGTTCCTTCAATTTCTGTTTTGGGGCAAACAGAAAAAAAATTTTTTTTTTAATAGTTCGAAAATGAAAACTTCAAGAAAACTAAAAAAAAATCCGAATTTCCGAAAATTTCAGGGTAGCGTAATCCCTTAAGAGTGGAGTACGGGTCATTCCGCGTCAAGTGAGACACTTTTTACAGACATGTTCGAGAACTTTGATGAATTTTTGTGACCATGTAGTGTTCGCGGAGAAAAAAGTTTGGGTAAAAAAAAAAATTCGAATTTTTGAAAACTTTTTGAGTTACAACCTCTCAAACTTTCAGGTAAGATTATTTTTTAAAATTCGTATCTCCTAAACTACTAACAATATCGCATTCCGGCAAATTTGGTTGCATTCGTAAAAGTTCAAGCTTTCAATAAAAAAATTCATAATTGTTGGATAACGTTTATAAACATTGAAAAAGTTTGTTTAAAACATATAAATTGGTGTAAAAAAAAATGGCCATTCGCTATTTTTTCATTACAACAGTCGGCGTGGCGCGCGTTATTGGTGCGCGCTGGTGAATAAAAAATGATATCTCAAAAACTAAGACCGAGGCCACCGTGATTCTTGTTTCATTCTTTAGAGGAGGCTTCAGAGTTGTTGTAAAAAAATAATGAAAAAAATAGCGAAGGGCCTTTTTTTTACGCCAATTTATATGTTTTAAACAAACTCTTTCAATGTTTATAAACGTTATCCAACAATTATGAATTTTTTTACTGAAAGCTTGAACTTTTACGAATGCAACCGATTTTGCCGGAATGCGATATTGTTAGTAGTTTAGGAGATATGAATTTTAAAAAATAATCTTACCTGAAAGTTTGAGAGGCTGTAACTCAAACAGTTTTCAAAAATTCGAAGTTTTTTTTTTAATCAAACTTTTTCTCCGCGAACACTACATGGTCACAAAAATTCATCAAAGTTCTCGAACATGTCTGTAAAAAGTGTCCCACTTGACGCGGAATGACCGTACCCTAAAAACTACATAATTTTTCCTTCATGTTTGTATTTTAAATATGTTCAAGAGTATACGCTGTTTATTTGTTAAACTCTTTTTTATTACATTTTTGTAAAGAAACTCGAAGTATTTCCGAAGTTATAAAGATTTTAACAGATCAGACGCCGTGGAGCATGCCTGTACTACTCGAAACTTAATTATTCAGACGCGTTTATTCGAAAACTTTTTTTCACCTGGTTGAAATGATATATCTCTGAAACTGATCGACCAATCGAATAATATTATATTCACTGCTCAATTAAAAAAATTATTAATTTATAAAAATTGTTTTAAAGATTCTTATCTCTTTTAATGACATGAAATATTGTTTGGAATTATTTGGACCTCTACGAAAAGTAGTATGCAAAAAAAAACAGTTTACAGAAATGGCTCGTTGAAGAAACGCAAGTCCAACCACCCCGATGTCCCGAGTTCGAATCCCGCCTCGCATACAGCAGCAGAAAATAAAAAAAGTGATACCAATTAAAAATTTGTGAATTGCATGGGTCTGATCCAGAGACGCGCGCGAGAACAGGGAAAAATGTATTTAAAAAAAACTGGTTCGGTCAGTTCTAAATATTTGTGGCAACCTTTTTTGGTTAATTTGAAGACTATTTAATATTAATTAAATATTTAATTCATATTTTTCAAATATCTATTTTACATTTCTTATATATGTATGCAATATTTCGATGCAATATTGTTCCCATCTTAAAAAGTGTCTTAAAAAAAATATTTAACTAATATTTTAAAAAAAATATTCTCTGAATATTTATCTATTTTAAAAAAAATATTCTCTGAATATTTATCTATTTTAAAAAAAATATTCTCTGAATATTTATCTAATATTTTAAAAATATTTATTTTTCAGTTGTTATATATGTATGCAATATTTCGATGTAATATTGTTCCCATCTTAAAAAGTGTCTTAAAAAAAATATTTAACCAATATTAGAAAAAAATATTTAACTAATATTTTTGTGCTACTAGGGTCCATTCGTGACCCCAACATTTTTGTTCCACGGAAGATACGTTTTGTTATTTAAAAAAATCTCACGGCGTGCCACACAGTAGGCTATTTTCAGTATTTCGTGGTCAAATATAGTAATATTATATAACGATATTATATTCAACTAAAACTATTTTATTAACATCAAAATATATTTTTGACTACGTATACAAACATAAAAAAATATGTTCTACTTACAATTAGACTTATATGACTATCTCAAGATCCAACAAAGAAGAAATAACTATTAATAATTGTGGCATCCAGAATTATATACAGTACAAATGAACGTATAAAACTAATATATTAAGAGCTCCAAAAGTTTTCCAACATTCAAATTTGAATAACTAAAAAAGACGGAAACTTACGCAGTTTTTTAAAAGTAATTATTGTAGGTAACAATGTTATGTATAAATAAAAAAATAGAACCGGGAAACAGTCGGAGGTAAACTAAAATTATTTTTAACTTTACATCAACGGCGTTTCCTAAGTCATATGTGAATATGTAAAAAAACAAAAAAGAATTAAAAAAATTTAATAATAATCTTTTTATCTGAGTAATCATGATGTCATTAAATGTTATTAGGTACCATGTAAGTGAATATAAGATTCATTTCTATCCAGTTTTCAAATTTATTAGTTTAATTTTGGCCATATTTGATCGAATATACTCCACTTTGCGCCGGTTGAAAATCGGTGTTGCAAAGAGAAAACTGTTTTTAAAAGCGATACCAGTTTCAGAGGTTACCACCTTTTCTGCCAGTGAATTCCAGAAGTAACGCGCGTTAATTTCAAGGGTTATACAGGATACCGGAGCGCGATTTAAGGGCGGCCCCGTGGCTCTTCGTAGAAACGCGATGAGTTCCCAGAACTGGCGAATGGATTTCTCGCGCGAAATCAGAAAATACGAGGATCACCGTGTATCCGGAGGCAGGTTCGCGTGAATTTCTATAGGTATGTCGTTTCGTGGAACGAGCGTGTATTTGGATTATTTAAAATCGATATCGCTGGCGATCGTTGATTTACAGAATCGTATCGCTTTCGTCGAGTGCCATAAACGTCGTATTACCCGAGCATAAAAGTCACGTCTGAATTGCATCGCTCGCGACGACGCCCCGGGAGTCAGTCCTACCGATTTTCGTTTACCTTCTGTCCGTAACCGTGCGCAGGTCGAATTACGGTTTATCGCGCGATAAATAAGATTATAAAAATTATAAAATAGCACGATCGTTTCCGTACCCGTCCTCCTCGATTTTTAATGCGTTCAGCCCCGCTTGTCCACCGGTGGGGCACCCTTTAACTACTTAACCAGCCAACTTGCTCACCAGTGGTCGCAGTTTGTGAAATTTAAGTACAGTAAACGATTATCCGGCTCCTCAAGCAAATACTACACATAGTGAGCCTTAATTTTCTGAGACACACGATTTTAAATAAAATAAAAACCCAAATTGCACAGGATTAGAAATGACTGAATGAAAAACTTTAAATAAAATATCAAACTGTACGACTATGAGTAATTTCAAGTTTTCAAGGTAGGTTAAGTGTGAGACAGTTTTTAACTCTCCTAACCCCAAAGTGTTAAAACATAATATTTCAGATTGAAATATATTTTTTTAAATCCAACGTCGTAATACATAATGAATGAAAGCACCAGTGTGCATAAAGATATTACATATATCCTCACGATTATGAAAGTGTCCCAAGCCATATTTTGTTTTCTTCTCTGTTTTCTTTGTATCACATGATTTGATTTTAAAGAAATCTGTTTGTTTTTTATCTTATCGTTAGATCACTTTCATAATCATGGGCAAATATAGAATATATTATATGCTGCTGGGCTAAACGTGTTAAGGGACAAACCCACAAACGCTTCGTTCGATGCGGGTTAAAAATTCTCCGATTTATAGGCTGCCGGTCGATAAGTGATGGCGATAAAAAGCCTATTCCGTCGACACGCGTTGGATAAAGGATTGAGACAAAAACGTAACGCGGCCGGTAGTCCCGAGATTTGTGATCCGCGCGGATTGCTTCTCTCCGGCTCCGTCTGGCACTACACGCGGGAGCGCGAGTCGGGCTCTAAATCAAACCGAGGTGACCGGGCTTACGATCGTTAATTGCTAGACCGCGCCGTACGTTAAAGGGGATTTTATTGCACCGGAAAATCAGGCACGGTACCGTTACTCGCAATACCGAGAGCCATCCGCGTATACGCCAAAGAGCATAAACGTGTAAATGGCTGATAATAATCCCGATGGAAGGACCCCGCGGAAAGGTTCGCATCGTGAAATAGTCGCGCGAGTGCGCTTTACGATCTTACCAACGAGCGCGCTCCCCTCGAACCATACATGGTTAATAAAACTGAGGCTAATTCTTTTCTTTACGATTGGTCGCTCGGAGCTTTACGCTCGCCAATTAGTATGGAACTTTAATTCACTCTCGAAATCAGCGTCGTAGCTTTTGTACTCCCGGCGCGGCATGGCGCGGCGGTTGGATCGAGTAGAGAGAGAGGATTTATTTCCGTCCTACCGCGATTGCCGTTAAACCCCGGCCATTCTTTTTCACCGTTCGTTCCTTCTTCCCTTTTTCTTCGCGTTTCCTTTCTTTTTTCAACATTTTCCACACTCGTCCCAACGATTCGCTGATTTCAAACTCGTTTTGTCGTCGCTGATCCGTCCGCGATTACGGGAGCATTAAGATATCGTTACTCTTAATGATACTCTCAGGTGAAAATTGTAAGGTGCCCGTTAAAGGTTTTATATCACCACCGTTGACGAATACTTCCCGCGATCTTCGGTACTCTCGGGGCTAGGAAGAATGTAGACGTAATGCCGTATAATGTTGCATTCTGCATAAGTAAAGCGAGATATAAACAGATAATAACAACCCCCGGGGACAGGATCGAGAAAAGAGGCATCATCCGTAGAGTAAACTAGACATCGTAATTACGCTTTACGAGGATACGAACGAGCCGTTTCCGGCGAACCATTAAGAACGCACGAACAAACTCGGCGCACCGATAACGAGAAAATAAAGTCCCCCGGTATCAAAGCGCGATTCGATACCGTTACGTAGTTCGATTCAACTGAAATGAAAGTAAAGTAACAAAAATCGTAATGGACGATATAATGGGGAGGATGTTCCGAGAAAGACTTAATCGAGGAAGAAGAGGACGTGGAAGAGAAGGTGGGGGGGAGGAGAAGGAGGGGAAGTAGGAGTAGGAGTAGGAGTAGGAGGAGAAGAACGGCTGGATTCTGTTTCGTCGATGGATCGGGATCGCGTTCCGACGCGCGGAATTGTTCTTCCCTCTTCTTCCTCTCCTTTTTGCCGTTCCGTCCTCCTTTTTCCTTCTCCCCGGCGAGGCCAAGCTCACCGCGCGATTTTCCTTAGAACGATCCTTTCGTTAAGTAGAAAATGGAGGCTCTGATTGCGCTCTTGTTCGGAACAAAAGCGGGACGCTCATCCAAGCCGGGTGCATGCACCGTGGTGGATTCCTTTCCGTATCGATTACAGCGTTTCTCAATTGCGCGGAAGGAACGAGCGAACCGCCGAGAGTTCGTGACGTCTCTTCGGTACGCCTCGCGCCTCTCTCGTCCTCGTTGGACCGAGCTTTTTTTGCGCTTTTCCAGAAATAAAAACCCATTTGTCGAGTCGTAGCACCGTGCCGAGGTTCACGCTTAATGGTCATACCGGGGGACAAATGGTAACGGGCACTGGGAGTCGAACAAAAGCACTTTGACTGTGCTGGAACGAGGAAACTCAATGGAGACTCGAGAACCGCGATGGTTCGTCGAATAGTAAGAATCTTTCGCACCCTCCGCGCGAAGGTTGGTTGCGAAACTTTTCAAGTTCCGAGAGAGTGCGAGAGACGTCAGGATTGTTTTACCATCGCGAAACTATACCCACAATTTACTCGGTATAAGAATCTTTCTTCGGCCTTTATTCCGTGTTTCTTCTCCCGCCATGTTCGTTAAAGATACTGTAGGGAGATGAGAAGAAGACACTCGGGACGTTTTATGTTTTCTTTGTCGGCAGTTGCTACCTGACTCGATTACTGTGCGTGACAGTTCGTAAATGGGAGAAAATGCGTGTACCCATCTGTATAATTGTGTTCGGGCAGGTTGGGCCCGCATGCTAGAACCAATAAGACCCGCATTCCTTCCAGGTGTCTTCTTCTCATCACTGTACAGTACGATTCCTATGACACGACTGACGAGTTTGTTGGAGTCAGACAGGTAATTGAGGGGGTTAAAGGCACAGTGATGTAAGTCACACGAATCTCAATTCGAGAAACAAAAGTTCTACTGAATGTTCTAGAATAAATGCCTAGATGACATAATCGCGTGGGTGATTGAATGAAAAGTTTTAGAAAGATATGAGCCTATCGTATAAACAATTTTCCGAATATTTATTACCCAAGTGGCTCATCTCGGCGCGGCCTTTCCGACGGGTATTGCAATTTAAAAAAAATTCATTTTTTATTACAGTTTGATCACCTCGAAAACCCCCGTTTGTTCTCTCCGGAATAGATACAAGGTCTAGTCTCGCGTACCTGTACTTGGTCCGAGACAAGACCTTTTAGCAACTTTTCCGCGGTATCATTACCTGAAAAAATATTATGAATTTGTTTTCAACCCAACTAAGCGTGCGTTTAAAAAAAATAGCGTAATTGGACTGTGCGAATCGTTGCGACCAGCCATTGGAAACCGTATCTTCAGAGGGGAACCGGAAGGAACAAAACGCGCTCGAAATTGAACGAGTCTGGTCCCCGCACAAAAATCCGTGAATCGTTGTAATAAACGTGAACGAAGATTCAGCTCGGATGGCAAAAGTGGTGGCGCGCACGGTAATTCGAGTTAAGAGGTTGCAATTAAGTTTGCGAGAGGCGAACGAGAGGAACCGGGGAGAGAAAGGTGGACGTATCAAAAGGGAGTGAGCGGATAGGCAGAGAACGACTATGGGGGACGTTCCAGCCATTTGGCCACGGAGAAGGAGAGTAGGAGAGAGTAACTCCCGGAAGGTTCAGCGGGGTTAAATATTCCGGGAAAGGAAATTGCGTCCCAGGAACGCGAGAGTTAAAACCTGGAAACGCGTGAACTTTAAATCGATCGCCGATTGGCCCGCGCGAGAGTTCTTCGTTCTCACGCTCCATTTACAAGATGAGATCAGGGGGATTCTACTGGGCGTGGTACTTAACGTAGCTCAATAGTTTTGCGCAAACCAATTATTACAATTATATAATTCATCGGCAAATAACTTCTCACGAAGGAAACTTTAATACGAGCTTAACCCTTTCAGCGCTATAAACGCATATATGCGTCAGCACATAACCATTCAATTTCGGCTATGAACGCATATACATATAATGCGTTCTCGCACAACCTCACACATCCTCCTTATAAGAGGTGCATATATATTGTGTACATATATATATTTTTTTATGATGTTTATGTTATTATTGGTTACTGAAATAAATAGTTCTGTCAAGGTTTTTGCAGCCACTGCTCAAATTCTTTCGGTTACAATCAACATCGGGAGAATCATGTTTTGCAAAGAAATTTTTAAGTTAGCCAGTCTGAGATGCGCGTTGCTGAGAGCAGTGGGCAGTCCACAGCACGCACTTTTCTTCAAACAGCTCAGCGCTGAACGGATTAAGAAAGATTCCCCGAATGACCTCTGAATGAAAATTTTCCTTTTCCATGCCCACAAACGTGAAATCGTTGGAACGACGTAAACTTGATTAGACCAGTTTCAAGTATCTCAGCCTCTACGATGGAAAACTTTCCAAGTTCCTAGCAAGACGTCAGAAGTATTTTAGCAGCGCGAAACTATACCCACAATTTTCTCGTTTAAAAAGATACATCGACGTCGGTATAGCCGAGAGTACCGCGGGGTCCAGGTTGTCCGTAACTTATAATTTATTCAACTACATTCTTTTGACGTCCGAGGCGCGAGTATCCGACCTTTGAATCAATCGCGGGTCGACTCGCGTGAGAATTTCTTCTCCCACTCGAAATAAACGATCGTGAATCTTTCGAGAGCGTCGTCGGACACAAAACGTACAACCGAAGGAATGAAAAAAAAAAAAGGCTGGCGCGAAACGTTGAACAAGAAGTTTTTCCGCTGGCGTAATAAAGCGAAGGTTTTGTGCGAGCTTAAAGTCATTTGGTTAATACACCGCGCCGGGTTAATAACGCGGAACGCGATCGCCGCGAGCCGAAATAATAAAATCGTGAGAGCGGAGGTAAACATTTCCCCGACGCGGTCCTCGGGTAAATTAGTTCGGCGATGGCGAAAAAAATGCGTCCCCGCGAACGCGCGGTTTCGCACGCACACTCGCGCGACTCGGGCACACGCGCGGTTCTTAAAAGTATAGGGTTCGTACGTGCTCGCCGACTCGACTTACGCCCATACCCGAAGAACGTAGCGGTAATTAAAAATCCGTTAATGACCTTTGAATCTCTCGGAGCCGGGTCTCCACGGAACGATCCCCTTGGCGGCATCGAGGGGTTCTCAATGGCGAGGAAGTTCATAAGTCAGTGGCAACGTCTTCATACACCTCCGTATCGTGACTCGTCGATTCCTTTTTCTACACCTTTAGAATTTTTATTTCCCCCAATGTTACTCCCTTGCTTTAAAGATCCTCCACCGATACGCGGTAATAACCCGGGATCCCCTTTGCCGGTTAGTCCTGAAAGGGACCAATTCGGACGATGCGAATCGTCAACGTTTCGAGTAATCTCCGTTAAGTCTGCGCTGGATCTACAGCTAATTATTATTCTAATTCGACGAATAATTAGATTGTACGTTTATTTATATTATATTGTACGATCAGTTATATTATTGCGTTTTCTAATAAACCGGGATCCCCTTTGTTGGTGATTTTCGAAAGGGACCAATGCGGACGGTATCTCCGTTAAGTTTACGCTAGATTTATAGCATTTTATTATTCTAATTCGAGGGATAATTATGTTCTAAATTTAATTATAGTATTACATTTTTTAATAACCCGAAATCCTATTTGCCGGTTACTCTCGAAAGAGACGAACACGACGATTCAATTCGTCAACAATTAAATTAATCTCTATTAAGTTTCCACTGGATCTATAGCAAATTATTATCCTGACTCAACGAAATATTGTACAGTTTATACGTTTACGCGTTCATACGAAAAGACATGATTTCAGGTAGGCAAATGTTGTCGAAAAAACTTAACCACTTGGCTGTACGAGGCCAACTCTACACTTTTTGACCAAGAGTGTCGCTGAAACCAAATATGGCATAAAAATTCCAAAACTCAAAATGACGGATCAAAGTTACAAAAATCGCTGGATTTTTTATGAAACTTGGTATTGTGAGGTTTGTTGGGTCTCTGAATTCAAATATGGCGTCAGAATTGCAAAATTCATATTTTTCGTGATTTCGATCCGCCATTTTGAATTTTGCAATTTTTATGCCATACTCGAATTCAGTGATACCGAAAACCTTAGGGTGCCAAATTTCTGAGTGATACAAAATGTGTAAGTTCAACGCGTGCGTGCCAACGCAATCCTCGTCACTTCTGTTTTAACGCATATGTGCACAGTCAACTGGTTAAATCAATCTTAATCATCGTACACCAATGTTTGTGGCATACCAATCACGTTGATAATGGATCAACGCAAAAAATCTCAATCGAACGATCATTTCACCCGTTTCGAACTTCCTCGCGATACGCGCAAAGTTAGTGCATGTACGTCTCGTTGCACTTATCTCGCTTTCGAGTCAACCGACGCGATCGAGTGTAATCGACAACGGAAGATCGTTCGTCCAATAATCGGTAACGAACCGAGAGGACCCCCTAACCCCCGCGTTTCGCGTTTCGCGTTCCACGGAAATTGATACGCGCGTCCGACGGCGGGGCAGATAAGATCGAGCTGGCCGCGAGCGAGAAGCTAAACTAATGCCCCGTGCACAGTGGCGCGCGAGATAGATATCTTGAGAATTTCATTAGCATGATCCGAGGAGGCTCGGCTCGCGCCGCCACCTCTTTTCCTCCCTTTTTAACTTGTCACCCGGGGCTACCTCGCGTGTTCTTTCGCACCGCGTACTCGCCTTTCTGTCACTTAAACGCGAGTCTTCCTTCCTCCCTTAACGAGAAGCCTGCTCTTTCAGGGCTCGTCTCGCATCGCCGATTGGGTCGGTCGATTCGCGTGATCGTTTCTACGTTTATCACTGTTCGCACCGTGACTGTTCGTTTAGTTGGATTTTCCGTGCGGCGGGAGAGATAACTGCGAAATAATTAACCAGTTGTTTAAAGAAATTGGTAGAGATCGAAAGACTTCTAACACGGCGAGTCGTTCGAAAGAGTATCAATTTGTGAATAATTTTTCTTTGGACCGCGTACATTTACCGTACGCGCGGGAGATAAACGAGCAACAATTAACGAGTAATGTATTAATAAATAATGAGTAGAAATTAGGATACTTCTACCGCGGTCGACGTAAAGAGAATCTATGAAAAGCGTATCAATTTGTGGATAATCTTTCTGCTGATCGCATACATTTACCGTACGCGCGAGATACGAACGAGGAACAATTAACGAGTAATTTATTGATAAATAATGAGTATAAATCACGGCACCTCTACCGCAGCGGGCGACAAGAGGATCGATGCGAAGCGTATCAATTTGCGGGTATCAAATGTGGATAATTTCCCCACGGATAGCGTATATTATTTACTAATATCCAGACGAAACGATGGTATAACGATACGCGTTAGCGAGATAGTTATGATCGTAGGCAGCGCGAGCCAACGGAACTCGCGGCGATGCATCTTTAACGCGCGCGCCCCGAGATACTTATCGGGGCAAACATGATTTCCGCGGTTCGATCGTCGCGAAGCACCGTTAAGGGTGTTAAGATTAAAATCGTACGAATAGCGCCGATTCGTTAGCAACGGATCGCCGTATCTCCGATGAGAATCCGTTCGTGGATCGCGAGAACGCTCCCGGAAATCCCTCGATTCCATCGATCGGTAGATCTCTCTGCTTTAGAAACGTAATATAATGTGTACGCGAAAATTCCCATTTTCTTTTTCTTCTCGTTACGGTCCACGATGTTAAAACTGATCTCCGCGTTATTCGCGTTTTTATTAAGCGACGCACTTACCACCGGTTATCGCGCGAATCTTTCAGCACTGTTCTATCTTATTACGCGCGACGATGTCCCGAGATATTCCACCGGTAGTTTCAAGGCGCAAAATGTTGCTATGAATTATTGCCCCATTAAGGTAAGTAATCGTACCGCCGGGAAAATTATATAGTAATTTGTCCGCGGTTGATCGAACGCGTCGCGAATTTTATTCTTCTTTTGCCGATAATCGACCGAGATAGCCCGAAGCTAGGCTGCTGTAACCTACACGCGAATGAAAAATAAAGAAATTTGCCGACCATTATCTTCCTCTCAATGTTGTGTAATGAGAAATTGCGCGGATTACATTCCTGGAAAAGGTAAAATATTACGTACGCAAGGGGGCATACTAAAACGTGTTACGGTCGAGAGCAGCCAGTGCAACGACTAGGGTCTATCGTACGAGCATTGAAGAACGTTAAACGCATCTTAAGATAAGTTTACAGACATTTCTTATGTACCTATCTCTACGGATACGCGTCGATATGACTACATAGAATAAACCACGTACAGAATTTTAAATTTGGATAGCTTTGAAGAAAATGAATTTTTATATATGGACCGTTTATTTTGAAAGTGGTGCAAGTTGATTTTTCTCTTCTCTTTTTCGTTTACATATTTTGTTTTCGTTTTACACTAAATTAATCACATAGTATTGAGATCTCATGTTTAAAAAGAATGGACTTACACCACTTTCAAAATAAACGATCCATATATTTGTCTCGTTAAACGGATAAAAATCAGCACCACTAATAGATGAAAAATGTAAATGTAAACAGGTTCTGCAATCTTTGTCATAAAATACGAAATAGCGTCAAGATCGTACGTCCCGCAAACCGAGCATTAATTTCAATAATCGAAACGCGATGGCTCCTTGGATCCTTTGGTTTCTAAGCCAATGGGAGGAAAAGAAGCTGGCGTCGTCCCGAAGAACGCGGGTGCGAGCAAAGTGGAAATTTTACGAGGCGCCCAGTGGTCGTTCGTAAATTTCACGGTGGCCACGCCGGGTATTTATGCGAAGTGACAGCCGTAAATTTCCGCGGCGCGGTAAAGCACCGGACAACGCGTGCCCCGGCAAATAATTCATTTCCGCGACTCGGCTCTGGGTTAATTGAACGCCCATGAAACGAATTAATAATCCACTTTGTATACGGAGCGCGACGCGACGCGCCGCGTCGAGATTTACCGGCCTACGATCGGCCACCTCGGCCTTGGTCACGGAAGTGCAATAACTTTCGAGTAAAACGAACATGAGTTTTCTAGCGTGTTGATAATGCGCGCATACGTTGGCTCGTATTAATACCGACGTACCATTAATCGTATCGTTGAAATGTTCCCGTTTAATCTTCTGGTTAGGCGTTACGTGGAACAATTCGCGTTTACGGAAGATTTGTTATGCGATAGCACGCATAATAACATTACGTGTCGAATGCGAACAAACCTAGGAACGCGTGATCTAGCTCGTTCACTTCTAATCGTTTATTCCAATTGAATCGGTGAGAAGAAGGAAATTCATAAATTTGTAGGCTACATCATATTAACTTTGAATGCCACGGCTTTGAAACTTTACGGCTAGTTACTCAAAGTTTCCATTGATCTGTTAATGTTGTCATCGGTTAAATATTTTTTCTTACCTAAATAATGTTAATGAAATCATTGGAAAAGTACTATTATTCCCTTCAAGTACGATAGGGTGCTCGAAATGTTGTTTCTACGTTGCTAATTTACATATCATTGCGCAAAAAACAACCTGACCGTACTCAACAGAACCTACCCCGGGCCCATTATTATTTGTAATTTTTTTTACGGTGATAAAGTGATAAAGTGATAAGAAAAACGAGGCCGAAAGAATGCATTGCGCAAGCTCTAGCTCTATTCGTCGAACCAATCTCAACAAAAACAAAACAGAAATGGTGGAATTTGGACTGGTACTGTTCTTCTTCTCACCGATTCAAGTAACGATGATACATAGAAAAATAAGTTTTTCCCCGGTCATTTTTTCCTGAAAAGATACAAGGTCTAGTTCTAGCGTAGTGGTATTTTACTTGGCCCGGGACAAGACCTTGTCCGTTGATCGAACCGATGGATTGACAAATGGCTTGTAAAGTATTTTGTTTATCCGTCCCTAATGCTATAGATGGAATTCAATAATTATCGTTTGACTTTAGTTCTGGAAGACTATTTGGAACAAAGTAAAGGCGGGAATGATTGATTAGGTTTGCGATTAGAAACACGGGAGCCGTATCATCGTTGAATCGAAGTCATTCCTACTTCCCTCCGATATTACGTATCGCTTTACACTCAAACCGGAAACGCGACGAACAACTGATTCGGGTTTGCGCACGCTTCGAAGCCCCGTGTTTCTACCTTCGAAGAGATCTATCAGAGTGACGTTAATACGCCACTTATCGTAGGTCCGTGAAAAATGTTAATAAGCCGTGTACAAAGCTCGTGTCGGAGACTCGAAAGATTTACTGGCTGGGAATCGACCACCTCGATTCCACCACGATCCACCGTCACGGAAGTGCAATTTACCTTGGACGATTTCTATCGGCGAGATTAAGCGATGGATTCCCGAGCAGTTAACACGCACGAGGATGTAGAAAATCGTTTCCTCTCATTACCCCGCCGCGATTGAATGTCGTACAACAGGTGTTCTATGACTGAAATTTTATTTGTAGCGCGCCATTAAACTCGAACGCGTACCCGCCGAGTATTTCTGTAATCACGGATAATGTCGGTAAATTTTCTAACTACCCGATTTTATTCAATCGAGTCACGTGAAAAACCGGAAATCTTTTTGCTCCTCGGGGCGAAAGAATGCGAGCTATGGCTCCATCGTTTACCCTTCGATTCAATGCGATCACCGCGAATATTCAGTTAATTGCTTAATAATACGTACCGTTTGTATTCCACGACGCGCATCCCGAAGCGCAGGAATAATTATTGCAATGATGAGTAATGCCGGTGAGTAATCGCACGACAGAGCGACGCGATCGGGTACCCCGTTTATTACCCGAGTTAAGGAAAGTGTTTTTACGACGGCAAGACTGCTGAATCGTAAAAGCATGCAACGTGTGTCGTTCGAGATCTCCTTTTGTTACTAATTGCAGGATGCCACCAAGACACTCGGTGTATGTTTCCAAAGAATGGTTGCGTCATTAGGATACGAATTTCGTCGTATCCCCCCAATAAGAATCCATTTACCGGAGGGAGAGATCAAGGTGGAAAAACCGGTAATTTCGCGAGAAAAAGAAATTCCTCCCTTTCATCTCGCAACGATTTGACGAGTTTCGCGTGTAATGATCGTTCTTGCGCGAGGCCCCCCCGATGGAACTGGGCCAAGATAATCTGCCGATTTCGTGTCTTTGATGCGAAATTGTATATGCTACCGACGTCCTTGTTTTTTGCCACTGTCATCGTGGAAACAGAGGACGAACCGACGGCTTTACGCGTGCGACGATGAAAGGTTTTTCCACGAAACTTTGTTCCTTCCACGAAGATCCCATCAATTTCGATCACGAAATCAACTCGGTCGATCTTAAGTTTCAAATACCACGCCTCCGGAATGGTTTGATAAAGACTCCCCGTTTTGTTTTCAGGAACATGGCTGTTCGGTGCAGACGGTGGACCTGGTGGCGGACTGTCCACTGCAGGTGGTGACAACATCCTCGAGGTCACCGTCACCGGCGAGATCACCGACTCCCGCGACGCCCTCGACGCCGCTCGCACCGCCGAGGAGTATGGGGCAACGTCCCAGCACCCTCCTGCGCCCCAAGATCTCTTTGACCTGGGTCCTTCGTGGGCAACAGCAGCCGACGACGAACGTCAATCATGGAATGACCACTAATGGAAACGCAGGTTCGTCCAGAATTAAAGAAAATAATAATAATAACGTGACGAAGTTTTATGGTCGTGGTTCTATTGACAACATTTCTTAAGGTGCGAATGGCGATCGAGAGGGTTTCTCGCGAGACGAGAAAGAAAGGACATCGAAGAGGAGCGTGAAAAGCGTCAAAGAGAAGGACGGGGGTAAAGATAACATCGAAGCAGAGAAGCGAGAGAAGAAAATTCTACACAGAATCGAAAAGTTCGAAAGAATAGAGAAGGTGTATATCGGAATAAGAATTCTCATTAACTGACCGTTTAGATGCGACGATTTGTGCATTTATCTATTACTGTCTTTTAGTCTATTGGCAAAGAGGTACTTGTCAATGAAATATCGCTTGAAAGCCCCCTAGAAAAACGTCCGGAAAAGGAGCTTCCGGATCTGAAAGAGGCGAAGGAAAAAGTGAAAAGAGCCGTGTCCGAGCCGTCTCTCGTGTCTCGTGAATCGACCTCCACTCCTAGCCGAGAGAAGCATAGACACAGACGAACGAAACGTTCGCACAAACCAAGGCCACCCAGCAGATTCGGTTACGAGATCGCAGACCTTGATGCATTTCTTACAAAGGTAATTCTATTCACCATGTTAGCGTTAGAAAGGAATCCGGATCGTTAGAAATCAGAAGTACCATTATAATCCTTTTTTCCTTCTTTTTCTTCGAGGAGGTGGGGAAATCTTCAAAAAGACACCCGGGTCCCGAAGGTTCCCTGGGTAGTGTAGAATTTTTACCCACTCAAACCCCACCTCCTCTTATTTCCGTAAACCGGATGGTGGGCGCGGAGTTTCCGCATGTAAAACTTCCACCATTCGACGGATGACGCAAATGGGCCCAAAAGGAGCCAAATAACTAAATGCCCAATAGAGGAGTGTCAATGAAGAAGCAAAAGTTCTAACAAAACTAACGGGGCAAAAGCCGCCATTCTTAAGGCCTGTCCAGACCAACGCGGCATAGCCCGCCGGCACGCTCTCGCGGCTTCTTATCAAAATTGCCGCGTGACCAAGTACCCGTCCAGACGTATGCAGCATGCATGCCGCGGCTTCAAGCAAACACGATGTGCGAAGACGAATCGACACAGATGCGTCCAGAGTACATCCGTGATGTTGCTGTGGGTGCGAGAGTGGCACACCGAAGGAAAACGAGAGAGGTGCCAATTGGCCGCGCGCGTTTCCTTTGATCTAGACCGCTCCCTTACCCGATCGTCAAGTCAGCCCGCGCGGCATGGAGATGCTACGCAAAGATAATTTTGTGACGTCATAACGAGGCCGCGAGATCGTGCCGGCGGGCTATGCCGCGTTGGTCTGGACGGGCCTTTACAAGTGCTAGTGGGGCGATAGGGCCCCACTTAATCAACATCAAGACAATAATGGGCCAGGAAACTACCATTTGACTAAACATGACAACTATATAGAAATAGTTAATAGTGGATAGCCAATAGGCTTGCAATTAGTCTAATTCCCATCCTTATGGGGGCCTTTTTTAGGGGAAGGGTCCATTATAATCCTAATTTGATATTGACGAGTAAAGATTTCACGATTTATTAGTAGCGAAGGGATTTGTTAATGATAATTTCAGGCCTCGATAGAAAGGCCGGCGAACATCCCCGTCGTTCTGTCCTTTCCATCGGTCTTGTATCAGACTCAAGGAGGAACGCAAGATGAAATGGCACTTCCCCTCGGCACGGTTGTGAACGCCGTCTTTAAGAATCAAACTTGGTTGTACGTTCAAACCCCGCACGGACAGGAAGGGTACGTTGGGTATGCCGCTTGTCTGCCATTAGGAATATTGCCACAACCAACGCGCGGACCTTGCTGGGAAGACTCTACGGATGTATTTCCTCGGCCCTTGGGTAAACTCAATTTTAACGATCCATCGAAGACGCGGAAATCCTAGAACAGAGATCACCAAATGGCAGCCCGTGGGCCATATGCGGTCTACGGATGAATTTTTGTCTGGCCCGCAGTAGGAAAACGATTCGTGAAAAGAAATCATTTTTCATTTCATATGCAATGCGATACGTGGGCGCATATGTATACGTCATTACCGCCGTAGACGACATTTCAAGCAGCTAGTTGAGGACCAAACCTGTCACTTTTCTCATTGAAGGATTTCCTATAATTAAACGATTTTGTATTGTTTCAATTATTTAGTGCTTTTATCATTTTTTAAGGTAGATTAAATGAAATTTTCATTAGATTTCAATATAGTTTTTCTATTTTGTTAAATGTTTTCATTGGATTTTGATTGCCCGCGAAAACTTCCCGAATTCCTAATGCGGCCCTCCAAAAATATTAATTGGTGACTCCTGTCCTAGAACATCGATACCGTTGTCGCTTCGATCGTAATTTTGTAAATTTCATATTTTCATCTTTCAATAGAGAGTACAGTATCGTATCGTGGATGACGCTGCGTTTTTTATCATCTTGAAACAGTATTATTTATAATTCGGAGTAAGACTCACATTTAATTGTTCATATCGTTTTTCAGGGAATATGACCGACACGGAAAAATTAAGGGACACGCGATCGGAATGCGGAGGCCGTGGAAGAAACTCGAGAGTCAGAAGGGGTTCGCGGGATGCGGTTTCAGCTTGCGGAGAACGTAGCGTGGATAGACTATATCTTAGAGCCGCTGCGAATGCTAGGACCAAAGGATCGCGTCACACGTTACTCGTGATACGCAGCGATTACGAAGCACGAGGTGGAAATGCCTTGAGTGTGTCTAAAGGAGACGTCGTTGCTCTGCTCAGCGATCACGTTAGCGATTGGTTCTGGGTTCGTTCCCGAGACGGGAGAGAAGGTTTCATCCCAGCGGTGATTGCGGGTCATGGTTTTCTGTGATTCCCCGAGTCACTCATTAAATTCTAGTTTCCGTTACAGATACATTATTATATGTACGCCTCGCGAAGAGAGAAAAAGCGTGTGTTACAGGAAGTCAGGTGTAACAAATGGGCGCTTGTATATTTGTACAAAGTTTTATATCGTATTTTATAAAATGCACATTGTATTAATATATTTATTAAAAAATATATATATGAACAAGACCTTATCCTCTTCGACACATCATCGTCGCTGGAGTACCACGTAGACTTCACCGCTTCGTGTCACGTTAGACAAATTTTAATACTATTTCCCGATAATTGAAGTTCGTACAGACGTCGAGATTATTGGAGGAACCAGCTACGCTGAGCACCTTTTGCGGTGTTTCTTGATAAATAATACTGTACACTGTGTTACTAGAAGTTGGTACTTTAGCTAACGTTTCTCCTTGATATGTTAAGTGATAGACGTGTGGTGCCGCGCCTCCAGCTATCACGCGTTCTTCGTATATTTTAGCAACGTGGATCCCCTGATCTGGCAATTCGAAAACAGTAGCTGCTTCCATAGTACGCATGTGCCACAAGGACAAGCTTGGACCACCACCGCATAACTACAAAACATCACCATGGAAAATGATAAAATTAGTTTTCGTAGTCTTGTATCGTTGATCTCTGCATGCCGAGTTAAAAATTAACATCAAAAACCCACCAGCCAGTCTTCCGTAAAATCTATGGCACCGATCCATTTGCCTAGTCTTGGACGTGCAACCTTACTTACTAGGTGGGGTGTCAATATATTAGTATTTTCTTTCTTACGTAAATCCCATAGCCTTACGGTGCCATCTTCGCTACAGGATGCGAGTTGATTGCCCCTGAAACGAGTAACGTTTTTCTATTGGCTCCAAAAATGCGAGTACATCTCAATGATAAGATGATACATACATTAAAGAGAGACCGTGTATATAATCGGTATGTCCTTGTAGACTCCTGAGTATTTTACCATCCTCCAAACTAATTACGTAAATGTTATTATCACCACAACCAGCGTACAGTAGACGGTTTTGCTTAGAATATACCATATAATTTATGTCTGGTTTTTCATAACTGTCTCTGAAAGTATAGGTACACAATCACTATTGATGATTTTGACCTACGTACGCTTTAACACAATTTGTTTCCTTACACATTAGCTGGGATTTGGATAGTCCACGAAACTTTACTTTTTGGTGCTTTGCTAGAAGTAATCGTCTTCCAGTCCCAACCACATATATCACCAGCCGTTCCTGTTGCTAAGAAGTTATCGGTCGAGACCATGCTCTCGACGTGTTGATTGGGATGGGGGGAGAAATGGTAAGTAGGGCCTTGGAGTTCATTTTCATCAACTTTATGAGGTCCTAAAGCTTTTGATAATCTGCAGATATATGTAAAATTGAGAAATGTTCGAAAAAGTTAATGTAATTATTAATTAATCAATTTAGTGGTCGTTTTTAGCGTTTATCCCTCAGAATACAACTTATCGCTTCTTTATACTATTTCAGAATTAAGTGTAGTACTTCGTACTAGTCAAAACAATGTGACACAACCGAAATTTATATACAATTAATACAAAAAACTTAACTTTCTTTTCAATACAACCTCGAGTCATGTTGGAACAACTTGTGTTTAAATATCGCGTGTAATTACAATTGAAAAGTTTACTTACTCGTAAATAGACGCGTCTCCATAAATATTACCAGCCACCAAATAATTTCCATCCGGCGAAAAGGTCTGCGACAACACGGTGTTGTAAAATAATTTGTGATTGAGTATATCAGACATTTTTCTGTGAATTATTTTTTCCTTTGCAATCTATATTCGAGTATAGGTTAGAAAACCAACGCAATGGAATGTAAACAAAGCATGTGATTTATAATACTACTTTGAAACAATCCACATTTAACTACATATTTTGTGAGTTCGTATAATTTCTTAACGGGCCTGTAGAAATAAATTATGTCTCTATTACAAAAATCGTTTCACGAAACACACATTTAACAGTGTCAAAGAGAAGCAGACTTCGTACAGACTTCGGGTTCGCAAGAAGATTGAATATTATTTACCAACGAATCTTAACAATTGGTATACAATTATGACTTATACAAAAAGGTGAAACCCATCAAATTTTTTGTGGGATTATTATAAACTATATATTTAACACAATGAACATTTCGGAAGTACAGGTTAGTAAGTGTTGATGTACATACATAAATATATATCGTACTGTGTATATGCATATATATATACTGAATATATATATAGGCATATATATATATATACAGAAGTCGCCTGAGTCATATATGTAGATACTTATGTATTACTGCATTTGAATTATATATCCGCAATTTAATATTTTTTAAAAGGTTAATTCGAAACTTTTTAACTTTTCTTACGATAGCTTTTAGAAAGTGGAAAACAGGAACCCTGGAGTTTTGATTTTGTTAAGACAGAACCACCAGACTGCATAGCATTAAATGGAATAAATTTGCATGGTCCTGAGATCACCACACAAAATATTGTTGAAATTAAAAAAAGAGATGGCCGTTTGAAACTGAGTACCGAAAGGAAAAAGATACATCGGTGCGAACAATGTCAAAAGGAATTCAAAACAGCACAGAGCTTGAGGTACCATATAGGGATCCACACAGGTCACAAAGTGTTTCATTGCACTATTTGTAGAAAAGGCTTTCAACGTTTGTACGACATGAACGATCACATGAGGATTCATTCTGACGTTAAACCATTTGAATGTGATGTCTGCAATAAGAGTTTTCTCAGACCAAGGGACTTAAAATTTCACATGGCAATTCATACAGATGACAAGCCATATGAATGTTCTATCTGTAAAAAACGATTCTTAAGAAGTCACGATCACAAGGAACATGCAAGGACCCATTCTAACGAAAAACCACATAAGTGTAGCATCTGTAACAAAGGCTTTCAGCGGGCCGATAGGTTACGATCGCACGTTAATACACACGCCAAAACCAAACCATATATCTGCCCTGTATGCGCAAAAGGTCTCTCCAGATCGTTTGACTTGAAAGTTCACATGCGTACGCATTCTGATATTAAACCATTTGAATGTCCAACGTGTAAGCAAGGCTTCTCAAGAAAATGCGATCTAACTTCGCATATGCATGTCCATGAAAACAATAAACCTTTTATGTGCGATGTGTGTGAAAAAGGGTTCATTAGAATGTCGTACCTCAGAGTGCATAAAAGAATACACTTAGAAAAGAAACCATTTGAATGTATGATCTGTTATAAAAGGTTTATAAGAACGCACGATCTCAACATTCATATGCGTTGGCACACTGGTGAGAAACCCTTTGAGTGTGACATCTGTAAAAAAAGGTTTCGGAACCATCACACTATGAAGCTTCACATAATGGCACATATGGAAGGTGGTAGGCCTTACGTATGCCCCGTTTGTAATAAGGGATTTCAAAGAGCTGATTTCGTCAATGTCCATTTAAAAACTCACAGAGGAAAAGGTGTGGAACCTGAAAACAGCGGCGTGATTACAGATGCCTTAAGCGTAAAATTAAAAACCACGAAGTGCAAAATTTCGGAGCACGTTGCTGTAGAAAATATTAATCAAGAAATTGTGAAACTGTTAAGATCGGAATTAGGGACATTTAACAGATTTGCAGATGGTAGCATTCAAGAGAATGAGGTGAATGGTTCTATAAACCAGAACAAATTAATACAAAATATAAATATAGAAGAAATAAGACAATTATAGAAAAATGGGAAAACGCTCGCAGGAGCACTAAATAAAAAACTGTAAATACAGAAATGTATATAAACGTTTAATTTAATTTATCACTTTTAGTTAATAGATACGTACTGCATACATATTTTTAAATTATTACTTTATGTACAAATTATATATAAAATTACATTTTATTATTTTATGAATATTATGTGTCTTAAAGAAAAACTGGAATTCATTTTTGAAAATGATCTGGTATGATTAATATTCACAAAACAAAGTTTCAGAAATATATATAAATGATACGCAGTGTCTTGAAATATACAAATATATGATTATGTTAAATAATGTTACTCAGACTTGTGATTATACAATTACAACATGTGATTATCAACTTAACATATATGGGGACAATAAAGGATATAATTTTTTTTATAGGAACACTTTCTGATTTAAAAAATAAAATGATATTTGTAGTATTACTATCCTGTAGCAAACGTAGCATATTTCGGGATATCATCGTGCAAATATAGACATTCGCGCCTCGTCTACAAGGATACTAAAACTCCAGCTTACGGCACTTTCGGTCAGTTTATTACAAGAAAAGTTTATGAACGCACTCAGTAAAAGTCCTCTTCCGTGGCTTTTTTACCCGACGTTTGATTTTTTATTTGTTCCTGACTGTTGTACATATCTGCTACTTGCTGTGCACTTGTAGCCTCCTCACAAGTCTTGTCCTCGCGAACACGGACAAATCGTGGAAATCGCAATGATATACCCTTTTCTGGATCAACGATGCCGATCGCGGCTGTGTGCGCTGGCGATAGAGAAAGATCTGCACATTTAATTTCCCAAACTTGGACCGGCTCGAACCAATGATCAGGCTCGTGAGAAGTATCGTAACGATAATACGATTTTGTTTGTGGTATTATGTGTTCTTTAAGCAACTCTGTGTGTTTCTGAAGATCCTCCTCGCTGAATCCCGTGCCGATCTAATTGGAAACGAATTTCAGATCACCGAAAGATCGATTGAGAGTTAGGTTACATTCTTAATACTCACTTTACAGATGCTTTGATATTCTTCGTTCTCGTGATCGTAACAAGCAAGAAGGAATCCTCCATAAGTACCCGTTCTTTTCCCTTTACCCATATAACCGCCAATAACGACTACGTCCAACGTATCACCCACACCATCTAAATAATCTTTCTTCAATTTCAACCAATTTCGCGAGCGTTTGGCAATCTCGTACGTTGCTTCCTCTTCCAACGTTTTTACCATAAGTCCCTCGCAATTACCTGTACAAATAGATTTTTCCATGTCCTTTACGCGTTAATAATGAATAACTTAGTAACGGAGAATAACAAACCTTTGACAGATTCTTCCAGAAAGTCTTGAACTTCCTCCATAGTGGAAGTATCTAAACTAGTAGCGAATTTCCACTCTCCTTCTACTTCTTTGAAATTTTCCTTCAGTAGTTGGCGACGTCTCGCGAACGGTTGTTGCACCAATGATTCGTCGTTTAAATATAATAAATCAAACATGAATACACAAACTTGCACTTTAATATCTGCTTCGCTTGCATCCTGTAACAAAGAACGATATGCATTATTTCCAAATGTATTCTAAACCTAACGGACAATTATTCACTTTTACCTTGCGTTTTCTTGTACTAAGTATTTGAAACGGCAATATCTGTTTATTTTCGCTGCTCCAAGCAACTGCCTCGCAGTCGAGTATACAGCTCTTAACGCTCTCTCCTTGTGTGTTCTTAAATCGTCCTATTATATCGGGATATTTGGTGGTATTATTTTCCTGGTTTCTACTGTAAATACTGATTTGCCCATTATCCGCAACATGGATCTGTAAAAGTTTTAAGTACAATTAAATCTCAATGGGTTTTTAATGCATTGTTGTTGTTGTTGCAAGTACTTTTCATAAATGGCGAATTTAACCTGTGCTCTTTCTCCGTCGTATTTCCATTCACAAGTAAATTTCAACCCTTCGAAACGCGTTAATACTTCTTGAACACCTTTAGTCGGATGTGCTAACATGGGTTTCATAGGAATGCCTGGGGTAATTTTGCATTTTTTAGGTAAAGCTTCAATCCCATTTTTTAGCAAAACAGGAATAATACTGCCATAATTTGGACATTCACTAAAAAACGCAATTATTTCGTGTAACTTCACACCGTATCGATTATACGTTACTTGGAGAACGGATATTGTAGAATTCCAAATTAATCCTTACCAATATGTCGTTTTAAGAATAAGCGCAATCTTGTCGTACTTCTGCTTGAAACTATCACTTGAAACTTTTTTGCTAGCGTTCAGAACTTCTGGCGGATAATCTTGTTCCGGAGGAGTCATTGCACAAGCCAATGCTAAAGCCTGCAAAGACCTTTTGTTAATTGTTTAAATGGAACACCAAGATAATATCCTCAGTCCACTTACTTGTAACGCAGACTGTTCTGCCAAACCAATTCGTAATTTACCAGCCAATGATCTAATAAGATACCTCGGTTCAGTGAAACGGCATGCGGTAAAAAGTGTTTGGATTTTATCTAGTTTCTTGGACACTGACTGCGAGACAAAAAATATTACATTTTAATATTGAAATAATTGTACAATGCATGAATAATTTAATAATTTTAATACCGCAGATCCAGTCATTTGCGCGATCTCTTTCAGTTTCGAATACACAGTGGCTACTGTCAACGGGGCTGGTTGGAACATTGTTCTTTGATTGGATCGGCTTCCTTCCGCCACGATACCCAAGTCCCCGACCTCCTGTACATCTGCTTTTATTTGAGCTAATGTTCTACCTGTGCATTGCGCTATAGCTTTCATGAGATTAGTGTCCGCAACACCCAGTTCAATCCCTAGAGCGGTAAATAATGATGACAGTATCCGAAAACAATTCATTGAGTTTCCTTTTATTAGTAGTTGTACCTTCGTACGCCGGTGCTAGTTGGTTAAGACACAAATATACACTTGGAAGTAAATCGTTTGGACTTAGAACTATAACGGAACGGAAGTAATTCGATAGAATTTCGACCATCTTCAATCTCGCGCTAGTGTCCTCAATTAATTCCAAAGTACGCGTTAATGCGATATACGGAACCCTGTAGAATTTTAAAAAATTGGTCATTACCTCGCAAGTTAAAATTTAATTCAAGGACAGACATACTTTTCACCGTGTTTCCAAAACGCATCATTTATTGGATGATAATTAGATATACTAGGATTATAGGAATGACTGGAATCCTTCTTCTTTCCCGTGTTATCATTTGACGTCTCTTTTTGTTTTGGGGCTGAAAATATATAAAGCATATTATATTTGTAATGTGTTCAAAGTTATGTTAATTCAGTTCCACTTACCAAAAAAGTTATGCACCTTCTTTGCAGGCTTTTCCACATTTTCTTTCTGTTTTGGATCTTTATTTTTTTCATCTTTGGATGGTTCAACTTTGATTATTGTCTCGGATTCTTCTGTGTCGCTATCAGAAACGTTATGTACTTTCTTTACAGGCTTTGCCACATTTTCTTTCTGTTTTGGATCTTTACTTTTTTCATCGTTGGATGCTTCATCTTTGATTATTTTATCAGATTCTTCTGCGTTGCTAGTAGGATCCAATTTTTGTGGACTATCTAACAACTATTAAAAAATCCATGTAAGTATTAAATTACGATTACGTTAAAAGAATTTTTTAAACTTATAAACATGCCTTTAAATGACCATCGTCATCACTGGAATCATCGACTGGGGCTATTATTCTTGACCTCTTTTTAACAACTTTCTTAACTTCCTTTTTCTTTATTACTTCCTTTTCGACTTTAGATTCATCCGACGAAGATGTAATTGTTTCAATTACAGGAGTACTTGATTTTGCTTTCTTCTTTGGACTTAAATCTACTTCGTCATTACTTGAATCTTCTTGCTTCCTTTTCATTTGAGTTACAGTTTTGGTGATATTACCCTGTGCTTTTTCTACCTTCGTTTTCTTTTTAGCAGCGCTAAGTGGAGTTTTAACTTTTTTCTTAGTAGAACCCTTTGGTGTGCCAGGAGACTTCTTACTTTTGCTACTTGGTGTTTTACCTTCAACACAATTGCATTATTGCTCACAGATGTTTTTAAATGCCAAAAATATGGTGTGCTAACGCTTTAGATTTCTTTTCTATTCTATCAGTTACTTGAAGCCTATCCAAGCTCAAGCTCCTTAACTCTGTCCCTTTCTCTGCCTAAGCAAATAGAGAAAGCAGGACAAAGGTATGGAAGGTATGAAAATAAAAAGCTAAGCCCAAACTTGGATGGGCTTATATTATTTATCCAGTTTACCATTTAACTTTTTCAGCGACGAGGCAGAATTAGGGGTTTTCTGTTTCGAATCTTTATCTGACTTCTTCGTAGATGGTGAAGGGCTGAAGAAAACATAGATTATATTAAATAAACGTCAATGATCCTAGTAAAGTTTATACATTGCAAACAGTGGAACTAATACATTCCAATTTACCTTGACGATTCGTTACTGTACGCACTGTCCTCCCTTTTTCGTTTACCATTTTGTAGATCGCCATTATCTCCTTTGTTAACACTGCTGACATGTATCCAGTTATAAACATTACTAAAGTTTGGCCTCGGCAATTTACTTGTGAGCTCTGTAGCTCGAGACGAGTAGCCGAACACTCTCACCCGTATGCAAAGGGCAACGAGCCTTAACATAGTTACAAAAATCCGTCAAAAGTTAGTATTCTTAAACGAGAACGTACCTCGATCCATTTGTCTCTCCGCTATCTTTCTTCGAAGTAGTTTTTGTGAAGAACGATCTGCGACCGAGAATAAAAGTGAATTATGAAAAAAGGAAAAAGTTAGACAACATCGCACGTATAATAAATAAAGCTTTCGATAAAACTTTTTACAGTTTACTCACGTTATGCTACGCTGTGCCATTTTCGCGCCCTTTCGAACTGTTTCTAACCTACACAACGCTCTTGATGCGCAGTACGATCGTTCGCGCACAATCGGTAATATACAGCGATGGAGGGGAGTAAAGAAGTTTTGAGTCATGCAATTGCCCACGGTGTTTCAGAAAACTGACGGAGACACGTGCAAGAATTCGCAAAAAGCGTTCCATGGCAGATATCCAATTTTTCAAGAATTTACAGGAACGAATGCATTGCGGATAGGTCCACCGTGAAGTCAAAATACAGCGCCTTTTCTTTTTTTTTTTTTGCAAAGTTGGGATACCAGCGGGTAAAGGAATTTGAACAAGAAACCAAATTCGCAGGTGTATTTTCGATAGTATATTTTTCATGTCTCTTGAAATCCAAACACATCTATTTGTTATCTATCGATAAAATAATACAATAAATATCCGCATTATCCTAAAATTAACAAAATATCTTTCCTTTTTTTGTATCTTCATTGGTCTAAAATGTGCAACTTTTTTTCCGAAGCTTTTTCAAAACGTGTTCTTATAAATTTAAATGCAATAATCCTTATAACAAACAGCCTTAGCCAATAGCTTATTCATTGTTCGAAAGATATGGAGCGGACAGATTGGAATCGATGATAATCTATCGAATATATAATCCTTAATATATAGTTTGGTAGCAAGAGTAGTAAATAAAAAAAAAAAGGGAACAGAACGAAAGAAATGTATTCGTGGTATTTGCGTGCCCCTGGTCATAAAACAACTGTAAATAGAAAATGACAGAAATAAACAGAGGCAAGATATATTACGTTTGCTACTCGATACTGGTTTTCACATTTAACTATGGTCCGCACATTTAACTACATTAAATGTGCTAGCGGTACTTGTCTAACGATCATTGAGTTATTACCTAGTAATTTACACTTGATTCTATACATAGATTGTTGAAATGAGGTCCAAGAAATTTCTTACCATGACAATTCCCTTTATATGGTTCCACATGGACCGAACTGTTTGAAATACAGTTTGTCTCTTATGTGTAGTAGTTTGTCGAGTGACGTTGCTAATCGAAAAACAAAAAAAAGGTGCGCACGCACGCGACGAATTTACAGTTATCAAATGAATCGGGACAGTAGATTACAGGAGCCGTTAGAAAATTGTTAAGTGTCTCAAAGTCGATTTCTAGCAAAAGAGGGGATGATCATAGTAAGATAAACTCATCGGATCCCGCGAGTTGCTTGCTACAAATGCTACTAATTGTAAGCACTGGCGATGATAGAAACAAATTCTTACTTTGAGAGCCTTACATAGACAAAGATTAATATTCTCCTGTATCGTAATGTAAAATAGAAATTTGTAGAAATCACTACGGCTAAGTCAGTTAAGTAGACATCTCTCGTTATCCGGGCGTGCCTTGGAGCGATTCAAGGCAAGGTATAGCGAACATATGGGACCTCGACGTCATTTCCGTCGACGTCGTTACAGCAAAGCTCGAATACAAGGGCGCGCACATGGTTCTCGAGTTTCTTTTTCGATACTTTCTTCACGACTTCCGACATCAGTAAACCCATACGTTCTTGGCACTTCGGTTTTGCCATGAAAAACGAATAAAGCATACAAACACCCTGGGACAGCATGGTGACTTCGAGATTGTGTTGATCCTTGAAGTAATCTAAGAATTCCTTGAGCGTTAGTTCACCCTTGACTTCGAATCGATCCCATAACGTCCACTCGCTCTCGTAGTACTTCAATTTCGGAGCAGCGATGGGCTCGGAGAAACCGAAGAACGGTAAAGCAAGATTGACGAAACCGTTTTTGTAGATGGACAAATCTGTTACGCCGCGGGTGAGTTTGATTAGCTCGAAGCAAACTAAACCGGCCACTACGGAAGTGGTGGTCGCGATAGCCGGTATAATTTTACCAGCGATCAGCTTGCTCTTGTGCCTATCAGCCGGAAGGATCTTATAATTAGTAGCACGTAGATTTGAGGCAGCCACGATGAAATCTATGTGGAAGTTAGTGTCGTCGTCTTTCTCGAATTCTTGAGGATGAATTATTAGACCGTTCAATTCGTCTACCTTTGGCAGATCTTCCTGTAGCTGGGTGAGTCTTTCGTGATCGATGTTACCGCTACCGTTAGACACCTGCATTTGCGAATCTGTTTCCGCGATTTTCACCCCGGATTTCGGAGTGAATTCCGGTATTTGTACGGTCTCGGCGATCCTAGCGATCTCCTCTCGATTTCGATTAATAGGAATTCCGTAGACCTTAGCTTTTAAATTGGCAGCTGCAATAACATAATCTAAATGCAGAGGGTCTTTAACGTCGAACGTCAATGGATCGGGGCATCTCTTGGGACCGGACCAGAACGGTTGGCCACTCGATGTTACTTGATCAGGAGGAAAGTTAAATAGGAGCTGTCTTATCTGATTACTATATTGCTCTTGCCAGTGACAACGAGCCCATGCGATGCAATCTGCGAAATTTTTTGGTCTTTCATCTACCAGCGCTGTTTTAACAGATTCAAGTACTTCCAAGGGCTGAACACCTGGCAGTTTTAACGTTCTCTCCACAAATTGTGGGTCGGATATATATTGAGCGGCATTTTCGGCAGCCTGACGGAACAAACCTTCGAAATTATCTCTTGCCCATTGAAGAGTATGCTCTATGGCGTTCGGGAAATTCTTCAAAGTACAAATTGGTATACTCTTTTCTGGAGGATCTTGAGACGAGCTGTACGATTCGGTTAAGAATGGAACGACAACTTGGGTGTTACCTTTAGTGCCCAGAGTACCCGACTCCAAAAGAGGCTTTCTGTAGTATACACATCGGCGATCCATGTAAATACGACCGCTCACGTTATCTAACGCATTCGCGACTCCGTCCAAGACTTCGAAGAAATCATCGTTATATATTTTCTCCGTTTCCGGGCAAACCCTATTCTCGTGAGCAATTACTTTCATGTTAGGATTCATTCCTTTTACGACTCTAGCTGCTGTGGATGACTTCGACCTCTGAACGTCCGATGGCCGGAATAAAAACTGTCGGTTCAGGTTTGACTTTTCAATCAAATCCATATCAGTGACAGTTACACAGCCGCTATCAGCACCAACACCCAGCATGGCAAAGTTTTTGAGCAACTCACAACCAATGGCTCCTGCTCCGACAACGAAGTATTTTAAACTACCGATCTTCGACTGGAACTTGCGACCGAAGACGGCTACTTGTGAGTCGTATCGCGATCCTGTAGGGCAGCAATCTTCTTCGGTGAGCTCTGATCGATCCGCGGGTAAACATTCAATGGCATCGAAGTACAACCATTGATATATAGGGTGGAACTTTCCAGAGCACGCTTTCATGACTTCTTGGGCTACTATTCCTCCGATAGTAGCATTCATTGGATTCAAATTCCCAGCGGATACTTTGGCAAAAGTTTCCAATAGCTCAGAGTTAATTTCTGTCTCACTGCCGAGTTCCTCTTTAGCTGCTTTAGCAAAGGTTAAAAATTCACTTGCATCTTCCTGATTCCAGGGTCTAGGTAATTTCCCTTTGGCTTCGATATAACGATGCAAAGCCGCATAAGCCAAGTGCAGCTGGGCTGGATAGTCAAATTTACCAAAGTCAGTAATTAGGAACTCTGGTTTCTTCAGTGCCTCCGATAGTGGAGCAAAACGAACAGTTTTTGGCATTTTGACCTGCGTGACGATTCCACTGCGTACGTATTCGGAGTATTTGGTGGTGTCTCCGATACTGAAAGTATACGGGCCAAGAACCTTTATCTTTATCGGTTCGCAGCCATTTAATTCTGTCATTCCCTGAACTTCTGAAAATGTGACATAATCGCCATCTTCCATACCATGGCGCGTGTCGTCCAGACACGTAACGACGCTTTCGGTATCTTGGGAAATGCTGGCAACCATAGCGCTCACAGGTGGTTCGCCATTAGTGTCGACCACTGTGAATGCTTCCCCAAAGTCACAAAAAACTTGGGAAAATAGGCCTCTGCTGTCGGCTATGATAAGAGCTATGTCGTTTGCATGCGTTATTTCAGAAATACGCAACTGTTCGCTCAACGAGGTTTCGGTTAATACCACAACCTTAAACTTCTTGATGTAAGACTCGGTCAGCTGCCCAGCATGATGGCGAGTGGGGACATAATTATTTAATTCGGACAAACGTTGACAACAAGCAGCCGCTCGATTCTGACCTGTAAATCAGACAATACCAAGTTTAGTTTCATTAATTTGTAACAATATGTTATTAACGGCGTGGAAATGAAATAACTTTGGTATGCCAACTAAAAATAACAGCCGGCTAAAGTAATGATGCAAGCATTTTTGAAGCATGCACGATACCCGCTTTCAGAAATTAAATACAACAATGTGTTATCTTTGTTCGTGAAAATGCAAGGACTGTATCTATAATCAAAGGAATAAAACAGAAATTAAACTTCATTTGCCGAGCAACTTTTCAACACGTGACGTTACTCGCAGAGATTACCATATAATTTTGCATATGTGCATTTTGATCAACCAACGAATCGTAGACCCGTTTGGCTGTAAGATCGTTTGCAAAAAATTACCAGAAACATAAGAATTCCATTTTCTGGTACAATTTGGCTCATTTCGTAAAACCTTTCAACAAAACGATTGTTATATCATCGAACCCTAAGATCATCCGATTTGAATCGCTAGATGAGACGCATATTATAAACAATCCTTTGAACAACGAAGAGAGCCGAGTTCGTGGAAAATCGCGTTTCCTCCGAAATCGGCCTCACGTGTTTCGAGGTTCGACGCTCTCACCTATATCCGCTTCGGTGAGATAGAACTGCGAGCCGAGATCAGCGATCTGGCACAGCGCGTCATCGTGCAAGGTAACGGATTTGACGCCGCCGAGAATGACATTCTTAGCGATTTCGACGCCCAGACCGCCGAGGCCTGATATCAAAACGTCCGAAGATGCCATGCGACGCATAGCGTCATGACCAAGGACATAGAGCTGCCTGGAGTATAAACCCTCGTCGATTTCGGCGGGAGCCCGGGATGTCGAGCCATTTTTCGCCATGTCTGCGATCGTCGTCGAATCGTCGCTTCCTCCCGTAGTGTCAGCAACGCGTCGCTTCTTGGCTGGGGGATCAACGGAGCTTTCTACCACCTCAGCACTAGACATCGGACTTCACGGGGCGCCTTATTATGTCCGTCGATTGTTTTTTCAACCCGGCCGACTGCACTTTAATAAGAGCCCGTAACTTCTCTACGCACAGCACCGACCTTGCCACACACGCGCCCCGATCACACTCTTTCTCTATCCCCCCCACCCTGCCTGACTCACTCACTCGCTCTCTCCTCTTCTTCACCCTCGCTCCGCCTCTCCTCTTCTCTTCTCTTCCTTCCGGTCTATCCTTTCTAGACTGAAATCGCACACCACCGCGATAGCACTGATGTCCATCCAAGAATGATTCTCGTTCTTTCATCCGCTCTGTTGCTGCACGCTCGCAGCCGCACCAGCGGCAATCGCGGCATCGATGGCTTTTCGATATCGCATACGATCGGTAAGGCAGCTAAGAGACTTTTCTCGTAACAACTTGGCCGTCGTGTATATCCTGGGTAGAAAGACTCGTAATTTGCTTCGGTAACGATAGTCACGATGGCGGAAAGGGATGACGCGCGAACGTTGCAACTCGATATTTCTCGCGACCCACGACTTAATTTTCCGGTGGCAATCTTTCTTTGTTTTTGCGCCGTGAGTCTCGCACGGTCGGTAAGGAAGATCTTATTGTTCTAGAGACCAATGGCGTGTCGTGTTTCTGATCCATGAACTCGGCCTTTTCTTGAGGATGCGGGCACAATAACTAAAGAAACAATGAACCTTCGGATTTTAATATTGCGAAAATGTCGTTTTCCTGAATTTTTCGTACCTTTCACGGCCAGGGGAAGTATGAAGTACAGATGCGAATCATGCATTTGAATAGCGGACGATGATTGGGTACAAAAATTGGCGAGTGAAATTGCGCGATTCTAAGAAGATCGAGGGGATTGGTGATTTAGATACATACGATTATAATTGAAATAGTTTTAACCAATGGACCAGTTTCGATCCAAACGATTTCAACGAACACCTTTCGTACACGTGTTGCTACCGTAAAATCTATTGTCCCATCTACGAACGCGATATTTCTGCTTATCTGATGTGGCAAGTTGCTTATCCAATGAGTCGTACATGCATCACTAGCGATTCATTGGCGCGCGTTTGTAAAATTAGTCACGTTGTCAAGATAACCACCAACGGTTATCGATTTACACAAATGTATGAAACAAAACTGAAGTCTGGAAACGAAATATGGAATTGTAAGAAATTATGATGTACTCTCTGACAAAGGGATCGATGAAACTAATAGAAAACGCTGAATAATAAGAGTAAGTAATGTTGCGCTCGATAAAATAACTACATAATTTATTTTATTGCATATCATTTGGTCCACACGTTTGTCACCACAGAGAATCGTCCGTGTGCTCGGATAATTGATATATAAATTATTATTACATATTGATACATATTATTGCTCATGGATATTATTTCAAAATATATTGGTCATTTTTCTCGACACAATTGGGCGGTACGTCGTCTCTGCAGATAATTTATTCTAACAATTTATTTAGAGGTAGGATTCACTGTTTATCGCTAATAACCAGAATTTTCTCTGGCCTCGCATTTTTTTTTGTCGAGAAAAACGAAGCGCCGACAGTTACGTACTTCGCAGCTAAATTCCACACCATATAGCTATTACACGCAACTTATATCTACTTGGAAACAATTCTTCGTTATCAGTTGCAATTAAATACATATACATACTTCTGCCATTGATCGAATGACCTAACATAGGTCGATATATTGAGTATTACGTACACCGTTGTTTACTTTAACCTAACCGTACCGGGTCGTCCCTAAAATCGCATGTCCTCCTCGTCGATGGAAACAGGACTTCCGAAAGGTCTGTGGACCGTACGATCTTCTTTTCGTTCTCCCGATTTTCTCTCACCTCCCGCAGATTTCCATGGCGAAAGTTTGGAAGCAACCACGACATCGTCGGGCTCCGGGGTGGTGAAAGGTGACGGGGTTTGCGATATCGCTGGAAATGGTGCGGTAGGAGCTACAGATTCAGCCGTGTCCGGTGCGGAATTTCCACCCTCCATTAGTCCACTGATAATCGAGTCCGGTGTTCCGTTTAACGAATGATCGGCCGGTAGAATCGATTCTCCTAAAATTGTGCCGGCCTCCAGGGACGGCCTTTTCTCTTCGGGCACCGTGGACGTGCGACGCAAGTTCGCTTTCCTGTGCCTTTTACCATACGTTTCTTTCGATTAATACGTATAGAATAGAAGTCTTTTCGATTAATTCAGCGACGCATTGCGGACGGGAATTTATTTTGCGACAGCTCTGTTTGGTATTAATTGGTTTTTCGCATAACAATCTGATGCGCAATTGATTAACACTAGAACTACCGACGATTTATGTATACCTATTTCTACAATTTTTTCTGCCAATATTACCAATTTTTATATATTTCAAAAGTATATGCTTAAAATTATGCATATTCACACTACCTAAACAATAAATTTTCGTTCATACACTTACGAATGGTAAATTTGTGTAACCTTCAACAAAACTTTCAAACCATTTAAAATGGCTGGTCTGATAGTCCTAGTGTTAACTTCGTGAATCATGGGAATGTCGGTAGAAATTTCTAGGTTAATTCTTGGTAATCGTTTTTGTATAGATCATTCCGATCTGCAGTGCGTTAGCTGTATTTTCAGTGAATTAGTCAAAATCAGTCTACATATAGGTTGTGGGTCAATTCTTGTCCATTGATTTTTGTACTATTTTATTCAATTCTACTTTCTTTAACCCAGTGCCGCGCGCGCCCTTACAAAACGCTTATAATGCACCGGCGGCATTTTTAAAAATGTATATGTTTAATTGATTCAAACCCATATTTTGCAGTTTTTTTATGATCAATTGTATGTGTACATATAGTACACTATAATGGAACAAATAAATAGGTTGTAATATTTGTTTTGATAGTCCTTATCATATAAATTCAAGAAAAAGAATTCTGTTCATACCAACTTAAACTGACGTCATTTTGTGTCTGAGTAACTTAAAGGTACTGTGCGCCCTAGGGAGGTATAGCGAGATTCAAGAAAGTTACCGCGTTTTTCAAAATGTCCGATACTGATGCCGCACGGGCGCACGACAGAGGGTTAAATCCTATGAATATGTATGAGATTTGTAGGTTAACTCTCGTTAATAGCTTTTGGCAAGAAATGTTACAGATCGAGACCAACAAATCGATCTCGCACGAACCATAATTTTATGGTAATTTCTTACTGGTTAACATCGGTCGGTGAAGCGGTTTGATCCGGACTCATTCTCATCGTGCCGTTTCCGTTGTCCCAAGAATTGTTTCTCCGATGGTGGCTCTTGTCTTTGTAAGCCTCCGCTATATTGTTGTAACTCCCGACGATCCTCCGTTTATCCAATTCCTTCAGAACTTTCTCCGGCATGTTGCCCGCTGATTTGTACAAGCCACGTCTATTCGCGTTCTAAAAAAAAAGGAAGAGGACATCATCCCTCATCGGGAGAATCGAAATAGAAGTCGAAACGGATGACCATCGACGATTAATTGCGGGCACACCTTTGAAAGAGGAATCGGTTCGTCGTTTGGATTGGTCCAAACGTTCGTCGCGCCAGGCAGATCGTCGTTATTACTGTTCAGTACTTCCGCCGAGTAAGTCGGCCTTGCTGGTATGATTGGCGATCGGCAGCACACCCTGCGGTAACAAAATCTGCGAAATTAATTAAACATCGGCTCTCCGGCGGACGCAATTCAAAATTCCATACTCACGAGTTCACGTCTTCAAGTTTCTTGAGAAGTCTCTCGTTCTCCCGACAAACGAGTTCTTGGTCACGTATCACTTGCTCTCTGGTGGCATAAAGTTCCGCGTTTTCTCGACGAAGAGCCTCGTTCTCGGTTATGTAGGCGTGGATCAGTTGACTTAATTCTGGACGCTCCATTTCGGATAATTTGTCCAGGTTCACCAACGGCGGTGTTACCGGTACTCTTCTCTCGGCTAAGAATAGATTTGATTCAACATCTAATTTGTTCTCATTATAAAGTGAATTTATTCTGTTTGATTTTAACTCAGATCCAGATTGACTTCTCGATTGTTCGAAAGACTCTCATTATATTACAAATTTGAATTCCTCCCTTATCTTTTCTTCAATTACCTCTAGATTCGCCGCGAACGATGTTTTGAGCATCACCGTTAAGGTGAAGGGCCGCTCTGAGGTGTTCGTTTTCCGTTTGAAGAGCGCCCACTTCGCGCTTTAGGCTCAAAATGAGCGCTTCCCGTGGATCCTGAGAAAGTATATTCATTCTCATTTTTCCCGCGCGTGCTATTAATATTTAATGTCGTGTTAAAAATTCTCACCATCACTATTATAGGCTTCGTGCGGATTTTCTTTGCCCTCGCCGCATATCTCAGAGTATTCAAAGTCTCGTTAGAGTTTGATCGAACGGGGGAGACACAGGCGATCTAAAAATTTCATAAAACAAAGCAGCTAGATAATAATGCTACAGCATGAAGTTACGAAATGGTGTTATGCGAATATACATTATAAGGACCGTTTATTTTGAAAGCGGTGCAAGTCCATCTTTTCCTTTCTTTTTTGGTTTGTTTTATACCAAATCATTTACAAATTGTGTAACATTTCATTTTTTTAAATGTATTTACACCACTTTCGAAATAAATGGTCCATATTATAATTTCATTTACCATCAGCGTCACTCCATTCCCTGCCAAACTGTCTGCCAAAAGTTTCGTTAGTTTGCTGTCCCGATAAGGGATGTGGCCACCCTTGCGCTTACTATCGCTCAAAGAGGATATACAATATCCTGCGCGATCGTGAAAGGAAACATGTTACAGTTAAACTCAAATGTAGAACTTTAAAATACTTTAAACCACAATGAAACGTTAAACAGAATCATTTATTTAAAATTTGAATGGGAGGTCTGTTAAATATCTTTTTTCTTACGAAATAGCATGAACAAAATGACTCGATGAACTTATTGCAATTTTAAAGCACCAATTTCGCCACGATTCGTAGAATCACGTATGTATATCGATTGGTCTAAAGACGTTGATGTTCCGGTAAGAACGTCCGTCCTTCCGTCTGTCAATCAACGAATGAGACGCGATCGATTCTCAGCGGTTATAAATAATTCGCGTGTCAAAATTTCCAATTTATAAAGTATACCTCATTTGCAATTGATCGCAGTGACGATCGAGCATATAATTAGTCATAAATAAAATTCGGCTTATTTGTCTGAACTATGTGCCGTGCAAAATTAAAAAAAGCGTGGAATCTTTTATTTGAATCAGGAAATCGAAAGTTGATTGCACATTCGCTATACTAGGTATAATGGACGTACCTAAAACCATGAGACTTTTATTAATATTGTTCGCCTCTTCTAAAGTTTTTCCTTCGCTCTGCGTTTTCTTCGTCATCTCGCTTCCCGCCAAGTCCACGAAATTGATTTTTCCTTGTTTCGAGATAAATACACCGTTCTCCATCTGCCAATGATAACGATACAACAACGACGTTTTCTCTCATTCACGAGTGTGCGTAACACTTCGCTTTTTATTTCAACGGTTTTAAGAGGGGTCAATCGGAGTACTCACTTGTTGCTCAGAAGTAATTTGAACGGTAAGGATCGTGTGACTTCTGCTGGAATGTTCGTTCATGTTGTGCGTACCGACAGATCTGTTTTTTAATCCTGAGCAAAAGTTACTTTCGGTTGAAAGATATTCGAACCAGATCTCAATTAGTCTTAACTAAAGCATCTCGCGGTAATTGATCGGAACGGACAACCTCTTACTGCGCTTTATCGCATTCACTTTCGTCTTCCGAAATTAAATTCGCTATCCATTAGGCGTACGGGATCGATTAGAAAGGGTTAAAGTCTATCCGCGAAGGTGCAGAGGTGAGGATCGATAAGACTCACCTTCCTCGAGAACTGCCAAGAGGTCATCAAGTTCCTCGCACTCGACAGTGAAGAGATTCTCGACGAAGAAACCGCGGATCTTTTTGCTCCATCGAACAGCCAAAGGTTTTCTCGATGTGCCAGGATTTAAAAGATCTATTACCTGCAGTTAAAAAATTGTTGCATACTTGTGCGCGGAATCTAACTTTAGGATCTTACAAGAGCATATAATCTTCAAAAACTTGAGCCTTTGTTTATGATGTTGACAACGTTTATTCTCAGCATTATCTCTAAAAACGCGTCCAATTACAATTCTTTAACTTTAACTTTGGATTCTAATGAATTTAAGTTTGATATCGTAATTATCAAGATTCAAGATTCAGAATTGCTAAGATATTTTAATTAAACAATGCACCAACCTTCTCATTATAAATTTCTAAGAACGAGGCCTTTAGTACGAAGTTACAGTCCTGCCGTTCCTGCAGGAGCTTAAATAGGTAGACGAAAGACCGGAAGACCAGGCCATGATCCTCCGAGTAAGGATTCATCCTTTCGAACTAACATAGAATAACAAGTGAGATACGACAGAATTATGAATTCAACATTTTTTTTTTCGTACCCATACACGTATCTAATCTCCGAAGAAAAATTCTTATCATTGACAGACCGGTATTGCATTCCGCTTAATTGTACTCGCGGCTAATCAAAAAGCTAATAACGATTATCGGACTTCGGAGTATTTCGCATGAATAAGATAGCATTAATTCGAGCAACCATAATTTCTGTTTTATTGGCCAATATTCTTCTTCGATTTTGTATATATACCAAGACTGCGCCAAATATTCGCGGCCAATGAACAGGATAGTTATAGTCTGGGAGTTCCATTATCTTATCTACGCACGTCGATCAACGTTAACCTTCCAGCTACATTTACGGCGACCTTCGGCACGACCACGTATTTTAATGTATAATTCGTCGTAGACTCTAAGTAACTCGCTTTCCAGCAAAACCAACCGAAATTACGTATAGGAAGTTTTTAAATAACGTTGACAAAGCGCCACCATTTCAATCGAACAAATTTGAGAACATAGAAGTTTGTAAGTAATTGAAAATCCAAGAGGGGCTGAAATTGACTGTACGCATAATTTGTATTTGATATACTCGAGCGTTTCACGAGACTCAATAGTCGATTCTTGTTGCAACATACCAATCCTGGAGGCCCCGTGAGAGTGTGGGTTTTGCCACTTCCAGTTTGACCGTAGCAAAACGCCGTGCAATTGAAACCTTCCAGCGCCATTTCGATAAGCTTTTTAATACCAGAAAATTGCAATATATCCTCCTGAGTGGCTGTAGGTTCAAAGACAACATTGTAAGAGAATAATTTAGCTTTCCCATCGCCGCTACTCGGGGATCCCTCGCACTGTAAGAAAAATCTCATTCGATATATCCAAAACGTCGATTGGAGTACCAAAAGTAATGATAATATTAATTCAACGAGCATTTTTCTACCTAATCATTCTGACAATGGAAAAGACTCTGTATTACGAGTAATAGCGTCTCGAGCCAATTGCGGTAATGACGATGACGCGTAGCTCGACTTAGGAAATTGCGGTAAACTGAGAGTTACTTACGTATATCTGCCCATCGCCGGGAAATTGCACGGCTATATCATCGCCGACTTTAATTTCCTTATTACTGAGCGGTCGCACTCTAAAGTGGAGAGAATCATTATTACGGTTCAATAGCCGCGATTTCACATTAACGTACGGGTTCTCACTATTGCGTAATAGTGGATTCTTCGATTAGTAATATTTCAATATTATACTCGGACATTTTGCAATTCAACGATCGATAATATTTTAATATTATATTTTGAAATTCCTCGATCAATGATACTTTAATATCGTACTTTGGCATTCTGGAATTCGTGCACCAATAGAATTTCAACCTCCATCCGGGCGCGCCCCTTTCCGGTAATAAACTGTCTTACTATATATAATAATATAATATGCTACGTTTAAAAGATAAAGAAATTGATTAAAACCCGAAGATTATGAACGAGACGGTAACCTACTGCCCGCGCGCTGGATGAAGGTTAATATCGCACTTCGATATCTACGGATTCTTTAGCGATACGTGGATTAACAGATATATTAACGATATTGCGCTTAATCACCTGACGACGACATTTATGTTGTTTTCGGGAAGTAGATGTCTCGTCGCAATTACTCTTCTATCGCCGTCTACCAGTTTCTCGATACTACCAACCCTAGAGAGAAGCATAACGATAATGATAACGTTGAGCCTCGATTTAGATAGCCGTACAAAAATATCGAACGGCAGGATTCTGGGAAGTAACCGTCTGTGTAATGTCCCTCCGTGAGCGCAATGCTTTTCATAATAATGGATTATAGCCAGAGAAACGTCCTGTCAATCTCGGGATCGACGTCTTATGATAGCGGCTTCATAATTGAAGAAGTTCAATCAATCGGGGCACTTTGCGGAATCTAGGAAATTCGCGTGATTGACCGAGTCCACTTATGCTTTTGCTTTCTCTATTTTTTTCTCGCGGACTTAGGGTTCATCGGGCAATTGGAAAATCGTTACGACCTTCGTCAATCATTCAAGACAAATTGATTGCCAACCCGATGGTCCAATTGATTGTCGGAACGGATAGCAATTTTCGGACATTGTTTATTTATACTTTTGCTCCCAATCGGCGTTATGTTTGATCCTCTTACAGCGCATTTTGCGAGTAAGCGAATTAACGCGATACGACGGAAGCTTGATTAAGGGGATAGAGACGATTCTTTTTCAAGCGTATTGCAGTTTAACCTTCCAGCGGGCGCGCTGTTGTAAACCGTACAACACTTTTGTACTTTTGTCATTTTTCCACCAATGTTCTATTTGTATCTTCTCGACAGTTACAGGTATTTTTCCAGAATGTTCCTGCCTATTTTTAAGATTAAAAAAAGAATAACAATTTTTTTCAAAATATATACATATATACACTATATATTGTTAATTAACAAACTATGTTATACTGAATACTAAAAAAAAAAACTATGTTATACTGAATAATGTTTAAACTAACAGTAAATGTGTTTATACCTAATCAAAACTTAGCATGAAATTAGCTGGAACGTGTTTTTTTAATGCTTTTAAGGAATGTTGTACGGAGTACAACACGCGCCCGCTCTTGTTATCAAATTTGGCGCGCTCGCTGGAAGGTTAAAACTCCTGTAAATGCTGGGTATACATTTCGCAGAAAACGGATGAAAGAGTAACCCGTTTGTCTATTTTATTACAGCTCCGATGACGTAGTTTTGTCCGAATTTGTCGGAATGCGATATTGTTAATAGTTCGGGAGATATGAATTTTTTAAAATAACCTTACCTAAAAGTTTGAGAGGCTGTAACTCAAAAAGTTTTCAAGAATTCGAAGTTTTTTTATTACCAAAATTTTTTCTCCTCGAGCACTACATGGTCACAAAAATTCATCAAAATTTTCGACCATGTGTGTAAAAAGTGGCACACTTTTCGCGGAATGACCCGTATACGACACACGTGCAGTTTATACACTTGACTTCAAACCGGTGAAGCTTGCGATGACGCGATCGTTTAACGTATACCTCACGAGAACTATGAGAACTCGGGGTAGTTACGAACGCGGAAAACCGCCGTCGAAGTTTATTGCGTATCGCGAGGTCTCGATGTACTTCCGATTGGGAACTGTAATAATACTAAATGCGTCGTAAAAGCCTGATCAATTAGATTAAGATTCGTCCGCAATCAGTCAATAGGAATAGTGCGTGCCAATGTTGCGACGCGCACGATACGGACGGGGATTCGAGTTAAACTTATGTTTACGAATCAATGAAAATACTATCGATCGACGTTGCTTCTGACGACGTTCGTTTCGGATCACACGAAATTACGGTGGTCGTTAGTACCCCTCGTTGTGGATATCAAAAGATTGATGAATGGAGTCAAACATAATTAATATATTTATTAATCGGACAAAGCATATGGTATCGCGAAAAGTGGAGCAGGAATACTGATTTTAACAGAAATCAGTTCTCATTAATTCTGTTCGTTTACTTTAATCGTGCCATCGCCACCACACATTTATCCTCAATTTCCACTGCGATCAGACGAATATCGCGAGTTTCGTTGAAGTTGATTATCTAGCCATGTAATGCGCGCGTTCTACGCGGATCGATTATTTCATCGTATTTAACATTCCGAGCGAATAACACAATGGTATAAACATTAGTAGGACATTACGCGTAATGCGTGGGAAATTCCGATTACCCGTTCGGATCAATTATCGATTCATTCTTCCTCTAAACGGTTTTAGCGACTCCGATTTTGAAATTATTTTCGCTCTCAGATCTACATACAATATTCACCGATTCGACGTATCAACGTATTTGTGTAGAAACTTTGAGGGCTATTAAAAACTCGCATTCTGAATTCTGACTCGGTACATTATGAGAGAACATTATATCTCTATTAAAATCTCTTCACGGACCGAACAAGAGATACGATGGACGATCAAAGAAAAGGAATCGTTAATTCAATTTTGGGATAAACGATGGTACGCTAGATTCAAATTTTGTTATGTTACGTATTGCATGAGTCATGTATCGCGGCGAGTTCTATTTGCTCTCTCTAAATGATTATCGCGATGCACATTAATGGTGACAAAACCAAGGTCACTTTCATCACGTAATAAAGTACTTTGCACGCTCGGTATTCGATTGACAATAGGTATCTGGACTGCACAGAAATCTGATAATATCTGATAGCGTCGCATGACAACAGAAAGGTATCCGTTTAAAACTGCAAATACGTTTATTTTCCCCGATGATTGTTCGTTGCACCGTGATATTTTTATAATTCTTGGCCACTTTGATACGCCGAATACAGGCCAGCCCGCTTCACTTTACCAATTGGAATATTTCTTTCATACAACTGCGTATAAAAATACAAAAACAAAACGTATATCGACGTACAAGCGCCGCAAAATTATCGATCAAAAGAATTACTCTCCAAATTTACATAAAAGATACTCTAAGTGGCAGGGCAAATATTTTCCGGCTCTTAAAACATTATTAATAGTTCGCAGACGTTTATGCAAACTCATGTTTCTAGGTTTCTACACGAGACATAGTAAATCGGATTTGAAATAAATCTATTTCGCGATACTTCGTTTAGAAATGAGATAATTCGTTCAGTCGTGTGTTTAATCCGCCGCCTTCTAATCAATTTATTAATCATATGCACTTACTGTCGTGCACGCATACTATATATACGTACCACCGTACAATCATATACTTTACTTAACCCTGACCACGAAACCGCGTTAAATTCGCGGGTAGACGTCGTCGCAATAGCGCAGCGGTCGGTCGCATAGGAAAAATACGTATTTCACGTGCTCGAGGGTTGCGAGATCTCTTTACACGCGGTATGGTCATTTCGATATTGACCGAGAGAAACGGTCAACCCCGGGCAAGGTCCCGCAATCGATAAGCGACATCGAAGTGTGCCGCGGATGCGACATAACGTATACACGTAGTATATCATCTACGACGCGTCTATATTTACGTACACTAGGGGATGAGTTTACACATCACCCTCGGAAAATTGAATGCAATCGTAAGTTAGTGTCTTTCCTGACGTGACATCGCGTATCATCTTTGTCCCAGATCTCACCAACGATTTCCACGAAACGAGTCAGCTAATTTTCTCGACGCCTCTTCACCCGCTCTTTTTTCTTTTTTTTTTGTTACGACGTCACATCGCGCCATTGCCGATCATTTTACTGGCCAGACGACCTCGATTGGGGGTACGTTTCCACCTGGATAATTTTCTGCGATGCCTTTATTACCAGTTGGCATAATATCGCGCAATATCGTCCCATTAGGCGCGCCGCGAATGTTTCTATCGGTTAGTTTTTGAAGTCACTTTTAGTTTTTTTTTTTTTTTACGACGTCACACCGCGCGTATAATTTTCTTCGGTGTCTTTATTATCAGTTGACATAACGTTGCGAATTATTGTTCTATTAGATGCGTCATCTAGGTTTCTATCGGTACAATTTTCTCCGAAGGCTTCGCTCTTACTTCCCCCTTTTTTTCTCTTTCGTCACCTTCGATTGTTATACACTACAATTACGCTTGGGAGGTCACTACCCTACGTTACGACGCCATCGACGTTCATCGTATTGATTGTCTATAAGTTATTACGTCGAATTTTTCGAACAACATTTCCACGATTCTTCCGTTTTGCCAGATTAAGGAACAGTCCATTTATCATCGTAACCATAGACGTTGAAAAAAATAATTCACTGCGAACCAATTTATTTTCCAATGACCGATACATTTGTAACGATGTTTACTATCCAATTTATTACTCGGTAACAGATGTACTTGTAAGATTAACTTCTTTTCGTACGGAATTCACTTTTACTTCGATCGAGCAAACGCTCGTAACCGCAGTATTTCAACGGGACGATTACGAATTAGGGTCTCTCGAATAAAACGCGTTACGACATTTATCTTGCAAATAAAGTCTCGTAAATATGAACGACGAGTACTCACTCGCTTCCTCTGGAGCGTAGCAAGGCACTTTTCCCCGTTCCCTTGAGACTGGAATTGCTCTTTCCTGGACTATTTCCTCTCGACCTAGGTTGATCTCCTGGACTATTGCCACGCGAACCGCGTCCTCTTTTCTTATCCTTCCCATTTTCTTTCTGAGGACTCTGCCCTCGAGTAGGCGATGGATTTTTCGCAAGAACCATTCGTCAACCTACCGATCCAGAAAGAAAACGATAAACGTACATGATAAATGTTTGAAGTTCTAGATCGTCTGTATCGTAGATCATTAAAAGTTGTAGATCGTCTGTACCGTAGATCGTCGTGATCAAAGTAATTCTCGATACTCGGCGCTTCATTTAAAATCATACCTTAATCCTGGATTTACATTCTGGTTTATATAATTGTTTTCAAAGTATTCCTGATAAGATATCAAGCAAATAGGATTTTTTTATCAAAACAAAAATTTAACGCGCAAGGGAGTTAAAGTGAAATTTGTCGGAATTTCGATTTTGTATTTTTATAGAAGCTTTCGTGTCAAATCCAATGAAAATCAATGTATCTTGAAAATTATCAGAGTTATGCTCGTTTAAAATTTAGGATCCCGTAAAACCTGTTTCTGAGAAAATTGATTTTAAAGTTAAGTAAGATTAGGATAAGATAATTATATTATGTTTGAGGGATGTAAAACGGTTTTATGAATGAAGGATGGAACGAAGGAAAACCAGAGAGTTCTTAAAATATTCTTAAGAAATAAATCCGAAACCGGAATTTTGGACTCTTACATTTATGCAATATTTCACTCTCCTGTCAAATCAAGGGACAAGGTTTTGTCCCGGGCCAAGTACAAGTACGCGAGAACTAGACCTTGTGTCTTTTCAGGAAAGAACGAACGAGGCTTTTCGAGATGGTTAAATCGTATTAAAAAATGAATCTTTTCTTATTTTCACCACCGATGCCACGTCGCGCATACGTTATTAAGGTCCCACCGGTTAGATGGAATCTCCGTGAAATCGCTCATTTTCCGGGACTCACAGTAGCGAAAGGCTTTATCTTTCCGGCAGGCGCGCAAACTCAACGAAAATGTATACAATACGAACCTATTAATTATGCGTGCTCGCGATTCGCAAAATGCAGGACGGGGCCGCCTCCACTTGTACCTTTCCTTGTTTACGAGATTGTCTCGGTCTCAACGATAATTAGCTATTGCCTTAATTAAAGCGAAAGGAGCGGAAAACGCGCTTCCAGTTTCGTTCGAATACAAAGTTTTAAACACTTGATCAAAATTCGCATTATGATTTTTATTATTTACCACGCATCAAGGAATTAATTGCAAATTGTATTTTTCGTCAATATTGCGTATAAATTTTCGAACGAAAGTAATCGTTACGCTGCCATTATAATAGAAACCGATGCTTGTAGTTTAAACAGATCGGCACTGAGAACCAGCTTTCATTAATGTTTTTTACATGAAGTCACTCTACCACGAATAATAAACAATTACACGGCTCCCACGATCCGGCCATTGAGATGCAATTACGCACGGCTCGTCATAAATCTTTCATTTTATACCTTTCCTTTCTTTTTTTTTAACAACAATTAGCTCTCTTAAGTGCACCACTTTGCCGCGACGTTAAAGGTGAAAGTTAATGATATCAACAATAAAATTGTTCCACCCGAATCGTCACGGCGCACGGTTTTATCTTACATGCTTTTACCAAAGTACCACGGCAGCGGCGCTTAACTTTATAATCCATATTACGGATTAACGAGCGACTAAGAGGAACGTAACCGTTAACGATGGAAACGTTTCCAATAACGTTCCATATTACTCTCGCTTTTACTCTTTAAGTAATAACAAAAACTAGCCTCAGTAAGATCATTGCATCTATATTCAGGATATGAGCGCGCGTAAATCAATTCCATTTCTTTTCGCGCAACACGTAAATGTACAACAAGCAACGCTAATATGAAATCGTGCTCTGATTCTGAGCCGACATTAAAAATCGAATAAGAAAGAGGAATAATAAACTTGGTCTACCCGTGCTCCGAATCCTTCGCGAAACGATCGTCCCACCGTGAAACTACTCACATTCGAAATTTCATGAATCGTTCAAATACGTCTCATCGTCCGACGATCCTTCCTCGTTGTTTCTATTTACCCTCGATTATAAAATTACTGCCGCTCGACGAACAATCGGGTTGCGTCGTTGCTCCGAACGGTGGGGGGAATAAAGTCGCGTGTAATGGCGACAACAGACTAGACGGTACTGACACTTCCGACAAAGCGGGGTAGTCTTGAGCCGCGTAGGTGGTGGTTTTCCTATAGTCGGTGTCGAACGCCGATCGAAACGATGTATCGTGCCAAACACGCGACGCTCACCGGCCCTTCGTCGTCGGGCACGGTCATTGTCCACGTGGACGAGAAAGTTAAGCGAGGATGAACTTGGCACGTAACTTCCAGGTGATGCTCCAGGATCGGTTGTAATATTCTCAAAAACTCCGTCCTTCGTTGTTAATGCGAACGTTTGTGGAATACGAAAGTACAAAACGCTCCTTTTTTTGCACTTTTTTGGTAAAGGAAAAAGTGGTTCAGATTCACCCCAACTACCCACCCATTTCTCGGTGTTACGCTAGTTACGGGACAACTTGTATAATAGTTGTCAATTATAAGAATGTAGTGAAATATACAAATATTAAAAGCATTAAAAATGAAAATACATGGGCCAAGTGCAAGTACTGTTTTGTCTATAAAAATTACACTATATAAATTAATAAACAATAGTTTACAACACAGCTCGTTGCTCGCTAATACAAACTTCTTTATACAACATATGTGAAATCAAGAAATGTGAGCAAGTACAAAACTTTTCACTTTTCGAGATAATTAATCAAAACTGTTACACGACTGGAAAACGGTTTCTATAACTTCAAAAAATTACAAAAAGGGCTAGACTACTCACTCTTTTAGATATCAGTGTCGATTTAGCTCAATGACTTACTGGTGGATGGAAAAAAAAACGAAAGAAACGCAACCCAGTCGACATTGTTTTCTGGCGTTAGGAGATTTCTGAAATATACGATTCAATTCACGTCCGTGAATTTCGACATTGGACATAACGTTAGACGTGAAATCCACGCGTGCCAGCCAACGTAACACAGTAGACTCCCAAGTAACAAGAGTACCTATAATACGTTCGAGATATTACGACTACTGTTTTCATACGACGCTACAAGTAATTAAACGTAGAGATTAAATTGAAACGCATAGCCTTAACTTATACGCGTTATGCGAACAAAATGATAGTACAACGCGTAACGTATTGTTGCGCGCAACGCGTCGCGAAGCCATAATTAAAAGAAATACAGACAATTAATTATAAACTGTTATTTAATGAGAGTAAGGCAGAGACGTGTCAATTTCGAGACTGCTACGGACAGATTCCCAAAAGCATCACTGTTAACCAACAACGAACTCGTTGCCAACAAAAGCCTACCGTACTGTCAACAATCGGTACACTTAATGTAAAACATTACAACCAATATCATGTTTGTAACAGTATTAATCGCGTTACATGGGAGTCTACTGTAATCTATAATAAAACGAAATATCCGAAACGGTGTTAACCGATCGGATCCTTCGGATCTGAACTTTCTTGACGTATATAACGAGACGAGAGTGTGATTAATCGCCGAGAAGATCTGCGTTTTGCGATGCGTCGTAACGTTAATCCATTAAGAGGGGAGCGTTGAATGTATTCACCCCCTGTATTTACGTTCAGTAGGGTTGTTAGACGCTCGGTTCAGTGAGTTTATTGCACCTGCGCTTCGATGGGGATGTAACTCCTAACATTTTATTTCTCGTTTTGTTGTACCGTAAGTCGGAAAACCGATGGAGCTTGACATGCAAAAGTGACGTCAGTGAAATTGTGATATTAAATAAACAAAAGTCACTTGGAAAATTTGTAACTGCGACTAGGGGTGGTTTAAGGATAGCAATGGAACTCTTTTGTTGCGTGAATTCTTAGGTTTCTGAATTATTACTCTTTTCGAGTTGTCGCTTTTGAAACGGATTTGCGACATTTTCTAGCAAAAATAACAAAGATTAGAACTTTCCAAGAATATTGATGGATATCGCATCGCTGAAGACATTCGAGTTCTGAGAATTTTTAATATGTGGGAAAAGATCCATGGAATTGAAAAATTTAATTTTTCTAAGCTTCGGGGCGTACTTGCCTTTGTCATTACATAAATAATAATCGAGATTTAATGTGTCGCGTAATTTTGTCGGTTCCATCCCGCAGAAGTCGCGTAAAAACGAAGAGACTATCCAGTGATCTATTTCGGTATTCCAAAAATATTTTTTTCCCATAAAGAAAAACAACGAGACGTTGATGTACAAAGTCGTTTGGCTCGGAAATTACGAGAGAATTCCCGTGGAAATGACCGGCTATAAATACGTGAGAGTTAGCATGGCCACGTTGTAAACTTTATTGCTGCTCGTTTTCCGTCCCGCGGAGGCTACCAAAGTAAAATTTGCGCTGAAAAAAAAAGAAGAAAAGTTGCCAAGTGCTCTAACCTCGTGGCGAACGTTATATTTATTTACCAGTATTTTTGTACTATTTAAAGTTATTCCTGGCCGCTGGTGGTCTTCCGTTCTTTGATTTTCATTATTTCCTTATGTTTATAGAACGGACATATAACAAGTTCGAGTTTTAAAAAAATGTTCATTCCACGAGTTGACCATTAGAGTTTCACATGTGAATTTTTAACTGCCACTTTGATGCACTTAGGTTTAGACAAATATAAACGATCACTCGTTGTTTTCCTGACTTAATCTAAATTGTACAATTTAAATCTCTACAAAAAGTTTACCCTGTTTTACAACGCCATCCTTTTCAATTTTAAGACCAAGAAAAATATCTGCGGATAAAACTCGAAACGAGGTGTAAAAAATGACTGACGTATAAATTTCTTAAACGAACATAAATAAATCCCCTGGGTACTACGATTGCCAACAATTGGACACGCTCGTAGACCTACGATCACCAGAGACGACACCTGTAATTCGGACACCGTCCCCGGAAATCAGGGACGGCTAGCAATCCTCCACAAAAGGGACGCCCCGGAGGGAAAGATAGGTCCGTACAAACGAACGTCATTTGTCTTTCCATCCGGTATGCGCGTTACGATTATCTCGCATCATACGATCGTCGAATGAGAAGGAAATAGACACCAAATTTCGTGTCTGTATAAATCATCGATAGTCGTGTCTGGAACATTCTCTGACTAACGGTTACAAAACTACAATAGCGGTATTTATCGTAAGCCCAGATAGTATGCGAGCGGAATAATAATCACTCTATTCTTGGTGAACGTTGGTATAGCAATGTCAAAGTAACTATACCACTGCACGGTCCATAGAACGTTCCGAGTGACGATTCAAATGTTAAGTAGGTCGAAGATGATTTGAATAAATAAAAAACGTTGCAACATTGTTGCTGTATTCTCCTTACAGTTGTTCCGATTACTTTACGGTTAATCCTATTTTGCTCCAGTTGCTCCAGTTACGTTATAGTTACTTTCATGTTACTCTGGTTGCATTGCGGTTAATGCTATATTCCTATAGTTGCCCCAGTTGAATAATAGTATGTAATCGTTTGGCGTTATTATATACTATTATGGAATTAATACCGTCGATTACAAGCTTCACTCATAATGTTGTACTAGTTACTTTATGATTACTCCTTTATTGGTTCAATGGTTGCTCTAATTACACTTTATGATTACTCCTGCGTTTTTCCAACATCTTTTTTTAATCGGCGCATTTTTAATCAACACTTTTGTGGAATAATTAAGGTAAATTTACCGCGCGCTGGTTGTTTCATGGGAAAACGCTAATGAGCACCGTCTAACGAGAGGAAAACGCGGATATATTTTTTGTTCAATCATTATCCAATTCCTGCATAACGCGGGTGCCAACATTAATGATGGAAAGCTGAATGTCCCAGGAATTCTTTTTATCCGCGTATTGTACAACCTCCGTCTCTCGTCGAACCACTGATAATTTCGTGAAAGCAGGAAATTGCTTCCCGGCTTCGTGATATAGGTAAACAACGGTACACGGTACTTTTAGATAACCCAAGAATGCGAGTGTGCTCTTTTATCGCGTTACAAGGTTTGTGAATTTTAAATACAAGAACTATCGCTCTTTTCTCCCGATCGCATTTAATTGAAGCAAAATAGAGCTCTAAAAACGGTAAACTCCGATTTACTAGAATCGCTGTAAAAAGTGATAGAGAAGCGTCGTGCAGCCTTACAAATTATAATCTCGAGGTGAAATAATCGTGGGCTATGGATTATTCCAGGGCGAAAGTGGCATTTATCGTATTTCGTGCCAACTCGCTGGCTGACATTAAGCCGAGTACAAACGTGGCTGCACGTTCAGCCTTAATACCGGTTTACACGCTACAAGTGCGAGGGACTCGTGCTGCAATCGTCTACTTACTTTTATCAAATAAGTAATTGCGAAAAAAAAGTAAACGTGTGTCGCAACGAAGAAAGGAATTATTATACACCGACGTCGATTATGCATAATTAATATTAGTGCGTGTCACTGACAAAGAATCGCCTTCGTTAGCACGAAGTTATTTATTTGAATCGGTATTTTATTTATATCGATTAAGAAGTAGCGGTACTTCGTATTTTCATTTCGTTTTATTCGAAATCAATTTGCTACCAAGAGATCCTTGCGAATCGCGTTACCGTGAGAACCTTGCGAGAGTTTTTAATACTCATCGTATATCGTACGGTTTTTAATTTTTTTATTTAAAGTCATAATTATTTAATATCGACGATAATAAGTTTTCCATTAGTGTACACGCGAATCTCTGTTCAACGCGGAACAATGATCTATAAGTAAATTATCGTGCATAAGGGTGATGCACATTTTGGCTTCCTATACCGACTGCCAAGACGCTGTTATCCGACCGATTAGTTTAGTAAAATACCGGAAGCATCGCGAAGAAAAAGTTTCTCGCCCACAGCAGTCTTTGGATTTCGCGGCTGCGATTCGTCCCGATTAATTGCAATTTGACGCCAATCGGAACGACATAGCGTTTTACAACGCGGGTAACAAGTTCCATCCGACCGCTCAGCTTCGTTAAATGCGAGGCATTTTTTTTTCTTCTATCGATAAACAACCGTAATCGCAACACGTCATACTCCAATTGTTATAATTACGTTTCGTCGATATTTCTTTTCTACGCGTAAGGACAGTGAATTACGTTACGTCCGCATACTAATTTACGTAACATTCGAGGCAATGACGGTAATCAACTCGATCATGAGAATCCCCACGCATTTCCGGTGGTACAGAACCGAAACAAAGTTGAGTGCGCTCGATTATGCAGGAAGCGCACTTAGGTCGTTAGGGAGCAACGTTTTGCTCTACGAAAGAAATTGCGCGCGCCTTTCCATTCATTCGGATTACTCCGTGAAACGTTTCCTTTGTGCACCCCAGTGACGCTTTTTCTTTTCTTTTCTCTTTCCTCCGCGCGGTGGTATCGGACATTGATCATTGACTCCCGGTTTGACCGTGAGTTCTTTCGTGGGATCGTCCTCGAAATTGTAAAAAAGATCAGTTTTCCGAGAGAGATTCGAGGGACTAAAAATATATATATCTCACTTTAGTTTATAATTTTAAATCCAGGATTAAACAGGACAATTTGCTAAACTAAACATTGAAACCAAATTAAATTAAATAAAATTGAAAGGACATCGTCGTTGAACTTTCAAGATTCAATTCTTTGAGACACGTTCGAAAGACTAAAAATGTGTACCGCACTTTACTTCATGATCGAAAGTCGAATAAAAAGGAGAACTGGCTAAACTAAAAACCGGACTTAAATCAATTAAAATAGCATTGCAAGGACAGCGGTTTCGAACTTTGAAAGAACTTTCAAAGTGTATTCTTTAAAAAGGATTAGAGAGATTAAAAAATATTTGTATCCCACTTTATTTCATAATCAACCAGGTATAAACACAAGAACTTGGTAAACTAAAAATCGAAAATGAAGTAATATAAATTAAAATTAAAAGGACACCGTCTTACGCAGCACCGTCCTTTAAAATAAAAATATTCGCTTCTACAAATTCACGGTGATCGTAGAACATGGAATGGAGTTTCGAACGCTCTCCAATTTCGCTACGATTTGGAATTTCTCTGGAAAAATGGTTCCCATGCATCGGCACCCACGCACGCACACACACGCACGGACGCACGCACCCACTCGCACACGCGTACCGGTAACCACACAGAGGGAATGGGTTCTTCTCCTCCTCTGTTGTGCCTTCGGCCGCCTTCCTCTCCTTCTCCGCCACCTTCTTCCTACGGCACAGAGAGTTCCTTTAAGCCGGCAGTTTCGTGTGTTACACCGTGGCGTGTGCACACAAGACCACATAACTTTACGTTCGAACGTAACGCGAAAGGCACTTCTGCTATCGGGATCGGCACCTACCTTCGGCGAAACGAGTTTTCCAGGTGTCATCCAGGTGTACGCTCTCGCGGTTGACTCTCGTCGAGGTACTTAAAGGGGAAAGTAAACAAAGCTGAAAGCACCGGGCTCGTGTTCCTGGCATTGTGCGACGATCTGGAATTTTTCACTAAAAAAGACTGCGATGTGACGAGTTTTTGTGGATCGATGCAGTGACGTTGTTTTGTGAAACCGTAGGTGGCCGAGTAGATCGGAACGTAAGTCGAATTATTTTATTATTCGGCGGATTTTCGACGTCGCTTAAGTTCGATGAGATAAAACGATGGACGCGCTGTCAAAGGCGAGCTACTTTTTATAGGAACAGAAATTTCGTTCAAATAGAGCGAGGGATTCGTAAGGGTTCAAACATTCGCGTTCAAGAGATCTTTGTTTCATTCGCGTTTAATTCATAGCACGTAACAAGAACTGCAAAATGCAGTTTGTGTCATTCCCGTCTGGAACGCGTGTTTACCGAAACGAATTTGATTTTGGATTCGGAGTGTTCCGCAACATCTTGCAAAGGCGTTTTCTCGTAAATCACAAATATGGAACGCGTAACTTCTTGTACATGCTTCATTTACAAATATATATTGCGCCATTATCCAGTCGCGAAACAAATGTACTTACCTCGTTGCAGTTTAACGTCTCGATGAACCGTGACATGGTAAAAACGTCAGTAGTATCTTAGTTTCTTCAGACCTAATGGGACAACAATTTTATTGGTACGTTTAAAGATCGATGTATATTTAGAACTAAATTCGCGCCGCATTCTAATACCGCTATTTAATTGGCCACCACGTGCAAGCGTGGTCTCGACTCAAAGGTCAATCGAGTTTATTAAGAAGCTGTTTCGGGGAACCCACTAAATCGTTGCTTGGATCGACGTATGGTTAACGGTTTAACCGCTTTGACAAAGATGTCATCGGACAGTCAAGAACAGTTTTGTCCGGTTACGGTGCTACGGTTAAATATGGGCATTCGACATCGCGCGTTCTGTCGCGTGAAAAAATAATTTCTTTATCTACAATTTTATGTTACCTTCTTTTAAACAAAGCAGTATGATCTGGACGGACACGTGAAGTAATTTGGAGCGTGCAATTTAACACAACGTTGCTACATCAGCCATTTAGATTTTAATCAAAGGACCGTGGCTGATTAGAAAAATACTCTTTGTTGTGATGTATATGTCAAACGAAGTACGAGATACTTAACTTAGTCATTAGAAGATCAATCTACAATCTTTTATTAAAACGCGAAATAATTTGCAGAGTGCAATTTCCTCTAACGATGTTAAATCAACCGTTTAAATTCCAATCAAACGTGCTTGAACGATTAGAAAAATTATCTTTGTCATAAATATATCAAACGAACTACGAGATGCTTGACGTAGGCTTTCATCGTTTATGTTTGTACGGAAGATCATTCAATAAGTTTATATTGATTGGCAAAATAATTTGGGGAATGCAATGTTCCCTAACGACGTTAAATCGCCCGTTTATATTAGAATCGAACGATTACAAAATTCTCTTTTTTGCAATTCTACCGAGCGGGATTATAAAATCCTAACGAAGCAACATAGCGCTCGTCGTTTTCTTGCGCGAACAAAAACGCGAGTGAAGAAAGTGGAGGGGATAAACGGAAGGCATTGGCCTGCGATCAGCTAATTCCAAATCATCCGGTGCGATCGAGTATCAATGTACTGCACTTGCTAGCTGCAATCGCCTATGACGTCAAACCGTTGTGCCCGTTGCGATAACGCTTATCCAATATCGTCGAGTCGAATTTCTCGAACGACCGATTATTAAAGATGGCTGGACCGATTACTTCGATTTTATTGATTCGAAATACATACGCTTGTGGACAAAAGTTACGAAACATATCATACATAGTTCAGTCAAATGGTTTACAAAACGGACTTGAAGTGGAAAGTTCTGGTTCAATTGTTTTTAATGACTTAATTTATGTTTTCTGGGGCGTTGAGCACGAATCTGAGGTTGTCTAACAAAATTTTTCAAGACATATATAAGAAACCAAAAAAACGTAAATAATGTTGATTTTTTTTGGTTTTTGGCTTATTACTTGAAAAATAAGATTTTTACGGAAAATGTGGTTCTATATAAAAATAAAGTAGAGAATATTACTTACGATTCACGTTCGTATCATTTTTTTGTTCAACGTATTGTTTTTGCGTAAAGGGGCAGGCAAACTGGGCAACAGAATTAACGCAACAAGAATTTACGTCAAAAAGTTTCCGTGAAAAAAATGATAAAAACGTGAATTGTAGGTAATTTCCCCTACTTTATTTTTTATATACGACCACATTTTCCGTAAAAACCTTATTTTTCAAGTAATAAGCAAAAATCAAATTTTTTTAACGGTTTTTGATGATTTCTCATATTCGCCGCGAAAAATTTTGTTGGGCAACCACAGATTCGTGTTCAGGACCCAAAAAAACATCAAGTAAGCCACTAAAAACAATTATACCAGAACTTTCCACTTCAAACTACCATTTGACTGGACTAACGTCAAGATAAGATACGCATTCTTGGTACACACGTGGCCTGCGTGTTCCGAATCAAATATATTCTACCACAGTCAATTTTGTTTTTCGTTTCCGCAAACCTTTAGCGGTAAAACGCCCACGATTGCATCGATGTAGCGCAAAGATTGTAAAAGTTACGGTTTTTTAAACCTCAGTAGTGATAGCTCTCGATTAAATCTATATTCAGGTGCAATTATTTGGTTACCCACGGTATTTTATTACTGAATCTTTTTATGATTCTACGTACGGTTACCGTCGCAACGCAATTAGTTTAATTAAAATAACCGAAACATCGTATCGCTACTTCCTGCCATTTCTCTCGACATCTCGAAAGAAAAAACCGCGTGTAAGTGGCTCGTAAAAGACTCCAAGATACGCGCGGGATTCCTCGAAGACGCTAGAGCCGTTGAATGATCTTCTCGGAAGACATTCGACGAAGAAAAGGAACGGAAAACTTGTCCATTGTTGTCGGACTACATTGGCCCTAGGACGTGAGAGATCTTTTTAACAATATTCGAGAGGAAAAAATGTAGAAAGTTGACTGTTATTGTCTAGTCTAACCGAATATTCTTGACCTTCGAGCCACTACGAAACGTTTCGAGAGCGAAGAAGAGTAAACAGCGAGAAAGTACAAAGCGTCTCGCCTCGCGTGCACGATTTCTTCGTAGAATCGTTTGCATCGTAAATTTGCATTTGTTCGGCCGGTTACGCATTTAAAGCTAGACTCTGAACTTAATTCTCACGGTTGGCACACCACGGGATTCAGAGGTATTCCAAAATTGATTAACCAGTCAGCTTAGTTTCGACCTCTTTGAAAAGCGAAGACTTAAATTGTGTCGTAAAGATGAAGCGATGACGAGCATAGCATATTTAACGAACGTATTTTAATACTTTGAGGCTCGGATTATCAAAGAAAAAATACAAAAACCATTTCATATTCTCTGTTCAAAATACATATATACATGTATATCAATTTTCACTCAAACTTCAATTTGAATAGTAACGCAAAATATTGGCATTTCCTTGTAACGAATATACTCGTCAATAACAGCTAACTGGTGAAAAAGCGTACGTCTATAATTTGTCGAGCAATTTGACAAAATTTCTGAACGCCTCAGACGTTTAGAGGCAAAGTGTTTATCGGAATAGCTCGAACCGTTAATAACTTTCTCGTGGTTTAATGACACGGTGGATTTTACGTATCGTAATAATTCGGTAGATAAAAGAATGTTGATTCGATACGGCGAACCACGATTTTAGCGCATTCCAGTCGGTGTACCGTTTGCTGAGTCAGAAGGATATTTCTCATACACGCGTTTAGAGGAATGGCTTACGATCATGAATTCATCGCGTATTAATCCGCCGCACCTGTAGCGTTTTGCATTTTTGTGACGCGTAACTGGCCTTTGTTACGTACCGCCCTAGAAGAAAGATTCTTTCACAAACTTCATAATGACCCGCGGATCGTTAGTTCGTCTTAATTAGCTTTATCAATACATTCAAACTTCTCGTCAATTACGATCGATCTGACAGATGCTTGAAATATCTTTTTATCTTCAACGAGCATATAAATGAAAGCGTTTAAAATAATGGGAGCAACGTACCTTTGAATAACGCGTTGATCGTCCCGTCAACTATTGTCATCGACTATGAATTTTAATAATATCAATATCGAGTTTATTAATGTATGACCAAATACATATAACAAATATTATAAAACTCAAAAGAAACGACGAAAGTGTCCTTTCGATCGTTTGATTCTTGTTGATAATAACAAGTACGAGTAGCAAATAATAAATATGTAAATAATATGTCATTAAAAGTATTTTGAATCAAAATAGAGCATTTAGCCGATACATTAAAAATAAGTGGTTATTCCACTATTTCTCACCCCAATTACGGTGAAACTATAAATACCATTTAAAGTTTACAGTTTTTTAATAATCAAACTCCACGTGACATCGCGTGCACCCTGACGTTTTACAGTGGTAGCGCGTATTCCGTCGCGCTTTGCAAGCACGTAGGTTGATTACGGTAAAAGAAAAAAAATTGCGTAATGACAAAGTTCCCTTCGTAGATCGTTATCGTAAGTGCTACCTAACCGGTGTAACCGACCACCGGACATTTTTCCAACCACTTTTCACTTCCTTCGCCTTTAGTTCCAAGATAGTAATCGCTGCCCAACGTACCGTTTTTTTTCGCGTACGCAACTGACCTTTGATTTTGATAGTTACCTCGGGGTGAAAGCAAAAATGCTGAAAAAAATCGTTCTCGTCGATAGTGGATAGACACAGGTAACGCGTTTATACCTCTGGTTTTACCTGTCAAAACGGTCACACGCTCCAGTCTTGTCGATGCGGTACACGCACCATTAATTTTCGCAATTTTTTAATTTAACAATCTGCAGCTTTATAATTGAAGAGGTCGAGGTGAGAGAGCGGGAAGCCACATTTACGTAATTTTCCTAAAAATTTCAGCGTGCCGCTCTCGACGCTCTATCGTTACAACTCCGACAATTATAGTTTCGTCATTTCACCTCGCAATTACACATCTATTTCATAATTATATCCATAACGCGCGAGAACTTACTTTACGGAGTGTCAAAAAAATATATATAGAAAAAAAGTGCTCGACCACGCCGACGCAGGCTTTCCGTAGCGCTTTCTAACTTCGCATAATCCAGTTCTGTCGCTTATGCAAATACCTGACACGCTAGTTCGCAAAGTCTGGATATCCGGCTCCAAATTTTTCGTTTTCTTACCCGCGTTGCGTAATCGCTATACCCTTATGCCGCTTATCGCGTAAACGTGCGTGCCAACAGAATAATAACAGACTTTAATTCGTGATATAAATATTGAATATTCGTCTAACGACGAACAACGGTTTCCCCGTTTACGTGTATCTTTCAATTTATACTGTCAGTATTATATTTTGCGCGCAATAAATATTAATAACAAAATACTTAAAAACATGGTACGAAAAATCTCGCCAGCCGATATTGAAACAAAAATTGACATTTCTTCCTTACGCTGTTTTGCCATACGAATTGAGTGGGTTACGAGATCTTTCGTCCGTGGGATCGATTCGCCGATACTGGGTGGCGAGATTTCTCGTCAAGAGCGTCGACCGGGCAGCATGGGGTCGCGAGATATCTCGTCCGGGGTCGTCGAAGGGGTTAATGGTGGCGAGCGACAATTACCGTGTACGGAGTGCTAAACTCGAAACGCGCGAAATTCAAAATGCAGAATTCTTTCTGGAAGGAACGTTAGCGCCGTCGCCGGGCAACGTCGCGCTCATTGTCAGATTTAAATTACATTGCGGAGAGCGCGGAGGCGTAATCTCGCGTTCCTTCTCCGAATCTTCTCCGAAAAACCGGTTGGCCGGTTCTGATTCAGGCCGACCTTGAGTCAGTCGGCTTCGGGCCCGAAGTTCAGTGCTTTCAAGGTACTCTGTCGCGAGCCTGAATAAAGCCCACGGGGATAGGAGCGGAGGAGAGAATCCCGCGACTGTGACGTCGCGGGGACGTGAGAATACCATGTGTAATAATAAACCGAACTTCGGTGCATGACGCTGGGCACCGTGGAACGAAACGGAGGGATTCTCACCGACTCGCCCGCCGGGACAATAAAGAGAAGAGAAATAAAAGGAAGGGATCGAGAGGGAAGAACCCGCGAGTCGATTTGCCCGAAATAAGCGTCGATCTATTTTGGAGACCGCTGGCCCCCGATGCGTTGCATCGGAAAAACACGCGAGTCGAGAGCGAGCGACCCCTCGACGCTTCGTCGAAGGCCTCTCCAATTTTCGTGTGGTGATTCTTTATTTAACCGCTCCTTCGCGGTTTGAATGCCGTGACGAAAAATGGGAATAAGCATATCGCGTTTCTCGTATCGACTACTTTAAGTAGACTGACCATTACAGTACGTAACGTTTGATCGTTTTTAAATTTAAATTATTTTTTGTGAAGACATTGAGGCATTCTCGGGGCAAAGGGTCTATACGCCAAATGGCTGTTTTGAGAAAAAGGCAAATAAAAGTTTTTAATACTTTTATTGTACAGTATTCTGACTTTAAATATGTTTCACGAATGTAGTGATATAGTAAGGATCGTAATAAAGTATTTTATTCTTGGATGTATGCGATACATAGATTTTTCCAGATTGATCACCTAAAAATATACGAGCACTTCATGTGCCCTTTTTTCGCAGAACAAAGTTTTCTTAACCAGCGGAACTAAATCGATTTTTGTCCTTCATATAATAAAATATTAATAAACGTATAGAAACATTTATTTTCGGAAATTAACGGTACAGAGTTATGTAAAAATACAATATCGTAATAAGATAGTTATAAAATAAAAAAAAAGAAATAAACAAAAAATTAAAAAAAACAATGTTATTATAGATACATTACATTATGGCGGTTCATTTAAAACAATCTCCGCAAAACGGGCCTACCGACCAATGGGCCCTTTGGTCGGAGAATGCCTCAATTACTAACACCACGTAAAAAGATTGAAATCTGAGAGATAATTATTCGTTACGGAATCTCTCAACGATAAAAACAAAAAGCATGACGCGTGGTAGGAAATCAAATTTAAATCGTTCTTCCTCGATTCGAAAACTTTCCTGAAGAGGTTCAAATAATATTATGGATATAGTTAAATGATTATTCTTGTCACTTTCTCAAAAGTTGTATTCCGTAGTTTCCGTAATTAAAGCGTAATTTCACCTAAATTATCCGTTACGCGACCATGATGGTACCCGGGTAAGTACTCGAATGTTTTCATACATTTTCTTCGTGACGAAACAAGTCTTACAGACCGGGGCTCGAGGCGTTTTTAAATTCAACTTTTATATACTAATTTGAGAGTAAAATTTGCAAGAGAAGTTTACGCAACTCGCACGAGTCACTCTGGTACCATTAGTGGATCGGTTAGACGTAATATGCGAAAGGTTCAAAACGATTCGTTAGAAATTAACCGGAACATCGCTTTTCCGTGCACGACAGTCATGTTATCTAAATTCCAACGATGAACCTAACCGAAGAAGGCGTCAGCTATTGGAAACTTCTGTCGAAAGGCTCATTATCGTTACTCTCATAAATTCCCACATCCGCAGCTTATATTTCCTGTGACATAACAATCATAAATAACGAGAGTCAACCCGATGCGCCCTTAGTCTCGTAAAGAGGCCTTTAAACGATCGTTTGCGCTACGTGGTTTACATGACACGGGGATAGATACATGCATTACACGCTTCCTACGTGCCCTTTAACCCCGGCAAAGTGATTTCTTTTCGTCTCACGAGCCATTAGTTATTAATCCGTTTTATACCGCACAGGAAACCACAGAGTGAAACCTTCCTGCGCCGATCCTTTTGGTACAAAAAGAGATCTGCTTTTAATCTTGAACTTCAACAGCCGCGCAATTATGTACCATCGGCGAATTTGTACTGGCTATTTTTTTTATAAGTACTCCAATCTTCAGCTTTAAAATGCGCTTTATTGATTTCGAATATCTACATAATTGGATCGTTTATTTCAGAAACCCTTTAAGTCCGCTCTTTGACTTTTCGAGATAATTAATAAAAACTGTTTCACGGCTCTAAAACGGTTCCTTTAAACTCTCGGAAATTACAAAAAGGACCAGACTACTCACTCTTTTAGATATTAGCGTCGTTTTAGCTCAATGACTTAGTGGGGTGGAGGATTAAACAAAAGCAACGCAAAGCAATCGACAGTATTTCTCTTTGGCGTTTAGGGGGTTTCTGATATAAGCGATTCAATTGTGGGTGCTGTGATTTTTTAAAGATACAACCGTGCCACGAGGGTTTACAAAAGGGCTTAAAACGATGATTTTCACGTATGCAATGTATTAGTATCGAATTTTCATCCATTTGCACAAGAAACTCCATTTTCATTGGCTAATTATAACACTGTACGATTATAGTTTCGTATCATTTCGCGTTTACGTGTACCTTTCCTGTTTTTTTTTCAAGAAACGTTGGAATTCCTAATTTCGAGAACACTGGGGCAACGAGATTCTTTTCCGACACAATCGAGCGACTTTTACTGCCCGTGATTCACCCATCGTTTCCCAAGCGTGAAAGTTACGAACGTTTTCGTTGTGATGCTCGCGTAGGTGCATCGTTGCTCCGCGGCCACGCGAAACTTCTCGCGTCAGGATAACAGTACCCGTTAGACAGAAAAAGAAAAGGAAAAGGAGCCGGAAATGTCGCGCGATGCGAGACTCGTGCCTTCCTTTTACCGCGAGATACGGGGAACCGCGTTTACCATGCAACTGGCATACGACGATAAACGCAACCGGAAGTTCATCGACGGCGATCGAAAATGTGCCACGCGCTTCCGCGAATTTTGAGCGATCGCGACGGACAATCGAAAAAAAATGCGCATCGACGGCGTTTTAGTTTTGTGAACGGGGCGAGGCTTAACGAGGTTCGTTTCCCTTTTAAAATCCGTACAAAGATCGGTGTACGCCATCTTATTTCGTCGAGGAGAAATTTAATTGAACTCGTTTTTATTTAAGATCGAATACAAACTGTCGTCCCGTCGTTTCACTTTAATCTTAATAACGTCCTTCCCGCGGTTGGTATCGAATGCGCGTTCGTTCGTATTACCATTCTTTCCGCTTCGCTTTTGTCTCGGGGAGAAATCGTTTCCGAGATCGAAAGTTTAGCGCGCGAGATTCTACGTCTGCTCCAGACAGGAAAGCGGTAAAACTATCATCCTAGATACATTTGCGAGTACGCTCTATCGCCGGATGAGCGAGGAACGAGAGAAAAAGGAACGAGGAGTGCGAAGAAAAAAACAAAGAAACGAAGAGAAGGCCCGACGATGATTTCACGTCGCGTAGCAAAAACCCGTCTTTCCTCTCGCCAAACGAGGGAGCCGACAAAAGGCTAACCGGTTTCCGGAAATGGATAGTTTTCTTCGTTATATCTGTAACCGTACGCGCGTATCCCTCGTTACGCGTATTCGCGCGTCGACGTCGGTTCTAAGGCAGGTGCAACGGAGTTACGATTATCTTTGCAAAACGGCGAGGAATCGAAGGTGGTTTCGTTCGTTCTCGCGAATTCGGCTCCTCGAATTCGGAGAAATATTTTCGGAGGATGCGTCAGTGTCTCGGCCTCTCGTTAAAGCGCCTTGCAATTTTTCACGGAGAAACGTAAGAAGGTGAAACGGAGCCCGAAGGCCCTTTTTCCTTTGAGTCATCGAGAGATGACGCGGTGGGACGGTAAACGAGCCTCACCTCGTTTCTGCAATGAAAAACACAACGATAACTCGCCGTTGCGCGAGCTTGCGCGTCGAGAAGCATACCTAAGTATTCGCGTCACGTTGATTTCGGGTGTAATTATTTTGAAGCGAATCGCAGCGTTAGTTGCGCGATATTCGTTAACTCCGATTCGTGAAGCTTACGTAAAGGGGGACACTCGGCAGGTGAAGATTTGACGAACCCGCAGGTGAAGAGAGAAATTTATTAACCCGCAGGGTGGCATTATGCGCTTTTATCGCCACGGTAGCGATTACGTTATTGAGCAACAATTAAGCAACGATACGTTATCGCTTTACCAACGACAATTTACCATTCTACCTAAGAAGTGATGCAGGCTATACGTTTTTTGTACGAAATGTTCAATAAAAATTCTGTTGTACCCGTAAGTACACATGTCCGTCGTATCGGTATTATAACTTTTCACCAGTAATAATTTCAATCCGCGCTCCACTCAACTCATTATTATCGTTAGAGTTGTAAAGTAAACTATTTATCGAGTGGAAAGAGTCATACGAAATTTTTACATTACAAACTGCGATCGACGCTCGTGTCAAATTAATATTTTCTTGCCAGTGTCTGACCGACATTGTCCCTATCTACTCGCTCCGGCCGACATTCCAACGAACCAGCGCTAATAATTTATTACGCGCTGGTCGATTTATCATACCGAAATATTCTTTATGCCCGTGAAACGCTACTTTATTCGCGCCGAATTCTACCCAAAAGATATTCTTCGAATCGCGTCCAGAAATAGTCGCCTCGGTAAGATGGAATGGGAGATAGTGGACAATGGTCCCCTTTGTTCTTATTTCGTATTTTACCGACTTCCACGGCGAGCATGACGGCATTGTGCATGACTAGAACGAACAATGAAAACCTCCTTCGCCGCGATTGTGCTTCCCCGATCGGTACACGCATCTCAGCTGCTTTCAGCATGAGATCGAGCAAGAAATTAGTCATCGATCGAAAGGTCATGACCGAGGCAATGAGTCAGATTCGATTTCTCGTTCGAGAAAAACGATCGGCGGTATGCAAGCGCGGGCATAAGAGGGAACAAGAGAGACGTTTGACTTCCTACTATAATACCTGACACACTATTCCTACCGACACTTCATGTATACCTATACCTACCGTGACCGGCAAATGACCGATCTTTAAAACAACTTATATTATAAATTAGTATACTACATAGAATCAAGTTAATAGCCATTTAATAGTGAATAACTGTAGTTTCTTTTGTTTAGATACAGATAACGTATATTTCAACATTTAACCCTCTAACATTTGAGTTAAGTGGCGGTGCAATAACGTATGGTGGAAATTTTAGACGAAATTTAAGGGTAACAACAATTTTTTTGAAATTATTGTCATGTATAGTTTTGTACATTTTTTGCATCGATGCCCGGAAAACGCCCCCAATTTGCGATCAGTGTTGCGGATTTTGTATGAATTAAAAAAACAACAATATCCTTAATCTGTATAAGTGTTGTGGTGGTTGGTACCAAAATCAGCAAAAAAAAAAAGAGTTTGACAAAACGACGGCACGCTAAACTTTTATTATCCATTTTTTTCCATTTTTCTGACCATTGTATGAGTTATATCTATATAAAAAAGATTATTTCGACACAATTCTGCTACCAACGTTGAATAACGGTCTACTGAAGGTGTGTGCCAAATCTCGGCATAATCGGTCAATTGGTTATCGAGATATCGTGGTCGCAGATTTGAAAAACATAGGTTCGAGAAAAATGCGTTTAAACCTTAGCTGCGTCTCGACATCCCCAGCGTATTCCTTATAAAGTTTATAACTCAAGTAATTTTACGAATATCATTAAACGATTTCCGCAGACGTATTCAGAGAAGTCTGTAGAATTATAAAACAAATTTAGAAAAGTATAGATTTTTTTAGATTTCTACACAGCGATACCAAGAAACGGTAATTTGACCGGTTGTGGTAGGAATAGTGTTAACGGACGATCTACTCGCGTCGTGGAATGGAAACAAGATTGGTCGCGTTGCATTTTTCTTCTCGTTCCCCTCTCACGATTCGTACCTCGCGGTTAACACCGATGATAATGATTTACGTCAAAGTTTTGGCATGCCGAGGAGAGGCAGGTGAGCGCGAGTGGCTAAAAAGAATGTTTCTATAAATCATGCAGCTCCGAGAGCGGCCCAATGGTGTTCGAAAATAGGTATCGTATTAATCAACTGCCGTAGAGCCGTCGAACAACGATTTTAACGACGTCGTCGGTGTATTGATATCATTCGCTCTCGTTTGAACCTTGAATACGCGTTCGGGGGACTGAGTCTTTTTTCGAATTTTACCTGCGATGTTTCCTCCCTGGAAATTATGTCACGCGTATATATCTTATGTAACATAAATAAATCGACAGGGAGGCTCGACCAAATTTTTTTCCTACACCGATGATTTTGTTTCTTTAATCGTTAAATGCATTTTCGAGGAACAATTTGTTCTGAAATAATAAATCCGGTATGTTATTAAATCGCTACACTATGCATTTAAGGATTAATTAAAAGTGCAATTTTTTTTGTTTGAATGTTTGGTGCAAAATACTTGTCTAGTTCCTCGAACCATTTTTATAAAGGAAATATAAATATGTTGCAGTTCTGCAACCATGTGCATTTAAGGGTTAAAATAGTTTATACCGTCGCTTATCGAGCGTTTTGAGTACCAGGTGAGCCGGATCGTTTCCGGTCGATTTGGAGGAATTAACGAGGAATCGTGAGAAGTGCTATCAAGTATTAAAAGTGGAACGACCGTATTACGACTTTCGATCAGCGGAAAATATCTCGAGATTTATAGAGTTATTGTGCGAACCCGCCTCGAGTCGTTAGCCCAGCGAAAAAGATTGATTGGTAGAAATGAAGGAATCAGTCCTCTCTGGCCTCTTTTAAGCGATCTCTTTATCGTCGCTCTTGCCGCAGTTCGATATTCCTCGCGTTACTTGGTTCAAAGCGTGCTCACGTTCAATTGTCATTTCATCGACTTAATGGGGGGATATACTTTAGGACGCTAAGAAATAGATAGATTTTTAGAATTTCCTTTTTCACAAAACGTGAAGCGGATCTTTCTGAAACTCTAGGGATGATGTATTGCACCCTTCAAAGGTATATATTAATTCTTTATTGAAAAATAAAAATGTTAACATAACATATTTCACGTATCAAAGTTGTGCCTCGTAACTCGAGTTGTCAACTGGCGCGCATTGTGCAGCCTTCAATTTTTGTCTAAAATAAAAAAACCAAACCTTTTGTTAATGCTTATAAAATATTCTATCCAATGATCTAACGAAATTAAAAATATACAAAATTGTATAAGTTATGGGACTTGAAATAAAAGTAAAGATTTTTCCCCCACAAATTTGACTTATTTATGCCAAAAACAACAGTTTAAACTAATTTTTTCTTAAATATCTTTAGTTACAATTGAAGGGCTGATTATAATCTAACTAAAAAACCTGGAACGGTATCGATCGGATGAATAGTTTTCTCTTTATCGTGCGCGCCAATGGGTTAGGAGGCACAACTTTGATATCTCAAACATGTTATGTTAACATTTTTATTTTTCAATAAAAAAATTAATTTATATTGCTGAAGGGTGTAACAAATCATTCCTAGAGTTTCAGAAAGAACGGTTTTATATTTCGAAAAAAAAAATTCTCAAAATTCACCTATTTCTCAGCGTACTAAAGTAGATTTTAACCATCAGGTTCCTCGGATATTTTCATTCGTATTTAAAAACTTATAAATTCTTTACATTCGTAAAACTCCATTTTTAAAGAAAAGAAATGCCCATCTTTCTCCCGCTTCGAAGCAGGAGATAGATCTATTCCCGCTGGATATCATACGAATGTCGAATGATAATAATATTTAGAACGATCATTTGCATCAAACAAACAACTGTTTGTTTATCGATTTAATCGGTTTAATGTAATACTAAATCAAATTAAATAAGAAAATATTGTTTATAAATACGTATGGTATTTCCAAGCGTCGTGCGAGAAATAAGAGCTTCGAATAATTTACATTAACGCGAGTCGATTTAAATATCAAGTTAATTAATGTAACGGAACAGTGCATTTTCGTATCAAAGTTTAATTTTCTACGTGCGGTCATCGATTGACTCTTCGTATCGATAACAATGGGGTCACGAAACGCACTTACGAGGCTCGATACCATGTATTTTCTCTCAGCGCACTTGTCCCAGTATTCTTGTGGCATTCGTCGAGATTGCACTCAAATCCCTATTATTTAACCAAGAGGCGGTTAAAACTTCAGCGTTCGCGTTAGAAAGAATTCTAACAGCTGTCTTCCCCCGTGCCTCGTGACTCTTAAACCAGGAAATCATGAAACCGAGGTAACGAAAGAATTTTATAATCAGGATACGACTAATGATAAATAGGAGTTTAATCATTGTATTGCCCCGGTGCGATATCTTTCATCCTCGATTTTCTTTGAACGGTATCTTTCATCGTTGGATTGCTTTAAATAATTTTGTTTACATCGTTATACGCGTAAGAGAATAGTAATTAGAATAAGATATTGGAAGCATCATTAATATTCCATCTAAACCAAACTTATCACGGTAAAGGAGGCACATTCCGTTGGAGCGTGATCGCAATGCTAACATATTTATGTCACTGCGAATAACAAATGTGCTGTCGTTACGCGTGTTACATACACGCATTGTCTGTAAAAGATCGAGACAGATTAGATTAGATTGGACGTAAGCAGCTTTTCCATTAGTCGGCAGCATTCTGCTATCGATTGCTAACCGTTTGATGTTTCTTCGATTGCAACAGATGCATTTTGATAGACGGGAGATGAAATTATGTTGGTACAAAACTATAGCCGCCGTTTAACGATAACGCGTCACGTACGCGTATCCAATAATTTGCAAAAGATAACACCGCGAAAGACCGAAATTTAAAAATAAACCTCCTACCAACGTTGTTATAAAATTTCGCACCTTTTTTGACGCTCATCTCTCTCTACCAGCGTCATCAACGAAAATTATAAGGTTAACGTAATTTCTAGTTAAAAAAGCAAAAACAAATGAGCGTACTTTTAGGACTACGTTTTTTAATATAACAATAAAATATTCTAATATCATTTTTATACAATTATATAATATCAATTCTTGTATTTATATTTTGTAATTATATAAAATTTAATTTTATATAATTTAATATACTTACGTAAAATTTAATTTAATATAATGTTGTATAATAATATAAAAAATTTAATAAAACATTCTGTTCTCTGTATTAAACATTTGTTCAATATAAAAAGATTGTCACCCGACATTTTGACCAGTTTTTGACTGAATCGGTTTACGAGGCAAGTCCAACACAATTTTCATTCAACCTCGGTCGGATTTGGCCTCGTATCAGTGATGGATAAGGGAGGGATGGGAAGGAGGTAGGGGAAGGAGAGTACAGTCCGTGATAAACCGAAGGTGGACACTGTCAGGTCATTCCTGAGTAGTAGCCGCAGGTGGTTCGATTGTCCGGTCTTTCGATATATACATTATATAAAAAAAAAGTGTCCCAAAATCGGATATCAGTGTGGTGGTTCAAAGAAGAAAATTTTCTCGTGAAGCCTTAAAAGTGATGACACTTTCTCCCTACTCCCTTCGATAAAACGAAAAATAATGTCAAATGCAGCAAACTGACGCGACACTGAATTATTCTTGCACCTGGTGAACCGTCAGTTCCTTCTTCAAATTTTAATGCTTCCGCGTGATATCTATTATCGTGCCAATTCATCGGTAACATAATTCTGGAGAATCGTTCGTGCATCGTAAAATTCTTCAAAAGCAAATGGTGCGCTTCATTCATAATTCATGATCCGCGATAAAAAAAAATGATGTGCCGTGAGCAAGAACAAACAGTGTACGAAAAATTTCATCGTTGCGGGTGTTCTGTTTTTTTTTCGTTCGGCGTGCGCTTTTCTCTCTCTCGTGACTTTGCTCTAAACGTTTCGTGTTACACTTCTTGCTGATCCCGCGAAAGAGAGAAATAATCGATAGGATCGCCGATATTAACGAATAAATATGTTTGCGGAAGAAAGAAGGCCGTAAGCGATCTTATTTATCTCGGACAATAGTACGACGTGGAATTTCCTGATAAATGATTCGAATCGAAGTGTTTCTTTTTTCTTCGTGGAACGTGACATTCGGATAATCTCGCGTTGATAAGGATTAATCGAACTATGGTCATTAGTCGATTAACGAGTGGACGTAGAAAAATTTCTTTCGCAATTTAAATGTGGCTCTTAAATTTTTTATTTATTTAATGTATTCAATCGTTCGACGAGAACGCGTTTAAAGTGTGCACCGAAGATTAAAGAAATCATCCGCAATCCTTGACAGTCCACGAAATGACAATGACCGAGATTACTTGTTTACGTTTATGGAATTTTAACTACCGTCTGATTAATCAATGCAGTTTTTGGAGACCTCGCGCGCGACGGCCTTGAAAACTTTTCTTTCCTCGACGCACGACACGCGCAATGCTAAATACATATTTCGAATAGCTAAACCGTTCCGATATACGTTGGGAAGAATTATTATTTCTGCAAATTCTGTTCGGGTTTGAAGAAGTATATTCGCGCGTACGCGAAGACGATCGAATACCTAATCAATGCGATAAAAAAGAAATCGCGCGTACAATTCCTGGCAGTATCACGCGCCTATCTTTATCAAGAGTTATGCAATTGTTGGGTGTATCTCACCGTTCGTGAAGTTGGGTAACGCGTGGAAAAGAAATCCATTTCGAGACAGATATATTAATAATGTCCGGTGCTTCGAAATTCTGAAATAATGATAGATTTTTTTTTAACAATCGAATTTTAGATAAACCAAACACTCGAATCTCAAATCGGATAGCACGAGATCACGATTTTATTAAACTGACGAAAAATTTGGATAAACAATTGTCTTTGGACCCGGATCGAGATGAGAATTTTTTCGTATTAGAAAATGAAAGATTCCGGGTTTAAATCTAGATCGGCCTTCCACGTATTTCGTATCTTATCGCGCGATCTAGCGTTAGATTAAAATTATGACAATCACCAGGTGCAGGAGTACCAGTGCCACCTCCGTGCTGTAATGATAATGACGCGTAATTAATATAGTTCTGGTGCTATTAGTTTAACGCTAGTTGGATTTCATATTTAGGCGATAAAAGCGGCAGTTCACGATGGGGTAAGTGTGCTAGTGATTTTCACTTATTCCTAATCAACATTTTTAATCGAATCGATAAGGATAAATGCAAGGTTCGGTAAGTTCATTAAAAAACTTTTAATCGAAGAAAGAGAATGTCGGCTTTTGGGTGATTGCTATTATACGACGATACATTAAAATATAAAGAGGAGGCGGTCAAAACAATTTTAGTACCGTACAATGAAGTCAAGAAACTAAAAATTTTCTATTACATTTATTCAACGACTATTTATCGATCGCTTACTGTCTATTTACGTCTACGAGCCAGTACTCTCGATTACTTCGATATCTAATCTGAAGCTTTATCATTCGCGAGGTAGCTGGGCCAAGTTTCGTCCTGACGAATTCATTCAATTTAGCGAACAATGCTTTTTTCAACAAAAAAAAACAACTAGTCACTATGGATCTATCACAAACCATCGCTCCTATAACAAAAAAAAGTAACAATTATGCACTCCATAAACTGTTCTTTTACCCATCATATTACAATACACTAAGATCATAAAACATAATTAATCCATAATAGTTAGTAATTAATTCATATTAGTTCATAATTGAAAAAAATATTTTAATTATCGTATTAGATACTAAATATAGTATTATTAGGTATTTTTAATATTCTCATTCGGGTTCTCGTTACTCGTTAAATGACATCGTAATGCAAGCTTAAATATGGTTAAAACTATTTCCTGTCAAATTAATTCACAAGTCGCATAACGATCGCCCCGCCGAGCGTATTAGCGTTAATCGAGGTGGATTTTCACTCGAGCACCGACTTTCGTTTCGCGGAAATCTGTTATCGATGTAACATTGTTATCGATACCGCGCGAAAATACCGTCAATATTCCTTCTCGCCTGACGCTCGATACTTAATATGAGAAAGTGTCCTGCAAAGTGAAAGAGGCGTATTGTACGACCACTGGAATCGAAATCAACACCCGGGTGGCGAAGAACTTGCTCGGCACTTGACGCGATCGGTATCAATTTTCCGCGTGCGGTCGCATCGCTGCACGAACTACGAAGACACCGAGTTTACACACCGGTGACGAGTGAATCGAAAAATCGCTTGGACGCGCAAAGCGGAACGGCTTTCGTTGCAATTTTCGCTGCGTCTATTCTTCGCTGGTATTGAGCGATACTTTCAGTGGCGAAGTTGAAAGAACGTCGGAACTCGAACGTTGAATTTATTATCTTGGGGTTGAAAAAAAGGGTTAAGAGAACAAGTTTTTTGTTAAATAAGTAGACTGATATTTTTCTATTCTCGAAAGTGTTTATTTCACTCTTTTAGGTGATACGCTTGTATATTTTACGCAATCGCAATTTTTACTTTTCGGAGTAAAATATTCCAACGTATTATGATAAAAGGCAGAATTGGTATCTGTTAATTTTCAACAATTTTAATAACATTTTGTCTATGTTTTCTTTTGGCAGTAAATTTTATTGCAAATTCGTCTCGCTTTCTAGCATTTTCAATACCGAAGATTTTCTATTAACCCAACGGTGATTGAAAATAATTCATATAAAATTGACGTTCACAGAAAAAACTCACGTTGATAATGATTCGAGCACATTGAGTGTGTCGGAAGTCTCAAATTCGGACTAACTATTCCGGAATAATAATGTGAATCGGAACGATGTTAATTCGAAAACGATCAAGATATGCGTTTCACTGTTTATCATTAAATTGACGAATGACACATTCCTCTTGTACGATAATTGCAGAAAGGAGAGCACGGTATCCGACACTGGGGGTGCTGTGAGCGATTCCGGCAAAAGACCGGAAATTCGTAGCCCCGAGCGGAAATTACCCAGGAACATGGAGCGTGGTTTGCACGAACGCGATCGGGTCGGTGTTCAGGATTTCGTGCTCCTCGAGGACTTCCAAAGCGAGGAATCCTTCATCGATAATCTGCGAAAGCGATTCAAGGAAGACCTTATTTACGTGAGTCAACCGTCGATCTTCCTTTCGTTCGATCCTTCCAAAAGTAATAACAATTTCGTTATTCGTGAAAATTTCCATTCTGAAATTATTTTCGTTTAATACGCTCATCGACGATCTCGATCGATATTCCGTTATCGAGATCGTCAAAACGAGACTGGCTGGAAGGAAACCATAAATATTTTCGTAAATACACGAGACAGATTGAAATTAAAAAAATATTAGCTCTCCGTCGCGGCGCTTGCAATTGACCTGTGTATTTCTTATTGTGAATCCTTTCAGGATGAGATTACGATAGTTCTCATAATACAAATATTTTTATTAAAAAGATAAATGTTACATATATTGCTTTAAATAACACTTTCTGTTAATATATTTTGATAGTTAAAATACTGGACATAGAATATTATCACTTTTTTAAGTACCTACATAAAGTTTTGAGAGTTTAATACGTTAGTGTATGGATTTTAATTAATTAAATAGATTGACACGTTCAATGTCCGTGCTGTATTACCTCCGTGTTTGTAATGGCACACGTGACAAACACCGTATTCTTACCGGCGTTGAACGTGTTAAGTAAATAACTATCGTGAATAATTATAGAAATCCATAGAGTATTATTTTCATCTTATCCATTTTTACCTGCTGGTTATTCCATTCTCAGTTATGTCGAAAGTTCACTTGCTAATTCAATTATCTGTACTTAAGACGGGTATTAAGGGGTCCGTACTTGGATAATTCGATTAACAAATTAAGCGATGGTTATCCGACGCTCGGAGATTTCGAAAACAGTTATTCCGAGACATAATGTGTTTCACGAATGATCGTTTCTTACAGACTTACATCGGTCAGGTACTCGTATCCGTCAACCCATACAAGAGACTACCGATTTACAATCAAGAAACGATTCAATACTACCACAAGAGGAACTTCTTCGAGGCTCCGCCGCACATGTAAGAAACAATCGTACTAAAGAAGTTAATTTGCAACACCTCTTTGACAATGAATTCGTTAAAGGTTTCTTCTTTCAGTTTCGCTCTCGCGGACACCGCTTACCAATCCCTCTTGAAGGAAAATCGCGATCAATGTATTCTGATCTCAGGTACGAACTAAAAGGTACGATTCGGACGAGAGGTTGAGAACGAAAATATTATAGCTTGTGTGTTTCTCGCCACAGGGGAATCCGGCTCGGGGAAGACCGAGGCTTCGAAGAAGGTTTTGGAATTTATCGCTGCCGCAACTGGGCACAAAAAACAGGTGGAGGAAGTGAACGACAAATTGATCGGCAGTAATCCTGTATTGGAAGCTTTTGGAAACGCGAAAACCAATCGCAATGACAATTCTTCGCGCTTTGGGAAATACATGGATATACAATTCAATTTCCAGGTATAAATAGAAAAAACCCGAGCTGGTATATTTATTTATTCCTTCGTATGACGTAATTCATTTACGAGACGCGTGAAGTATCTTTTTATTTTTGATATATTAATTAACATACGGGGAACTTTCAAAGCGAGTTTTATATAGATTTGTGTTATTAAAGTACAGTTATTAATATGTTGAAAATGAAGAATACTGCACGTGTGTATAAAATTTGGATACTACGATCATCGTATGATTTTTGATACAGGGAGATCCAATCGGTGGTAACATTCTGAATTATTTGCTGGAGAAATCTCGAGTGGTCCACCAATACCCGGGCGAGAGGAACTTTCATATTTTTTATCAATTGTTAGCCGGGGCCAGCGAGGACACATTGCGGAAGTTGTTCCTCAAAACAAATTTGGACACGTATTATTATCTGAGCAATGGAGTAAGATTTTCTATTTTAAACCTTTTGTGCTAAATTTGACTATTTTATGGTGAAACAATATTGCCCTAATATGTTTTTAAACGAGCTTTATATCTGTACTATGCCTGAGAGAGGGGGTGGGGAGCGAGAGGAATTGGTCAAATCATTAAATTAGAACTTCTAGCTAAACAACACGATGTCCTACAATGTACAAGGTGTCAATCGAAAGGAAAAACTTTAAAGAATCCGGGGACGGTCCGATTTCGACCGGACAACGTCCAGAATTGGACGAATAGCTCATATTTGTGCGACGACCGCCTGATGGGCGGCCATCATGAAATCTCGCCGCGATCGAAAAGTGACGGGTTCAAGTTTACCGTGAAATTGTGTTATTGTAGAGTGATTGATCCCTGGATTGAGGACCATCCTCAACATTTTTGGACTTTTATCTTTCGTTTAATTGTTAGACTTTGTGCAGAGCGAGATCTTGTTTCATTTATATCGAAGTTCCAATTCAGAAAACGCTTGTTTTTCAGTATTATCCTCGCTTCTGACGTCACAGATGTAAAGTCCGTAAAAAACGTTAGAAACATTAGCGAAATTATTTATCCGGCGAATTTTAGACGAAAGGCGCGGTAGACAGCATCGACGATGCCAGCCAGTACAACGACGTCATTAAAGCCATGAAGACTATGGAAATGACTGATCAAGAGCAGGATGATCTATTCGCGATAGTCGCGTCGGTTTTGCATATGGGGAACGTGGGATTCACGGAAGAGGATGGAGTGGCAAAAATTTTGAAACCCGCCTCCGTCGATGCAATTTCTACGGTAAGTTAAAGTAAAACAAATCATACCCTAGGAGGAATGAATATTAGAACCCATTGGAAGTAATTTTTCAGAAATTAAAAGCTTGAACGCTTCGTCAAACGAAAAATATTGGGATAGATTGTTTGAAATTAATTCTCTTTTGTAATATAATTCAAATATATTATTGCGCTGGATTGGTTAAATTTATTTTGTTTTTAACTACGCCTGTACATTTGAAGAATCTGCGATCACTCTCCCACAGGATCATGCCCATAGTTAGCGTTGAGTTCTAATTGATCGACGGGACAATGTAATTCTTATTTACACAGTTACTGGGCTGCGACGTGACACAATTGGCGAAAGCTTTTACTCATCGGACTATAGATGCTCGCGGCGACGTTGTAGCTTCCCCGTTGAACAGAGAACTCGCAATTTATGCACGGGACGCTCTAGCAAAAGCTGTCTACGATAGATTATTCACATGGCTTGTAACAAGATTGAATAAATCACTCCAACCGCTTAACAATCCGGGACGTAAAATGGTCATAGGGATTCTCGATATTTACGGCTTTGAAATCTTCCAAAAGAACAGGTGCGATATATTTTTCATCGAATTCACAATTTAATTCCAATAAACCTTACGTCAGAATAACGAATATTGTTTTTTGACAGTTTCGAACAATTCTGCATTAACTTCTGCAATGAGAAGCTGCAACAACTATTTATTCAATTGACTTTGAAGTCGGAACAAGAGGAATATTTAAGGGAAGGAATAGCGTGGGAGAATATTCAATATTTCAATAATAAAGTGATCTGTGATCTGATCGAAGAGAAATATAAAGGTGGTTTGATTATATTTATATCTTAAACGTGTCTCGCTCTGGAGTTTGCTTATTATGGTTTATTACTACTTGTTCTTTTCTACAAAGGAATGATATCCCTGTTGGACGAGGAATGTCTTCGCCCTGGAGACCCCACGGATTTAAGTTTTCTGGAAAAACTCAACGTAAACTTAAACAATCATCCTCATTATATAAGTCACATGAAAGCGGACTTGCAAACGCAGAAAATTATGGGACGAGATGTAAGAATAGAATCATTTAATTTACCTCGCGTACACAAGTCCCCGTTTTGTCCTTAACGACGTAATTTTACATTTCAGGAGTTCAGATTAATACATTACGCGGGCGATGTGACGTACAACGTACGCGGATTCCTTGAAAAAAATAACGACCTACTGTTCCGAGATCTGCGAGAAGTAATGTCGCATACAACGAATTCGATCACGAAGGTATTTTCGCGAATATATTTACAGTGTAATTTTATGACAAAGCTCCTTAGCTAATGAGAAGCATTGATTTATGTAGACTGTCTTCGATGTAAAAGACTTGACGAGCAGAAAACGACCGGAAACCGCCATCACTCAATTTAAAAATAGTTTGAATAATCTAGTTGACATCCTGATGGGAAAGGAACCCTCTTACATCCGCTGTATAAAGCCTAACGACTTCAAGATGTCTCGTAAGAATGATTTATCGTATCGCGAGTGTTGGTCACAAAAAAGCAACAGGTATTCAATTTAAAAACTCTGCGCTATTTTAGATCAATTCAATGAAAAAATTGTGCTGCATCAAGTAAAGTATCTCGGTCTTATGGAAAATCTACGAGTCCGGCGGGCTGGTTTTGCGTATAGAAGACCCTACGAACAATTTTTGCAACGTTATAAATCTCTTTGTCCATTAACGTGGCCACATTATTACGGATCTGCTAAAGACGGCGTACAAGCTCTGGTTTGCCATCTTGGATACGAGCGTGACGATTATAGGATGGGCAAGTAAGTATTTCAAAATTATTCGTGCACCTTTCTTAGAAAACCAAAATATCGATGTATCCAAAAGTGCACGTAAGGGGGTAAATTTTCATTGACAAATATAACAGACACGGGATTGTCTTGTAGCACAAAACTATTCATCCGATTCCCGAAGACTTTATTCGACACGGAAGACGCCTTTCAAAATAAGAAACATGACATCGCTGCTATTATCCAGAGTAAGTGGAAGTGTATATTAGCGAGACGAAGGTTCTTGAAAATGAAAGAAGCAGCGATCGTTTTTCAAAAGAATATTCGAAGGTGGCGCGCGAAACGCGAGGCTATGAGAAGAAAAAGAGCAGCGATCACAATTCGCAGGTACGTTAGATCGAAGGATTAGTATCGACGCTTCTTATGGAGGATCAGTAGTGCCCAGTAATGCCCAATGTTTTTACCCGGTTTTTCGAGCTTTACATATTTGTGACGTCAGAAGCGAGGAAAAGGCTGAAAAATAAGCGTTTTCTGGTGAGAAAGAGCCGGCTAAATAAAACAATATTTCGCTTGGCACAAGATGTGAAAGCCAAAAGTCCAAAGATTTACGGATGCTATCCCAATCCACAGATCAATCACTCCACAGTAACACAATTTCACTGCAAAATTGAACCTGTCATTGATCACGACAGAGATTTCATAATGGCCGCCGATCAGGTGGCCGCCGCACATTTCTGAGCTGTCGCCAATTCTGGACGTTGTCCGGCCGGAATCGATAGCTTCCGTAAATCTTTGAACTTTCCACTTCGGATTGACACCCTGGATACCGTAGGGCGTTGTGTCGTTTAGCCGACTCTTTCTCTCCAGGATTTGGTAAATTTCTCTCTCCTCGCTTTTTCTTGCGGAGTTCTCTGCTCTCTCTCCCTACCCCAAACATAGTACAGACCTAAAGCCCGTTTAAAAATTATTCCAATTCCGGATGGGACTACTGATCCCACTTACGTTCTTTTCGAATTCACGTTCAAATTTTTTTTATTTCACGTAGGTTTATCGAAGGATTTATCACTCGAAATGGACAGCCTACCGACGTTAACAAGGCATTCATCGAACTAGCGAAGTCGCAATGGCTAATAAGGCTCTCTAAAATGCTCCCACCCGGTATCTTAAATAATACTTGGCCGCCGTGTCCAGTCTCTTGTAGAGAAGTAAGAATATCTTTTATCCACGTGAATTATTGTTAGTAAAAAGATTCGATCCTTGTATCACAAATATATTTTCCTAGGCTTCCGAGCACTTGCGCGTAATGCACAAACGGTGGAAAGCACGAAATTATAGAAAAGCTTTGACGAAAGAAGAGAAGGAACACTTCGAATTGAAAATTCTTGCAGAGTCCGTGTTTAAAGACAGAAAGAAATCGTACGCCAAAAGTTTAGGTCCAAAATTCCAATGCGACCGTCTCGGTGAAGAACACAATGCGCTAAAACAAAGTTTTGTCAGCAATATACTACCCAGAGGTGAAACGATTAAGGTAAAATAAATTCTTCGCTCAGTATAATTGATCTTTGCACTATTATTCAAATTACAGTAATCAAAGAGAGTTTATGCATTATGTTACTTTACTACGAGTTTTAGTGATATTATACTTCTTTTAGTACGCTACTCCTGTGATCAAATACGATCGGCATGGTTACAAACCCCGTGAAAGGGTACTTATTTTGACGGAAAATGCAGTCTACATTTTAGATACTTTGAAAACATTTAAGCTCAAACATCGTCTGCCTTATAAATCAATCGACGAATTGGTCGTTACTGGGGAATCTGATAATTTGCTGATTGTCAGGATACCACCCGAATTAAAGAAAGACAAGGTTTGTTATACAAACTCGTAATTTACCGTGAACACACCGATTTTATAATAAGTGATTTGTATATCATGTAGGGTGATTTAATATTGGAAGTACCACATATTATAGAAGCACTAACGAAAGCAATCGACATCACTAACAATCCAAAAATCCTCAAGATCGTTAATACCGAGTCGTAAGTACAGGCGGGAGCACATAAACTCCTTGTGATAATGATAATAATGAGAACCTCGCTAGTCTAAATGTTATGTTTATGTCATTTACTATATTTCAGCGTTTCACACAAACTAGTCAGTGGTAAAGAAGGTGTTATTGAATTTACAACTGGAACCACACCAGCCATCAGTAAAAACAGACAAAGTGGACATTTGTTAGTGGTAAATAATATAAACTTGTAATAATACATCAAACATATTGGAGTATCCAATCTGTGCTGGAAACAATACCACGTGCAGATCGATCACAATATTTTTTGCACCGAACTGTTTGAAGACACAGCGTGTTCTTTGCGTTATAGGTTGCATCGCCCTAACATCTGAAGAGGAAAGTTTGAAAAATACAAGTAACTATGTACTTATAGGAAAGTGTTCAGCCTGGAAAGTACGATACCTACAGCAGCCTTAATCGATGTGATCTAGAGTGATGAAACAGACTATTAAGAAGAGATAATATATTAAAGATTAGTACATTTATTAAATCACGCTCGCGGTTTTGTACCTTATCGTATGTCAGTAATGTAAAATATTCCTGTGAACTGATGTTTATTTTTATAATAAGTCAATTAACAGCATACTTAGCGATCAAAGGTAATCTGAAAGAAGCGATATAGGTTCTCTTGGAAATGACTATCGACTTATCGCACAAAACAATAATTTATTACCGAATATTGTGCAGGTGCAGTGACAAGGTGGTTCCAATATTTTTCATCAATTTACATAGAATGAATCATAGTGCCATTGACAATGTTACATACCCAGAATACTATTATTAGATTTTATAATAATTAGAAATTTAGTTTTATTGATATGCACAAAGGAAAGTCCTCATGTTATGTTGCAAAGCATTCAAAAATGTTATGTTCTGTGCGTCAATTATCATTTTTCTGAGATAAAATTCTGGGTATGGGCAGGGGTGCAATGTCTCCAGCATACAGAAATGGAAACATGCATCTCTTTCTTCCCTTATATTGATAGACTACCGTTTATCGAACGATGGGATAATACAACTTCCAGTACCAACGGCATAATATTATTATGTATAAAACCTACATAATTTACTGGTGATACTTGTTCCAAATAAAATAATATTTAGTTGTAAAACAAACTGCATTTGTCACTGTTTTTTTATGAACAAGAATATACAAAAACATATACAAGTCTTTAGTTTACCAAATTAATAAACTGAAAGAAAAATACATTTTTTTTAATTACATCACCATGCTTCATTATTTCTTCTGCGAGGTAGAAGGTTCTTTTTTAGTGAGGGATTTCTTTCCTTCTAATGCCTTTTCTCGTAATTCTTCTTCCATCGCTTTGTTAACTGTCCTTGTGATGATTTGCTTTAACTTGTGCGTTTCTTCGATTTTCTTCTTCTTGGGCTGAATTGGTGCGTCTATAAAAGAGGCAGAGGTTGATTCAATACATTAATATTAAGCTTGCAAATATAAATTATATGAAAGATTTGTACTACAATAGCTTTCAATCATACCACATTTGATAGGACAAAAAATTATTGAGAACGGCTATTTTTATTTTACTCACTGTTACGTCGTTGTGCAGCAGGACCCTTTTTAGTTTTATTTGCTTTTGCCTTTGCCGCTGCTGGCAATTTGCTTTTTACTTTCAACTTTCCTTGCGCCATTGTTGAAACGATTTTTGAAAAATTAACGAGAGCACGTGTATTTCGATTCTCGATCAAAATATAACCTCACTTATCTTTAACTATTTAAACTGATATCCTGATATCTCTAACACAAATTATATAAACACTTGTATTTCACTAGCGAAATGTCAATCTGCGGTTGTTGCGTATTACAAAAAAATACACTAGGAATAATGATAAAGAAAGAACTTTTATCAATTGGAAAAACTGTTAAGTACAAACTAACTTATTATCCATTGAAATTAGAGGTGGGCAAAGAAACATCGATGTTTTTGTTCGATACATCGATGTTTTTGTTCGATACATCGATGTTTTCCATCGACTGTCAGTCTACAATGTATCGAAAGAAATTTCGATGTTTTTGCCGGATGATCGATGTCTTTATTAAAAATTTGAAATATAAAATTCTAATTTTAATTTTCATTATTGTCACAGAGAAGTGACAAAAGAGGTTCTGTATTTATGATACAAAAGCGGTAAATATTGCAAACTTCTGTCACTTCCTTGTGCACTGTCTTCTTCGTAACATGCGTTTTATCCGGTCAAGTACGTGTGAGTACGTGCGTGATCAGTAAGAATGTGGCGTGTGTATGTTTGGATGCATTGAATATTAGTTTGGTTCAACTTACAATTAGTGTTGATACATAGATGGCGTGCAAAATAGTGACACGATCCGACAAGAGGGGAGTGTCATCCCCCTAGATGAAATCAAGAATAATCGGGATTGTTCCAGGCAAACACGATGAAAATACGTAGTGCCAGGCGAACGTCTGACGGTCGAGACTCGAGGTGGATCGAAGATCCGATCTCTAAAATATTGGATCAATTTAAAAAAAATCGACCTATAGAAATCGATTCAAATAACCGATATGGCAATCCAAAATATCGATCTTATGAAAGGTCGATTCAGATCGCCCATCACTTTTCTAACATTGCGCGATTGACATACTCTCGACTTATCGAAAGCAGTATTGCCACACGAGAACTTCGAAACCCGCCGATTATGAAGGTAAAGAAAACTGAATATATTTCGAGGATATTATATTCTGTTGAGTGGAACCTTTTAAGATACAGCAGATTCTATACGCGCGTCTCACGTTTAACTGTGGGAATATTAATCCAACTGTTTGAGGAATATATTAAAATTGCATACACGTTCCGTACAGTTTGTAACATCTTCAACGGTTTGCCGTCCGTTATCACAATAACAGCACTTGCGTTTCGCAATTCATTATTTATTTTTTGCCCGTCGATTATTTGTCAAGGAGACTGGTCAGCAGTGAAAATGGCACTTTCCAAGCCAAGAGATCTAATTTTTCAGCTCACCGCGGCTTACTTCGAACGGCTATACACTGATCCAGTGAAAACCAAAGCAATCACCAGGTATCATTTTGAATCTACACATACCGATGTTCCATTTACGAAAATCTTGATTGTAAAGTTGTTTTTCTTGGTACACGAATTATACTTTGCTACTGTACTTATTTGCAGTTGCATCATCGCCAGCCTTGGGAACTTTTTATCGCAAAAGATTTCCGGCGCAAATCGCATCAATCAGGACAGTTTACTCGCTTTTGCCCTTTTCGGGTAAACTTCATTTTTACGTTCTTTTAAAACTGTTCATCATTTCTTGGAGAGTACCTTTTTATTCCAATGCACGATATTATTCCAGGTTAATGTTCGGAGGACCTGTGCCGCATTACTTTTATTTGCATGTGCATCGATTAGTGAAAACCCCTCTTATGCTCCTATTGGTAGAAAGATGTGCCTATATGCCATGTTTTCAAGCGTTAGCTCTGTACATGTTAGCTTTGTTCGAGGTACCATTTCAGATACGCTTTCGTTGTCTTTATGCGACTCCAAATTACAGTTTCTTATTTCTAGGGCAAAACGCACGACGATGCTTATAAACAAATGAGGATACTGTATTGGCCTGTGCTGTCCGCTAATCTCAAATATCTGACGTTACTGCAGTTCATTAACTTGAAATACGTTCCACCACTGGTACAATTACTTGTTTGTTATCCGTGCACAGAGTATTATTACTTTGAGTTCACAGTTTTAGCACTGTCTTCTGTTCGGTGCAGTTAACAGTGCGCTCGATGTTTAGAAAATAGGTCATTTAGTCATAGATACTTAATAACACATTTATTAATCTCATTTCAGTTACGTGTATTAGTGGTTAATTTGATCGGTTTCTTCTGGTCCATATACCTTGCACAGCAACGAGCGAAGTCTGCAAAAACCAAGGGGGCAAGGAAATAACTTATTAATTACAAATAGGCCTGATACCATTGTTGTCAAACTTAAAGCAATACGACCGTTATAAATGTTGATTGTAATTGTTAAAGGGAACATATATTTTTTATGATAGTTATATATCTGATTAAATATCTATGCTCGGAAAGACGTGCCTTAGAAATAATGAATCTTTGGGGACCAAATAAAAGAGAAATTTGTGTAATATTAAGAAGTGTAACAGAAGTGTATAGGAGATTTTAATAAGTTTATAAAGAGTTTTTTATGTACGTATAAGTGGTTGCTGACCTATCTAGGTTACTTGGCTAATATTAGAATTTCGGCTGAAAAAAATGTAAAAATCATTTAAGCTTTTCGATTTAATCACACAACAACAATACAGAGTATATTACAGATATAAGTGGAATTTCTTCCATTTCAACGACGGTAACATTCGATGACTGTAAATTATGAGTAATAAATATTAAAGTCAAAAGCCATGGTGGGCAAAATTTAACAAGTTTTATTTCTCCATGCATCGTATAAATCAATAACTCCATTAAAATATGTGACCTTGTAAAAATTTCTGTTTAAACGACTGAATGAATCTATCGGATTTTTCTTCATATTAACTGTATTGAAAAGGGGGATCTCATGATTAAAAGATCGTATGTACATATTTATGTTTCAATTAGTTTCAAAGATATGCATCAACGAGAGACACTTTGACGTCGAGTCTTCTTGCGACACCATAGCGATTGACAAAACCTTTTCGATAAAACTGAATCAGTCGTTATGCAAGAGCTAGCACTACGTAGTTTCCCTTTTACTAATAAACAACGTAGACTTTCCAGATATGATTTTTTAACCCTATACATATATCTTCAAGACTTAACTTTGAATAATCGAGTCTAATCTAATTATGTCTTTTGGTACGCTGCCTGGCCTAACGACCAAGAAATAATGTTGTTGACTAGCATTCCGATAAATTGAGTATTGCGAGTAAAAGAAACGTTCAACGTGACTTTCATTACATTTTTTTTCTCTGCCTTAAGAGTTGACTAGTGACTAGAAGGCTGAGCTATAAATGAATAAATAAGACAATAAATAAAATAATAAATAAATAAATAAATAGATAGTTAAGTACTAAGCGTGTAAATGAGAATACAATTCTTGAATATCGAGTACGTTGGACAAAAAGCAAATGACCAGAGTGCTAGGATTCGTTACGCACAGTTAATATCCTATTTACAAAAGGAACGTGTGTAGAACATTGCACTAAAGTATCAATTAATAATCCCTTGAGAAATTGGTCGATCAACTTGAAGGACGCTACACTGCTTAATCATTAATGGAATGTCTAAAATTTGACTAGCTTGTGTTTGTATAACAAACAATTACATGATTAAATAATCACGCAGACGTAGAACTACTAAAGTAGTTTTTCTTTCAATTAACTTTCTTAAATAATAGACAAACTATTAAATTAATATTAAAATTGCCTTCTTATTGCTTAAGTGTTCGGATTTACGTAAGTTGGCGAAGAGCGCAGTTATAAAGACTGAAAATCCACAAAGCTGTGACATAACGCAGAACTTGCGATATTATCTCTTTCAATAATGTTTGCTTTATAAAAATGTTGTCAAGACATTATTATTCCTATTATTAAAATATCTTCTTTGGTTACTCCTGCACGCGCATCATTTAAAATCTTCTATAAATGCTCGAAATGAAAAAGCTTTTCTAAAACTAACTTAGATACAGCATCGGTTATTCTTTTCCTGAACTTGTTTCATCGAAATAGAAATAATCGCGTCAAATAAAGTGGAACAGTAGTATGAAGATATCGGCATCGAAATCATAGTTGATTTAGTGCTTGATCAAAGAACACAGCTGATCGTAGAACCGATGCAATTACTCGATCAAAATCGTCTGGCTTGAACGATACACTTACTAATACTGAAGCTAATGGTGTTCTGGTAACATCACCATCAATGAGTATTATTAAAGTCATGAGATCAGAGGAGTAAATGCATATTAAGAATTTACAGAGACTTAAAAACTATGTACCAAACTTAGAATGGCGTTTCTCTTGCATGTTAAAACTATAATTCTGACTGCTTCGGAGAAAAAATCTTTTGTATGAAGAAATGCGTATCACATGATTATTAAACGTTATAAATTGCAATGCATAACGAAAGATAGTTAGAAAAAAGCATCGAAAGACCTTTCCTACAATCCGCACCATTCCAAATCTGAGACATAAAGGAACGTCAACGACTTCAGGGATTTGTTTGATCACTTCACCGCGTGTACGATGGACTCCGACTCGGGGTACAACTCGAACGATGACTCGGACTTGACCAATTACTGTGTCTGCTGCTATCCGAGCTACTCGGTGACGAGGGTGGCGTCGGAGTAGGTCGGTGATATGGAATTGGTCGCTTCCTGGCGCTAAAATTAATCACCGTCAGTAATCTGGCAGAGTAAGTATATATTTTTCCCTATCGTAATCAAGAAACAAGTTTGGGAACTTCTATATTGTGCACGGGCGAGTTAACTGCGATTAATTCCATCTCGTTAATTAAACGTATCACTAGTCTGTAATTAGTAGTTACGTTAGAATGTATGGGCTAATTAAGAGTTATTATCATTATTATATTATTATTAATTTAATGCTATTGTAATTTAATTCATAAGTAGCGTGCAAAATAAACCATGCATTACAACAAATAGAACGTGCAAAATGAAAAACGTGTCACTTACCTTACCATGAAATACTTTATCGTGGAAGGCAGTGGGATAAAAAAAGATACTCGCAAAACAGAACAAAAAGGTTTAACTAAAAAAACAGGCTTGCCTTGCAGTAGTAAATACACTTTTATTTGTGACTGACATAAAGTAAAAGAGAATCTCTACTGTAAATATTTAATTTACAATAATTTATGAGGAAAGTACACTCATGCTACATCTACATAATGTCCGTAGATCGTTGATAAGCAATTAGATACAAAGGAGGAGAAAAAAACGAAAGAAAAATCATACAAATGAAAGTATGCTTGATCGACTTAATAACGAAGTTTATAAATCCGGGAGGAGAAATCGCGTTAGTCTATGAACAAAAAAAATAGTACCGTGTAACGAGTTCGCTGTTCGAAAGCATTGATTACAAGGTAGACATTTTTCCATAGCGTCTAAGATAGTACCTTAAAACATTATAGCGGTTATAATGATATAGTAGCGTATACTCGCGGAGTTATAATAAACGGCACGCGCTGTTACACTTATACGTTAATTATTAAACTAATCCTGACGTAACAAGTATCCGTTTTTCGTTTTAGCTAGATCGGTTTGTACGAAAAAGAAAGAGAAATTCGATATGTACTGTATCTACTACTATGTCAACTGTAGGAAAGTAATAGAAACGTCTGTGCGAAGCCGTAACTTTATCTTCTATGCCTGTCCCTCGATCTGTCCCTGTAGGACACAACAAACACAAAATGGTATTAGATTAATCCAAATTATAGATCTCTCTTTTTTTATATTAACTTATAAAGGTCATAGATTTATTGATATGGCTATTTTAGATTTCTTTCATTTCTCGAATAACTTTCCATGAGTTTACGTGGAGGATACACCGTGACGGAGAAAATCAAATCAAAATGTAAAGGAAAATAACCGAGAAAAAAAAATTAACATCTCTACGTCTGATGCAGTGGGCTTACAAATTTAGCGTGGTGCATCATAAAGTCTGCTACTACGATATCATAACTACTTGGTTATGCTACCTACCTTGTGATACGACGTCTATCTAGAAAACTAGGCGAACCGTGTCGTCGAGGTATCGACGGAGAACGAGATCTGCTAGAAGCTGAACTGCTGGAAGTTGAGCGGGAGGATCTACTAGAAACACTGCTGGACGATCGCGACGAGCTAGAGAAACTTCTACGACTGTGCCTTGTCGAACTATATGCAAGAAAAATAAATGCATCGCATTAAAATATTTCGTTACTATTGATTCTCTCAATTGTTAGTATTTGTTATACACGTCTTATACAAATTACGTCTGAACGAAAAGAGAATAGAGGAATTTAATGATGTTCTACTCACCTCAAAGAAGTACGCGAGCTGCTTCTGCTGTGACTCCTCTTCTCTTTCTCTCGGGATACTCGAGATGCAGATCTGGAACGGCTCCGTGACTTTTTCGACAATGATCGACTCCTCGATTTTTTCGATAACGACCGACTCCTTGATTTCTTTGACAAAGATCTACTTCTTGATTTCTTGGACAGAGAACGACTTCTGGACCTCTTCGACAACGACCTGGTCCTGCTTCTGGATCGAGATTTTTCCGGCGAATGGGAGGGAGACTTTTTCGAACGCGAGGGTGACCTTGACGTCGAGTGCTTCGATTCCGAAGAAGATCTCGATCTAGACGATCGCTTTATTCTTGCCGGTGATTTCTTAGGATTTCTAGCAGGGGATACGGAGAACCTGTGTCTAGGAGACGCGGATTTCTTGCACCTCGAATCGGAGCGTGACTTCTTGTCTCTCAATAGTGATCTTGGAGAATGATGCCCGGGTGATCTGGACAATCGTTTCTCCACCGATACTGATCTCGTGTACGATCTCGAGGGTGATCTAGAGTAAGACTTCTCTCCTGGAGAATGTTTCCGAGAGGTAGGCGAACATTTCTTCGATGTACTCGGAGATCCAGACGGTAGCTGCTTTGACTTGCTCGTCGCGTTGCTTGGTAGAGGAGGCGGTGACTCACTCGGTGAACGTAACTTCATCGCCAAATCCTTGTGAAGACTTGTCAAAGGCGGTGAGTGGGACGCCGATAGTTGTCTGGATATAGTGGGCGAATTCTTTTTGGAGGTAGTCGGCGATTTCGAAAGATGATTCGTTTTAACTGTAACACTTGGCGATCCTGAATTCATCTTGATCAGCGGCGCATGGGGCAGCGGCGGAGGTGATTCACTCGGCGATCGAATTCTTATTGTCGCTTCTTCTCGTGTCAATGGCAATGCAGGCGACGGAGATCTGCTCGACACAGGGGATTGGATAGCAGGTAAAATTACTGGTGACTTCGACTTAGACCTCTCCTTACAAGGGCCAACTATATTTTGTGCCATTTTGGGTGGATCATTTGGTAAAGCAATATCAAGTACACTGTCGTCCTTCTTCTCTATCTTAATCTTCACCGGACTTATTACTTTCTTTCCTATAGTTTCTCTGGCCTTCGCGGCTAATCCAGTTTGCAAGCGCTTCAGCGTATTTAGTTCCTTGATTCTCTCTTCGTCTTCCGGTTTCGGCTCGTCCTCCACCAGGTCCGCCTCATCTTCGCTAGAAGATCGTAAACTAACTCTCGGTGTAATCACTTGCATCTTTCTGCTACGAGAGATAGATCGAGACTTCTGATTGTTATCGTCGTTCTTCTTTTGATCCCGTTTCTTTTTGTCCTCCAAGATATCCTTGTACCGCTCTGGATTCTTTCTTATCGGCGAATAACTCAAGGTGGATCGTCGAGATCTACTTCGCGATTTAGTGCGGCTTCTACGACGTTCCCTGGACTTCTCCCTCCTGTCCCTGTGCCTTCTAGGCGATCTTGATCTTCGGCGAGAGTCGGATCTTCGGCGCCTAGGCGGTGGCGATGGCCTGCGTCTTGATCCTTGATGACGTTCATATCTTGATCTACTCCTACTTCTAGATACCGAGTATCTGCTGTGGCGTCTTGGAGATCTTGAGATTCTTCGTCTCCTCGGCGAAGGACTGATTCGTCGGGACCTTGAATATCTTCTAGGAGATCGTCCTCTCTCGACTCTACTTCTCGATGGTGATCTGTGTCTTCGTGGTGGCGGACTCTTGTGTGTCGCGACTGGTGACTTATCCCTCTTTTCTGCAACAACTTTTTTCGCAGGCGAATCTTTCTTTTTAATGGGCGGCGTTTCATTTCGAATTCTTTCTTGCTTCTTTGGTGAACGATTCGATCGAGATTCTCGGATCGTGTTATCAGTCTCCTCATTCCTTGTCTTTTCCACAATCTTGTCATGTTTCACAGACTTTTTCGGTCTTTCCGGGGAACTGAAAATTTCAATGATTTGGCGTCGTAAGTAAATCGGTTTTTATGCGAATATGCGAACAGAAATGAGGGACATAAAAACGCAAGAACATACCTGTCCGTGGAGCTTTCGGATGACTGATGCTTCCGCTTGACGGGTACTTTTTTCTTCTAAAAGAAGAACACCAAAGATTACTACGTTAGACTAAATAAACTAGCGAACACCGATCATGCATATGTATACTTGTCAATAGGACAATTAAAAGAATATCGTAATATCTCAAAGAATTTTGTGGAGTCTGCTCATTCGCTATGATACACACGAATAATTCGTAGATCAAGTCAAAATGCATACAACGTTCAGACTAGGTACTATGACATATCAATAAAGAAAGAGTGTCGAGAAGAGAAACAAAAATCAAAAGCATGTATACGTATATGTATATTATATGCATCAGTTTTCTTGCATCGGACCTGCGCTCAAGAACAAGCAGTCTCCCGTCGTTATTCTTTTGCATAATGTGATGGTGCTTGACACAAAACGAGTGAAAGGCACAACAATCGCAAGTTCGTACGAATATAAATCACAAATTATTATTACATTGAGTAGCGGCATATCTGGTACTCACTCAGGGAATATATCCTGTCAAATGGCGCTGATAATTACAAACAATACTGAGATTTACACTTTTGAAATAATGACTATTAACTTGAAATCAGATAAAAATTTGTACAGAAACAAGCAATGAGTCATGCTTATTCAAAGATAGGCAGCAACACAAATCTCTGATAATCCAATATCAATTGGTAACTAATTTAGGAGAAACGAACAGAAAGTAGATGTCGCATGCTCCTGCTTCACGTGCTAAGGTATATGTATATATGTATATATACATATATGTATATATATATATGTGAATATATATGGAAATATGTATATGTATGCATAGAAAGAGACAGGAAGTTAGAAATTTCATGTCTGCTTTCATCGTATTATTATTCTTACCTCATGTTTTTCTTTCGCCTCTAGTTTTGACTTCTTCTTCTTCTTTTTCTTTTTCTTCTTTGATTCGGTTTCGGAAGAACTACGCAACACGTATATTAAACTGGATTAGTAGAATTAAGTGCGTAAATGAAGAAATAATTTGCATTAAAAAATATTTTGTCGCCTATCGTATTTTAAAAGTTGGTGACTTTACCTGCTATCGTCCGAAACTTCGCTCGAATCGCTATCGGAGGAACTAGCCTCAGTTTTCTTGTGTTTCTTTTCCTTTTTCTTCTTCTTAGACTTTTCTTTTTTCTTACTAGCCTTTGGCGATTCCGACCTAGGAAATTCGTTTGTCGTTATTCTAAGAGTTTCGCTGAGATTCATTTCGATGTGTGTTTAAATAATATTCAGTTTTTTTTATTAATCTTGCAGTGGGCGTCTTCCTGTCGACAAGTGCATACCTTGTGCTGACAATAAAGAAAGCTGTAGTACAATGTATCTGTGTGTAAAACAAATACTTTCTTCTAACGATACAAGCTACCTGCTTTTTACGAGCTCCAGTAAACTTAATGAACAGATTCGAAGGTAATCGAGAACGCGTGGTTTTATTGTTTTAATGAAACCTCGTGTCTTACTATTTTGCGCATCAGGATAAGGTTGTAAACTTGAGAATGGAAGCCAACTTTTTATATAATAGGAGATGCGGTATATAAAACTGTAATACTTGTCGATATATAAAACGAGAAAAAAAATGAACGTTACTCTCTTTAACTGCAATCCCAAGTGAATGAAATAATAAAGAATGTAATACAACGATACACGTACAGGTGAAAATCACAATATTGGGCTATAGCTAACAAACCGACTACATAATCATTAAGCTTGAAAGATTTGGTTTTGGCAATGGTCTGGAAATCCTGAGGAGCTCAGCCGCGGTAGAGCGCGCGCGTAAAACCACATCTTTCAAAGAATACGAAAGACAAGTATACAAAATATGAGGAGTATTGATATAATATGGGATTAGCATTACCTTGATAACCATCGATAGGGACGGACTTGTCAGAAAAAAATAGAGAGATGACATTAACAACAAGCTTTATCGATAACAACAACAAAGATAGAAATGCATGATTTACGCGACAGATTGTACGCTATCGTAAAACCCGCGTTTTAATTGTATATCAAGTAAATGTTTGCCCATTATACATCGATAGAGAGATTACAATCTCATCGAATAAGCGTATCATCATTCACCGAAGTTTCGCCGAAGTATAGCAAACATTTACCTCTAAAAAAGATTCGCGTATAGAATAGATTAGAATTTTGAATACAATAGAATAGAGTAGCTAATTGCGCCTATAAGACAACACCTAAAAGTAACGCAACGAGTGGATTCGACAATCTCTTTCTCGATACAGAGAATAGTTTTCGAGTGCTTTTTTTGGAAAGTAGACGCGACGACCACACTTACCTACTGAGCCTACTGGGTAGGCACTCAGTCCTCCTCAGTTCTGTTTGAAACAGAGAAAGGTGTACGGGACATGAAATAGTAGGTGAGTCATGAGTCAGTATCTGACAAGAGGTGTGTAGTAAGCAAATGAACGAATGTGGACTTGCGGTAAATGAATAATTAACCGGGGAGGAGAGGGACCACTACGGGGGGACGGTCGTTCGGTCTTGGAGCCTGGATTCGTTTATTTGCTGTGGTATCGAGCAGAGAAATTAATTTTTCTTTCCAGCGATCCTGCATTATCATCGCGATATAATATACCACGTGTACTATCATAGCGTACCATCATATAGAATGTTGCTATTACTACACTCACATACTATTTGGCACTACTTTACCGGAAATGATCGTTCCAGATGACATTTTATAAAGATTGAAGTCATACAAGAATTCAGCTTAAGATGCGCAAAGCTTGTAAATGGATGCAATAATCATTCCCGGCAGCGTGTGTTTTGGTACGATACGGTAGTGTACATGCGATATTATACCACTGTTCCTTTATAGAGTTCCGAATCAGATATTGAGAATCATCTCTGGTAACATCGAATCCAGCCTCCAATGACCCGTGCACCATTACGTTGTTTTGTACCTTTCCTTCTTGTGTTTCTTTCCCTTCTTCTTTTTGCTGGTACTACCGGAGCGTTTTCTCTTCTTCTTTTCCGGAGCGGATGTCGTGTCCGGGGCTGGACTTGGCGTTCGTACCAGTTCGTAAACTTTACTCGCGGCGGCTCGCGCCTCCGCCTCGCGCGCGTGTCTCTCCGGATCTAGGCTACTTCCCTCCACGAAGAATTCGGATATACCAAAGGCCTCGCGTAGCTTAGCATTTTTCTCTTGCTGCGCTTCGGCAATCTGATGTGTCTCCCGAACACTGAAAGAAACAAAAAATCATTATCGGTCGATGTTCCAAGCATCAGTTACGAAAGCCCAACTTTCTCGAGAATTATTTGCAGTTTCCGTTCCGATAGATTCTGAAAAACATTGTTCCACGGGAAAGAATTAACAAAAGATGATCTTTAGCTGCCGATGAAACCAGAATATTCGCTAATATACACAGACATATGTTAGTAGATACATAATTCACCATATGCGATCACAGTGACCCACGCGCAAAGAACATTTCAATTTTATTCGTACATCCCCGTGGACTCCTGACTATTCTCTCCCTTAAAAAAAAACCTACGAACTCTATCACTCGATTCGATTCTCACAAAACAGTTGCACTAGATGCGAGGGAAAGTTACGACCCTTCCATCCACGTTACACTCCACAGCGCGAAATAAATTCATCGCGGAACGACGATGCTTTAATGAAAAAAGTATCACAACCCCAACGAAGAACGATTTTCCACAGCTGGATGTGGGACGGGAATCGAATCGATTCAAAGGAAGGAACGTACCGCGTCGAGATTTTCACAGTCATCGTCGCGCAACGGGACCTCGAAAGAATTCACCGAGGTCGAATATCACAACGATCCATGGAGAGACCCGCGAGATCTACAGAAGGGATGCTCGACGCCGTCGTGCTCGTTGGTAATAATCGCGAGAGGCGGGTATCACTAGGTAAAAAGGTCCGGACAATGCGGCAAGGTAGTGACATAACACTGGATGTACGAGGAGAAATCGAGGCGGCCCCTCTTCTTCCCCGCGAGTGAAAAGTGGTATAAGCGAGGCCGGGGCCGGGACAGGCCGAGCCACCCCTACGCCAACGCTCGAGCGCGGATCAATACAATCCAGCTGTTCTCTTTTCTGGCATCCCTTTCGCGCCACTCGCCCGCTGCACGCTCAAACTGACGAGGGAACGCTACCGAGTCAACCCCCCACCGAGGTCAACGGGAAAATATTTTTTTGCCCTTTTAACCTACCCGCCCCTATCACGGTACTGAGAGATTAGCGGGGGATTAAAACTGGTTAGTATTCCTATTAGCGTTCTTTCTTGATAACGCGTACCGTGGATTGGTGGTATTAACATTTACTCGGTTCGATTATGATTTTATAGAATATATTGTTATTTTCGTGATTCAGAAGTGAATTAAGCGACCTTTCGGAAATTAATATTGAGAATCGTAAACTTTTTTTCTGTTCACTGATCCCGATTTTTTGATGAATATGTAGGGTCTGGTTCAAACTTTTCTTAAAGGTGATAATCGGTTCCTTTTTTAACGACCAAATGGAGAAGTTTGAACTTTTACTAATCGTGTTTTATTTTTTTTATTTAGTGCTAATCTTTTTTTACTAGTAAACAGATAAGGTATTAATTATAATTACAATAGGATCGATGAAAGTCTTTTATGACGTTTGTTGTCTCGTGGTTTGCAGATACAATAAAGAAGCTAATTCTGCCCGTTTCTAATCTCCGATCAAGATTGAAAATAGTAAAGTTAACTATGGAAGGTGGTATTCCTAGAATTTAATAACCATTCTAAATTTGCTACTACCACTGAGAAAAAGATAACGAGTCCGTCAGAAGCCAGTGTAGTGCGCAAAGTTCTCTCCTCTCTGAAAAACTGTGTCATCGAGTGTGTCAAACCGCCGAGGAAGTCACAGGAAGACGATAATCTATTTGTGGTTGCAGTAATCCGATTCCATAAACTACTCTCCTAATGCGACTAGAAACATCTTCGAACACGCAAATCTTCACCTGGTTTTCGAAGATTAGATTTTGTGCTTCTATTTCATTGACTATATTTACATTTGTATTCCATTATTACTTATTTACTATACTTCTTTGTACGATTGTCTCATAAAATATATACTACTCTTTCACTATTTTAATTCGATGCCACTGAACATTAAATTTGAATCGCAAGCTATCAAGCTATATAGCGTGAAAATAACAGGAGTAATATTTAAAAAATCATCCAGCATAGACTCTCCTTAAGCAGCCTTAAGGATCGGTTCAGGTGCAGAAATATTGCAAGCTGTAATAAACAAATATTTGAGATGCACGCTATAAGAAAATTCCCACCCCCAAGAAAGAAGTAACTACTAGCAAAAATTCACCTGACGACGGAGCGCATGTTGCTTCGCCGCCCCGCGAGTAGATGAAGCTGTATGCGCTGACAACAGCAACAATGCTGTCGCATCTGGAATTGAGCACGCTTCTTTCCATTCGCGGCTTGTAGTTTACGCTTGCGCGACCGTTTGAAGACCTTTTGCCGGTCAAGGAAGAAATTGCCACGCCAGAGAGTCTCGAAGAAGGCGCGGCCGTCCGCTGGACCACGTCCACGCGCGGGTTTCGACGGTGACAACGTCACGGACATGGTCATTCCACGAGTTCGAGATTACAATGAAAAGAAAATTTTCTTCCGTCACAGGAGTCCCAGTTTGACTCAAATCTTTTAATTAATCCTTTTCGTAGATAATCCCAAGGAATTTTATACCAAAGAACAGTCTAAATCCTAATTTGAATTCCTGCATTCCACTTTCGGTATGCTCGCTTGTTTTCTTGAGATATTTATTTCTATCTTTGATTTCTCATATATTATTTTTCCTTGTTTATGATTTCATCGATAAAGTCTCGCGCCGCTAATGAAATTCCATCAGCGAATCGCAGTGTCCCGTCCGACAATCGTTCGACCTTACTCGATATTCGATCTGTCCAGCCGCGGATGCGATGAGCGGAATCCACCGGGAAGACCACGCTCCGAATAATTAAGGATTGAGTAATTAGACGAGCATTAAGTACGATCGGCCGCTAATTTACGCTAAGGAGCTCTGCCGGTTCGGCTACGTCGTGCAAGTAGTTCTAATGCACCTTAATCCCTTCTCGAGGTAGGCTTTGGTAGTTTAGGTGAACGGAAAGGGGATGAGGGTGGAGGCGAAGATAATGGCTTCCTCCCCCGATTATACCACCGCCGCTGCTGTACCTTTTGTATTCGGTATTTCCGCTTTCCTAGCTAGAACAATCATCCGGCAGCGATGATGAAAACGTCAGTTTTATTTCTCTCTGAATTCTCCCCCTCTCTTCCACCACCCCTCGCTCCTTCCTTGTATTTCAGCAGAGATACTTTTTAGTACGCCGATTGATCGACTGCTTCTCCCAAGTAGCGTTGTGGAACAAATGTACTCTTAAATCTTCCTGCTTCCCTTCCTTCCTCCCTTCTTTTCAATTACTGTACCCGTGGGACTGTTCCGTCAGCGTCAAGATAGTTCGGAGAAGTTTTTGTTTTTCGTTGTGCGGCAGTTGAGTCGTGAATACGATACCGTTAATACATTTAATTTTATATCTTAAACGTGTGTATAGATATATGTGTGTCTATATTTTAGAGACTCGTGTAAGAATATAGGAATATATCGACGGTAGTTTTACCGATTTTTTTAGCTTATCGAGACTAAGGAAGACTTGGAATCAGGCACGCTATCGTCGCACTTCTCTCCTAGTATACAAAGTATACCGGGAGCAATGTATAACGTTTATCTTAACGATTTATCGTCGATACATCAATCGACTTGGAGACACATGGATTGTGTATAGAAAAATTTCTTCTCCCCTTGCGAGCTTTCGATTTGTAAATCGACCGGAGACACGTGGATTATCTTATATAACTTCTTCAAATATATTATTCTCTGTTGTTTCTAGTTGCGCGATACTCCTGTATGTGCTTTGCTGATTAAAAACTCAAAATTCCTCCATGAATCACCGGGCTGCGTGTGACTAGCGCCGTTAGAGATAATATTTAGTATTTCGTAGATACTTCGAGTATTCTTGGAACACCAAAGTTTCAGTGTAGTAACGCAAATTAGATGAAGATGTCGTATCGGTGATATCTTTTTGTTGATCAAACGTGTATGTATATAAGTGTGTATATATATGCACATATACGTCCAAAGCTATCGGTAAATAGTACTCTTCTTACAGATCTGATCAAATCAATTAGATGTAAGTTTGAGATGTGCATACACACGTTCAGACTAAATCTCACTTTTTTTTATCGGCTCTACGTACCTTAAGCTACACTTACACACGACTTATTGTTAGCACTTATTACTTAACGAATAGAATTCTTGGATTACACGCTAATGGAAGACTTATGTGATTTTTACGAGTATATCGCGAGAGCTTTACATGTTTCCCTCTATCCCTCTTCTTCTTTCCTCCTGATTACACCGTAAAGTTACGTGGACCCGACGACGAGAGCCGACGACGCGTAGCGTCGCAACGTCGCTCCATCCTCGCACTGAGGCGGAAAAGTCGAGTGAGATGCTGGAACAAACTCTCTCCCTCTCCCCGTACAGCGCGGGCATCTCTGTTTCTCTTCCCGTGCCCCCTACATCTCTTCCTTTTCGTGGGTGGCGCCGGCGCCATGGGGTACGTCGATATCCAGCGTAACACCCCCGAAAGCCGGCCGAGAATGTGAGCGTCTCCACCCTCCAATAATATTGGGTTTAACAGGAACCTGCGTTTCATCGAGAGGGTGCGAGCGCACGAAGATTACATTTGCACGTCCTTTTACCGAGGGTGCTGTAACTATCGAATATCGACACGCAGACATTCTCGCATCCTTCGACAATTTTTTCGTCCACGATATTTTAATTCAGATTTTACTAGCCGCCCAAAAATTGTGCTTGCGAAAGTACCGTGAGATAATAATGCCGTAGATAATAACGTAGTAATTATTGCAGTTCTACTTAGAAAAGCAACTAACATAGCAGGGACATCGTGTAGTATAGCTGAAAATGGGGTCTGATTTCACAGAATTTAGAATTTTTTTAACTCGTTTGTACGTCAATCGCAGATACTTTGAGCCCATGATGGAACGAATTGTGGATAATAGTGTAATTTTATCACCGTAAAAGTGCGAACAATTATCAGTCGCAATTTCCCAACCGCAAAACCGCAGAATAAATTTTGTTCTACTTTCAAGTAAATAGCAAGAATAGAAGATCGCATTGTTATCCACGATTTTAAAAAAATTATATTTATAAACAGGGCAATTTTTACGAATATTTCTCACTGCAATTTTACTATTCTCCGGTGGCATGCAAGTTCGACGATATCACGCAAATATCTGAGGATTTCCTTTTCGTGTAAATCATCCGAGGAATCTTCGCGAAAAGACGAAGCGCAAACATACCCGTGTCGGTAAAATGTGTAATATCGTGATCGTCTAACACCGAGATTATCTTAGATTTTTCTCGATGGAAGATGTAATGCAAAACGTAATTTTTTACGCCATCATTTTTCTGCGACTATTGCTTTACAGTCATTTTTAAAACTCTTCCTTAAACGAATTAAACATTGGCATATATCTTTGATTGATTTATCGTTATATGTGTATTGAAATAGAATAGATCAACGTGTAGTGGTTTTGGTAAATGGAAACATGATTTTCGACGTAGAAATAAAATCTACACTTACTTTACACGCCCAAATTCATCCCGTGGTACGGCAGGTTTGGCGTCGCTTCCCATTAACATTGACCTGTACGATTCTACTTTCGTCTTTACCTCTTCGGTTGTTAATCTGTAAAACACAAATCAACAATTGTAACTGTATGCCATGCAAGACATTAGCTTGCCTATAGTTCAACAATATCTAGTGCATAGGAATGTTAACTGAATATATTGGGTAGATGGAACTTATTGAAGCCAAACGCTACCTAAATCCAATTAATGTATGCAATCTCATTTGGATTATTAAGTTGAGGGAAGCTGGTGAGCTTCAAATTTGTAGAATACAAAAGGTATGCTAAAGTAAGCTAAATTTGTTATTTTGTTGTGCACACTACAATTGTGCACGTTCTCGGTATAACTACATTTGTTTCAAAATATCATATCTTCGCTTTAGGTTTGTCGGGAAATGTGTATTACTATGATTATCCGTGAATTAACATACGCATACATTTGCATACGCAAATCATTCAAGTAAGCTTACCCTTGTTCCTCCAATATGTCAGCCAATTCGGCGCATTTAACTTCCACTTTTCTTTTCCTAACATGGTCAAGGATTTCCTTGTTAGGTTGCTTATTAAGCTGATCTAATTTTCCCTCTTCAGTTTTGTAGTTGACCTTATCTTTTGTCTTGCGCACGATAGCCCAATTTCTTTGAACGTGTCCATTAGTTCCGGAACCACGCGGTGTTTGTAGTCCGATACCATTGTACATCTTGTATCACGCCTGTAAATATAACATACAAATCCAATGACAAATAGGAAGAGAACAGACATTTAAAAGCTTTTCACATAACCGTTTGAATTACTTTAGAACAATGCTCACGTACTTTATACAATCAGAGCAATGTATACTAATAGATACTAATACTCAATAGATACTAATCTCATGAAACCACCATTTACCTAGACAAAACCTTCCATGATACGAAACCATAGATAAAGCACGTCTGCATTCGTTAAATACCGAAATATGTCACGATTAGGGAAGGATGTACGGACTAATATGTACCTTAATAATTAATTACAGTTTTACGGATAATAGCCATAGCGATAGGAAACCCTCGCGAAAATTCTCTTTATAGCAGATGAATGGAAGATCCGCGTGATTCTCTCAAAGTTCTAACATGAAATCTCATCGAAATCGCGGCGAATCGATCGACAGTGTGACGTACGATAGAACTAGAACTACTAATAACCCAAGAGGGAGCGGGAACGCAGGTTAGAATAGAATACACACGCAAATCAATTATCGATCCGGCGAGTACTGCGCAAATATCAAGGTATTAAGTTTATCGTGTTCGTGAAAGATATTACCTTTGCATCAGTGACACCGTTGATGATCTTGCTGTGCCATCTACTAGATTGTAGATCACTCGACTTATAATAGGAATGAAACCGATCGACGAGAAAATACACAGCGGCTACCGCGTTTTACTTTAGCGTTGCCGTTTCACGCGACAGCTTCACGATACGTCGTTTGGTGGAGCTACTGTATTCGCGAGACCAACTGATCGAAATTCTCGATGAATTATATACGATTACACATCTTATGACATTGTATGAAATCAGCAAATAAATTGACTTTATGGGCAACCACTGAGATGTTCGAGATGGGATTTGAGTTTTATTACTATGCAGTTTATTTCACTTATTCAAATCGTTTGTTTTATTACGGGTATTCGATGGACGATTAATGAAGGGCATCCAAATGATAAAAATTTAAACCTTTGTACATATATATATATCTCGTTTTATTTTTATCATTCATAGCAGTTGAAATGGGGTCTATGTCTATTTGTTTGTTCAAAGTACCAATATTATATTTTCACTGAAAATCTCAGGTCCCAGGATTGCAAAATTGATTGCATGTATCTATAAATTCAATTGCGCAACTGCGATACATTTTCGAACGTGCGCGCGAGGGGCTAGCAGAAAACATACGAGTTGACACGAGGAAATTTACGCGGTATAATACCGCGTACCGTACAATTGGATTCATATGTGAGAAGTATATAAAGGAAGCTGTTTATCAACTAAAAAAATATCTCTGTAGCTTAATCTACTTGAGAGACACGCGGCAAATAAGGAGTGCTTTTAGTTATGCGGTTATAACCTTAAATGTAAAGTTGATATACTTCTCATCGCAATAGCAACGTTATTTATTTTCGAAAGAGAATGGAAGTCAGCGTGGGTGATGTAGCAATGCCTGGTGATATTCTAAAGGATATCGCAACGATTAATAAGAAGGAAACAATTGTTTTGGGGCCCGGGCTTCGCCGCGAGGCCGATACCGTTTACGCGTACAAAGCTGGTGTACTAAAAAAAACCGATCCTGCTGTATACTACGTAGACAGTTATCAAAAACGGTACATATTGAAATGTCACATATTTGATCTCATGTAACTGGATCGAAAGTTATGTCGGCGGAACAGTAATTATGTAAAATATATTATACCTCACAGATATGTACCAAATCGTGGGGAAAACGTAGTTGGAATAGTGACGCAGAAAGGTGGAGATATCTTCAAAGTAGACATAGGAGCCAGCGAACAAGCGTCTCTTTCCTATCTAGCTTTCGAAGGGGCAACCAAGAAAAACCGTCCTGACATCAATGTTGGCGATCTAGTTTTTGCAAAACTCTCAGTTGCGAGTAAAGACATGGAAGCTGAACTCGTGTGCATAGACTCTCAGGGTAAAGAAAAGAAATTAGGAGCTTTGAGTAATGATGGCATGATTTTCACTTGTTCGTTGAGCCTTATTAGAAAGATACTGAATCGCAATTCGCCTTTATTCGATACGCTGTCGCGTAGCCAAGCATTTGAACTAGCTGCTGGAATGAATGGTAGAGTATGGGTTAAAGCTCGAACTATTCAAGAAACGATAGCTGTGGTGAATGCTATTTTGGCAGCAGAGTACGCAGCGCCAAATGAAATTACAAAACTGTGCTCGGATATAGAGAGAACATTACTCTTAACGCAACCGGACAACATGGATTAATTAAACACCATCCTTTATTATGAATGTCTATTTATTGTAGTAATATTTTTAATGAATTTTATAAATAAATCTGTATGATTCCTTACATGATATATGGTGAATATAGCGACAACCATTGTGACAACCATCGTGATAAAAATGTAGAATTAGAAGTATGCATAGTACGTACAATACTGTTAAAATATGCTGGTAATATAATGCTGCTACGATGATAGAACGAAATTGCGGATTTTACAGTAAATTTATACTGTCAAAGGAATCAGTTTTTATACAGACTGCTTTGTTCTTTTTTTATATTTATATTCTGATTGCAATTTAACAATAACCCATATTAAACAAGTAGAATAACAGGTTGTACAACAATACTTAGTAACTAAGCAAATTAAAGATATTTTCGAAAAACTTGATTTTACGTAGAAATTTCGGCTCTTTTTCAAGTACCAATATCTGTGTGTTGATTTCGTCTCGACGAAAATTAGCGTATTATAGTACGTGTATTTTGTAACACAGTGCATTAGCAGTAATTGCAATCAGTAATAATCTATGTAGATTATAGATGCAAGTGCAGTGGTGAGTAAACCGATTTCATGTCATTCCTCTGATATGTGCCTAACATTTGTCTCTTTCAATTTACGGTAGTGCGAAGACTACACTCTAACTATAATGATAGTATCCAGACACCCAAGCACAACCATGACTTTCTTTATTTCTTCCACAAAAATACTTAAACAGCTTTCGAACTAAGCACATTACATTGTCGTATCGTTACCTTTTTGTTTTGATAAATATAGGAGACTTATTTATACGTGATGGAATGTGCAAGTGCATGTTTCACGAACTAAATTTGTAAATAAGACAGTAACAGAGAACACTAAAACTTTTGTGCGGTGTGAAACCTCAACTAAGAAAAATTACGTTCTTCTAAATATCAGTGCCATACATCGAGGCAAAAGCTAGAAATTTACATGATACTTAAAATTAACGTAACAATGAGTGGATATCTAGTTGGCAAATAATTTTAACATATATATATGTATATATGAAATATTGTTCCGCATTAAATAACAGTAATTTGACACAATATGTTTGGCATAATTAAAGCAAACTAAAGAACCAAGCGTGCACTTTTAACAATTCTTAAGAAATTCGCAAACAAAATAATAATCCATGGCTCCGTAATGATTCTTGGATAATCAGGGCTCTCAATTTTCCTTACATAAAAAGAAATATTCGTTAGACTCGATCAAATCACCAAAAGTACTTACGCACAATACATGATACGTAACACAGTAATACAAGCAATAAAAATACTATTCCAATCACTGAATACAAGTAAGTCCCTTAACGCAAACTTATATTCTACGACATAGTGTGTGCAATTATTACCGATATAAATCTCTTTCATCACCACTTAATGCAAGGTTGTAAAACTAACATTGTTACGCTAATACACAATGACACGACAGATGTTGTAGTTTTTACAAAAAGTAAGCAAGAATTTAAAGAAACTCCGGGCACTCGTAACAGATCGTATCTGTTTTGAAGTACTTATATTACATAAAAGTGCTGCCTTATATAACCGAAGGAAGTTGAAGCTTTTTGTAAAAACCACATTGAGTCTCATTATCCTTGTATGTCATAGGCAGGCAATATGTATGTTAGGGACGATCCATGGTGCTTTCAGCAACCATTATACACTATTCTATGGTATCGTGCTTTAATTAGTATACATTTCGCATGAGCGTGCTAGTCGAGGTAAATATATTGATGCGGTACATTTAACTACAGAGGTATGCTGAGTAAATGCTACGCGTGTGCTGTGCTTAATAGCTTTTGCATTTCGAAAGTGGATGATGCGGTAGATGAAAATTGGTAAGAAAAGAAAGGGAGGGAAGATTAAGAACTGAGAATTGAGAGTTGAAGAAACAGGAAGTATAACTCGCACCTTCTACTCGATAGGTCAATAAGTTCTTTGTTCCAGGTTTACATACTTTTCCATGTGAACATAAAATATCTGCCATTATTGCTCTAGATAGAGATTCAAATTTTTATAATCTTCGTAAAATCGATTTTCATGAGAAGCTCATGAGAATATGTTTTATAAATATTCTTCAAACGTTAGATATGAAACGCTGGTTTCAGAATGAACAGGTAAGAGCTATTATATTAGAAACTTTATTTAGCGTTGCTTATTTTTCTACTTGAAATGAAATGGAGTAATAAACCTTTGTGATGTGAAGGAAGAAATAAAAGTAAGACTTCCGTCATGAAACACAATTTCTTACTATGTTAACTAAAAGCATGGTTTCTAGCTTACTATTTGCTCCTCGTTGCAATGATATTACTTTAGTGATTGTATTTCTAACATGATAAAAGTCATCGCATTGTTTCTGTGAACATCCTATATCCTCCAGGTAGATATGCAGATTTTCTACAGAGAGCAATGGCAGAACTTCTCTAGTAGACTCAGGATTCTAAACTTTGTTATTGTAATTCTTGTACCAGTTGATAGTTATAAGAATAATTTTTTCATTTAATATCCGAAGTAATATTTATATACTTTTTTTTTATCAGGCTTCGGCACGTTTTTAGTACCACTAAATTGCAAAATTGTTTTATGCCTTCACCAGATAGCTTTGATAGAGATAGTTAAACACTTACGTTACGGTACATCTATTGTTATATACGTTAGCGAAAACAAATAATTATAACATCTTTTTGTAAGTGCACGAGATGCGAAGGGTCGTGCTAGTAAATATTAGTTCATAAATAAATATAGCTTGGACTGATCAGGATTAGTTAATTGCTTCAAGGGGAAAGCAACTGTTAACGGAATTGATTAAATTGTTCGAACAGATCAAGTATTTCATACGACTCTTCGAAAAGGAAGGAGGAACATGATGTACTACATGAAATACTCGCGGTGAGCAAATCTACTATTGAATCACTCTTGAAGCTCGATATCATAGCACAAAATTGTCTATATGAGTATGTAGATAAATATTATCATCGCGTTTCAGCATAATCGTTATTTATATAAAAAATTGTCTTTGCTTATAGCTAAAATATTATGATGCCTCGGCTATATAAATATATATATTTATATATTGTTATCATTATTGTTATTATCATATTATCGTTATCTTCTTATTAGCGCATATATATATACCATTCACAACACAGAGTGCATAGTACGAAGCCGAACTGAATCTGTTCATCCCTAAAACGAATTGCCCACAATCCATCTAAAATTGCGGCAAAGGGAGGAACAGATCATAAAGCTTCAATGTAACAACGCACAACCAATTTTTATACAACCTGCGTGCACCACATTCGCTTTTTGTCAGTTACTTGCATTGACAAAAGCAAGTTATTAACTTACACAATTGCTTTAAGTAGAATCATTAAGGTATTATGTTTCTGAGATTATGAGCTTTACTGGTAACAAATGAAAGACTAATCGACGAGAAACGACGTTCACGATCATTTTCAGATGCTTCGCACAAAATACGTTAGTTAACACATTGTATGCCGCACAGATTTTTGCCGTTCTTTCTCGCAAGTGGATTTTCTTTTTGTATAATAATAATGTTTTGACAGAATCCAACATTTTTAAATAACAGTATATATATATATAAATTATAATATTACAGTATTAAAATATATTACATAGAGAGAAATATCCGGCATTCGAGTAATGATCTTAGATTCCCGCGATAGTGCGGAGCCGGCATACAATATATTAAAATAAATTAGACTCGCATAAAAGAAAGCAGTAAAATAACGTGTGGGTTTTTCGTCCGATAAGCGGAGAATACTTTTTTTCTACATCCGAATGCCCAGTCATGTTTTAGAAAAATAATAATTTTGATAAAAAGAAGCCTCAACATCAAGCACCTTTCTATTAGAATTTGCATGATGACGAATGTCGTGATACTCAATGACAAACTCTGATATGGTACTACTTGTAAATTGTGGAAAATAACTACACACATAGTTTGTACAGGAAGAACTCTTATCAAAATTATCAACCTCTTAGATTGACTACGTTCGAATTTTTTGTTATGTACTAAATGACACTATGAAATGAATACTAAATGTAAAATTTCTTTGGTGAGCGATTATCGTTACCCGATGAATTATTTTAAACATACGTTACGCGCTATCCATTTTGCCTATTGAAGATGATATCCAAAATATGTAACTTATTCTATTTTTGCCCTATATTTACTGCGCATACGAATGGAATCACACTGGATATAACTGAAACGCACAATGTTGAAGGCTAATTGTTGCTCGCTGCATACCACAGACTATTTTATCAGTTTTTGTATTTCTCGAAAAACTTACGAATCGGAACTTACTGTTTGCGGAATTGTGCTGTTTCGTTCTTCCCGAGATTTTCTGTCAATGATATTTGATTTTACAGCTTTTTAGAAAACAATAGCAATATACATGTACTGCGTTTGTTATGAAGGTCGTGCAAAAGCGTGTTGAAGCATTTATACGTTATTATCGGAATGTTCGCATGCTAAGATAAACAGTACAGGTAATGTAATGTTGCTACAAACAACGCTAACGTAGTAGAACGTCTCTGTAGGTAGAATACTATCGTCTTAAGCGTTGTACGCTCTCTGATTCGCAGGATTTTTCCAGAAAGAGCATTACAGTGCTCGGTAACATCATGTCTTTGGAAGAAGCGGTCACTTACCAAAATATTCTCTAAAACAAGTGCATTCTCGTAACAATAAATAAAAAACAATATAACCCTTATAAAGACGCAAAAAAAGGAACTTTTACCAACGACTTCTGCACACCTTGAAACGGCAGTAAACAAGCATTTTACCATACCTCATATCTGTCAGATTAATTATGTAACTGGATGTGCATTTTGTTGGACAGAAATTCTTACCCTCTGCATGACATTGTTTGCCGCTATCTTTTGCTTTGTGTTCGATGGTACCAGTGAAAAGTAATTGTGTAAAAAACGTGCTTGCATTCATGCAGAATGTAAGATGGAATTTCGTTTGCATCATGGTAAATTAGATTAATGTCATGTGATCTCATTATTCTCAGAAATTTCGGGTTGCTCTTAGAATTACAGTCTTACTAAGAATATTTCTTCTCTTTTTTTTTTGTTTCGGCTTACAGGAGTTCTTTATTTGAAGCTCGATTAATGAGCAACAACATGTCAAATTTTCGTGATAGAATCTCCTGTGGTAAACTTTCTCAAAAATGTGCTAACTCCATTTTCACAAAACCTAGCAGAGTCTTACGTACGTTTTGAACACTTCACATTGTATTGTAAGTGAAAAATTTAGTTGTTTGGAACACTCAGAGTGAACAATGCATGTCCAAAATATTCCGTGTCGATACAAACGGATTTCTGTAGTAACGGTGATCGCAGTATGCTATTATCGCTTACCCGACTCTTGACTGTTTGCAACGTTTCACGGACTCGAGGCCTTTTTAATAATTTCAAGTTACTTACGGTTAAGGTGACACATAAAATTGTGCTCAAGCCACTTGTTAATAAAAATTAACCACAGAAATCTAAGTTACCAATTGCTAAAGTCGTCTAGGCTGTACAACGCTGTTATTGTTCAAACGTGTTGTAGTTTGGTTGTTGAAATTCTCATCTTGCGGAATGTGTTCTGTTCTTTCATCGAAAAATCCTGGATTCAGAATAATGTTGGGTACGAGTTCAATTACCTCCTGCTCCTCCAGCTGCGCTGCAATTTTGGAACGGCGATTAATTTTCATTGGTCTAGGCCACGAGTTATATTAGCTTCTACCCTCTCCCTTTACCATTCCTTTGCCAGGTGCTATGTGCATATTTTACACTTGAAATTTTTGATGTACTTGCGTTGATTATCACAATTTTCATTTTAATTATGGGAGCCAAATTTTTATCACAAATGGAATTCTTTTCAGTAAAAATACAAGGTCGAGTTCTTGCGTACTTGTACTTGGCCCGAGACTACATCTTGTCTCTTGCCTCTATACATTATCAAACACATGGAAAAGAATATCCTGTTTCAATAAACACATTGCTCACCCAGCAAACATATGTGCCACCTTTGACCTACGTCTATACAGTCAAAGGAATACTAATAGCACATAATGTAGTTATCTAGGCCATAATGCTCTATTACTATTACAATATCCGCTATCCATTGCACTAATCATTCTGCATAACAGGTTTTGTACAAACCACCAAGGCTTATTAGATTATGAACAAGTAAATAGTATTTTACAGTAGTGATAAAGGAAAGTATAGGGTAGATAAGGTACGATATGAGTATATAATAAGTTTGGTGGTTAATGAAGTTCATTCAAAAATTCCAAGGTACCATTCCTATGAGGACTATGAAGGTGCTAGTTGAAAGGCAAATTGTACAGAGAGATAAAAATGTTACGGATTATTTTAGTGCCTTATGTTGTAACGTGTCTCGGTGCAAAAGTCCAGAAAGTGTCATTCTTGAACTGGTACGATAAGAAAACTCATTGAGTACTAATAAACTTTTAATGTTAAATACTAATATAAGTTCGCAGAGCGCTTGCAGTAAGGAAATATTAGTGTAAGATAATTGGCACTGTATTAGAGCAGCACTAAATTGATCGAAAGGAGAATAGCTGATGTAAAAGAAAGCCAGAGATCAGGGCCATAGATAAGTTAAGTGGTTAGTGATGCTATCGTTTCTGCTGTGGAATTTCCCTCTATATCAATCTGTCACAAAGTCGTATTCTCTGAAAAAATTAATAGTATGACATCATTCTACTTGAATTCATTTGCACTGGAAACGTGCTTTTCGCCAGCAGAAAGAAATAGCATGAAAGAGAAAGAGTAGAAGCACAAGCCTTTATGTAATGTTACCAGGAAATGCTTACAGGGTACTTTGCACTCACGATAGAGGAGGTAACAAGTACCTATACCAAGAATCATAAGTGTACCCATAACTATGCCTACCGCTGCCACCCAGACACGAGTGTCAAAATCTTCGACACCCGCTAAAAGGTGTCTTGCGAGTTCTGAAATAATTACCAGTCGTAAAGGATAAGCTGTCATACAGATTTTGGCACCTAACAAATTGTTTTCATGCTAAGTAAATATCGCGAGGTTGCCATAATATAAATACATACCCAGTTCCTCGATACTGTGATGCGTATGGCCTTCAACCTCAACAATTTCACCTTTGCCGAGTTGATTTGTTGCCCATACTCTGAACGAGTATGTCGTATTTGGCACCAAGTGATACACATCGATTTGCCTCTATAAAGCAATTAATCTAATTAGGAGTACTATTAATCTCTAAAATACGGTAATTCTCATTTGCTGGAAAGATAATTTACAGAATTTGGAGGAATGTGCGTCGGAGCGATAGTCTTCCAGTCTTCTGGTTCTTCGCCCACGCTAGGTTTAAGACGATATTCGGCAGTGAAGTCTATGATAGGATAACCACCTGTGCCAGCTACTTCCCAAAGAATATTAGCCAATATAGTAGATGGTTTTACCCATACGTTATGTAGTGCTGGAGGAGCTGCTAAATGAGTAATAAAATTTCTATTACCATACAATATATTTAATGGACAATCGTCAATCGGAACGTAACTGCTTACTTCTGACTTGTACGTTAACCCTGGTCTTGACAGCGTCACGATCGTCGTCTAAGGTGCACGAGTAATTACCAGCGTCATCTGCGCTGACATTGATAAGTTCCAACGCTCCATTAGGCTCAACCTTTAATCTCTCAATTTGTCCATCTTGGCGGCCTTCTCTTACCCACATCACTCCAATCGACTCTCCCGATTGGGGTAATGCATCTTCGCCCGCGCAAGCTAAAGTCAAGTTCTGACCTACGTCCACAGCCATGGAACGCACTGGTACTAAAGTTACTGCTTCCTGCCATGCTAAACATTACATAAATTGTTATCTACAGGCTTCGACAAAGTCTATCAAATTTTAATGCAAAAATAATTTATTGGCAAATGAAATGGTAGATATGTACAGTTAAATGAAATACAATGTATATGGTTTTATATAATTATGTAGGATAAGATTATGAACAATTGTTTCAAAAAAAAATGTGTAAGGTATACTGTGCGAATTATTTAATAATATTAATTATCCATAATGAAAATTGAATAATAATGTTTGTGTATATACAACGATCGAACTGCAGCAATTGGTAATACGGTGATTTTAAACAACGATCGAAGTGTAGCAATTGGTAATACGGTGATTTTAATGTTTTTCCCTATAATGTGGGAATTATGTAAAACAATTTTTTTTTTTTATGGGAAACCTTGCACGTTCAGTGTTCTCTACTCCATTTGGCATTGCACAAATGATCTGTACAATTCGTAAAACCATTGAAACATCAGGTGTTATTCCAGTCTGACGCGACATATTTAAATTGCGGTGCAAAAATTAATACGAAGCGCAAATTTACCGGAGGATGAATACGCGCCAAATCTTATTCACTAATTAATAGTTTTTCAAAATTTTAAATTAAATCAAAACGGTTCATATCGTCGTATTATTATCGTCTTGAGCAATCTTCTTTGAAGACGCTATACAACAAAAAATACTCACGTTCTTAGAGGACAAATTAATTACAGCGCATTTTACTTTCAATCCGTGTATCAAAAGAGTACCACGCAATTGCATTTAAGGAAAATAATTATTCCCGAATGAATTCTCATTTGCGTGGAGTTTCTCACGAAACACATAAAATTTCTACGTTCCTTCGCGAAATTGCGACTCAACAACGGCGTTGCGTCGATTACAATCAAGCGCATCAAAAGGCAACGACAGATGCTGGTATAAAAGGCAGATCATCGTACTGTTCCCGACGAGAAATCGCGATACTCGTTTCGAGTGGATTTGCATAACTCGACCCTGAATCGTAACGATCGTGCACTTAGCCCGATTTATGCGGTGCACGTATACAAGCGCATAAAGGAAGCTCGAACGTGTATAGTATCACATTGATCGGCAGGTGAACCTACGCCTCACCGAAACCAAGTTTCTTACCTGCCAGAAAGAGTATCAGCGTGATAATTCTATGCCCAACCATTCTCCCATATTAGGCGGTTGCGTGGATGGCGATTAGGAAATACGACGTGTTAAGGATCTCCTTTCGGCCGCATCTTTCAATCGATTTTTTTCTCATTCGAAAGCACTGTCAGTACGCGGGAGCTGTCAAACTCATCACGCTTCGCGGAACACCGCCCGTCCGGCGCTCTGTGGATTTTATTGAGTTGCCGGTGGCGCAGTCTTCTGTCGACGCCGTTAACCAGCGCTAACCTGTTACAAAAGCAGTGCTGCAACCGCACGGAAAATATCTTTTCCGCTTTTCGCGCGTTATCCCAACTTTTCCTTTTATCCGACACGTTTTGCTTTAGATCTGTATTTATTATCCGTTTAAATTTGTAACATCACTATTTTATTCCCTCATCTGTGGGTGGTTTCGTGACTCGGGATTGGAAGAACACTTAAACTTTAGATGAAATACGCATGCAGTTTTCCCATTGTTAGACAACGATTAGCGATGCACGTTCTTTAAAAATTTTATTTAAATACAATGTCTCTTTGCGCCGACCGCGTTTATGGTGTTAGCGTTAATACAAGCGCAATGTTCGACTCTTTGATCGCTCTTTAAATACCCTAAAGAAGAATTAATCATTCAGTTTAAATTGAAATTAGATGTCAGATATTCAAATCAAAGTACGACGCGCGGGAACGGAAGCATCGATACTGTCGTCAGGGATCTGCTTTACCGGCTGAGGACCGATAGGCAGCACCATATTTTATCTTCTCAGAGATTAAGCAACAAAAACGTCGGGCACCTCGCTATGGAATAACCGAGCTAGTCGCGTACGATTGTTCGCTCGCGCGTGTCTGTGTCAGTAACTACGAAAGCCATTGTGTGGGTAAACCGAGGAAGCGAGAGGATTGGCGAATCTGACACTGAATTGGTATGTACGAACGTCCATGTACCTCACACACGCGCGAGCAACGTAACCATGATCGATTAGATTTTCAACAAATTTAACAGCCAGATCTATTGCCAACTACGTACTTCCCGTCTGTATAAAAACACGAATTCTCGACTAGCCGCGGATTATCTGTTTTCGTGCATCGGATCTTGCGTTTTTATGTAATGATGGGCAAAGACAATTGTCGCCTGTTCACGATTATTGTAAATAATCATACCTTTAGTTTTCCTGTAGCGGTGGGCAAAACAATCGTACGATTGTTTTTCTTTAAAAGTGACTTATCGCGATTTTAATCGGCAAATATGGTCCGCATGCATCGTGTTGTATATAGAACAAAAGAATATTAAACGCCATGGAATAGTTATGTTCATAAGGGCTTCCCAAAACGTATCCAAACAACATCGATCTTTTTATTTTCGATGCTTTAAATCTGCTTTCGATGTTCCTATCCTCGAGTTATTACAGTTACTCGACAGAACTATAATTACATTCATTTATTACTAATACGGAGTACTACGACAATGTGTAAAAAAACCTAGTGTAAAGCATGACATTCGTATGCAAAGTTGATACTCGTAATGAAACGGCAATTAGTTTTTTCATGCGTGCGACCGCGTATCAAAAAGTTTATCTGTTTCTGCGCTTATACGCTACATAGAAAATAAAATCGCCTGTCGTAAAGGGTATCGCGATATCCTCGCACAAGTGAATACACCTTAGCTTTCATTATAAGCACAATAAAAGGGCATGCATCACTCTTCTGTTATACCTTTTATAAATTGATATGTATACGATTGTTATTATTTACATTAACGTAAACAGCACCAAATGGGCAAAGGTTGAAGGTCGCGCAGAATCGTTGACGTCATACCGGGCACTCTCCGTCTTCGTCTAAATGACGTAAGCAGTGACGTCGACAAATTCAGGAATCGATCAAATTCAAATAAGGCCTCCTATAAGTTTTCGTCGGGAACATCCGCGAATTTTGCGATCTCTATTTTGTTTACTTTTATAACCGGTACGCCTTTTTTTTACAGTTTTAACGAAAGCGTTAATTAATTTATCGGCGGTATAACATTATAATCGCACAAATATACATAGTCCAATTAGCGCACGAATTTCCTTCTCACCGATCTAACTTGTTTGCTGCTAACTGTCTGCCCTAACGAATGTGCTACATTAACGTGCTCATCATTGAAGCCATTCTATTTGGTTCCCTGCTCGCATACAAGTCGATATACCTATGTATGCATGTACATACGTAGCGTATCATTATATGTATAGATTTTCCCCACTGTGTCAGGGTTGTACATAATTCCCAATTATCGCGGATCGTAATTAATAACGGAGACACGTGGCTCGCCATGGAATTCATTTGGAAAGGTGGCACGAATTTAATTGCGTGAGGTAACACGCGAGTTTGAGGAAGATTAAAAGGTACCGCGTCTCGCCTCGTACGCATCGTTAATTCCCACTTTTGTCACGTTTTTGTCACGTTAAATAATTCTGCGCGTTTAAACGATCCGACAGGTGATACGATCTTGTTTCAATTTGTTACGTATCTTATTAATATTAATTATAATGCTAATCACGATTTACTTTAAAGAGCAAAATTGTAATCTGATCGTAATCCGAACTCGAGATCGCGGACGGATGACGATAATTATAGTTAAAACATGCTTTTCTATTTTACTGCCAATGTTCGAAAGCACATGTCATACAGTTTTCCGATAAATATTTTCCAATGTTTCTCCCATCCCACGCTGTATCGAAGCTTGGATCGTCTCGTTTTTTCGCACGTTGAAATATTCGATGATATAAATCTTCCTTTTATCTGCACATCCCAGATTGCGGCAGGAGGTCGGGGTTCACTCGTGGATGACATTTGTGCACTCTAGGCTCAATGATTCGACGTTGCTCCAATATATTTTAGCATCATCGGTAAACGGAATGTGGTAATTGATTATTTTTATATACACGGTGTCTTGTTTGAACTTTCACGCGCAATAAATGACCAAACCATACGTTATTAAAAAAAAATATATATTTTGAACAGAATTTACATTCTTTCGTGTGTTATATCTTCTGACCCACACCTTTTGAAACATTTTTAAAAATAACGAATAGTTCCGCGCGAAACTACAAATGGGACACCCTGTATATGTATATACAGGTATAAATGTATATGCACTTGTGAAAACCTACGATAGGATTGATGAACCTGCACTTCTCTCGATTGAAAATATTTCTAAATTATTGCACACATTTTCACTGGAATGCGCCCGTATAAGGATGGTAGCGGTCGACGCTGTATTTCCTTTCGGAGAAGTCTGTGCACCGCGCCACGACGTTTCAAAATTTATGAAAATGGAAAGATCCAAGTTTGTACATTCAGAGTTTATCGATACCCGGATGGCACACATGCATACGCGGGAGGAATCCAAATATTTGTCATACTTTTTCGCGGTGGTTCGTGGTACCGCATACTTTACGTTTTCGAAAATCTTAACGAACGGAAGAAAGTTTTGGGAATATTACGCAATTATTTCCTTGTTCTTTAATTATTCACCGTTTACGTATCCCCCCCAAACAATTTTAACAAGACCATTTAAGTAAATATTCCTCTTCGGAATACCTTCACGGTTTTAGTCACTCTTAATCGCTCTATCAGGGGTAATCCCGGAACGAAAAGCGCGGATAAAAAAGAATTTGAAATTAACTTTAGCGTGTTCAGCCATAGCGCGCGTCAAACAAGGGATGGTAAAAAATTTCCCCCGTGTCCTACTTCCAATTTTTATTATTCGTGATTAGCTCGATCCCCCTCGACGGTGGCGATAACCATCCCTGCAAAATCAAAGGTTCTCGGCGTAACTTTCTAATTACGATTTGCCCTCTCGGACGAGAGGCACTGCCTCGAATTTCCTGCTCGAAACTCGATGGACTCTCGAGAGTACTTTCCATCGTTCGAGACCCACCGGCAAACAGCCCCGCCTTCTTTGGTCGATTTATACACATTTCGGCCGGATGTCGGGGCTGGAAAATGGGGGGTATACCTTCGGGCACCTAGGCCAGGAGGGTGGAAACTTCGACCCGTCCTCTCGAAATGTCAAAGGTTGCCGCGCAAGGCGCATCGACGTATCCCCGTTTTCCAGGAGCTACCCGGCAAAACCCGGCGGAACTCGATGACCCTCTATTGTTCCCGCTCTATCGCCAGGGAATAATTATTATCCTTTCCATTCTGCGCCGTTTGACGGCTAAAGTTCTCATCTCGAGGCGGGCCGCTGCCTTTCCGATTACGGGGGCGTTCTCGATGGGTCGGTACTCGTGAAATATTTCTGTTTATGCGAATCCGAGGGAATCCCTTTGATAAACGCCCGTAATTTCGGCTCCGGTAGTTTTTCATTTTTATCGTTAACCGCCGCCAGCTGATTTCGAGGTTTCAGAGGTTTCGCGTTGGAGGACGTTTAGATGCATCGGGGTGAAACCGATGCCATTGTTTCTGATTTATTGTGAGGGAATAATCGGACGCATTGATACGTGCAAGGATGTAAGTGCCGTGAATCAAATTTTACGGAGGAAAGTTTTTATTTATACAATTGTATTCGCGAAAGAACGAAATTTGTTTTTATCGTTCATAGCTATCGTTATAGGGAATATACATAGTATTATGCGTTGAAGTGTATTGCTTATAAATATCATTATTTATTGAAATTTTACGGGAGAGCGGTTTTAATTGGACGAATATATTTATAAACAATAGCAAGCACGGTCTTGATTCATCGTTATTGTAGGGGAAATAGCATTATACGTTAAAGCGTATTGTTTATACATGTGTTTCATTTAAATCATTCAAAAGTTTATATTTTACATCGTTTCGGGAAAAAGGGTCTAGGTTACCAAATTATATGGGATTAGAGTATACACTCGTTTGATTATATGCTCGTTTTGTGCCTGAAAACAATTATCGATATGTTTCGCATTTAAACCTTCCCCGTGTCAATGCCTCACTATTTTAGTCGAATTGAAGTTGAAACATTTTTTCAACTCCAGTTTGTTGCGATTATCGACGTATCGATTGATTTACTTTTTTTTATGGCGATTCTATGTACGTATACAAATTACGTCGGACTGCGTAATTGCACTGCTCCGTACGTTTGATATACGTCTATACGTATAGTACAATTCACAAATTCTACGGATTACCATATACATACCTATAGGTAGGGACGAACGCAGTGGAGGGTTTTTGGGGTTCAAACCCCCGCGAAATATCAGGAAAAATTTTAAAAATGCATCATCTGACCTAAGAATTTAATAGTTATTTCACCGTTTTCCACGAGACTTACAAATAAAATAGATAGATAACCTTTAATTTGTAAGTTCAATATTTTTGTAATAAGGCGTGATATTTAGGAACATTTTACATTTCTACAAAAACCTCCTCCGAAATTTTTTCCTCCGTTCGGCCCTGCCTGCAGGGTATTCCATTTGAAGTTTCGCACGCAATTATCTCCCAAACAACTCACCATGGAAATAATGTGTCGAGCAGAACCTATTTTGTTTCGATTACACATCTTACGATGGCGACAAATCTTATCTAGAGTAAATCGTGTTCGGAACGTTTTGTCGTATGACGAATAGTTCGGAAGATAATTGCGCGTAAAGCTTCAAACGGGATAGCTTGTATTTATGGTATCGCGTATCGCGGTATCCCGCGATACAACGTCGGCGGTATTACATCTCTCTCATCGTTGGAAAACTATCACGGTCGCCAGTGAATCTCCTTTGACGACCAAAGTTTTGATCTCGGATAGAGTACGAGTTGCGTTACGAATGCGGCTTCGATGAATGGTTCATCGACGTCGGGACGGATGACATTTGTGTCGCTAATCCTTATTAATTTGCTTACCCTCGCGTACAACCGGGACTCATTTTTTAGACAATTGAAATAATATTCGTTCGCCGCTGAGCTCCACCCACCGTTGGGTTTGCAGCGTTTATAAAAGAAAAAAATGTATGTACAACATGCCGACGCTACATACCTCGATGGTATCGTTATATAAAATCAATGACATCGTTGCTACCCCATCCAAGAAGCTAATTAATTTAGCTATAGCTACCTGGTAATTGGTTTTTCTCATATTTTCCGCGAACGGACATGCCGCGGGGGACATTTAGCACGGAGTAAATTAATACCAGCGATGATTAAAAAGCTTGCTGTACATTTTCCAGGAAACGGAGGAACAAAATCCTACTCGTTTCACCGTTGCCCCATTCTCGGGAGACTAATTACCATAATTCCTCGTCGCGATGGGACTTTCATCATTTCTACGGTTCATTTTCTAAATGACGCTAAACGCGATTACGCTCGGATTGTTTTATCGAAAAAAAACCGCGTTGACAATTAACCGGGCGATTTAGATCGAAAACTTTACGAGGGGTCGTTAGGATGTGGAGCGTAAAAAGGCACTCTCGCGAGATGCTCGATAATGGCAAAGGTTCGCGCATGGTACTTTCGCGAATCTATGGAAAACGAGGCTCTACTCGCAAATAGATTTACTGGAAGAAATTGATCTTGGGAGCCCTCCGCTCATTCGCCATTAAATTACTCCCTTCGGTACTTATCCGCATCGGTTTTACGTACCGTATCGCGTTATTTTAGTCCTCCGATATATGTATATTCGGAGAGATTGCAGCGCACTTATATTAACGAAGGTTTAAAGTTTAAACCGACCGCGAATTTAAAACAAATGAATTTTAGAATGCGCTCTTCTTTTTACGAGTTCGGAGAATACACTTGGTGTCCCGTTTAAAGCTTTGCATGTAATTATCTCCAGAATTATTGGTTATTTGAAAAAGTGTTTCGAGCGGAACTTACTTCGTTTCGTGAGGGGACACGTCTCGTGACGTTCCGGGTCTGGGTAGAAACGTTTATTTGAATAATGATTAATTCGGAAGATAATTGTGCGTGACACTTCAAATAGGGAACCTTGTCCCATAATAATACATAGTTATCAATACGAACAGTTGGAATTGAATCGTTTATTTCAGAAACCCCCTAAATGTAAAAAAACTCAACTATTTCTCGTTTTTTTTTTGTAATTTCGGGGAGCCGCACCCTTTACAACAGAAACTGAGAAAGAATTAGTTTCCTTGCCTCTTTTTCATGGTCTTGAAATATTCGTTTACGGCAGAAACTCCCTAAGCTTGTTAAATTTTTTCCCTAAACAAGACAAACCGTTCTCCCGAATTACCCACAACACACGCCTATCCAATGGGCCGCGTCCTTATAGCAAGAAGAAACTCGAAGATGTGGAAAAGCCCCGACAATATGTGGTCGAGCATGAAGATTTTTATCAAGATATTTTGTCCTGGCGAACATCTGAAGTTCAAAATAATCAAATGTCAGATTACGAAGAAGATTAAGGAATCATATCGCTCAATTGCTGCAACACCGTCATAACTCGAAAATCATAGTTTTTCAGGAGATGCATTTGAAATTGCAAAATTGTTGTAGTTTTTGGAATTTATAATATAAAAATGACAAAATGGCCCAATTTGGTTAAGTAACAAATGATTATAATGCAGACGTGAATTAAGGGCTTAAATGTACACTATGCAATTCCTCCTAATCCCAGAACTACCCCTAGTTTCACTTATGACGTTCTGGATGCTAATATCATTTTTGACGTGGAACCTAAAAGAGCTCCGAAATGACACTCTACCAGTTAAAAGTACGCCTCATTATCATCGTCCCTGTGGTATTAACTCCAAAATCATGATTTTCGAGTTACGACGTTGTAGCAGCGAGTGAGCGATATCTTTCCTGTCATTTTAAAACCGCTTTACAAATTTCAGATTTGAGAAAGTTCCAGAATTTATTTAAAATACGTTTTTCTTCATGTAAATGTACACGGTCGTTTTGTAATTGTTTTTTTTTTTAATTACTTACACATTAACACTAATTATCTGATTAATTAGGAGTGAAAGAATAGAAAAAGAGGGCACGATAAGATTTTTTATTGCAGAAACGCTTGATGTGCAAATTACAAAATGTTTCTCCCCCGCCCCTAGTAAATTATTGAACTAAAACGACACTGTTTTCTGAAAGAGTGAGTAGACTAGTATTTTTAATAATTTTTGGGAGTTTAAAGAAACCGTTTTGGAGCCGTGAGACAGTTTTCATTGATTGTTGATTATTGATTATTGGTTTTTATTGATATTCAATTGTGTTATTTATAAAATAGCTAATGGGGTATGATGTATCGTAGTTGTATATATTTACTAAAACCCGAGAAGTTGAAAAGTTGAGGAAACGCTCGAAAGTGGGGCGAGGAAAGAGTAACGAGAAAATGATTTTCTCGATATCTCGTCTAGCAGCGGTGTGATTTACAGATGACTATGTGTTTACTGGTTTCTGTTGACCCCAGACACGCTGGCGCTTCGATGAAATACGTTTCAAGCAAGCTACCGTCCCATTTATTTTCGCGACGAGTCTTTACCCAAGTGCGAATTTCCATAAATCTTATTTCTTGCAAATGCCAGATAAACACAGCTAGTTCTTTTGAACATTTCCGAGCATGGAAAGTTTGTTAACTTTTCGAGTAAACTGGTTGCAATTTTCTGAATTTAAAAAGCAAAGTTACTCGCGAATTTTAAGAAATTTTACGACGATTTGTAATATAACTTAAGAAAATAATATAATTTTTCTTAATTTATTCAAAATGTATATACAAGATATTTTATTAATAGTATAATATATGGAACCAAACCGATCTACACGATTGTGTAATGTTTGGCGTAGCGCCTTGATCGCAAACAATCGCAAATACTCGTGAATACTAAAAACTGTTATACATGCATATTGAAGTTAGTATCTTTCTTCAGACTCATATTAATTAATTAATGTCCACGCTACGGAACGTACGAAGACGATGATCGCAAGTACTTACCACAGCCGAATCCCGTTGCACGATTATCCTTGAAAGAGCAAACGTAACGATCACTCGAATTACTGCGCGAATTTTACGAAACGGAGAATCAAACTTTGTAACGAGCGTATGGGAACGGAACGGCGGAAAGACTGCTATAAATACGGTCGATTTGTAAACGTCACAGAAACTACGTTTACGTGGCGGAAGTGCGATCCTCGTCATGAAACAGAGATAACGTGGAAACGGCAAGCGTCCGCGCGTATTCTCGAGACTCGTATGTCGAATGAAAAATTCGCGAGCTTCTGAAACGGGAACGCAGAAAGTGTGCTAGATCGAGGAACCATCGATTACCATTAATTGGACAGTTTATATTGAAAGTGGTGTAAGTCTGTTTAAAGCCTAAGTTTTAAACAAAAATGAGATATCACATAATTTGTGATTAATTTAGTGTAAAAAAAAATGAAAAAAGATGGACTTGCACAACTGTCAAAATAAAGGATCCAATTATATCCTCGTATAACACGGTGCTTATGCAACGTGGTTTCGATATAACGCGATCTACAAATTCTGGTAGCGGTCTGGTTCTGGTAACGGTAAGTACCTCTGTCCAACACAGTTGCAGTTTCGATATAACGCGATGTACAAATCGTAGCAACACTGGTTTTCGAATACGTCTTTTTCATCGCACTCATAAAAAATTAAATAATTAATATAAAATCGTCGGGTGTTCGTAAAGTTCTTTAAAGTTGTGTTAACATTGGAATACAATTCATTTATAGACGCTTTACGATTTTATCCCTTTCTTCTTATTATTATTGCATTTTAATTAAATCGTGTAACATAAAGTTCTTTTAGGCGAATAGTGAAACCGGGTTAGATAAAGACGCTCAATAACAGTAACAAGAATGCATCTCTGTTGAATAAGTTATCGTTGTCTATATAATTACATAGAAAAAACTAATAATTAAACAAAAACTAATTCTGAATTCAATCCTAGTTTTTCTATGCGAACCGCGGAATTTCTATGAAAAGAAAAAAAAAGAAAAAAAAATGTACTTGCACAATTTTCGCGGTACACATATTCGCAACTAACCTAATATTCGCTGTACACATATGTGCATACATACAGGAGTTGACCGTATACACGTAACGCGCTATACATTTTACGATCATAGAGTCAAATAAATGCTATGCCTCTAATTGCTCACTTCGTGTTAACCAATTATCGTGAATCACGGCGCGTGGGGTATATTTGGTAAAACCAGAAAAATAAATTCTAAAACTGGGTAAAACTGAATATTATTTTACTTATATGGTACCTTATAATATTTAATGACATCACGATTGCTCAGATAAAACCATTATTATTATTATTAATAATTTTCGTGAAAAAATTTGTTTTTTTATATGTTCGTGTATGAATTAAAAATAAAAATAAAGGAAAAAGATAATTGGAGTTTACTTCCGACTGTTTGCCGGATCTAATTTTTTTTTTTTAATTTTAATTGCTTTTAAAAAACTGTGCGAGCTTTCGCCTTTTTTAGTTATCAAATTTGAATGTCGGAAAACTTTTGGGTTTTTGAACAGTTTTGTTCGTTTTTTTGTATTGTATATAATTTTGGGTACAATTTATTAATAGTTATTTTTTCCTTGTAGGATCTCGAGATAGTCATACGAGTCTAGGTAGAACATATTTTTTCATTAAAAAATATTTTTTTTGCTTATGTTTGTATGTGCAGTTAAAAGTGTACTTTGATGTTGATAAGCTAGTTGTAGTTGAATATAATACTGCTATATAATATTATTATATTTTGGCCACGAAATGTTAAAAATACCCCACTGTGTGGCGTTATGCGGCGATAGAGCTGAAATTAGGCACACGATAATTCGGAACATCGAGTCCGTTCAAATTCCCCAGTCGCGACAGAAAGTTCCCGTCGGCGAGACGTCAAACATCAAATTCCTCAAATATCATCTTTACGCGTGAGAATATGTCGAAAGGAACAAAGGCAAACGAGCTTCCGAGACAAAAGAGTTCTCCCGTCGAGCAATCGGGATTGAAAAAAGACACGTCTCTCTCTCTCTATCTCTCTCTCTCTCTCTCTCGATTCGACGCGCACAATTTTCCATCCGTGAAAAAGCAACGAAAGCCTGGCGCGCTCGTTGATCGCGAATAAAATAAATCGTGGGATTAAAAATATGTGACGCGACGATGCTATACCATTCGACGAGGTTAAAAAACCTATCATCTCTGTCGGTCGGACGTTTCGCCGAAACAGCGTGGATTTCGTTAATCGAGGCGAAGGAAAATTCGTCTCGGGCTTTCTTCTCGAGGAACGCAAATTCCCTTCACTCCAGCGTCGGAAGGAATTTCTTTTCGGGACTCCATTTTCGGCACTCGAGCAATAAATATCACTCTCGATGGGAATCGTTTGGAGAAAGATCGTTAACGAAAGCTGACGATGAAAAACCGTTGCGTACGTTTCGAAACAATAACCGCTGGTTATTAGAACGATCACGCGATAGGATGACGATGGTATCGACAGGACGAGAATATCGGTTAGCCGGTTTCTCTTCCAAGTTTCCAGATAGAGGTGTCTGGAGGCACGTTTCGTTAATCGGTAGAGCTTCGTTGGTAGCTGGGAGGAACACGACGGCAGCCACGTTATCAAACGGTACGATGAATTATTTACGTTTCGCGCGGTTTTATCGCGATGCAATCAAGCCCGAACAATATTTATTAGTATCTTCTCACGGCGGACGCGTTTCCTTTGGCTCGCGTAAGTCCGGTATCTGCGCGAAGCATCAATTTCGTTATCAGATTCGAGGGGACGAGTTCGAAGATAGAAGAGCGGCTCCTTGGCTCCGAGGAGGATCGTCGATTATTCTGAAATTCTCTTTGGCGACAATCTACCGTAATTGGAAGTCCTCCAAGCGAGTTTGTCCTTCGACAGGATACGGCGGTTTGTCGACGAGATCCTTATCGACCACGCTGACATTTCGTTCCTCTACTGGCGATACGAGTTGCGAAAAGGCATGGACTCGCGAGAAGACTGAGAAGACGGAGAGTCCTTGCGGGACTAGGATCCAGGCTAAAAGTTCTTCCGGCGATTCTTTATCGGAATGTAATTCTCGCGACGGGAAATCGAGGTCGGATGAGTTTTACGTTGGAAGCGAACCCGTTCGGGGAGATGCTTCCAAGGACTGCTGTGCTCAGACGAAGGGATCCGATGAGAGTAGTTGCGCTTCGGAGATGGATTCTTATACCCCGACGGGGGGACCTTCCGTCGACGAACCTTGTCCGAAACCTTGCCGTCCACCTCCGTGTCCGCCTCCAAAATCACCTTGCCCTTGCTCCAACGTGGAGGACATTTGTCCCAAGGAAGGTAATTCATCGTTGAGAGTATATCGCGGATGTTTATGTGAACGAATCCATACAGTTGACTCTGGATAATTTGAAACTCAAGGGACAGAGAAAATGGTCAATTTACCGAGGGTTCAAAATAATAGGAGTTCAAATAATCGAGAGGGAGGGCGGGGAAAATTCAAATAAATGAGAATTTGATTGAATGGGCCTACTTATGTACATGTGAATATATACATTCATCATTATTTCATATTCGTCAATTGAAAGACACTTGTTACTTCTAGATATCATGATGTTTCATAGTTTCAAGAAACACGATTTGAATACAATACAGTATGAAAGTAGACTGCAAACTGAATGAGATAAAGATCGGGGTAAACAAATGAGAGGTCTATTCATGTTATGTTATGTACAAATCAATCGCGGAATTCGGGGACTTGAGATTATAGAGATTTCGAGACCACTGACTTCAAATTGAGAGTGTTGGCGAGTAAGATGCACTCGCTACAATTTCAAATTACCGAGGGAACCAAACATTGATTTTTTTCAATTTATAGAGTATTTTTCGAGGGACCGGGAAAAAACTTCGAATTATTGAGAGATTCAAATTATTGTGTGCCAAATTATCGAGAGTCGATTGTATTTTCATGGAGATCTCGGGTAGAGATTTGTTTTAGGAATCATTCGAGTAGATTAATTCGATCGATTGTACTTACTTCTCGTTGATTATCGATCGATAACGGTGCATCCTCGGTCGTGATAAATAATTTGCCAGTTAAGGAATTATTGAACTTCGCGGTATTTCAAGCGTTCAATAGTCCCACATCTCGATTCGATAGTTCATTTTGCTCTTGGAAGTCTGAGCAAAAATAGGATACGAATAGAAAACAATTTCAGACAGTTCCATTTAATTGTAACCCGTTACGGACAGTGCTCCGCGGATCGGTTTGCCCTGTAGCTGCTGCAAAAATATTTTTGTTTATTTATTTATTTTTTTTTTACCCAAAAGAAATGCGACGAGCATTTCGTTTCACGTAATATAGAATCGCTTACAGAAGGTTTGAAAAACATTGACGCGTACGCGAATTCGCTGTAGTTGAAAATCTTTCCTTCGAAACGTTTCTCTCGTATCTGATCGAAAGTTGAACAGACGTTCGTTCTGCCAAAAATTTCTCGGAGCCAGCTTCGAAAGCACGATAAATGACGAATAACGAATAAATATAATGAAATTCGATTTAACTAGCCAAGCAACGCTTGGCCAAGTAACGGAAGAACTTTGGCACGGGGGGCGTACTCGGAGTTCAAACACGCGATTCTTTTAATTTCAAGCTACTGCGTAGATTCTCATTACCCATTACTCGGAAAAGTGGAAATGACATAGCGCGGGTGATATTATTTATAGCACGACGTAAATAGCGTCCGAGAATATTTATGGAGGTAGTTCGAATAAAGTATGTTCTCGATACTCGATATTACCTAGCGTAACGGGCTCGTGCGAACAATGGTTACAATAGAAACGCGTGATCGATACTTTAACAAAATCATTGTTTCTATTAAAGATCGTTGTACGAGGGCAAATACACGTTGCGTTGTGCGTCGAGGTAACGGACTTTTATCTTATCGCATTATCACGGCATTGACTGCCCGACAATGTCTCGTACAGTATCGGTTTTTTGCGCGAAAGTGCTTTTGCTAACCAGAACAAATTAAATTAGTAGAGATACAATAATAGGCGTTATATCCTGGTTTTTTTTTTAAATAACGCCGGTTATTGTATTTTTACTAATTTAACTTGATAAATTCGGTCAATTAGCTAACCCCCTTTTTATTATGTTATAATCAGAACAAATATATCATCGTTGTTTTTTATAAAAGTAACAAAGTCTGTGTCAGAAAACTGTTGCATACAACAGTTTCGTTGACTCGCGCCGAGTTCGTCAATTCGCAATTAAATACTTTTTAATAGAATCGTTTTATACTCAACGCATTCTGAATATTAATTGTTCGTAACAACGGTAGATTTGAGGCGAAGCAAAAATGGTTGTCATTTTTTAACTCCATATTAGAAGACACCGGATAGTTAAAAATTATTCTTCGCCAAGTCGAAAGTAGAACCCAGTCTCATTTCCTAGAACTACATACATACATCCTCAAAAGAATTATAGCAACAATAGCGTACTCAAAAAAACGAACTAACGCTTAAGTTTTTAATAAGGAATAGAGAAAAAGACATTGGCGGCCTGGTCGTAAACTGGGTCGCAATAATTCGTATTTTGAAAAAAGAGTATACTTGGACGCGCCTAACAAGTAACGACTGATGCGCGCAAACTACACGACGAAAGTAAAAGGAGAACGCGTTAGCCATCGCGGAAAGGGTGAATTTTCATCTTTAGCGGCCAGCGTTGCGCGATGTGTTTTAAGGCTTCCCGGTGTGTAATCGCATCTAACGAACACACGACCGATTATAAGTGCAGACCTCACGCAAGTCAAATTTTGGCGGATGTTGTCCCTTTTCTTCGCTCTACCGTTGGTCCTGATTATGACGGTCATCGTTTTCGTGAAGGGGGATGGAGACAGGAAGAAACTGAGATACAGATACACAGACATTCCATATTTAAATATACTAACGAAGGTATTAATCCCTTAAACGCGTTTATTATCAATAAGCGAGTGTTATATTTTTAACGATCGCGTGTCGAATAAAGTTTCCCCATTACCTCGCGTATTGTAAGGTTAATCCATTTGCCGGTTGTTCTCTCTAATCGATTAACGAAGTCCTACGATTCTTCTGCCTGCACAATTTGATATTTTTCCTTTCATCCGTTTAGCGTTGTTTGTGATTCTATTCTGCTTTACGTATTCCGCGATACTCAAAGGTCGTCGCGATACGAAGCTTCTCGCTAGATTCGCATCGCGTCGGTGTGTAATTAATTAAAAATTCTGTTCCTTTGATAGCCATTCCCGTGGGGAGACGGGACGCGCAGTTTTTTTCATAATCCAGCGAACGATGCGAAGAAGAACACAGAAGAGGGAGAATGACGAACGTTTTGCGATACGTTGAACTACCATTCGTTTCTTTGACGGTGTTTGATATAAGTTAATCGGAGCTTCGCGAACTATTTTTGAAGCTGGCGATCATTGTAAAGTACAAGTTGCGGGGAGAACGTTTATTTTATTATCGTTTTTTTTATAGAATCCAGATACGCTTTCCTCCAATGAACATGTTCGCTAAATTATTCATTGTAACGCGATATTCGAGTGCCAGATACACAGCGTACGGGGGAAGAAATCTAAATGTTTACGCAAACGAGTATTCTATTACGCGCTATTTTCTCGTTGCGAAACTCTCATCTGTATACAACATTCTTTATAATCTAAATTGTTATGCGAAATTCTAAAGAGATACTGTACGCGTAATTTAGGAAATATTAGGAGTTAATTCAAATCTCACCGTTAAGTCGACAAATTTTCCCAGACTTTCCTACGACGGAATTTCTTTTCCAATTCTATTGCGCGCTTTTTTTCGTTGCAAAACTCTTATCGGTATATAATATTCTTTGTAATATAAATTGCCATGGGAAATTCTATAGAGCTATTGCACGCGGAGTTTAGAAAGTATAAGGAATTAATCAAAGTTTCACGGTTAAATAATCCGACGAATTGTCGCTATTTTCTCGTTGCGAAACTCTCCTCGGTATACAACATTCTTTGTAATCTAAATTGTTATGTGAAATTTTAAAGAGTTACCGTACAGGTAATTTAGAAAATATAAAGAGTTAATACAAATTTCACGGTTAAATAATACAATGAATTTTCCTAGACTTTCCGCCGACGGAAATTCTTTTCTAATTCTATTACGCTCTATTTTCCGTTGCGGAACTCTCACCGGTATATAATATTCTTTGCAATATAAATTGCTGTGCAAAATTTTAAAAAGCTATTATACCCGTAATTTTTAGAAAGTATATTAATAAAAGTTTCACGGTTAAATAATCCGACGAGTTTTCCGAGACTTTCCGAGGACGGAAGTTCTTTTCTAATACTCTGAACGGTAGAAATGTCTCGGGAGACAGAAATTCTGTCGTCTTTGGCATTTTCATAGTCGAAAGGATAAAGTCGACGCGCATCGCGAACCTCCAGGAGTACTTTTCTTTTTCTCTAATGCCATCTCGAAAAGACTTTCCAGATGTTTGTAATGGTGTATGAAATAATCACACACACGCTCCATACGTGTGTCGTGTAAGGTCAACGTTGGACGAGCCTCTCGAGGATATTCCGTCCCCACTTTTCGTCGCCTGGAGAAATCTTTTGCTTGCGTCACAGTACACGTGCACGTTGTACCGGCAAGTTCTCGTAATGTATTTTGACGTCAGACGTTTATGCTAACCATGTGAAAAACGAGAGTACGTACCACTTATTCTACCAATCGTTTGCTCCCTTCAAGTTTATTCGAATACTCGTGCGGTATCGATGGTCATTAGTGCCTTTAACGTGATTTATAAAAAATATACTTTCGCGCTTGTCCATCGAGCAGGGAGATTATGAATTTTTTCAATGTTTTTAATACGTATTAATACTTGCAACACTTTTTTGGTTATCCTACATTATATCTTCTGCACAATTATGTATTTTAAAGTAAATAGACACCAGATTTGAAAGAATTAAATTTTATACAAAACGTACTTTCGCTTTTGTTCTTTAAGATGAGGAATTCTACATTTTAAAAAATGTAATGCTACTCTTGTGTATTAATACTTCTAACCCCAGATGCGGAAAATTACGAATTTTTTGGTGCTCCTACAGTACATTTTCTATATAAATATGTATTTTAAAGTAGACGTCAGGTTTGAAAGGATTAAAGTATTTTTCGTGCGAATATTTTTTAGAACTGTACACGTACAGTGGTAAAAAGTAACTCGCACCGAATTGAGCCAATAATTATTATTACGTCCCTTCGATAAGATACTCAACGTAATGTCCTTGTATCTTTCGAAATTCAGGACTTATTATTATCACTCCTACACCGTTAAGAATTCAATTGTTCGATTCGATGTATTCATACTTTTCTATTCATAGTACCGCTCTTATATCGTTCGCCCGTACAAGACAATGGGTTTTCATTGTGCATCGAACGACTCGAGCTTTTGTGCCGAACCGCGGAGAATGCGTCACTAACTTTCCGCGATCTCTGTTCCTTTTTATAGGCGAATTTTATTCCTCCCTTTCATCGTCCGCGGATCATTCAAATTCGCGGCTCCGTGCGCGCGCGGAACATCGTTAATTCAACGGCAACGGGTATTTGGAGATGATGCGGTTTATTTGTACGGGAGTTCCCCGCCAAATGTCAGAGGTCAGTTTTCTCCGTCGTGTCGGTATGGAGATATCGATCATAGCCTAGACAGTGGTTAGTGGTTTAATAATCGGCCTGCTGCCCTTAAACCGACATCGCGTTCCTCGAATTTCGATATAATTGCACGGCGATGCATACCAGTCTTCGACGTCTCGAATAACGCCTTCATCCTCTCAGACTTGTTGTTAGAAAGGATTAAGGTGGGCTTGTCGCCTTATTGGGTCGAAAATGACACGTTTTTTGGGGAATTTTTTTCTCGGGAACTATTGTACGGATCAATATCGGGTTCGATTTTTTAGATTCGCTGTTTCTTTGTGTATAAGTGTAATTTTTTTTATGAAGGAGTGGAATAAAACAGAAAGACGATATTGAATTTTGAACTGTGTATTGTAAAAAAAACACGGCGACGCTGCGTTGCGTGATAAAAATTGTTTGGAACAAAAAATAAGACGAGATTCTTAATCTGCATGAAATTCTCTTTCGTTGCAAGTGGAACCACTATGAAAAGTGGAGAATTCGTAAAATGGTAGGTGTTTGAAAAAAAAATTAAATTTCGACCGAAAAATTTCATTTATTTGTTTAATTAACTAATGGACGATGATATGCAGTACCTCTCGGTTAGGCCTATATGAACCTAAAACACATTAAAAAAAAAGATTACATTTGTGCTATTTTTATTACATTATTTCAATCATAAATTTGTAAACGAATACATTAATTATCTAAATATATAAGTATTGATGCTTTATCATTATTTCTACTTTTAACAAATAATTTGGGGATGGGTGACAAGCGTACTCCACGCGACCGACCACGTAACAAACATCCGCGTGACTAACGGAGGGTTACGGCGTTACTTAAGACGTTACACACATTTCGATAAAACGTAACGGATTGGTGGTCGATATTACCCGAAATGTTAAAGAGAATTATATGAGAGGCGAGAGAAATGAAATAAATATTCCACGAACCACATACACTGCGTAAAATATTATAGTTATTATGGTTATTATTCATTTTACTCCCTCTAATTCGGAAAACATCTTTTTCACCCTTGAAAATTGCGTTACAAGCTCGTTACCATCGATTGCCAATAATTATCATAATCGCTCGTCCTCTCGATCTTTCTCATAATGTGAAAAGAGTCGGATAATTATATTACAATTTTCTTCCCGCAAATGATTAATAATTATCAACTCCGCTCCGCTACTCAATCTTCGGGATAATAAAAAGACTCGGAAAATTTCTTTACCCCCCCCCCCCGGAAATTCCATTAAAAACCGACTACTGCCGATTAGTAATAATTATCTCCTTCGAATCCCCGGAAAATAACATTACTGAGCTCGCTACCGTACATCTCTGACAATTATCCTCTCCGATAATCCTGTTGACCTTTGTATCGATGAATAATGAAATCGTGATCAAACGATTGCCACAAATTGAAATTGCGCTGAAATAGAAAATAGATAGCGGTGTGGGAAAGAGAATGAAATTTCCTTTCCATCGAGCTCTCGTTACGGGGGTGTCGGTGAATTTTTTAAACATTTTCACGTTACGAATAAACCGCTGAAGGGTGGAGCGGGAGTGGGGGCGGTTAACGGGACGACATAGTTGGGAAGAATTCGACCCTCGACAGAATGCGTGGATCCCTGTCGACGGTTTAGTCTCACCTCCACGAGAGCTCGTTCCTGTTATGGCGCAGCTGGTCTCCCGTACTCTTACTGGCTCGGGGGTCGATCAATAGGCTGGGAGGTGGTGGAGGCGGTGGAGGTGGCTGGCGGTGGTTGTCCAGCCAGTGACGGATTTCAAAATTTCCATCGCAAACACGATAGATAAATCATTGGACATCCCCCCCCCCCCCCAGCGATGACAGAAGAATATGCTCATTCGCAGAATCGAGTAAACGTGCCAACCAAAACTTACGTCGATCAGAGGCGATCGATATCTTAATTGCGTGATTAAAAATGAAGCTTGTATACATACTCGAGAGATAATTGAGTCCTCTTTCTCTGCTCGATATCTACGATTCTATAATTGCACCTTTGAATCGTATTTTATCAAATCAGCTGTCCACCGCGTACAATCTTTAAAGCGCGTGATTCACTTTTATAAACTCCATTTCTCATACTTCCGTTCAAACCCCTCGCGATTCTATTTTATTTAAAAATCCCCGAAGATATAAATAGTCGATGCCCTCGATAAATCTTAATTCCATTTCGGAGGATCGGCCGCCTTTTCATCGGCGAGGTTTATAAAGGAGAATTCAAAACGATTCCGAGGGATGCTCCGGATGGAATCGGGGCTGCCCACCCTCGTTTCACGGGCCTGTATCTGGATCGCCGGGTCGCGGGGGCGAATACGGGGCGCTCCGATTGGTCGCGCTCGATTTCGCGGGTTCGAGAAGTCGCGCGTGCCGAGGAGCCCGCCAATCGGAGCGATCTCCGGCCCGTCAGTCAGTGGCCGCGCGTTGCCGAAGTAACGTCGTGACGGTGTTTCGGTGCCGCGCTTATCCTCGACGATTTTTCCCCGACGTACTCGCCGATTAATCTATTAACGCGCGATAGATCGGAGAGAAATACGGGTCGCGCGTCGATTAAAGCCGTTCGTGGCCCGGTGAGAATTACATTTGCTCGTTGTACCGCGGATTAGCTTGTGCTCCGATCGCAACGAATCGTTCAAAGTCCATTAACGCGTTAATGGCTGTATCTATACTTCTCGTCGGTTTTCTCCTGAATGAAAGACCGTCGAGGCAGATGACATTCCAAGAACTGCGTTAACGACTAATCGATCGACTGATTGAAATACGTGTATACGCGATTTCATGCTCCCCACGTTTCTTAATTCTACGCGATCCAACCGGTGATCCACTGGTCGACCGCACGAAGATCGAAACGTAGATTCGAGGAGCGAGCTGTTGCGGCTTCCCGCGATTAGCTTTACGTGCGGAAGGTGTGGCGCGAAAAGTACAGTTTACCGAAGGGACAGAGGAGGACGACCAATTGTCCCTCGCACCAGCGACTAATCTGCCCCCATTTTTGCGATGCTCAAGGTTAAGGAAACCCCTTGTAAGTATACACTCGTCGACGTCGATATCGATGCGAGCGTCGAGACGCATTTGCATCTTCGACGAAGGGGATTCGTATCGATACCGAGAGCACAGCTGGTCGGGCACAGGTACGCTCGGTGGATTCCAAGTCGATTCATCGAAACCGATCGGCAACGTCCAATAACGTAACGTTGATTAAAGTGGGGGAGGGGTGCCAGGATGTATATCCGAGGCCGAAATTATATCGAACGTGCGTTTGGTGCGAAATTTAATGATTCATTATTCGTAATATCGTACTTTATCGCAGGGAATTTAAGTTGGACGAAATTTTGTATATATAGGTATCACGCAAAGTGCAATATTAGACACTGGAATTAATAATCCTGTTTTTTTTTATCATTAATTAATTGTTTTGTTTATTATCGCTCACACATGCCCGTTCTAGACGTAGTTCTATTCTGATTATCGTTTCTTATAAATTGGGAGTATATTCTTGTAAATATTACTTGTAATCAATCGTTACGAGTGGCACGTTCATTTTCTGCCCGAAACGGTAATTTGCATACGTACGGACAATCGGGTGGCTGCGGGTATAAACACCTTGCGTAACGTAATGGCCACAACGTCTCGAGGCGTACTCCGTTTTTACCAATTGTTCGTGATACAACGTTTCAGCGTCGAATTTAGTTGTTTGAGAAAATATTCATTGGGTATAGGGTTACATAGATTTGTTATATCTATATTCCGTAAAAACGTTTATGCCTAACGTGGTGTTAGTAGAGCAAGGATTTCTGTGAAAACGTGTGGCCTAAACTCTATGAGCGAGCACTTGTTGTGCTTCATTTATATGTGTGCGAAGAAAAATGCATTCATTACAAGCTACTAGTCAATTCGAAGGGAGGTCTTCGTTTCTAATATACATAGAAAAGAGTACTCGGATGTATGGTGTTATGGTGAATCGTAGGGTGGATGAATTATTCATGACTTAATATTTATAAACCCAACGATCCCACGATACAAGGATGCGTTATTATTTAAATTTTTGAGAAACGATTGAATAAATATTAATGCGCGATCCATAAGAGTTTACGGTGGGTAAAGATAATATTTGCACACCCTTTTTATCTGGAATAAGTTTACGCAAAATCGAAATTTATTCCGTTATGGGGGGGTTGGGGGGTACGTAAACACTTGCGTTATCCGCTGTATACGTATACTCAATTAGTTTGCAGAAACGAAAGTGAGGAACATTGGTGATCGATCAAACGTTGATTATATATTTTTTTTTAAATTAAGGGGCTCTGATAAATTTTCGTTAATTCGCCGAGGAATTCGCCTCGCAGAAATTCAATTCCAAATACTTAATTTAACGGAAACGAGGGGAAAGAAAACATTGCGTCCTAAAATTTCAACCTTTTTCTTCGAAGGATCGCACCGATGCTACCATGAAGTTAATCGAAAAGGAGAAGTCGGGAATTTTCGAAAAAACGGTGTTTTTCTCGGACATGCATCGAAGATAGAGAGACTATTTTTGGAAAATGCTGATAAAGGAGTACCGTATACCACTGCCTCTCACGGTGGAGGAGTACAGAATTGCTCAGCTGTACATGATAGCGGTAACGAACGTTCAACCGATAGATACGAAGGTTGATGAAAAATTGTTTTATTTGTTCAATGAGACGCTCGTTCTTGTAGAAAAAATCGCGGGAGGAGAGCCAAGGTGCGGGCAGCGGGGTGGAGATCTTGGTGAACGAACCGTACACCAACGGCCCAGGTGGAAATGGTCAATATACCCACAAGATTTATCACGTGGGCAATCATCTTCCAGGATGGTTCAAAAGCTTATTACCAAAGTCCGCGTTGACCGTGAACGAGGAGGGATGGAACGTCTATCCTTACACGAAGACGCGTTACACGTGCCCGTTTATAGAGAAATTCTGTATAGAGATAGAAACGTACTATTTTCCTGACAATGGTCATCAGGAGAACGTTTTCCAGCTCGGCGGTAGTGACTTGAAGAATAGGGTCGTAGGTACGTTCGATTCTTCCCATATTATGTCATCTTTTGCCAATTAGTCGTTATCGATCCTTATTACATCTAAGTCGGTTTACGGTAAAATGGCCCTTCTCCCTCTGTACTTGCCCTTTAACGCGCTATTTCGGGCTTCCTTGTGCTTTAGACGTAATCGACATCGCCAAAGATAACACCGCTTACGTGAAGGAGGAAGATCCCAAGTTATACGTGTCCGAGAAAACGGGCAGAGGACCATTGGTGGAGTCATGGCTGGAGGATTATTGGGCGGACGTAGAAGTACAATTCCCTTTATTACGTTTCGATTGATATCCGCTCGGGTAATGGAACATTTGATGCAATTAGAATTCTTCCATCGTTTAGGGAAAGCAACAGCCAACGCCGTCGGGAAAGTCTTTAATGTGCGCATACAAGCTGTGTCGCGTAGAATTCCGTTATTGGGGCATGCAAACAAAATTAGAAAAATACATACTTGACACCGGTTAGTATCGTACACGTGGTTAAGTATTCGCTTCTTTTTTCTTTCTCTTTCGTTTTTTAACACTATTTCTATCGTAGGCGTCGGAAGACACCTTTTTGACATTTTTACATAAAATTATTATCATTGGTTTAATTGTTTTTCCTTGATTATATTTTTGACTTTTCTTGTAATGGTTGTTAAATTAACTAAAAGATTCGAGGTCCAGTTCTCGCGTACTTGTATTTGGCCCGAGACAAGACCTTTTCTCTTGATGTGGTATCTGTTTACTCCAATCTCTTTCTGGATCTAAAGTACCATTCGATCGTAATAGCTTTACGTAAAAATCGTGGTAGGAATAGTGTTAATTTCCTCGATGGCTTCGATGCATTCCGTTACTCTGCACGATTACCGGATATGGATATAAACGAGAATGGTTTCAGCAATTCGAAAAATCAATGTAGAAGCGCACAGACAAGCGTGGGCTTGGCAAGACGAATGGTACGGTCTAACGATAGAAGACATTCGAGAAATCGAACGACAGACCCAGGTCGCCTTGCAACGGAAAATGGGCTCCGGTGAAGCACGGGAGGACGCGACGGACGAGAGTAAGGAGGCAATGACATCCAATACAACGATGACTCCACAGGAATCGGACGTCGCTAAGACCCTAGCCGCGACTCTTGGGAGTATCGAGAAAAATGAGGATCCTCAGAGTCCACCGTCCCTCAGAAAGGCGTCCGATATACCTATCTCTAATACGGCCGGCAGTTCGGAGGGCGAAGCCAGCCCCGAAGACTCTCCCACGGAAATACCGGAACTCAGGTATAGAGAAGATCAAAAATTGCGAATAGAGATTTACGATCGTGCTTAAAGTTACAAAATGAATTTTAGAAGCGTGTCGAGCGACGAAAAGGGTGACGGTAAAAAAGGATGGAAGAGGAACAGTACCACGTTGCATTCCCCTTGCTCGAACAAGAGCTTTGATATACAAATAGCAAATTGGCGTATGGAAAGCATCGTGAGGGAATCGGAATCGAGTAGCGAGGATGAGTTTTTCGATTGTCAAGGTAACGTGTCACCACGCCATGAGTCTATAGTGCATGACGATAATTACTTGCAAGGACTCGTAACAACTCGAACTGGCCTCCCGTTATTGAATGACTTATGCGAATAACACTGCAGATCTCTCGGGCACTCTACTTTTGACTTTCGCTTAAAGACATGTTTCTCGATAGTTTTATCATCAGATCGTCAGAGCTTTATGAAAGTGAAGGGAAGAGGTGTCCTACATACGAATCGTGTATCCATGCGAGTAGAAAATACAGCATGGGCTGGTATTGACAGTTTCCGTCTTTTTATGTGTACCCTCTCTGTTTTTTATGTCGCATTCCACACTGCAGCTGGGTTCATTATACCTACTATATGCGAAGGTAGGACACGTAGATAGTAATAGATACCTATAGCGACAAGAGACATTTTTAACTGCCTGTCGGAAGACATATCCGAGGGATTAATGATCAACGTTAGGACTAGTGTTAGTATCTTTTAGAAGAATTTACGAACATTGTACGATTGCACTCCATGCCTTTGTAGATCTAACGTAATAATCTTGCCAACCATGCAAATGTCATTCGTGCACGTGACTAAAAGAAACTACATTCGCGTAACTACATATGTATCTTTCGTCGCGAGTCTCGCGTTGTCTAACACTAATGCACAACAGGGCTGAGCATGACAATTGTTAATCAAATTTCTGACGGCACGAAACAGCATGGCTACATAGTGCTACAATGACAGCAGCTTTTCACGATCAACAGTTTCTTTTCTTCCAAAAACAATGGTAATAGTGTTACACGTGACACGATGTGCTGCATTAATCTTACAACATAGTGATATTATGGTAATCCGTGGTTTAAGATGTGTCACAAACGATTAGAAAGGCACGGTGCATAAGCAATGTTAAAATTTCTGATTACACAGAGGACTTTGGAGATAACTCGTCATTAGCTAAATGGAGTTCTTTGGATCTTCTAGCAGAAGAGGAGGACAATACGTTGACTACGCCCGTCGCGACGAATACGGAAGGTACGTGCCGATTAACCATGCTTAAATTACGTTTATTCTCGACTGTTATCGCCATTCATTGTAACGGTGTACCTTTCGGATTAACTTTTGCAGAAGACACAATATTCTCCCCTCTGTACCTCCAACGTATGGCCAGTGAACGTAGCAGTAAAAGATTGCAGATCTGTACTTCGGCTAGCATGGACGTCTCGTGTCCACCGTCGCGTCAACACTCGCCCACGCATCAGCCGTGCAAAACAACTGTATTATTAATCGCGATGCATGCTGGCAGCGTTCTAGGTAAATATTGTACTCGTTTCATTATCATAATTCGTCCCTTCTTCTAGTATTTCGCAATATACGGGGTGAGGCATTAACTCCACTGACAATAACTCCGAAAGTATGATAGTAGCAAAAAAGTTTTCGAAACAAAAGATGCGTGGGACAACAGGGGCTGCAGTATGGGGTTTTCTTTTTTTCTTAGGTGGAGTCCCTACAGAGATGTGAAGGTCACCTTTGCTTTTTTAAATAGAATGCTATGTTTTGGTACCTGTTTTCTGATAGCGGCTATTGAGATTAATCCAATGAGGTGCAACATTAAGGTCTTTGAAGTGAAAAGAAATACTACGCAATTTGTGATAAGATGATTGCAGCATCGCATTGATACCAATGGCAATCACTTTGAACACAGTCTGTAAATTCAAGTTTATTTCGCCTATTTTGTCATAAATGATCCTAGCCGATCTTCAAAGACCTTAATGTTGCACGTCGTGGGATTAGCCTCAATAGCCGCTATTAGGAAACAGTTACCAAAACATATCATGCTATTTAAAAAAACAAAGATGACCTTCACATCTCTGCAGTGACTCCACCTAAGAAAGAAAGATTAACGTTATATTACAGCCCCTGTTGCCTCATGCATCTTTTGTTTCGAAAACTTTTCTGCTACTATCACAGTTTCGGAGTTATTGTCGGTGGCAGGAGTTAGTGCCTCACCCTATATACTATCATTTATCGACACGATTTAAACGAAACAAAATAATTTGTATTGGGATGACAATTAAGTGATTGCGGATTTTAAAACGCACATCTATCGACAAAGTCCGCAATAATTTTGTTGCCAACCCAAGATAATGGCGATGAGAATAATCACGAAAGGAGCTAGAATGGAAGGGCTAACAATATGGTACTTTACGTTCTAAAAATATTGTAGATGCCAACGTTGAGCTGTTGGCGAAGAAGTCGGATATTACGACTTTCAGAGGAGCTTTTGAATCAGTCATGAGGCAGCATTATCCCAGTATGGTCGGACATGTTGCCATTAGATTCGTCTCCTGTCCCTCCATCTGTACCGAAGGTCTTGGCATTCTTTCAAGGTAGTTCAACCAACGGCGGTAAAGCGAACAATATTTACACTGTTTATACATCTCGCTGTTAATGTCGATTTCAGTCTGAGCCCATACAGTTTTGATGTATCTCCTTCTTGCGTCGACGCCCCACCAGTGACGCACGATACCATACCGATCGGCGCGATACCTTTGTTCGCTAGCTCGACTCCCGAATACCAAGATGCGGTATCGCGAGTTGTGACGGGCGCAAATCAAGTGTACCACGAATTCCTTAAGTGCGAAGAAGGTCGCGGTTTTACAGGACAGATTTGCTTCATAGGGGATTCCGTTGGATCGATTTTAACGTTTGACGCTTTGTGCAGATCGGCTCGTTCCAGGCATAACAGTGAAAACAATGTTTTAGATAATCAAAGTGCTGGGAATAATAGCGAAGACGGTAATCACCTGATTGCACCATCTCCTAGAAGAAAGTCTTCTAGTACAAGGTAATCATTTTTAATATTGTATTCTATATCGACTTAGGAAGAAAGAACGCTTGTCGCTATTAATGGTTTATCTTTTTTCCCAGCGATAATTCGCAGCACTGTAAATTGGACTTTGAAGTAGGGGAATTTTTCATGTTCGGCAGCCCTCTTGCCTTAGTTTTGGCGTACAGAAAAATTTCAGCGGGAGGCGACAAAAGTAGTAACATAATAAAGCCGCTGGCAAACCAGGTGTATAATTTGTTTCATCCTACGGACCCTGTTGCCGCTAGACTGGAGCCTCTGATCTCCGCCAAATTTTCGCTCGTGCCTCCCGTGAATGTTGCTCGATATCAAAAGTACCCTCTTGGAAACGGACAACCTTATCACCTACGTACGTTACTTCATTTCATCTTTAATCGCGCATCGTAAGTTGAGGTCACGACGAACGATATTGTCTTTTCCAGTGGAAACAATTCAGACAAACCCACAATTATTCACGGATGGATTGAACATTCCCAATATCTCAATGGCTCCTTTAAGACGATTCTCCGATATATCGATTCACAGTACCATGTCTGGCATTATCGATACTGTCCCGTTGCAAGTTGTGTCTAATTGTAAGTATGTACAATGTGATTTACAGTCGGTCGCATATGTGTCCATCCATCTACCATACCCGACGTATATTATGATCTCATTCAGAATTTCTTTATTCCCCAGAAATTATGAATTTTTGAAAAATGCCATCTTGTCCCGCTTGAATAAAAGTTTATTTCCGCGTCCTTCCTTTCAAAGTTGTGTGCGTATTCTTTTTTTATTTAGAATGATATACGCCGCATATGGTAGGTGAATAGAGACTTATGCGGCCGACTGTACGATTCATTGATAATTTTTATCTAAACTGAAATTTGTAATTACGTTACATTACAGTGACGCAAAAATGGTGGGGCACCAAGAGGATAGATTATGCGCTTTACTGCCCAGAGGGTTTAGCAAATTTCCCTACAAACGCCTTGCCCCATCTCTTCCACGCTAGCTATTGGGAGTCATCCGACGTAATCGCGTTTATTTTGAGACAATTGGGAAGATTCGATACGCCGTTGCTCACCAACGAGGAGAAAGAATTAACTAGCTTCCGTCCAGGTCAACCCAGAGAAAAGTGGAATAAGAAACGTACATCCGTTAAACTCAAGGTACATAGTTAATCCTTTGACCGGAAATTGCGAATCCAGCTCGTCATGTACACTGGGCAACTTCAAATGAGCATAACTCCCCGAAAAACTGTCATATCTAAAAGATTTTTCTTTCATTTTAAAGGGTGAAGTCTGTAAGAAACCATTGTTAAATTTTGAATCTAGCGTCTCCCATCCCGCCGTTCTTGCAAAAGTAAAGACGTGTTACGACTCCAAAAAATTGCATCCTTTGACACATTCTACGGGGTAGAATTAATTTTTTTCATAACTATCGTGCAAGTCGTTGTTCAACCAGGGTAGAATATTGACTTATTCCTGCAAATTAAAAGAAAAATTAAGTCCGTACGTTCTTGTTCGTTGTCTTACGGTTTATCAAAGTTCTGTATGCATTTTTGTGCATTAATTACCTCCAGATTTGTATTGCTCATTTGGAAAGCAGAGAAAATCGTAACAATGACTCGTTTGCATGAAAGTCAGTTTACGCAAATCTCTGCTAACACAAACAAACGATAGGCAAAGTTCGTCCAATAATCTCTCTGTAGTGTACCATTGTACAATACTAATGTTGGCGGTAATTGAATGCACTAAAATGCATAAATGTTAACTTTCATAAGCCAGAACTCGGCGAAAACAGATCATGGACTTCATTTTTTTGTTAATTTGCAGTAAGCAGTATACATTTTTCAATGGTTGCTATGATCGTTACGGAAAAGATTCATTCTACTCCGTACAATGAGCACTGTTCGAAGAACGGCGGGGGATACATTTAAAATCTAACAAATAGTTGCTTAAAGTACAGAGTTTAAAATGAAACAAAACTCCTCCAGATACGACAATTTTTCGCGGCGTTATGCTTATTTGAATTTGGACAAATTTTATAAATTGAATCGTCAATCTGAGCAGTGGTGCCTGAGAATGAATTAACATTCAAAGGGTTAATAACGTAACGAACCTGACAAACCGTTGAGTCATTGGTAAATGTTCGATCATTTTAGAACGTTGCCGCTAATCATCGGGCGAACGACGTGATTGTGAGAGAAGGTGCGCCGCAAGTCTTGATCGCTAGATTCATGTACAGTCCAATCGACGTGATAGCGTTAACTGGTACGTCGTGTACACTCCCCAATGTCTGTTAAATATATTCTGCGAACATTGAACAAATGTTGTTCATTGATTGCAGGCGAAAAGGTGGACATCCATATTATGAAGGATGCTCCAGCAGGGGAATGGACGTATCTGTCAACTGAAGTGACCGATAAGAATGGTAGAATAACGTATAGAATTCCAGAAGAGAAAGCAATGAACTATGGACTCTATCCAGTTAAAATGGTTGTCAGGTAATGTTGTTACTTTGTATCCGATAAACAAGAGTTAAGCTTGTTCTTAATTATTATTCGATCTTTAATTACTACTTCCACAGAGGTGATCACACAGCTGTAGACTTTTTTATGGCTGTGATTCCGCCGAAAACGGAGTGTGTTGTTTTTAGCATAGACGGTTCGTTTACCGCAAGCATGTCGGTAAGCGGAAAAGATCCAAAAGTTCGTGCCGGCGCTGTTGACGTCGTGAGGTAAACTTCAACCAATGTTTTCACTCAAAATAAATTCCCTACAATCTATTTATGAATGGGTTGTTTATTATCGTATCTAGGCACTGGCAAGAATTGGGATATTTAATTATTTACATTACCGCAAGACCTGACATGCAACAGCAGAAAGTTGTTTCCTGGCTGTCACAACATAACTTCCCGCATGGTCTCGTATCTTTTGCCGATGGTCTATCAACGGATCCACTTGGTCATAAAGCTGCGTACTTGAACAAACTGGTGCAGGTGAATAATTGATGGAGAACGTTGAATATTATTATCTTTGCGTCAGTAACCCGATGAAAGTCTTCTGTGACGTTAAAATGATTGTTTAGGAACACGGTGTAATAATTCACCATGCATACGGCAGTAGTAAAGATATCAGTGTTTACGCTGCAATAAATCTGAAGTCGAATCAAATTTTCATCATTGGGAAAGTGTCGAAAAAGCATCACGCGCTGGCAACTATACTACACGACGGTTATGCTGCTCATTTAAGTATGCTACAGGCGCACGGAGGCTCGAGACCTGCTCAGGGTAACGCGCGAATGGTGATTCCAAGAGGGCAATTCGGCTTACCGGGGCAAAATGCTTCTCTGCGACGGAGAAGGTAAGACACCTACTTGAGAATCATGCTCTGATGTAGAAGTTGTTTAATCGCTTACGTCTTGCCGTGATGTGGGAATTTTTAAGGTAATAAGTTCTTTCAATCCTTGATATCCCCGACGTCCAGATGTTCTGGTTGCCGCAGAACGATGGAAGTATCATGCATATACGATAAATGTTGTCTCCTAGAAAGAAGATGTGCTGAGCGGGCGTAAGACATTTGAAAAGAAAATGAACTTATCTAGCCTGTATGTAGATAATGCTGTATTTTTATAGCTGAACCATACCGCGGTAGTATGGAATTTCCAGCAAAGTAGTTGTTACAGGAGCGATCAATGATGTTGTATGATCTTCGCATTTGAATCGCTCCCATCAGTGTTAACTAAAAACCATATACATGTCAAGAGATTTCTCTGTAGAACAGTCGTAACTACGAGAACAAGGTACATAAATTGAGTAACCTACGGTAGTCTTGGCATGGTATAATTTATAATAATCGGAACGCATGGCATAGAATAGCAAATTCTGTAACATACCGTTTGTAATGTTTATTCCCCAAAGGAAACGGGACTGTCGTTCTTCTAAAATGTACATAAGGAAAAAGACAATTTTTGTATGCCGAGTGCGTCGAACAATACAAAACTGAATGTTTGCTAATCTATGTCGTATGTGTGAATATCGGAGCCATCTCTCCGCGTGGGTGTTTACAGTCCACGCGTGTGTGTGAAAACGAGCCCCGGCTCTGTTCCAGTAAGGACACAGCAGTCAACTCCTCCCTTTGCAACAGTGTGTACTTTAAGCGGAAAGTCTACCTTAGTCACATCTAACACACGCCTATAATCTACGTACAATAATTTTACTCACATTGGTAACTATCTGTCTTTTCCCTCTCTCTCTCTCTCTTTCTTTCTTTCTTTCTTTCTTTCTCTCTCTCTCTCTCTCTCTCTCTCTCTCTCTCTCTCTTTTTCTTACACTTTTCGCCTGACAACTGCGCTGGGGTTTACAGATAGAAAGAACACTTTTCAGTAATATCTATTCTTAATACAATCGAAGACTCGTACAATGTTTCCAGCATTACATTCGTACGTTCTATCGACTCAGGGAAAATTCCTGTGTTCCCACTGCTATTACGCGGTCGCTACAAAACATCTTTCTATCTTTAATATGCTTCTAACACACCCCGCTGACTAGCCGGTAGCTAAAATGTTTTAACATTATCTAACGCTTATCAGTTTCTTCGTTCCAGGTACCTGCTATGAAGATATATCGCGTTCTGCAGCGTAGCTAAATATCACGCTACCGGCAAGAGCCGTCGCCATTCTACGCTCAAACTTAATGTTTTGTCTAACAACCATACATATGTCCAGGATTTGTGGTTAATCAACTATATGACTGTCTAGATGTACAGAGACTAGAGTATTTTCGTTAACTCCTGAAATGATCTGATCTCGCTTTAGTGGCCAAGGTAAACTTAGAGCCCCTTACCGCTTCAAATCTGTTAGGTGAATGTTTGTGTTACAGAAAACTTTAAGCTAGACCCACCACCGGACACATAAAGTATTCCTCGTTGCGAAAGTATTTCGACTGATTAATATTTCATTTAGTTCGATATTTTATATCGGATTGTTGGAAGTAATTTCACCATTGAAATCATTTCGAGTATCTTTTTCTCCGATTTACAAAATGCCATTCTTGTAAAACTGCATGAAATGTTGGAAAGTATAAGTATCTGCATTTACAAAATAATTGTTCGGATCGATATAATTCGATCTATTCTTTTTACCAGTGATAGACTTCGCAGCATTTTAATTTAAGGAGTAATAGATTCAATTTGCCAATCGTGTTCCAGTTGGGGTGGTAGGTCGGGCTGATAAATTGCTCGTACAAAAAGATCATATGTAATGGCACGATTGAATATGTTCTAGAAAAAAAAGCTGTGACACAATGCATGATTATATATGTATATGTGAATGCCTTTATAAGAACACCACAACTCACGGACATACGGTGTATTGTCAAACAGGAAATGTTAATCGCTTTCTTACCCTATCACGCGATCTAGAAATACTACCCGATACGCTTACCACACGATATTCGAATATTCATTTATAGCTGAATAGTTAACCGTCGCAGACGAAGCGGATTCGGAGACCCCCAAAAAGTTGAAACCATTTCTTGTATACTCACAATCAGAGTCAATCAATTTCAAACTTGCTGACATTATTAACTCCCGACAAGTCTTTTACTCACGAAATCGTCGAAATACTCAACAAGCATCGAATTGACTTGGCTCTCATTGTTTCGTGATTTCGTTCTATCGCTTCTGCCAAATCCTCCACTATAAAGACCTACATTAATTACTTTCTATGTCGGTAAGACATTCGAATTAAAGTTGACGTTTATAATGGAAGATTTGCTTACTATCGGACCCATGTTTCTCTCTGTTAGTTCAAGGAATGAAAACGTGAACGATCCACTGTGCATTGCTGTCACTGCAGACGGGACAGCCGTTCGTCTCTTCATTCTCACTCATCAGTCGTCATTGCTTCTTACCCGTGGAAATGTCACGTTTCTGTCACGCTTTCAGCGTTAAATACCTTAACACACCGCTAGCACCACTATGCTGCTATCCATGTGCTCATCTGCTTCCACGACTGGCGATCTACCCTCGCCTCATCCGTTTTTTATTAAATATTCTCCGTGCACTGATACGATAACTCGTTGCGAAAGTCTTTCCTGAAGACGCATTTCTTCCTTGGAATATCGTCTCGGGGAGAAGAAATTCCATTAACGATCACTAATCCGAACGAAATGATAGCTCTTTTAGACTGGCGCACCGTGCAATCTCGCAGCCTGCATCGGGCAAAGTAACGTTACCGTTGGAACGATCAACGAGTGTCGGACCTCATGTATCGCCGCAAACCGCATCAGGCAACAGATCGACCGCACCGGAGAAACTCTGACGATTTGCACGATGCCGCTCGTTCTTTGAATCACGGCACTAGTAATACGATCGTGAAACAATGGAGCTCGCCCTGAAAGTTGCAAACTAGTTAGGAAAAGAAGTCCTCGTAAATCTCGAGCCGCGTGCGCTCAACGACTCGACGAAAAAGATTCTACTTTGTTACTCCACTTTTATATCCTGTGTATCTGTAAATTATTGGGTCGCGGCATCTGTGCGGGCCGTTGCTCATACGTGTGTACAAAGCATAAAATTAACGTAAAATCGTAGATCTCCCGTGACGCGAACGTCGATCTTTTTGAATAATCTGGTTCGAATTAACGAGGACTTTCTTCGTTTTCACGCATGACGCGCATACGCCGTAACCGATCGTGCAATTCCATGTACCCTTTAGAAAATCATTTCTGTTATGTATGTAATTATTCCTCTGACGTAACTTACTTTTCACGTAATCGTGACCAAGTCTTCTCTTTTCTAGCGCGTGCCGTTCTTTTTTTACCACGTTCAGTTAAAGTACAAGTCGTTTAGAATAATAAGCGTTATTTCTCAAGTATTTTTACTCCATACAGTGTTGCGATTAGTTTTGTATTACTCCCTTCATCGGCTTTTCACCGTGCTTCGTTTGCGTTCCCGCAAATTATGTAACCTGTCCTTAAATAATTGTACCCCACGCTACGCAGTTGATCCACCGTTCAGTTTGTTGTACCGTAAAGTGTGAAGAAAAATGAGATTAATGGAAAGCGTCGCTCGAATCTCGCTGTCTCGTCCTAAGAGAGGGATAACGTGGCATTAATCCTGACACTGAACTTAAGAAATTATAAGGTGGAAATTATGAAATAATTAACACGTAAGGTCTCCTATTAGTATTCGAAACATTGCCAAGAGCTATCGAACGGTAGTACGTAATGCTCTGTACGATCTGCGCCCAAGTCCCTTCGGTGCTATTTTCTCCCGCGCGTATTCGTATTGATGTGTACGAAGAGGAAAGAAGACAAGAAGTATACAATGCTCTGTGTACGCGGTTGTGACCACGGAGTATCGTGGGGATATCGTTAATCCCAACACGATGAACGATGTTTCCCAACAATATTGGTACAAAGATACTTCCCACTTGCTGTTTAGTTTCGCGTTGCCTTGACGGGCAATGTAAATACAATACCTGTAAATAAATCGCTCTAATGTTCGAGATTCAACGTTAGAATTCGAACACGATTTACGTACTAGCTGTTGCAAAAACTTCGTCGATGGAAGTAACTTTGGAGCGGTAATAAGTAACTCCACGAACAATGAAGCGAGATAGCTCGACAACAAAAAAAACGAAAGTTGTACACTAGTTATTAACGCGTTCGGTACACAGTGTACCACCGCTGGCACCCGGTCGCGCTTCGATACCGAATGCGGCAACGAGTCCTTCGAAATCGTACGCTTAAGATTAGATAAGTATTATACTGCGGACGCGATGTCCTCATGCCCCATTTTGCCGGAGGACCTTATAATTTTATATTGAGTGACGATCGTGATTATCGTATTACTTAATTATTATGACTATGATTTGTAATAATATCCAGACGGCGGACTGAGAAATCGATAACGAACAAGGATCTCCTCGTCGACGATAAAATCGGGTAATTTAAACTTTTAGCTGTCCCCGGGCATCCTGGAATCGAAGAATCTGTATTTAGGATAGGCGGCAGATCTTCTCGAACTCGTGGTCCGGCATGAGACAGAGCTACATTAACTGTATGGAGAATATTAACTTATTGTTGTGCAATCATTGTTCCTTTGACTGTTGCATCAAAGTCGTAGTCGGCCGACGATCTGCCATTGATCTAGTCCCGGTGTAAAAGCACTACGCCTTGCCCAGCACTATCTTCGCCGTGACGCGGCGCATAAAGTAAATTACTATTGTTAATTGAATATTGACTGTTTGTATTGTTGTAACGTGACACGAGTATAGCTCTGTATACCGACGCATATGTGCCCATGATTATGAAAGTGGTCTAAGTCAAATAATAAAAAAAAAAACCAGTTTTTCAGTTATTTTGCGTCACATTCTTTAAAATCGAATAATGTGGTGAAAAAAAATATGATCTGGAGCACTTTCATAATCATGGACACATATGTGTATACATCGTATAGGTATTTATACGCGTACAGGAATGTAGCTTGCACGCGTATACGATACGTATATGTATATAAATATCGATATGTACGTATAAGGTGTCTCAAAAAGGCTTTTTATTTGTTCGCTTTTTCGACGATATCTTTGTATGCGTTCATATATGTTAGTAGAAAATCCCCAAGCAGTGAAAACATATACATATTTTTAAATGCTTTGACAAATATTTAAGGAGCGTTTCTAAAATGTTTTAAATAAATGTTTTAAAGTATATCATTTCACGATCTTTTATTAACATTTTTTTGGAGTCGTAGGGAATTGTTAAAGAAATGTTAAAATAGTTATTTAAAAACAATTTAGGAATACTTTTTTCTTAGCTTTCATACGTATTTATTTCATACGTATTTTTTAAGATTATTATTCCACTTGCTTGAGTATAATCTCCCGATAAATTGTGCATTGAAAACAATTGAATATAGACTTTTGCTTTTTCCAGATTTATTTCTTTTAAGCAAATCATAGAATTGGCTCGGAGATGCATTACTGGACGGAATTCGAATAATACACGTCAGGTAATTTGGTAAAATTACCCGCGAAACACCTTCTACATGTACATATACAATAACATATAAATGTTTAAGATATATTTATTCATAGACTCGTAAGTGACTACAAAAAATATTTTACTTATATGAATGAACGATTACTATCACTGGTAATAAGAGTTATATTTTTGTTAGCATAATTTAAATGACATGTTGTAATAACTAATCAAGAGTCATTATTTTATATTGCGCGACCTCGCTCTAACGTAATAATTGTTTTATATACCGTTGACTCATGATTTAATTGACCAGCGTCAGCGGGGAGAGTCTCGCCTGTGAATAGGATTATGCCTGGCCGATAAAACTGTATTCCACTTTCTTCATTGGATATTACAATAAATGAAATCATTGTCGTTTAAACGGTGCTAGTTGTATGTATTTCTCACGATACACTACAGTCGACTCTCGATAATTTGAAATTCGAGGGACCAGAGAAGAAGTTCAAATTACCGAGAGTTCAAAATAATAGGAGTTCAAATAATTGTGAGGGAGGAAGGCAAAAATTCAAATAAACGAGAAATCCATTAAAATTACATACATATCGCACGCCACCGAGAAAAGTGACACAACTGAAAAATGCAGTTTTCGAGATACAGCAAATAATAGAAAAATAAAAAACTTATATTTATTGTAATGCTTCTTTGAATTTTCTTATACGTATTTTTGGCAGTAATTTTTTTAATACAGTGCAGATTAATTTTATGGATTTGTAAATCAGTTTTCAAAGATCTGATGACACAAAGAAACAACAAAAAGAACGGACAACTGCCCACTGGCCGATAAATTTCGAGTTAGAGATGTGGGGTTTTTCGTACACGTGGTGATACATAAAACGTATTTTTCAGTGACAATCTCAAAATTGGCATGGTTTTAGTTGTGTTACTTTTCTCGCCGGGGTACTATATGTACATTTGAACATAAATATTCATCTTTATTCTTTTTCGTTACTTGAAAAATTCTTGTTCTTTCTAAAGTTTATGGTGTTTCACAGTTTCAAGAAACATAGTTTGAATACAATACAGTATGAAAGCAGACTGCAAACTGCAAACTGATTGAGAGAAAGATCAGGGTAAACAAACAACCGGTCTGTGTATGCTATATTATGTTGTACATATGTACAAACCAATCGCAGAAGTGGTGGACTTCAAATTATGGAAATTTCGGGAGCTTTGACTTCAAATTATATAGTGTTGGCGAGAAAGATGTCCTCGCTACAACTTCAAATTACCGAGGGGCCCAGACATTGATTTTTGTTAGTTCATCGAGTATTTTTCAAAGAACCGAGGAAAAACTTCAAATTATTAAGTGTCAAATTATCGAGAGTTGACAGTATACGTCGGGCCTGGACAACGGTGGGGAAATGCACTCTCTTCACGCGATTTCGGTACCCCCACCTGCCCCCACCCTTCAGCATTAGCAAGCCGTGTGAACGAAAAGAAGGACAGCGCTCTCTCTACCTGTCCCACTCTTGGACACGCACCGGGTGGCATTGTGGGGATGCACGGTGGGTTGCCGTTTAAAGGCCCCCGTAGCCGTACTACAAGCGACCGTTATTTTTTGGAGCTTAATTCCCACAGAGCCGTAATATGCCGGCTCCGTAAGCCATCCGCAAGTTTTCTATGGGATTAGAATGGCGCTATCTCCACTCGTCAGTCGCATGACCACGTCGGCGTATTCTAACCGTGCCGTCGTCACCGTAGATTCCTTGCCGGAGTGACCGTGGTAGCCAGATGTTTTATTGCCTATCCCGTCGAGAGGTGCAAAAAAGTCGCTATTGTGTCGAGGACCCTTGGAAGGCTTTAAAAACATGTGCTTGTTTTTGGCTATGTTGTCCTAGCTCTGATTTTGGATGTAGAAGAGCATGAACAAATATTTAAAAAATGAAATAAATAAATAAATTCTTTTAAAATAGTTTTCTTGAAATCGTTCAAATATTTTAAATATTAAAAAAAATTTTATTTGTTATACATCTATACATATATATCTATATAACAAAAAACAATATGAAATTTAACAAACTTAAATTCCATTGGTAAGGCAAAAATAGTCTTCTGTGTATAAGTGCGCGAGAACCCGAAAATATGGGGTCGGGTCAGGTCAGGTCAGGTGCATTGTATTTTATAATGTATCTTTCGAAAACTCCTAAAAATCCGGTGTATTCATCGAAACGTGTCTGGAACTATAATTTAAAATATCATTTTGGGCCTCCAGGAGAAAAGCAACTTATATGTTTCTTGATATATATATTTTATATAAAGCAAGAAAGCCTGTATTATATACACAATATTAATATTGTTATGTGAGTATTGCTAAAAACAAGACAAGACCCTGTCATGACATCCATACACACACACACACACACACACACACATATGCTGAATTTCATATTGTTGTTTGATATATCAAACATATATGTTACACTCGCAATGTGTGTGTGCAACATCCATGTTACATATACATATAGCAAACAACGATACGAAACTCAGCAAGTCCAGGAACTTTACGGACGTAAAAGGAGAAAAATATAGTTGGAAAGAAATCTAAGGATTTCCTTACGGTGCTGTTTCGCCGACGGACATGCCGGAGCCCTTACGTGCCGGGTGAGTGGGAAATGCCCCATTCAAATCGTACAGAAGAATCTTTTTTACGATGTCTCTGGCACTACGGGGTCGCCACGGTACGGCTGTGTGTGTAGAGGCCTTTACTCAAAGAACAGTGGTTGCCTAGGCCTGGTATACGTATATCGAAGCGAAGAACAATATTTTTGTTTGTAAGGCTTACCAGGAGAAACATGCCGTATACTTGACGGCACGATTATCATTTCCGAGGCGACAAGATTTAACGCTTGATTCTGTTAGTATTTTTTATTAGAAACACAAAGTGCCTGAGCCAAAAGTCGAGATTTTCGTTAGTTTTCGAGGTATAAGGACTTGAGCTTTTCAAAATTACAAGTTAGGGCGGCCGCCATTCGTGGTCGCGGCACTGATACTCGCTGGCTTTGATCGTACTTTTCGTGTATGAACCTTCCTGAAGCAAGCATACATGTATGTAAATCTTCATAAAGTACCCATACGTGTATGTGAACCTTCCTAAAGCAAGCATATGCGCATATGCGTATATACGGTAACTTTTCGATCTTGTAAGTTCGACGTATCATTTAATTCCAGTTCGCCGTAGTCAATCAACCACGTAACGAAATATAAACTTAATGCAGAATAAGTATATACTATATATTATATATACTGCATATACATGTACGGGTGCATATACGGGTCGCGGTAGTAAGGTTTGTGAAGTCGGTGCGATAGTGTGTGTTTGTCACTGACACGCAGCAGTGAGGTACCGTGCAGTGACAAGTGCGAACAAAGTCAGCGAGAATCAGTGCCGTGAGCACGAATGGCGGGTGCCCTAACCTGTCATTTTCGAAACTTTCAGTCCTTATATCTCGTAAACTAACAAAAATCTCGACATTTGGCTAAGAAGTTTTGTGTTTCTAATCAAGCATACCATCGGAATCAAGCGTTAAATCTTGTCGCCTCGGAAATGATAATCTCCCCTACTTGACAATAACATAAACACGAAAAGTACTTTTCATGCGTTTCTAAAATTCAATTCAAAGTTTCAAATTTGAAAGGGGTGTTCGCCAGTGATTGCGTGCCCTGCGCAAAAGTGTCTCAGCTGTCGAAAGCTGTCGAACGTTCGTGTTTCTCGCGTCTGCGTTTTCAATCTTGTCCGGTGTTATTAAGTGAGACAACGTAATAAAATTATGGCAAACACGTTAAGTCCAGTAATGTCTGCAAAATTGAAAACTAAACAGATTGCGAATCAAATCAGACATGGGTCCCCAAAGCTACAAGAAGTTCTGAGAGAGGTTAGTTGTCTGTTGCCGCAACGCGTAATTTCAACTGTTCCGCAAGTTTATCAACATTGAAATGTCTTTTGAGACAATTACGCCAATAATTATTTTAAACTAGAATCGTACAAATTTAGTTGAGAAAATCTAATTGTAGAGATGTCGTCAAAGAATGCGAGAGAAAAGAGGTCAACTGTTTAACAGAACCAGATTCGGTTTGGAAATCGAATCTAAGGATATACAAGACACATTGACAGAAATAGTGCGTAAGGAATTCCGTAATCTTGCAACAGCAGAGTGGGATGAGTCTTTAAAATCCTTTGCCTCGGTAGTCAATGAACCGTTGAGTCTGGAGGAAGCATTGGATTTGGAAAATGAGATACTATACGAACAAGGTTGGTCTAACAAACTCTCGATGACGTTACAGTATTCTGGAACTTAATTAAAGAATTTATCTTAGAACAATGGATATTGGAAGAGTACGAGAAAATGTCAGCAAACGAAGTAAGTCAGTTGAATGCAGGAGAGAATACCAATGAAGTAGTTTGTCCAATGTGTCAAAAGTCTAACTTAACGGAAGAAGTAAACAGCGTGACTTGCAAAGCTTGTGGGCTTGCGTTAAATACATCTACTAGCTTAAGAAAACTTGGGTCGCTTATACACGAATCTGCAAATACACATTCTACGATTTGTACCGAACCACCTGGTTTCACCCTACTTCCTGAGAACAATAACGTTTGTTTATATATAGTGTGTCACACGTGTTCAACTATGGCTCCAATTATATGAGCTTTATTATTTTGCGTGAACTGTATTTCTGGAGGTAAACAATTTTTGTATTCCACAGGGATGGTGATCAAAGTAGTTTAAAAAGATATTGTGAAATGCGTCCAGAAATTTTGACACTGGATATTTTTGTAAGATATCCATCAGAATTTTTTGTGCTATTTATTCTAGTTTCTATAAAGTAGACTTAATCAAATTGAGTCAAAACTGTGCTAGGACATAATTAATTTGTGACAGAAATAAAAAACGAGAAACGAAAAAGTAGTCCGTAAATTTCAAATTTGTTTTGTAAAGCTTCTGGTGTTGCGTTAAATGCATCTACTAGTTTAAGGAAACTTGGGTCGCTAATACACGTATCTGTAAATACGCATTCTGCGATTTGTACCGAACCACTTGGTTTCACGCTACTTCCTGAGAATAATAACGTTTGTTTGTATATAGTGTGTCACGCGGGTTCAACTATGGCTCCAATTATATAAGCCTTATTATTTTGTGTGAATTGTATGTCTGGAGGTAAACAATTTTTGTATTTCAGTCCAGAAATGTTGACACTGGATACTTTTGTAAAATGTCCATCAAAATTTTTTGTGTTATTTATTCTAGTTTCTACAAAGTAGACTTAATCAAATTGAGTAAAAACTGTGGTAGGACATAATTAATTTGTGGCAGAAATCAAAAACGAGAAACTAAAAAGTAGTCCGTAAATTTCGAATTTGTTTTATGCAGGTATAACATCTGAATAACAGTATGCGAATGTTTGTGATTATATGATACGTATTGTACAAAAGAACATCCCATCGCTGATTCACTTATATTATTTATCACTTACACATTACGTACACAATGTTATTTAACGTAAAGAACTCCTGCATATCGTAAATTCTAGCAGAACAGATTCGTAAACGAGCCAATCTCGTAACGTAACGAAACAACGATTAAAATGAAAACAGTATAAGAAAATACTCTCTCTCCCACCTCTGTACAATTAATATTTAAAGTTGGTAACACCGTTACGATATGCAGGAGCACTTTGTAACTTATAGCCTAATGTTTAAATTTTTATAAATGATTTGTACATTATCACATGAAATTTCACTTTAAAAACTTCATATTTCATAACGTTATATTAGTATATGTACGCGTAATTTGTGAGCAACCAGTTTTTCATCTTGCCTGCAATTATTATCTGCAGCGCAAGTGTTCCATTCTCCCAGAAGTGTATATCTTTGTTATAAAGTGCAAAATCATGATGAAAGATACCATATGGCGTTTAATTGCATTTTCCGCGAAAACAAACGTTAAATTTCTTGTATCATGTTTTTCTGGTCTCAGTCTCTCACTACGTGATAAATTTATATGCTCTAGTTCAACCAGACGCGTCAAAATACAATTACTAATTGCGTTGGTTGTATTTATTGACGTACATTTGGCATAAACGATTACTTATCCATTACAGTTTTCTTTTTTTTTGCAAAAGGATATCCAAAACTAATGATAATTCGTGTATCATACAGTTATTTATACTTTAGTCGTTATAAAAATATTCCGACGTAAGTTACATTTGGTTCCGTAATATATTACTATAAATATATTGTACTAGTCTTATTAGTAGAGACAGAGACGTCAGCTGATTAGAGTAGAAAAATTTTGAAAATAGTACGAAAGCTCTGAGTTTGAATAGAAAGGTTTGTATGGAAATGCTACATCCGTTGCCAATAATACCAAAATTAATCGTACTCATAAACAAGCGTACTGAAAACAATGGAATGGTTTGCTCTAATTCTTTTTTTTTGTAGATGCTCTAAACATATAGGTAATTTTACCTTCAATGCTACGATAAATTTACCTTTATTTATGAAGAATTAACCAAAAAAAAAAAGTTTAGAAGATTTATAATAAAACTTTTCTTTGTCACTTTAAAGTCAAGCAAAATCATTTCGTTCAGTAATATGGCGAAACGAAATATACGATGTACATTGTGTAATAAATATAAACATGTTTCTAACATAGTAATTTTATGAAAAATTGCAACAATTCGAGGAAAAAGTTTTTCAAATCTCAACGCATCTCGACAACCACTCTGCTTATACAATATTCTGGTAAGCATCGCTTACATTTTGTTCAAAATTATTTACATTAACTATCAACGCGTGCCTTCATGCCTTGCTGTTACGTATTCAATGAGCATATTTTAGATTAATAAAGATAAAGGAGAATTGCACTTAAATTTTGTCCATTAGCAGTCGTTACGGATGCAAAGGAAAACATGAGGATCCACGGTAAAAAAGAATTTTCATGTAAGTTATTCCGAAACAGTCTTAAGCTACGGTAACTGTTCTTCCTGTTCGTGCGCGACTAAATCTTAAATGTATTTGCAAATACGTTCTCGTAATGAATTTGCGTGCTACGATTGGTCACTGAGTGGATCGCCGCCGTTCCGCACGATTGACTGCTGCAAGCGCTTCTTCGGGTAGGCGACCAGGAGCTGACAGAATATCAGTGGCAGTACACAGATACCTTAGAGAGTTCAGAACGGCTAAAACCGAAAAACCACATATTACGCAAATCAGTAACTTTATATAATGATAGCATTTGTATTTATGTAGCGTGTGTTTACGCGACGAACCTGGTCTGAGATCGACGAGCGAGCAATGTTGCTCCACCCACAATATTGTACTTCTGTACAGATCTTCGATACTCGCTGTGGACACCGAAGTATTGAATGATATCATTAAAGGCTCAAGCAGTATACTGAACTAAACACCACGTTAAGGAGCGTACATTATAATATTCGTGTACGAAACAATGTCGAAGAGAAAAGTACGAATATGAATGACCAATGTATTTTAAAAAGGATACAATCCAGAATTTCCAATTCTCACGAGTACGCGTGCGTACGTACTCGTCAAACATCTCTTTCATTTTACTAGTTCTGTGTCTAGAAACTGGAGCACCCGTTGCAGGAAGCATAGATTGACAATTACTGAAACAGGATTAAAAAATAACCCAAATTCACTGTTAATCACTGTTCATCGAATAAATCTTATTCGTTTGCTCAAATTAACATTTCAACTAATAAGAAACGGGAGTCTCTAATTTCTATAAATAAATAAAATTCGTTCGATGATTAATGTTCAACTGACGTTGGCATAAGTGATCCACATTTAACAATATTAATTACCTAATCGACGTATTAAGGCACTCGATCTGGTGTCTTAGGCTATCCATTTCTTCATTTAACTGATTCCTCTCCGCCCTCAGTTGTCTAATATAATCCGCACCCTTCTGTAGCATAGCAGCTTTACTTAACTTCGTATTAGGATTCTGACTGAGCTGCGGTATTAAACTGTGCAGCATGTCAAATCCATTCTTAATATTGTATCGCCGTTTCTGCTCCGCGTGAATATGTCCCACTCGTCTTTGTTCCTTGTACTGTCCTCGCTCCGATTCACCTTTTATGTATCCTCGACTTGGCGACAATGGGCTTCCTATGCTCATCGGGCTGTGCAGAGGGCTGAGGCTCAACGCTTGAGGACTGTGCGCGTTAGAACTTTCTTTCGGCGATCCAGGACTATTCTGTGACTGATGTGCCTGGGTGGTTGTATTTAATAATATTTGTTGGCTGCAAGTACTCTGCTGCATTGCCTAACATGCAACGTATAGGACGTGGGTTAACGTTGACATACAGAAATCATTTTATTATTATCGGTTGTCAATGATATCAACATTATTTTTATAAATGATGTTACGTTCCGCACAGAAGTTACATTGTGCCAGACGAACTTGAAGTGAACGGAACTCCAAAGGATAGAAAATAAAATCCCGCAATAGAGGATCGGAAATTTGTAGTGTGGGATGTTTTAGAATCATTGTCACGTCTCTTTTATACCGAAACATTCCCTGCGTTCTTGATCGATGTCATAACGCTCTAAAGTTTGTTTTCACAGTACCAATCTTAACTCTTACCTGCTGCTGTGACTGCCCTTGCAACGTAGACGTCTGCATCGTTTGAACCGTGACCGGAGTCGTAATATGGTGGGTGGTCGTAGTTGTTTGCGTTGCCGATGCTGACGGTGGAAGCATGGGTAAGATGTGTTTCATAGCAGTGGACTGGTTCGTTGTCGGCATTGCTTTATCGGCCGCACTATTCATTGTGTATACACCAGACGTGTCTATGCAAAGATATCAAAGCTCTCATAACACTCTTTACCAAGGGTAACCCAATGATTAACTTAATATAATGGGGAATAGCAAACTAGAATGTGTTTCTCTTCTTTTAAGATACGTACTATTCGTAAGTAACTGTGCAAGCAAGACGTTACTATTTAGATTCAGAGCTGGGTCGCTCGCAGCGGATACTAGCGGCGGTGGATGCATTCTTGGAGCAGTTAAAGAAGAACTGCTTCTCGATCTGTTCCTCGCTTTCATCTGGTACTGAAAAAGTTTCGATCAATTAGCGCTCTACCAGCAAGTTAATGTGATTCTCTCGTAAAACGTAACATTAGTAATGTGCAAATGAAATTTACGCACTAACCTTGGGTACTGCGAAAACTTCCTCTTTCTCGGAAGTCGACGACACGGATTTCGACAACAATTTATTAGGCTGTATGGCAGGTGCCGTGAGATCCAAACCCGAGGGCCTGCACTGCAGTAGTATCTGCGATTGTGACGGTTGCTCCGTAGAAACCGATACGACTTGTTGCGGTGGGTGTGTCTGAGAATCAACCAACTACATTAATTCCACCGCTAACTATAATTGCTCGACTTATTAATGCGCGTTCGAAATGAGGCGTGGCACGAGTCTCGTTTGTACCTTGAAGTTATCGGTGTTGAATTTACATTGCTGCGCATTAAAGTTTTGAGCGACAGCCGAAAACTTGTAACACTGCTGTGGTTGAACAACTTTGTACGGCTTCGTCGACATCGGGGGAATGGGCGGCAGAGGCCTTATCGTTCTATGCTGAGTCGGCAGCGAGGAGTTACTTTGCCCAAAAGTCTGCTGCACTGTTACCAAATTCTGCACGTGACCGCCGATAGACGGAATTTGATTGGTATTAACCGGTTGATCGTTTAACGTAGTGATCTGCACTTGATTCTGAACCGGTGTCAATTGAACCGTTTGTATTTCCATGGCGTAAGACTGCTGAGACGCTGGCTGATATCCTGAATTTTGCTGGGCCGCTCGCTGATACGTATTCTGTTGCTGTTGCTGCTGCTGCTGAGGTTGCTGTATTACTCTATTAGCTCTCGTTGAAATCCTATTTGGCCTGCTTTTTTCCCTCACTGGCTGCGCTGGCTGAGGAGGCTCGTAGTTTTGTTGTAAAACATTGTAATTATCGTTCATTCTAAGAAAAAAATGGAATATATGAATTTTAATCGAACATGGATAGAAAACGGTCGTCACTGCACGTGTGTTATTCGTACTGTTGTGATCGCGAAACAGACTATTCTTATTTCGGATACCACCTCAATTCCCAAGGCCGAATGGCAACAAAGTTCATTGACAGTGGTAAGCTAATTACGCACGGGGCGTTGACAACTAACAGTAATAAACCCACACAGCAACCGTCCGGGCGACCAAAGTATTCAGGATGAGGCTCAACTAGACACCAAAATCATAGCTGATAAGCTACCGGGTAGCTTAGACTCTTGTTAACGAACGTCTTTTTTACCGGATACCAGGCCGGTGCGACGCGGATCTCCTTGTCTTCGCTTGTAGAAAACAAAGAACATCCGTGTCGCACTGACCCGGTGTATCCGGCAAAAAAAGGTCTTTAACAAGAGCCCTAAAGGTATTCAAACACGCGATTCGGTATTAGTATCTGAATGGGTTAGTTTGCCACGAAGGCAAGATCTGGTATCGTGAATGTGTGAATGTAAAATGCCGTTTGAACGAGTCATTAGAATATGTCATTCTAATAAAGTTTCTCCATTTGCACGCGAAGTTCTAACTCTTAATTGGCAACGATCCCTCAAACATTCCAAACACGGTCTGGACTTACTCAGCCTTACAGGAGAAATATCTTAATAATTACATCTACCACCCCTGGCCAGATAAAAGTACTTACATGTTATTCCTGAATATATTCGTTGGCTCTGATTGCGACTGAGTATATAGTTTTGCGGTATACTGGAGATTCTGCAAAGCACCTGCTTGATTTTCCTGAGGTAATGCTGATTGTTGCGGTGCTTGTTCATTCTTCCCCGCCGATTCTTCGGTCAACTCGTTCATCGGCGTCATTAAGTCAATATCGGAGTAGTTGGTATTCAGCGAGCTATTCCGAAACATGTCGTCCTCCTCGGGAACGGGAGGTAGCTTTGAATTTAAGAATTCTGGGAACATATTTGGACGATTATCAGTTGCCGCTTGAGCTGTACACATTATACAAACAATTTAATCGATTACCTTGCAAAGGCTCCAAAGTATCCATGAAATCGTCCAAATTTGGTTGCAGCGGCCCTAGACTCGGCTGTATAAAATCGGCAAGACTAGCCCCGCGTGCTGCAAGTACATACACAAATCGATACGTTACATATTTGTTTTACTATGTTTTATTAAAATGTCGCACGTGAAATGGCAATATATTCAAACCTATTACATTTCAACACTAATTCCAATACATTTCTCGGTTTACTTATTCGCACGGAAATTGGACTTAATTCAATATTGTAGAATTACCAATTTCTCGCGGATCAGGAAAGTATATTGGCTGATTCGATGTGATCGTAGAAAATAACGTATCAGTCATAAGTTGCATGTAATCTTCGTCAACCATCATACTCTCGCCGCCTGGAGCTCCGCTCATTCCTCCATGTATGTTTCCTGTACCTGCTCCAAAGTTCCCGGAAGCTCCTAACCCACTGCCCCAATCTAACATGTCCATCGATTCCATCTATCGAAAATACCGATTGCTCTATTAACCCGTTATGTGTTTTTTCGCGATTATACCCGTCATAAAGAAGTGGCAAGGGTTGGTATTATGAAGAGTATACTCATCATGCGAGAAAATAGTTACCATTTGCTGTTTAAATTGAAATTTGAGTGAGAACTAAAATATATTCTCAAATTTTGTGAGTATATTGTTAAGTGGTTACACCACCCTGACACGCCCGAAAGCGAATCGAAATTCAAGAATTTTTTGTAATGAAATTATTGGATGGAAATTAATTTTTTGATCTCTAAATTTTCAACATGCATACATATATCTAACATTAATTTCAGAAAATTTTGTCGTCAGATATTTAAAAATGAAGGAGTTATGAACAATCTCCTGAAACTCTCTTTCCAAAAGGTGTGCTGAAGGCCGTACGTTCTACATCCAGGTAAGACTGAGAAAAAAGATATTCTTAATCAGTGATAATGTGGCTATGGCATGGCATAGGTTTTTTGCGAAACGATTAACCATTTATTTATAATACATTTTTTAGCCAGCAGTTTTCTGTCTAAAATCTAACGGGAGTTGTACTGGGCGCAATAAATTTGTTTTAATCCCTATGCTACGCCATAGTTACATTATCACTGATTAAGGATATCTTTTTCTTTTCTTTCCCAGACTTACCTGGACGTGGGAAAACGTACGGCCATCAGCACACCTTTTGGAAGAAGAACTTCAGAAGATTGTATACAATTCCTTCATTTGTTAATATTTCACGACATTAAAATTCTCAGAAATTAATGTTAGATGTATGTTGCAAATTTAGAGACCAAAAAATTAATTACCATCCAATAGTTTCGTTACAAAAAATACTTGAATTTCGGTCTGTTTTCGAGCGTCTCCGAGGCACAAACTATTAAAATATGTTCATTAAATACAATACGCTTGTCATCGCTTCATCTTTGCCAGAAAATTTCGATGGCACTTTCCAAAGGGGGCGAAACAGTTAACTGAACAACAAGCATGCCAATACGAAGGGATGCGGCGATAAGTTATATCTCACGTCCATCGACGAATACGTACCATCTCGGTACCATCCTTGTTCGTCCACCCAAGGATCCTGTTCCGGTAAAACATACGCCATTTCTTGTATTCCGCAGTAACGGCAGCAAGTTTCCTCTTCCAGTATTTGCCCTCTAAGACCACCGCCTGATAAGAGATACGTGGTTGATTTATACTTAAATAAGAATATTACGGCGAAACGATAAAGCGATATTTGCCATATAACGTTGGGTGACTTGGATTTTCCTTTTGATTAATCCATTACATGGATTAAAGTATCGCGATAAATGGCTTTCATTTATGTCGAAGATTTAGATGCGCTAGAAAATAATCGGATATCACATCGCCTCGAGTTTATGCGGATTTATTAGAACGTTCCTATTGATTTAATACGCGAATCGAAATATCTATATTTAGAATAATTTAATAAATTGCAAAATAAATATACCTCGGGTTTGTTGTGAGTATCAACGTCCAATGGGGATGCGAACTGACAGACCAAGGTATTCTGCTTTAGTATAACTGTAAAGTGGTAGAAGAGTTTTTGTATTCATCATTCTGTCCGAAACGAACTTGTTCGATAATCGTATCGCTTAATTACAGTTAAAACGACGAGAGACGTGAACAAAGGGAAAAAAAAGAAATTAGGATGATAAATATTCACTGACCATAATTCGATATTTTTGCGAAGTGGAAAATCTCGAGTTAGCTCTTTTTTAATCTCAAACCATCTTTATCGTAGTCTGAGAACATAACGAGTGACACGGGCGTCCCGATGCCGATTTTACGACGACGCATTTTGTAACGCAGTCGTGAAATGCTCCTCACAATCGCTGACGGCAGTTACAAAGTCCCGTTCCGAAGGTAAAACCGGGGTCCTGAACTTCGATTCTGATTTCTCGGTGATCGGCGCCACGCATTTATGCCACTTTTGATCTTTACGCGTTACTACACGATTATGGTGCGCCCGTCCGAGGAGAAACGAGACAATTGGAAATTCTTGGGAATAATGCAAGGTTGTTCGGGGAAACAAAATAGCTTTTGTTCGTTGAAATTATTTCTTTAGTTATGCTGAATAATTAAAAAAAAAAAACGATTGTACGATGTTTACGGTGACAAAACTATCAACGAACGGAAAACATTCCGCTTGCGGATAGAAATTGCTTAAAAATAATACAAAATGTTGTCCGATTCTTTAAATCTTAAAGCATAATTTAATAATACGCATAATTTAAGCGCATTGCATCGAGTGGCGAAAATCTTGCAGCAGAAACATCCAATATATTATTATTTCGTATACGAGAGTATTAATTGTTAAACATTGACGAATAAATACCCCTGTTTTGAAAACGTTATCCTTTCGCCGGTTATGTGAATCACCGCGTTACATAATCGGCAATTAAAATTGCACGAACGATGATTAAAATTTTCTTCCAAGGCAACGCCGCTACCGTTTCGTATTCAATCCAATCAGGAGAGTTATAAAATTGTTTGTCGGATCGTTTAGAGCTTGACAGATCGAGATGAAAATAGTGGAGAACTGGCAATGCAAATGTAGCGAGAGTACACGGAGCTTAAAATAGTTTGCACTGGCTTATCCTGTCGTTTGGCAACGGCGTAATTAAAATGTCAGTGAACGGAGCCGTTTACGTGCATTTTAAATCAATTGTAGCGGCCGGAAACAAATGATTCGTCCAGTTTGTTTTTTAACGTGCTACCCACTTTTAACGTTTCTAATCGCACGGTTAAAAAACGAAGTTTTATTTAAATACAATTACCCGCACTATGTTGTGATCCAGCTCGGCACGTCGTAAGATCGATGTTAGTAATAAATAAACACTTTTATTTAACTAACTATGAATATTTGAAAAATTTGCTCTCTAACGAAATACGCGAATACAACGTGTCGCTTCGAAGAAGCTTGAGAGAGAACTCTATGAACTTAAAGTACTCGGTTCTGTGGTTGCGGCGAATCTAATGAACGTTCGGATCTATAGATTTTAGGTAAACTTGGTTTTTAGAAAAGTGAAATCGAAGGAATGAATATAAGGATAGGAGAAGTGGTAAGATAACAATGCGAAAACAAAACATTGGAAAACATGTGAATCAGCGGGGATGCATCAGTAGGGAATCGGAACGGTCGAAAAGTTCACGGAGTTCAAAATATTAGGCTTGAAACCACGGATAATCGGATCGCTGGTACGGAAAATAACCGCGTTGGATGAGTTCAACAACTAAAATATTGGGACTAGTTTACCTCGATTTTCCTCGGTGCACCGATAAACGAAACAATTCTATAAATCACCCGAGAGCGTACATACGCGAAGCCGAAGCGAATTAGAATTGAAAACGGAAATCGAACGGAACGGAGGTCAAAGCAACGATACCAAGTTTGTAGATCGAAATGCCAGTACTCGTGAAACTGAATCGTCTGGCAGTTAACTCGAGAGCAATGAGAAAACGAGAGGATCGTCGGGGATGGTTCGTTACTTTCTTATCGGATGTAAGAAATCTTGCTTTCCGTCTCCTTTTACCACGGGGCGGTGATCGACGAGGATCTACAGTTACGCTTTATCTACACGGGGAGTGTATCTTGAATCAATTTAATTTAGCTTTAGATTACGGCTTTATCTCGTCACCGCTGTTTTTTAATCGGAACGCAGTTAGGGAAACGAAATCGTAATTAGGATCGATTTTTCTTTCGGGGCAGAATTGATCTCAGCGTAACGTACAATCAACTACATTTTCCCTGAATATAAATTATACGAGATAATTGGCACGGCTGATTAAATTCGTGCACGTTTATTAGTTCGTAAGAAACGAGGCGGTTAGTTAATCTCGATTCGCGCGGTTCGTCGTTTGCAAAGAAATTTTCTGTATTACGAAAGTGTCGCGGTATCAGATGTGCCGCACTATCAATTTTATTATTCTCAGCTTAAGGCAGTTTCCCCTTATCTAATCTAGGCGCGACTGCGCCTCGAACCGTGGCTCGCACGAAATGCAACGCTACCTTCTGTAAATTTCATAGAAAATTAATGGAATATATTCTATTCGACTCCGTCGAAGCTACTTTTATGATCCACGCTCAAACTCCTGTCAAACAACTTCCCGAATGAAATTCTCAGCGTTATCTATCTCGTCTATCAGCCAGTGACTTCCGTGAACCCCGGTTTGCTGACCATGACAGCATCTGGGAAAGGAAAACTTGCCGCGGGAAGAAAAACAAAAAGAAGAGTCGACTTATCATCCGTGCCGGGGGTTATCGCGCAAAATGATTATTGGAGGTCAGCAAAATTAGGTAGACGATGTTGCTTGCGCGTTGCTCAGTACTTCCGGTTACTCTACAAATTCGAAGTGAGTATCTCACTTCTTTAACACTAGAACTACCGACGAACATCTCGTTATATGTAGGTATCATACAATTTTACAACAAAAGGTCAACAACAAACAAAGAAGTGCTTTACAGAATTAATTATTTACATATTTTAGAAGAAGTTATAGAAAATTGTCAAAAACGAAATGTACTGAAATGATATAAGAGTAATGATTATAAGAAATGCCAAACAAGTCATTTTGATCCTCTTGGTAGATCTAGTGCTAAAATAAAAAAATACATATATTTCTCCGATTTTAATCAAACTTTGCGTTCGTCCTATCCGGAATTTAATTTGGAAGAGTACACCCGAGGTACCCCGCGTAATTACTGTCATCGGAAGAACCGAGGTTTTTTGTGATTCAACTCGAGAGAGTGGAATATGATATTCGAAGAGGATTTGATGGAATCCACGCCGAAGGAATTAAGAGCAGGTGCGATTTCTTTCGCGTATCCTCTTACATTGCATGTGCCAGCATCGCCAGATTACATTGTTCAGTCTGATCTTGTCCTTCCATCTTAGTCTGATCCCTTTGAAACGATTCCACTTAGGCGACGTCAGCTTCTGTCTGGAACAAATTCAAATGCCCATACGTCATACCCACTGTTTCCAAAATTTGTGTCATATCTAAATTATCGCTAAAGTAAAAATGCTACGATTAAAATATGAATTTTACGAAGCTTCCTTTCGTACGAATCCATATTCCAGTAAAATCACTGAATTTTAAGCGAACATTCAAGTTTCGTAAAATACCGCTCCGTCGTCTAGTAAATTTCCATCATGGAGGTTAATGAACCGGTGGCCGTGCGATTATGGTAACTGGCTTTTAATTGCGTTCGTGCACGAGCGCATGGTGTCGGGGAGAAACCGGGGCGTTGGGGGAAAAAAATATACGACGCTGAATTTTCCCAAGAACCACGGCACATGTTTTTCCAAATTGGCGTTACTTTAACCGGACGCTCCGTCGTTTATTAACGTTCTTAATTTCGGTTTCTTTTTTTGCACTTAATTTCACGGGAAAGGAATTATCGATATCGTAAATCACACGTGGGCCAGATTGCACGAGACTACGTAACTTTCGTCTTGGAGAAATATGAGGGCAAACTTTTTGTTATCAACACTCGCCGATATATCGTCGACGAAAAGTCAACAGCGTGGAATCGTTGAAGGAAGATTTCCACTGTTCGCGGCACGGCGAGCGCCGCAGAAATTCTCCTTGGCATTAGACCCTGGCCACTCGCAATTCCCTACAGTCGTTTTAATTTTTCTGGTGAAACGATTAGATAGCAGTCAGAAGAAATAACGAAACGAAGAAACGAAGAGTGAGGGAGACGGGCGTTACCACGTTTCGTATTATTAAAATCCGTGGAATCTATTCTTGCTTTGTAAATATATTATTTAAAAACAAAAAAAACAGATTACGATTGTCATTATGATCACATCAATATCAAACTAAAAGGAATAGATGTAACTACAAACTAAAGTCTGCAATTGTAAATTACTCGTTTTTAATACAGAATCGAGTCGTTCAAATAAAATACTAGTTAGAATGGCAATGATGTTAATCTCGAGCTAGATACCAAAATACAGGTGCTACGGGTAACGTGATTCCTAACTGCAAAGGGTGATTACGAATAATCAATAATTCTGTTACAATCGTAATAAAAGAGCCATATAAGGGATCAAAAAGTAGCAGAAGGGAGGTTTATTATTCGTTTCTATTTTGTTTGTTTAATTCTTTGTGGGAGACAATTTTAGCGCAGATCGGAGTCGTGGCAAATGAATCATTTATCAATCATCCACGGGTTCTCTGACCGGAATTATCGAAATTACCAACGGCACGCACTCGTCGATACGCCGCCAACGTGATCGCCTGCTGCGCTTTTACCAATTTCACGATAATCCGGGCGTTAACGAAGAACACGGGCACCTTATCGCGAACCCGAATACCGCAAGTATTAAATAAAATTGCATCCATGAATGAAATCGGCGGGTATTTATAGTAACGCGAGCGCGATAAAACATGGCGCGCCGTTTATCGTGAATTTGAAACTCTGACCTTTTTTCTTCGCTTGTGACATAAGTTTCGTTGCGCTCGAAATAAAATAGCTTACCAACTGTCTTTACTCGCGAGTAAACGACGCGACGGTGTAAATCCAAAATCGAGAAGACGGTGTTCGACGAGATTTCTTGTTTCGTAACGTGCGGAATTAAGCTTTCGCCGAACGTTGAATATTTTTGCAAGTGATTGGACACGCCAGGCTAGGATCTCGTTATCAGATAAGAAGCTGTTTACTCGTTGCGAAACATGGTAGCGCGATTTACCTGAGAGAACACGATTATCATCGTACGTGCGAGAGATTTGAGCAATTATTTGAATAAATGACTTGAAATATTGCAATAAGAAAGAGTAAGTTTTTGCATGTCCAAAGTATCGAGCATTTGGAATTGCTTGAATAATGATTCGAAGCATTACCATTCACAATGCTCGAGAAAATTATGAAAATCGCGTTGAGCGCGATACATTTTTCCTTTTTTAATTTTCTACAACTACCCGTTTTTGTTATTGGATACTCGTGGACACGATTCTCTTGACTTTTACTAATCGTTTTTCCACGAGACGTTGCCCCAGTCGTTGGAAAGAAACGCCTTCGTAGAAATGTCCGGAGGTTCGTTCGGAAAAAAGAATGCGAGAGGAAACGAAGCGAGAGGACGCGAGGGAAAAAGATTAAAGTCGCAAAGCGTATCGTGAAGAAAAAGAGGACCAGATACGGAGAGCGGAGGTAACAGAGAGATTAAATATCCGTGATAAGTGGGGGAGGAGATATGAAAAAAGTGAAAGAGAAGGGCAGGAAACTGCGCGCGCTTAATGACAAAAAAAACGCAAAAAGAATCAGAAACGGAAAGCGATTAGACAACAAAATGGAAATGTGCGAAGTAAACGAGGGAGGCACATGAGTGAAATAAAGAGACTAGTCGGAAAGCACATGGGCGTAACGACAAAAAAGCAATGCAAAGAGAATCAAAGGCGGAAAGTGATCAGTCAAAAAAATTGGAGTACGCGGGGTAAACGAGGGAGGGGGTACTTGTGTAAAATAAGGAGAAGAGTCGGAAAATTCACAGGCTTCACGACAAAAAAGAAACGCAAAGAAAATTACGGAGGGAAAGCGATTAAACAAAAAAATGGGAATACGTGAAGTGGAAGAGGGGCGCACCTGAGTAAAAAAAAGGGAAGAGCCGGAAAACACGCGTGCTTAAAGATAAAAAAAGAAATGCAAAGAGAATTAAAGATGGAAAGCGATGAGGCACACAATTGGAACACGCGAGGTAAACGGGGGAGGGGGGTACTTGAGGAAAATACAGAGAAGAGCCGGAAAACAGGCACGCCTCCGACTGTGAAAGCGAAAGAGGAAGCGAACTAGGAGCGGGTGTTACGCAGGAAAACTAGAGATGGAGATAGCGTTAAGAGCGAGAAACTATACTCGCACGCGTGTAACGCGTATACGTAATGTACTTCCATGTAACGCGGTTCGTTGGATCTGCACGATGACGCAGCGGCCTTGCACGATAAAAGACACGTTGTAAAGCGGAGGCCTTTACGGTAATTTAGCTCGATTCGCTTTTTCCAGCTGCACACGCGTCCCGAGAGAAGAGCCGCTTTACCATGGAACGGAGAGGACTCTCCTTTTGCGATGCGGCACGTGTCAGTGACTCTCAATCACGGAAGCTCCGTCACTTCCGATTCCCTTCCCTCTTACACGGCTAAAAATAGTCGAGGAAGCCTAAACAAGCTCCGAAGGGAACGAGAAGTTCCTCGAGTCCTCGATAAATAAATAGAAACGCATCGTTACGCGACGGTACGAGATTAGAAAAACTTTTTACGAGCCTCGCTCTCGAATACGCGTATTTTGCCATTTGTGATCGACGGGATTATGTTTGTGGCACTCGTAAATGGTTACGCAATGGAATCCGCAGTTTTTCTGCCGCATCGTATTTAAATCAACGCAAAAAAGAACGCGTGAATACGGGTAAACAATCGATGGGATTAAGTAAACTCGATTTGTCTATGTTTCTTTATCATCGCGATATCGGGAGATCGAAATGTTTGCGATAAGCTTGAAAAACGATTTGTTTTTCCCGCACAAGCGTCACAACTATTTCAATGAGGAAATCAGGAAAATTCATCTAACATATCTTGGATTCGTCGAAACCAACCGGGATGCAAAGAATCACATCGAAGAATTTAAATCACGCACTGTGGGTTGATATCGACGAAGGTCATCCATCGTTCGTTTTCGATAATAATCTTCACCCGACAATGTTAATGGTCTGTATCGCGTATCGCCATGTTGATGATTGCGCATCGATGCCTGAATTCGATTAACGCATAACGTTGAGCTACCATCGAAGTCGTAAACGTCGCGTCGACGATTCCGCGAATGTAGAAATTGCATTCGTTCTAAGTTTCATCAATGTCTCTCATTTTAACGCCTCGCGTGAATGATAGCGATAATCATTTTTTTATCGTTAGAATGTTATTCGACTCGTTTTCTGTATACTACTTGTACATTGCGCTACCACGCGGAACTCGTTTCCCATATAACACTTTTACTAGGATAGATACGCTCGTTTTATCGCCACGCCTCCGAATATAAAAAAAGTATACACAAAAATGCTTATTACGGTAAAAAATGTACCGAGATACTAATATCGGCGTCACGTAAAATCATTAATTCGTAGAATCGTAGAGTCTCGTGAATCGTGCGAGAAAATAGTTTGAAATATTCAAGAAGCGTGTCGATCTTGGAACTTTCTGCCGTCAGTGACACGAAGAAAACAGTCAGCAGATCATTGCCGACGATATCAACGAAGGTCATAACGTGTTAGCATGAAATTGCTGAGAGTTACTATTGCTTGGCGAATGCGGTGACAACAATGACGTCACTGCAACTACGAGCGCAATAGAACATAGATGCGCGTCTACATAAATACGAGTCATAGGGGTGACAAGATAAACAGTTATTATTTACAAGAATTTGATTGCCGGTCGTTGGACAATCCGAGGGGAGAACGAATTTTAGATTAAAACTACCAATCAGCTGGCGATCGATTTAATTGCTAATTTGCGATAGAGAAATCTGCTAGGCTATTACGATTTTAAATAAATTATTCAATTTAAACGACGTATGGACGTACCAACGTTTAATAAACGAAAGTTTATTAAATTATTATTAGTAGCAGTGGGGAAAACGAGATCGTACCATCGATATTAGAATTTTTAAAGAACACTCCTGGTTATCTTTAAAATGATTTGCAACCATTATTGTGTACGATTCCAAGATAAACATGCCCGCAATTTCGCGGTCGTAAATAATGCTATTGCTCTTGAAACGCCGATGCGTGTACCGCGTCAAAGCGTGAAAAACGACTCTCCGAGTTTTCTAACTTTTCTTTTCTTTCGAAAAGTTGAGTTTTGAGAAAAGAAAAAAGATCATTGCTCGGTGGGACAATTCGGGAGGCGCGTGCGTTACCGATTTGGCGATACATTAACATTTCAATTTGTACGCCGACTAAAGCAGATTTAAGCGGTACGATAAGATACAGCGGTTTTATTTATCAGAAATTCCCAGTATGCGAATGATAAACGTCGAGCAGAAGTTTTCTTTCGCTTTTTAAACTGCAATAAGAAATTTCAATTGTCTGTTTCCCCCGCGATCATATCTCATCGCTTCACGTTCGTAACGACGATGAGCGATCATATAATTCCACCGATGGCGAATTTACTTTACTTCCACTCTTCTCCCACGACCGGTGCCACTGTTTACAGCCGAACACTTTTAATTACCATGCCCGGTAAACAACTTCATTGAATTATCAATAATTACAGATGCAGCGATCGGGGTAAAAAAAATATTCTCAAACGTCTCGACACGCGCGCATTGTTGCTGGATACGCCTCGTCGCGAACGGATTATTAATAAACTTTTAATCGCGAAGGCGGAACAAAGATAGGGAAGAATAATCTGTCGAGTTCCGATATCGGTTAATTTACCGTTCAGCTGGAAAAATTACTCCTATCCTACCGACACGCGTGGGAAAGCAAATCCATTATCATCCGCGTATCGTAGATCGTAATTTACTATCGATAAGTCGAATGGAACAAAATCGGTAAACGTATCGCGAACTATAAATTTTCACGCTCCGAGAAGTGGTAACATTTCAAGATCGGCCGAACAAGAAACAACTATTGCGAAAGAAAAAGATAAAAGCGGCTGTTTGAGCAACCTTGACGCGACCGAAATTATTACACGTGCCTTTTCTGAAGAGCGAGGACGCCCCTCCGATCGATCGGATCACAGAAGTTATCGGGACGAGAATATTGTTCCCTTGTTAATTAAAAATATGCGGTCGAATCTTCGACTTTAATAACTGTGTCGCCACTTGATATAATTAAACGTATACTATCTTAAAAATTGCCAAGAGCGTTTGTACCGTGAATTTAAATTTTAATCGCATTACCGAATATAAAGGCGTCTTTGAAGCTTGGGAGTTATTAAAAATATTCCCCTTGCTCGTGGTTAAATAAAACATTGCGGAGGGGGTGTTCAATAAGAATTGACACCTCGAATATATCTGAAACCATGAGACCGAGGGAACAATTTTTCGGTTATAAATTATTTTGTTAAAGCGATACTAGATCGTGTATCGATCCCATCGAATAAAAACAGTTTAATACCAAACAGTATTATTTAAAAAAATGTTCTCTCACGCTCATAGTTTCATAGATATTTAGGGTACTAATTCTTATTACACCGCTCTCTGTATATTTAATACTTTTTACCAATGTCCATTAAAACCGGTTATAGAATATATGCAGTAATAATTTTCCTATAATCGCCGCGATATTCTCTGCGCGAACGTCGCCTTTTAAAGTCAGAGTCGGATGCGAAAGCGTTGAAACGATAGCTCGGGGATTTCCACGTGGGAAGTCTTGGAAGATCAGACACGAGCTAGAGAAAACGGAAATTGCCGCCGAAGCCGAGGTCGAGCTTGATTACGATGTTGTCGTTTGGTTCTACGGCCTCTCCTTCATTAATTCAATTGTCTCTTATCAGCCGGAATGCTGCCGGCGCGGCGGTACAGCATTTGTCCGGCTGCCGAGCTCGAAGTACAACTATGGCCCGTAGTTTTGCCCTACTAATCTGGAAGCGGTTGACTGCCAAAAGCTTTTTACTCCGTGGATAACGAAATTAATCGGCAATCGCGAGAGTTTTAACGTTCGGTTTACGGGACGCGTAATTTTCAAGTATTACGTATTTCACTTGGAAAATTACAGAAAGCGTTTACAATTTTCTTCTATTACTTGCACCGCTTTTTACCGATTATAGGAGACAAATATATACCGAAATTCATTTTCTTCAAAGCTTTCTAATTATGAAATTCTCTATGTCGGCAAATTGAGGTATGTCCGCAAAGATAGGTATATGTATATGAAATGTCCGTATTAACTTAGTGTTAATACGACTTAATACTCGTCGCTTCTCATTACGATTTAATACGATTAACGTGTCGCACGTGTCACCCGAACGCGGGTGACGTGGCGATCAACGCGTTAAGACAAATCGGAGCCCTCGGGAAAACTCTAAAGTCGGGCCCTATCCGTTAGAAAAAAGGAAAATCAAGTACTTCACCCAATAATAGTTTACACAGGTATCGTGACTGTTAGCATACATGGGTAGTATGTTTTCAAACAGATTCCCGGGACAATTTTGTAGTTTGCTCAGCCTATGTATAGTCCGACCGTGTAAAAACCCTACAAACTAGAAAATCAACTCATCGAAGGTGGCGTCCGCGTATACTCAAAAAACCGGTTTTTCGACCGTGATTATCTATCGGCATTACCCATGCTAGACGCGAGAGTATTCAATGATTATCGTTGAAATTCCCGATTACGGAAACGTAGGGACACCGAGATTCGAAGGTCTAATACATATATCCAATCCCTTTAAATTATATTGGTCCAGTTGCATGGTAGTTTAAAGTGAAAAGTTCATGTGTAATTGTTTTTAGTGGCTTACTTTATATTTTTTGGGGTGCTGCACACGAATCTGTGGTTTGCCAATAAAATTTTTCATTGCAAATATGAGAACACATTTTTTTTGTTTTTGGCATATTACTTGAAAAATAATGATTTTATGGAAAATGTGATTCTAAAAATAAAGTAGAGAAAATTACCTACAATTCACACTTGTATCATTTCTTTGTACGACATACGGTTTCCGCGCAAAGGGACGGGCAAACTGGGCAATAAAATTAACGCAACAAGAATTTACGTCGAGAATTTCCCCATTTTCAAGTAAGCATAACAACGCGCAAAATATTCATATCTGATTGAATTTTTTCATTTAGAAGGCGAAGTCTGTATTTTAAGGGACCATCGTCAGATTTTTTATTTAGCCTCGATGCTACGACGACTGTTTAACACTTTGCGGTTAGGTGGGTTAAAAATCGTCCCACCTTTTGCTTAGCTTTTGATGCATACTGGGATTTATTTTAACCCACCTGGAACAGTTGAACTCATTACTCATGGTCTTACAGTTTAATATTTTTTCAAGTTTTTCATTCGGTTGGCAATTATATAAATCAACGGTAAATGCGTAAATAAGTGAACAAAAAATTTATACGTGTTAAAACTCATTAGCGAGTCGTTGAAACCATTGCGATTACGGTTGGCGAATTGCGCGGTGCAGTAAATTCTGTGCAACTTAAGCTTTTTTCTCTTTAAAATCGTATACTACAAAGGGTTAACCTCTTCAATCCCTGTACCCATTGCAATACACATAAGCATTTTATTCAAGCAATTTTCGATTTATTTAGACCGGGATCTTTTGTATATCACAGTGTACACTGCATTATTTTGTTGAGTTTTGTCAGTGTTGTCATACATATAGCACACAACATTTATGTTATATAGAACAAAAAATTGTAAAAAATGTAAAATCAGGACTAAGAAGGTTAACACAATTTCTACCGATGGTGTCAAAAGAAGCCTTTTTGAAATGTTCGCTTATTATTGTCATTAATTAAATCATTTTTCCTCAATTAAATATTTCACTCTTCCTATAATAGTTCTTAAATTAATTGCGTGGTATCCTTTTCATCTAATCTCGTTATGTTCGAAATACGTTATGTTCTAAATTGGTATACAGTAGAAACTCGATTAACCGTCACTCTCTGTTATCCGTCATCGTAAAAAAAATGTATGAAATCTATTCGCTTTTAAAAGATTTATCGGATATGGCGTAATCGATTTCGCATGATCGCAGTACACTTTGTATTACGTTTGTATTAAATTTGTACGTAAGTAAGGGAAGTTCGGGTAGCCCCGGACACTTGAGTTTCTAAGAAACTAAGCCAAACAAATAAAAAATGAGTAGTGTCTAGGCAAATTCTTAACGCGAAAAAACATATGCAATCTCATAATGGCGGGTGCGCCGACCGAGATACAAGTTATAGTGAGTTTTGTTCGCGACTGCAATCGTTTTTACGCCCCTATAAAACTTCTGAGGCACATATCACGTACAAAACATAAGTATTTCAACTTGATTTATAGATTATATTATTGGAAATTTCATATACTTTGCAATGACAGTAATGTTTGTTTGATTCCGTTTATTATTTACATGTTATTAATAAAAACATAGAATCTAAGAAGTCGAGTGGCCCCGGCCGCAAGAACGTCGGCTAACCGCGGATACTTTTTCTAGTTTTCAATTTTATAAAAAGCGAATAGTTTTTGAGTAATTAGCTTGATTGCACTCACTTTAGTAAAACATATTTCGATACTTCTACGTTTATTGCGAAGTTTCTGTCAACCGTCTATCCGGTTAACCGTCATAGTCCCGGTCCAGACGGTGACGGTGAGCGGAAGTTCTACCGTACAGAAAATCGTGGTAGAAATAGTGTTAACGTCAAAGTGGGCCATATCGTTTACACGAGCGTCTCGTACCGCAGAACAAGGTGCGAAGACCAAAGTAGAAAGAAAAGGGAAACTCACCTGTAGGCGAGCGACATACACTGAAAGAGCTTGCTCAACGACGTCTCGATGCTGAGCTGCTGCGAGGACTTGTCGAGCAGGGAACTGTTAATGAACTTCTCGTGGGAAAAACCGGGCGGTGCCATTATCGCCAGCTTGGCGGCTTCCTCCTCGGGCACCGGGACAGCCAGTTCGTCCTCGTCGTCCTGGGCCTCGGCTTCGAAATCGGAGACCATAAAGTGTCCCGAATGTATGGTCTCCCTCGAGTCCCGTCCGTGCTCCTTCTTCCCGATCCCAGGACGATGAAGACCCTGCCCGTGGCTCGTCATCGCCGACGGTTTCCTGTATATCAGCTCGGCCTGCATTCTCTCTTGATTCCTCGAGGCACTCTGGGGAAACACGGAAACGGCTATCGGACGCGGTATGCACGAATTTTCGTAACAACGATTTTGTTTCGCGGTCTCGATCGTCACGGTAAGCCGATAGACGCGACAGGAGAAAAATGGTACGCGGAAATGCATTGTGATCCAAGGTCGGTGGTTGTAATAAATAAATAGTTTTACTTAACACGTTGAGCCCCGAAGCCTGGTAGTAAAATATGCAATGTCTATCTCCGGACCGGTTACTTTCTTATGCACTATAAAAACTTAATTTAAAATTAGCAGTATGGTAAAACAGCGCGGCTATTTGTGTCTAGTGTTTGCTCGGCCTGAGAATCGTTTACCGTACTTAAATTTCAATTAAACCGTGACCACTGGTGAACGTGCGATCTTGAAGAATATAAACGCTTGTCCACCGGTGAGCAAGCTATCGGGTGAAGAGATAGGGTGACCCACCGGTAGGGCACGGAGGCTGAACGTGTTAAGTAATTGTAAATACTCGGTAAATTGCTCTCTAACGAAATATGTGGATACGATGTAGAATAATTTGTGGTTTGTCGGAGAACGAGCTTAAACGAGCTTAAACGTCGCTTGGACAAAGCTTAAGGGAGAACTCTGTGATTTCGAAGTACTTCGTTTTGAGGTTGCGGACAATCTGACGAACGTTTGGATCTGTAGAAATTGGGGAAACTAAGTTTTAAAAAATTGCGGAATGGAAGAAATGATTATAAGGATGGGAGACTGGTAAGATAACGTTGCGAAAACAGGACAATGGAAAAATAAGTCAATCAACGAGGATGCGTTAGGAGTGAGTCAGAAGGGTCGAAAAGTTTCCAAAGTTAAAAACTGGTCCGCGTACTTGTACTTGGCCCGAGACAAGATCTTGCTTCTTGATATTAAAATTATAGGTAATCCAATCGAAAGATAAGATTGTGTCGGGCGAGTATGCAACAAATGATCAGAAAAGCGTAATTAGCAATGCGCTCCATCCCACAACCTAAATTCCGATAAATGTACCCACAAACGTTTTTCCGTTTCGAGGCGAATAATACGCGGCTATCTTTAGATTCTGGTACTTTTCGACGTTTGATTCTCCTTATCCTTTTCTCTCTTTCATCTATCCCCCCCCTCTCTCTCTCTCTCTCTCTCTCTCTTGTCACATTTGACCGCCTTTTTTGAGCACTGTACTTGGATTCCCGGTGAATAATTCCCGTGAAGCTTTATTAACCCTCCAATGGTCGTGCTGGTCAAAGTATTCTTAGTTTCCTAGTATTTGGTTTGGTTCAACATTTATCTTCCTTATAAACATTGTAAATTTAGAAAATGTCTTAATCTTAAATGTTAAAAGTATCATTTTGTTATTACTGATGTTTACCCAGTTTAAGTTAGAGAAGTACTAAAATTTCGGCGCATAAATATGACAGATCCAGTGCGACCGTCCACGTGACTTTTTAGGGCGCGACCACTGGAATGTTACCACTAGAACTACCAACGAACATCTCGATATCTGTAGGTATACTACATACAATTTTACAATAAAAGGTAAAACAAAAGAAGGGCTTCACGGAATAAATTACAGTAGAAGCTCGATTATACGAAACTCCGTTTCACGAACCGTCTGTTATCCGACCGCTCTGTTATCCGGATTACATAATTGTTTGGATAACAGAGCGTTCGAATGCGTCAATTGCAGTTTGTATAATAGAGGGTTCATAAAACGGTGGTTCGAAAATCGAGGTTCTACTGCATTTACATATTTTAGAAAAAGTCATGCTATATTTTCGAAAACGAAATGTACTGAAAGTGAGCAATGATTATAAGAAATGCCAAACAAGTAATTATTACTCCCTCGGTAGATCTAGTGTTAACATTATTACGCAAAAGTATTTCGATCAAAAGATACAGTACCCACGAAAAATTATTTAGGTTCACTAGAAGTCTCGTCTTTGCAAGCAAGAAGATCAGTGACATTGGCTTTCAGTGTCACCAGAAATAAAAGTGGGATTTTTGTAAAAATGGAAATTGGAAGGGATGATGATTAAGTGTAAGGGGTCGGAAGGTAACGGTCAGAGGACGATGGGGTGGTCATTGCAAAATAATCGAATCGCCGAACGTGAGTCACGCGAGGTTCAGGAGTTCGGTGTTCAAAATATTTACTACGCTACCTTACGAGTAAGAGACGTACAACATATCTTATAGTGGAGTGCTATGTCGAAAATAAGATAAGAGTCGGACTAATTGTAAAGCCGCGCAACGAGATGTCGAATGCAAATCCTTGTACTCGTTGCCTAAACGGTAATCTACACACAACTCTTTTTTTTACACGGCAGATACGTTCCTCAGAAATTCGTGTAAAAAAAGATTACTGGGATTCCCCCGTAACTACTACATTATAGCAGTGCGCAGTGCTGCCTAATTTTTGGAAATGCGGTTAAAACGTAAATTTATTTGACACATTGGTACCAAAGACTGCAATTTGTACTACACCGCTCGTGGTCGCAAAATTATAATAATTGTAACACTATTCCTACCACCGACCGGTCAAATGACCCTTTCTTAAATTTCGTCCAGAACTTCCTACATACAACATTGTTCTACAGCCACTTAACTTAAATGTTAGTGGGTTAAATATTAAAATATACGTCATATATCTTCAAATAATAGAAATTACATTTTTCATTATTATGAAATATAAGTTGTTTTAACGATCGGTCATTTGACTGGTCACGATAGGAATAGGTATACATGAAGTGTCAGTAGGAATAGTGATAATAATCTTTACAAAAAAAGAAGATGACTTTTTTGAACCGTGTAACTTCAACTTCGCGTAAAAAAAAATGTTGGGTGCACCTTATTCCGTTTCCCTCTACTTTATACAATTCCTTTCTCGAAATACTCTTAGTAAGAGAACGCATATCTTCCTTGACTCGATAGTACGTATCAACGGAACCTCAAGTTTCCAACAAAAGGATCCCTTCGATAATAATCGACCGTGCAAACCAACCATCGACACTCAATCTCGTCGCACGGAGTCGATCGTTTGACCGCGATTGACCCGCGTAAACCTGGCATTACGCCATCGTGGAAAAGATCGCAACTCGCAATTTCCTTCGATCTATCGTAGAATGCGCGATTCGATAGCGCGGAAAGCGTATTAAAAATAGAAAACAAAAGCGACGGGTATTAGTAAACTCGAAATGGGGTCGGTTAAGCGGAATTTAGCGGTATTAGGCGACCCCGTTTCGCGAAATCGCCGACGGCAAAGTCCTACGTTACACGTTCCGATAAAAGAAATCCATCGAGACAGACGCTACGAGTTCATCTTTATCGAACGTCCGATAACGTTACGGTACTTCAAGGACCTTTTTCAGATCGTTCCGCCAAATGACTACAGATCCGCGCCGTCTGCGAGCGTTTGAAAACAAGCAGACTTATCGTTCCGTCTGAATCGGAAATATACTCTTTTTTTTTTTTAATCGTACCACCTGTAGACTTCTCACCCAATATTTGCATTATTCGGTTTACCCGACGAGATAAGCGCAATAATAGCGAAGTAACACAGAACTTAGAGCTCTCCGTGTCTTAATACTTTATTTTCATTTCCCGAAGATCCCGGGGTAAATTTATTCTGCCACGGTTACGCGTGTCGGGTGACCAATCGCCAAAATCGTTTTCATGCCCGTACCGGATTCATTTCCATGAAAAGGTTGTTTGCGAGCCAGAATTCTTGATGGTCAGTGACTCCTCTAAAGAAACTCCGCGTCGTTTAAATTTAAACGCTAAATCTACCCAATGCAATTTCGGAATGCATAAATAGCGAGTACACGTGTTTCGAACTTACTATTATGTTTACTAATATTTTGTTTAATGCGATAAAGATGGTTCGTACCGTACACCTGTGCTCCAATTCCGTATTAATAACGTTTACACAGCGTTACCGTCGTCTTAATGCACGTTGAATTAACTAAAATTGTTGGTACTTTTACTTTTCCATTTTGTATTATGTTTATCGTAAGGATTAGAATTTTGTTTCGAATTTTTTTCAGGATACTGTTCGGGGATGCGGTGAGCATTAGAGAGCCTGCGAAACGCCTACTTTCAATTAGATCGGTGATAGGATTAATTAGCACGACGAGTGACAACGCGGTGATACCAGATACGTTGTTTTTGTAGTACGAGTCGAAAGTTTCTCCGTTATAACCTTTGAAAGTATTATGCGAAAATGTAATTGAATAATATTGTAACGTCCTGTACATATTTCCAACATTATAATTCATAGAATCACATCCGTTCCCACGGCGCTTATCGCCTATAAGATGTCACTCATTCCTCCAATGCTGACGCCAGGACTTTTAGACAAAGACCTGCAGCGAGGCCCACCGCTGCGCGGCCCCGCTGCAGATCTCTGGAGAACACTCTCAATTCCACCGTCAAACTGTACAGTCGCCTCTCGCTCTTCATTCTCAAAGTCTCAATAAATCTCTGTTTCTTTCTTTACATATAAATTCAGTGTTTCATATATTCTTCCCGCCGATCACTCTACTACCCATCACAATATACCTGCTCCGGGCGTCAATAATATTCAATTTAAATGGGTTAACTACCGAATTATGCTAATTTTCTATTCCAGCAAAAGCAAATCATTCGCGGTATTATAAGAGTCTCGAGTATTATATTTGAAAACCGCTGCGCATCATTATATCCCGCCACGAAAGATACAAAAATAAGATCGGGAACCGGTTTCAACAAAAATCTCGAATTATCGACGAAACCTTTACGAAGAGATCTGAAATCTTTATTCTCGTCGACTCGACGACTGAAAAATACGACGCGCGTTCTAACGCCACGCACTTTGGACACGGAATACCGATCAAAACCTGCGACAAACACTTTTATAAAATCAAAACGTAGTTCATATCAAAGTACACAGCACGCAACTTCGATTAGTAGGCCGGTCGAGAAGATTCTTTGATAGATTTCTCGGGAAGATCGTTCGATACATCGTTTGAACTCATTGTGACTGTTTTTTCCCCTAATCGTTCCAATATACATCCTCGAATATACATTTACGCTCAAGCAAATACTGTTGTACACATTTGTGGGATTTTCAGTTTAGAAATTCATATATATTTAAGAAAATGATGCATTAAGGGGTTAATTCACTCGGCTTCTAAAACCTACAGCAATGGATAATCTAACAACCGGTCTTTGATATCGTCAACTATCAGTCGATGCGTTACAACCGGTTTTTGGGATACATGTTTTTCCCGATTTATCAGTCGGATATTATGAAGCGACGATACTTTCGTTGAGATCCTCTACAATTGTCTTTATGTACCTCCTTTGTCGGTATGGACTCGCCTTAAGGGGTTATGCCACCCAGAAATTTTCTTTTTCTTCAGTTTTCTTGTAGTTCGTGCTTTTCAGAATATTTTAAGTTGAGTTGCAAACAAAAATTCCGGAAATTGACGAAGTTATAGTGGTTATAGTTGTTCTGGCAATTTTCGAAATTTTTGTTTGGAAGTCAATTAAAACTATTCTGAGAAGCACGAACTTCAACAGAGCTGAAGACAAAAATTCGATTTTCTGAAAATTTCAGGGTAGCATAACCCCTCAATTCTCTCGACGTAAAACGCAACGCGATAAACTCGCGTATCGAGTAAACGCATTCGCAAAGCGTTTCGCGAAACAGTCCTGTATACATCAATATTTAAAGACTCTTATCGCATCCGCGGTACGTAAACAAAAAAACGACTTTCGTAACATTACGGACGCAATCGTGTTAGCTTCTTTAACGAGATTTCTGTGTTCAATTTTGGTCCGTGAATTATTTTAGGTCCGCTTTGGGATTTTTTCTCGAAGTAATTTCAAAACGAAGCGATAAGGATGATATCAAGTTACAAGAGGAACGAGTTCAAGGGTGCGATCGCAAAGAAAGAAGTTGAAAAACATCGATACGCGAGCAGAGTTCTGCGTGTCTCATCGGTTCGACGACCGGTGGCCATGATTTTTCCATCGCGGAAAGATCTCAGTGTTACGTGTTTTTTTTTTTTTTTTTTTTTTAAAGAACGTTACGCAAGGGTTTTTTTTATCGGAACGAGCGATTGTCTTTGCAACAATTATATAGTCGACGAACACTATCGATCCGTAGTACTTGTTATCTCAAAACTTTTTGTGCCCTTTGACCGCGAACTATTTCGTATCATTGGGATTACTCAACCCATCCGTTTTTTTCATTATTAGGGTTTACTTTATTTAACCATGGTCCTTTGATTCTCAGTCGGCGTGGAATCTTTTGGTTTTATTATTAACCGGTTACTTTTCGCTAATGTATAAACAAAAGTGTTTGAAATAATTTTTGTAAACTGCAAAGTTATTAAAATGAATTCGATAATATCGAAAAAATAAAAATATTCCACGCATCTTCCAACGGAATCAAACTACGAATCGAAACTATTGCTCCGTTTATCGAGTATATCCTGTTTTCATATGGAACACCATATCTATGTTTACCGATAATCTGGAAGAATAGGAACTCGAACGATTGCCGCAACGATAACGGGTTGTGTTATGACGTAAGAGTGAAATATCGCGGCAATTTTTCGTTGGTTATTCCACGCGATACTGGAACTTAGCGGTTCATTATGAATCTTCCGTAACGCGAGATATTAACGTATTATAATGAATTTAATTGAAAACAATATTATCTTTGGCCCACGGCTGGATATTTTTCTCATAACCAATTAACAGTCTCTCTAGATCTAATCGCCCGGCAATAGATAATGCCCCGCGAAATGAAATACAGATATTAGCGCGGCGATGCAAATTATAAATTACGCGGGTATAATTAAACACAGACTAAACTTACACGCGTGGAAATGCGGTCTATTTATCTCTACCGAATCTGTTATCTACCCCACTAGAATTCCACGGAAACGACTCAGAGGACGGAATTATATTTTTGGAGATATCTGTTCTCGTACATCGTCAACAACTTCGTACAAAACAATGAAACTCCGTTATTCGACTTTTTTTCCACCGAAACGCGTTCAAAGCAAATATCTGTATTTCCCTAAAATCGAGGTAAACACGGTCATCAATACGCATTTGAATCTCCGGGGAAATGGAAAATAAATTTTTCTGAATATCACACCTTGCGCGCTGAATATTTGAACTTCGACAAATCAACGAACTCAACTCGAAGATCACGAGTTATCGCGGTTACTATGATGTTTCGCGAACGACAAAACTGATCGTTTTGTAGGAGGATTAACACCAGTACTACCGACGATTAATGTATACCTATTCCTACAATTTTTTTTTTACCAGTTTTACCACTTTTTATACAGTTCTAAAGTATATGCTTAAAATTATAAATATTGACACTAATCAAAAAAAAAATTTTCGTTTGTATACTTAAAAATGGTAAATCTGAGTAACGTTAAACAAAAATTTCAAACCAGTCAAAATGACTAATCTGGCAGTTGTAGTGTTAAAGTATCGGGAAGTTTGAGAATCCCTGCCTTAATCTAGCTCTGCTATGAGCTGGCGGCGCATCGACGATAGAGGCACGCTTCGGATTTTTTAAAAGGCGCCAGAACCCTTTTAGATGGGCACACCGCGACCTCACCTCTTATGCAACCGTGGATCGTATTTAGGAACTGGTCGCGGCGCAAACAAAACATTCTCTCTCGCCCACACGTGCCGCGTGACTACGCTAGATCCGCGTTTCCTCGCTATCCCTTTTTTTCCTCGTGAAAAGTAGTGTCGCGTCGATCGACAATGGGCGCAAAAAGAACCCGGTGTATCTCGGTCAAGCGATACGTACAAAACAAGAGAAAAATAGGATGCACAATTTACGCGGGACGTGTCAACACTGGGATCGCGTTTACGGGATAGCTATGAACCAACGTTCGTCCAGATAAACGCGGCAAATATATTTTCGTCGATTGTTTCACGCGAAACCTTCTCATGGAGCATCGTAACGTTTTATATGGATTTGGCAGCTATGCACGCATGGGCACTTGCAACGATGCAAAACGTTCTCATCTCAACGAGGAAACTGCTTTACTATGCGTGCATTCCGTCCGTCTCCTTCCCTCCCGTTTATCATGTCTATCTTGCGCCGCGAGTCGTTTAGAAATCGGCCCTGACGCGCCGTCAGGGAAACTTTGTCGCACTGCCGCGCAGATTGTATCGCGCGTATTCTGCTCTTTGTGAAAAAGAAAAAGAAAATAGAGAACTTCGGTGCTAAATGGCAGGGTTGAGTAAACGTACGTGAAAGTTTGTCAACGTTACGTTGAAACGCGCAACGAAGGCGTAAAGAGACTGGGCAATCGTCGGATGGATAATTCCAAGTTTGATTATGGTAACTCGAGCGTCGAAAGATTAATTCTACCAATTGCTTTGAGCCAGTAACGAGACAAGAATAGTTTCTTTGTGAATTTACGTTCCATCGCTTCCGTAACCCGTTTCTTCGCGTATCAATGCTTTACTGGCGAGACGGACAAAGTTTTGATACGTTTCCACGCAAATATAAAACTAAGCATGCGCTACGCACGATTCTCCGCACGCTGAAAATAACGCGCAGTGCGGTTCGAACGATTCAAACCGCTAGTTATTATACTCAACGCTCCTTACTATTAAAACAAAAGCCATTGGGTAGCAAGTACCTCGACGAACTATTCCACCAGGGTTATATACGCGACAACCTATTTTACCTACCCAACCCCGATATCCCCGCAACGAACGACGAAGTTTATAAAGAAAGCACAGCGTGAAAAACCACGATTCTCCTCGATTTCACGACGAATTTCCGTACGATCGAGAGCGCAACGGAGAGCAACAGATGTTTTTGTTCCCTTAATAACAGTCGCGTATGTACACACCACACTTCTCGTAAGGATCACACTAGCTCTCCTCCGCGTATTCCTCGTTTCTTTTTCTTTTCTTTTCCTATCTCTGTGCGCTCACCTCTCTTTTTCACTCGGTGTGTCACCGCACGTCGTCGTCGTCTTCGTCGTTGGTGCACGCACACCGTCGAAATCCCGCAACGACGCGTATCACCGCGACCTCCTTCTATCCCTCTGTGATTTTTACCCAACGATTCGAAATATCGCGAATCACAAGACGCTCGCCGTCAGGCTGGGCCACGCGGCTCCGCGCCCGGACGAGGCCCGTACGCGTTATTACACGGCATACGCTCGATCATACTGCCACCGACGCCATTTGCACGGATCAGCGTCTGCGACGGACGACTGGCGAGAGTGGCATGACTGCGGACCCCAGCTGACACGACACCAGCGCGCTCCCCTCGACCAATCGGACGCGAGGATACCTCCCGCCACCTGTTGGCCGTACCGTCAACCCCCTTGAATTTGAATACGCTCTTCCCGCCGGTTTCTCGAACGAAGAATAAGGTTAGACGTCGGAAACGGAGTAAATCGAACGCGGAGCAAGTGTCTACGGACGCGGAGAATATTTTTCCCTCGACTCCATCATTTCTGAGAATATTTTCGCGCGAAACTGTGCCTGCTGTGTCGTGGATCGATTTGCAAAGACGCGTACCGCGTTGCTTTTCATCTCGGAGGATTGTTGTTTTGAAAACGAACGTGATTCTGGAATATTGTTGGTAAGTCAGAGCTGAAATCAGGCAACTGGTTACCCGTGTCAAAATAATACGTTGATTTGCAGGTTCGTTTGAAAATATACATATTTAAAAGGTTATGTATTGTATATGTATGTATTTTCGCACATTATGGGAGTAATATTGCTTCAGCAATCGACTTCCGGTAAATTCCTCTGCTCCGTTCTGCGGCTCGAGGCTCGCCATTCGAATTGCAGATTTAGGTCGAATGTTGAGCAAACGAACCTTTGAAACGCGCGTTATATCATGGTGTATGTAGAAATGAACGCCATCGGCCAGAAGGATAACGTCCGTTGAATTCAACATTCATCAAAACGCTGACGACAAAATTGGTGATATACTTTTTAATATTTTTTTCGTCCAATAGCGTATTATATCTTAAGATGCTACATATTTATTAGTTACAATCTTTATATCTATATATAATACAAATTTGTACATACGTAAAAATATAATACACGCAAGTTATATAATAAATTAAAAATTCGTGTCCCACTTCGAATTATCAGACGGCGCACCATCCCGATCGGGGGGATATCTCTCAAAGTTCCTCAAATCGAGACAATTTTTCACCTAAACATCAAGAGGAATGAATGAGAAACATGAATCAAATAATCGGGAGGTTATTTCTTACTTACCGTTGATACGATGGGGGATGTCATTCTCTGTTTTTGAAAGTCACTCCAATTGAAGCCACTGTACCATCTGGAGCACAATTATTCAAATTTGTATTTTAACGATGAATCAGAGGCGGAACTACTGTACGGCAAGGCCCCGCAACGCGGGGGGCCCGCTGTCAGAAGAGGCCCAACATTTTTGCATAAATTATTTTTTAATTGAACTAAAATTATCCCTTGCTTAAACTGTGTGAATTGAAAGTTGTTTTTTTTCCTTGGGGCCCAAAATTTTTGCAATAATTATTTTTTAATTTCACGCAAATTATCCCTAGCTTAAATTGTTTGAATAAGAAGTTGTTTGTTCGCCTAAGGGCCCAAGGTTTTTGCATTAATTATTTTGTAATTTAACTTTAAATTATCCCTAGCTTAAATTGTGCAAATAAAAAGTTGTTCTTTTTTCCTAGGGGCCCAAAATTTTATTTTGCGGGGGGCTGAACATTTGTAGTTCCGCCGCTGTGATGAATAATATAATATTTCGATTTGCACATAGTAGAGCAACATGACATTTAAACATTCAGTTTGATTACCGTGGACCAGTAATAGTAGCTATAGTTTGTACAATTCTCGATTTTTCAAGATACCTATCGCCACTGTGTCCCTGTTACTGCAGAAATGAAACTCAAGGTTACGTGCAGCTGCTATTATCGCTAAACGCGAAGCAAAGTGAATGTTCGAATTCATTTCATACCACGGTACACCCATAGCGTACTTACCTATGATTTCTAATATCCTTAACGCCGTTTCGTTGATACCCCAGTCTTTTGATTGGATCCTCTTGCAGGAGAGACTGAATTATATTTTTCGCTGAGCTTTTAACGATCGGTGGCATCGATGTCTCGCTGAAGCCACGCAGAATGTTATTGTATACTTCGAAATCGTTGGCATCTTGGAAAGGAGTTCGACCGAGGAGTACTTCGTAAACGATAACTCCAAGTGCCCAATAATCGGCAGCCCTTCGATGATTTTAATATGAAGTTAAGAATAACGTTGTGATCACGACGAACGTTTTAAAGCAGCAGTGGTTCCCAACTTTTTTAGGGTCACAACACTTTTTAGATTTGCTTGAAATGTCTACGGCTTCTCCATTTATTTTTATCGGTAATAAAAGAAACAAAGCGTTAAAAAAAATGTATTTTAATGACACTTGATAAAAATATTGATAGTGTAGAGCCTCGGCAATTCAGACCACGCTGGTCGAGACATCCGGTTAATCCGGGCGGACCTCAACAAAAAATCACCAAGAATTTTCAAACCTACTGTACTTTAAACTGTGTGTATGTTGCATTTTTACAACACGTAAACGAACTAGTTAGGTATTTATAGCGTAAGAAATTGTGGATAACGACATTTTGTTTTTTATCCTAAGTCAACTTGTAGGATAAAAAGGTAGGCCTACGTTGTAGTATCGAAACTGAAAAAGCCATTTTTATAAAATAAAAACGCCTATTTTAATAGTTTTGTCTATCCAGAACTGGTTTTGCAGACGTTTTAAACCTGATTCCGTTTAACCTTCATGCGGGCGCGTGGGCGGTAGTTTACCGTCTTATTTATAATGTTCAATACATTTTTTTGTATAATATATAATATATTGTATATATGTCTGTGTATACTATATATATTTTTTATATAGTATACATGTATACATATTATACATATCGTCGTGTAAGAAACAATATCGCCCACTTGCCACTTTTTGCGACATATACATTTTGGTTTCTAAAGCTTCGTAACGTCGCTATTCACTATCTTTTATTGAAGTCAGAGAAAAATACCGACAGTTAAAAATTACTTTTTTTACTGCATATATATCAATAAACTATAAACTTTGTGACAGTTTTCTTATCTCTCCTGTAAAATTTCTTCAATGCTAGATAGGCGGTATTATTTCTTACGCGGCGATATAACATATTTAGGATGAATTAGGCAAAAAAGTACAAAAAAAACAGGGAGACGGTAAATTACCGGAAAGTGTCGCGCCCGGATGAAGGTTAATGCGGACTTTTGGTGATCCGCATGAGGTCTGGTCCCATCAAGTCAGGATTAACTAAACTCTACTATATTAAATTAACGTTACAGTACAAGAAACTGCCTGCAGGGACCCCCTTGGGGGCACCGGTTGGGAATCACTGCTTTAGGATGAAAAATAATCCAGCGCGACAATGCAGATTTACCTGTTGTACGCATTGCTCTGAATTATTTCCGGAGCCAAATATTCCGGCGTTCCCATGAATGTTTTCGTTTTGTACGGACCCACGTGTTTGCTAGATCCGAAATCAGTCTGCATAAAAATTGTTAAATTAAGATTCACGAATATACAGCGCGCAATTGGGATTTATCAAAACGTACGAGTTTCGCGTAACCTCGATGATCGATTACGATATTCTCGGGTTTCAAATCTCTGTAGACAATGCCTAAGGAATGAATGTGATCCAGAGCTTCTACGGCGCACGCTATGATAAATCGAGCAGTTGTGTTGTCGAACCGTCCGTTTCTGTGCAATGCTGTTCTCAAATCACCGCCGAGACAAACTTCCATTAGGAAATAAAGGTACTTGTTGTCCTTAAACGTTCTGTGCAGTCTAGTGGTAGAAATTATACATCATGAAAAAAAATACGCTAACAAGGGCTGCGTTAACAATGAAAGAAAATTAAATTTCTCGGGAGGTAAAATCAATATTGTATCGAAAACCAACAATTTCGTTTCTTGAGTTGTAAGATTATAATTCAGAACCATCATGCGCATGTAGTTTTTAATAAGTTTAAAATTAACGCTGGGTAGGATAAGAATATTAATTGAATATAGCTGACAATGAGTGGAAAAAGCATAATATTTCAAAAATACGAAAAATAAACTGAGATAGCTCATTAAATGTTTTATATAAAAAAAAAACTATTAATTATTATAATCTCATATTTTAGGAGGTTAAAAGTTGGGTACTGGGCAATGTATATTCTACAAACAAGATTTCGATTCAAATCAAAATTATTACGGAAACACAGTTTTTTTTTTGAATTCACCAAAGTTGGGTATTGAGGTATATTACTCTTTTTCCACCCACAATCAGCTATTTAATTCGTCTTGTATATTCTAACTTACTTGCAGACGAAAGGGGAATTGATCAATCTCAAATTATTCTTCTCGTCGAAAATCATTTTCTGAAAACCTCCCTGACTGATCATGTATTTCTTTACTTTCTTCCTCGCAAAACTGATATTCGGCATCGACTGTATCGTGACTAGCTCCACTCTCCCGTATCCGCCCGTCCCAAGAGTCCCCTCTATTTCAAAATCCGAGAGAGACAGATTTTGAAATTCCTTCTCCCAATTATCCGGTTCAGATATCTTCTCGTAAACCAACCAGTTCCTGTTCCTGATCGATTCTAGCCCGCCGAGATAATCCAGAAAAGATCTGACAAATGTTCGTGAAACGGGAATGTTGTTATCCAGCATTTTCGATGGAAAAAGCCATTAACGATGTAATCGAGTATATTGACAGTTTTTACTTTCTGTCGATCGTGTAGCATTCCGCTCCTGGGGGTAGCGCAACCGCATTCGCTTGCCGGCGAGTTTCCCCGTCGTCGTAAAGCGCCTTTTCGCCAAAGTAATCTCCTTTATCGAGGACCGTTAGCTCCTCTTCCGTGCCGTTTGGTTTGTTTTTCGTGATTTTCACGGTACCACCGTTGACGATGTAGAACTTGCTTCCCGGATCCCCCTCGCGTATTATGTATGAATCTCCGGAATAAAATTCCTGATAAAAGAGGAGAGACCGTTACTACTATCCGTTATTAATTACACTGGTGAACAATTTCGAAAAAAAATTCTTATGTCATCGTTTTTCTGTTGTTTTAAAGTTAAATAGGCCTGCTGAGTGCAAAACTGTTTTCCGTTTCCTTCTATCACGTCAAATTTTTTCTCTACGCCTTTTCTTAATGTGACTAATTGACTCTTGCCCAACTTCAAATAAGCATAACTCCGCGAAAAATGTTCGTATCTGAATGATTTTTATTTCATTTCAAAGGGTGAAATCTGCACTTTAAGGAACCACAGTTCGATTTTTAATTTAGCCTCTACCATCCTTATTATGCATATTTTTTGGAATTTTGGGTAAAAAGGAGAGTATCCTGTAGCTTAAAAAGTTGACGCGATAGACGTAAACTGAAGTCATTTTTGGATTTAGGTGTCACAAGTAAGTCAAGAACAAGTGTCCGATCTAACAATAAGTCCACCACATATGTGTTGCCCTGTGTTATCCTAATTGATAGACATTATTTTCTGCTTTTAATTTTACCACGACTATCAAATCGGACATTCTTAACAGGGCTTCTTCGGGAAGGTTTCTCAAGATTGAAATGCGACGTAGGGTTTCAAGATTGTGTTGCGTAGATTCTTCCTCGGTTATCGCCACTATACTTTTAAACACTTGTCTGTCCAAAACCCAAACTTTTCCGTTGGTTCGCACTGGAAATTAAAGTCGCGTTTAATAGCGAGAAATTGAAGCGTAGATGTATTGTCGGTAATTGATATTAATTTATCGGTACCGTCGATCGAACTCAATCTTTTGGTATCGTACAACAGTGCCAATTCTCCAAAAGCGTATCCAGGACCAAAGTTTCCATAATACGCTTTCCCTACGTATATTTCAAACTCCCCTTCTTCCGAAACGTACAAATGGGAACCTATCAGATGCAATTTTTTTATTTATAGCGATTACTCCATTGCCCCGTTGTAATTCGTTGCATTGTAATTAAATTCTTAGACAGCTCAGTTGTAGTTCTATTCACGGACCTGTTTCACCTTCCTGAATCAATCGCGTATTCGCTTCCACGTTTTTCGGGTACATCGCCGATACTATCTTCTCCACTCGAAAATCAGACAGATCTCCAATGAACTTGTTCTTTAAGATCGCATTTTTAATCAGTTCTCTTGTTCTGCAAATCGTAGCAAGCTGAGTATTTTTTCATTAATGCATAGCCTTTGAAAAACGATAAATGATGCAATTTATTTTTTATTCGAATTATCGTTTTGGATAATCTAGAAGCGTTTACTTTTCGTCCTTTTTGAATACCGGGAAGTCACCCGACATTGACACGTTGATTTCGCCAATGACACCACGCTTTCGTTGGAGCGACAATTGTCGATAATATTCATCCGTGTATCTACGATTCCTCGAGAATCCAAAGAAATGGATGTTGGCATTAAATCTTTTCTGCCAGCACAGATAATGCATTTCGGCGGAACGTTATTTTATTTCGTCAGAAATTCCCTCGCAAGTGGTATGCGGGCGTAATCCACAACACTTCGTGCTTAAAACACAAGCAAATATATTATCAATCTCCTGTCGATTTCAAAATAATGACGAAACGAGTCAACCAAGGCGCGCGCGTTCAATAGAATTAGGCGACTCGCGGTGACAAATTTTCCCGACATACTAATCGAATTAGTGTAGCAATTGTACCTGAAATTATGGATTTTGACTTCGTGTGATTAGCGCGCAGAATATCCACGATCGACTGATCCCTGATCGCGATGGCGAAACTCGTAGATCTTATCTTTCATGGATTACAACAACCGACTGAATGGTCTTAACGGATGCGTGTGACAAATACGATAACATCTAACGTCTTTATCCAACCAGGGAATGCATTTTTCTAACGGTCGTTATCTAGATTTATTATTCGAAGCAAAGGACGCGTAAGCGAAAAACCCGAGGAACAGTGACGGCTTTATCTTCGTTATAACGTTTAATCATCGTAAAAGCATTTAGCATTTATAATGAAATATTAACGACAGATTGAATACGAAATACATATACATATATTTTTATTTTTCTCCATGAAACTTAATAGATGGAACGTAGTAATTAAATTTATGATTATGGAACGTCATAGGTATCTGGATTAATTTAGAATACAAATTTATTAATTTTTCAACTTATTGCTATCGTGATTTCAAGTATTCGCTAATCTACGCGCAACTGCGTGAAATATTACATAGTATCCTTACACGTATAATTGGCTCAATGTTTCCTTTCGTGCGATATTAATATTAGAATATCAAGGATGCTTTAATTAAACTCGACAAATTATAGTAATAACTTAAATAACTAGTTGTGTCCAAGTGCTCGTCTAAGATATTCAAATCCATTTGAGATAATGATTATCTTCCATCGCCGCCGATATCCGTTTTTATTCAACGATTATTACTAAAGTAATAGCTCGTTTCCACGTTCTAGTGATTCAATGCTTTTATCGCACTCGTTATCATCCGTTTGACGTTTAACGGATAAGGAATGTAGATCATAATTGCTGTCGCAAGTGTTCATCGTTAGAAATCGTTGTCCCATCCGGAAAACTCGTCTGGTGGGAAATTACGATCGGGCGGGTATCTCTCGAAATTCCTCGTATCGACTTGACTTCGTACCTAAAAGTATTTTAATACAAAATTTGTTTCGCGTAAGCGAAAACACAATTTATCATTTTAAAAATTACAAAAATAAAATGTTTGTAAGTTGTAACCATTCAGTTTCGGCTCGATCGTAAGAAAAATATATTTTACGATAACGTAATACTAACCGTGGGGACGATAGGGGCTGGTAAAGTTAGTCTTTGCAAAGACTGCCAGTGGAATCCAGAAAACCATCTATGGAATTGCAGAAGTCATTTTATCACTGTTGTTATCATTATAAAGACGCATAACAAAGTAGCTCGCAAAATTAATAATAAGCGAAACAGTCTTACGGGAAATAAAAACATATATTTCATGTGGCATAATTTTCATTAAAAAAGAAACTACGCTTCCTTAACGCGCCTGCTACCGCGCGTCCACGAGAAATTATTCATTTGGGAGCAGTGACCTGCCGGTGTGACACGGACAATGGTCACGAATATCGGCGGGTCATCGACCACGATGGAATAATTCTACGTGGAGGCGTTAAAGCAATGGTGTTAACGAGGAATGTTTCTTTTTTTAATACAAAATAAATTCGAGATGAAACAATGATCTGTGTCGCACCGGCGGCACACTAAGTGGCGAGGAATTGATTCCTAGTGTCCGTCAGCACGAAACGCAATGACGAACGCGTTAATCGGGTTGGCAAGAGCTTAACGTTAAAAGGTTAACGCTCACTTGTGATCTCGTATGTCCTGAATGCCGTTTCTCTGATAACCGAGCCGTTCCGAAGGGCTCAATCGAAGTAGCTTCTTAATTAAATTATTGGCGTTTTTGCTAACGCTGCTCGGTATGCCCACCATGTCCACGCCCTTGAGAATTTTGTTGTAAGTGGACATGTGATCGGTGCCTCGGAAGGGTGGTTTACCGACGAGGAGCTCGTGAATCAAGATTCCGAGTGCCCAATAATCCACCGCCCTGTTAATTTTATCATACGGATTAAATATCGGGTAACGATAATTGGCTGTATTTCTTTTTATTAAATATTGTCAAGATCACTTACCTATCGTGACCTTTGTTCAATATAATCTCCGGTGCCACGTATTCCGGCGTGCCAGCGAACGTCCACGTTTTGGCTGGACCGATCTTCTTGCTGAACCCAAAATCCACCTAAACGAAATATTTAATTTGGGATTATATCTTCGGTCGTTTGTAGGAAATTGTAATAGGTTTTTTGCAATGGTGCTTGATGGATTTGTTCGTTTTAACCCACTAGTACCCATGGGTGAAAAATATAACTAATTTGATGTTGTTAGTGTATTTTATTATTAAACGTATACTCAAATAAGTGTTCATGAAATTAAAAAAGACCGCGTGTTTTTAGTTCTTTTTTACAACGAAATGTTGTGTGATGCAATATTATTAGACGCAACAATATTAAAAGTAGGTCAGGTATGTAAACGCTATAATCGTACTCTCCGTTCAGACTAATCGCAAGTGTAACACTAGATAGAAGAAATTTGCGTCCGTTCTGCGTATTTTCCCACTATAGTTGCATTCCATTGCATGGCCCCGAACTGCCTCGAAGTCAGTCGAGAAGCGCAAAACGGCGATACTCTCAGCCTGATTGAGAGTAGTGTCAAATATCACGTTATTCAGTGACATATTTAAAAAAGAAATTATTTTAGAAATGCATCGTTACCTAAATTTTTGGGGACTAACGGATTAAAGAGAACAATTGATTGTGTAAAAAATGGTACTTAACGTCGAGGAATGATTGAAGATCATTTTTTTCTTCGAGGGACTTACCAATTTTAAATATCCACGAGTATCGAGCATCAGGTTCTCCGGTTTCAAGTCCCTATAGACGATGTTTAACGAGTGAAGGTGGTCGAGAGCTTCCACGACACAGCCAATCATAAATTGTGCCGTAACATCGTCGAAGTATCGTCTTCTTTGAAGAGTCGTCCACACGTCACCACCAAGACAAACTTCCATAAGGAAATACACGTATTTGGGATCTTTGTACGTTTGATAAAGCCTGAATGGGAAATAGTAATTATCAAAATCCTGACATGACAATCCTAACGACAATTATAATAACCATAATATTAAATGCGATACTCGTAATTCGTCATGCAGAGTAATTAATTTTTTTCAAAATTTCAAATAAAAGACGAATTGCAGATTTGAACGATAACATCAATTATGATAATCATAGTGTTAAACATGATACTCACAATTCGCTAACAATAAGCAAAAGAATTAATTTTTTTCCGGAAGAAACTTGAAAATAAAAGACGAATCGGAGGCTTACGTGATAATATCAAATATAATAATCGTAATGTTAAATATCGTCACCTAATAATCATCATGGTTAATCTAAAAAAATGCGAAATTGAATTTTTTATTTATTAATGAATTCGTGTTTTCAAGACGCGTAAAACTGTGTTATTAATTTTGAGGTTTGACCGACAGATTCGCTGTGAAAAATCAAAATATCATCATAGCATATCTAAAATCGTTTTAAAATGCCTAATAACAAAACACTTTTTTGTTTCTTCTGGAAAGTTGGGAAAACTGAGATTGGCCATATTGGTTCTTAGGCGACGATATGATACTCCTAATTTATTAAGAAGAACAACTGATTTTTTTTTGGACACTAACTTGCATATAAACGGCGAATCGCAGGCTTGCATGATATGCTTCTCGTTCAATACGTGCTCCTGCTGCTGCTGTTCCACCATCACCTTCTTCTTCAATTTCTTCAACGCGAAACTTTTCTCCGAATCCGACTTCAGTGTCACTAATTCCACGCGTCCGAAACCGCCAACTCCCAAGGTGCCTCTCGTTTCCAAGTCGCTTAATGTCAAGTCAGCGTACTCGTTGGTCCATTTTTTCGGCGTTAACGATCGCTTCTGTTTCTCGTATTCCGCCAACCAATCCTTGTTCCGTATTTCGTCGAGGCTTCCCAGGTAATTCAGGAAAGACCTGTTCGACGTTTTGCAAATGAAATCGACGTGCATCGTAGCGAGTGTATCGGTACGAAATGTTAAATCGACTCGTCAATAATTTCCAATTGAAACGTCGAGTCGTTATAATAGTGACTCGGATAATATATCATAGAGGATAGTAATACGGTCAAATTAACCACACGTTAATCGCCACGTCACTCCAATTTGGGTAACACGAAAGTTTCAGTGCCATAGTTCAGTAATATTGATTAGACTAATATGAAGAAAATAGAAAAGGATTAAAAATGCAAATACATGGGCCAAGTACAAGTACGAGTATGTCTATAAAAAATCAAGAGACAAGGTCTAGACTGGTGTACTTGTACTTGGCCCGAGACAAGACCTTGCCTCTTGATATTAGCGTTATTAACGTGCGTTACAGGGCATACGTTGATTTTTCGTGTGTAATAATAAGACACTTGGAATTTTCCATTGTTTCCTTATAAAGGTTAAGATCTGCGTTGTGTCACCGCATCGCACATCTGCTAGATTAGTAAATAAATAGTTTAAGTAGTAAATAAATAGTTTAAGTTCGCCATGGGCCTAGACAAACAAAAAGCCATAAGCTCTGTGTGTCATTGTTCCTCTCGATTGTGTGATATTGTTTCATGAACGAACCTACAAACATCTGTAACGCGCAACCGTAGGCTGTAGAGCACTAGAGTAATGTAACCTTTAGCGTTGCTGGCGTTTAAAGAAAAAAAATTAGTCTTCGAACGTGCTGGTTGGAAATTTGAATCCTTCCGCTCCCTCGTATTACGCGATTCGAGAACTTTGAGGTGTTTTTTATGTCTTCGGGGCTTTTCCACCTTACGCACCAATAAATGATGGTTTGATGTAAGTGCGGTTTAATTCCGTCGCGTGTCACCCAAATGTGAGTAACGTGGCGATCAATGTGTTAAGGAAAACAATGATGCGTTTGGAGCATCGATAAATAAATCATTTAACCAATATTGTTTTTACACGATGATCTAAAAGCTACAGGGTCTAGCCTCGCGTACTCGTATTTGGCCCGAGACAAGACCTTGTCTCTTGTTTAGTCGAGTACTTACGATCGATCTAACGTGAGGCATTCCACGCCAGGTGCGAGAGCTATTGCATTTGCGTGTCGTCGATTCTCACCCTCGTCGTCGTAGAGAGCCTTTTCACCGAAATATTGACCCCTTCCAAGAACCACGAGCTCCTCCTCGCCACTCTGTTCGCTTTCCTTCGTGATCCTGACGTTTCCACCGCTGATTATGTAAAATTTGTCGCCCTTCTCTCCTTGCCGCACTATTTTAGCTCCCGCGGGAAAGAATTCCTATATGACGAATCGCACAAGATTTAGCCGTCAAACATTCAGTCTCGATCTTAATATTATCGATCTTTGTACATATTTCCGGCGAACGTACCACGCGTATCAGATCGGAGATCTTCGCGAGCACGTGATCCTTCGGTCCCGGCAGCTTTTGGAGAACGGAGACCCGCTGGAGAAATCGTACGTTGCCCTCCAAACGTTCTTGGGCGGTTCTCATCATGACAGTGAGGAAAACTGATCTGTCGAGTACCCATACTTTTCCGCCCTTCTTCACTGAAAGAAACACGCTCGACGATCAGTAAACTTTCTTTCTGCCGGATTATCGCCGACCAAGTAGTTAAACACTATACGGGTCATTCCGCGTCAAAAAACTGTTTTTTACACACATGGTCGAGAATTTTGGTGAATTTTTGTGACCATGTGGTGTTCGCGGAGAAAAAAAATTTGGTAAAAAAAAAACTTCGAATTTTTGAAAACTTTTTGAGTTACAGCCGCTCAAACTTTTAGGTAAGGTTATATTTAAAAATTCATATCTCCCGAACTATTAACGATATCGCATTCCGACAAATTCGGTTGCATTCATAAAAGATTAAACTGTCAATAAAAAAATACATGATTGTCAGATAATGTTTATAAACATTGAAAAAGTTAATTTGAAATAAAGAAATTGCTCTATCTGCGAAAACAGGACAGCAAATTTTTTCGTTATTTTTTTACAACAACTGTGAAGCCTTCTCTAAAGAATGACGCAAGAAACTCGATGGTCGTTTTAAAACTTTTGAAGATATGATTTTTTATTCACCGGCGCGCGCCTCAGAGGCAGCCGTGGTAGTCCAGTCAAATAGTAGTTTGAAGTGGAAAGTTGTGGTGTAATTGTTTTTAGTGACTTACTTTATGTATTTCGGGGTACTGAACACGGATCTGAAGTTATCCAACAACATTTTTTACGCCAAATATGACAAATCATCAAAAAACACTAACAAATTTTGTTTTTTGCTAATTACTTGAGAAGTAAGCTTTTTACGCAAAAGGTGGTTCAATATAAAAATAAAGAAAAGAAAATTACCTACATTTCATATTATTATCATTTTTTGGTGCGGCATATGGTTTCCGTGGAAAAGAGCGTTATAACTGGGGAACAAAGTTAACGCAAAAAGAATTTACGTCAAAAATTTGCCCAACTTCAAATAAGTATAACTCCGCGAAAAATTGTTATACCCGAAAGATTTTTTTTTCACTTTAGAGGGTGAAGTCTGCACTTTAAGAGACCATTGTTAGATTTTGAGTTTAGCCTCCCCCTTCCTCCGTTTTTTGAAGTGCAACACGTCCTTACTTTTGCTAGAATGGGGGGGGGAGCCTAAATTCAAAATCTAACAATGATCCCTTAAAGTACAGACTTCACCCTTTAAAGTGAAAAAAAAAATCTTTCAGGTATAACAATTTTTCGCGGAGTTATGCTTATTTGAAGTTGGGCAAATTTTTGACGTAAATTCTTTTTGCGTTAACTTTGTTCCCCAGTTATAACGCTCTTTTCCACGGAAACCATATGCCGCACCAAAAAATGATAATAACATGAAATGTAGGTAATTTTCTTTTCTTTATTTTTATATTGAACCACCTTTTGCGTAAAAAGCTTACTTCTCAAGTAATTAGCAAAAAACAAAATTTTTTAGTGTTTTTTGATGATTTGTCATATTTGACGTAAAAAATGTTGTTGAACAACTTCAGATCCGTGTTCAGCACCCCGAAATACATAAAGTAAGTCACTAAAAACAATTACACCACAACTTTCCACTTCAAACTACTATTTGACTGGACTACCACGGCTGCCTCTGAGGCGCGCGCCGGTGAATAAAAAATCATATCTTCAAAAGTTTTAAAACGACCATCGAGTTTCTTGCGTCATTCTTTAGAGAAGGCTTCACAGTTGTTGTAAAAAAATAACGAAAAAATTTGCTGCCCTGTTTTCGCAGATAGAGCAATTTCTTTATTTCAAATTAACTTTTTCAATGTTTATAAACAATATCTGACAATCATGTATTTTTTTATTGACAGTTTAATCTTTTATGAATGCAGCCGAATTTGTCGGAATGCGATATCGTTAATAGTTCGGGAGATATGAATTTTTTAATATAACCTTACCTAAAAGTTTGAGCGGCTGTAACTCAAAAAGTTTTCAAAAATTCGATGTTTTTTTTTACCAAAATTTTTTTCTCCGCGAACACCACATGGTCACAAAAATTCATCAAAATTCTCGACCATGTGTGTAAAAAACAGTTTTTTGACGCGGAATGACCCATACCTACCACGATCGGTCAAATTACCGTTTCAAGAGACAAGGTCTTGTCTCGTGTCAAGTACAAGTACGCGAGGCTAGACCTTGCATTCTTTTTTTAAATTTCTGCTGGACAGAAAATATCGACAATGGCGGTTCTCAGAAATCGGGGGTTTCGAACCCTCGATTGCGAGTGTCGCGAAGTGAGACAAACGGTGTTTGGGTTAAGGGCAAGAGTGCGACGAAAGAAGCGGGGCCGTCCTCGTTGACGTAGGCTGTTGGGACTTGTGCGGTCCTAGACAATGCTTTTTAAGAAAACTTAGGATAGTGTGTAGAATGCGTGTTGTGCGACTGTGAAAATGTGTCGGATCCCCGAAAGTGCATAAACAGCGGCGAGGGTGATGATTCGAGAGAGTTTAGCGAGAACGACCGGAGAGCGAGTACCGAGAGAGTATTGACAATGATTTTGTGAGAATTGAGAGTTCAGAGAGTTTTTGTTGTTTAGGCGAGACAATAGTTTTTGCGTGTATTTGTATAATTATGTGAGAGACATTTTGTTCATCCGCTGTTTGTACCGTTTTACTGTAATATTCATTCCCATTATTTTAACATCATTTACCACCATCAGATTTAAATTTCCTGTATTTCGTCTAGAATTTCCAACGTATGTACAACGTTATCGAACTGCCAGCTATCTTAAATGTTAGCGAGTCAAGTGTTAAAATATAATACACGTTATTACTAAATAAAAGAAACTACATTTTTTCACTTTCAAATTTGCGGTTGCCTTCATTGTATATCAAGAAAAATAAGTTATTTTAAAGACCGGTTATTTGACCGATCGCGGTAAGAATAGTGTTAAATTGGAATTAATTGAGAATAAGTAAAAGAATATACTTACCACTGATGGATCGAAGTCTCTTGGTATTGTACAATAACGCGATCTCGCCGAATGCGATTCCAGGACCGAAACTCCTCTGGAATTTATTACCTTGATAAATGTCGAACTCCCCTTCCGCCGAGACGTAAAGATGCGATCCTGAATTTTCGAGGACAACGTGTAATTGCATCTATAATGTATCTATCGATCATCGACTTCTATTAACCCTTCGATAATTACCACAGGTATTGAAATACCTCACAGATGAATTTCCTCGTCTCCGACGCAGGTAAATTCGAATTTACTTCCGACGTCTAGTTAGGGTATCTTAAAAAAATCCTAACTCGTATCGATTTACAGCCAGGATGCAATGATGATATAATAAACAAAAACTACATCCGCCATGTTCCCACCGGGTAATTAACGCAGAGTTAATAAATTAATTATCAAACGTTACCTATATCTCCTTCTCGAATGACCAAGGTACTCGGCGGTATTTGCTTCGAGTACATGGCAGATACAAGGGCTTCCACTTGATTATCCTCGAGGTTTCCCAGAAACTCGTTTTCCAAAATCGCCCTCTTAATTTGCCTCGCGGATCTGAGTAACAGAATTCAAATAAGAAGCATACTCTCCTCCATCGCGTATCCCGATAAATTGTTTCTCTATAAACTCTCCCAACTTTACCTGGCATCTTTCTCGTAAACGGGGGTCGGTGCCGACGGAGGGGTGGGTGTTCTACCGATGACGCCACCCCTTGGATTGTTCTGCAGTTGAACTGTGGGCTCTGGACTCGCGACATATTCTTGCTCGTGTTCGTGATGCGTGGGTAGATGGCTATGATTTTGTTGAGAGGGTGGAAGCGGTGCTCTACCCTTGGTACCGGATTGTAAGGGAGGTCCAGTGCCGTTAGAGAAAATCTCGGTAGACAACGGGCGTATCTAAGAACGAGAACAAATTTTATGAAATCTATCCCACAGATTTGAGAATAAATTTAAGAATAGTTTAAGATCAAATTCGTTGAAAAATTCGAAAAATTGACGAAGTTATAGCCTTTTGAAAAGGTAGGGTTCTGGTATACTAGTTATAACGTAAAACTTTAAACGCGTTTTTCTCGAAACTGCATTATTCGACCCTGTGTGGATGATAACTGCTCGATAAAATGCAGCTACGAAGTTGAGCTTTTGTAGATATGTCGAGCAAAGTAGCGCCTATAGTTGAAAGTAAAATCATTACGATATCTATCAACGTCCATTAGTTAATTAAACAAATAAATGAGATTTTTCAGTGGAAATTTAATTTTTTTTCAAGCTGCTTCCATCTAACCAATTCTCCACTTTCCCTAATGATTTTAGTACCTGCGAAAGAGAATTTCATGCAGATTAAGAATCTCGTCTTGTTTTCTTGTTCCAAACAATTTTCAATAGACTTTCAATCCACACCGGGACGCCGTGTTTTTTTTTCAATACATACTTCAAAATTCAGTATCGTCTTTGTGTTTTATTCGAGTCCTTCATGAAAAATCACACTTATACACGGAGAAACAACGAATCTAAAAAATGGAACCCGATATTGATCCGTCCGATAGATCCCGAGAAAAAGATCCGCCAAAAAAACTTGTCATTTTCGACCCAACAAAACGATAACCTCTCTTAAGTCATTATTATTATAAACTCCTTTCGTTTGGCGACACGGTACGTATTACCGATCGAAGAAAGAAAATTACGATCGTTTGATTGCTTTGTTTAATTACTGCATTATTTTAGAATTAATCAATTACCACGCCATGAGTGAGATCTGGTTCTCCGGATTGCTTGTAACTCGTTGCCACGGGTTTCCTCGTACTTCCGTTCTGTTGAAATATAAACATCGTGAACGGAATTATGGTATCGACGCAACAAAAACCTCATCGATGCCTTTGAATCACTCACTTTGCTCAAACCGTTGACGTTGTGCGTCTCGTCGTTCCCTGGGAGAGGGGTGAGATTAATACTACCCCTCTGCCCCAGAATGCTTGCTCTTGGAAAGCACGAGAACCTCATCATGTTTTCCTCGTGGAACCCATTTCGAAAACAAATTCTTTTCACGCCTGCGAAGGAAACGGAATCGAAGCGATAAAAAGAGTTAGTAAAAAGTACGAACAAATGAAGTTAGTAATCGACCGTGTCAATTCAGTCGAGAAGAGTATGTGAAAGGACTTGTCATTATTATATCTGATCCTTAGAAAACGCCAAGTAATTCCACATACTATTCTGGATTAGTAAGAAGTAACAAGCCCTTTGTTACTAAGTAAAAAGTAACAAGCCATTTGCAGAAATTAGTTATTGAGTTGGGAGTTTTACGTCAAAATTAAGCAAACATATGTATATTGTGTAAACAACACGCCAACTGTTAATACCCTGCAACCACCGTGTAATTACTCGGATCGCTTGAAACGTACTCCGTCTACGAGTTAATTAAACGAGACGGTTAATCGATGGGACAAATATTAACATTCCTTCGTCCCGGTTTTGTCGCCCGACGCTCGGACGTGTCGCACGATTCGCGATACGTCGAGGGACAACTTTTGCGAGCACGTGGCACGATTGCTTCAGCTTCCAGTCACATGCTTATGCTAATGGTGTTTGGTGCACGATATATTGTGACTTGACGTCACCGTACATTAGCACATTGTCACGATGAGAATATACGTATTCTTGTTTGCGGGATGATTCCTCGTCGTCGGGACCGCTCATGTGACTGCCGTACCGTTTCGCGGGTAAACTCGGGAGTAAAAAGATTCCGCGCCGATGTTCGTCGACAGCGATCGCGTTATTTGTTATACGAGTGAAGCAGGAAATTAATAGGTCGGGAAAAAATCGCTTTGCGTCGTCTTTTGCAAATTGGGAGAGTGCGTGCAGGTGTTTTCAAAGAAATGACATTTAGGATATATTGCTTTGAAATATTTTCAGCGCAGTGTGGTTAATAATAGATTAATTAAGAAAATACTAGCGTTAGATAATGGATTAATTAGCAAGTTGTCGACGTTGGATAATAGATTAAGTAATAATAACTCTAACGTCCGATAACGGTTTAATGAATAATGACATAAACGTTAGATAATAGATTAATTAATCCCCTACAGATAAAATTGATAAAACACGACCGTCCTACGATTGAAAAATCCAGCTAAATCATGCAACGTAATGGCACGAAATTTTCGCGTTTCTTTAAACGTTAATCAAGATTCAGATATTATTCTTCCACCGGAAGCGTACCATTTGCCAAGCGCACCGTGCACAGATCACGTTAGATCGAAGTCGAAATCGCGGAAAGATAAGAGCGACGTTACGCAAGTGATTCGTTTAAGATCAATTCCCAACGTTTTGTCCGTGAAAGCGAAATTATTTATTCCTAACGTTAACAAAGGCGGGGTCGATCTTATCGCCGTCATAATGGAAAGATTACGTGGCCTTTTAAAAGTCGAATGTCGTGGGGAGGTCTCTCGAAATTGTGCATGACCTCGTTACGAAGAACAAGGTCGGTTTATGCTGTATCAGGAGGACGATAAGAATATTTGATTAGCTATACGAGTAGACGATTGCCCAAATGTTAATTATAGCACGTTCGTCGTGCGAGCGCTTATGCGCGTTATAGGAACTCGTACGCAAATCGCTCGATCGCGATTTAGATTCATCGGCAACAATTTTATTAAGAATTCGTTCGATCTCGCAATCCCTGAGATCATTTAGAATATAAAAATATGCGTAGTGGAAATGTCCGGTAACCAATATATCGCAAACATCTTTTACGGATCAAACACATTTAATTAAAACCTTTCATCTTTCTTAATTTTCAGGGGTTTGGATTTAATTGCGATTCTAACATAAATTTCACCTTGAATTTTGAAACTTTACCTGTTTTATTTGAATTCTGTCCACATAAGTTTCGATGGTCTAGTATTTCAATTTCAACTACAGTGGAAGCCGGATATTATAATTATGGATAACGTTATCAATCGGTTATTGTTATGACAATCGGTTGGTCCCAAAACCAAGCCATAAAATTACTTCAAATAATTCGCTTGTTATAATTAAACTACAGTTATTGTTATCAGCTCCGATAATTATAAATGCTAGAAATATGTAGTTTTGGATAACCATAAGTAGGCTGTGTTATTTTGTAATAATACGTGTTCAATAATATGTTTTTTATCTTCTGCTTAATGTTATCAGTCGGTTGTTGTTATCAAAAGTCACAGGTCCCATAGTCATCACAATAAGCGGCTTCCACCGTATCAGACTTTAGTATTACTCCAATAAAAGCTTATAATTTCCGAAGCTACAGTAAGGTACGCCGACTAATTATACCTCAACGATGTTTCGCATTATAAATAAAAAAAAAAAAACACAAATCGTACGCGGAGGAAAATGATTTAACAACGGACGCGAAAACGAAGTTCGTACAGTCGCGCAGATTTCTGTCTACCGTAAATTACAAACTGTCGTGACGTTTAACACCGTGACCAAAATACCGTGGAGAAACAGGAAAATCGCTTTCTTCCGCTGCGATTATGCATCCAACTGCGCCTCGTTTCGCGTACGCCGACTAACAGTTTCCACTTCCTAGAAATAACAACGGCTAGTTAGAGGCCGGTAATTAAGTCAGCTAAATAATTACAGTCGACGCCTCGTTCGCACCGACGACCGACGCGACGCAACGTTACGAACGATGCCGACAATGTCACCGACGATGCGACGGTTACTTTATTTTTCCATTTTCACCGTTCCCTTTTTCTCCCCCTCTTTACGTAATCCCGAGGACATTCCTCTCCGATCGGGAGGACCGTTGAAGACACGTTCAACGTTTCGTAATGCCCGTTGCACAATCGCGGGTATTGTGGTCGGCTCTCGATGGAACGATCGCGAGAAACCGCGGTATGGAAAGTATGCGAGTTATGGTTGTAATAAATTAACGAGGAACGCGATCTTACCGCTAATGCTTGGGCCCGATTACTAACGCGACGATAATTCGTATCACGGTATACGCTGCCGCGAATTATCGTTTCGCACGTTAGAAGCTTAGAGTTTTTCTCGAGAAGAGGTATAATTATTTTTTTTTTTTATGTTCGAAGATTCTAGAAAAAGTCGTTACACAAACTGTCTCGTTACCGCTTCGATGGATTTGTACATACAGCTAATTAGCGTAATCAGTTATCGTGGCGTTCACGCGAAACGGTTGTCGAGAACTCTGCGCGCGTGTTTTAAACGAGTTCCAATGCGTTAAGGAAATATCGTGGGAATGATAAACAAGAAAGAGACTTTTAATTACAGTTGCGTCTAATCGACTGTGTCGACAACGCTCCGTGGTATAATTAATCTAGCTTTGATGTACAACCACGTGTTTGAAAATTCTTTGCGAATCGGAGACATTCTCTCTAATCGCAAGTTAGTTATTTTTAGTCTCGATTAATGTTTTCACACGTTTGGCACGTTTTATCGTTTTGGTAACGTTTTGTTTTCGCGTGTCAAGAGATTGGCAACCAAAGTGGAAAGTCTCGTTGATCGAGAAATGTATCGTAAGCTCGCACGTACTTTTAATAATAACGCGATTAGAAGTTTATGAATAAACTTGTATAAACTCAATTTTGGTTAGTCGGTCGCGACATTTTGTGGCGCGACACTTTAAACGTTACTTCTGATTCGCACCGAAACGTTTATAATACGCGTTACGCATATTTTACTATCAACTTTGATTTTGCACAACGTTATTTAACGATACAATATTTACATGTCATTGTGCCGCGAGCTGAAACTCGGAAATTTTTATCTCAATTGACTTTAACATCGATTATCAACACTGGAATGCAATTGGATCACAAAACTTATCGGTCCGATCACATCTAATGACGAATATCGTTTCCGTGGATCGATTAGATCATCCGATAAAACTCACCGAAGACACGAGACAATCTTTACGCGAAAATAATGTCCTCCAGTTTCGCGAATCTTTCTCAAGCTTGATTTCGATTATTTAGATTTGCAAAACTCACCCTTCAGATTGTACGCTGGAAAGGCCACCCCGTCGTGATTTTTGCTTTTTCTTTCAACAAGTTTAGCATTCGAAAAAAAGGACGACGAGGAATTTTATTTATTCGTTTAAAGAAAAAAATACCGTCTTTTACTTGCACCGACGTGTATACTTTTTTGGGGGGCACGATATTGTGCTGCACTCCGTGAATTCGCGCATAAAACTGATGTCTCAAGTTTGACAAAGAGGTAGAAATCTTATCTAGCCGATAACAGAGAGACGCAGTGTCAACAGGCAGGTACATGTACGAGTATCTTATCTAATGAGTCTATTCTCCTTTCATTAATAAGGTCGACAATCGAGTTCTTGGTATTTCTTCTTCTTCGACTGCATTCCGGACGAAAATATTTTTCCTGCCAATTGCGGGTCGATAAAATGTCATACGCGCGTTCTCTCGTCTGAACGGAACGAACTGGTTTTAGAAAAAAAATCGTGGTCCCTTGGTTACAAGAGGTATACTTTTAAGATCTGTTGGTGTTCATTGTTTAAGTGCGTAGTGAGAAATTTAAAAAATTATGCATGTTGAAGATTCATGTCCATACTTGATTTGAGTGTACTTTTAAAAACTGCTCCTTTTGCTTGAACAAGTATTTTGGAAAATAATACCGAACACGTGGAACGAGTTACGAATAATTCACACTTCCTCGCGTATTTCGTAATTTAGATATTACTCAAATATCTACGTACAGTCGAAGTGTCGGTACAATTATTAACGAAACTCGTAAAACATAAGTACCATTTATTCTGGAATTCTGTAATTGCGTAAGTCCACTCAACCTTATCGCGTCCGATCGGTACCGGTTTTTATTAATTCGTGCGCTATTCATCCGCAGACGCGATTAGTCATCTCGAATTGAATCGTGTCATTCGAAATATAAAAAAAAAATTAACATTGACGCTCCAATATTTTCCATAGGTTTTTCCATGTTGGGCACGAAACAATACTCGACGTTATCACGTTACACTCCAGAAAGTTGTAACCGCTGTTATACTTAATTAAATTACACCGACGACACACTTATCCGAACACTTAAAGATACATTTATCGATTCGTAAACTTTTTTGTATTACTTACAGTTATCGCGGGAGTACCTGATTGAAAACCCGTTAATTTTGGACAATCGTTTAATTAAAATCGTCAAATCGCGTTTCGATGAAAAACTATATATGTTTTACAGTTTTACACGCGAGCTTTTAAGTTATTTACTCGAAAACAACAATCCACACCTGCTTCCCTATTTCCTGTTTTCTTATCTTTAAAACGATGGCCTTTTATCGCGAGCTTGCCACCTTTATCGTGTCTCGTTGATTATACATTTTTTTTTAACAAACGTTTCAACCAAGTCAACGTTTCCAGCTAATAAAAATGATAATAGCGAGTGAAAAAAACTGCTTATCGCCAACGACGCATCGACGGCGCTTATTATTTTTTGTTCTTGCATTTTCGTTGATCGGCATCGAGTATGGGGCGCCGTAAAATTCGGAGCGATAAGAGGTTTTCACAACATTGTTCTCTCTGGTTGTTTTCTGCCGTTGCATCGCGAAGGTAATAAAAAATTTGACTTCTACCGCGAACACGATACCGCTTGTTCTTTTAACGCGTTTAATTCATTTCCCGATTGCTCGCATTCCTTTTCGCAATCTCAGTTTTGATTCGTAATGCGTTCTTGGAAATAAAGCTTCAACAATGTTGCGTTAAACGCGAGACATTCTACAACGCGATATGACGCGAGTAACAATTTTTTAATTTATTTTCCCGACGAAGAAAAAATTATTCTTTCCTTTTGGACCGATAAAAAATATCTTTTGTCGCGATTATCATTTTCGTCTTTATTCTACTCCCGTTAACGTACAATGGCAATCTTGCGTACAAACGCGTATGTACTTTAAAATCAGATTCGAAGACTCTGTTCGATCTAATCTGCGGAGTCTTACGTTTCCTGCCACGTTGCGAAAATTTCGTCGTACAGCAAAGAACATATGTGCTACCGTCGCGATATTTAAACCGGAAATACTCACGTTTTAAAGTCTACGACTCCTTACCCGAACGATTTCTCCGACAGATTTCACTTTTCGGCTTTGCGATTTAAAGAACGTATTCTTTCGGGTCACAAAACTGCCCAGCGAGTATCTTTCAACACTGTACATACATTTTCTGTCTTCATCGCGATCGTTAGAAAACTTCGGCACGTTTAAAATCAACCGACGCGAACACCAATGAATAATAAAAATTATAAATCGACGGATTTATCACTTCTTTCCGGTGTCTTTGAAACTTTAACTTGAATTTTGTTCACTCGCACTTTTCACAACACGCGAAACACAGTATATAAAGTAGAATACCGAGCTGGAAAAGTTTGTGCAAAATTCACTGCGTTTAATGCTAAAATTGAAATGAACGCAAATGGAATTTTTATGTTTTCTATTAGAAATTATATTTAAAAAATAACCCGCGAGTCTTTTGCGTTGGTTAAACCAAGGGTATCCTTATTCCGCGCGCGTTTGCGTAATAAAAGGAAAAAGAATTTAATGCTTCGCGGAGTCCCGTGTTATCGACAGGCCGGTCTCAATGCCACTAACAGAAAAAGACGCGCACGTTTTCCACGGTAGTGATAGAACTGTCGTGGGGGTATTGGTAATTATTATCGTTTGGCACCTTATCCACGCGATATACCAGGCGTCAGCATTACGGTTACGTACTCGAAACCACGTGCATTTAAGCGGATCGATATACACGTCGAAAGGTTTCCAGGATTTTTAACGTTTTCGAGATAAGCCGTTTCCTGGAATTTTTTAATTACAATTAAACTAATCGCATTTTCGTTGTTCCGTTATCGCGTGCAATCTTTTCGAGCGAGGATTTATTATTCAGGTACACGAAGCGTTAATAAACGAATCGTGGTTTGATTTGTGGAAATAAAGTTTGACGCACAATTCGAAGCGTTAGATTTATAATTTATAATTAAATATATGAGATTCGATCACAGTGTTATGTATAATGATTCGATATACGTATACGAAAGCGGATGCGACGCGAACAAAATATATAACTTCGATTGATCTAACATTGTTAATATATTTACACGAAGAAATAATAGCGCGATATACTTGGTATTATTATCAAAAATAAATATTTAACAAACTCAATGAGATTCGAGTTCCATACGAAATATCGAATAACGTAGATATGCTCTTTATACAGTCTTTGAATTCAAATTTCGAATTGTTCTCGCGAATCTTTGAGTAGAACTTGGTACATTCCTATTGCTGCCTTTGATTATCGTTCGTTTCGTCGTTTCGCTCGATGGATCTCAGCATGTTCGAGAAAAATCCAGTCTGCCGTTCCATCAACTCCATCGGCGAACCCTCCTCGACGATCTTACCTTCGTCGAATACGAGTATTCGATCGCAATCCAATAAAGCTGCCACGCGATGCTGAAAATGAATTAACGTCGTTCAAATTCCACCGATCGAAATTCACCCTCGGCGCGGGAACAACAAATACGAACCGCGATGGTTATCACAGTTTTATTTCTGAATGCAGTCGAGACTGCTTTCAAGAGAGACTTCTCGGTAGCTGCATCGAGCGCGCTAGTTGCCTCGTCGAGAACTATAATCGATGACCCTCGAAGTATAGCGCGTGCCATGCAAAGAAGTTGAAGTTGACCCGAGGAAAAATTTTCTCCTCCCTCTCGCACCTCGAAGTCTGCGCGAAAGTATACGAAAGTAAATGTCAATTGGATCGCTTATTTTAAAAACCCCCTAAACGCCAAAAAATATAACGTCGACTGCTTTGTGTTTCTTTCGTTTTCCCCCCCTCCCCGGTAAGTCGTTGAGCTAAAACGACACTGAAATGTAAAAGAGCGAGTAGTGTAGTTCTTTCTGTAATTCTTGGGAGCTTAAAGAAAGCGTTTTAGTGAAATAGTTTTTTTTTATTAATCATTTCGAAAAGTGAAAAGTGCATTTAGGGGTTTCCGAAATAAACGAATCAATTCGATTTCGTCTTTTACTCCTTGACCCGTATCTTTGTTTTTACGTATAAAAATTAAATGCTAGGGAACATCGCAGATGTTTACGGTAATTTGATATAAAAGATAATTCGCAAAGTGCAATTTGTTTCTTACAGCCACGTGACGCAGGTCCCTTTCGATATCGTTTCGTAACTATAATTAATGTGATTATAATTTGTCTTTAGAATTAAAATTACTTTGTTTTGCTTCTGAATATTAAAGAGACTCGCGTAATGAATCCGACGTTAAACGCAGGAAACATTGAAACGAAAACTGATCGCGTGCGTCAATAAAGTTCCTCATAATTAATGTAATTAATTCAATCTTATCATTTATACAAACCCCACTCAACGTATCTGCATATTAAATATGATTATCGAAGAGACATGCGTCTTGAAACCACTATTATAAATCCTACGCGCGAATAATAATCCTCCTGATCAAATTAATTATTTTCACCTTAGAATTGATCAAGGTCTCGTATAATGTTTCCGCGTACTAAACATGGTTATTAAAGAGACTCGTAATTCGAATGCGGCAGCACGAACGTTACGAAAATGTTTCTTAAAAAACAAAAAAATATAGGTAAATGGCTCGTTATCGATAACGTAGCATGAATTTGATTACCTCGCGACAACGCGATCCAACAAAGAACGAATAAGTCCAGTGGAACCTCAATTATCCGAACCTCCTTTATACGAACCCTCTGTTATCCGAACTGCAGTTAACGTATCCGAACGCTCTGTTATCCGGATAATAGAGCGTTCGGATACGTCAATTGCAGTTCGGATAATAGAGGGTTCGTATAACGAAGGTTCGGATAATCGAGGTTCTACCGTTTTTATACAAATCCGCGAATCACGTACCTAGTCCTTCGGGATGCGACGACACGACGTCCTTGATTTGAGCCAATTCCAGCGCCTCCCAAAGCTCTTGATCCTCGCGCTCGGAGAGGGGATCTAAATTTTCTCTGCAAACATTTGATCAGACGTTGCACGGCAACGATAATACATTTATCGTCGCAGTGATTTCCGGCGCGTGACATTGGATAGGCAATAAATTTTTCGACTACGCGGATTAAGCTCCTCCCGCTTTATTATCGGGCTTTGATTTAACGATCCTGAGTTTATACCGGAGAGCCGGCGACGACAAATAGATTCACGATCGAGCGGCTAGTTAATACGAAGGAACGATCGCGGAGAGCATACCTGATGGTGCCACTGAACATAATAACGTCCTGGGGAATCGCCCATAATCGTGATCGAAGTAATCTAAGAGGAACTCGACGCGCGTCTATACCGTCGATTAAAACCCGACCTTGGTCGACTTCGAGTAATTGGAAGAGGGCCATCACCGTGGAAGACTTTCCACTTCCGGTTCTCCCGCAAATGCCAAGCTGCGCAATAATTTCCTTTCCGTAAAATTCGAACCTTTCCTCGTCGAAAGGAGTAAGATGATTTTTAGCTTACCTTCTGGCCTGCTGGGATCTTTAAGGACAAATTCGTTATCACTGGTTCCGTCTGGGAGTCGTAACGCAAGGAAACGTTTTCGAAAATTATTTCGCCGCTCTTTGGCCAATCGTCGGGCACGGGTGAACCTGGGAGACGTGTAATATTAGCTGGTCAAAGATGGAGATAAATGGCGAAGGTATAGTAGAGTGTCGTTAATCCGGATTGATGGGACCGGATCCCGTCCAGATCACCGAAAGTCCGGATTAAACGGAATCAGCTTTAAAACTTCCGTTAGATAAGTTTTAGATAGATAAAACTATTGAAATCGGTGCTTTTATCATAGAAATTACTTTTTTGGACTAGTACTGTTCTCCTTCTCACTGATTCAATTTCTTGCAATGTAAATAACCAACTAGTTTGTTTACGAGTTGTGAAAACGTAACAAAAACACAGTTTAAAGTGGAGTAGGTTTTAAGATTGTTGGTGATTTTTTTTTGTTAATTCGGCAGGATCTCTACTGTACCAGATGACACGAGGACAAATCGAGACGCTCTTAATTACCATTTTCTCGATAATCCTCGATCGGAGCGGCTCTGTATGCAGACATACGAGCCACGCTGCCCATGTACATTTCGATCTCCGCGGTGAATTTCACTACCCAGTTTAAGTAAATCGGTACCAAGAGGGTGTAATTGATCGCCAAACCTACTAAGGCAGGAGTCACGCGATTCGGATATAGCTCCGCGGAAATTAGGGCCGCGAATATGGCCGTGACGACTATCACTGCACCTAAATAGTCCTAAAATAAATTTAATAATAATAAAATTATGAAATTATTTTTGAAATATACCGACGCTGCAGTGGCGTAACCTTTGAGGGATCAAAAGAGTGTAACGACAAACGGATCGAATTGTTTGTTTAACGACTTATGAATTATTTTGTTAATATTTAAATGTAACGAAAGTGAGGGCCCCCGTTACAAAGTTTACTTTCCAAACCCAGGATTAGGAGCTACGCCACTGGTCGTGGTCGAGTGCGATTTTCTTTTCATTACCAACGCGATGCCCAGCCATCGACTGCTCGTGTTCAAAATAAGAAACGCATTTGTGTTCGAGTCTAAACACCTCATCGTTTCCTCCATAAAGCGACTCTCTTGCTTCGAGGCTCTCAAAGTCGGGAGACCGCAGAGGGTTTCCGAGAAGTGTGTGCTGATCGGCCCTCGCGAGCTTAAAATTGTATTATTTCAAAACTCTGATCGTCGAGGAGCAGTGGCAGCTCCGTTTCGAGTACCAGTTTATTGATTCCATTGTCGATTAAGTATGCGCTAACCAACGCGTGTGGCGCACCGGCAATGCGATTTCTATTCATGCACGCTGCATTAAATTATGTTTTATTGATTTATCGCGCGTGCGAGCGTGAATGGAAATCAAATTGCCGTTGGCGCGTTGGTAAGCTACCCAGCTGGAATTATGATTCACTCTGCGCAAACGTTGGTTATATGTTTTCTTACTCCGAATGTTTTTGTGCGTGTGTATAAATAAATATATGATATTCTCACTTAATCCGTGGTACCGATGAGAAAAAGATGTGAATCATATTCTGTGTTGTGAATAAAATGAGACATAGGGTTCTTCCACTGATTTTAAACTGACTCCGACTTTTTTTTTCACCTTACTGTCGTCAAGCGTGTGCTTCGTACATTTTTTTGTTACAGATGATTAACGTTTAGTATGCATTATTATAAAGATGTTCGCGGGAAAAATTACGTCAAAGATAGGAAACATAGAAACAGCGAAGAACGCGTTATGGGATTACAAATTATTAGATTTATAAACGTCACCTTGCAACGAATTGTAGAGAAACCGACGAATTAATATGAAGTCGATTTGAAATCAGTGGAAAAAATCCTACGAGATTCCACAAACCAAAAGTTGTATAATGCAAAACAACATATGTGGTATCCTTCAAATTGCACGATTTTTTAAACGCAGAGTAAATTTCAGGCTAACTGGTTAAAATCATTATCAGATACCTTCCATCTAATCGCTGCAAGTGTCTCGCGCTGCGTCTGTAAAATCTTTGAACGAGATAATAAGCACCGCACGTAGGTACGGCAGCGATTAGAAACCACGGTGAGATTATGATGTTCACTATCATCGCCGAGCCGCAGAGCAACACGAAGGACGTCAGCCTCTGGATCGACGTTGATATTTTCTTTAACGAAACAAAGAATAATCGTTAACGATCATGATCGTGAGCGATCAATAGCCGATTATATATTCTATTCGCTGTACCAAATATTAACCTTATCGATGACACCCATGTCAGCGCTGAATCTGTTCAGAATCTTTCCCACGGGATTGACTTCGAAAAATGAAATCGGTACTCTGAGGAGATTCGAAACGGCTTCCTCGTGCAGTTTTCTCCTCGCTCTTGCACCAGCCCATTGACCTGCCGCATTGTACGCGAAGGACAAAACTATCGAGCTGACGGAAAGGGTCATGTACACCTTAAAGTAGAACACCGTCTGAAATGGTAATCGCAGATATCTGTTATTACGCTCGATGTATTCGAAGAATATTGTGTAAAACGTGAAACGTTAACGAGCATTACGTCTTGACGTTCGTGATTCGAAGGCTGATTATCATGATCCGTCCATCTGCTTAGCCAAAGATCAGTGTAAATCCGAAGTATTTGACAAGCTATAGCTGCCCCCGCGTAAGTTATGGCTGCTATCCATCCTCCGGCTTTCGAATAATCCATACAAATCATTCTGGTGACTATTCCACTTTTATCCTCGCACACGGATTCTTGACTTCGTTCCTCCGCATTCTCGGCTTCTAATACGAATGATTAATTCCGACGCTTATTCGTTCCGAAGCATGTTACCGATATTAAAATTGTTTTTAATTGATACCAACTTTCTTCTACATCGTCGGTTTCGTCGGTTCCAGTGGATTCTACCGATAACAAACGTCTCACCGGAAAGTGGTCCTTCTCTGGGTTTTCACTTGACCGGAAAGCAGAATTAGTATCGGTCGTTAAACAATGATAAAATTAATGTAGAAACTAAAATAATTCCTCGTACATTTTATTAATACTGTATTGCATTTGCTTGCCGGACCCTGATGGTATCAGCCTGCGCAAGACGCTTCTCTCTCTGTTCAATGCCATTTGATCAGGATGAGCGTTGGGCATTCTAAAGTATCGTGAAATGATTTGTTAATCGCAATGAAAGCTGGGAAGAGTAATCGAAGAAAATTAATGACAATTCTCGAAGATAACAAACCTGCCGGAAAATATTTGTCTTAAGACGCTGCTCGGTTGACCACTGTCAAGAGTATTATTTCTTTTCCTGAAAAAGAGAGATACATTTATTGTATAATTTGACATATATATAATTAGATCCAAAACGATGCGCTAACACTTTAATGGTCGCACTGGATCTGACAGATCCATCCAAGTGTTTTTAGTTTATCAACATTTATTCTCATTATGAACATTGTAAATTTAAAAAATTCGTTAATCTTAAGCGTCCAATTATGTTCAATAAATGTATTGAACAGCACCATTTTGTTATCATTAACGTTTACACACTTTAAGTTTGTAAAATATTAAAATTGCGACGTAGAGATTTGACAGATCCAGTGCGACCGTTCACGTGACTTTTAAGGTGCGATCATTGGAGTGTCAATTCATTAACCCCTTCGTTACCCTGGACGAGATATCTCGCGACCTGTTACTACCCGATTTACGCTTTTACGAGACATCTCGCTACCCGGCAATAGCCGAATAACGTTTTTGACGATAATCTGGCTTCCTAGCACCAAGATTTTTACATTCTAGACGAATATATTTTATATATATAAGCAGTACATGGGTGGCGTGGATCAAATCCTCGAAGGATGTTCTTCCTTACGTAAGAGCATAATGTGGTGCAAGAAGTACTTTTTACATTTATTAGGTATAGCAATCCGTAATTCCCTCGTGGTGGAAATGCCTCCACGAAGTAAATAAAAGTTAATTACGAATGAAAGAAGACCTCATTCGTGGTTTGTTAGAAAAACATTGCACGCCACATAATGATCGAGGAGGAACGTGTAGTAAAAAATATCCACTTCCATTGGGAGGCAAAACAAAATATTTCGCCTAGAATGACAAAATATTGGTGCTAGGACGCCAGATTATTGTCAAAAGCGTTAATCGGCTATTAAGTACCGGATAGCGAGATATCTCGTCAGAAGCGTACATCGGGAAGTAACGAGTCGCGAGATATCTCGTCAGAATCGTACATCGGGAAGTAACGAGTCGCGAGATATCTCGTCTAGGGTAACGTTCAAGATGTATACCTGGGAACGGTATGTCGACTCTCGAGAATCGTCGGGGTGCTGCTCTGTCGAAGAACCGGCGGCGGGCGTCTTTGGGGTTGAAGGCTCGACGATCGTACGGCGTTTCGCTGAGATTTCGATCGTTTCTTAGTGGTCTTCCACTCCTCGGTTGGCACTGGGAGATCGGTGAGATCGTGAGCGAGGTATCTGGATCCAGAAAGCGTGGTCCGACGCATTCTTAATGGCACGAAAACCGGTGGGTTCTGAGGAGACGCGAAATAACAAATAAGAATTAACGTCTGAAATCAATGGTCCTTAATTGAGGCATTCTTCGGACAAAGGGCCTATACGCAAAATGGCAAATTTGAGGAAAAGACGAATGAAAGTTTTCAATATTCTTATTGGTCAGTACTTTGATTTTAAATATCTGTCACGAATGTACTATTAATATAGTAAAAACTATAATAAAGTAATTTAATCTGCGGTTTATGCAATATACAGGGTGAGTCAGAAAAAGCAGAACAGTTGAATATTTCTGTTAGATTTACATTACAAGTACGAAATATGGATGAATCAGAAATATAATGGTTTCGAAGGACGCACATTACCATCATAATATCATTCATTTCGACGTCATTTTTTCCGTGTTTTCAACGTCACCCAGTCTTTTTTTAAACAGATTCAAATTTTTTTTTCACTGCATATTGTAGCCGACATCTAAGCGAGTTCAACCATGTAACATAATATGAACTTATGATATTATGATAGTAATGTGTGTCCTTCGAAACCATTATAATTCTGATTCATCCATTTTTCGTATCTTTAAAACCAATAGAAATATTCAACTGTCCTGCTTTTTCTGACTCACCCTGTATAGGTTTTTCAAATTTTTAACCTACGAATATACGAGTACTGCATGTGCCCTTCTTCCAAAGGACAAGTTTTCTTAAATAGTGCAACAAACTCTATTTTTGTTTTTCATATAATAAAATATTAATAACATTATAAAAACATTTGATTCCGCAAATTAAGGACACAGAGTTATGTGAAAATACAATATCATAATAAGATAGTCATCAAATAAAAAGCTTAATAAAAAAATCAAAAATTTTTACCATAGATACATTCATTATGGCGGTTGGAATCGATGGTTCTTTGTCACGAGGATGCCTCATTTGTGTTTTAAAATTTAATACAGAAGTCCCAGTATAATCTTAAATTAAGTATTTAAATACTGGGGTTAATCGCAGTTAGAATTTTGAGAGTCACGTTTAAAATTAATCGTTTCTGATTGTGATATAAATCTGAATACAAAAGTGTCCTTTGAACGCAATTTGAAATTTAATATAAAGTTCAAAATTGCAATAGAGTTCATTAGGAGTTATTGAGTACGAACAAATATTGAACGTACGACGTGAGCATCTTGATCGGTGATCCATGATCCATCACTGGCGTGCTTGTTCCTCACGTTGATACCGATTCTAGAGACCAATCTGATCAAGGACCATCTGTCTTTAGCGGTTTTGTAAGAGCGACACTCGTCGCTCCGTTTCGTGGCGGCTTTTTTCCAATCTGCCGCTAATTTTGGATCCGAATCCTCGATCGCTGATTTCGTACCTACGGCTCGAACTCGACAACCGTCCATGACCACGACCTTAAATTTGTCGACCTTAATTTTAGATCTATTAAACGCGGAAGTCCAAATCGTAGTGACGCGAGTTATTTTTACGGTTTCCCACGATTCTTGAATTATGCAACAAAACGTGTAACGGTTTCCGGTTATATACCACGTTTCTTGAATTATACGACAAAACAGATAATGAATTATAATACCAATTCTTTAAATATCATTGCTCTAAGAATATGACCGTACACCACTCCAATTACAATCGATTTGCGCATAACTGTATCGCGCGTCAAGTAATGTACATTTCTTGCCCAAATCTTTTTGCAAATAAGATGCATACCTGATGCGCAGTAGATAACAACTCCAGTCTGTGAGTGACCATAATCACTGTACGACCGCTTCTGAGAAGCAGCTTTCGTATTCCGTGATCGAAAATCTGCTGACCCACTTGATGATCCAATGCCGACAACGGATCGTCCTAAAAAATATCGTTGAATGTCGATAAAGTTCAACATAAACGAAATTCTACGTTATGATTCGCGCGTGTTAACTTACCATAACGATGATATCGGCATCGCTGTACAAAGCTCTGGCTATGGTAACCCTCTGTTTTTGTCCGCCGCTCAGATTTATCCCCTTTTCACCTATTCGCGTTAGATCGTTACCCGGAAGAATTTCCACGTCGGGTAAAAGAGCGCAAGCCCTTAATATATTACGATACTTCCGTGGTTTGTACGCCGAGCCGAAGAGAATGTTGTCCCTCAAAGTAGCGTTCAGTAACCAAGGTTTTTGCGCCACGTAAGCGATTTTCGAACCCCTGCGAAAAAATTACCGAGTCACGGGTGTGAACGATTATTATTTTTCAAAAATCATCTATCATTTATCGAATCTCGGTCGGCTTACTTCGTCCATTCCACGGTTCCACTCGTTTTTTGCATTTCTCCTAACATTCCTAGTAACAGCGAAGATTTTCCGCTACCCGTCTTTCCAACGATCATGGTTAACTGACCTGGAAGTAAAATTCGAGCAAATCGAAATTGCAGTTCAGAGTCGTCAAAAGAAGACTTTTCAAAAGTTTTCTAATTACCCCGCGGAAAGCTGAGATCCTCGACGAACAGCTGATTTTCGTCCATTCCCCAAGAGAACACGCTTGACTTTATCTCGAGTACTGGAACCTCGGGATCTTTTTCAAAAACCGTATCAACCGAAGAATTTATATCCAATTTGTACTCCCTTAAGCAGCAGGATTGTTGATCCTCTTCTCCCTCTTCGATGTTATCGAGCGATCCAAAAGTCGCGGCATTATGGGCCTTTATCGCTTCTACCTTTGAGAAACATCAGCTCTCTATCAATTAGTATTTTTGTTAACCCTTTCAGCGCTATGAACGCTTATATGCGTGAGCACATAACCATTCAATTTCAGCTATGAACGCATATATGGATTTTCACGTAACCATTCGAATTCGGCTACGCACGCATAACGGGTGATTCGCTAAAGGTGTTACAAGTTGATATCCCTGGAATTATGAAAGATAGGATGCTCTCGTTTGCGATGGAGTGTTCGTTTATGAAGAGAGTGTTATCTGATATAATATTTATTTTTGAATTAGGATGCGCCAAGGACATTTCAAGGTCAAAAGTAAGTAATAAAAAACACATGTTTATCGATAAAAAAAAACAATGTGACCTTGAAATTTCCTTGGCGCTTCCAAATTAAAAAACAAAAATTATATTCAGTAATACTCTCTTTAAGACTAAACAGTCCATCGCAAACGAGAGCATCCTATTTTTCATAATTCCAGAGATACATATTAACTTGTAACACTTTTAGCGAATCACCCGGTATATGTATGCGTTCTCACACAACCTCACACATCCTCCTTACAAGTTCTCATATTCTACATTATATATATAAAAATATATAAATATATATTGTATATATTATATTTACTTATTATTTTATTTATTTTATTTATTATACTATTTTTTATGATGTTTATGTTATTATTGATTACTGACAAAAATAGTGTTGTTAAGGTTTGGGCAGTCACTGCTCAAATTCTTTCAGTTACAATCAATATGGGGAGAATCATGTTTTACAACGAAATTTGAAAGTTAGCCAGCCCAACATGCGCGTTGTCGTGAGAAGTGGGCAGTCCGCAGCACAAACTTTTCTTCAAACAGCTCATAGCTGAAAGGATTAGTACAAAATACTCTTGCGCGTACTCACGATGCTCTCGCGAATCGACTCTGCGTTGATCGCAAAATTTTCGGCAATGTCGATTCTCTTATCCGTCGGATCCGGCAAGACACTCGCGATTTCTGGGAGCTCGAGGAAATCTTTCATTCTCGCCGTTGAAATCTGAATGGAACAATGGCGAGACTTTTATATAGACGCGTTATTGTTCTCGGATATCGCGGGGCTTCGATCGTTCCACGTACCATAGCGTTTACTATAATCGGTATGATCACTGGGAAAATGAAGAGAGGCACCGTGAGTTGAGAGAACAGAGCCAAGCTCGCGAATACGTTTCCAGCATCGAGATTCCGTTCCTCCAACCAGAAATAAACGCCAAAAGTGAAGAGGGTCGTGAGGACCGACGAGGCATGGGTCAAAAAATCTAATCGCAGGAATCTTTTTGTTACGTTCCGCCGATGATTCGAAGCACTCGGTTTTGAGTTCGTGGTTTAATTATAATTAATTAGCGGATCTTACGCAAACACGTACTTCTTTACAGGGGGCACGGAGCGCAATACAATCCGCATAGTCAAAATATATTTTTCAGCCTCCGATTACCAAAGAAATTTTAGTTTCGCATCCTTTCCTCTATCTCTGTTTTATTTACCTCATTTACTTGCTTCTGTGTGTGTATAAAACCCGCGGTTTAATTATAATAGTAACTTATCGCTATTAGTTGTTACGCATGACGATACATACTGATAAGAGCCCAATAGAACGAATCTTTGTCCAGTCTGTTTAATTCCTTATTCCTAGTTCTCTTTATTCGTTCCTCGAAAATATCCTCCCAGGCTCTAAGCTTTATCAGTCGCATACCTTGAAGAATTTCGTTCACCAAGCGCAATCGCGCGTCGCTTCTTTCCTAGATAAATTATTTGGATTAATAAATTCCTAGTATTTAATCAAAATCTTCGGAACGGAAATTGGAGTTTTAAATACGAGGAACGTACTGCTACGGATTTGAAATTTTCCGACATCCTTTTTCCAAGGACGAGTTGCATCGGCGTCACTATTAATATGCAACAAAGTACACCGATGATCGCACTAATCCCCAGTTTCGTGTATAGAAGAAAAATGATGGCGGTGATCTGTCAAAATTTATAGGATGTGCGAGTTTAGATTGTTATAAATAATTTTGCATTGTTAAGAGAAACTTGCTCACTTTTAGTGGAATCGCCCAGGTGTAGTGACCGATCCAGAAGAAGCTCATAACGTTGTAAGCGTCTTCAGATATCAGATTCGTGAGAGTCCCGATATCAGCTGGTTGCTGATGACGATGCTGAATTTTTTCCTTTTCGGGTAATTTGTCATCCTCAACGATGCTCCAAGAACCCAGTCGCAAAGCTTTGTCGTATAATAGAGCCTAACAATTGTTCGGTCAATTTCTGAGTAAAAATTATCCGACCTTGATTTAAATTTTTAATTGATCAACTGGATACAGTGGTAGATCTCTGGATTATAAAAAATTGATGTAATAGGGTCCAAAAATTGGGTAGTCAGTTTCGAAGCAAAAGTTGTCCAATTCTAATTTCAGTGGTTAATTGATTACATTAGGGAACAATTAAAAAAAAAAATTCTGTTGACTTCGATGTGTCAAATGTTTTAAAGTTAAAACGGTATGCTTATTTCAAAACTGTTTTTTGTTTTCTTTTATCACGTCAACTTTGTCTCTACAGCTATTCCTAGTGTCCTCTTCTCTGCTAGGTGAACGAAATTTGCCCAAATTCAAATAAGTATAACTCTGCGAAAAATTGTAATATCTGGAAGATTTTTTTTTTCAATTTACAGGATGAAATCGGTAGTTTAAGGAACCATCGTTCGATTTTAAATTTAGCTCCGACTCCCTTTGTGTGCACATCTTGTATGAATTTTGAGAAAAAGGGTTTTCTTGTAGCTTAAGAAGTTGACGCAATAGTTAAAAACTGGGTTCATGTTTGGATTTAGATACCAAAAGTTAGTTTAAAACAAGTGTCAGATCTAAGTTCACCAAATTTGTGTTGCCCTGTGTTATCAAAATTATAGCGATAGATTTCTGATATGATCATAATATTACCTGAAGGGCCGTCTTCAGACGAATACCTTCTACGCACAGAATATGAGTAGAAGCTTGACTCAACGTGCTCTGTAGCAAAGCCGCGAAGAATACGACGAGGCCAAGGAAGTATCCATTTTCGAATAATTCGGTAAAGGTCATGGCACTCTAAAAAGAACGTAAAACATAATCTCTCGAGGAATAGGGATCGCTAGAAAAACCGGAGGAACGAATGAACAGTATTTAGTACCCGGTTCGGCCGGATGTTTATGGTTCCGTTTTGAGGGGGGGAGACGTAATCGATGATCCTGGAAATAGTCATTGGACCAACGAGGGTCGTGGCATCCCCCAGTAATTTCAATAGCCCTCCGGCAGCGAAGGGTAACCATATTCGTTTCCAGAAACATCTCCATAAAGATAACTTCCCTTTACGATTCTGTGGAAATCAGAATTTACATCTTCCATTCGGTAGTTCGACTGTTATTTATTATTGAATCGGAGAAATTATTCTGAGAGATATACCGAACGATATTCAGAATAATATTCGGAACAATAATATTAAGCATTGTACTGAACAGTATTTTTAGAAGATATTCAGAGTAGCCCGTAATATTTCTATAATATATTAACTCTAAAAATACCACCCAAATAACCGATTATGAAATAAATGTTGTTTTTCCCAAGGAATTGTCAGTTTATTGTAAATAATAAAATAACCAATCGTATATTTTTATCTTTATGTATGTATCATAAAGAGCAGATAAATATGTATAATAGAACATAACATAAACCGGTCACTTTGACCGGCTTAATAGGTTTAGCGTTAACAATATTCAGAATATAATTCTAAACCATACACCGAACAATATTAACAAAAATATTCAGAGTATACCTCGGAGCAACATTCCGAACAATTATTCCGAATATACTCGAATGTCATTCTAAACAATACACCAAACAATATTTTTCAAAAAGCACAATAATATTTCTTAAAACAGCTAACCGATCGAGTACCTCTTCCTCCTCGTAAATTTGTCGAAATCTCTCAAATTGCCTCCTGGTGGACTCCTCTTTGGGAAGTTCCCCCAGATCTTGAGACTCCAGAGGGGCGTTATACCCCCGCGATAAGAGGTCGGTGACCCAGTGGAAGGTAATCCTGCTGAGAAAAGGTGCCACCGAGTGTCCGTAGGACGTTCGTGAGTTTCCTAGCTGCCCGATCGCGTACCTCCTCCTCCTCCTCGCCTGACATTTAAAACCATGGCGGATTTATTTACGGCAGGATGTCGGGCATTCCGTTTACGCGCGAGCAACGAAAGGACCGCCCGTTTTTACTGGGTCAAGGAGGTCGTATGCACGAGGGGAAAATATATTTGGAGCAAACGGATGCCCGGAAATGTTGTCTTACGATTTACCGAGTTAACGAAGGCACGCTTCGAGTGCGGCACTTCGGGCAAAGTTTAGGTGAACGAGATCTTAAAGCGTTTATAATTAGACTTGGGAGATGCCCTCTCGTTTTCGCCGAGTTAAAGTGCCGTTAAGAAAAATATATGTATGTGCCCGCTCGACGGGAAGAAAATGAGAATTAGAAAGGGAAGAGGGTATAGCGCACAGAAAGTGTCGCTTTTTTTATTTTCTCCACGTCTCATTGCGTATTGTTTCGCGTGATCTCGAGATTTAATAAAATTCCACGAGCGACAGCAGACGTGTACACAAATAGATTATAAAGATAATTGAAAATAAATTTAATATCAAATTTGTAATTTATTTTGTTGACGGAGTCGAAAGGCCGGAAAGAAAATTTGTTCCTGTCATTCGACCAGCAAAGTTGTCAGCCCGCCGCGATAATAAACATTATCGTTCAAACAATTCGAGTTAACGCAGAACAAATGTTTACACTGGTTACCGTTGTAGTTGGATATTCCCGATAAGATCACGCTCGTTTATGATTAGAATTTTCATAGAATATCGTTTATCGAGGCACCGCGATTCTACCAATCCAGCAAGTCCTTATCCGCAATACATTTCTGGATGATTCGGTTTGTATGGATTTGATAAACCATTTTCGTTGCGTGGCATAAATTATAAACGTAAATGTTAATTTATCCATTTCGTAATAGTAATTTCAATGGTGGGACGAGGAAAATGTATCAATTAACACGTTCAGCCTCGCTTGGTCACCGGTGGGTCATCCTTTAACTACTTAACCAGCCAGCTTGCTCACCGGTGGACACACGATGTTACTCACTTGAAAATTGCATATTCACCAGTGATCAATACATATATTTCAATATGGTGTATTGTAAAAATATAAATTTTTCCGAATTTCGGCAAACTTTAGAGCACATCCGCGACCGGGAGATATATGAACCGGTTTGATTTATTTTTTAACCCCTTTTTAGTCTCCCCAATTCGAAACTTTTCCGCGGTATTACGACTTGAAAAAAAAATTGTATTTCTTTGCCCATCGTAATGTACATAATAAGTTTGGGTACAGATATTGCATATCGCCGCCTAAGAACCATCATGGGCAATCTCAAAAAAATGCGAAATTGAGTTTTTTTATATCAATGAATTCGTGTTTTAAAGACGCGTAAGACCGTGTTATTAGTTTTAAGGTTTGCTCGATAGGTTTGCTGTGAAAAATCAAAATATCATCATGACCTACCTAAAATTGTTTGTTATTAGTGCGAATATTACACTATCAAGGCCAATCTCATGTATTTTTTATAAAACTATAATACATTTTCAATAAAAATAATTTTTTAGAAAAATGCAGTACACGTTTTAATTTTAGAGTTAATTGTGGTCCAGACGGATATTAACTTTCAAAATGCCTAACAACAAAACACTTTTTCGCTTGTTTTGAAAAGTTAGGAAAACTGAAGTTGAGCATGATGGTGTTTAGGAGGCGATATGATACTGCTGGGCTGAACGTGTTAAAAAAACAAAATGCATTACGAGGTACTCACCATACGATAGAGAGTATAAGAGTCCATGACAGCGAGGAATCCAAAACAAACGGCGCTGGCCGCGGTAGTCGTGAATCGAACATGTTCGGCGAACAAGTCGTATCTAAGCGAATCGCAATAATCTTTTAGTCGATTTATTATTTTCATCGCTGACTCTTCAAAATACTGACCTGTACAAATATAAAAATCTCCATGCTCGCGATAATCCGATAGCGCTGAAACCTCCGGCCGAAATTGCCACGCCAAAGCCGTCCCTAATTTCAGTCTCCCGATGAAGGATCCAGCAAGAGAAAATCGAGAGAATCGTAAGGATCGAGGAGAGGGACACCGACGTCAGCAAGGACTCGCAGAGCTCCAGGAAGAGGATCGAGAGGAGCAACATAGAAAGCAAAGCTCTCGCCGTGTGCAATGGAAGAAGTTCGCCATTGGAGGCTCTAAAATAACGAGAGCAATCAATTTTCGTCGATTAGTCGTGTTATCCGGGAACGAGTGATTTTGATCGAGCGGCGAGCGACGAATAACGGCAATTTGTTTTTCATTTTCGTAATATGCGACCAGCCTGTAGATTACAGTCGGGGCGGAAGTTAATTAATTGAAACACGAGTCCCACGCAAATTGCAATTGACGGCCGGGACCGCGAGAGAAGTTTTTACGATGCCGACGGCGAACGAGCGTCCGATGTGCATAATTATTAGAAACTAATTAATATAGGATGTAATTTATCGCTATTAACGCAGCGTGACTGGTTTTCTCCTATTTGTTAGCCAATGTTCCCAGGGGATTATGCAATGCCTAGACTCGATTAATATTCATTCGCGCGATCGCGCCTGGTAATACGGAACAATTTTTTTCGTTATCAGGATGGGTGATGAAATTATAACGGCGATAAGCTCGAAGCTTACGCCATGCGGGATCTTTTTTTACCAAGGGAATCCGACGGAGAGAAGTTTATGTAAAATAATATCGGTTCGAGTAATTTCGGTTGCAATTACTTATTTAGAAACGAGGAGTCGTGCAATCTCGTGTTTATATTTTCCAGTGGTATAATATAATTTCTTTAAGCGCCAGATGGAATATTTCGCAGTACAGTAGAAACTCGATTAACCGTTACGCTCTGTTATTCGTCACCATAAAAAAAATGTAAAAAATCTATTCGTTTTTAAAAAGGTTTATTTGATATGACGTAATCGATTTCCCACGATCGCAGTACACATTGTGTCATGTTTGTATGTGTGTACTTTTGTTTTAGTCCATTTTTGTAATTATAAATTATAATACCTCCTAAAATGTATACATACGTTTATTGCAAAGTTTCTGTCAACCATCTATTCGGTTATCCGTCATAGTCTCGGTCCTAGCGGCGACGGTTAATCGAAATTCTACTGTAGCTTCATTTCTTTACGGATCGGGAAAATATAAAAATTCGTCACTAATATCGTTTTTTTCAGAACCAGACAAAATATTTCTACCTTTCCGTGGTACAACGTGCTTTCTTTAAGGGTCAGACGAAATTACAAAACAAAGTTGGCGTACGATTATTCATGATTTCTTGGCAACAACAGCGCACATACTTCGCTCAAATTCTTCTCCTCCTCGCGCGTACGCTCACGCTCACGCGTGTAATTTTATGACGCGTATACCGACGTCGTCGGCACAGGTGAAAGTTAAGGTATTCCTTTTACAAATCCCTATTCCCGAGCCCAGGGATTTCCGGGAATAACCGCGAAGGCGCGGTTCGATAAACTGTTAAAACACGTCGAACGCGTCAAACAGACCGGTCGGATAACAAAAATTATCGCTAATTAACATTAATAAAGACACCTCGCCTTAACGCTTCGCATAATAGCAGACACCGCAAACAGTTTACACCTCGAACGTTCTCAAACACATCGGCGGCCCCTTCGAAAGTAACATTTCGAAATTCTAAAATCCAGCTGTTAAATTGTATAATGTCGGATATAAATTTCAACGAGTTCTGCATTTCCGAGAATTTATCCCTACAAGGAATACCACGAACGATACGAATCCTCCGTTTAAGGAGCTTTTCGCGAAATCAAATTTTAATTGGCATCTAGCAATCCCAGGAAAACTGATATCGATACGATCGCGAAGCTTTCTCGCGATGCTAGCAAAGAGGAAGAAGCTGCCGTTATTGATTTTATGGAGAGAGTACGGGGAGCAGGATAAACCGTGTACCCGTCTTACTCAGCTCCATTAAGATTCCCGGAACGAGCAATGTGACGCAAACCAGAGAGGAGTAGTTACACGCGTACGTAGGTGTGCGCGCACGTTTACCCCGGGACGCGCCACCGGCACCTGTTATAAATTATTCCGCTAATTAATCCGGCCCACCGACGTTCAGTGTAATCGGACCAGGCGTGTCACGATAGTTTCAACGATTAACGGGATACCGGTATTTCCATTCAAGAACCTCGCCACTTTTTTTTTGTTCGCTCAATTTATTTTATCAATCAAGACTTTTCGCCTGCCACATTACTATTCTCGTCCACGATCCGTTCGGGCTTCGCGTTTCACGATAAGCCAGAAGCAAAGAAGGTTTTTTAATACTCGCGGGTCCAAGGGAGGTTATTAGCGATAGCAATTATGTCTCGTAATGTTATCTCCTTTAAAGTAAAACCTCTGTACCGGTTTTTATTTTATCAATCAAGACTTTTCGTCCGGGACGCGTTACTTTCGCGGCTGCGTCCCATTCGGTTTCTTGTTTTCCTCGATAAGAAGAGTTTTTAATACTCGAGGGTCCGGGGGGAGGGTTATTAACGATGGCAATTATGTATTTCGTTATCTCCGAGACCTTAGCACCGGTTTTCATTTTATCAACGGAGACTTTTCGTCTCTGGTATTATTCTCGTGATTGCGTTCCGCTCAGGTTTCCTTTCCGAGTCACTCTTTCTTTCCTATCAAGCGCGAAGTAAGATTTTTAATACCCGAGAGTAAGGGCGGCGATTAACGATACCAATTACGCCTCGTAATGTTATTAAGCGGAACGAATTCTTCGAACGGAACGTAACCCCCGTCTGAATCATGGGGCATCCCAAAATGAACGTAACGTTTCGTTTAATTGAAACTTGTCCCAATTGAACTCTGGGGTAATACCGAAAGGCCTTTCCGCTTAACACGCGAATGGGCGAACTGGATCTGCTAGATGTATTCAAGTGTTTTTAGTTTGCAGTCCTCGGTTTGGTTCAACATTTATTTTCTTTATAAACATTGTCAATTTTAGCAATTTGTTAATCTTACAGGTTCCAATATGTTTGGTAGAAGTAATAAAAAGTACCATTTTGTTATTATTGCTGTTTACCCAGTTTAAAGTTAGGAAAATACTAAAATTTCGGCGTATGTATCTGACAGATCCAGTGCGACCGTTCACGTGCCTTTTAGGATACGACCATTGAAGCGTTAAACGATCGTACCGTTATTCTCTGACGCTTGACAAACGAATCGAGCATCGTACTGTACGGACGTGAGACAGAGGCACACGGGACGTTTTATGTTTTCTTTGTCGGTACTTGCTACCTGACTTATTATAATTAGTGCGTGTGACAGTTCGGCAAATGGGGAAAATAACGTATACCCGTCTGTATAAATGCATTCGAGTAGGTTGGACCTACATGCTAGAACCAAACAGAGCCGCATTACTTCCGGGTGCCTTCTTCTCATCTCCGTACAGTAGTTTCCTAATACTTCGCGTGGCGAACTTACTTTTGCCGTTTGCCGCACTTGTACTTAAGAATCGCAATCGTTGCAGCGACGATCGCGATCGCTGAAACGCAGACGTTGATGAACTCGACGAGGCAGTCATCCGTCGATTCGTTTTCAGCGACGCGGAAGACCGTGCCGTTTTCCGCTTGCCAACTCCAAACGATTCGTTTTCCAGGCTTCGGCAGAATGCGCAGAAACTCGTAGGTTTTGCAAAATTCCATTTTTAACCGGTTGCGGATAATATCATCGTCGAGTTACGTGCACACGAGCTTTCGACTCGATTGTCAGCCATGCACCTAAAAATATACTTTTTATCGTTTCGTTGAACCGCCGACAATTATCGTCGATTTAATAAATTCTGATTTCGCTTTTCTCCAACGGGTTTCCACGATTCGATTGGCAAACTGATTCGAAGCAGATTTCGCGTAAACGATAACACGAATAATCGATGGGATCTTAAAAATATTTCGAACACGCGAATGCATTTTGCGCGAATTCCTGGGAACGGTCTGGTGCGTTTGTTTTTGTTACTCCTGCAGTGACGTCACAGTAGTGCCATTCAGGAATTAGTTTCTGCCTTTCGTCCAATGAATTCCAAACACCACGTGCTCCATTTTCGACTACCGGCTGTATACTCTCTAAAAATATCGTCCTGTCTCATAACTCTCGATACTCGATTATAATGCGCGCGCCAAGTATTCCCTCGCGTTAAATCAAGCTAAAGTTACGTCTTCTATAAATAATTGCGACAGTGTTAGTTACCTTTTTTGAAGTACAATTTCCTCCTCACTTTCGCCACAAACCCATCTGTATCTACTATTCTTTGAACTCTTTTTATATTTTCGTGCGATAGGAGCCAATGAGCGAGAAATATATTTTTAGACAAAATTCCCATGATTCGCAATTGCGAAACGACAAACGACTAATTTAATCGTTCCTATCGTATCACCGATGCTGTAAAAACGATCATCGTCCAACGGGCTTCATTAATTAAATTAACGCGTAGAAGATCTAGTCTCGTATGTTACATCGAACGACAGATTTATAAAGTAGCGTTTGGGATTCAAGGTGACGACGCGATTAACTTAAAGAATCTTTTGCACTGGCAATAATTAAAGATCGTTGATCAAGAAATAAAAGGGTCGATCGTAATTGATCGTGTGCGTACTCACCAATGGTACTTCTGTTTTCTGCATTTAATATCGATCCAAATATATCGATCGGCGCATCGACAATAATTTATACGCGTAATCATGAACGGATTATAGCTCGCTGTTGAACGTGTTACTTCCTGGATTACGCGCGATACTATCACCCGCACCAGAGGATCGATATTTTATTAAAATATTCCATTTAACTTTGGAAGCTTTAAGTAAATAATTTATTCACCACGTGTCGCGAGGACAGATACCCGACGCTACTCATTTTCAAATCGGTATTCCGTTCGATGCGCGTACATGTCATTGGGAGAAATAATTCGCGTTATTCCCCAGACTCAATATTAACAATCATGATATTCACATTTTTCTGTAACAAAATATTGATGAAATTCATCGACTCCCTTATTAGTAAAATTCTTCTCTTCGTACATAATATATGTATATCGCTATCTATGTAAGGTACACATTTTATTCCGTGCAACGCGTTGAGAACAGATTTGAGATTCGAAAAGAGCACACGGGGGAATTGACACTTTAAAAACGATGTCTCAACGGGCGCACGTGTACGTCAGTGAAGGAGCGAAACGAACACACATCCTTCCCCGTTGACGGTCCGCAGACTACTGCTCGTGGGACATGAGAGCCAAGTGCCTAATAGAGACTGCCAATGGTAATTCCATGTGTACGATGAGTCATTAGTGAAAAAACATACCGGTTCGCTGCTGCTCTTTTCTTTTTTCACCGGAAACTTAGACTGGTGTCTGTCCTAGAGAAACAGACATTTTCGAAGAAGACATTTAAATTCCTTAGATCAACATTGAATATATTTACAATACGACGACGCGAACGATATTATTTTCCATGTATCTGTATCATACTCATCGCTAACGTCGTATGAAACATTTTCGTACAACGATCTTTAAGATTCTACTGTCCGGGTCATTTCTTATCTTGGCGAAATATTTGTCAGAATTTAATAACATTAATTCGACTAATTTCGTATAGCGATATATTAGTTATTTTATTAATTCGCAATGGATATTCTAATGGGTGTAAATTTGTATTTGCTCAAGGCCTTGGGGAAATCTTATGGCAGCGCTGTCTATAAATGTAAAAGCTGTTTGTTTGACCCCCGAGCTGCCAGATGAGTCTCCCAGACTCACTTTTTTCTGTCGTTCGACCGTGTCTAATTTTACGCGACTAAAATTCTATTTATCATCGTATCTTCTATAGTATATCATTTTGCAATGGCGTGTACTGGATTTTCTGCGAAAAATATCTTGTTATTCTGATTTTCGAAGATTCTCATGGAAGAATCGCCTGGTGGTTTGCGCGACAAAAATCATCTGGCCGGAAAGATTGGTGTGGGCTGAAAGAGAGGGTTAAAGTATCGAGAGACAACGATAAATTATTTGAAAAATATTTAATAATAAACATTGACAATATACAGAGAAAATACGCCATAAGAAGTCGCTATGGGAGTAATAAGAACCTAACAACTGGTCCAGACTTACAAAATATCATCAAATCAGACAATGATAAAGGTGTTACGAACGACACCTTATGTTCCTATCAGTATTTTGCAACTAAAGTTCGAGTTGATCATATTCTTGTTCTCTTATATACCATATTTACTTTTTTTTTTTTATTGATTTTTCTCGTTAATTTCTCGTGTATTCGCGGTGTCGACTCTCGGTGACATAATTCACATATGCCGGTTTAGCTTTGCTTGGGGGGATTCGCAAGCGGAAACTGGGCGCTCCGTCGCGTCTCCCCTTGCGAATCCGTTTTACACTGCGAGAGAAGCGAAAAACAGGTGGCATTAGCTGTTTACAATTTTTTATTAATTATTATTATTATTATTATTACTATTATTATTTTCTTTCTCTTCTTAACTCCCCCCCGTTTAAACCGATCGTTTTCTTTTGCCTCATCAACGATTATTATTCTAGCTCGTGTGTCAGCGCTAGCGATAACGTTACTCTTGCCTCGCGTGCTAAATTTATGATAATTCGAGAGTGCGGTTTTCTTGATTTCGCCAGATTCGAGGAGGATCAGAATTTCTCGCGCATTCAGCACATACACGGACACATTAAACTTTTTACACGCACGCACCACTAGAAGTATTATAATAACGCCCTAATGTCATGGAGCATCCCTCTTAAGTTTTTTATTATTTTTTTTTTCTTGCAATAATTCGAAAAAGAAGAGCGTACCGCCTTTAAGACTCTCCGTCATTAACGAGCCTCGTGATCTCGCTTTTTTCTAGACTTTCGTGGAAACGACGATCCCTTCTGATCGTAGTGTGCGTTCGTGCACGCCGTCTTCCGTTTGAATTTCGTCAGGTAGTCTATGAGTATTATAAGCGGACGCTCTGCCTAGTACGCTAGGATATGTTGCTCGTAAGATGTGTCGTTACGTAGTCATGTAGTCATCTAGATTCATTTAAAAATCCTTTTACGGTATTATTAATAATTATATTATACGTATAACGTACGGTGCGTATCATTGAATTATTTTACACTGCGTATTCCCACTAGCTGGTAGAATCAACGAATGATAAATAAAGGTATCGGTGGTTGGGGGATTCAGAATTACTGTCTCTTGTTTTTTGTTGTTGCAATTATCGTGAGAACGAAATTACAGACGGGGATTTTTGGACGCGTCGCGACGAAGCAATTGGGTCGAGATATTCTTAAGTTTTTATGATTTTCGTCATGACAGGTATGTCGCGAAGCTATGAAATTCTACTAAATATATTTGCGCGCTAATTGTTTGCTATTTTATACAGTCGTCTAAGAGACTGTATTTGCTTCGATAAAGAATTAATATCCTTTTTATCGCTGTGGTGCTATGTCTTGCAATCTTTAACTTTTCCAAGTTAATCCTACGTTCGGTAAACCAATAAACTATCGCTCCATGTCATATTCGATTTACGAGCGTCAAAAAAACGCAAAGCATTGAAAAATATAATACTCCAAACCTCTTGGCGAAAAAAATAAAACTGATTTCTCGTGATCGATCGCTTCGACGCAATGCTGTCACATCCCGCGAAATCCCTAGATAGTTACGCACGAAAAGAAAGAAAGTAGAGGGAAAACCTCGTAGTGAGGAGAATCACGTCTGCTACGATTTATGGAAATCATGTGTAGGCCTATACGCAATAGAACACGCGCAAAGAACAATAAGACTGCGAAGGACAAGAAGAAGAAGAAGAAGAAGACGAAGAAGAATCATCATCAAAGGAATTGTGCACTCGTGACGAAGATAAGATGCGAAGAGCACTCCCGGAGGTACACTCCGCGAGCGAACTCGCCTAATTTGAGCTTGACTTACGCTAGCCACTAGTAGTAATAGCCTACCGATAAAGGTATCGATTACGAGTAAGTATAAATTGTAATTACAGTGTACAATATACAGGGATAGATCTTTCGTCGAGACATCGCGCCGCGCGCGTACGATCCACGCCTAGGCATCCATGATTCCACTTTAATATCATTTAATATTCAATTACATTACGTACAGATACGTTCATCGACGAGGTACAGATGTGCCGGGGATCGCGGTTCGCAACTGGGATTTCTCGATCGGTAAAATGTCCCGATTCACGCTTGCACGGCGAGAGAGAACCTTCGACCTCGCGTACGTGTGCGTTCGTGTCAGGGATGCGTATGCGTATCACTAGCATTTACCATTAGATCTACGATTCATTAATTTAACGTTAGAAGAATTATGAGTATGTCTGAGTTCTTTAGTTAGCTCCTAACGGCGCGAGAACGACAGCTCGCGTCCCCCCGCCTCATGATTTTTTGTGCTCGACAATTTGTCGACTCTATTTACATGTACTGGCGCCCGCACACGCAAACGAAAAAGAAAAAGAATGAGAACATGGTTCGTAGCCTCGCTCCAAGCGTTGCGAATGGGGCGTTTGCTCATGTTAAAGTTATACTATCCTAGCGAAGATTAGATTAAAACGTAACTACGACAGAATTACCTGCCGTGCTCTCTAAAAAGAAACTTCTTTGTCATATTTGGCTATTTCACTCGACTCTTTGTATTCCCTTTACGCCGTTCATCCGCCTCGCTTTGCTGCTTCTCCCCGTTTCTTGTTTTGCCTCCAGTTAAAACTTTCTCTCGTGCATTCACTCATCGTCGCTCGCATCCCTCCTCACTTATGCTCCACGTAGTCGCAAAACGGCTTACCTATGTATATATACGATAAATCTTCACTTAACAATTTAACAGGGATTATCACTCACTCGGCTCAATGTGCGTACCATTTCCCATTCGCGTATTACCCCCCTCCCCCCCATATGGAGTACCGATTCTGTCTCTTCTCTCCGTAACTTTCAGGCACAGTGTACCTATCTGCTCGATTAGGAAGCGGACACCGAACGCCACGAAAAAGAAAGACCGGTAATCAAGAACGCGAGATCGAACGGCGACTTAAATCCTCCAAACCTCTAATGCCTTTATCATTAGTATTTATAATAACCGAAGAATAAGTTCGATGAATGTAGACGGTGGTTTCGTAAAAATATCAAAATTCGTGAATGCAGTCGATGAAATACTAGGGGATTCGAGATTATTCGAGACCGATGACAAATGATGAAAGTAACGTATAAAAGATGCCAAAACGAAGGTGTTCTTAATTAACAGACTTTTCGTACGGAAAATACCCTCTAGTTTGATATGCGACGGATTATGATTTCCTACCAGATACACGCGATGAAATTATTTTGCGGAAAGAGATAACGGTTGTTCAGATACATTCATCTCGACGTTCTCGATTACGCGACAAGTCTCGTTGTAATTGGATCGCTACAGGTGAATCTACCATCGTTCCCGACGAAAACGTCGATCGTTTTGAGACCGCGCAGGCGACTTTTCTCCCAGTGTTCGAAGAATCGAAGCGACGCGCTTCGCCACGACTCAAAATCCTGAGTATGTTTTCGCATTAAATCACGTATTTCCGTTTGCCACGGGATAACATTTCGCGCATGATTTCGCGCGTACACGAGGCGCGTAATAATTTAAAAGTTGTTTACACATTTCTGAAGCCGGCAAACCACGTGAGATTTTTTCTTTATGCAATAGTAGGTACTCGTGTATCTACTCTCGTGAATTAATGTGATATTTTTGTTTTTAACATTTATATATCTCCGCCTCTCTCGTTATTCAAATGTCCTTGCACTTTTACGTTCGCGATGCATTATGGTACAACGGCCGATAATCTAAGATAGCTTGAAATCAATTTAAAGAGTGCAGTGCCGGCTCGAGAAATTAACGCGCACGTACACGCGACGAAACCTCGCACATCGTTACCGTAAAGGGCTTCTTTCATTCTGGCCGAGATTCAAGGACACTGAAATGGCTGTACAGGGGCTCTCACTTAGTACTCGCGTCGTCAGAAGTGTGTCATGTCGGGCAATCGGCTTAACTGAGAAACTGTGAAATTGTATGTATATTACGATTAGTCTATTACACGGGGGACTGACGTCGACTCGAATTTCACCCGACAAAAAAAGAAACCCACGAAGAGAGTGAACGTTAAACTTATCTCCGTATCTTTCCATGAACGTCGACAACCAGTCGCTAGCTTTGTACGACAGTCTAAGATCCGAATAGAAATTTGATCGAATTAATATCCTTTCTTTCACGTCGCGCACGCCGCGTACCGTGAGATGCGAGTAATTAGGATCGAGGTTGATGCTCGAATTGCAGGAAATACGATACGTTCGAAATGCGTCTCAATTAGGAACCGGTAGAGAATGTTTGACTAGACCCTGTTTATCAGAATCCGGCATGGTCTTTCGGAGGTCCAAGGGGCTGGCTCTTCCCTGCTTTAAATCCTCGCCTTTCATCCTATTCTACTGTACCTACGATTTGATTCGCGAATCTACGCACACACAGGCGCTAAAGCGCATTAAACATATATATTTGGCATAGAAACCCTACCGGCCACACATTGTTTTTGTTTCTCCTAAATTAGTATTTTTCTTCAGCTAGCTACCTAAAGGTTCTCGCAATTTTCTGATTACCGAGTGCCAAAATCGTGTTAACGGAAGTCGCATCACTTAATCGCCGCGAAATTAAATATAAGATACTCTCCGGCAGCCATTTGCGTATCTTACAAAGCAACATAAATAACGCCTTTGCGGTGTGACATTAAATAATTCATGGTACGTCCCCTTAACTACTGTGAATCTAAAAAGGAAACTGCAAACAATTTATTTAGATTGTCGGACGTTGTCTACCGGTCTACTTTCTTCGCGATCGATCCTCCTTGTTCACTAGCTGCTACAGAGTATTTTTTAATACGTATTTAACCAATAAGTTATGTACAAAACTCGCCGTTCTCCTCGCAAAATTGCGCGCAATGAAAACCTTACGTCGCTTAAAAACGCGTTAAAACTCGTTGACGGTAGAACGTGCACCAGCAACGAATCGTATAACCCCTTATATACAATTTATTTCGCAAAGATTTTCACCGACGAATCAACTGTCTCTCTCGTACCTTTTCACGAAGCAATGGCTGCCGGTTAGGCTATCTCAAAACTCAAGTATTTTCCATGGATTTACGTTCGTAGCGTTGACGATACTTCGCGCATCGATGTTCAATACCGATTTTCATTTCGACCAAAGACTTTACTCGTTCCACGAAAATTCTTCCGCCTTACCGATTCCTTCGGTCTTCAATTTCCCTTTACTCGCTCGGAAACTAATTCAAAATTCGGCCACATTCGAGCAGATCCTAATTCAGACGACTTTGCTGGCGATCAGACTGTTCCGCGTGTTCAACGATTCTTCCATTTTCGTGCTACCGAAGACTATCTCCGAGTTTAAGGATGCTTGAAACGTGTGCGAATTCGGAGAGCCTTCGTCGTTGACCCGATTATTCTCCACGCGCCCCGCGCTCGTTTCCATATCTTTGTTCTCGGCGCCACCGATCGAAATTTGTTTCCACGTTCGACCTTAACGTGTCTTCGTTGCAGATTCGATGGGCTCTTTCGATGGAATTGAAAATCCTTCCCTTCTGCGTGGTCACTGATCGAAAATCATTTGGAATTTCAGCGATACGTCGAATTCGGAAATCCCCGTCGCCGCAGTAATCCGACTTCCGTTGGATAACGTTCGTCGTGCTCGGTGGTTCGCGATGACACGCAAAATGGTTAAATCGCGATGGTACTCTTCGATCGAGAACGATTTCGCGTCGCGAAGTGGTGCTACGAAGGCTAGCGTCGGTATGCGCGGAGGACCCAGGCATCGCTTCGTGGGGTGATCGTGATCGATGGCAAATGACGATGATGATTGTGTTGATTTCTGGTCATGTTCTGCTGAGTATAACGGTGTACATGGAAGGCTTGCGCTTCGCTATCTTAATCCTTAATACGGCGCGAACCTGTTGTAGCCGCCCCTATATACCGTCGCCTGAAAAAGATTCAATTACACCGATATTAAAAATATTACTCTTGTTACGTCGGAAGGTTATTTAGGTTACATCTGTTCTATTTTTCAAAGACTTATAAAAAAAAGTGACGGTACTCTGGAAAATACGATACTCGTAGCGAGGAAACGCGAGCTTTAGAATTTTAAGAACAATTCGTCGCTTAAGAAGCAACACCACTTATGTCACATTCTAGTCGAATTGAGTTAGCAACAGGGTTTTATTCAAAATTGCGTGTGCAATCGGCTGGTGGGCTCAGATTTATGATAAAGTTCATAGATAACGTGCTAATCGGATAATTGATAACACAACACCTTTAAAACTATGAGATAACAACATGTACAAAAGTTGTTGTTTTTTTTGCTCTCTTGTAATGTTGATAAAATGAGATAGATGGTGTCGCTTCTTAAGCGACGGCTTCTTTCAATTTCACGAGATTACAAAAATCAAAATGAATATTTCAAAAATAGATATCTGAAGTTGTCTTACCCCATAACCGGCAACTGGTCCAAGACCATGTCCAAGGTAGGGGTCGGCGTATTCACGCCCGTAACTGAAAAAAAATTACGCGAATTCGTGTTAAACGTTGTACAAACAAGGATTTCTATGATATTCCAGTATTTGGGAAATTATGAAGGATAAAATGAGAAAGAGGAGATACGAACGCAGGAATTGTCATTAAGGTTTGTTAATGGGACTGTCGGATTGGTCGCTAGGACTATCAAGTCGGGGAGTTCCGCTATCGATGTATCTCCGACTCCTGAGAGCTCGAGCACGGCGTCGTGTACCTCTGTAAGGAAGGGATTTTTTACACGCATTCGAACGATTGACGATACGTATTAGGATTTGTACAAATTATACCGCGATAGTAGAGAGAATAGATATTTCAATTAAACCAAAGCTTTAAAAGCAGGGACTGAAATCCCCTGAAGTATTTAAAACATACGAAACGTCTAAAATAGTTCAAATATCGTGCATCAAGTTGAGATCTCTTCACGAGAAGGAGCTCTCAAAATGATCTCAATGTACGAGGGTAACCAGAAGTAAGCCATACGACTTTTCGAGTATCTCCTTCCCTATTGGTGTATTATATCCCCAGGAGGTGGGATTTTCAGTTGAAACGGCTACAAATTGAAAAACCAACCCTTCGAGAGTATCGATATCAATCGGAAATCCTTCCAAGTCTAAATTCGTCGAGAGCAATAAAGAAAGGGAGCGTAGAAAAATTTCAACGATCGCGCTCTTCGATTCCCCTTTTTCCCGGTACAAAAAAACTCCGCTCGGGAAGAATTGGCTTTAACGGGGACGCGGGATACGTCGGTCTCCAGCTTTAACAATTCGAATTTCCAAAAAAAAAACAAAAAACCAACGTATCCAGCGTCTCGCGGAACGTCTGACGCGGGAGGGAATTCGTGGCACTTCCCTTTAATGAACGGCATATCGATACGAGAGAGAAGCCGGAGGGTAGGTAAGTTGTAAAGGCAAGAAATGAGCTTAAAGGGGTTGCGCTTACCCCGCGACTGCGGCATATCCTGCGACCGGCTGTGCCGCAGCTGCAGCTGCGCCGTAAGCGCGCGCAGCCACTGCCGTGTAGGTCGCTGCAGCTGCGTAGGTGGCTTGCTGGGCCTGCGAGAGGGGTGTCTTCAGCAATGGTGATGCTGCTGCTGCTGCTGCCGCGGCCTGAAACAAGAACCATGACCCGCCATGCAAGGCTCAAGCAAGCTCCAAGACAGACCAAGAAAGGATCCTAGCGGAGAGACGGTACTAACGCGTTCTCTTTCGACTCGGAGTGTCAGTCGTATGCGCCCAGAAAACATTCGAGTGATTGTGTACTATATGTAATATGTACAGACGCGTGCACGCGTACGTACGATCGCGGAGAGGAGTTGCGAAACGTTTCACGTAGATGCGTGTACTTGGTTTAACCCGTTGTCGTCGCTGTATATAGGGTGTCCCACGCAACTGGGACACGCTGTACCTACCAAGTGGCTGGGAATAGAAGAAGATGTTATAAGTGAAAGTCAAATGGTATCAGACAGTGCACAAAACTTCTATTCTAATGTATGCTAACTATTCCGTACTATTCCGTACTCCGGAACACTTGCCGTGAGACCGAAATAATTCAGAGAACTTTTAGCTTTAATAAGTTCCTAACGAATAAGTTTAGGAGACAAGTATGTTAGTACTCTTTTGTAAAGCACAAGAAACTACATCGACTGGCGTAGTCAAAAATATAGGTTTCCATTTTTGAAAAAGTGCAATTGCATTTTTCTGATGCATCTTTGCACAAAAATGCATAAAATTACTTCCATATTATGCACCGTCTGATACCATTTACCTTTCATTTATAACATCTTCTATTATTCCCAGTCGTTTAGGAGGTACAGCCTGTCTCAGTTGCGTGGGACACCCTGTATACCGAATTAACTGTGGAATATCGTTGTTGATTTCTCGGATGATTTTGTGTACCTTCGGCTTTAAAACGCGCCCTGTCCCGTTCCAATAGCTAGAGAATTATGGGTGTTACGATTTTTTAAAGCGGGTCGTTATAGCATTCGAGTTCATCGACTTTAAGCGGCGATTCTGTTTTATCCACCGCTGTGTTTCATTGCCGATGTTTTTATCGCTCCGTCAATAATTATTTTTTTAAGACGCGATTTTTACAATTGAAGCAACTCCAAGATCGCTGATGTTACGATTTTTTCTTAGGAATTGATATTTCGGAGATTTGTTCGTCTTTAAAAAATCGTAACTTCCACCGTTTTCTAACTGTATAAACGAAACAAAGTCCGTTTGAAAACAAAACGTTCGCAGAATCACGATAAAAAATTCCATAACACGACGCGGATCGTTCGAAGCGGATAGCCATATATCAATCGTTAAAAAAAGAAATAAACGAATGCGCATCTATATGAAATATTTGCAGCTCTTGAGCACGAGTGTACGTTTATTGATCATAGCACTGAAATTTGACTATTAAATTTTCGTGCAAGCGAAAGGAGAAAGATGAGACATCGATTTCGAATGTTGAATCACTTTCTGTCGCGCACAGACTTGTTCGTACGTGTGTTGGTAGCGTATCTTTAAAACAGTGGTATTTTTTTTCACAGTTGCAACGCGATCGTTATACCGCTTCTTTATTTGCCATCAAAGTTAGCACTGTTTTAAAGAAACGTCGGTGTGCGGACAAACATTTCTAGCACACTGCTAAATGTGCTTCTCGAAGCTACTGTTCTCTTTGAAAAAAAGCTTCAAGAGGAATGTTATATACAAGGAATGACGTGAAAATGATTAGTGAATTTATCGTCTGCTTGTTCGTTTTCTTAAAACAGTTGGACGATCTCTTTCAGAACTTTGTCCCTGGCAATTAGAGACAAAATTCTGTTTCGATAACATCCAAGTTCAATGCAGTACTGTTTTGTTCCATTCAAATAAAATTGATCGAATGAGCGTGACAAATGATACGATAAGCAAAGAATGAAATGTGCCATGAAAGAACGTACGTAATGTCGTGCAAAATGAGGGACTATCGAAAACGAGGTAAGGCAATCGAGTAGAGTCGTGAGTAATTGGATAGAAAAATCGAGGGTAAACGGAGCGCGATGAATGATGGTTAATCGTACGTCTCGAGCGTATCGTTAAAACAAGATCGATCTGTCGCGTTTGACGAATTCGAAAACGTAGAAAAGATTAGAAAATATTCGTGAGTATGTTGAGAACCCGATGTATCCGTGGAAGAACACACTCGAATCGGTTCTTTCAGAAACTCCCTAAACGCCAAAAAAATAACGTCCTTTGCGTTTCTTTCGTTTTTCCCCCTCCTCGATAAATCATTCAGCTAAAACGACATTGATATCTAAAAGAGTGAGAAGTCTAGTCTTTCTTGCAAGTTTTGGCAGTTTAAAAAAAACGTTTTAGTGTCGTAAATACTTTTTTTTTACTAATCATCTCAAAAAGTGAAAAAGTGTACTTAGGGGGTTTCTGAAATAAATTTTTCATTTATCGTGATCTATCTGAACGCAATCAAAACTCTGAAGCTAAATCCTTTCTTACTTCCATTTCCGCTTATTAAATGTATCCCCGTACAGTAGGTCTTAGCTTGAAAGAAAATTACTTTCAGGAATCATATTCGTTTAATTAAAACATTTCTCCGATAGTTCCATTTAAACACGAATTTAATTACGCGTATCATTGTACGTTTTACGTAGGGCATTATTGTAGGCAATAATAATAATAACGGGACTCGGAGGAAAGACGATTTCGATGAAACGGATCTTCCATGCAATTTCTTTCAAGCTCAATAATCGGGCTCCCAACATTTTCGAGATTGAAAACGAAGTTCCGCGGGAAACAATGGGCGCGCGTGTCCAATAGTCTCTTCAACAACGTCATTGTGCGCGTATCCTCGACAATTCGTTTATGCATAGAATATCGGGATAATAATACGTATCACTCCGAATGAAATCTCCGATGACATCGACTATCCGTAGCTTTAAAATGCAAATGGATCACAATTTCAAAATGCAAAACACGCGGTGATTTCATGGAGATCGGAAAGGGCCAATTTCTGCACATAAGGCTATCGGGATAACGATACTATTTCCGCGAACCGATGAATCCGATATCGTGACTAGCGAAAGGATCGAGACGCGAAAAGCGAGGATTTTCGTGAAAATCGGAAAGCGCGCGCGTAGCAGTTCCGGGAGCATTGACCGTAGATCATTTCTCGCGCGAAATGACCAATAATTTTTGACGTCGTCGTTGCAAACACTAGCGCCGGTCGGGACGCAAACACGGTTTAGACGGCGCCAGAAAGTTTTGGCGGTCCGAACCCGGTTGTTGTTCGACGTATTGTTGGCGAAGAAAAGGGACGAACGGCGGGGGAGCGAAAGGGGTGAAATTTTGTGCCAGGAATCTATTCCGTGAAAAACAGGAACGGCGACGTGTCATTCGGTGAAACGAAAGAGAAAAATACCCGCGAGAAGTTTTTCTGGGTCGCGCTTAATTCTCGGATGCAATCCCGAATGACGCCGGAACGCGACGCTTCGAATTCTGCTTCTATCGATTTTCAAGATATTTCAATTTAGTCGTACTACCGATCTTTTGTTACCTTTTGACGCTTTCGCGCTTAACTCTTTGAGGCACACGATTTTGAAGAAGGTAAAAACCCAAGTTGCGCCCCATAACTCACGAACCGTAATCGCAACAGTCTCAACAACTTACTAACTCGTTTTGAGTTCCATACATTTTTGTTTCCATTTATTTATGCATTTACCATTGGTTCGTAGTATTCTCGACGGAATGAAAAAGTTTAAATAAAATATTAAGGGATTATGCCATTCTGAAATTTTTAGATAATCGATTTTGTTCGTAGTTTTCTTGAAGTTTGTACTTTTTAGAATATCCTAAGCCAAGTTCGAAACAAAAATTCTGTAAATTTACAGAGTGGTTTGAACGGAGCACTCCAGCTTATGCCACGCGGTTAAATTCGTAGTTTTTTGCGGTCTTTTCGAAACAACTTTTTTCATTCTTCCGGGACAAAAAAATCGAAAAACACTTGTCAGATTTATTTTAAATTTGGTACACATATGCTTTATAAGATTATCTATATTTTGGCATACGATTTTTTCGATAAGCTTAACCATGTGCTTATAATTCAAGTTTTGTGTTTAGCCTGCAAAATTGATATTTGAAACTTGAATTATAAACAAATGGGTAAACTTATCCAAATAATGCTATGCTAGAAGATAGACAATGTTTTAAAGAATATGTGTACCACATTTGAAATAAATCGGACAAGTGGTTTTCGAGATTTTTGTCCCGTGAGTGTGAAAAACGTTTTCTCGAGAAAAACGTAAAAGAAATATGAGCTTAGCCGCGCGACATGAGCAGCAGCACTCCGTACAAACCACTGCAACTCCCTCAATATTCAGAATTTTTGTTTCGAACTCGGCTTATCTCTTTGCGGCACAGGGAGGCGCGTGAAAATTATCTCTTTATTGCGCAAACTTATTTAGGAAATTCTCCCGATATCTGGTGGTTAGATTTTAATATATTTTGATTTTGCAGGTATATTAAAAGTGGATATCCTTACTAACCACTATTAATAAAAAAGAGAAAAATACAATCCCCATAGTTAGCTGTACTAACCACCATGCAATAAACTAAAGAAAATTGTGCTCAACGTAGCTAACCACCATACCACAGAGTTAAAATATTCTGAAAAGTATAAACTTCAAGAAAACTACCAAAAAAATCAATCTTCTCAAAATTTCAGAGCGGCGTAACCCGTTAAAGTGTATGACTACGAATAATTTCAACTTTTCGATGTAAGTCAAAATACAGGTGTATCCCACCATGTGTGAAACTATGAGCAAAACGTACGACAGTTTTTCATCCGCCTAACCCCAAAGAGTTAACGAACGTCACGATCGCGAAAAAAGAATGAACCTTTCGAGGATAACGGTGGGAGGGACGAACGAGGAGCGACGGTCGCGCGAAAGGGGACGGCACACGAAATATTCGGAATGAAGCTGTCCGACGCTAAATGACGAGCGTTCTTCCGTCGACGTTGATTTATGGCGACTTAGAAAGTCCGAGGGTGGTTGGCAGTGCGGCCGACTGGCCCGTGGAAGCTCGTAAATTCTCCGCGAAACGGCAGAGAGATTCCCGTGGGCGGTTTTCGTGGTAGGGGGGGGGATAGACTGGCCGAGATGGGCCAACTCGAGGAAGAGAAGGGACGAAATGGGAATCGAATTCGTGCTACTAAGCTCGTGGAAATTACCCGCGAAAATTCCGTAACCGCGATTCCGCGCACGTGCGACGTGCCGGGGAAATTTACGATATCGGGGCCGGAGGCATGAGGCGCGGCAGAATTTGTTTCTTCTTACACATTCGGCGTCGCGTCGCGTCGGGACGCGCTTCTCGCTTTCGTATTCCGCTCGACTCGTGGCTCGCGACATCGATGTCGCGATCGAGAAGATTGGTACCGGTGGAACCGATATCGTTGCCGAACGTTAATTCGAACCATCGTCTAAGACTCCTAGAGAAGGGACATGCCTCGTATTTACACATTACAGCTTCGTCAGTAGTTCTGGTTACCACGCGGAATGAAAAATGTGAAGTAATAACGACGAGAAGCGGCCAGATTGATTATTAAAATAATTAGCGTGGAAACTTTTGGTATGAAGTTCGTGGAATGTCAACAACTTCCGAAGTATGTCGGAGTTAGTCCGACGCAACATTTTTCCAACGATTTATTACAAATTAAAGCGCTCAAACTAATATTAACAAAGTTTTTGCTATACTAATTTACAGAATTGAAAAACGACCAGAACACGTGGCAAAGTTAACTATTGCGTAACGATCTACTCAGTCGTTATGTACAGAGCGTTACCTCCCTAAGTAGAACTAATTGTGAGTGATCTAAGGTGTCAAACGGTTATCGAGATCGATGCGTGAAATATCGATAAATAGTTTCTCGCAGTGAGCATTGCAAAGAAAGTGACGCGTATCTCACGCATCGTGTCTGCGACAAATCTCATTCGACGTATTACTTTGGACAGCCACCCGGTATTTCAAATTTTGGGGTCTCAAAAAAAAAAAAAAAAAGGCTACTACCACGTGGGAATTTTTAATCAAAAGCGTAAATCACCCTGAGCGATAGCTAAGTACACAAACAGAAAGCTAAAGTCTCTTTCGATCAGTGGTAAAACTAATTCTGTAGGATCGGGGTCCTGAGAAACGATTCGGAGCAAATCTAAACTAGCTTTCTAAAAAATATCGTTGATCTGCGGAGTGCTCACCAATCATCGCGTAATTTGCGAATAATAACTAATATTTATTCTCTACCGCGCGTGTAATATTTAAGCGAGCGATTAAGTATTTAGTTAAATTTAATGTCCGATATTAAAATTCTTCAAACATTTATTAAACTATTTGTATATTTAACGTTACAGGTGGATGCGAATTATTCGATAAAGCAAACCCTTGAAAATTTTAGTCAGCATCCTATTAATACACGCAACAAAGACACGACTTTCAGCGGCACGACAATGTCAGCAAATTGTTCCGTGTCCGCGAAACGTGCCAAAAGGAAAACCGTAAAACATTTACCGAGGAGACACGTATACTATCCGACAAGAGGTCGCGCTTTACGATTCATAATTTCCACGTTACTCGTAGTCGTACTCGTGTTACAGCATCGATAAATTTAACTCGCTTCCGATTCTTTTTCTTTTTTACACCGCCGGACGCCTCGCGTATATGTACTTTCGTCACAATATTTTCCCGTCGAGTCTCTCCCGAGGATTTCACCGTGATGGTAACGTTGAATTTATAATTAAATCTGATCGCATTCCAGTTACCAATATTGCACACGATTCGGAAAATACTGAAAATTCCATGCTTCACACTCAAAATACTATGAAGGTATCACACGAACAGTAAAAAAAAAAGAGAAAAAAAAGAGGAACGCAGGGTAGAAAGCGAGAAGACCTCGAGGAGAGTCGTCAGGGAATCTCCAGTATACGCGTAACGCAAGTCTTTTGCTAGAATTGCGATCGAAACTTTCCAAGGAAAATACTCTTTGCGAGAGGTGTTTCGTTAGCAGGATCAACGCGAAGGAGAGATCGTTTAAAGAGGTCTTTCGCGTGATCGGTGAGCACTCCCAACTAGCGAACCAAACAGAAACCAGGAGAACAAAGAGAGAAAAAGGAGAGAATAAAAAAGTAAGAACAGACAAACGGACGAAGATGAGAAGAAGTTTATGGGCAGACCCTTAATTCCTACCTCCAGGGCGGGCGCTTTAGCCTGAAACACAAACGGCAAACCTGAAAAGAAATTCGCAGCGGTGGCGAAACTCGAGTTTTCGTTTCGCGTCGTTTAAAAGAGCCGCCATCGAGACGCGCCTGCGATTCGATTTAACGTTTTACTACGCACGATTCGATCGATTCTGTTCGAACGATGTACGGTCAGCGTAATCCCGGATTCGACGCGGAAATATTAAAATGAACGCGCAATTAGGTTATTTGCCGTGCGATAAAAGAGCGAGACGCGTGATAGAAATTAGGCAATGAAATGCGACGGTACCCGACAACGATGCGCGATCTCTGCGAGTCGAGTTTAATGAAACGAGAAATTGCGATCGTAATGAAAAGGGAACATTAGTGCGAGTTTCTGAAAGTTCTCTTTTGATAAAATTTCTTTTTTTTGTCCTCTCTCTCTCCTCTCGAGCGAGATCGTTATCGTGCACCGATTGTTTCTCTCGCTCTCTCTCTCTTTTCAAACGGTGCGCGCCTCTGCGCACGGATATTTCGCGTGCAGAGAATAGGGATGAAAGGGTTGTCGAGAAGGGGATGGTGAGAGAAAGAGAGAAAGAGAAAATGGACGAAAAACGAGCGCGAATGCGAATGACGAAAGGTGAAACAATGTAGAGACGAGATAGGAATGGCGTAATTGTTATCGGTTTCTCTGTATTTTCAGTGTGTGCAAGCATGGCAAAACGTGTCAAACTAACGTCAGCTGTTGCTTGAGGCCATTCCAGCTAAACGGGTCCAGAATAGTTGCGGACTTTAGTAAATATTTCTATGCTTCCTTTCACCGGTGCGTACTCTGCTTCCGTTGCGAGCGTCGATTAATTGAATCTTTACTCGTTCGAATTAATTAGTCCTCGTTGCACCGTATCGTTATTATCGTCGAGGAAAACAGGGATTTTTAATGCATCGGAATTCCTATTATCGGGGCCGTGATTAGCCGAACAATCGTTTATTAATATACCGATTATCCGGGCGATTATCGTCGATACACGAAGTTTCGGCGCTTTATCGAATTACTGAATGGTAATTATTCGGTAAAAGGTCCGTTCGCGCGTGTAATACAATTTTATTTTATACCCACGTATCGCGAAGTATGCCAATTTTTTATTAACGATAAATAATAGATCGATAAATTCTCGAAGATGCAATATTTTGATAATCGGTCCCCGAATAATCGAACGCATAAAAATCTCGATTAGCTTTATGAATTGATCGTCAGATTCGTTCGGATAAGTGGCTCGTAATTGCAATTAGATTTAAACACTCGCATAGTAGATTCGAATTTCTAGACAATCTTCCACGTACGCGTCCTGTTTTCTCCGAAGCAATCGTTAAAGATCGAGACACGGCCGAAGATCAAGTAGATTCGTTTGCCAATTAATTTTCGATAATCCACTGGCGCTGCCTGAAAAGTGATCGATTATCCGTGCGCCGGCTGACGTTTCAATCTACCTCGAGGCGTTGCGCGATTTAATTAAAAACTCATTCTTCGAGAGTTGGCGCTCGTACGCGCGAGCTCCGTGCACCGGAAGCAGAGTACCGGTACAATATCCGGGAGGAAAATCAGGGAAAAAGACTCACCTGCAGCCTGTAGTTGGGATCCTGCGTCGCTGCGTGCGCCGCTAGAAACGGGTCGTAATAAACACTGGAAAATAAAAATCACGTGTCATTATCGATCGCCAATTCAAGCGGCTGGGGACAGAAGTTTCGAAGCTTTTGTTTATTTTTTTGTTTAATTCGGGCTGTTTTCCAACGTAAAAAAGTACGATACAATATTTGTTTTCCGAACTGTCCCAATATCAGCGTTTGCATATTTTCGCAGTGCGTTAAAATAAAAAAACATGGTGGCGCGAGCAAAAGGTATCAGATAATTCCGTTTTTTTTTTTAATACTGGTATAACGGTGTTAACGAGATGGCCGTTTGTTTTTACGTGACAGTTTTTATGCAAACAGATCTCTCGCAAATTCTTTGTACCGAACGAAAAATCTGCTAAAATTGTCGCATAATATTGCAAATTTGTTTGTCGTTCATCGTGATAATATTTCGCAATTAACCGATGCGAATCGCTGGTTCGAACGCCCGCTGGGCAATTTTACGAATCAGATTTTCAACGTTTTTCCTTGATGATGATTTCGTCGCGTTTGTAAAAAAAAATAAAATTGCAAATTCGGTGAACGAAAGCTATTACGTCGCTTTTTTTTTATACTCCAGGTTTTGCTTTCGTAGAAAAAACGAGCGAAGCAAAGCGTCCGCTTTTACGAAAAGTCCCATTGGGAAATGGGGGAAAAACTGAACAGAGTCGCGTGAAAAAAAAAATTGCTCGCTACATTTGTAAGGGAATTTGATTTTTGCCTCGCGCCTGTTTTCTCTTACGTAGGTTTGATGGATCGCCCACGCTTTGAAACTCCATCTCGGTTCGACGATAGGAAATACAGCATCGAAGAGTAGAAAAATAACTTTTACGTTTGATCGAGCGAAAGAAGCCGCTACCGCAAAGGAATGACACTCGTACTTACAAGGAAAAATAAATAACGAGCGGTATTAATTATAAACACCGATCGCTTCAAAGTGAAATTGGAAATCTAAAGCAACGGTGACTTTGAAATCTCCCCATAATTGCGTAACCGCTTTAAACTAAATTACAACGCGAGTAATGCAGGTGCAATTTACAAAACGATGCTAACAAACGCAACGATCGCGTAAACAAATTACAAACAATCGCGTGCGGTAGCGAACGGACGTTAGTGGAATTACAATCGTTCCCGGCGATTGGTCACCCAAAATCGCGTCGTACTTGAAATTTCAATTAATAGCAAATAAGAGAAAGGAGAGGGAGGAGAAGCGTCGTCGAGAGAGAGAGAGGTTTAAACTCGATCGAGAAATGTTATTTCATTTGATGCGAGTTAACGGGGCACGCTCTCTCCTCTCCTTTGCAAAAAGAAAAATCGTTTTCCGCGTTGCGTAGAGGTTAGAGAACGGTTGCGTGCAGATGCAGTGTTTTTGACAGGCAGGCTAACGAGCGACACGTGCAGCTCGTTGCAGTGGAGTAACTCGACGCGGACTTGGATGACACTCGATGACGCTGAATGATTTTCGAACGGCCGGATCGGCGGTGCGCCTCGTCACCAAATTGCCAGAACTTTTTACGGAGCGACAGTTCGCCGCGTTAATTGACTCGCTACTCGCGCGTGTCGAATATATCGCCGGCGAATCCGCGGAGGATAAAACGAGTTACGAATCACTGTACAAACGGTACGCTATGGTCGGGTCAACGGGAAATAATCACCGGTTCCCCGATTACGCGTAAAAATTAAACCCCCTAACCAACTGGTACCAGTTTGCAATTTGGCAATTTTGCTACGAACGAACTGTTTCAGGTAAACGTTTCTTTTAACAAGAATTGAAATGTTTAAATTACCACTATGATTAAACGGTTAGCTGTTTTAAATGAGTACACTCGTCGCGAAGAAATGGCTATGTTTTGTGTCACGACGAACATACTTTTCATGCAGAAATATAGTTAACGTTTGGCATTTAAATAGAAATTTGTGTGAAAATCAAAGTATATTCGCAAATTTTGTTGCGATATTTTTAAAGACGGAACACGGAAGTGGTTTCTGTATTCTTTCTTTAATAATCCTGGCCACGAGCTATTAAAATATGTTTGTTAACCTTAATCTGGGCGCACCCCTTTCCAGTAATTTACCGTCTCCCTGTTTTTTTTTTTTTTTACTTTTTTGCCTAATTCGTCCTAAACATCTAATACGTATAAGAGGTATATTATAATAATATAATATATTATATGTAAACGACAAAAAAAAAATGTATTAACACTATTCTTATCACCGACCGGTCAAATTTTTTAAATTTCGTCTAGAATTTCCTCCGTACAATATTATTTTATAGCCACTTAACATAAATGATAGTGGGTTAAATATTAAAATATACGTTATCTATTTCCAAGTAAAAAAAGAAAGACATTTGTTGTTACTAATTTGGCTATTATCTTCATTCTATATGAAGAAATATAAGTTATTTTAAAGATCGGTCAGTTGACCACTCACGGTAGGAATAGGTATGCATAAGGTGACCATATATTTTTTAGATCAAAACGGGGGAAAAAATATTTAATTCCGTACATACCCGATATGTTATAATAAATCTATTTTTATTAACCATCAACCATCTATCCTTCCTAATGTTGTCTGTCTCTGTCACCGTTGTTTCAAAACATCTTATCTCATTTATAACAATAAACATTGATGAAGAGTGTAAACAAATCTGGGATGAACTGTCTTTCCCCACAGTACTTAGAATGTCGTAACTATTGGGTTGGGAACTACGTGATTGCGAATTTCAAATAACACATCTATCGACAAAATCCGCAATCATTTAGTCGCCAACCCAATAGTAACAGTAATTTCTCAACAAGAATTGATTTACGTTATTTTTCCGCCTACTTTCCGGAAACGGGACATTTCAGTGTCCCAAAGATTCCTCCGGGTACACTGGGACAGAAGATCGAAAAACGGTGCGCATGGTCACCTTAAGTATACCTAAAGTGTCGGTATGAATATTGTTAAAACTTGACCATTAAGAAAGAGACGGTAAACTACAGCCCGCGCGGCCGGATAAAGGTTAAATACGATATACTCGGCATCGCTTCATCTCCGCGACACAATTGTGATGTACGCTTTTCAAAAAGAAGTCGCAACAGCCGACCGTTTAACCAGCGAATAAAGACGAATCCTTTCAAACGCGTTTCAGCGATCAGAAGCAAAGAGAGTCGCAGTCGTCTCCGGTATCCAGTTATCGAGTTACTCGTCTGCGGAGCAATTACGCGAATAAAGACAAAGTAGACATCAGGCAGGGGCGAGGAACCGAGCGTCCCGGGACCGATCCAGGAAGATCGGTTCGCCGTTTACTTACGCGGATGCGAATGGATGCAGGGCCGTGGCCGCAGCTGCAGCTGCGAGCGGCCCCGGATTCCTGGCGAGAGCCAGAGCTGCTGCACTTGCCGGGAAAGCTGCCCTCGCTGCACCGACTCTCCCGCGTTGTATGGCGACTCCTCTCAGGGCTGCAGCTGCAACAACACACACACCGGCGCACGTGCCAATAAAGCCCTACCTTTACGTTGCTCCCTCTTTTTCACCCTCAAATTTCTGCTTTGCCGGCCATACCGCTGTCGCTGTCGCTGGTCGCTGCTTTGCTTTGCTTTGCTTTGCTTTGCCCCCCTTTTTTTTTGTTCCGCGACGGACCGCGGGGCGTCCGATTTACGGTCGACGAGACGAAGTTCAGGGCGACGAGCTTTGACGCGGAGATCGGATGCACTGTGAGAGGGACCGGGGGACAAGAAGGAGGTAATTCGGATAGGGCGAGACACTCTTTGCGTCCCTCGATAAAGGATTTTCGAAAAAAGTGGAAGAGAGATCGAGCTAGGGGAAATTCTGTTTCGTCGAGAGAGACATCAGGGAATAAATTTCCCCGTACGTTTTATTCGTGGAATTGCACGAAGGAGAGTCTCGCTATTCGGAGAAGTTTCGAAGAGAGAATTTTAAAGGACTTCTTTTCTTGTCGCACGCTCGAAGGTGTAACTCTGACGTCGTTTTAAAGGTACGAGACGAAAATGCAGTTTACGTGGATAGAGGCGAACGACAGTCCACTTATTTCACCCGCTTCTTTCAGAAACTGATGTAGATAGTTGTTGGTGGAAAAAGAAAATTGAACGAAACCGATCAAGATACCGTAGGACCCCTTTTCGAAAAATTGTTCGGGTTCACGAGATAGGGACAGCCAGATGAAACCTCTTTCATCGAGAGATGGATTAGACGAAACTGAAAAACCATCGAGAATGTCTACCGACGACGAGGGTAGCGCGTCGGGGGACACATCTTCCGTTGACGTTTCAGTTTCGGAAAATTTGGACGAAACGATCAGTTTCGTGGAGGCCATAACAAAGTCGCTTCTCAAATCGGTGGAAGTGATAATCGATAAACAGGGGCCCCTTAAATCGATCATGAAGATCAGTCATTCTCCGAAAGATTGTGCGCACATGGTGAAATTCTCCTCGTTGGTCTTCGAAGATAATTTAGCGTCGGAAAATTCGGAAAATGTGGAAATCGTGAGCGAATCCGAGGAGGAGGAAACCGATAAAATTACCTACTTCGGCAGATGCTTGCGATTCCTCGGTACACCTATGTGCAAAACAATTGCCTACATCGTGTTTGGAGTTTTGCTGCCATGTCTTATACTTTGTCCGAGTCTCTATTATCTGTATATATAAAGTTAATCGCAGCAGAAAAGGAACTCTGTTGGAACGTAAGAAGAGCGGACGACGCGCGATTGATTACTTGTCGGTTAACTTGCCAATACCGGTCCAATTGAGAATTCGGAGTAAAGGCAGGTGAATTTCAAAAATCATTTTCTAAATCCTTGCAAAAAGCGTTGGACGAAGAGTTGTCCAGCGAAGGATTTAACGATTTATGTGAGAGGGGCAAAAGTTTCGAGTTAGCGCGGAATGAAATCGACTTCTGTCGAGTCGCGTTTAACGATTACTGGTCAAGAGTACCATGGACGGAACAACCATTCACGGAGTACCTAGTTAAAAATTCCGACGGGAAATTTTAGCCGTCCGTTTCAGCGTTCGCTCGAAACACGAATGGTAATTAGGAAGAAATTTCCTTCTCAACGTGAAATCTTGGTAGAAATCTTTTTGCACGTCGAACGAATTCCGTTTCGCAAGAACTCCAGCCTCGATTTAACGACCAACTATTACCTTTCGGCGATCCAACGTGGAACGGTAAAAAAAAAACTAATGTTTCTGCCTACCTTTTACTTGCACCGTCACCTCGTACGGATCAGCGGCTGATCGAGCGATCTAATTCGCCCTTTTTCTATTTTGTGCCTTCACCGCGGAACGTCCATCTTGAAGAGACTAATCGCGTGGGCTGAATTACTGTACAACGATCTTTCGTTCAATTGATTCCAATATGATTCCCGGGAACGAGAAAGTTTTGTTTTGCGCAAAACGACTAGAAATAATTATAATTGTAGATTAATATTATAATTTGTATGTAATGTATATCGGACGAAATAAATGCTCATTTTTGGAATCAGCGTTTCAAGTAAACATGAAAGTTTTTTTGATTCAGAAAATTGTCAATTTTGTGTTTGCAAAATATTAACGAATTCTACGATGCGAAGTTTCTCTTCCCGTCGTATCTCGCGTATCTCTTCAAGACGCGAACGATCGGTGACGGCCAATACGAAGGAAGATGGCTGTTAATCTAGAAAATTGTACAACGAGCAACAATAACGACATTATTAACAATCAACTACCGTGCAAGTGTCGCACGTGATGTTAGCGCATGTCAAATGGAGTTAACGCTTCTCGAGTGGGTGATTAACGTCGGCCAGACATTCGTGAGGGCCGCTGTGAGGGGTGCACGACGAACAAGACTAGGGGTGTGATGCATAAACAGCAGGCACATTCCAAAATAGAAGAAATTAAGGGAGAGGGGGGGGTGTGAGAGTTAAATAACAAGATCGAACAAATCGTACGTTGCACGAATATTCGACCCGTGGCGGGAATTATTTCTTTCTCAACGACGCCATCCACTCTTCAACGCGTCTTTATTAATTTCGCTCGAACGGTTTATGGTCGCGAAAATGTCCAAACGTTATCGCGGTAATCTACACGGAAATATGGACAACTGTATCCACCGCAGGAAAAATTCGTAACAGAAATAACGTTCGCGCTCAATGATAAGTTTTCATAGAAAATTGAAATTAATTTCAAGTCCAAAACTCGGGCGGTCGGTTCCTGTTGAATTTTCCTGTCGCGCGCACCTTGCCAATTAATCGCAATTAATTAATCAGCCGACAGCGAAGGTAACCGACCAGGTCGGCCAGTGGTGCGTGCCGTTTCGTCAGAGAACATTTTACCCGACGAAAATATCTCGGATATCTTTCGGCCAAACGGATATTAATTTAACGAAGAATGCGTTCGCGTTTTATTTCGTTCGATCGATCGCTCCCGATCGGTATAAAAAATAAATACGCTCGAAACGTACAACGATAGATTTTGCAACGAGTGAAGCTTACAAAAAGCGACACGGTTTCTGTTAATCCGTCACAGCGAGAAACACGCGCGTTACCCGGACGTTACGCGAACGCGATGAGAAACGTGTCGTGAAAAAAACAGAACAGAAAAATGCCTAATTAGCGTTTGCGCGTCGCCGGAAAAGCGGGATGCGCGCGTAAAGAAGTGAAGCAGAGATTCATGCGTCTACTTCCGGCCACGGGTCGACGACCGTCGTACGAAAACTGCCCTAAACGGCAGAACGGGGATGGCTAATTACGTGAAAACATCGATACAGTGCGTGTCCCAGAAAAGGGGGTAAGGAAAAAATAGAATCGTGTTCATTCGGCTAACAACAATGCAACAACCACTGCGGGGGGATTTCTTGTGTGTCTGTTCAACGTGCAGGTAACGTTCGGGGGGGTGGAAAGTTGTTTTTCTTTTGTATCTCTTCGATGCTGTATTCGTCGATATCGAAACATCGACGGAGGGGAAATGGAAGGTGTTTGCGAGAGTCACTGGAACGAGTAGAGCGAGCAAGAGTCGATGTTTTGAAATGAAGATAACGGGAAGGGGAGTTGGAAAGAAAGAATTTGTGACGGTTCGTTACGAGATTGCCTCTTAATTCTTCGTGGGCGCTACCCTTTTCCTCCCTCTCTCTCTCTCTCTTTCTAGATTCTTGCCAAAATTCGCGATCGTTGAGCAAGCGCCAAATTGCTGTTACAGAATCAAGCGAAAATAGACGTTACTCTGCCGTCGTTTTGTAATTTTAACTTCGCGCAAATAGAGGATCCCTTAATTACGATAAGTGGAAGTAAAAACGAAGGAGAGGTTACGTTAAGGGAGAGGTATACATATACATATGTGAGAAAGTGATATATGTATATATATATATATATATATATATATATGTATATATATGAGAGAGAGAGAGAGAGAGAGGGAGAGGTGGAAGCCCGATGTTTCTAATTAATTCATTGTAATCGCGGCCCGTTAATCTGAAACGCTGGCCGCGTTCAGATTACGTGGCCATTAGATAATGATCGGGTATGCTAATCAGGTTAACCAACAGTGGGAAACGTTGATTAATTCGGTCGAATGTGTTTCCACGAGTAAAAGTCACGGTAAAAAAAGGTTCAAGCCCCTTTTCAATTTACATCGAGCGACGGATACGTTAAATTAGCTCGAAGTTTTCCTAGAAAAGACAGTCTCAAGATTCGTAATACACCGAAATAAAACTTGTTGGTTTCGCATTTATCGGAATACGCGATTGCGATCCGTCGAGCGGGTAATCAATTACTCGAAACTCCGTTAGTTCGTTTTCAAAAAATACCAACAGCGAGAACGAATCCATCGACGAAACGTTATTCTCGACAGAGAAAACATCCGGCACGGAAAAACGTCCTCTATTTATTTAACCGAACCGCGCGAAACTCGATGGATTCCCATAACGAACGCTATTCTTATCGTCAACAACGTTATCTTCGCGATTCACGATCTGTCCGACGATAAATACAATTCGTGCCCGAAATGTCTATTCTTTTGATAAAAACAATTCCTTTCATATTTCGGCGGATATTTTCTTTCAATTATCCACGCCGCTCGTGGGATATCTCTATTCTCGGGAGAAAAAAATATCGCGCGAACAGCGCTATTAATTTTTTTGCCACTATCCACCGTATTTGGTGGAAAAAATACGAATATCCTTCGAGCAGCGATAACAATATTTTCAGATTATCAAATCCGTTCGAATACTTCGATTCTCCAAAAAAAAACAAAAAAAAAAACCCCTCAAACATGGATAGTAATATTTTCAAACTATCAACATTAATCCGAATACCTCGAATCTCTAAAAAAAAAACCCTCAAACATCGATACTAATATTTTCAGATTATCAACATCATCAGAATACTTCGATACTCTCTAAAAAAAACCCTCAAACCCCGATAACGATTCGCGGGGGAGAAAAATATTAATCTACGTAACATCTCGCGGACAGGAAAACTTCGTTTCTTGTCTCCGCCAAAAGAACATAAGGACGTACGTTGGTGACGTGGGAAGGATGGAAGAGGGTGGGTCTCGGTGAGGGTGTTGTCATCGTGCTTGCATTTCGCTCAATCTCGTGTCAGTTTTTGAGGGTGAGGGGGATGGGTGGATTATTCTAGTTGTCTGTACCTCCGTCTCGCCGCCGACCTGGGTGTAAGGACGAGCGGTGCAGCTGCAGGGGATGGGGTCACCGCGGCCGCGGCGACCGCTGCAGCTGCAGCTGCCGATGGCGCCGCCGCCCCCAGCCAGCTCCACGGCATGGCCGGCAACCTGTATCCTGTTTTTGTCAGAAATTGTTAGTTCGTTACATTCTCCTGATGCCCGGGAGGCAGACGTACGCCGTCGCGTCTTAACCCTAGACCGACGCGACGGGGCGCCCCGGCGGTATTCTCCCTCCGACGTTTTCGGAAGTTGTTCCCTTCGACAACCCTTACCTCTCCGTGTGTCCTTCCCCCCCGAAGCAACTCTCATTCTCGAATTGAAACTCTCGCGTAACCATCGGAGTTTCGGCTTACCCCGATGAAAAGTACTTTTAGTAATTATTCTTGCGCGTCGGCATCGGGATTGGAGAACTTCGGGTAAGGGTTGTTCGGGCGCCCCCGCGATACCGGTTGAGGGTTGAAACCGACGGCTTTCTTTGTCGTCGAAGCGTGCCTCGTTCGCGACACGTCGATCGTTATCTGCGACACGTAACTACGGGACTCGTGTCTCGACGGGAGCGTCGTTTGTTCGAATATTGAAAAAGATCGAATTACGAAGCGATCGTCGCGGAACGTGTCGCAGATAAACATGTACAAATACGAATCGATTTGCGCGGATCGGTACGCAGCTGATTTAATGGCATCTTCGGTGTCAGTTAGCGAGTTCTGGTCGTAAATAGTAAAAGGGCAGTAGTCTTTTTGTTTGCGAGATTGAATGCGTCGCGAGTGTCTCGCGTAGCGTCGATTCGCCCTTTAATTTTTCTAAACGAGTCGAATTCCTCCCGCGTCGTTTTCGACATTCTTTTTATTAAATACGACGTCTATGTATACTCATTCGAAACCGCGCAAGTTTATCGAGATTATTTATTGGAGAGAGGATATATTTCTGGGGAATTGGATTTTCTGGTGTGGACCAACTGTTAGAAATCGTTGATGATTTTGATACTCGACGGCGTGCCGGTAATGCGCAAACCGAGGCGTTCAATTGCAAACGTAATTTACTACCGGCAATTACCAATCGTTACGATTCTTTTGGACGTCGTTGGAACTCGTTAAACCCCATAAACGCCATATCGGGTGTCGAGCCAGTAAAATCGCGTACGATAATCTAGAAAATTCATTACGATCCGGTCTCTAACGAGGACCGCCGGCGTAATGAATCTCAATTTTGTAAACGCGCCGCGTAACCGATATCACCGACGGGATTAATTTTACACCGATGTCAGACATCAAAGTCCACTTCCATTAAAATTAATCTTGCCGGCAGAAATCGTGCGGAAGCAAAGACTTCTGTGAAACTGGAAAATTTCAAATTTCGCGTAACCGAGATAAATGGAAAACCGCGAACGAATGCGATGAAACGTGATCCTCGAAATGCAGAGTCAATTATTCTCCCGTCAAAAACAATGACGTGTATATCCACGTTTACGTGAATTTCGAGATGGAAGGTTTGATTTTTTTTTTTTTTTCTGAAACTCGAGGACACCGGCATAGACGAAGAAATTCGATAGTGCTCCAATTATTTGTGGCGCAAACTATACGGAGGGCGTAATGTGAGAAACGTAACGGAATATCGAAACAGATTAACATTGCCGCGAAATCACGTATTCAAATTTCATGCAAATTCTCTTGCCGACGGACCGCTGTTCTATACGCGTTCCGGTTCGTTAAGAATAATATTTCGATATGCATTTATTAGATTCGGGTATTCTCCCTTAATTGCTAATCCTGCCTCCCGTACTTGCGCGATCTTTTTTATTCGCGTTCGTTATTTCCATGGATTTCGAAATGAGAAATGTTTTAACGATTTCCCAATTCGTTTTTGTGCTCCATCAAACGGATCCCGTTTTTCTGCTTAAAGGAAAATCGATGGAGGTTCGCGAGATGTACAGAGGAGCAGAAGCGAGTATCGCAACGAGGACGAATATGCAACTTTTACCACGACTCTTTGTACGATCAATTTGTCGAGACCACCAAACTTTTCTTACTTCACGATCTAAGTTTACGTTCGCGTATTTCCGATCGTTTCCTTTCCAATTGACGTTGATATTCGAGATTAGATTAATCGAATTTCGACCACGTCGGCAAGTCTATTTCCCCCGGCTTCGATCAATTGCCAATTATCTATCGCAATTTGTGCTGAATTTCTAAGAAACTAACCGAGGCTGTCGATTCGCGATTTATACGATTTCTCCGGTTTTATAAATAGTTTTCGTTCGCTCTAGCTGCCTGAATTAAAGCCTGATAGGATTCCGTCTGTTTTTATATTAAATTCTCCACATACGATTTTCATGAAAATTTAATGCTGACGCACTGGTTAATTACCGATAAATCGGGGAACGCTGTACGATATACGTTGCATTATCAATTAACTCTGCTTTTCCCGACTTTGATTCAAACGCAAAATGGTAACAATATGTGCATTTACCCTCGAATACAACCGAACTTGCTAATTACGATATTCGTTTATTGATTTATTGCTAATCAAAGCGATGTAACTCGCGATGAAGCCAATATTTCAAGAAGCGCGACCTTTATTATTTTTACTGCACGCCCAATCAGAATTCAATGAAAACGCTACAGGGGGCAACCAGAATTTAATTCGTATATTTGACTATTCAACACCGACCATTATTATTCCAATCGTCGCTATTATTTCCAGAAACAAACAATTTCGAAGCTGGTAAACATAAAGATTGAAACCTATCTCAGTTACTATCCGATCTCACTTGTCCATTGTGAACGTCATTAAAAATTCTCGCGTTCCAGAAAAAAAACAACCCCTACCGTACTCACTTTATTCTAACAATTTTGTCGCAATTCGAGTGACGTTAATTAAATGTACGATTAAGTTAACAAGATCGAACGTACGTCGTATTAAGTTAATAATTTTCCGAAGCGAGAGATTCAGCGAATATTTGAACTGTCCACGTGAAAATGTATGATTACTACCGTACACGTAACACCGAACAATGAAAGGAAGGGACGAACAACCCTAAGGGATATCGAGCAAGCTCGTCGAGTGGGTTTTGCATCTCCACGCCTCGAGAGGCACCTGAGGGCACGCCGTTGCGAGTAATTAATATGATTGAATCACCGGCTCGGTGGGGGTAACCCAGGGAACTCGATGAATTTAATGGGAACCCCGAAAAGAGAGGAACGATGGGGGTGAGAGAGAAGAACGAAAATTCTGGATCGATAGTTAGCGCGTGAACTCGATACGATACGAGCCGTTGCCGGTTTTTTCGTTCGTTTCTTTTTTTTTCCCCCGTTGATTAGAATCGCACTGCGCAATTTTCTGGAAACGTTAACCAGGACGTTTGCCGTTAAACGGATAGATAGTACGAGCCTAGACGCGAATCGATGAGATTTGTATTGTGCATGCGCGTTCGGACGGCACTACGAAGAATCAACGAATTTAATTGAATCATAATTAATTATGACGATAATCGTGTTTCAAATTTGTTATTAGATCCCCTCGGAATGCTAGTAATCGAGGCGGGGCAAGGTCGAATTGAATCCGGCGAATCGCGAATTACGCTCTATCGCGGTTTCAACGAATTCCGAAACCGAGTAACAAGATTTCAAAACGAAATCAACGAACACCGTATGGATCTATTCTGAATAGAGAAATCGTGAAACCATAATATTACACGAATCCAGTTCTAAGAACGATTTGAATTAATAATCAATTAATCACTCACAGCCTGTTCTAATCCCATCTTCCGACGCTAATACTCTTCCATGGTAAACAAAAAAAACCGATCATTGGTTGCTTATTAAGAAATCATCTCCGATACAAATTTCTGAATTCTCTAAACGTTCCACGAATTCACGATTAACGGCGTAGAAACGTCGCACAACAAAAATCGTTACGACGCGAGGAAAAGCGTAGCAACTGTGCGAAGGTGAAAAGAAAGGAGAGCAAGGCGCGTAACCTTGAATCGATGTAAAAAAAAGAAAGAAAGAAAGAAAGAGAGAAACGGGGATAGTCCGAGTGCAACAATCAATGGAATTTGCGCATCGAGGCGTGCACGCCGAGAGTCATCGTCGTGTCCACGTTGCTGTGAGTAATTAATATGATTGAATCCTCTGGCTCGCACAGCTTTGAGGCTTTCGCGCGAAGGCTGCGGAAGGTTCGTAGCGCGAGGGAGACTCTAGGCACGACGGGGTCGCGAAGGGTGCGGGGGGAGGGCTCTGCTGGCAGGGTTGCTGCGAGCGATCAATAAATGCCGCCGCCAGCATCCACCCCTGGATCCACGTCTCTTTCTCCTATCTTTCTCTCTCACTCTCTCTCGCCCTCTTTCTCATTACCGTTCAAGTTCTCCGCCTCCCTCTACCCCTCCCCCCCCCTCTCTCTCTCTCTCTCTCTCTCTCTCTCAGTCATCCCCTCTTTCTCATCATCGTTCGAGTCCTCCTACATTCTCTCCCTCTCTCTCTCTATCATTCTACGTCTCTTTTGCTCCATCTTACACCCACTCATTTTTCCTCCCTTTGCCTCTGTACACACTCGCACAATATCTTTCTTTCTCGGCTCTTCTATCGCTCTATCCGCATTCTGCCCTTTTCCCACTGCTACTCACTTTCACGCTTTTTTCCCTTTCAACCCTCTCTCGTTCTCTTCCTTGCTCTCACGCGCACAGTTTTTTTTATCCACAGTATCCCTGTCGTTCTCACGCATAGCGTTTCTTCTGTCCCGTTTTACAGTTCATCCCCACTCTTTTTCACGCGTGCATTCTCCTCTTCTGTCCTCTCCCTCTCTCTCTCCCTTACTTCATTCAACCACCAACTTCTTTGCTACTCTTACACATTTTCTCATTTTTTTTATAACGTCATTTTCTTCCCACCGTCTAGCGCTCATTCTCGTTCGCTAATTCCGTTCATCCCAGACTACGTTGCTCTCGCTCTCTCTCTCTCTCTCGTCGTAACCAACCCTTTCTGCCTTTTGTATTTTTTTTAGAGCCATCCCCCTCACCCCGAAGCTTTCCCTCGTAAGACACGCGCGAATCGATAAAACGTGGGAAGAGAGGCTTTAAATTTATTTCTTGGAAGGTGTTCGCTGCTCTCGAGATACATTATCATCGACGATATTAACGGCTCGGTCCCGATTAACGTTTCGAGCGTAACGACGATCGAGAATCGTCGAGATCCACCGTGGTTCGCGTCAAATATTTTAAAAACCCAAAATCGTAAAAAAAAATACTGAAAAAAAGTTCAACGATTCGCGTGCAAACGAACCTGCGCGGACAATTCCAATTCGAAACCGCAATCGTTGGTCTCGTTTGCCCGATTCAACGCACGTCAAGAAGAAACGCAAAAATTCTGCGCACTCTAGAATTCCCCGTGATCGCGGGGAACCTTTAATTTCGCGAAGCGACCGTAACATTTCCGTATTACCGGTTCGCGTTTGACGAACTCTTCTTCGATAAGAGAGAAAACGGGGCAGGAGAGAAGAAAAGAAGACAGAGAAACGGGGATAAGAGTAAAAATGGAAAGGGGCGGGATAACAAAAACCCCGCGCGACTAGGAACGAGAGGGAAATGGAATACGTATTTGCTATCTCGATTTTCGACGTTTCTGAAAGCGTTATCTCGTCGAATATTCGCGCGTCGCGGCTACCTCCGTCTCCCGTGCAACTAACTAATCGCTGGTCGGAAAGACGAGAATCGAGAGCGGCTATTCGTCGAGGCAGACGTCTCGCCGTGGCTCACCGATCGATTAATATTATCCCACGGCCGGGACAGATTCCGCGTGATTAAGGAAACCAGCTTAACGATCTCTCCCGAGGTAACGTTCGGATTAAATGAAAATCCAGACGGACAGGCTTGCGCGATTTCTCGGGGGTAGTGCGCTACCTTCCGAGAGCCGACAGAGACGCTTCGAAGCTCTTTTGACGGAGAAACGCTTCGAAAGCACTTGGGGGCCCGTTTTAATCTAATCGCGGCTCCGTTCGGATGGCGAAAGGAAGAATTCGGGGAACAGTCAGGGTTGACCGATAAGAGACGACGGAGGGTCGTTACGAGTTCCACGTTTAATGCACCGATAATCCACTCCCGACGGTCTCAGCTTAATTAGAATCAGAATCGGCGGAGTCGTTATTACCGAGAGGAAGGCGCGATGCGGCCCGGTCGATGCTCGATTTCGTCGTTGCCCGCGCTTTTGTCTGTTGCGCCGACTCGCGTTACTCGACATCGATTAACAGAAAGGTACATGCAATTTGCGACGTGAAAGCGAACGTGAAACGCCATCGATCTTACTCCATTTTACGTGAGAGCAACGACGGTACATTCGGAGCAATACACTTTCAGGAATGTCATACGAGCGTGGAGACAAGTAAGTTATTATCTGCGTGTGCGACACATCGAAACGTTGATAAAAGGGGGGGAGGGGGGCGGTGGCGTTCGCGGATCGTGGGGTCAGGTGGGGTGAGGTTCGGAGATAGAGATAGAGACAGAGGTGGAAGATTATAGAGAAGTATAACTAAAACAGAACATACATGAACAGGTGTGGATACAGCCCTGGGCTGAAAAGTCAGATGCACTAGAACCACAGTCGCATAACCCACGAGTAAAGCAACAGTGATTAGGTGTGTGTATAGAACGTAATTCTCTTGGCGATTACGAAAGTAAAATTAAACGTTCAGGACTAACGGTATCACCGGAGCTGTCTACCTATTCAGCCTCCCGGCAGAAGAGGGCGGTTCCGACTTCCGGGGGACACCCGTTAGATCGGCCCTCTCCGTCCCAGGCGGTTGGACGTGGGATGTACAGGGTGGCTCAGAAGGAACGGACGTTTTCTGAAAATCTCGAGACTACGTGAAAGGTTCCAAGCGATCGGAGGGTCCCCTTCGGACGGTTATTGCTCGTCGATCGAACGCGATTAATTCTCTCGAATCCGTATAGATCGTTGGTGCACGAGAATAGTGACGCAACTCAAAAATTGCCGTTATGTGGTGAGCTTATCGTGAAAGTGTATAGCAACATTCGCGTATTTTGATGTGGAAGAACGACGTGTTGCTAATTCCGAATTCCAAAAAAGGTCGTTGGAAACGTTTTTTAAATCCTAAATCATCATAAGACTTGGGGGGAAACAAGAAACTTTTAAATGGTAGTCGTGGATAATCTATTGTTTTGAGTTCTGTCACTATTCTTGTGAATCAACGATACGGGGTGTATTCAGCAAGTATTGGGAATTTTGTAATATTGCGAGTTGTATTAGTCCGAATAACGCGATTTTTTCGTTATTGTGTTGGTAAACATGTCGGAAAAGGATGTGCACATTGTTAGCCATATTGGACGTTTCATACCCAAAACATCTGAAAAAATGTCACGGAATGAGCCAATTGATATGCAAACATCATTAGCGACTTTTCTAATTGTGATTCGGCGATCGTTCGTAATAATTTCATTCTCTAATCTATTTTTTAAAGAAATTAATAATCGCCGATCGTACCAAAACACGTGTAACCTCTTTAACAGCTGATAACAGACTAACCGTTCAATATGGCTAACAATGTGCATACACTTTCCAGACATGTTTACCAACACAATAACGAAAAAATCGCGCAATTTGGTCTAACAAAACTCGTAATATTGCAAAATTCCCGATATTTTTTTAACACACCTCGTACGTATTTCCAGTTTAAAACATCGTTTTCACTTTCGCTCGGGTCCTTCGGGACAAGCGGTTCTACAGGGTGCGAGCGTTTAAATGGGAACGCTCGAATATGTTTGTCGCTCAGGGATGTGCGCCGAAAAAAAACCAACGAAGAGATAATGTCGTGACAGAAACAAATTTCCGTCGCGATCATTTTTCTCCGAGGAGGTTTCACTTACATCCGTAAGTGACGAAGGTACTCGCGCGTTTCCACTTAAACGCTTCACCCTGTATATATTTTTACAACGCGAATGAACAGTACACGACACTCGTCGCGGAAACGTATGAATTCTTTGATAGAATCCACAGGAAGATTTTTCCATCCTGACGTTGCGTTTACCGAAAATGGACGGAGTACGCGAAAGGATTAACGCTTAATACCTGGAACGCTGGTTAATTTGACGATAACGCGCGCGGAAAAGGTCGATCTAATTAAGAGACTTAAATCGCGTCGACCGATAATTAATTTGGATTTTCAGCGGCTGGAAGGAGGAAGTAACTCAGAACCCTTTACGTCGTCAGAAGTTTATATCGATCTTAGCGCTCACACGGTACGAATCTTCAAAGGATCATAAAATGTTCTTTAACGTCCCAGGTTGCAATGAAAACAAGTCGTTGCTTCGTAAGCAACCAAAGTTCCTGAAGCAGTAATAAAGGCATTCTCGCTTGATACAGTACAATAATCTCTCTACACAGATAGATTTAATCGCAAGTTTCAATGGCCTCGACTCGTGAGCTGTTCATTGATAATCCATGCACTAAAATTATTCGTTCCAGAAATAACAATAATAATTATGGTTCCGTATGAAAGCCATTCAAGTACTTCCGAGCATGTGAGTAAGTATTACGCAAAAAGGAAATGCAAAGATTAGTAAACGTGAGCCTCTACTGTTTTCACATTTCTCAAAAAACACTACCTACGAACGATTAATTGTTTTAAACATATTCCCAGTGCCGATACGAAGCGACATCGTCCTCTCACGTATTTCTTACGTAACTTTAGATTTTGCAAAGATAAGTAACGTGTATATATATATATTTTTTTTTTAAAAGGAGAAACTACGTAACGCTGTCGCGTAAACGCGAAACTTTGTTTTTTTTTCTTCGTTACGTCATTATCTGTAACCATGAGAATTTACTCTCCAATTCCTGCCATTTCTTTCGGGCCCACCCCGTAGATGGAGTAGGAGGCTAGACGGTGCGCGTACGTTATTCGTCTATGTACTTCCAGCGCTGGTAAACTACGTTATCTATCTTTAATTACTCTCGTCGTCGGGCTTTTACTTTCGTTTATACTCTTCTACGCAGAACCGTCTACGATTAAAAATGAAATTCACCGGGAGACGTTAACGCTAGAACTACCAGACAGTCATTTTTGCTTTATTAACATTTTTGTTTAAGACTACACAAATTTACCATTTTTAAGGGTATGAACGAAAATTTATTTTTTAAGGGTGATTATGTATAATTTTAAGCATATACCTTTGAACTATATAAAAATTGGTAAAATTGGTAAAAAAAAATTGTAGAAATAGGTATACATCAATCGTCGGTAGTTCTTGTGTTAATGACGACTGCTACCCGTTGTCACCGAAACTCGCAACTCCTTTCTAATCGTCACTCGCGTTAAATTTGGCTCGAATTTTAACTATTCCACGTTCCCTTCGCCCATTTACTTTTCCATCTCTCCGCACGATTCGATAATAACTTTTCCGACGTAACGTTTCACCCTAACTAGCAGCCCACCCCTTTTTTTTAAGGGGTTGATCTCTCGCGTCTCGCGAGTTGAAAACGTTCGAGGAACAAGAGCTACGGGAAGATCGGTAGAGTATTCTTTTGTCGTGATTCGGTTAGACGTTAAAAACTTCGGAGTACCCCTCGACGAGCCCGAGGATCGTTACGACGTTAAATTATTTTTAAAAAAAGAGAGAAGAAAAAGAGGTCTGTATATATGAAAACATAATTGTTCGTTTTTTTTGTTCTCCAAAAGGGGGAAAAGGATTATCTGTCGAGCTTTCAAAAAAGCGCACCCTTTCAAGGGTGATTACTAATTGCTGGCGGTGCTTGCACGCTCAGCGGTAACTAATTAAGGCTACGCACTGAGACTAATTAGTGAATGCCAGGCTAAACAACCAGTAAGAAAAGGTGAACGTTATATGTATATATATATGTACTCGTGTCTGCTGAAATAACGCCGAGGACGACGACGGGGCTCGCACGATTCTTTCCGAAACTTTCTCGCGAACGATGTTAGTCCTTTCGACTCGAGCGAAAAATGCAAAAAAAAAATAAAATGAAAAGAAAAGGAATGAAGAACGGAAACGTCGACGCGTTTCCCCGTCGAGGAGGAGGGGGACGATAACTTTCCGCGAATCAGATGGAAGAGAACGGCGAGCGACGTGGCCGACGCGATCGACGGTTTAAACGAGGCGATACCAGAATTAATTAGTTACCACTAAATCAAAGGCGGCACTTTTCGAGCATGCAGCAACCTTCGCCCGGCCAAAAAATTATTGTCATGTCTCTCGCCAACTAACACACCGTGCCACGATCCATTAACATTAATTAATGACAACAGTTCCAAAAAACAAAATAATAATAATAATAAACATAACGATAATAATAAGATCAAGAAGAATAATAAAGGTATTACTGACCGTGCCGCCATGGCAGCCCGTACGGAAAAAGAATCGCGGATCGAATGATCTCGGGGAACGTAATTACAGCAGAGAAAATTTGGCAGAACGTCCGGATCGCGAGGGAACGCGTTCTAAGAATGTATATATATATGTATGTATATGTATATATATATATATATTCCAGAGTGAGAGAGAAAGATAAACGTTCCAGGGTACGCGAAATGAGCATGCCTTTTTTTCGCTTCTTACGCTTATCGTATCTTCACGCGATATCTCGTAAACGCGCAAAAATTCCGCTCTTTCTCTCTACAAAGAGAAACGAAGAAATTAAATAATAACTCCAAGGTACGAGAGACAGAGAGAAAAAAAAGTTAAAGTTAAACTGAAGGTCCAAACGAAAAATTAAAAAAAAAACAAAATAAAGAAAGAAAGGGAAAGAAAAGTACGAAGAAGAATAAAAGAACTAGGAAACGCAAGATCGTTTCCGACAATCCACTACTCGGCTCACGTGTGTACGGAGGTGCAAAAAATGATTGTTAATCGTACGACTGCCAGGACGGACGTACCATACACGTGAAAATTATAAATATAATAAAGTATAGATACGTATCCATACGCATATCCTGTCTCTTACTTTTCTTCAGGGGGGCTTACTCGACTTATGCGCATAGATACATATGTATATCGTAATATTCAATATAGATAATGTATATATATATATATTCACAGGTGAATCTCATATGAAGGCAAGCCAAGGCCACGACATGAGACGTGCAAATTAAAAAAGGTAATAATATTAAAAAAGAAGCAAGTAAAAAATTCTCTCCCAAAACCGCTTTCCAACCACAACCAAGCACAACCACAGGCAAGGTACGGGCCTTTGTCAACGAGACAGTCATCAACCAGTGAATGTGGCGCATTACCGTGATTATTATGTAATAGTAACAATTTAAAACAAAATCTATATATATGTATATATATATAGGTATGTATATATATATACGTATGAGGTACGAAAGACAGGTTAATCGATGATAAGGGGATAATAGAAGAGCCGATATAAGGAAGCAGGAGGGGTCACGGGGTGGTGGGGGTGTTTAAAGATAACGGAAAAGGTGGGGGTGGGAGGTAGTTCCGGGGGGTGGGTTAAAGGAGGGGAGAGGACGTTTGACGAGCGGAGAATGAAATATCGAGAGTACGTGGCGAGGATAATCGTGAAATAATTAATAATGTCTCCCATTAATCGATCACCGTCGACGGTAATCGTTAATAACTATTATTAACTATAATATTATCGACGTTAATCGGCAGTCGTATCGGTTATGAGCGCAATCGATATGTCTCTCGATCGATAAAAATTAGCGGATGACATGGACAGGTTTCGTGAGATTAACGAGTTGCTTGCAGTCAGTATTTCGTAAATGGACTAGACACAGAGGTTGAGAGAAGACGTGTGCGCGTGAAAATTCGTGTTTTGTCAGGTGTGCTTCTGTGTATGTGTGTATTGCCGACCCGATGGGATTAATCGATTAATTAAGTCAGGATTAGACAGCTTGAGAGGGGGATTGTGGTGGGGGAGAAACGAGGAGGGGGCGGGGCTAGGGCTAGGGGGGGGCGAAAGAATATAGGCACAGTGGTGGCGGTGAGTTAATGATAATTACGATAAATTAATTAAATCATACGAATTATTACGTACGAAAATACCTCATGCTTTTACCACTGGACAGAGAGAGCCCTAGACTAAAAGCTACCAGGCGAGATTCTCGGATCTTTGGGTCGGGTCTATTGGGATCTTTCGTCGCTGCTCTTTCCATTTCCTCCTCGTCCTTCGCTCTTTTTCTTTTTTCGCTATTCTCGACGGAGTTTGCCCTTTGCACGGCTTCGCGAAGGGTGGACTCGGAGTCTACGAGACTGGCAGGACTCGGAGGAAAAGGAGGAGCGATCAATCGTCGATTTCGCATTGGTGTCTGACCATATATAATTTTTTTTCGCGTTCTCGCAGTATCCTGCCTTTTCAGTGTCGGTTTCTGTATCTACGTCTTTTTTTTTTTGTTTCTGTTTAAATTCGTGTGTCGTCACCGTTGCTCTTTTCTACTCGCTGCGATTCGTCTTTTCGTGCCGGCGTTCTTTGATTTTTTTTTGTTACGTAGAGAGCCGTACCTTCACATTGGTAGCTTCTGTACAAAGATATCGGCGTTTCTCCTCGTCCTTTTCTCCACAATTTCTTGATCCTCGATAACGATCCTCCTGTTTCGGTCGTCCTTGCCGTCTTCCGCGAGATTTAAGCCGGTATCACGCGTGTTTCCGCCGTTTCATCGATGCCCTCTCGGTACGCTCTTGACCTTTTCTATCGGATGAATTGTGTGTACAGGGTGTCTCACTCGTGCAGATACTTGGTAAGAAAAATTAAAAAAAAAAAAAAAAAAAAAAAAAACGAAGAAAAGCACGATTGCAGGCACGCGAGAATCTTAAGTAACGATCATCCGTGGTTATATCTTCCTTCGGTTCGACGACGAAATTCGCGTATACGAAAGCAACGGAACGTCCTCGGCGATTTGATAAAGCGGAAAAAGGAAAGAGATCAAAAAATTCTTCGCGGGGAGAAATATGATAAAAATCCCGCGTACCGTTTAAACGGAGTTACGGCGTCGTTATCTTCTTGAAATGAGACACCCCGGTAAATTTCGTTCTTCTCGACAGAGGGTGCGCGCCCCCGCTCTTCCACGCGTTCATTGGATTATAATTATCATGAATATGGCAACGATCTCGCGCAGAAACGATGAACGATAAGAGTCCACAGAGAACAGGAAACGAAAGAGAAACGTAAGAGCACGTAGACATTTGCAATTACCGTAAATACATAACGTGTGAAGAAGGTAGTACATGTGGCATGCAAACGGTGACAAGTCTCTACATACGTTATCGAGTGTGTCATTCAAGCCTGTAGAGTAGCGTAGAGACCTAGCGATAAGCGATGAGCGTCGAATGAAAGGAAACCGATATTCCGTTGAGCGTAGAAAAAAAAAAGAAGAGAGAAATAGAATTTACATCGTCGTGAGATGACGTGATTTTTAGATCGATATCTTTCTAAAGAAAAACGACAGGAAGTTGAGAAATTGTCTATATTCCATTGAGAACGTCCTTTTAATTCATTATCGCTCGCCGCTACGTCTCTGGATCTACCGGGTGATCGATTACAATCGAGATCGGGCCTTTTATTGTCACTGTTGTTATAGTTAAGCTATACGGCACTAATCAAGACCAAAAAGCCTACTGCATGCATTCTCCAAACCATCGCGACTGGCAAGTCAGTGAGTTTAACGCGAAACTTTGTTCCGACGCGGGGGCTCAATGGCTCGCGTGACGGAAATCAATTATTTTCTTTCCGCCCTTTCTTCGTCGTGGCAAAAGGATAAGCGACGCTCTTGAGAGACGCGTCTCTTCGCGACGCGAGACGTTAATTAAAATTCAATTCGGCGAGACAACTGGAACGTTAACGGAAACACGCAAAACGATTTTAACGTTTGCCGGGTTACCCGCGGGAACGCTTCCGGCGATTGTTACGCAGGGAAACGAACACGTCGGTTGTTTTTGGAAAGCGCGACGGACACGTCGCGACAAAAGGGAACGTTAAAACTCCTTCGCGTTGTAATTGAAACTGAAAGGAACACTCTTTCCCGACCGAGGGACAAAGGGAATATTTCATAAACTATTTTCCACTTTTCTTCCGCGGTGTCGTAAATAAGTAAATAAAACAGTCGGGAAAGAAAGCGAAAGACACGAGGAAAGAGAGACAGAGAGAAGAGCGCGGCCCGGATGGAAAGTGATGAAATAAAAATTGTCAAAGGCGAAGCGATGCTCCATAAAAAAAAAAAAGAAAAAAGAACACGACCAGGGGGTGGAACATTAATATCTCTGAAAGAAGTATTCTAAACAGGATGGTCGAGATAAAAGGCGACTAGGGCGAGAGAGAAACGACTCTTCCTTTTTTTATTATTCACGCGACTCTTCGAGCAGAGACAATTTCCTCTTTCTCCTTTCGACTCCGTCCCGGTTTCCCGGAAGTGACACCGTAAACGAGGGCGAAAGACGCGACGTTATTTCTCGAGGCCAGTTCGGTTCGCGACTCGATTAAAACGAAAGACGAGAACGGTCGCGTCGAGACTGACGGGGGGCGTGGACACAGAGGGAAGAAAAGAAATGGGCAAAGAAAAAATTGTCGCGAAAAGAAAGCTGACGAAACGCGTCCGCGTGGATGGAACATAGAAGCGTAAAGAGAAACACACGAGCACTGACTTATCGAACGATGCAAATGCATGCCACATAACTTATCGTGAGTTATTTCCTACGCACTCTCCAATTGACTCATCGATTTGTACAAAGTGAAAAAGAAACTCTCGTTTATTGCCTGACAAGTAAACAGGTCAGATCACTTCTGACGAACAGTGACAATACCTTTCTCGCGACAAGTGTTTCGCGGTAAACGCGTGTTCGCTTCGTTACAAAACAATTTGAGGTCCTCCTTTAGTATCTATCGATACACCGCACTTTCCCTTTTCGTCGAACTTCCGTTTCCAACGGTCTCGGAAATTCCCACATCGGATCTACGGGAATTTCGAAGATAAGCTAACTTCACCGGGAATCCGATTTGTCCCGCGTAAATAAACGTCCGAGCGAGAGATCACGAAAACGTTCGGGTGCTTGATTCGATTTCGTCTCTTGCCAGACGTCGTACCGTCCTTTCTCACTTTTCTCGTCACCATTTCCATCTCTTTTCTTTTTCTTTTTAGCTTCTCTTCGAGTTCCCGTGGCAACCGCCTCTTTCGTTTGCATCGTCCGTCGGTTTCCTCTCTTCGTCTTTGGTCTCCTGTTTCCACAAACGCGCGAGAGTCTCTCTCTCTCTTCGTTGCGTTTCACTCGGCCAATCGGTATTCCTCGTCGATCAGTCTTTCGCACCAGCACCCGTTAATCGTGTCTCTACGATTCACTTTTACTAGCCTCGTAAAACTAATTTCTGGAATGACAAAGTGGCACTTTCCTCGCGATAAAATCATTATCCGCCGGGTGATTCGAGATATCCGCTCTCTCTCTCCTCTCGATTCGTCGTATTAAAAAAATATCTATGTATTCCAACGATTCTAACCAGAAGTGTAAAGTACACGGATACGACATATCGCATTTAAAATATTCCACGCACGGCTATAGTTCTGTTTTTATAAAATACACGAGATCTCGATACCACCCAGCGGAATGACACTTTAAAAAAAAAACAAAGAGCTTACGTTAATAATATCATCGATATTGTCTGCGACGGTAGGATATCTCACTGGAACGTATCCACTTTGCCTGTCCAGGTAATATATGTATATATAAGTATAAAATTCGGAATGTCGGATACATCGACTTAAAAAAAAACGTCACCCTGCAAATATTACCTATGTAACGCATGCGAGTGTGTAATACTGTTATTCTACGTAAGGCTCTACGCGTCATTCGACGTAGTCAACAAATGATCCTGCGAATGTACGACTAACGAGTGAAAAGGAATGATGATATTATGATAATGTTCATTCTTGAATATTCGAATTTTCCGATGATATTCCGAAAAGCAATGCGAAACGCTGATTCGTCGTTCGCAGGATCACTCAGTCTTTGTCTTACTGGAATGAAATAACGTACGAATGGCACACGGAATGGTACTTTCGTTGCTCCTATGCTATACAACCTACGCGTATCAATGTTCATCGAACGCCTAGAGGTAACTCTCTTACTATCACTAGAAACAATACCCTGCATTAGTTAGGCAACGTCGCGGCGCGGCGGCGCGCCTCGAATCCAATATCGCCGTGACTCGCTTGAAAATTAATCGGCCGGAGTAATTCTCGCGAATGGAATGAACAAAGGGGAGCGAGAAATAAAGCGAACGAGGAAGAAACGTAAAAGCGAGAAAAACGTTTCGCGGGAATGTCTAGTTCGCTGTCATGGAATTCTTTTCGTATCGGAGATCACGGCTTGGAATACTTAAAGTGTACCCTGTGTAGTTCCATTGAGATTAAAATTAGAGTAATCCACTAAAATTACTTTATCGGCGCGAGGGCGCGTGGAAAAGCCGAGCGAGGATTCACAGCGAGGATTCGGGTGGAGAGGCGAAGTGATTTCTTCTCGAATGCGCGGGAAGAATCGTGGAGCGAGTAAAGATAAATCGTTCCGAGTTCGTAAAATCGAACAAGGGTTATTTGTCTCGGGGAGAGCGCGGAATTAACGGGAGAGCGCGGAAATCCTTGCTGCAGTTCCTTTTCCACGCGCAATCGCCTCGATTCGCGAATCATCAATTTCAAGGACTCGTCGATCTAAAGCTAAAGGTTCGCTCTGCCTCGTGCCAACCTACCACTGACCGATAGAACGCTATCCACGTGGTTCTTTCTACGGATTTTCATTAATTGTACTTTCCCAACGGTAAAAAGACCTTCCGTTTTTCGACGCGAGGGAAATGCGTCGCGTGGAACGACAAAGCGCGCGGCGCGTAACGTCGCTCCCTCTCTTATCGCATAATTCGCGATCGGTCGACGCTTCGCCGATTTCGTTGTTCGACGTGACGCATTTCCTCCCGCGCGGACGCGCCGACATTTTCCGTCTAGCGCTAATCCACTACCGGGACAAGAAAACGGTAAGAGTGCCATTTAAGACGTGGGGGATCCTTCGATAGAAGTAAGAACGGAAGAAAAATAGGGTGGTGTGAGTAAACGTAGGATGGGCCTGTCGGTTACGAGTTTTCCCCTCTTGCAAACGAGAGAAGACAAATAAAAAAGAAAAAAAAAACAAGAACAGATCGTATGTACTCGCGGAGCTGGTTGAACGACGAGCAATTAGTTTGTAGGTAAATAAAGTTCTGTACACCCACCTTGGTCTTGCTGGAATCATCGAAAATCCTAAAAAATGGAGATTAACAACAAACGAGATCTTTTCTTTATGTCTCACTCTCAGTAAGAGATCTCCCGTGGACCGTCTAAGGGTCAGTGTTAGACCTGTCACGCGAGCACCGAGATAAAAATAAGAAAAAAAAAAAAAATAGAGAGATAGAGAGAAACGGTACGAGGGTGGCTCGATTTCGTCCCGTTTCAACGTAAAATCGCCCTCGGCGATAGCCGAGTCAATTCGCGAAAGAGTTTACGACATTCGTCTCGATCTTGCCGATCTATACGCGAGAGTTGCTATCGATCCGCGCGGGGATAAAGCGCGCTCGAATCCCGAAAGGACGCTATCGTCCGCGACGGCTCGTTTCTCGCCGTCGCGACGAATCGAAGCGTCTCTCATAAATATTTGAAGGAGGCCTGACTCGGCTACACCACCGAGGACCGACGCCGCGTCTCGAGTTATCTCGAGCGAGGCGTCGGGGCGAAACTCTCCGGCGTAAATTCCGCAGAGTCGCGCACGGGAAGAAAAGTTCTCTCGGCCGTGCGATCGTATAAAACTAGTCGTGGCTGAGTTTTGGCTTGGTCGTGGTGTATGGCGGCTGTTGGGAAGAAAGAAAAAGAAGTGACTTTGTTTTCGAGATTCTCTCGCGATACTGTCAATGATCCCGGCGTCGCTCAGAAGAGCGCCGCTCCGACTATCGTCATCGTCATGTCGTTGCCTTTTCGGTCGCCTTCAGGAGAACCCGTGACAGTTCTCACGGATCTCGAAGTAGAGATTCAGCAGTGCCGATTCCGGCACGTCGTGGAAGCACCTACCCTCTGGCCACTGGACGCACACTGTAACAGAAAATTCGTACGACACGTTAATCGAAGGTTATCAAAATTTCGAGCTTTCAAGAAGTTAAGTTTATCCGTTTATTTGATTTTTATTGTCTAAGGCGTATCTTGACACTTATTTACGTTCGACATTATTATAACATTTTAATGTGAAGTAAAGAAAGTTTTGATTTTATTCGTCAATTTTTAATTTATAAACCGGATCGGGAATCTTAATTGGTTAGCGTGTGCAGCAAAAGTTGTTGGTAGCTGTTGTTTATCTATCATGCTTGATAATCATAGGACGCTCCGAATTATTTATAAATGCTAAAATTGTCAATGTTTATAGCTAGTTTGCAACTGTAAATCAGGCGCCTAACGAAGGGTTAAGCAAAAGAGTAATAGATTTTATTATGATATTAAAATTATTAAATAAAATGCGACCTGTCCTCGCTTACGGATTGCGCCTGTCCGTGCGCATTTTTTACACTACTGTTCGCAAGCTAATGGAAAAACAATCAATGGTCACTCTTGTTGCTGGGCAGTACCGTACCACCAATCAGACAAACCAAATTTCCCACTCGCTGTGTCATCCAGACGCGATAATTTAAAAATACTGCAGCAGAAATCAACCCATGACGCTCCCCTCGGAACGTTTTACAGAACAACTACAAACAATTTCCGATCGAGCGAAGGGTAGCTCTCGATGCGATAGCCCTTCGACCCTCGATCGCCGACCGCGGACCAACGATTCACTTTAGACGCTCGAGTTGTCGATCCATTACCGCGGCTTTAACTAATAGGATATTTAGTGGAACAGTAATTACAATTAGTTCTCCGTAATTGGTAGTCGGTTAATATCAGGCCGTCGATTAGATAACCAGAGTGAATTGGGGATGCGGTTTACGGCGGAGGGTGGCCTCGAGTACATCGAGAAAATTCAACGCGGGGTGGAGGAATTTAAACGCATCTAGATTTATTGCAGAAGAGGAACAGGGATCAGAAGAAAGATTCGGTGGATATATTCTTCTCCTACTACGTCTGTGTTTAACGCTCAACCTATCAAAAGCCAGTCAAAATGGCCTATAATGTTATATCCGTTATATTTATCTCTTATCTATGATATATATCAAAATAAATTATGATTGGTTATTTTATTATTAATTTGAAATTATGTTGTGTATTATTTCGTACAATAAACTGACAATTCCTTCCGATAGACAAGATTTATTTAGTAACCGGTTACTTGGCAGATAGGTTTAGCGTTAAAATATAAGTAAATGAAATTCTGTCACGTAGAAGAGAAAGTGGGAGCAGATTAAGTGGATATATCTTTCTCCTATTACGGGCGTGATTAAAACATAAATAACTGAAATTTCATCGCGTAGAAGAGAAATTGGGGGAAAATCGAGTGATCCTTTATCCTATGAAAGGCGTTTTATTTCGCGTGGACTCGAGGATACCGTTAAGCATCGCACAAGTGCGTTTTCTCAGGGAAGTGGATCCTCCGTGGGAATCCCTGGTAATCCTGGGGGCTCCTCTACAGGGGAAAATCGCTCGGCGCAATAAATTATCCACGTGTCAATATCCGCAAGAAGGTCGGGATAGATTGTGGGCGCCGGGTGAAACATTTGTCTTCTCGCGCGAGGGCCTTTCTCATCCTAGTTTTTAATCTACGTTTCGAACAGGTCTCTGAAAATTTATTCGAGAATGGAACTCGATTACCCACGATCGACCGGATGTCCCCTTCGTCGATATGGAGCAAAGAAAATTAATATCTTTCTTCGTAAAATCGATCGAATGGAGAATCGAAATAAACGCAAAATCTCGTGAAATAATTCCAAATAATTGTACTTTAATTGGACCAAGATAATTGACCCTTTGTCTATCAATATTCCTCCTGTCGCACAGTGGGGTATTTTCAATATTTCGTGGCCAAAATGAAATAATATTATATTCAACTATAACTATTTTGTTAACATCGAAATCGATTCTTCACTACGCATACAAACATAAATAAAAAAAATTTTTTTAATACAAAAATATATTCTACTTGTTAGACTCATATGACTATCTCGAGATCCTAGAAGGATAAAATAATTATCAATAATTATTGTATCCAGAATTATATACAATAGAAAAAGAAAACGAATAAAACTATTGAGAATTTCACAAGTTTTCCGACATTCAAATTTGAGTAACTAAGAAAGGTAAAAACTTGCGCAGTTTTTTAAAAGCCATTATTGAACCTAACAATATTATGTATAAATTACAAACAAATTAGAGCCAGGAAACAATCGGAAGTAATCTAAAATTATTTTTCTCTTTTTTCTTTATTTTTCTCTTCAATTCACATATGAACATGTAACAAAACTAAAAGAAAGTTTTAAAAAGAAAGAACATGTAAAAGGTTTTTTACATGTTCATATATGAAATAAGGTGTACCATATAAGCAAAATATTATTTATTTCTATCCAGCCGTAGAATTTATATTTCTAGTTTTGGTTCACATTTTATTGAATATATATCCCACTGTACGTTGTGATAAAAAAACCAGAAGAATTAAAAGTGCCCACTTCCGTTCGTAAAAGCGTGCCACTGAAATTCGTCATTTACTTCTCCAAAACGCATTCGGCAAAGATAACATGGCGGTGCAATGCAAATTTTCCTCGAGATTACTTTTTTCCAATGAATACGTAAACAATCCAATTTGTCACGCTAAATATTCCCGCGAAACGATACCGTGCGAAAATACGACGGATTCGCGAAGGGATCAATTTGACGGATTTAACCCGGCCGCGATCCTCGTCGTCAAATATCGTTGCCGGCTATCCTCGGCGAAGTTCGAAGGTCGCTTTACAAAGATGGTCGCACGATCGAGCGTGCGACATTAATGGGGGCTGATTTACGTGAACGTAATGGGACGCGATTTTCACGATGGCCAGCTTTGACGGACGAATATCGCTGGAAGGATTGATCGTGGAATCGCGTGCCGCGGCTCTGTATCTCCGGCAAAGCAGCCGTAATGAAACGGAAGGTGGCGAATTATTCGTCCAGCCCCTTGACCGCCCCGCCGATCCCCGCGTACGCCCCCTCCCCTAACCCTAAAAACCATCGTAGTATCGCGGATGACCCACAAGTGGATACCGGACACGCCATCGGGGTGTCCGTGGAATCGTGCATATCTCGGTCTAATTTAAATCTCAATTCTCCTCTTGATAATAAACAACGGTTGTGCCATGTTGGGGCAAATATCATACTATGTACGCTAGGCGCGCCTGGAATTATGACTTGGCGTATTTTAATATCACGTCATTTACCGGAATTTACAAATGCAAATTACCGCTGCCGCGCTGGTATTTATTGGAGCGACACGTTTGTCCAACGTGTCTCTCGCGGCGAAGCGGATATTGTTTGTGATTTATTTTTGAAATATTTTATACGCGCGAAGCGTGTAATAAATCATGAATAACGTTGAGAGGTAATTCTCAGTAATTCCTCGCTCCTCGAGAGAAATAGTTTATTTATCGTACAGCTATTACCGTAGATCCGATGCTACTGGATATAGTATTTCTATAGTACGAAATTGCCCTATCCAGTGGCTTAACGTATACAAGCTATTATAGCGTGTGCATACGTATCACGTCTATTAAATCATATTGTATACACATATATTACACAAATATTACACGCTCGGATCCATAGCCCATAAAAATGCGTACACGGGACACACTCGAACCCGATAGCAGTTCAACGACTAAAGTTATGTAAAAATAAAGTGGCCCTTTACCGACTACGGAGGCATCGGGTAAATTTATATTTGAAAAATCATTTCCGTTTTCCTGTTCCACGTCACGGTAAATTTTCCGCGTATCGGAAAGACGCGCGCGAACGGCGTACGCGCCGATAACATCCGGCGTCGAAGAATCGAAAATGGAAAGCTTTCTCCCGCGAATGGAAACCTAGGGAGAGAGATCCGTATTGAAATAAATCAAAGCGACAACAAAACCTATGTCTCGCCTGCTCCCCGTTTCGCGTTCTCCTCACTTCCTTCAGTTTCCCCGTCGCGCGGGAACGAAATAAAAGAATTCCCTGCACAATTTGGTAAGATGTACCCGCGCACCTGAAAGTACGCGCCGGTACACCTTTTCGTTGTAATTTATTTCCAAGTTACACGAACGCAAAGAAGTGCTTCGACCTCCATTTCTGAAATTGTTTCCGCAAAAGGCCAGACAGGTTTTGTTCTTTATTATTATTCTTTTTTTTTCATCGCGTCTGCGTGCCTCGCCACATTTACTTTTCATAAAGCAACGTTCATTTTACGGGAGCACGGAGAGCCGTGGTCTGCTCTTGTACGAGATCGGAGGGACTATTAATTGAATTCATGTTCTACACGCTCGGCCGCGAGGTATCAACCTGGGGAATATAAAAATTTCTCAAACAAGCGGGAACCGAATGCATTAGAGTCTCCTTTCGTCCCGAGAAATCATTTGCCTCGTAGAAATACACGATCGTCGCGCGAAAAACGTTCGTGAATTCTGCGGAAGTATCTTCGGATAAGCTTCGTTCGATAAACCAAATTCCATTTGGCAGTTGGGACATGAAAAACACGCGGGGAGCGTCTCGTCGTCGGGGACTTAAAATAAATTAAGATCCTCTCGGCGAGGTTTTATGCTCGCGAATTTCTCATCCCTCTTTCCGTCTTTCCTCGCAACGGAAACGATGCTCTTACAGCCACCAACCTGGCATGAATTATCGAGTGCGATTTAAGAACTGTCAAGGAACGCCGTAGAAACGAATCTCGAGTATTCTCGTTCGCTTGTCAGATAGAAATATTCCCTGTCCCCCTTTCACTCGGAATTCCAAAGCGACAGACAAATCGGGGGAAATGTGAAAAGACGGCAAAGAAAGGGGTAGAGTTCTTCGCTACGTTCCCGAGGGAAGTCTTTCGTATAAAAAATAAAACATAGAGAGATACGAGGTTCTATTTACCGGTAACCCATCGCCGGAGGAAAATTAAAAGTTATCGAGTGCCAGTCCGTGGAAATTTGCGCCACGTTTCTCTTCGTCGCTCGTCACCCGCGCGGGACACGTGGGCGTTAGAAAATCTTCAAGTCGAATCGTACGAATATCTACAATTGAGATTTATAGATCGCTCGTAAGGTTCGACAGTTGGAGGAATTCTTCGTTCGAATCGAACGTATAGATTCAAATTCTGCTCAGCAATGTATTCTATTGGTACACTTTCAAATAACGGTATTATGGATAAGTCGTATTATCGATAAGTCCAGGATTTATCGAGAATAATCGTTATTACTATATTACTATCGCGCAGCAGAGCAGCATTTTGTTGATTATAAATTATTACTCCGCGAGCGCGAGCAAGACGCAGGAAAATTCATTAACACGGTATTATCTAATTTTCCCGTAACGATGGCCCCGGCTAACCTGATTGCGATTTAATTAACAGCCCACGGCGAACCGTAACATTTTGAAATTAATATATTACACTTTTATCTGCGAGATCTTCTCGAAGAGGAAGAAAAAAAGAACGAGGATCGCTAATAAAGGTTCGTTAAATAATCCACTCGACCCAGCAGGCTACTAGCAATGTTCTTTTCTTCGCCGGGGTCGCAACCCCTTATACCGATCTCAGACTCGAGAAAAGATTTCCCAGGCTATTCAGGGGGGGGGGGGGGGGGGGGGTGATTCGGAAAATGGGAAAGTTCCAACGTCGGGGGATGCATCGAAATGGCGCAGTGCGCCGTCGATACACGTAAAGGGATGTAAGCCCGAGCGGCGGTGTTGTACCTGAAAAATGGGGTGAAAAAAAAGGAGTTGGAGGGAGAAAGAAAGAACGAAGCCGCGGGATGAAATTTTTACGACCCCAGCGGGGAAAGTCTTTTCAAGAGGGTTAACACTGCCGATGCAAGAGATACGGTGGGCCCTGGAAAAGCAGGTCGAACATTCGCTCTCTCGTGGCTTCTTATTCTTTCAGCGAGTACGAGAGAAAAAGAAAAATGGTGGATGTTCGCCAAAAATCGGTAAGAGGGGAAAAAAAAAAAGACAGAGCGATGCTTCGTTCGGCACTGATATATCGAAGGGGAGAGGGAGGGGGTGGCAAAGAATATCAAAGAGGCAAATCGATGCACCCAAATTGCGGTCGGATGAATTTGGCTATAATTAGAGACCGTGCCACTTTCGCCACTAGCGGCTTTCGGATTAGTAACGCTCTAATTATAACTACATATTATATTGTGACGTTTGTAATGAGATACCGTTGCGCGATTGGATGCTCGCGCGTTCGCGAGCTGTTATTGGTTCAGCGGCAAACGGCTCGCAATTAATTTCGCGCGTTGGTGTACGCTGATTGGAAAATCAATTGCCACGCTCGAGAAATATTTTCAGGGCGTTCGTTTAGAAAAAAGAGGCGAGTTGCAAATATTCTTTGTTACGCGAGGATTTGACGAGGGGAATACAAAATGGCATTACCGGAATGAACGTATGCGCGTTGGGAAATGGGCCGCGTAACGGCAGCCTCCGGAATTTCATCCTGCTTATGGGGGTGGTTACGCCGTTTCCGGTAGTCGTAACGCTGCGTCACGGGAAATGATAAAATACCGTCGTATCGATCGTGGTCTTGCGCGCGAATGCACGATCGAGGGAAATTGGAAATTATTGGCATGAATTTTTATCGGGTCGATGGCTTGGATAACGACCGAGTCAGGCGTGCAAATATTCGAATGTACCTTTTCATTTACATCCTTCTTTCTTTCCCACGTAATTCTTTTCGTATTTTCGAATCGTTCAGATAATTGAATCGTTTATTTCAGGAACCTCCTAAGCGCACTTTTGTTACTTTTCGAGATGATTAATAAAAAAAACTGCTTCACGACACTAAAACGGTTTCTTTAAATTCCAAAAAATTAAGGAAAGGACTGGACTACTCACTCTTTTAGATATCAGTGCTGTTTTAGCTCAATAACTTACTGGAGAGTGGGAAAAACGAAAGAAACGCAAAGCAGTTGACTTAATTTTTTTTTGCGTTTAGGGGGCATCTGACATGAGCGATTCGATTCAGATACCACTTCGATTTGACCAATGAACGCTCCCACGAAACACAATATTTTCTTTCCTCTCGCGAGTATAAAGTTTCATCAAATATTTCCCCCGATTAATCGATAAATATTCTATCAAAATGAGCGGCGTACAATCACTGCGATTACCAATCGTGCGTTGATCGATACGCGTTAAGTAAATTATTAGTCAAAATCTAATCTCAGTCGCTCGATGTCTCACGGATACGAATAAATTGAAACCGATTTAACGTTCTACGATCGAAACGAGACCGAGTCCCGTGGGAAATGCGTGGCGCCGACGTAGGCCCGTTCAAATCTACGTCGAACCGACGATTAAGAGGCGTCGGGGTGCCCATACATCTCGTACGCCCGAAATCGTCTGAATCGAACTTAATCTCCCGTGGCGCGCCGTGCGAGCGGCAGCTTTAGCGACCCGATAATTGCGCGTCGTGGATGCTGGGGCTAAATCTCGAGAACCGACGCTCGATAAGGAATTGCTCGTGCAAATGAGGATCAATCGGGACGGTGTATCCGACGTCACCCGGAAAGGATTATAATTAAATTGCCCACCGTTGACGCGACCGCGCCATTCCCGACGCGGAAGCATTGTCAGGATGGAGAATGATATTTCGCGCTCCGCCTAATAAAGCGAATGGGAAAGCTAAACGTGAACGTGGATCGCGATCAGATGATAGTGGGGATTATAAATCGTAACGGCGATATCGAAATATCGAATGTTATAATCGATAACGGGACGGATTATCCTGCATTAATTGGAGAAACGTCTGACGAGCGACAAAACGATTCTACCGGGGTAATATCGTATCGGTTAGGTTTGATCATCGAATTAGTGCGGTGACGAATAGAGATGAAAGTTGTTTTTCATGCCCGCGAAACGCGTCGTAATTTTGTCGTCGAGTCGCGTTAAAGTTTTTACTTCGTTCGCTATCCCCTTTAATCTCAATTTGATCTGATTTTGTATAAATTTCAAATATCGTGATCGACTATGCTAATTCGGAATTTCAATCAATCATTTATCTAATGTTCTCATATAGATAATCCCGGCTAACGTGCTTGCAATTTAATCAACAGCCCACGACGATCCGTCATATTTTGAAAGTAATGTATCACAGTTTTTTCCGCGAGAGCTTCTTGATGAAAAAAGAAACTAATACTAAAATAAACCTTCAATATTTGACAGTGGGGTAGTATAAAAAAGCACGTGAGAAATCTGGTCTCTTCTTCCGTTAATCGCATTCGACGATCGAGCCTAACGCAAAATTCCAATGAATTTCGACCGGATATCCCTGATTCACGGATCGATATCTAACTGCAGGCACTCGCGGTAAATTTAAATCGATGGTGGGAACGCGAACTGTTTGGTAACGCTGCAACGCCGTCGAAACAAGAACATCGAACGAATTGCACCTATCCGATTGCGCGCGGCGCAGCGTGTCGAAACACGGATCTCACGACCCGATACTCGTATCGCTTCAACAAGGTCGAATAAAGCAAGATCCGAAAATCCAATAAACCCGTGCGAATCTGCCGGTAACCTTAACGCCACGCATACGAATTGTGTCCCGTTATCAGCGAACCAAAATTCACACCCTCGCGCGGTACAATATTTCTGACTGTAACCAGTTGGCTCTTGCGACCTATTTGAAAAGTATGCATTTAAATTGTTTCGCATAGATCAGTGATACCCAACCTTTTTTATCTCCCGTATCCCTTGGATAGGCTTTTTATTGCCAAGTACCCCCCTTCTCCTCTACCGTACACATATGTACCTCCTATACTACGTACTATAATTTAAAAATATTGATTTTCAGAATTACCGATATTTTTTACCCCTAGAGCAGTGTTTCTTAAACTGTGTTCCTCGGAACTCTGGGAGTCCGTGAAACTTAAGTGATTTTTTTCAAAACATTCAAGAAAATTACATTATATTTATACGATAAAATTAAAAAATTGCCACTTGATAATATTTGATCCATATTGAAAAGAGTAAGAAATTTTTATTGAAATGACATTTAATTTATCGTTGCAAGAAAAATGTTAATTAATGCCACTAGTAGAATTTTGGAGCAGTTCAAAAGATAAATATCCTCAATTGTCACAAAAGGTCGTGCTGGCATTTTTACCATTTGACAAAATGACAAGAACGAAATACCGCAACAAACTTGATGCCGAGCCTGACACGAGAATAAAGAGACAAGAGCTTGTCTCGGGCCATGTGCAAGTACACGAGACTAGACTTTGTATCTTTTGTAGTTTAAAGTCCTATCTATCTGTTATTTTGAGTTATTTTTAGAACTTTTAGTTAATATTTTTAATACACACCAAATATTTTTTTAATTAAATGGATATTATTATTATTTTAAACAATTGTCATTTCTATTCCAAATAATCCTTATATAGAATGTTGCATTAAAACTATTGAAACAAAGTAGGGGTTCCACGATAAAAGTTAACATTAAAAAAGGCTCCACTAATAAAAAAACATTAAGACACGCTGCTCTAGAGGTACGCGTACCACAGTTTGGGAACCACTGGCATAGATGAAGCGATGACGAGCATATTATTATGAATAGCATTGCCTCCCTTGCGTACGGCAGGATCGTCAGGCTGTTGTTGGTTGCCACGATATTCATGTGGGAAAATTTGAAAATGCGCGCGATTTATAGTAGGGCAGGTTAGGTTAAGGCATTCTATGTTAACGCGACGCGGATGACAGATCGTCGATCGGTGACATGCGTCGGCAGCCATCGGCAAAAAGAAACTATCGTGGCAAACAACGCAAACGACGTGCGAAGAAGGCCTACGAAGCGAAACCGTTCAGATTGTACTGTATTCTTTTTCTTGTTATTAAATCGCACATTCCAAAATTGATACAGGGGCAGAACACATCATATCCAGCCCTGTCTGTCACCTATCTCAGCGTTTCTTAAACCGTGAGTCGCGAAAAGTTTTTTTAATTACATAGTTTATAAGAAATTGATGTTTTTTAAACTGTATAAACATAAAGTATTATAAATATCGAAAATTACCTGGAAACCGTCATATGATTTCTGTTATTATTGTAGTCATAAACAAATTACTTAATAAGTATTTTTGTTTTCTTAGAACTTCTTGTTTATCTTGTAAATGTAAAACCATGTGGGTCGCGATAGATCGTCGGGGGAAAATTTGGGTCGCGGTCCTAAAAAGATTGAGAACCACTGATCTATTTGATATGCATGTTGTTAAATTTGTAAACGAAGAAATTGAATTCGGGCTCTCGATATTAGCGGTTGCGTTGTTATTTCCTTAAAATGCCTAAACTTCTTTCGCGCTCGCATCCATAACAATATTATATTTAATGAATATATTTTAATAGTCCGGTGGCTCCGATTATTGAAAAATGAATACAGAAACTATTTTCGCGTTCACCCTTTAAAAATATTCCCACAAAATTGTTGGATATACATTTAGCTTTTACTCAAATTTCAGTTTAAATAGCACATGGTAGCTACTTTCCCACATGACAAGTATATTTGTCATAACACAAGATATTGCCAGCTCTTCATAAAGGTTATACTTTGTAAGAAGAAGCCAAATAATTAAACGGCGACGCGTCGATCAAACCGTTGATTATAATCTAACGAATTTAGTTATAATTAGAAACGCTTTTGACGACCGTTCACGCGATTGATCCGGGTTATTCGAATGGTTGTCGGGTTGAGAAACACTTGGCAACTACGAAAGGAGCGATCGTTATTGTTGTTTAAGAGCCGATTATTTATAACCACGAGCGAGGAGAGTCGTGCTCGAGTAGGGAACGTATAAAGGATCGATGAAACCTTCGACTGACATTCGGGGGACCGAGAGTAAAGATAAATCGTTTTTCTCGTTAGCTTTCTTTTAAGAATAAAGAGAGACGATCGCGAGGGAGGGCTTGATACATTTCCGTTAAAGCGTGTTCTTTGCAACGCTCCTGAGACCGCGATCGGACCAATAATCCGGATTATGCTGCAATTTAAATGGGGCCGCGGAATGGAATCGTGATTAGATTTAGATTAGAGCCAATCGAGCGATCGGATTAGAGTGGCGGTAAGTCCTTACAAATCGATGACATAAGAATCCGCGTTAAAGATTGATCAAGGGACGATTGTCTCTCTGTTTCTATAGTTCAAGTGTTGCCAACCTTTTTTTTTGCTTGTGGACCCCGTGTAGACGCGGAAATATAAATATTCGGCCCCAGGGAAAGAAACAACCTTTTATTAAAACAATTTAGATTAAAGGTAATTTTAGTAAAAGTAAAAAATAACTGATGCAAAAATGTCGGACCCCTTCCGACTTCGGGCCCCCGGGTTGCGGGGTGTCGCTGTACGGCAGTTCCGCCTCTGACCCCGTGAGTCGTAACTTATGTGAACGTATGTGAACCCCCATATACGCATTTTGTCGTTTAAGAACCATAATGACCAAACTCAAAAAATGCAAAATTGGGTTGCCCAGAAGTTTAATGTATAGAAGTTTGCTAACTAACTTATTCTCGACAAAATAAATGTGAGCACCGATACAATCGACCATTACAACTTTTGTATGTGCGGCATCTATGCATATAAATTTAAATGGGACGATATGTAATATCCCTAAATCAATTATTTAGTTGTAAATTAGTAAAAGCCAATAATTAAACAATTAAACGATTCCTAAATTGTTTTTATGGGCCTTCTGAATACTTCTATGAACCCCGGTTGGTAAACGTTACTATAGTTTAATGTTTTGGTACTTGCTACAAAAGTATCTTTCATTTGCACTGATACGAACTTTTTGTATCCTATTTCCTACGTACACGTACTATGCAAACATGTACGATCGCGGAACAACAAAGTCATTCGATAAAGTCCCGATCATTTTCGGAAAAAGTTACCAAACGCGCGACCTCGCGGCAAATAGAAAATGGAGAAAAGAAAGTTCGACCTACCGTTGGGCACCGTTGGTGGTTTTTTCGTCTGCACCCTCGCTGTGGCGTTGTTCACCTGTCGAGTTCAGAAGTTGGTATTAGAAAGTTTGATAGTTTTTCCAGGCCACGCGAGATTTCTCTTCGTATCGGTCAACTTTGGGATTCGCGTGTGGCTACCCACGCTCCCTTTCGATTAAGATCGATCGAATTTTCATCATCCCTTCGATCAGATTCTTTCTATCTTTCTTTCTTTATTCGGAAGACAAGTCTGAAATTTATTCCCATCGACCGGTGGTAAACTTATCTCGAAGACGCGAGAAAAATATTGGATTTGAAATTGAAAATCTCTTACGTTACCGTTTGTCACGCGTGACGCAAGGGATGGCACAAATCCGTATTCTGACGAAATAATAAATTCCGTCGAAAGGGGTAGTCGTGATTTTTCCGACGATTCGCCGTGCAAAGTGCACTTGCAAGATTGCAAATTCTCCGTTGCCAGACGCGAATCCCGTAATCAAATGCGCGTCGCTCGATGTACAATTGGATTTGCGAATGCAATTTCAGTATTCTCGTTTCGTTATCAAATTCCCGTGGAAAAGACAGTATGTAAATCTCCATTGTGCATCGATCAACCAGTGCCTATTAATATACGGAAAATGAAATGCTCGCAGCTGCGCGTCGATATTTTTTTTTTTCTTGCCAGGTTTATCACGACATCTGAATCGAATGTTACTTCACCCGTCGACAACGAAACGTAGGCGAACGTTATTGCGAAATCACTGTGTTTAAAAGTTCCTGGAAATTACAAAATTCTGAATAACTGTACCGATATTTTCAATTCTTTAATCGACGTTCAGCTGCGCACAGGTTCGCTTGAATTCAGATCTCTTTTCTTATACCATTCGATCTTCGATTCGTAAATTGGCAACAAGGAATTTTTTTTGTATCTACTCTCGCCGGATAAAGAGAGGAACGTTTCTCGAAAGTAGCAGCGATGCGTTCCTCTTTAGCCAAATCTTAGAACCGATCGAATCTTTTCTTTGCTGTGAAACGTATCTAAATTCAAGGAATATTTTAGTATTAGTGAGAATGAGAGCACGAGCAAAATCGGAAGTGATTTTGCTAATGGAGCATCCGACTCTGAAGACTGTGCCCCGAATAATTTGAACGATAAATGTTCCGATGCGCTTTAACCTCTTTCAAAGAGGAGAACTAAATAAATATAAATACGTAAACAAATTAACGTACAATTGCGTCTTCAAAGTCAGAAACTTGAACGTTCACGATCGACCACTTTAATGTCCCGTATATAACGATCGTCTCGTGTCACGAAGTCGTTACTCGGCGTAATTACAGCCACCGTTGTGTATAAAAATTAAAAATTTACGAATAAAACTTAAACGGTTATTCGACGAACGATACACGCGTGTGCGGTACGGGACAAGAAATTGAATCGATCTAAAGCCGTACGTTCCAGCTTAGTTCCGGGAAAGCGGAGCTCGGGAAAATATTATTCTTCGAGCAAAACTAAAAGAAAATATGTAAATCGTTCGCTCGCGTTTTACCATACCTCTGTACAAATATTTTCAGTAAAAGCAAACGAGCAAGAAAAGAGATAAGAAGCGTTTTACTCCGCTTCCAATGCGGTATGCTTGTCACCTCTTTCCCGGACGTCGAAGTTTAAAAAAAAAAAGAAAAGAGGAAAAGAAAAGAAAAAGAAAACAATCGAGACCGTTGCCGTTGATTTCCGATTATTTCAATTTCGCGCAAGTACTTTCGTTTCTGAAAAAAAAAAAAGAGACGGCTTCTCGACAGATCCGGCCGTCCCGACGCTTCTCTTTATCGGGGCGCTTCGCTTACCGTACGCTTTGCTTTTTGCTCCTCTCGCGGACCTTCGTCTCCGCTTTTTTCCACTTTCCACCCACTTCGGTGAAAGCGGAAAATGTTTCATCAAAGCGGAGAAATACCCACGATCGTTTGTCGAAACGTGGTTGGCTGGGAATTTGAGTCGGCGACAAACGAAACGATTTTCTTTTTCAAGTTTCCTCCCTTCAAACGGAGTTTTCTTCGCCATTGACGATACAGACGCGAAAAACAACAGTACGCGACAAACTGTATAACGTTTTCATTAAGAACGAAGGAAGAAATATCGACTCGCTATAATTATAATCGTAAGCGTCGAATTACCTTTGTCTTTGTAGTGATAAAATCGTGAAACGCGGTCGTCGCTTGTGATCCCTACGTCAGAGAAATATTATTGCTCCGGGTAGAATAATTGAATTCTTGCTCGAGAGCTTAACTCTGCAGTCGAATTAGCGGTAATTACTTCTAGTCTTAAATGCTCGTGTACCGACTACTCCCCCCCATCCTACCTGTCCTCTCTTCTCGCGTGAATTGTGAATTACGGCGGTCGGAGAGGCCAATCACGACGGCGCATCGTCGAGCAATTTGCATTTTACGATCTTGTTTCCAGCAACGAGGGTATTGTTACTACCCTTGTACATCTCTCGTTATAGTTATAGCCGGGTTAAATGAACGTTACTACTCGTTCTGCCGAAATGAAGAGCGACGTTCGATTCTCTACGTGGAAACACAGCGAAAGTCTTGTGTAGTCCCTCCCCGTGCTCCAATATCTTTGATAACTAAAAATCTTATTAACCATTTTAGTGCCAATCGGTTGTATTCGAGTGAAAAATATCGAGGCAAGTTGACGGACTCGATGAAATTAAAGATCATTGAGATCTTGTAATCAGGGCCGGCACTAAGATAGGTGGCGACCTACTGCAAAGTTCCCTAATTTGGAATTTGTCATTACAAATTAGAACACATTAGTAAGTAATTTGGCGTATGACAGCCTCATTCATACTGACACGTATTTTAAATTTATTTTCATACGAGCTTATTTAAAATAAAATTCATTTTGACATTAAATTTGATTCGCAGTAAATAAAATTTAAAAACAGCATACATTTTATTTTCGAAACGAATTTTGTAAGGCGCACCATTGCGGAGGCTCCTTTTGATGCTCTGGGACACATGCATCATGCCTTGGGCCGGCCCTGCTTGTAAGTTTATGTGATAACAAGTTTTAGGGCATTCCATTTAGGTTAACATTAAAATACGAATCTTCTACTTTCGCCTGTCGCGAGCCATTTTTCCCTACTGATTTCCAATTTATTTCTAGACAGAGATGGAACAATAAAACGCTATTGCACGCGGAACGATATATCCTCGTTGGCGCTTTTCGTAAGTGTTGCTAACAACAATATATCGTTGGCCGGCACCAGAAGGGTTAAGTTACTGTAAGATAACAAAGTGCGCTAAGAAACATATTGCATGTACGTTCCTGGATTTTAAAAGAAGCAACGTCGTAGCTTCGAGTGATTGAGAATTTGATATGAACAACGAGGAAGGGAGTCGATACCTGTGAAGATACGACGAAATCTAACATTATCGTCCCGTGACTTAAATAAACAATGTTTGGCAGCTCCTCGTGGATATAAACAAATCTATGCAACGCGAGTCTTGGTTCGACGGGTGTTAAATAGATCGACGAACTTTGTCAAACGAGCAAACAAACGACGGATAGACGAAACGCGAACATACGGATATATTGGCAGCGTTGTTCGAACCCATTGTCGCGTTAATCAACAAGCATCGTCGATGCTACCTTGTCCATGTCCGGCGGATAACAAACAATACGCGCGCGAATGAACTTGGAAATCTTTGTTTGCCATCCGCGTATCGTGCTCAACACCGATGGTGAAAAGCACCGTATATGTAAATCTGCGTCGCAATTGTTTTGCAAATCAAACTAGCGATATTGGCCGGTCGACCTTGCTCCGATATCGATTGCGTTTCTGCGTGGATGAAGCAGAATTTTGCGAAACCATAGAAATTAGTTTACCCGGAAATCAAAGAAATGTTCGATGGTACACAAAATCTTTATAATGTTTATTTGAACACGTTCAATCGTTCCACAATTGCCACCGACGTGTTTATCCTTCGCGAAATATCTCGGTGATTATGGGGAGTCCGTAAATTCCCTACGCGACGCGCTTTAATCGCTGAAACTTACTGTAACGATCGGAAACTGCTCACTTATCGTCTTAGCTCTCGAGGATCGCAATTGTCATCGCGAGTCCTCGGTAATTTAATCAATATCCTCGACTGTCTACGGAAATAATGGAGTATTTATCTAGTGCGACGGGAGAGGATCCTTGGTTTCGATGCAAATTTAAATCCGGGGAACGCGACTGTGTTGCAAATCCGAGCGCAACCAGAAACCGAGCACCGAGCGGTGCATAAATTCGATTCGAGTAACGTATTCGACTGCGATTAATATCGCAGTCGAACGCGCGACATATTAATATGTCCGAAGAAAACAAAAATATATTACATATAAATATACATTACAGAGAGATTACGAAACTGATATTAATTATCGCGGATTCGCGTAGGTATACGTCTACGTAACGCGAGGACCTACAACTTTTCACCACAATTTTCACCCTTGATCTCTATGATGAGGTAATCGTAGCCGATCGCAAAAGCCGTCGTTCGTTACGCTTGTTTGACGGATAAAGTTACACCGGTGGAATAATACGGTTGCAAATACGCGTACCTGACTCTTAATCTGTTTATCCACGGAAACTAGATAACTATATATAGCATTTACGTACCACTGCTCGAGAACCGTGGCTTTCGATCCAATTTCATTCGTGTGTATAAATGGCGGATGAATGGAATCCGTTGGAGCAACTATTTAGTTGACGATGCAATAATCTCAATTCGACTCGGGGAACTGTCCCATCGGAAATTTGACGGAACTTCGATACGAACGATCCCCAGAACGCGAATTTCGCGGGTAACTATAATTCCGTTGCGAGACGGTCTAACGAGAGTTTCAATTCGAGGCATTAATTATTTGGCATTTAATAAATAATCCCTGCGGGCGAGAAGGTAAAATTATGTATAATTAGTTTCCGGAAGTACCGAACGACGAATGTACAGCACGGGAAAATTCGGTTTCGACATATTTCGAACGGTTTCGAATAAATTACCGCGTTTGTTCGTGACGATAACTGGCAACCAATTCGTCGTTTCCGTCTAATTTCTAATATCAGTCGAATCTCAGGAGAACAACGGGAAATAAGCGGATGTAACTATAATACCAGCAAATTGCGCCTCGTTAAGTCGATCTGAAGTACAGGCACTTGAGCATCGATTTTTCATCTTCCGTCGAATCGAAAATGTAGCTCGTTGTGTAGCTCGTAGTGGGATTGAAATTAAAATCCATTCGGGATCCGAAATAAAACGTACGCTCGAATTAAATGTTCTCTTGGAATTCGAGAAGTTAGAATTCTTGTAACACAATATGATTCTTCTTTATAAAAAAAAACATTTAATGGAATTGAAATAACAATCTACTACACATACCCGAATTAAATATCCCACTGGAATTCGGAAAATTAGTATTCTTACAAAAGATATGACTCTTTTTGATACAACGAACACTCGTGATGAGACTGAAATAAAAATCTACTGCAGATCCGAAATGAAACGTGCCCTCGAATTAAATTTTCCCTTCGAAATGGAAAAGTCAGAATTCTTACAAGATAGACAATTCTTCTCAACGTTCCGACGAGCATCGGATTATTCGTTGCGCGATTATACATCGCGCGATTTAAACGAGACGAAGGGAACGATAAAGCGAAGAAGCGAAAGAAAATGTATAACGTTGTTAAATGCAAAAATGATAAGAGCCAGAGAGGCGGCCACGGCTCTGAAATGAACTCGATAATGAATTAGAAAAGCTGTTTGCCGTACAGCTCTCGTACAGTAGCGTCGAGATGCAATCGAGATACGACTTTCCTCATTAAGGATCTCGCTATAGCGATTTTATCTCCATTGTTATAACCGTCTCCCGACGAGCCCGCAATAATTGATATCGTTCGCATAATCTCTATATTTCTTTTCCACGATCCACGTAAAATCAACGTTTATTTTTCCCATCGCACGCACCAGTTAATTTCCCCTGCAATCGATATAATATAAAACAAACCGACACGGTCCTCTGTAAAACTGAATATCATTTTCGTTGCCCGTATATGTACATTTTTTTTTACAATCAACGCCGAGCAAACAATCTACCATTCGCGATTCGTCGTAATATTTCGCGTCGTCAACGCGTTTTTATTCCCCCCGTTCGATGTAAAACGAACGAACAACCGTTCATGACCCCCCGTAACGATCGATATAATTTCCGTACTCTCCGCAATTTTCCTGCGATCGATGTAAAACTAACACCGTACGTGCACTCCGCGTCGTGCGGTCGATACCATTTTCGCCGTCTCCCGCGTTTTCTCCACCATCGACGGAAAATAAACAATCCCTCCCACCTGCCTCATCAAGGGCCACCCGAAAGTACTGCCAGTATTTCCCTTTCCCCCCGTACATTTTCTTCTCCGACCGACGTTTAACCACACTCGAAACTTTCACCGCGCCCAATCGGCGGAAAGAAGAAATAAGAATCGAGTGGAAACGCGAGAGCGAAGGTTTCCCTCGGAGAGCGCCCCCGTGCAAGAAGACACCTGCATAGGTGTTATTTATAGAGGTTACACGTACACGGCATGCCACTTGACCAAGCTAATAATCGATGGAGCTCTTCCAGTGGAGGATCTACCCTCGAGGTCCCGCATGACCTGCCCCACCCTTTTAAGAACCAGAGTAGGTACACCCTGGTCTGACCTATTACAGCCGCGACTACTGTCACGAGGGGGGGGGGGGGGGGGGACCTGGGCCGACTAACCGAATAACCGAAACGGACACTTTGGAAAATTTGCGCAACCTTCCTTCGGCTCTTGCGCGACAGGATCTGCATAAATTTGACTTGCTAAGACCGAAAGCGTGGCTCGCGACGGTTCTAACCCGTTCGGGCTACCGTTACCCGTCGTTAACGTCGGAAGTGATCCACGGTACCCGTGACGATCGCGAGCAACGGCAGTAGGTCGCGAGTAGGTTCGTCCTGGTTTGGATACCGCTTCCTCCAATATTAGCACGAAAAAAAAGAACAGCAGCTTCCGGGCCGCCGCAACGGTCTAACAACGTCGCGGGCTTTTTGTCCTTGCCCGTTAGTCCATTTTGGAGCTTTATATTATCGGTTTGCCCTTCCGACCTCCGTCGGTATTTTCAGGTGGTCCGGGGCTAAGTTTGACAAACTCGATCTTACCCCGAATATTCAGCTTGTCTCGTTAATAGAGTCTATTCGTGGTTTATTCGAGAGACACCGCTGGTCATTTTTTCGTTGTTTTAATCTCGGATATTGTTTCCGGTTTACGGCTGACTCGAAGAAGGACGCTGGATTTTACTTCCAGCGGATGATTCGGTTTTCCCGTCGCATAGTACGGATGAATTTCTCATGCTCGTCTTAATCGGTTCTTTGCGATTCCCTCTGCTTGAGTTTGCGATGCCGCGGAGTCGAGATAAATCTCACGGGGCTCTCTTTGAAGTCGTTAAACGTCATCCCGTTTTCGGTCCTTACCGGAAATGCTATGTGCATCTGGAATACGTGCCATCTTTGCGAGAGGCGATGTTCGTTACGTAATGTTCCGACGTTTAACCTGGAATAATCCCTGGCCTCCTCGCGTCGATGATTCTTCTCGAATGTAAACCGAGAAACGAGGAACACAACTGAGTCGGTGAACAGAAGAACGGTACTAGTCCAAATTTCACCTTTTTTCCTTTGTTGAAATTGCTTAAGAGGCTACATACTAGGATGGTACTTGAAATTCAACTTCAAAAATATTGTCGGGGCACCTTGTCAGTTTGTTCTACACGCTGGTTAGGAGCCTCAGAAAACATTTAAAATCAATTCATTAAGTTTTAAAGGTCGCTACCAGCAATTAAAGTATTCGACAATCACGCCAAACAACAGATTTTAATAACAATTTTTCTTATGCTTGGAAAACACAAGTAATAATAATATTACACGGATTTATTAAATTTATTGTTACAATCGTAAATGTATTTATAATACCTGACCCGCAATATTCTCGCACTATTTATGTAGTGCCAAAACGTTTGACGCTACGTAGCCCGATGAGAACGGGGCTCACTAGACGTGTGACGCCGCTATTCCTTTCGCCGTAATTATAATCATAATTATAATCATAATCGTAATTATAATCATACGTGACAAATATACTGGATAAGAAAGAATTTACATAACATTTTTTTCCAACAACTACAAATTTTCAATTCCCGGTAACGACCTTTAACATGCAACTAAAAAAAATTAAACGTCTTAGTATTTCCTCGGCAAGTAAAACATAATTACGGGGTGCCCCAAAAAAAATTAAAGGAAAAGTTATTTTTACCCTTTTAAGCATCACCCTAGTACATACCTTTGTCGGTTGCAAAAAATCGATTTTTTTACATTTTCCATTACATTACCTTCGTAAGAACCACCTGTGAAAAGGGAATTACGAAATTCAAAGAATTGCAATAGTTTCAAAGCTTTATGTTGCGCGGCCCCAAGCGTTGAGAAGGACCTTTCTAAAGGTAGGTAAAATTTTAACCACATTTTTCTCGAAACTACATTCCCGAAATCGGTAACTGAGATATCTCGGAAAGGAAAAAAGACCGTTTTATATCAGATATTATATCATACTTTAAGGGTGTATTTTGTTTCTGGTTTTGACATGATCCTGATAACAGGTATCCATGTTACCGCGCAACGTATTGGTCCTGCATCGTTTCGTGGAAAGGGGTAACACTCTATCAGATGATATCCAAAATAAAAATTCATGAAACTAGTTTAACGCACGTTCCTTCGCCCTCCCCCCAAAAACTGCCGATTGATACCTCTCTTAAGTTGGCAGAAAAGAAATTCATAAAGTTACTTAATCTTTTTGGTCGGGAAAGGTATTACCCCCATATAACCTACAAAATTTTGAAACTTTGAACTTGATTATCTCGAATCAAGATTTTTGGACTGGTACTGTTCTTCTTCTAACCGATTCAACGGTTCCATCTGTCTATCGATCTCTCGACGCGGTCGAATAGTTTCATTTGCGTCAAGTGAAATTGCCGCCTCCCACCTCGTTGTTATTCTCATTGATAGCTTCGCTGCTGACCTGGAATCTCTTGATCTCAGCTCTCTTCTCGTTACAAGTTCTTGCCCTCGCGTGTCCCTCTTAGTTCTCGCTCGTTAATTCTCGGGCCTCCAGCTGCGTTCGGCGCGAACGCTTTCAGGCCTACTTAGCGTTCGTCATTTGTCAGGAGACGCGCGAAACAACGGCTTAACGGCGATGAACGTGTTCAGTATCGTTCGCGTTCGTTGTTGTTCCTTCCGCGTTGTTATTTCACGTATCGTTATTTCATTCGTATCCCAATTATGCTGTATCTGCCAGAAACGGCAGTTTTATAATTATGCTCCGGATGTTTATGCAAAATGCGTTATCTTTGTGCTGACTTCAAACGGATTTTGCGAAACAAATGCGATAAGCATGTGTGAAGTATACATAGAATATATTATACGCACACCCAACTCTTTTTTTACACTAATTTGAGGTACACGGTTCAAAAAAGTCTTCCTTTTTTGACAAGTTTATTATAATTATTATAATTATGTACGTGACCATGAGGGCTCTAGTACAAATAGCATTCCCTGGTACAAATGTGTCAAATAAATTTACGTTTCTACCACACTTCAAAAATTACGCAACACTGCGCACTGCTATAACGTAGTAGTTACTGGAAAATCTTTTTTTACACGAATTTCTGAGGAATACGTATCCATCGTGAGAAAAAGAGTCATGTGCATAAAATAACTAAAATAATGCCTTGAATGCACAAACGAATGCATTTTGCATAAACACCAGGAGTCTATTAATAATTATTCAAATTACTGGTAAAGTACATTATACTCGTCCACGATAATTCTGACGACAAGCTCGATTCTACCGAGCTCTCGTTACGGACAGCCGGAAACGAAAGCTTTTCCGATATACCTTGCATGTGATCCGCGCACTTTTCATTCCACGCACAGTCAACGCTACGCGATCTCTCACGTTAATTACCTCCCGTTATTGGAGGCGCGGAAAGTAAAATAAAATCCACCCATCGACGGGGGCATTTCCCGGATAGGCGAACTTACGAATCTTCCGCTACTGAGGGGGAAATCGAATCGAAGAAATTACACTTATCCCCTGTGGATAAAAGGGATCGATGGCCCGTGACGGGTGGTGGGGGATGCACCGATCCGGGCGAAGGATAGACGTAAATCCCCGTCGGATTCGTGGAAGCAATCGTAGGGCGATCGTAGGACAACGAAAGCTAGGACGAGAGCTTTTAGAGGGTTGTAACGAGTCAACGCTCGGCGAAATGCTCGCTCGACGATTACAAAGGGTGTTCGTTAAGATAATGGAGCATTCAATGGGATATCTGCCGGTGACACGAGCGGGCGCGGGCCCGCGTTTCGCTTCTGCTAAAAGGTCCACGGGAAGTTTAAACTGGTTTAAGCGCCGGTAGTAGTTAGTAAAAGCCTGCCCTCTATCCAGCGTCCCGATACTCTTCGATTATTGAAAGTCTTTCGTCCTCCGTCGGCGTAGACCCCCGGTGGCGTTTGAATTTTGCATACACTTTTAGCGGGCGAAACGATAAAACGAAAGAACCGACGGGAGTACGAAAAGTCAGGCGAGCCTTGTTTACAACGACTTTTATCGTAATCGAGAGCGTCGTCGAGGGGGAATATAAAAGCGAGCTTAAAACACGCGTGGGAATAATTCACAAAAATCAGGATATACATAGAAATAGCTTGTAACCTGTGTTATCGACGAAGCAACCGCTCGAAAAGTTGGATCGCATTACAAGACTCTTTTGATCTCGCTAGCAGTTTCTGTCGGCAGTGTGGCGTAGAAATAATTTTGAGTTGAGGAAATGCGCGCGCGAATGCTGGTGTCTTGAGTGTATTAAAAAAAAATTGTTTACCGCGCGTGTCGCGCTTGGAAAATTATCCCGCTCTCTTTCGTTCGCGAATTCGCGCTTCGCGTCCTCGAGTGCGAAAATAATTACACGGATCTTCGGAAATTCCTTCCGCGGCAATCCAACCGATAAACGCGAGGATTATAATATATTTCACTTCGGTACTCAGCGATGCGTTTTGGAAAATTCCCGCACGTACGATTTTCCGAAACGAGACTCGAACGACCGGTCGCGCGCTTCGAATTAATACCGTGCGCGCGAGGAAAGAAAAGCTCAGTCGCTAATTTGAGATCTCTCCTAATTTCTTCGGTAATTAAAGCCAACACCGGATGGCCGCGTGAAAAATGGCGCGCGAAAGGGTCATCGGTGTATCTTCGTACTTTCATCGCGGCGCTGATTCGTTCCGCTCGTCTCCCTTTCTGTCAGCCGGCTTTTAATTTCTCATTAACGTCGACGGTAAAAAAATTAAGTCGAGTAATCCGTGCTTTTAAGTCCAGCTGCCTCCGACGCGGCGGTTGACAAGTTTTTGCAGCACGTTTTCCCGCCGTGAAATTTAATTCGTCCCACTTTTTTTTTCCTTCCACCCTCCCCGAAATTTTATCTTGCAAATGGAGAACAGTTTTTCAAATTTTACGGTACCCGGGCGTAGATTTAGGTAAGGCAAGTTTGTGTGGTTTTTTTTTTCATTTACGCGGATTATTAGTAACGACTCGTTACGCCGCGAGGGTTATGGCTCGGTTAAGCTGGCTGTCGGTGCAACGGTGCAGTTGGTCGTTAAAACTGTTTAATTTTAGTTAGAAACAGGGTCAGAAAGGTGAATTAAAAATTCATAGAGATTAGTTAGATCGTCGAATTTTATATCTTTCGACGTTTTATCTTTTGCCTGAAATTTCAAAATTCGCCCCTTTTAACGATAATCGAAGAATGCAAATTGCTCTTGTCGATTTAAAACTAAATCAACCAGGATTTCAAATATCACTTCCGGTTGTGAAACACATTCTTTTTTTTTTACACCACCTCCGTTTGAAATGGTAATCGTACCGATACATTCGGCACGAATCTGCGCCAAGTCTCGATTCCCAGCTACGAAAGTACTTGCGCGAGTCTCGGTCTCTCGCTTATCTAACTTAAAGCTACTATCGTAAGTCGCAATCTGCAAGATTCGAGTAAGTACCTCGAGATCCAGCGCTCGTGGTAAAAAGTAAGCGGTACGCGCGTGCCGGTCGTACGAACGGAATTTTTGAAAAGTAGAAAGAGGACTGAACGAAATCGGGAAAAACTCGTTAGTCGGAAATTATACTTTACTATTCGCGAAGACCGGTGATGAGATACAACAGTCGCGAAAGAATACAACACGTCCGATACGAGTGTCGAGAAAAGAATAATCTAGTAAGCTTTACGGAATCTCGATAGCGAGTTGTTCGAATATCAATTAATTGAATTAAGTTGACCCGGGCGAGGAGGTGAAAAAATATTCCCATCGTCGCGCTACGTTTAAATTGCGATAGAAATTTTGTCAGATTTATTATTATTATTATTTTCACTGAAATAATTTCCCGTTAAATACTCCACTTCGACTGTCCAAAAATCAACCGAAATGTCAGAATCATTGTTTCGCGCTTTATTTAATTCTACGTCATTCTCGTTTCGACTTCTATTCGTATTCGTTATGTATTAAGTTGAAAATCTGAAAAATTGACATTGCAGCGCAACGACTCGAATATTTAAATACCTCTAAAGCATACGGAACAAAAGAAAAAGAAGATTTATGATTGAACGGAAAAGAAAAAGCTTTGCGTTCGTACAAATCGACCGTAGGCACGTTTCTTTGTTCGTATATCGTGTGAGAGAGCGGGCAGTGCGAGGCATATGTTTCTCATTGCTTTGTCGTCGTTTTTTATTTTGTCATAACAAGTTCCGTTTGCGTTGTTTTCTTACCTTTTCGGACACTTTGCGAGGTTCTTTTCAAATGTCCTCCTCAGTGTCCCCCGATCAGTGTTAGCCCACAAATATTTCTATTCTCTCTCTCTCTCGATCGATCGACAATCTATCTTTTCCCTCTCGCTCGCTCTCTCAGTATTTTGATTCGATTATCTTTCTCGCTACGTCTCTATCTCTCTCCCCCACTCTCTCTCTCTTTCTCTACCGCGAGCAGAGGATTTCTATGGGACAATAAGAGACTCGCGTGAAACACTTGACATTCTTTACTCGTTTTGGTCGCTGGAATCAGCGATGGTTGGTCGATTTCGCTGGTAGCATTTTCCAGCCTTTGCTCTCTCCCGTCCATCTCTCTTTCTCTCATTATATCTCTCGTTAGATCAACGTTTTTTTTTCTCTTCGTTTCAAGCGCGTCCACCCCTTCAACTTCGTCGGTTTTGCTTGTTCTCCACCACCGACGCGGATCTTTGTTAACGGGAATAAAGGGGGCGATTCAATTTTCTCCCCGGAGCGTGCGTTGCATACACGCGAGGTCCCGATAGTTTTAATTAATTAGGTTCGCTCGCGTCGGTGGTAGAACCTTTAGCTGGGTTCTCTGTTTACCCGTTTTCGCAGGAACCGCCCGGAGGCGAGCAAACTGACAATGGCGAATCTTTTTTTTTAACTCGCGCATCGATCACGCTGCTCTCGCGGTCGAATCTCGCTGAATTTCGTTAAAGAAACGGAAAAACCCGAGGATGGATTAAACTTCACCGCCAATTTTCTTTTCCTTCCGGTATTTCATGAAAACGGGAAGCGAGGCGCGTTGAAAACCAACGGAATCGAATGCGCTGCGTTTTCGAATTACACTCCGCCGTTTCTACGTTTACCGAGTCAATTTCGCTATTGAACACACTGAAACCGGGTTGCTTCAATGGTATTAGACTTATCGTTAGCGGAGTCAAAGCCCCGGGCCAAACTCGCGAGAAGATAACTAATCGTGTTGTTCGATTAGGCTAAACCGTTGTTGCCCGGTATCAGCGCTGGCCCAGCGGATGCCGCGTTCGCCAGCGCGGACAATGGGAAGCACACGGACGAGCGATAAATCGATTGAAATAATTTCAGAATTTACATCAAAACACGATTCCCGTCTCCGTCCCTAATCCAAAATCCTTTAATCTTCTATTCCGGAAGAAACGTCGACAAAGTTGCTTTTTCAAAGATTCCTGACACGCCACTGTCGTAGTTTGCTGCCTCGTGACACGACTTTGGCGGAGCAGTTCAAAAGCCGACGGGTATAAATCCCCTGGTATAAATAAACGATTCCCGATTCAACGATCGAGATTAGACAATTTTCGCATTGCTTCGCGTCTATCCCAGACTCGCGACGCCAAAGAACAAACCGAAACTAAACTTTGTCGGAGCCGAAGTGACCGGACGTCCCTGGAGCCAATCGGGAAACCAGGATCCGGGAATGTCTCGTCGACACTCGAGCGATCGGAGAGTGCCGATCGATCGGTGCCACTCGAGATCTCGAGTGGTCCGGCTGCCAGATTGACCCGGAACGTTACGGTAAGAGAAGTCTCTTCTTTCCCTCTCGATCCCGGCGACCGCTCTCCACTCCGAACCAGCAATTATCTCCCGCTTCGTTAATTAGACCGAAATAATCGTGCGCGCGAGGGAACGGACGCTCCGCCAGAATCGTCGGCTTCCGCGCCGACCGACGCGTCGAATTATAATCACCGCGACGAGGCGCGTAATTCGTCGTCGGCGCGAGTCCCGTCGTCACGCCGGGCCTCCTTAATTGGGCGTGTGAGTACTTCGCTAACTTAAATCTAATCAAGGCCGCGGTGGTCTGGCGCTCGTGAAATCGTCGATCGGAAAGCGTCAGTTTTCATGAAAATTCTTAAGTACCGCGAGTTGGAAGAACGAACGTTTTACGAGCGCCATCGACTCATCGCTTAATGTCTAACAATATTCGCCGGGCGACCAAGAGAAACGTTTTATGCTACGCTATACTCGAAGGATTAAGGGGAGAATCTACTTTAGGACGCTGAGAAATAGCTGAATTTTTTAAATTTCTTTTTTCACAAAGTATAAAGCGGATCTTTCTGAAGCTCTAGGGATGATTTGTTACACCCTTCAACAGTATAAATAAAGTTTTTTTATTGAGAAATACAAATGTTAACGTAACATATTTTACGTGTCAAAGTTGTGTTACCCCGAGTTGTCAACTGGTGTGCATTGTGTAGCCTTCAATTTTGGCCCGAAATGAAAAAACCAAACCTTTTTTTACTGCTTATGAAATACTCTATCCAATAAATTAAGGAAATTAAAAATATACAAGATTGTAAAAGTTATGGGAGTTGAGATAAAGGTAACGATTTCTCCCCCCAAAAATTGACACATCTATGCTAAAAACAATAGTTTAAATCAATTTTTCTTAAATATTTTTAATTCATATTGAAGGGTTGATTATTATCTAACTAAAACCCCCGTAACAAATAGCTTTCTCTCTAACGTGCGCGTCAGTGGGTTCCCAGGCACACTTTTGCTATCTGAAATGCGTTACGTTAACATTTTCATTTTTCAATCAAAAAATAATTTATATTGCTGAAGGGTGTAACAAATCATACCTAGAGCTTCAGAAAGATCGGCTTTATATTCTGTAAAAAGAAAATTCTCAGAATTCACCTATTTCTCAGCGTCCTAAAGTAGATTCCCGCGTTAAAAGAAAAAGAAAAGAGGAAAATGTTTGAGAAAAGCTTCTCGTGATCGCCCCAACGGCGGCGACGAGGGCGCTGCGAAGCTCGTGAACTCGAAACGCTCTCGCACGCCGCCCGGCATCCTGGAAAGAAGAAGTACATCGTGTAATGAATTAATGGCGATATGTATACATATATATATGTATGTATGGTATATATATATATATATAAGTATAAGAAAGTTCATGCACACCTCAATCTTTCTGCCCTCAACCACGGTGCCGTGTAGCCTCTCACGTGCCCGGTCCGCGTCAGCACTATTTGCGAATGTTACAAAACCGAATCCCTGCATGCAAGGACAGACAAAACAACATGCATTAAACTCAACTTACAGACTGCCAGCGCTCCGCAAAAAGCCTACTGGCTCGTGCCGACATTTCGTGCCATATTTCTATCTATGCGCGCGCACACGCGCGTCACGTGTACACCTACCTACCGCGCGAAATAATCGCGAGAAAAGAATGCTCGGGGTACGTATGCGCGAGATAACGAGCGTAAAAGAGGAAGTAAGGGGATAAGGAGTATCGATTTTCAGCGCCTCTCTCGAAAGGACTCGCGAGCGAGCGGATGTACGAATTATTTTTCGAGGGTGGCTCTGGACAAAAAAAAACAAAAAAAGAGAGAATAAAAACAAAAAAAAATTTCGAGAGGGACGCGCGCGTTCTCTCTCTCTCTCTCTCTCTCTCACCGGACGCGAGTATCGAAAGCGAGATCGATTTCGACGCTTCTCTTTGTCTCTCGCTCAAGATTCCGCCGCGGGAAGACTACTTTTCTTTGTCAAGCTCTCGACCCTTCCCCTCCTCCGCTCCCCCCTCCTCCTCGACTTCCTGCCCTTCTTTCTTCCCTCTCTACCCCTCCCGCACTTCCTTTCTTTCTTTCTCATGCCCGGCGTCCCCCTCAAATCCATTCTTCCATTTATTTCTTTGATGCACAATAGCCGTCTGGGAGGCTAGGCGTACCCCGCCGCGAGGACCGCGCTAATTAATTCTCGAGAATCCCTCGAGACGCGGGCGGGGGGGGGGAGGTGAGGGGAGGGGAGGGAGGGAGGGACGGACTTTCGCTGAATTTCTTTCGTCGATTTTTTTTTATCCCCGCGCTTCTACCCGTCGATGCGCGTACGCGGAACGACGTATCGCGTTGCGCGTAATAGAGTTTCCGACGTTTCGAGAGAAACAAGTATATTGAGATTTTCAACGGAATCCTCTGAAATAACGATCCGCGGGAGAATTCAAATTAGACTCGCGTTTTTAACGAATTTGACGAAAACTCGAAAATGATCGCGCGTCCGGTGTTTTAGCGTCCCTTCGTTTCGTTCGAGTCTATACATAGAGCGGTGCCGACGGAAGGGTCGAGAGCGTCGCGACGAGCGTGAACGGAAATGATCATCGTCCTCTATCCTACGTTCGGCGAAGGTGCGAGCGTCTCGACGCTATTACGTGGAAATGTCGACGGCCAGAGGATCTGCGTGCGCGTCATACAGCTTACGGAGACGCACCAAACAACGTGCAACAAATAAGTAAATATAAAATCATGGTAAGAAATCATGGTCATGGTCACATTAATCATCTCATTATCATATCATATCATATCAGATCATATCATATCATATCATATCATATCGTGTCGTGTCATGTCATCATGGTCATTGTCATATCATTAAAGACTCTGGCTTGTACCGAGAGGTGCGTGTACGAGAAAAAGAAATTAAAGTATGAGAGGATGGTTAGATACGGGGAGATGGCGGAAGGAGGGTTAAAGTAGCGGGTGTTGCTGTGTGTGCGCGTGTCTTTTTTTTTTATGTAACGTGTGCGTGTAAGTGGTGCTCACCATAGACAAGTGGGCGAAAGAAGAAACGGCGAAAATCGAGGGGCGAGGGGTAGTCGATTAGATCCTTTACCCGAAGGGAGGAAGAAACACGAGCGAGAAGGGTCGTACCTCTTTTGCGAGGAGCGTCGAGAGTGACGCGTTAAGGGTTGATTCTCCCTTTCGAGAATCGTCGAAATCGACGGAGAAAACCAGTGGATAAACACCCTAAACGCATTTCCCCTGAAATGTATTGCAATGGATCGTCATATTTGGGCTGTAGAATTCTCGAAAGAAACAATCGACGTTTTCCATGGAAGAAACCGCGGGCGAAAAACAATAATACGAAAGAATGATTAGATACGAGAATTCCGGATTCGTCGTCGATGGATTCAGTGGCGTAAGAACGCCTCGCGGTTAGTTTCCATCGGAGAGAGTTGGGACGAGGGGGGGGGGGGGGGGCAGAGCGGAGAAATGGTAGTGGCGGGGGAGGGGTGGCGGTCTCGAACGTATGGATAATTGAGTTCCTCTCTTCCAACCCCCCTTTTCCCCGGTGGCTGCTGTCAGGAGCGGTTACGTATCGGGGGGCCGCCGCGTTGCCGCGGCTGAGAAATCGTATTAAAGGCAAATCAAATACGACCTTCTAGGAGAGATCCTTCGCGAAACGAAGGAACGAGGAGAGTGCGAAGTTACCGTGCCCCCGACGTAACGAAGGATACCGTTTCCGCTCGAAACACCGCGGTAACTCGTTTTCCGCGAGCATTATAATCGAATCAATCTTGGCAATTGAATTGAACCGTCGCGAATTTCTGCGGAATAATCGAGGCCCGATTTCTATTGCAGTTTATTAATTAACCCGAAGAACGGCGGATAAATCGGCGTCGAACATTTGACAAATTCTTGCGACGAATTATCAATTAAATCCGGTGGAACGGGGCCGTATAGTAATCGAATCTCGAAAAATTATTTCAATGAATCATCAATTAAATCCGCGGAACGAGGCTAAATGGTAATGAAATCTCGGCAAAATTATTTCGACGGATTTGCCGAGTCGCGTGAGAATTTCGTTGTAAATGTTCTCGCTCGTGAAATCCCGAGAAAATACCTGCAATTTAATTTGTCTCCCTTTTATTCCTTTTTTTTTTCATTCGCCTCACGTTTCGGTTGAAAGCAATCGTCGCGAGCGAAAGACACTCGATGGAATTAGCGAACATTCATTTTGCAACGAAAACTGAAATTTAATCTCACGGCAGACTGGACGGTGCTCTTGCGCGAACGATCATCGATAGGTTTTTTCACGACCGCAACGCGAGGAGGATAAACGACGATTGATATTTATTTCATTCGTCGATGTTTTCGACTCCAACTGTTAATCGGAGGAGGGACCACGGTATTTCAAAAGCATCCTCGCGAAAATATCATTCGAGTACGGGAGGAAAAAATGCAGCGTCCGACGGACATCGCGACTCCCACGAATCGAACGCAAAAGCTCGATTCGCTTGGGAAATTACTATAATGTCCTGCTTCGCGAGTATGGCAGTATCATGAAAGAGCCGAGGTTAAAACGCGGGTGGAGAGGGACAGGGCGATCGTTCCCTGATAGATTTGCATATTCGATGCATATCGAACGACCTTTTCCCGTGGAAATTATGAATTTACGACGGATTGTTTGGATTTTTCCGTGAAAACTGGAAGGTTGTACTCGTCCGGTCGGATAATAACAATGACATTATTCGATTCCAACGGACACTCGCGATAAAAATATGTATTTCATTATCGCGGCTTGATGCCGCGGAAATATTTGACGGGGCGAAAGAGGATTTTGATTGGAAAAATGATCGGTGAACAACGGTCGCCCGGCGTTTATTAGAGTGAGGAAACGACGAACGCGATTCAACGATATTTTAAATCGATTACAAACATTACAGCGGAGACTGTCGATTTATCCCGAGTCGGTACATTTCTCTCTCTCTCTCTCTCTCTCTCTCTCTCTCTCTCTCTCTCTCTCTCTCTCTCTCCTGTATTTTTTAAATAACGCGCGGCGGGCGGAACGTTCTCGTATAGCGGGTCGTTTAATATTCATGTGTTCTTTTTCACGGTAATTTCCACCGGCAACGTTACCTAAAATCACAGTGTTGTCGCATTTCGTACGTAAAGCTACGTTCTCACGTGACGGGAGATCGCGATTCCGGCGGAAACTTCCTTAAAGTCTTATCGGGCTTTTGGGAAATTGAGGTTGGCGTGCGCACGCCGCGATGTTCGAAACCTTCCCCGACAGAAAATTAATTCACAGCCGAATCTTACGAATCTTTCGTACGGGAGCCGTGAAATTGGCGTCCCCTTAATACGGTTACACGAAATTACCGTTGTTCAAATTACAGCTGTCGTTAGGCACGCTCGTTTTGTTTCGTATCGGAAACGATAGATCGAGTTCTAAGAATCGAGTGGTCACGCGGGAAGATCGACGATTCTGCAGACGCACGTTAGTAGCACTGATAAACAAAAAAAAGAAACCTCGTTATTCCATTAATCCCCAAAGTTGCGTAAACACAACATTTTCAAAATGATATGTTCTCAGATATGTCATTGAATGGAATTACTTTTGCCACTACAATTTATTCTCAACAGAACAAGAATTAGGCTTTTTATGAAATACGTCTATTATATCAAAAAGTTTAATGTTTGTAAATTTATGAACTCTGATGAAACGTTGGATATCTTGTACTATACTTTTATCGATGTATTTTCTCGACACAAAAAAGAATGGGATTTTCAAAACTGTCAATTTAGATTAACCTGACCTTCGGTAAAGGATGCATAACGTGATATCTAACAGTGCGATTATAGTGTTTACATACCTGATCTACTTTAAACATTGTTATTATTTTTAACATATTTTTCTGAAGAAACTATAAACAATACATTTTTTTTAAACTTCATAAACAGTTATTTGACTATATGTTTAGAAGTAAACTATAGTAAAAATATCAAATTAGTGATTTTTTCTAACCTTGGGAACTAATGGGTTAAACAAAAAAAAAGGAAAACCACGTTAAAGCCACCACGATCAACTTATATATCCACCACATATTTTTTTCAACACTTGAATCTTTTAATACCCGGGACGTTTTTACTCTTCCCCTTTCCCGAACGCGCGAACTCAGTTACGATTGAAACATTACCGTAATTATAACCGAATGGACCCCGATTTAAAAGCTACGACGAAACAAATTCTCGATCATTGATCGCCAATTCGATCACCTGGCATCGATCGATAAGCTCGCGTACCACCGTCAAACCACGCTAATAAAAACATTTTCTAAATCACCGATACGTGACTGCGCTTCGACGAGTTTCTACCTCTCGTCGATTGAGAGGAGAACGGCAATGCTTAACCGCTCGGCGATTCGGACTCGTTTCTCGCAAGGTTTCGCGATATCGCGATAAATCTCAGGTGCGGCTGGGTGGGTTTTCGGCGATTATTTATCCGCTCCGGTGGCCTGCTTAGTGGATTAGCACGGTCGCCATTAATCAGGGGCTCTATCAAGAAGGCCACGGGCTTTCTTACACGACTCTTTAGAGCCGGGACTAACCACGTACAACTGTAAGCGCCGCGGAAACGAGCGATACGCGCGGCCATAATTATTATGCCTTCCGCGAGTAGATCCGCATCTTACACGCCACGGGCTACGGAACGGGTGTACCTAACGCGAATTCTCCGGAGAATTCCTTCCGAACGAGACTACTTTCTTTTTTCCCGCGCTTCTCCCGCTTCGTTTCATTGGGCGCTGTCGATTAGAATCGAACGTGCCCGCAGCGAGTGATAGGTACGCGAGATAACCGATATCATTGAAATAGTCCAAATGTGATTTCTTAAAAAAAAACAATCGACGATCTTAAGTAGGCCATATTGGTTACCGGTGATTTTATTAATAAAGTTAAATTAGATCCGTAGCGGGGGAAACGTTATCGCGATTAATTACCTCGGGGAAGCGAATTAATTTTAAGCGATTGGTTTGATAGATTAATTATCTCGGAGATTGAATATCTTAGAATGATATTTTTCATTCAACGAATTAGTGTTTGGAAAGTTTACAAAAGCTCGGATGAATCAGGGAATGATTTATACTTTTTCGCGTTTATTTCGACGGGCTGTGAAATTCATTTCGAACCGGTCGATTTACTTATTTTGTTTCAAATTACCAACATTTTGACGACGTAATGGGTGAATCGGGTTCCTATTTCGCATCGGCTCTGTTTAACGTAATTTAATCCCGCTTTCAACGATACAGTTTTTTCGAAAAAAATCGCGAAAACAAATCGATAACGGTACGATGTATCAGCTTTGACGCTTTCATCGTGTAAATTGGAGATCATGGAATTACGCTGCGGCAAAAGGGCTCGTATCTTAACTCCGTTACGCGGGAGCAAAGTTCAAAGGACAAACGTCAACGATGGAAATCCGATGTCGAGGCCCGCGTCGCCTCGTAAAATCCAATTCTTCTCTTTTTTTTGTCTGTTTCGCAGCGCGAACCCTAGCCGGGCTAACGTCGTTACGTTGGAATTTTCGAATGTACACGGGCACCGTGCAATCGTGGAACCCAAACGCCGCCGAAATAAACGACACTGCCAATGAGCCTGACTTTCTGGCGCGAATAAAATCGTACCGCCTTTATCGAGCAATTTATCTTCGCGCCTATAATTGAAAACCGTGCGCAAGGAAGTTATTCGCCGGCACAAGAAACTAAAAATATAACCGCGAGATTTACGGCGTCTGTATTTTAACCTCGACACCAGAACATTTTCCTACCGCGATATTTATCTTTACGGCGGGTCGAAAATTGATTCGCGAAAAATATCGCCCCGTGGCTGACAGTAAAAAACTCGCTCCATTTGAAAGCTGCGACGGACGATGAAAACACTATCGGAAAAAATTTTTTGTAAAATTACTTTTTACTTAGCGACTTGGTACGATGATTTGCTTTTCTTGGAAAAATTCAGTTGTAGCCGAGGGTGATTTTATTGCGCGCTCGCGGTTTCAATGCTAATGCCGTTAATTGTACCGTAGATGAGAGATTAATGATATTTTAACCGCCGCTTCGACGAAGTTAATTCACGTTCGCGTTGTATTTAAAGTTCAGATTGCACACGAGGAAAGGAGTTTTTTTTTTTCACCGCCTACAGCGTTACAGCGGCGTTTTTAAATATTACATTGTTCGATACCTCTCTCATGGTCGCGTCTAATTTTAACTCGCCAGCTGTAGAAAACAACAATGTAGCTAACAATCGGTTATCAGAGTTCTAATTTTCACCGTTATTTATTAATCCAATAAAAATTACGGATATGTGCGGTAACGATCGACTTCCGATAAATCGGTAGCATCGTCTTGCAACGTTAAAATCCGAAAAGCCGTAATAACGAGTAACTATCGAACGTTGGAAATTCGGATGACCGATATCGAGCATCGAGCTACCGGTCAGAGGTGGTAAAGCGAACGGATGAAAACGTTTAATTAAACACGGCACGTCCGCGCTTAATTGGAGATTTTAGATTGACCCGAAACAATGTCGATGTGCTTGCCGGATAAATGTGCAGTGTAAATAAGACATTCCGTAAAATAGATACAATCTCGCGATGACTAATTGCCGTTCCGCCCGTGATTAATTGCCGCACCTGCTGTACAAAGCGACGCCGCGTACAGTCGTTACCAGGAACTCTGAGCGTTTACTTCGCAATTCCGTCGACACCGACGAGACGCGAGGCGTCGTCGGTCCGATCATCGAAAACAGCGTTGGCTTGATTTAACGTTTAATAAAATCCTCGACGACAGTTATCCGCGGTGTTAATCAATTTTATCCCGACGTTTGGGCTCGAACGATGGGTCGGTCGATGGGAACCAATGATAACCCGAGAAACTAATGTTCGAACAGAGGGTGATTACGGTAAGTGAATTTCGATCGAAGATTGCGAGGTTTCGTTAATCGAATTAATGACACGAGAGCGCGTTTGAATCTAGAGTCGTGAAGATAGGGGCTGGTCAATGTTTCCTCTAGCGACAAATCAATTATTTCCGCTTATGAATATTAGTTTCGTTGAGTTGAGGGTGAAAGGGAACAATAATGAACGTTCGACGTGCACGAAACACCAGGTACTCTCGAGACGTTACGTATTGATGCGTATTAACCCTTACGTTCCTAACGCCGAGTATAAGCGGCATTCATGATATGAATCACAGCGACGGACGCCGGCTGCAGCCGGCGGTGTCGGGGGCTAATGACACGGCGACCGTCCGGTACAGACTACTGACGGCTGTGGCGAACGGGTTAAAAGCTGGAGCACACGGAATGCGATCGTCGCGGCGGTCAGCGATCTGGTGACGCGACACGGGGAGCGCCATTTTTGTGAGCAGTTTAATGAAAACTTAGTATCGTTACACAGTTCCCACGCTATCCACCTGAGTTTTACTATTATTAAAAGCAGTTACTTATTATTTTCTACTGATTTTAATTTTATATAATTTATTTTTTTACTATGCCCACTTCTTCAGATATATTATTCAAGGCTTATGCTTTTTTACTACATTTGTATAGAATTGATGAGAAGTGTCGAATAAGGACACGTATTTCCTACTTGTTCAATAAGCATTTCCGTATCTTCAGCCATATCCCTTTAGCTGCCCGCTCGCGAGTTTGTAAATCTATACAACAGTGTCGCGCTCAAGCGATTGATTTATACAGAGTAGTAAGCGACAAACTATCCTGCCGCGACAGATCACGTTCCGTGTGCTCCTGCCTTAATGATATCGCGACGATCGCGGTGTCCAGTAATAGAACGAGGATTTAATATCTCGTAGATCATGAGGTCTGTCGATACTTCGAGAAATTAGTATCGCTATCGATCGCGCAGTCTGGCCGATAGATCGAGGAATTAAATGGAAAGTAACGTGGTCCCTCGAATTGGCAATTTCTTTTCTCGCTGTCAATAATGGAGAATCCATTCGAGTCGTTAGATGTCGCTGACTACTTTTTGAGGGATCAAAATTACACGAGAGTACACCTGGTACACCTCTCGAGATACAAATTCTTAAAGCCACTAATTCTCTCTACTCGAAGCGGGGCATAAACGACGCTTGGAAGATGCGTCGACCCGCTCCGGGAAGTGGGGGAGATGAAACGAAAACGTGTGCGTAGGTGTGACTTTGTGTCTGCGTGTGGACACGGCGAATACCAATAATTACCCAATTAATTAACAGTGAGGTGCAAAACAAGGCAAGACAGAGCAAAAAGGTATTAACACTACTTCGCGGCGACCGGGTGTGAGCGTGTGCGTGTTTCAGAAGACGGCTATTCAATGGACAATCATGTCAAACAATTAATCAACCGCACGTCGGTAGAAACAAATGCGTGAGTGCTGAGAAGGTGGAGGGAATCAGACGTGGAATGAGAGTTCGCGATATGTTTATGCATATGTATTCTTTTATCCGAGCGTCGCGCAAAAAGTATCTAAACGTACGTGTGTCGTTGTTCAAAAGTGATACCGCCTCGGTGATTCGTGTCACGGGTAATCCTTGTCTATCTACATTCCTCCGCTTTGCGAGTTCTTGCAAACGCCAGAAACGTTTCTGGCGATCTTAATCAGGAAACGCGCTCGTGACGTGCCACGTTTTGCCACGCCTCTACACGCGATGCTTTTAATAAAAAAAAATTCTAATTTCGCGTGGGGATCTTTTCTTAAGCTTCCGCGAACGGAGACACGATGTCGACGTCGATCAAGAGTCTCCAATTTGAACGCGACACAGGACGCGCGTTGCAAATGCATGGTGTTTCGTTTGAATTTCCCCACGCAATTACTTCCCAAATTATTCGTTATTTTAAAAAAATAAAAACGTTTTGAGGAGAATTCGTTTTCTCTCGAGGACGGCCCGCGATGGCCGCAAATCTAATTCCAAACAAGTTATACCCGAATCATTATTGTAAATAACTAATAGTTCCTTATATAACTGCGAGTAAACTTTTAAACCGTACACTCTGTATATTCTCAAACCCTTAACGCGGTCTAACCCGAGTTCGCGTGTTCCTACCCTTCGTCCCGACACCCCTTACGATCCAAATTCTATTCCGCGCTCGAAAAAAAAAACAGCATTTCCATCGTGCATTCGAAAAAAGAAAATCCTATCCCGAGACTCGATACAAACCGTTCCTCGGGGAAACACCGAGGAAGACGGCAAACAAATTATATGGAAACGAAATTCAACGAGGTCAACGGTGTATCGTGATGCATTAAAGCACGAGGATGATTTATATCTCCAAGCTAGTATCCAACGCGTTATGGTATATTTCTGGTTCCTCCGGAAAATAAAGTGCGCTGCCAGGAACGTGCTCGAGGCGAGGCAAGCGAAAAGGAAAAAGACTAGGAAACAAATAAAAAAAGAAAAAAAATGAAAAAGGTATCGAAGGAACGCACGCGGCGTCGGAGGAGTCGGTGCGCAACACGTCGGAAGAATGGAGATGGATACTCCGGGACCCATGGTCTCTTCGAGTTCCAGACCATCGTACTCGAAGTAAATAAGCCGCCGTGAAATAGATTTATCGTAAATTGTCTTCCGTAACCCTAAACTTCCAGGTATTTATGGCGCTTTAACGTCTCCGACTTGTCGGCGGTCGAGGCCGAGAAGAGTTTATCGATCGTACGCGAAATAAAAGATCGGCATCCTAGGATTAATATCTCGCGCGCGTGAGTCGGAATTTTTGTATTTGCGCCGTGCGCGCGTGTATGGTACGAAAAGAAGACGCGGATATACGGAGATAATTGGGAAGGGGGAGGGGGGAGATAGGGATTCGTAAAAAGCGAGGGGGAACGATGAGAGAGGGGAACTTGAAGAATACTTGAAGTTGTGACCGAAGCTGGCAAACAGCGATATAAAAGCGCACAAAACAATACGAGATTCAAGATTATATATATATATAGAGGGTGAGTTAATAGATAAGGAGAGTGTGCGTGTGTGTTTGCGATGGAAGTGGCACGAGAGATCTTTTTCTCTTTCTGTATCCCTTTTTTCGTACATTTCTCTCTTACACTCTCTCTCTCTCTCTCGTTCTTTCACGCACTCATTACTCTTTCTCTCGTTTTCTCTTCATCTTCCTCAGATCACAGATGTTGGATCAGTAGCACATATATATACTTGATAATTGGGAGATCCAAGAAGTTTCAAGGTTTTTTTTCTAAATTTCAAAATTCCTCTTAGGCTGCGCTCGTTCCGTTTCAAATTACCGCGAAAGTGGGCACGTTTAAATAAAGTAAAACGAAAAGAACAATAACGAAGTAAAATGTATTTCGACTCGTACAAGATGTACCCCCTTTTTATCCGTATGTCCAAACTAGCAAAAAAAATGGAAATAACGCACTTGTTTCTTCATTGGAAGAAAAGTTTTTAAAAACCGCTACCCTTTGGCGCGATACCTTTGTATTGATTTTTTAAACAAAATTTCGCAAGATCAGACCACGCGTTTTCAAGCTGCACAGAAAAGCGAGGTTTCTTTTTATTCTTTCAAGGGTGGTTTCTCGAGGGGACGTAGGGTGGGTCGAGAGAAGTATCGTTGCAACGAGAAGAGCCGAACGGCGCGAGATGTACCGCCGAAAAAAAAAAGAAAAAAAAAACACTGTGAGATCGAAAGCAGCATTTCTCTATGCTAAGACACATACGTGAGTAATAAAAGGAGATAGAAGCATTTTCGTTATACCTTTCGACTTCGCCTAGACAAAAGCGTGCGACTACTATTTACATATAATAATAATGATAACAATCAGATGGAGGTACGTACGTACATGTATATGGGCGTGTGTAACTTAATAAATATTAAACTTCGGAAGATGCAGTGGTTTAATAATGTACGTATCATGCTGTTTATATTTGCGGGTGGATTAGTACAGAATCGTCGCGGTGTGAATCATACGTGTGTGGACAGCGACCAGTTTCGTTTAAACGTAGGTCTGAGCTTGGAGATTCAACGTACAGAAAGAGTAAACAAAAAGAAGAAGAAGAAGAAGAAGAAGAGAACAAAATGTCTAGCCGTTAGTATCTTTGTCCTAACCATTACTTTTCCTTGAAACACCTTGGAGTTTTAGAGAGAGGAGTAAGTCGGGGAATGGATTGCGTGTAGCCTTGGAAACGAGGTGTGACAAAGTTTCATCAAATCAAATGGGCAGCATCTCCCGAGGGTCTCGTCCGCGACCGGAAGTGACGGCGATCGAATCACCGAGTACATCGTGTGTCCGCTGCTGCGCTAATAGATTTCCTGCGATACTAATTGTCGGGAATCGAAACAAAAAAAAAAATATAGAAAAAGAAAGAAACTATCCTGGTCTTAAGGTTCTGCGATGCTGTCGACGTCTTCGTTCAAGTTACGTGCGAGAATCAAAGTTACGGTCGTAATCGAGAGAAACGAACTTGTTAGCGTGCCTTGTACTTTAGGTAATCAAGCAGCTGCGAACACACAGTATGCAAGGTGCAACGATCGGCCTTATAACCAATGGGAGCTAAATAACGATAAAATGCGTAATGCTAGCTAGTAAAAATGCAACAGCTCGTCTAACAACTACGAGAACTAACACCATTGGTTATATTGATATGTATCGTACGTGTGTCACTGGCACATACGCGGTGTTGTGGAAAAGTGCGCCCATCGAACGCCTCGATAAATCAACGTTTTGCCGGCGAAAAGAGAAACGAAAAAAGAAACAAAACGGAAAGACGATTATCGATCTTCGTCGTTCAACCCGTTTTCATCGTCGTACGTTTAATTCTATATTTAATTCGCCGTTGCCGTATCGTTACTTCTCTCCCAGTTTACCATAAACGTAACTGACGGGAAATCGAAGAGACACGGAAACTCAACGATGCCGGCACGGAAAACTGTCGTTGAATTTAAAGAGGCAACGAGATTAGCGCACTTTACCCATCCCGCTGGTCAGAGAATATCTCTTTTTCCAAAATGCTGCGCTTCATTAGGGATGCCACATTCCATTTACATTGACGAAGCTTTCGAGAAAAGGTCTCTCTCACTGACTCTCTCACCAACACTCGCTCATTTATTCTCGACGAAGAACCACGATGCTTTCGCAAGAACGCGTTACGGTATGATTCGTGGCGACGGAAAACCGACGCTCGACGTCTTGCCTCGTTTTCTCGTCCCTGGCCGAGGAAATCCGAGAACCGACAGCCACCGAGGCGCGCGTCACGCGTGCCGAGCGTCATCCGGCACGCGTGTGTGCGCTACCTTCGTGCGAGAATGCATTTTGCGAAAGCAACGCGTTTCACTGGAAAATGTGGGTTATCGGGGCTCGTGACGGGATCTCGTAGCATCGATCGCGACAGAAAGGATTTGTTTCACTCGCGAGCGAATGCCCGCCGACTTTTCATTTCCTGCCGCTCCTCCTCCTTTACCCCTCCCCCCCCCCAGGTTTCTCCTTCGCTCTATATGCATTTTTCGTATACCCGTTCCTTCTGGAAATTGCGTGCAGACTCCGCCGCGCGATCCCGTCACGTCCGTTGCGATTCACTTAAATGCTAAGAGGAGCGATGGCAACGCTCGCATCGGGAATAACCGGAGACTCGTACGTCTCTCCGTTAACGCGGAATGTCGAGGGAAAAAGTATTTGCATTGCAAACGGTAAGTCGCCGGTGCCATTGTCGAGGATGGTCGGGGGATTTTCTGACGTGACGAATGCGAAGCTGTGTTTGAAATTATACGATTCGCTCGAGGTCGCTCCGTTGCGACGCCTCCCCCATACCTCCCTCGCCCCCGCCAACCCCCTCGGCTCGTTTCTCCGCGTAGCCGGGGAAAATTCAATTCAGGGAACTCGTTATCGATAACACGCATCTACCTCGGACTATCGAACGAGCGTCGAACGAACGTAAATGCAGTGTTAATAATTCCCTGACAAGTACAATTTTACGAACGCCGAGATTTGGAATAATAACACGATCCTTATGCTTCTCGTAATAACGAGAATCGATAGGTACGTTTGATTCCGAAATATATGTGAGAAGAACAAACGCATCCAGAACCGCCGATCGGCGAATCAAATATTTCGAAGAAACCATGAAACTTTGCAAAGTTGCGCGGGAAGCACAATTAACGCTATTCCTACTATCGATCGGTCAAATGTCAGTTTCTTACGTTTCGTTTACAATTTCCTGCATACAACATTATTCTACAGTCACTTAACTTAAATGTTAGTGGGCTCAATATTAAAATATACGTTATTTATTTCTAAATAAAAGAAACTACATTTTTTACTATTAAATTTGTTATTATCTCTATTCTGTACTATGAAATATAAATTGTTTTAATGATCGGTCATTTGTCCAATCGTGGAGGGAATAGGTACACGAGGTGTGTTCAAAAAGTAAATGGAATTTTGTAATGTTTGCGGGTTGTATTAGTCCGAACCGCACGATTTTTTCGTTATTGCGTTGATAAACATGTGTGAAAAGTATATGCACATTGGTAGCCATATTGGACGTTTAGTCTATTATCAGCAACAAAGAGGTTCACTGTTCACGAATCACAATTAGAGAAGTCGCTGATGATGTTGGCATATCAATTGGCTTATGCCATGACATTTTTTCTAATATTTAGAGTATGATACGCGTGGCAGGAACATTTTTAAAGAAATTAGTAATCGCTGATAGTACCAAAACACATGTAACTCTTTAACCAGTTGACTGTGCGTCGGGCACATATGCGTCAAAATAGAAGTGACCAAGATTGCGTCAGGACGAATATGTACGCATCTTTAAAAAAACGATCGTACACATTTTTTATTGTTTTGAAGCTTACTACCATAAGGTTTTTTGTGTCGCTGAATGCTTATATGGCACCAAAGTGGTTAACAGCTGATAACAAACCAAACATCCAATACGACTAACAAGGTGCACACCCTTCTGAGACACGTTTACCAACACGGTAACGAAAAAACCGCGCGATTCGGGACTGATACAACTCACAATAGTACAAAATTCCCGATACTTCTTGAACACACTTCGTACACGAAGCGTCGGTAGGAATAGCGTTGATCACGAGGCAAGGTCTCGTGTCGGGTCAAGCACAAGTTAATTTCTATCCCGCGGAATTTGCGTGAACGTTCGTGAGGCTTGTTACGAATTTCCGACAAAGTACTCGGGCGACGAGAAAGTAGCCGAGGCGTGTTTCCTCGCCGCTACCTGTTTTATTTTCCCATGCTCGATTAACGCGACCGGACGATCCGAGGCGGATTAAAGTGGAACGCAGAGGAGAAAGGAAAAATCCTTTTCGCGAGTTCATCAACTACGATCGGAGGGGGCGATAACTGCGCGAGCCAGTCGCAAACGAGTTTAATTAATCCCCTTCCAGGCTCCTGTAACCCGGAAAGTGGAAGGAGAGCCACTCGACGTTATATTTGGCCCCGGATTGCTTGTTACGGCTACGGATGTGCCGCGACGTAGACTTCCCGTCGGCTCCGGTGTGGACGAACCAAATGAACCTCGTTGAACCATTATGGGATAATCAACGATTGCTAACAGCTATTGCCCTTTCCGATCACGAGGCGCGAGTGATTTTAGAATTTCGGCCGATCGTCGGGCAATCCCCCTGGGGGCCGCTTACCATAATCGTCCAGCAGTTTTGCTTAATTTCCTGCGAATTCGGATTTGATTGCTTCATCTCGATCTCATTGGATTCTGACGTCGAGACGACGAATATTAGACTCCTACGTTCGAGAATTAATTTACGCGAGAGTGGTTTATCGGTGACTCGTGAGATGGTTTACTATTACGTTATCGTTTATTATGCTAGCAGAGCGGCATACCTTTTTATCGAGTTGTACGATGCTAGTTTGTAAGCAGGTGGGACAATCGAATCGGTTATTTTAGTAGAGTTAGTTAATAACTCTGACATTAACCCTTTGTAGCCCAAGATTGTAAGAATCGAAAATTATTGTGCAAGTAGGCTGGTTTAGGGTAATCAAAAACAGCACAAAAAAATAAATAAATGAATAAATATGCAAATAAATAAATAAATAAATTTGTTCAATAGTGTGTTATAATCAATGTTGCATCGATTTAAATGAACTAAATATACTCATCTCAGTGCGTAATCTGAACGGATTTCGAGGTTTGTTACAGAACTGTCACACGTGACTATAAAGAATTAACATTGATGAAATTAATATTCCGGAATGACACTATCGAGACTCGCGTGTCACGGTCAACGCGGTAAACGCGTTTCCCACGTTGCCATCTAAAAATAACCGATTCCGTTGTAAAGTAATAGTAAACCACCTCGATGTTCGACAATAAACTATTCCGGTGCAAATCACTTTCAAGAAATGATGATGTAATGGACGAACCAGAGAAGTGGGAATTGAAACACAAATTGTGTATTAGGAGGCTCGACGACGTAACGAAATCATTGTTAATTTCCTCCCTTTGCGAGAATTAAGAGGCGCGGGTAATGCACTCCCGTGTTCGGGTAAACTCCCACGTAACAACGAGTTACCCCACGTTACGTGCCACCGAAATTCAAACCCAACGCGACAAGTTTAAAACTGACTTTGATTACGCGTACCAAGTTACCATAACGTAACGGGAACGGAAACAAACACCGTGCAGAAGGTACGAGGGAGAACTCGACGAACGCCCTTCGAATATGCAAACTGGCTCAAAACTTCTCCTTCCCGGAGTTCTTATTTGTCCGACCGAAACTTTTCTTCCATCTGGTTCGAAACTATCGAGCGGAGGAAGTTGTTCACAAGAATTATTAATTGCGAGAATACTCTTAACGGAGTAGATTTTACGACTGATTATAATTCTCATGGAATTATATTGCTTGAGAAAATTCGTGATATAATTACCGAGCGAGGAACGTATCCGAAGACGTAACGGAATCCAAATTAATTATTTACGATATCCAAGAAAGAACGAGCGACCTCTAGAACGTTTGACGAAGTTTGATATTTGTTTATATGTATAACTTCCCGTTATTTTATCTCCAAATATGCAATTGGCACGAAACTTCCTCTTTCCCGAGTTTTTATTTGTCCCACTGAAGCTGTTCTTCCAACTGATGCGAAGCTATCGAGCGGAGGAAGGCATTCACAAGAATCATTAATTACGAGGATGCTTTCAATGGAGTAGATTTTGCGACTGATTATAATTCTCATGAAATTATATTACCTGAGAAAATTCATAACCTAATTACCGCGAGATAGGAACAGCGTAACCGAAGACGTAACAGAATGCAAACGAATTATTAACAATATCCAAGAAAGAACCAGCGGCCGATATCTAGAACGTTTGAAGTTCGATATTTATTTATGTGACTTTCCGTTATTTTATCTTCGATTATGCAAATTGACTGAAAACTTCCCCCTTGCGAAGTTCTTATTTGTCCCACTCAAACTTCTCTTCCTTCTGGTTCGAAACTGTCAAGTGGCCGATGATATTTACAAGAACTATTAATTGCGAGGATACTCTCAACGAAGTAGATTTTACGACTGATTATATTTCTCGTGGAATTATATTGCCTGAGAAAATTCATGACCTAATTACCGAGCTAAGAACAGCGTAACCGAAGACGTAACAGAATCCAAATGAATTATTTAGAATATCCAAGAAAGAACGAATGACCGATATCCTGCAATGTTCCAGTAACTTCGATATGTATTTATATAACTTCCCGTTATTTTACATCAGACATCATTAGGGTATCCAACCCACGATAAAATACACGTATGAGCGGATAAAAATTGAGAACTCGATATCAAGAAATATCGCGAGTGAATCCGGAAATGAAACTTGCGAGGCTCTTTCCCACCGTTTACCGTTGCCACTGCTGCCGGCAATATTGTCCAACCGATGGTCCGCGGTTTCAGCGAAACTTTCGAGCGCAATTAAGCCCCGGCGCGAAGTTTCTCGAAATGGAACAGAACGGTACGAACCCATCGACGGAACGAATTTCCAATCTACGCCGGTCAACTTATCCACGACAATCGATCTCGATCATCGACTGGACAATGGGGTGACCGTGCGTGACGTCGTCAACAGCCGATGGTATTGGGTTACCGGTACCGCGGGAGCTTGATGAAGTGCACTTGAGTGTACTTGACGCAAAGACGCTGAATATGCAAGCTCACCGGATGCCGGCTGTCGACACGATATATTACTGCGGATCTTATCCAGACCGCTGTCATCCATATTGAAACCTATTTGCATTTCAAACTCCGTTATACGTTCGATTCCTCCCCCCGAACCCTCCGATCTTTCCACGGTTTTTTTCTTCTTCTAAAAAGCTACCAGATTTCCCTCGGTGTTTGCATAAACGACCGGCAATGGAAGCCGCGCTTTCCTGCAGGGAGCTTTCGATAATGAGAGTCGATTTCCTAAGCTATGTATCGGCAGATCGATTGTTTCTCCCCGATAGCTTAAAACCGAGTCCCCCCGTAAACGACGAGCGAAACGTCTGGAAACGTAGTCCGACGATCGTCGATACAAGTAAGAGGATTCCAACCCGGAAGTGGTAAAAATAAACGATCGAATGTCCGATAACCGTAGAGTTAAAAACCATCGACGTACCGGCGGACGATACTCGTTGGAAATTTCATTCGCAACCACTCCCGCGAGTACTCTGTTTCCAAAGTACTCGAAATTCATGGCTCGACGATGACGTCGTTGTAACGAAACGTTCGACAATGGCACTTAGACATTCCGCTTTTTTTTTTTTGCTGTTTTATTGCCTCGCATAGCGACTGCGAAACGCTTATACCGGAATACCAGGTAAAGTCGAGAGTTGCCATCGCACTGCAAAGAAACGTATGTATACGACGATGTACAGGTAAGTAGATGCGGTGCCACGTCCTAGTTTTCACCGTCGAGTACTTCTTAAGGCCGAACGTCACTTTTTTTTTTTTCATTTTTCGAGAGGCAAAGTCAAATTCAAATTCAACGGGGGGCGAACGAAGTCTCGTTCCGCCTATCCCAACGTGGCGCCGCATCTCTTGAAAGAAATGATTACGGCTCAGCGACGTCCTCGTAACCAGGATGCCGTCGGACAGAAAAGTTTTCCAATAAAGAAACTCCGTCGCGCGTCGATGGAAGAAAAATCAAGTCACGTTCGCGAATTTCTCGTTCTCGCGATTGGCGCGAGGAATTGCTCGATGGTTTCCCGGCAGGCCGAATAAAACGAGATTAAGCGACTTTAGGTGACGGAAAATTGGAAAAAATATTATTCGTACACCGACTCGAATGGAGGTGGAATATATTTACGTCTCGAAATTGCAAGAGCTACGGCGTTACGCGTATAGCAGTTAGTTTCGAAAATTATGATGTAGCGGCGAGGCAGCGAGAAAACGAGGGTGGCGCGAAGTTAATTACGACGCGCGAAATAAATTCATCCTGGAAACGAGGATTTCGTTTAGCACGGCTGTGACTTAAATTTAATAGTATTTTCGGGGGTGGGTTGACAGGGGTGGCTCGCAGCCTAAGGGCGACGTGAGCTTACCTTGCTTCCCCTTTCGTTAAATATGATTTCCACGTCGAGGATCGGTCCGAATTGCTGAAAAAGAACGAGGGAAAACATTGTGACGGGTGAGTTTGCAAAATATCGCGCACAACGGTTCGCTTAAACGTTCGATGGAATTTATTTGAACGAGAAAAGAATTCCGTGGCAGAATTCATAGAAAGAATTTTCAAAAGACGAATAAAATAGACGAGAAAGTAATTTCGGTTAATTACAATGATCTATGTGTCGCAACCGAAAATACTTTCTTACCAATTCGATAGATTTGTTTGATAGAGAGGTGAGGTAAGCATCCGCAATTGTTTCGACTTTCGCGGTGTTATGAGACTTTGAAAAATAGGGACACTTTTTTCAAACATTTCTAGCAGCGGCCTGGTTTAGCGGAGAATAATTTGCTTTTTTAAGTTTGATTCCGAAAAGACTGTAGTTTAACGAGAATATTCAGTCTCCTTCAAAAAGTTTATTTTCCGACGCATAATTCATCGAAATAAAAAAAATGGTTAATTTGACTGTCAGTTATGATACTGAACATTATGAAAAAATTGAATAACTCCCAATGCCACAAACGGTCGCAGCTGGAATATTGTATAAACAACCTTCAGACCCTATCAAACAAATCTGTTGGGTTGGCAACAAAGTATTTTCGATTGTGACACATATATGTAGAACATTGTAATTAACCGAAATCAGTTTCTTACCAACCCAATAAAACGAGTACAGGGTACCCTGAAAATAAACTGACTGAGTCAAAGATACTTCGAAAGTGGTCTGTGAACAATATAGTGCGTAAATAGAATAAACAAACGAATATCACGTATCAAAATTCCATCGCAATAGTCGTTTAAATCGAGAAAAGAATCTCAAGACTTACCCTAAACATTGCCCTGAGGTCAGGGTCCCGGAAACGGAAAGGTATATTGCTGACGTGAAGGCGTTTTGGCTGACCTCTGAGGTCGGTACCCTGCGTCGCTGTCGCAGGTGTCGTCGCACCTGACGTGACAGGTACCAAAGTGCTACCTTCGACGGCACCTTCGGGGCTAGTCTCGTTACCACCGGGAGTCGGGGCTGCTTGTTGGCCACCACCACCACCTGCAGCTGCAGCTGCCGCTGCCGCCACTGCCGCCTGAAACACCTCCGACTGTCGTCGGCAAATAAGCGAAGGATTCGAGATTAATCGTAAGTTTGATTACGCACGATAACGATCGTACGCCGGGGATGAGAGATCGACGTGTGACGTTTGTTAAATATTTGACAAAGACGTGTACAATAATTGTTAGGATCCTTCGATTACGCGTCTTGATTGCTCGAAATACCGCAGGACTTTTCAGTAGCGATACCCGTGAACGGTCAGACATAAGGCTGACCGTATCGCGCCCGTACTACTAACGGGTTTAAGTGAACGCGGAACGCGCATGGTCAGACACAGCTGTTTGCTTCTTTTCAGACCGTGACGCGACAGGGACGCGTATTTGGATTTGGAAATGTTGCGAAGTTGTGAGCAAATACGGATTATGAAATCAAGAGGCAAGGTCTTGTCCCGGGCCAAGTACAAGTACGCGAGACTAGACCTTGTATTGTGGGGTGGTAAAAATGTTAGGAGGATGCAATACCGAAGGCATGGAGTGTGAGCATTGAATGCGTGTGAATGTATGTGTGTGGAGGCGTTAGAATGGGGCACAGCGGGACCCAAAAAGTCAGTCGAGAGGTGTGTGTCGAATGTCTAGGGGTAAAATCGAAAGTCGTAGTCGAAAGTCGAATATATTTGTTGAGACTTTTTTTGAATTGACTCGTTTCAGTGTTAAATATATGTAAATGTTTTTTTCCGAATTTTGAACCTTTCATCCCGCAGTATGTTTTCCGGGAAGTACCAACCGGGGTTTTCAAGGTGGTCATACTGTATTAAAAAATGCATTTCATTTTAAAGTGCAATCGCCGTCGGAAAGTCCGTGTCGGGGATGAGTAATTGGAGTACGATTTGATCAAAATTGGTCCAGCCAATCACGAGAAATGGGATCTGAGAAATGGCAGTTCTTAGTAAGAAACGTCGTCTTCTCCGTCCTACCGTTATTCATTTATCTTATTTGTCTATGCTCGTGAAGGAGAGAAGCAAGTCGAATCGAATGGAAAGAACAAACACTCAAATCATCGTTGACCGTCTTGCAATTCTTCCATCAAATCGTTCGACCCCCGTTAACAAAAACATGAGACAATCTTATCGGCGAAGGTCGAACTTCGAAACTCGAAAGTTCTCCGAGCGAACTCGACGCGACACCTTTCCCGCTCCCGAATTAACGAATTCTTTCTACCTGACAATAAAGAAGAGGAATATAATGGAATGAAAATTGCACGGGCAAAGAGTCGAGCGAATTCGGAATGAATCCTTCAGCTTCGCCCGACGTCGGGAGAGCGAGGAATTATTCATCGACAATCGACGCGACGCGACGCTGTCCCGTCGAGTGATACCCGGTAGAGTAGAGGAAGCGGGAGGAGGAGATGGCCGTCGACGTGCTACCTCCCAGCGATATTTTGCGACAGCGAAAACTTGTTTCGCGGGAGATTGAAACTTTTTTTCCCTACCACCGTTGGAACAAAAGAGCCGAGACAGAGACCCGGGTCTGACGGGTGGTTCGGAGGGTGGAAAATTCAGTAGGGCGGAAAACAGAAACCCCCCCGGAATATACCTCGTCCTCTGTTCTTTTAGCGCGAGCCCTTGGTCGCCCGCGTCATCTCCTTCGAAAATCTTTCGTGAGAATCTTTCGCGGATGCAGCTGGAACTTTTACACCCGCTTTGTTCTCGGCACTCGAAATCACGATTTTCTTTTTTTTTTCGACGACATTTAAATCTCTCAAGGATTAACGAGAGAATATTGTGGCGCGCGATACTGTGGCGAGTGCAGTATTTGTGTGTACGAATGTCTGTGTCCTGTGTGAGTTGTACCTGGCAACATCGATCGGTGGAATGTGTTTACAGATGGTGAAAAGGCAAGAGGGGTTTGTAGTTTGAGAAGTGACCGGAGTGAACGAGATCGTTTGTGTTGTGCGTCGTGCATAGTTTATGTTAAGGGAATCAACACCTGGCTAATAAGATTCTAAACTAGCTTTACGTAGTTTGTACTATGCCTGAGAGAGAGAGAGAGAGAGAGAGAGAGAGGGGGAGGAGAATTCTGTATAAAAAAAGCGGCAAAGCCATAGTGAAATCGTACCTAAAAATCGTAGTTAGGACTTCAATTCTAAATAAAACATCATCCCGCTCTGCACAAGGTGTCAAATAAAAGCTGAATGTCCAAAGAATTCACGGACGGTCCGAATTCGACCGGGCAACGCTCAGAATTGGTGAAATAACTGTAAATTTTGTGACAGCCAACTGATGGGCGGCCATCATGAAATCTCGTCATGATCGAAAAGTGACAGGTTCAGGTTTGCGGTGAAATTGTGTTATTATTTATTACAGAGTGATTAATCTTTGGCTTCTTTGGACTTTTATCTCTCATTTGAGACCTTGTGGATAGCGGGATGTTGTTTTATTTCATCGCTTAGAAAGCAACACCACTTATCTCACATTTTGACCAAATTGAGTTACCAACACTGTTGATAAAACTGAGATAGGTGGTGTTGCTGCTTAAGGGACGATTTAGATTTAGAAGTGTCCTAACTACGAAACGCTTATGTTCAGCATTTTCCTCCCCTCTGATGTCACAAAACATAAAATCCGAAAAAGACGCCAAAAACATTGGGTAGCGTTGATTCCCCTTAAACAGTTTATTAAAGTTTGAAACCATTAAGCAGCGTATTTCTGTACAATCCTTCGTATGCCATATATTTCTTCCTATCCCAATATATCCCGAGTCAAATTTTATTTATAACGCTGGGATGCACGATGTCAAATATACGTGTATCCTCTTTTTTTGGAGTAAAATAATTCTTCTGCATATTTCGTCAGTCATAGCACTTTGGATATCGAATTCCCGCGGGAGTTTCGTGAACACCGTTCTGAATGGACTTTCCAGTAACTCTCGTTAACTGTGTTTATACCTATTTGCATGGAGTTCTCGCCCAAACGAACTGTTTGATATTCCAGAGGCGTCACTCGACGTACCTGACTTTCGTGAAGCATGGAATATCGCGGTATCGAGAACCGGCGGGGAGAAACGACTGCCAGCGTTGGAAGTGTTTATTAACGGCTCTCGAATATTCCAGTCGGAAAGATGTTCGGCAGGACACGCCCGTCAATGTCCTGAACAAAATCGATTCGGGGGCCCGAACAAATTTTTGATACTATTTGTAAATGTGTTTCTGTAATAAAGCTTAGTGGCACGGCCGACGTTCGCTTCGAAAGCATTAACCCTCTCATGCGCAACTTTTTCATGCATTTTGTCCAGATACGTGTACAAATTTATAGGTTGAATATGAGACTACAATGAAATAATATTTATGAGCATTTCTGATCAATATAAGTACACAAATGTGGACCATGCATGTTCACTTGGATACTCATTTCAAGTGCAAATATTAGAATACTGAAAATGATTAGTGTCCATTACGTGTACATGGCGCATGAGAGGGCTAATTTCTGGATATTCAAAGAAATTTGCTGTGCTCTTTACAAATATTTATTGAGGTTGAGAAGTGAAAAAAATTAATTAAACCTCGAAGAACATACTTTGAATTCTTTTTAACGTTGATCAAAGGGGCGTTATTACCCATGCGTAATTTTGGGCGTAATTTGCGTCGCGTTTGGATCGATGGTAAGCTGAATTTTCTGAAGGTGAGGAAATATAATCCCCTAAACGAAATGCTAGTGCATCGTATCTCTTCGAGAAATTACGGGAAACTTTAAGGGCGGATGCTGTTATCGCGTGAGAAACGTTTGTAAATTCTGCACGGTCGGTGGAGCTTTTTGTCTGACGTGAATAATAGGGATTTCTCTTTTTCAAGACAGAAATTTATCGTTCTCGTCCCGCTAAACTCCGAGCCATTTGTTTTCTCTTCAATTTCTTTAAAGATCCAGCAAGAAAGTTATCGTCGAAGATTATACCGTGTCTCGTCTTCCGAAAGAACTTTGGATCATAAATTTCCAAAATTATCTTTCGACGTGCGCTTATCGAATAGACGAAGAACATGAGTTGCAAATGTTGGAACGTAACTATTCCGAGTACCGAGCCCCCTCCTCCCCGTGAAATTATTCACCGTAAAGGTATGATTTCGCTACCACGACCGATCGCAGCCATCGACGACTGCGACCCACCAGAAATTCGTTGTTTTCAATGGGGCCGTCACAGTGAGGTATATTCGATAAAAGGTGGCCAAAACTAGAAAAATCAACTCTAAAACTGGATAAAAATGAATATTATTTTACTTATATGGTACGTTATAATATTTAATGACATCACAATTGCTCAGAGAAAACCATTATTATGATTTATAAAGAGAAATAAAGAAAAAAGATGCAGATAATTTTAATTTACTTCCGACTGCTTCTCGGCTCTAATTTTTTTGTGTGTAATTTATACATAATATTGTTAGCTACAATAATTGCTTTTCAAAAACTGCGCAAGTTTGCGCCTTTTTCAGTTATTCAAATTTGAATGTCGGAAAACTTTTGGAATTTTCAATGGTTTTATTCGTATTTTTTATTGTATATAATTTTGGGTACAATAATTGTTGATAGTTATTTTTTCCTTGCAGGATCTCAAGATAGTCATATAAATCTAATATAAGTAGAACATATTTTCTCATTAAAAAAATTTTGTTTCTTTATGTTTGTATGCGTAGTTAAAAATGTATTTTGATGTTAATAAAACGGTTGTAATTGAATATAATACCGTTATATAATATTATTATATTTTGGCCACGAATTATTGAAAATACCCCACTGCGCGGCCGGTTTCGCAGTACCACTCGCGGTCGTCGTGCGACACGACCGATCGCACCACTAATCCGTTCTAGTGGTGCGACCGATCGTTCGACGACAAGCACGTTGAAATCGAGGTTTATCTACTCCCACCAGCGATTCGACAGAGACAGCGTGCGCCGGCGAGAAGTGGGGGAAGCGAAAGATCGGCGAATAATGAAAAGAACGACGTGTTTGGTCGCTGCTCGCGAAACCGGGTTTACCGCGACAACACTTGTCGCAGTCGCCGACGACTGCGATCGGTCGTGCTAGCGAAATCGTACCTTAAGTACAAAGGTCCCTTTAGAAGCGAAATAAAAAGTTTATTTAGTACCCGCCGTAAAATATTTAACATCAAAGCTTATTTTCATTTTTACGAACTTTCCTCCTATATGAGAATCTCACAGAGCTGTAATAAAACTCTCAATAGCGCCGTAAGTATAAAACTCCAGGGCTTCGCGGGAGCGAGGGAGGATATTAAAAAAAAAACGAGAAAAGAAAATGGGAAGAAATAAAGCCGTTACTGAAAATGACCAGGAGGCCTCGGCCGGTCATTTTTGAACCTCGTCGAAATTCGCGAAACACTCAAACTCCTCTGCGCGGCCTCGCAAAGTTGAAGGGTAACTCGAGACACGACTTTTATATTCGTTAACGAGACTCCGTCGGGGGCAAAAAAAAAAAAGAGAAAAAGAAAGTGCAGTTGGAAATTTTTGAGACCGCGCACGGCCGACTATCGCAAACTTTTCCGCCGTTAGTGGCGAAGCACCTGAACGTACTCGAAATCCGATGAAATGGAAATCCCAGAGACGGCCTTTTGATTATTAGAGAACGTCACCGAACGCGCGAATACCATTTTCTTGTTTACTTAAGTTGTTTCGTTTATCATTCCCGAGTGCAGTCGAGTGACACGCGCGACCGCGTCGCGTAGCTGCATCGGTTTCATAAACCCCACCGTTCGTAGTTGAAATTCTTATTACGATTCAGAATCCAGACGGATAATAAACGACCGTAAAGTTTCATATTACAGAGGAGAATGAACTTCATTCGGTCGAAAACAAACCCTCGGTTTTTTTTTATTTGGAATCGTTGGAAAGTAGTTTCGGTATAAAGGAACTTTCTCCGATTCGAAGTCAAAGAAACGATAAAGAGCATCTTTGATTCGAGGCAGTGGTCCTCAACCGGTATCGATCCGTAGAAATTTCCAGCCTGTCAGCGAAAAAGTTATAAATTTAACCAAACCCAGATTTTTCATTTTACAATATTAGATTTGAAAGTTAATACGTAAAATGCTATTAGCAATAATATTTTTTAGTTCGCCTCAACGACCCGCGAAATATTTTCTTTATTTTCCCCGATCCACGGGAAGGTTATTAAATTTAACTCATTACAGATTTCTCATTTTACAACATTAAATTTAAAAGCCAATACATAAAATACCATTACAAATAATATTTTATAATTCTATCTGAATGGCGAGCAAATTATTTTCCATATGTATAACATTGTCTAGTTCCACCTTGACGATCCGCGAAATATTTTCTCTATTTTCCCCGATCCGCGGGACATTTAAATAATTACAGATTTTCATTTTACATTTAATTTAAAAGCTGATGCACAAAATACCACTATAAATAATATTGTCTAATTCCACCTCTTCTATTTTCTCTATTTGCCTCGATCCGCGGAAAATCTAATTAATCACAAATTTTTCATTTTACAATATCAAAATGAAAAGCTAATGCACAAAACACCATTATAAACAATAGTTTCTAATTCCAACTCAACAGCCCGCGAAATATCCTCTCTATTTTCACCGTTCGCCAGATGCAAGACGATTGAAACCCACTGATCCAACCGATTAACACCGTGCGCTGCGCCGTCGGCCTTATCAAAACGGGAATGACTGAGAGATAACAACATAATTTGCGTGTGCGAACTAGCCAGAAAAGAACCAACGGTGCTCCGTGCAGCTTCACGAGCCGCTGACTAACCGGGTCCGGTTAATTGACCAGACGAGCGACGTACAAAGCGGCCACGGCCGGAACCACGACATTGTTCGGAACTCTTCACGCTCGGTTCAACCGTGTCCGAAATGTTCCGCATAGTCTTCTGCCCGGGTTAATTAGATACCGGTACACGACAAACTGCTCCCTGAATCGTGCAATCGGGTTCCCTGCGACGCGACGCAGTTCCAATTTCGACCGTCGTACGTTAATCGCTTAATCCATTAACGGTTTGAGACTCGGGCATCTATCGAACAGTTTATTTATCATGCGCGACCTGATTATTAAAAATATGCGAGCAAAACATGTTTTTCTTTTACACTTCTTGCCATGGGCAGAAGTAATATGTATTTTGTAATGTATCGAACACGAAGTGAGACATGTTAAAAAAAAAACTTTTCGATAGGAATCAGTTGTTTCCAACCATTTTTATTCTCGCCCCCTTTTTCCTTGTCGCATAATGCGACCCCCTTTCCCACCCCCATAAAAGGAAAAAATTTATGACCTTTTTCCCCCGTTTATGTGAAATAAAAATAATTTAATAAATATAAATTTTACTCCGTGATAACTGCTTGCGCTTCCCCAGCAATGTGTTGACGCCCCTAGGTTGGGAAACACTGTTATAGATGGAAGAATAATTATAAAAAGTAATTATATTTATCTGTTAAGGAATTAAAGTTGTGGGAAGAATTAGCGTAATTTTTGTAAATTGTGGTGTCTATTAAAAAATGAATGCGAGAGGTATGAGGGAAGAATCTAAAAGTAGTTGTACGTTCCTCTCGTGACGATTGTCAAAGAAAGTTATGTACGAATGGTGAATACGAGAACGTGGATATTTTCTAAATGGGTAATCGTATATGGGAATCATGCGCGGTAGGTCCAAGCAGCGCGGAATTTTGAAACTTTTCGGGATGGGACACCATATTTGAAAGTAGGTCAATTTGTATCGCGTGCCGTTGATGGAAGTTAAAATTAAAACGCCTACACAGACATAATGAAAAAAAGGATAATCCTCGGCACAGTTCGAAAATCCGAATTCCAAATTTTGAATATCGTTCGATAGGTAGCCTGGGAATGATAATTCGCATAATTCATTAATCCAAAATCTACTTCTTAATCAGAATAGTTGCAATGACGATCTTAGTAAAAAAAGAAACTATGAAACTAACGGGAAAAACCATCAAGATTATTACACAATTTTCAATGTTACCGAAGATTCGTTACGTCAGTCGTAATCGTCGAATTATACCGATTAATTAACTTAAATAAATCCTTGGCAGGTCCGTGGCATCGATTTTCCCAGGTAACAAGCTACCGTAAACGAAGAATCTGATAGTCCACCGAACAGGTCGCGCGGTAATGCAATTTCAAAGCGCGAAATTTATTAGTCCGGTAAATTAAATTAACGAACGAAATTACTTTAATTAGATCGTCTAATTAGGTTGCTCCGCGAATCGCAGTAATTACTGCGGCGTCCGCCAGCGAGTTATGGCGACTGTTATCGTAGGCGAAACTACCGCGGAAGGAAAGTTAAAACAAATTCGCTATGCTTATTTTAAAAGTGCCATTGTTTCATCGACACGAACTCGGGAGTCGATAATATTTGGTCCGCGATCGAAATCGCGGTTGAAATCGAGCGCGCGTTTTGAAAATAACATTTATACAGCGAAATTAACTAGAGAAATTCCATATACCGATCGACGGAATTAACGTACAAGTTCTTTTTCTTTGGATTTATAAGATCACTCCTGATCGCTGATAATAATAATTAAAAATAACAAAGTTTCGTTAAATACGAATTAAAAGGCTATTTCCATGAAAGCCCTGCTCATACGACTAATCGGATTTTTCAACGCGCATCGAAGTAAATCCGCTAATTTCGAATTGCCGTTTCAGATTGATGATTTAATCGAATAAATCCAAACGAAGCTAAAGTGATTGTAACGAGGAAAACACTCTCGAGAGTGGCAATATTAACAATGCTAATCTCCAATCAAATCGTAATTACCAAAGTATAAACCAAAGCACCGAAATAATATCCAACGATCGTAAAGTCATAATAAAGACATTAATATCTCCCGACTGGTCGATACAAAGCGTTCGATTCTTCCCACTGTCTTTATTCTCGAGGAACTACGAAAACTTTCGACAACTTTGATTCACGTTCTCTCTTAACTACGGTTGGCAACGGTACAAGAGTCTCTCTCGTCTCTCTCATCCCTCTCACTTTCTCCCTTTCGCTCTCTCTCTCTCTCTCTCTTTCGCTCTTTCTCCATCCATCCATACGTGCGTGGAATCATTCAAAAGCGACCATGATTGTACGTGACGAGACACCACAGACGACGATTGTCTTCGTGGAAGAGCGTTGCGTCTAGCAACGCCCACGTGTCGCGCGTCGGCGTGGATTCCACTTCGCGAATTCTTCCGCGGAATTTTCAACGGCAGAAACGTCGGACGTAAGAGAGAACGCGCGACGCTCCACTCGTACGATTTCCTTGGTAGCAACGACGAGGACGCGAGAGGGAAAAATAAAAAGCGGAAGAAAAAATGCGGTTGGATGTGTACGGAACGAAGTACCCACTGGCTGCGGTCTCGGTACACCGGTTCGAGTGGCCAATAAACGCGGCGCGGCCTCGGTTTCACGGGGCAATATTCCGACCCTGTGTCCGCCGGAAGAGAACACTTCCCGCTCCGTCCTCTCCTCCTCTCTCTTTTGTCTCTCTTTAGGTAATCAAAAAAAGGTAGCAGAGAGAGAATCTCGGTGAGCGGTTGGTGCCTTTTTTTTACCGTTCTTCCGGATGCATCGAATCGTATTTGACGCGACGACGGAGTTTCCTTCACCGTTTGCACTGCACGCGCGCTGGAATCCAAAACTCGAGCCAAGCTTTTGGTGTACGTCGGCTTTTTTTGTCCATTAACGTTTCGCGAGTTTGTTTATTCGTATTCCGTCGAACGAGTGTAAGTAAGAATCTGTTCCGAAAGGGCTGATTTGGTTTCGCGTGGATCGAGCGGTGTAACGTAACCGTAAGTATTCCAGCGTTGCGTAACACGATTAAAATATTTCTGATATTATATTTCTATTTATTTTTTTGCACGGTGCGGCGGGTGAAAGTTTCCGGGCGCGTGAAGTTACCTTTTCAGCTCTCGTTTGACGAGAGGGAATTCAAATGAATTTAAAAGGAGCGTTTGTCGATTACGCTCAAAAGCCGTTCCTTTGCATTTTTATTTTAATCAGATTTCTATTTTAACTTCTCCTCCCACTAGGATATCAATGACGGTCCGTCATAATTCTTCGATCAGATTTAAATACTCGACTAATAAAAGAAAACTATTAGTTATAATACAAATAAAAGCGCCATTCCTTGCCACCAGGTTCGATCCTCTTATTTTGAAAACGAAAGTTATCTCGTGACACGACCTACTATTTGCTTATTGACGCATTTAAATTAATTTCTGATTTATCGCAAAGCGCGAAACCTTTCGCAACACGTTTCTTTCTTAAATAATTTAACGTCACGCCTCGTTCTCTTACGGATTAATCTCGATCCCCATGCTCGATCCCCTCAACGATATAAGAGACTGATATAACTTACGATTGCCTGTTGATCCACGCCATTTGGAGGCGGCGGCGGACTAAAGCTGGCCGCTGTCGGGGCACCAGGGGCGGATGGATGTGGGGCACCCGCCGGCGGTGGTACCTGGGGCCCACTCGGTGGAGGTTGCTGAGGTGTGCCGGCGTTCTCCTCTTTTACCGGCACCGGCGGCGGTGGTTTGACGTCGCCGGCTGCCCCTGCAGCCCCCACGACACCCGCCACGCCGTTCACCGGCGGAGGGAAGACACCCCCACCGTAAGGCGCAGCCATCCCTGTCTGCACCATGTGCTGCAACGAGAAACAATTTTTCCATGAGACTTATGTTTTTCCTCTCGAAAAATTTGAATTTTCATTTTGCTACCACCACGTTGTCGTTTGTCTCCCTCGGATCGCCAATGGCGTTCCGAGCAAAGAGACTCTTGGCGCGGTTCCATTGTAACGTCGCGGAGAGCTACGATTGGTTGAATAATGTTACGTCCTTCCGAACGGAGCGTTTGCAAAATATAACGTTTTTTGTTTTTTACATTTTTCGTCACAGATAGAACTAATATGTGGACCGTTTATTTTGAAAGTGGTGTAAGTCCATTTTTGTTGTGTTTTTTACACTAAATTAATCACAAATTATGTGATATCTCATTTTTTTAAATGGACTTACACCACTTTCAAAATAAACGATTCATATGTATAATGTGTAGTAAAATATGTTTTTTTACACTTCTCGTCATAAACAGAAGTAATATAAACTCGAAAGTTTCTAACCGTTGTTCGTAATTGTATTATACCGTTAAGCGATTCGAATTGTCGGAAGAATTAGCATAATTTTGTTCAATTATCGCGTCTGTAAAGAAATAAACGCGAGAGGAACGGGATGAGAATCTAAAATCTGTCGTTCGAAATAATGGTATTCGCAATCAGTCCGTTGGAATTTTATTACAACGTAACCTCGATTAAACTCATTCTCGTAGTACGTTAATTTGGATCACAATCGAATCTAGATTCTCGTGTAAGCAAATATCGCTTCCCAATTACATCTCCGCTTCCGTTTCATCGACCAACGTTGCCTAACTAACGTTTCCATTTGAAATTCCGAGTTGTACGCGAGATACGGTACGTGATTTGTGCCTGCGTGTACCTCCTTTTTTTTCTTTTTTTTTTTACCAGTGCAACAATAAATAATCACGACCACGGTAGGTATACATTAAACCAGAAGCTGTAGACAAGCCGCAAATCATTTTGCGTGTTGCACGCGGAACGATTAACCGCATGCTAGAATTCGTCATCCTTACCCCATTCTGTTTCTTGCTCGCTCACGGACCGAAGAACGGAAACGGGTGAGAAATTATTGGTGGAATCTCTCTCGCGACTATCCGCCTCGATTTACGAATGAATTCGAACAATTTCCTGCCACGTTATCTCGCCGTCTATCAAATTAATCTCGCCTAATAATAAATTTAATTCGACCTCATTCTACGTTGCCGCGTTTAATTATTATCAGCAAATAAACACGACCCGAAACGAAATTATAGATAATATCCCATCAAAGGCTTAATCCGAGCATAATTAATAATAGTAATACGAAATTAAGCGTCTGTCGATCGATTAAACCGTTATATTCGCGGGGAGCTATCGATGGGATTAAACGTTTCCTTTGTTAGTCGCGATGACTATAAATTATCAAGGAGGCAAAAAGCTTTGGCGAATATTTCGAAACGATGTACGGTGAAGTAAAGAGGAGGAGTAAACGGGCGAAGACTGTTGCTGTTGAGAGGGGTTCTGTTTCGACAGCGAGGGGTAACCATAATTGAATAAATGAGTGGAAAAAGGATAATATTCCAAAAATATGTAAAAAAAAAAAACTAAGATAGGTCATTAAATGTTTTACATAAAAAAAGCTATTGATTATTATGATCTCATATTTTAGAAACGTTAAAGGATAGGTACTAGGTAGTGTATATTCTACAAACAAGATTTTGATTTAAATAAAAAATAAGGAAAGTTTTTTTTTTAATTTCCCGAAAGTTGGGTGTTGGGAAATATTATTCTTTTTCTCACTCAGCTATTCAATTTATAATCGCAACTGAGACAGGATACGGATGGTTTGCCGGGTATTCTGGTCTATTCAGATTATTTCGTGATACCTCCTTGACGACGCAACGGGCTCGGAAAAACGAACTCCGAGAAAACCATTTGTTACTTCCTGTATTCGCGTTTCTCCGGGACTTAAATCCCGCGATAACTCCTGAGGGAGGTACAATAGAAGCGAATACGTGTACCGCGAATCGTTCGTAAATAAAAATCTTACGATTAGTTACATTTCGCAACGTCTCGTTTCTTTTCGCGGGACCATTCGGTGTACCCGGAACGGCACGTACGCCGTGCAAGTTTTCTCCCGTCGCGAAAACGTTCGAGGTTCAACGGAAGACTAACGAGGTGGAGAGAAGAAAATAAAAAGGTCCACGAAAGATGGGGGAGGGGGGGATGGAAAGATATACGGAGAGACGGGGAGTGAATAAAAAAAGAAAAACAATGTGCGAGAGGGAAGCTTCCCCCGGTACAATTGGGTACAAAGACAAACGAAGAATAAAAACCTCGAAGACAAGTGGTTTAAAAGGGCCGCGACGAAAGCGGAAGCGACGAAGGGCGAGTAACCCTGAAGAATCGTCCGTGCCTTTCGGTCCCTCCTTCGCTCTTTATTCCACGAACGTAGCTTAATCGACAAAGAAGGTACGGTAAAAACATAAAAAGAGGAGAAACCAGGAAAAGATCCTGTGTCGACCCAGTTTCTCTCGTCAAAACGAAGAATACGCCGGCGGGATTGTCCCGCTCGTTCGTATCCTCTTCGTAATTGATCGCCAGGACGAAGGAGGGACGATCCGTTGAAAGAAATCTCGCGGTCTATCCTCCCTTTGATATTAACGTAGCGATTGTTTGGTGAGATTGCCCACCTGAGACTTAATTACACGGCACATCGGCGGCGATGGCTAGAGATTTCCTGGATAATACGATATTTTGGCGATATACGCGATAGTTTGCATTCCGCGTAATGGTGCAAAGAAAATACAGCGACGTGTACCACCAGAGGTTCACGCTTGGGTGTCCCATCGGAGGGTGTGTGTCGTCAATAGACTGCGGATGTTTGTGCAAAATGCATTATTTTTATAGTGACATTGATTAAACGGATTTTGTGAAACAAATGCAATGAATATGCGTGAAATACACGCATATTATATTGTACGTATAAAATAAAATAAAATAATGCATTAAATAATTCATTACGTGCATAAAATAAGGCACAAAATAATGCATTTTGCATAAACATCCGCAGTCTAGTCATCAAACTAGAGAGATGTAGTGTTGGTAGAAAAAATTGCCATGTACTTAAGAATGAGAATTAGAAGAATATCAAGTTATTGAAATAGAGTAGCATTCATTTAATTTCAATTAGATAATAATACATTTAGCTTATGGTTAATTAAGTTAAGTGATTTTGATTTGTAACAAACCCGCCCAATAACGTGAACGCGAACTCCAGCGTCGCCGTGAACGTGTTAAACCGACCAGCGAGTCACGTCGTACGTTTACAAACGACGCTCGCGTTTCCCGTGAGTTTGCGTGACTCTTACTCGATTGACATTTTAAAAAACTTCTATAACCACAAGTAAAATTAATTTCAATTTCATTATACGCATAAAATGCGTATCTTCGCGGCGACGATGATAATCAACAACAAGCCGGTATCCAAAGGAATTTCAAAAAAATCAACTGTACGTTCGACGAATCAAAAGACACAGATCCCCTTTAGAAAATAAGTACCAACTGCCATGCTAAGAGGAAATTGAAACACTCAAACGGTATCCCCCTTCTCTTTTTGTTACGCGCCGACTAATTGTCGGGCGTCGTTATCGTTTCCTCGGAAAAATAATTGTCCCTCTAACAAATGTTGCGCCTGTTCCCCTGCTGTCCGACTTTTTTTCGTGGTTAAGCGATCGACGCTATCTGGCTGGGATGTATAATACAAGGGGCCATTCAGAGCACGCTTCCCCTTCGAGAACGGTAGAGCGTGTCGTCGTGGCTCGTCGAGCCTTACGGTTATTGCGTGCGAGCGAAACGAGTGACGAAAAAAAAAAAGAACTTTAATAAGACCACGGTAATTCGGGAGAAGCTTCGTTAACCCTCTCGCCGTTGAGGACAATCAAATTTTTTTTCACCTTCGACTTTCACGGCTGCACGTGCGTCTCTCGTCCCCGTGATACGGTTAGCAATTTTTTCTTACGACTGTAATTTAAACGTGCACTGTCCTACGGAAGTTTGTAAAATGTTACGGTAAGTACGATTTTTGTATTCGCGTAATGTCGCATTATCATGGCGAGTGTCTAACTAGAAAATAATTCTCGACTCGGTAATCCTCAATTCAATTTCATTTATATTACGTAATATACAATGTATATTCGTTGAAGAGAGTCGGATGTAAAACAGTTTTATCAATCTTCCTCTTTTATTTGAAGTACCTATCTATATTATACTTTTTCCACGCTTCCTCGAGTATCACGTTAGAATGGATATTCGAATCCTCGTTCACGATTCAACGAGGTTTGAGAAACACTGCACCGGACGCTCGTGGCACGAGTCGGTGAAAACACCGAGGCGAGGAAACAAAAAATTATCGCCAGAAACACGATCCTCGGAGTAACATTTTTCTCTCCCAATTCCACCGATTTATCGATCGATCGGACGAAATGCAGCGGGATATCGGATAAATCACGGCGGATTCACTTTCGTGTTGCCTTAAAGTTGATTCTCACACAACCGTAATTTTTTGAAGGAGGATTTTTACATTGCCGTAACGTAACGGCACCGTCACCGTCATCGTAAACGTAAGGTCGCAGGCATGGTGCTATTGATGAGTGGAGACAACGCCATTCAAACCCTACAGAAGAAGATTTGTACGAAGCCAGCGTACTAACGACGTTTTTCTTACGTAACGACTACGGCGCCATTACGGTACGGCCACGTGTGTGGAGACCTTAAGAATAGTTTTCTGCAGGATTTGAATGGCCCTCTCACCACTCGACCACCGAATGAACACGTCGGCACATTCGTCGCCGTAAACTTCTAACCGCAACGTCGTCACCGTAGCATCATTTTCTGATTTTTTGCGCGAGTGACTGTGACAGTCAGATGTTTTATTGCTATACCGTCGAGCACTGCAAAAAGGTCGCTATTGTTTCGAGGAGCATTGGAAGACTTTAAGGAAATGTGCTTGTTTTGGGCTATGTATTCCTTGCTCTGATTTTGGATGTAGAACAGGAAGATCAAATATTGAGAAAATGAAAGAAATAAATTAATTTTTTAAACCTAGTTTTTTTTAATTATTTAAAAGTTTCAAAAATAAAACACATACATAACATCCATATTACAGACCGTAAATGACCATAAATATACATATAACAAACAACAATATGAACCTTAGCGAACTTAAATTCCACCGGTAAGGTTAAAGATAGTCCTCTATGAATAGGTGCCCGAGAACCCGAAAATATGGGGTCAGGTCAGGTGCATTGTAGTTTATAATCTATCTTTCGAAAATTCCTAAAAAACGATTTCTACGTTGCGGGGATGTTACAGTTACGGAGATGCTGGCGCCGTTACGCGCTGGACGAGTGTAAACAGCCCCATTCAAATCGTACAAAAGGATATTTTTTTTATGAGGCAGCCGGCGTTACGGGGCCGCTACTTTACGGCTGTGTGGGAATCGACCTTTATCGGCCGAGATACGACGGCGGATAATGCAGGAAAGCTTCCCGCCGATCGAGGTTGCAATCGACGCGGCAAAGGCTGGCGGTAAAAGAGACTAACGCAGGAGGGACGACCCGGTATTAAAGTTAATTCGCATTCGCGGTTTGCACGGTATGGATCCGCGCGGGATAGGGATATACGCGGGTACCGACACGGTATTGACGCAGCGTACTACCAACGATTGTCTTTCCCACTGCGCAGCGTCGGGTGCAGCATCGCAGCATCGCGATGGTATTGCGTGGGGACCGTGTCGGAGTACTATTTTTTTTTTTATATTTTTTTTATCCACAACGTCCGCGTATCGTTTTCATATCGCGGTAACGCCGCGTCGCGTCGGTCTGTCGTCGTTGCTCGTGTGCCCTCCGCGTTGGCGTCGGTGTTTTAATTGTATCGCGTTTACATCGGTTCCGTGTCGCTACGTGGTACCGAGTCGGTAGGCGCGCAGTCAATAACGCGGATAACGTTGCGCCGGTGGTGAGTTAGTACAAAGTCATCGTCGAATTAACGTTAAGCGTTGACCCGTGAGAATAGATCGGTTGAAGGGATTTCTAGATTTGTTGCGGTAAAAGATGAGAACGTGTGCACGGAGTATCTTTTTAGGGATGTTAAAATAATAGGGTGTACGCGTTACCGTTAAAGAGGACACGATAAAACTTGAGGCGCGAAATTACGCATTGGGTAACAACTTGAAGCAAAAATATTCACGGAGTATTTTCGAAGTTATATCCCGGATATTAAAATTGCCAATATCGCGTAGATTAGGATGACCAACCGTCCCGTAAAAACGGGATTGTCCCGCTTTTTCACTACATTTCCCGGTGTCCTGAAAAAGTCTCTCGGGGCGCTCAAATGTCCCGTATTTAGGTTAGGTAGTAAACATTCTTTCGAATCGCTAAAATTTGTTTAAATATGTCAAGAAATTTGTATAAAGAGATTAGTATTTACTGCATCTTGTTCTTATTTACATCGCTCGGAGTTTAAATGACAAAAGTGAATGGAAATTGTCGGAAACTCTGTTCATTATTTCATGCTAGAATATAATTTTCTATTTCAAGTTGTTACATATTTAAACTGTAGTACAATCATTATGTATATTTTTATTCTGTGTTAGCTGCCGATGGTTACTTGTTATTTAATTAATTCCACAACTTTTCAATAGGTTTTAAAACGAAAAAGTGAAAATTTTCCAATTTTTCAGTGACTGGCAGAAAGTGAGAGAGAGAGAGAGAGAGTGGAAAGGCTCACAAATATATTTAGACATTTAGGAGAGCAACTTATCCCAAAATAATAAGTGTCCCGTTTTTTCAAATTGGCGATTTGGTCACCCCAGCGTAGATAAAAACACGAAATTACGTATAACGCGAAAAACTTTAGAACCGTTATCGCGTAGAATTTCTAAAATCTATGATTCCCCCTTGTCCTAAGATCGACCGATCTTCGAGTTTTCACGGCATCGTATTATCGATACATCGGATTTTTATCGCAGAAACACGGTAATCAGAATCGGTAACCGATATCTGCACCACGGTGCAACGATACCTCGGCAGTCCAACACTCATTGCGGGGTATCTAGTACTCTAAATCATACCGCTACCGCACACGCGCTCGTACCGCAACCGCGCCGCAATCCGACCAGGTTTACGCCACTCGCGCCGCGGAATCGCTCTTCGTTTCGTTTCGTTCGTCCCGACGCACCGGGACGTCGCGCGTCCGTTACGAGAATCGAATAATTGATAGAGGACCGGCAACGCGTGCACGTTTCGCTTCGTTCCCCGGCGATTTAAAAGTTCCTTTCTCGAGGGTGAAATTAAAGCTCCGTAATAACTTGGATAACGGTGACACAACGTTTTCGTGCCGGGACGTATGAATAAATTCAACGGGTTTGTGGAAGAATGAAAATTTCCTTTTTTTTCTTCTTTCCTTTCCTCCGCTTTTTTTTTCCTTCGCCCCCCTTCGAATCTCGGATCTCCCTGGTACTTAGAGTCACGCGTTGGAATATTTAACGACAATCGCGTTCCTTTACACGCGCGGCCCGTTTATTAGCATTGCTTTTTAGTCGCGACGATATACGTAGTTTGTAATAGCTCGATTACCGAGCGACATGGATAACGTTCTTAACGGAAACACGTCTGACACGTCGTTATTTTCGCCGACTGAGCGCAATTAACGTTTCGTCGCTTCTTTATCGATATTGTTGTGCTGCGCCGTGTCTGTCCCTTGCGTTGCTTGGGTCGTCGATACGACCGATGATTCTTAAAGAGATTTCGAAAATCTGGTTTTGCGACGATGGTGAGGTGTCGCGAAAATATTGCCGAATTACACAGACTTTAAGGAGATCTGTCTTTAATGATAAATATATGCAATTTGAACGTAAAGAGTATAAATATTATGTCTGCGTGTCTTGCTTGCTGATTCTAATCTGCGTGTTGATGCGAAAAATTAAGTAAACTGACTAATCGGACTACAGTGATTTCACTGGTCATGAAATTGTAAAGAGGGTACGTGAAATTAGTATTTCCGATTGGTGGAAAAATAACCAATTTCGATCGATTGAAAAATAATGGAAGGGGTAGGTAACATGGAATTCCCGAAACAGTGAAGGGAGAGGGGTTGGAAGGTGGAGGTGAGCGGCTTGACCGCGTCACGGGAACAGCCGTACCTGCCCTTTCGATTTCCTGGAAGTGACCCATAATTACAATTACGAGTCGTGTATATTTGCATGTCGTATACCTACCGTGATTTGCTTTTATAATATCTAAGGCTAAGCTTATCATAAAGACCAATAATAGTCAAAATAAGAATCGTAAAGTGCGAAAGTAAGGGTACGGTAATTACTCGACATTTCTGCGCGAGCAGTTGCTCCGTAGATTGATATAATATCTTATTGTACAATAAGAGACTGAACGGATATAAAAAAGGAAAACGGTGATGCGAAACGATCGTACGCCGGGTACGCCATTCTCGCGGAAAGCGGAGGATGGTTCGTCAGTCGGACGGAATAATGGCTCGCGAAAATGCGCGATACAATACGCGCGGCGTATCTAGAGCCGGTAATACGGGCGTCAATCGTCTCTAATAATGTGGGAACCGATACAGGCTTTACGAGGCAAAGGTCGTAACCCTAAGCTGACTCGGTAAACGCACCTTACGCGGATCGTATTCGTCGCACGCTTCGATGGTTCGCCTTCCAGCGACTTAACACTATTTCCGCCGCGGTTTTGTGTATATCTAGTTCGGCGAAACCGTATTTTAGATCATGAAAGAGATTTGAGGAAAAGGATACCGCATAATTAATTTATGAACCGTTTTAGGAAAGGTTAAAATTTAATTGTGGAAAAACGATTAAACTAATGATAATAATTTTAAATACAAATTTCAAGAAAGTGTCGTTCGAGACTTTCGATAGAAATCGTGTTAACCTCGTCGATACCAATCGCGACGCGAGAAATCGAAATTTAGGGGAGGGAGGTCGATCGAAAAAAGATTCGACGTTCCAATCTCTATTATTATCAGCGCCGAACCTCCCCAAAGTAACGTTCTACCAAGTCGTCAATTCAGTCGGAACGTGCGTTTTAACGATTACATTTTCTTTACATTTCCCTTCGCTTCGACGATTTGCTTAAAATATTTTAATAGATACATAGGCGACGAAGGAACAAGTTTCTCTTGTTTTTCCGTCGTTGCCTGTCTTGTTAAAAATATTTTAACGATTGAAAGAGCGCGCCATCGCGGGATCGGTTATTCTCGTCCTTGTCGCGTTATCAATTTTCTTAACACATCGTTGAATGGCAATTTTACGCGGAAGCTATCTCAGGTCACCGACTATTATTTCGTAATTGAATGTGGAAGTAAAACAATCTAAATAAACTGATCATTACAACTGACTCTGCAGTCCTTTCCGCTAAGATATTAGAACGCCTCGGAGACAAAACTGTTTATTTGACGGTGATGTTTTGCTCTTCTTTATCAACTCCGTTATCGCGGATTTGACGGCGGTACGAGAGCACGCGGTGTGTAACAATAAGTAATCAAAGGCGATTACGAATTTGTCAAAGGTCTGCCGATACAATTTAGCGTCTACAACAGTGTCTCTCAATCAGTGTTTCGCTGAACACTGCTACTCCCTGAAACCGCTTGAATTAAAAATTTTTGCGAAAGAAATATCAATATAACGAAAAATAATTTTTGTATGAGATTTCATCAAGGTTGAGCGTCCTTGCTTTGGAGCTTATGTTGTATTGTGAGTGTTCCGTGCAAAACAATGTAAGAATTTAGTGTCACCCGACTTCCAAGAGACTGAGAAGGACCGGCCTTTTTTATAATAAAGCGGGCACGACTAAACACGATGAACAAGGCTGTTGCAATATTCTATATTGCTCTGGGTTTCGAAAATTGAAATAGTAATGCAAGTGCAAACACAAGTTAACTCGTGGTCGGTCAACAATGTTGGATTCTAATATAAATTTAAACCGTCGGATAGTTTAACAAGATCTATACATATATATATATATATATATATATATATATATATATATATATATATTTAACTAGAAATTTAATCTGAGATTCTCTAGTTTCGAACTTGCAGACGGGAGATGTTTAATCGTTTTTCGGATACTCGCAATGATATTCTGACAGAATGATGGAAATAGTGAGAAGAAAAGTTTGATACATGATCTATTGGTTCGGATCTTTTAACAAGAGTGATAAGACAGGTAAAATTGTAACAAGCAAGAAAAAAATAGAGTACACGAAAGAGGGGCGGGTAACGACGAGTCAGAGTCTGTGTGAGTGTTGCGTGAGGTGCGCACCTCTGGTTTCGCCTGAACGTTTGCGAATATAAGGCACACTAAATTTACCATATTGATTTTGATTTCAGATCATTGTTGTGTTGTCGACGTATCTGATTATACTCCTGCACTTTAACTAATCAGAAATTTTAACCATCCGGTATGACTGTAGTACTTAATTTTATGACTTCAAGGGCGAAGTGAAAGACCCTGTTTTTGAATAACAATAAGTCACGTTCGGGAAATTCTTGAGGGTTTCTACACGACGTACAAGAAAAACGTAATTTACAACGTATGGGAATGTGCGGTTGTCTTTGTTATTACAGGATACGACATCCAACAACGATGTGCTAAAATATTTTGCCGCTGAAAGAGCGCGAGATACCGCGAGAGCACGTTCCACCTTTACTCGACAACGTTCTTACTTTCATCGAAGTTAACTCTTGCGATACCACTTCCGCTGCAATACGCGACCGCGCGACATCGGGCGCGTAACGGAATCAAATGAAATACTCGCGTGGGATACTCGAGAAGAGAAAGGTCTTCGCGGCAACGTTCGTAACTTAATCATCGCGTACTTTTGCCTCGAGTGCTTTCGCGAGTGTCGAGCTCGGAGTTAAGCTATCGCGACAACGGGCTACCCTACACTATTAAGGTCTTAAACACGCTCCGGCACCCTTCCCCCCGTCCTTTCGATGTTTTGACGCCGGCACAACGGCGAACCGGTCGCCAAGAATAAACCTGGAATCAATAGTGGACGACCCTAGAGAGACGACCGTGGCAGGAAGAGAAAATGGTGAGACAAGAGGGGTGGTGGAAGGGAAAGGGGAGAAACGGCGAATAGAGAGAGGCGGGGAATCGAACGGGACAAATAGAAGCCTCGAACGAACCTTGCCCCTTCCGTTTAATCCATAAACCGAAAGGGTACTCGGGCTGTTCGAGTATTTGAGGTACCGAATGGACACCGGTACCAAAGTGGTACCGATATAAGGTCGACCCGTAGACCGGGGTTCCCCCAGGAATTTAATTAACCGCGGATCGCGGTACCCGGGTACCAAAGTACACGCGCGTGGACGCACCCGGACACACCAGGGGCCTTCGGGTAACAGAATATCGAAGTACTTTCTAACCGTGCGTACAAAACCGCGGGATTTTAGAAAGCCGTAAAGCGAATTACGGGAATAACGATCGGGAAGCTCGTGTAAATTTCACGCGAACGAAAATTAAGGAAAGGTAAAGTCGGGGTAACGGGGTAATAGCGATGAAAGGAGATGGGAAGCAATAAAGCCCAGAAGATATCCAAGTAACTGAGCTTTTAGCACATCCGGTACTCGTTCGAGCATTATTACATCGAGTGAGAAAGGGAGAGGGAGTGAGGAGAAGAAGAAAATGACGATTCAACGAACAGAGAGAGAGAGAGAGAGAGAGAGAGAGCCCGAGAAGGTTCGATCCGCCGCGAATAGGCGCAATTCTCTCGGCAGAATCGCCACGGCAATTCTATCGGCGATTCCGCGACGAGTGACTTTTATTAGACAGTGAAATAAATTACAGTCGGCGGGCGGAGGAGCTTAATGATTGCAACGAGCCGTAATTCTCCCGTATTACTCGATACGATACGCGAGTCGTACGCGATGTGCGCCGAGCACGCAACTCGCGATACTTCCAATTTCCGAATTTGGAATACGGCATTTCCTCGAAACGCTCACGAGGGTCTCGTAATCATTATTTTTTATGATTATTATATGACGGGACGAAGGTCATAGTGGTGTAAGTCCAATTTGCGTTCTAATTGAGGTGGAAACACACTACCGTCACGTCACGTGGGCTCATGTGCTATCACTGTATCTCACGTTACGGGATGGTATTTTAAATGCATTTAAATGTATCGGAACCGCACTAATGTCGCGTCACGCGTATCGCAAACTCTCCACATTAATCACGCGATAGCACATGCGCTCACGTGACATGACGTTTCCAACTTTAGGCTCTCGGAGGGATACCTGTAAAATATAGATGATTCTCTCGGAGTTTGAGAATCAGAGTAATTCGCGTCAATGAAAATACAAATTTAACTTACACCACTATGACTTCCATCCTCCCCGTATAACGCACCGTCGGACCTAGGTCTCGATTATTCGTTTGATTCGATCGCGTTACCGCAGGGGGTCTGTAGTCGGAAATTACATATCGGTACATCGGGCGCGAAGAAAATCTGTTTTCCGGCTGAACGACGATAATGGCGATAAAAGTGATTACCGGAGCGCTAAACGATTTTTGAACCGACGCGGCCGGCTCAAATTTTGCCAAAACGTTTCATCGCAATTTAGCCAATTTGTTTCCGCGGGGCGCGCTGCGTCCAATTCGAACGTTTCCATTCTCGTTTCTTTCCCCCCTTTATTCCTCGCATCCTCCCCCCCCCTCTCTCTCTCTCTCTCTCTCTCTCTCTCTCTCTCGCTCGCTCGCTCGCTCGCTCTCCCTTCCCCGTTCCGTGGCCTCCTCGCTCGCAAAGTTAAATACTCTAATTCGTATTAATGGATGGCCCGCTGCCAGTGGAACGTTTCTAAAGGGGCTCTTCCCAAGCCGCGAGCCAGAATGGATGAGTTCGCAGAGTGCGTTCACACCGGCAGATCGCGCTTCAACGTGGACGACGGATCTTAAGGGTTACGCCACCCTGAAATTTTGAGAAACCGAATTTTGTTCTTCAGTTTTCTCCAAGTTTGTACTTTTCGGAATATTTGTAGTCAAGTTCCAAACGAAAATTCTGAAAATTGGCGGGTCACTTATTCGTTTTTCTCGAGATTTGTCCGATTTATTATTAAGTTGGTACCTACACATATTCTTCATAAGATTATCTATGATGTAGCATAGAGTTTTTTCGATACGTTTACCCATTTGTTTATAATTCAAATTTTAAGCTCCAATTTTTGCGGCCAAACATAAATCTTGAATTCGAGAAAAACGCAAAACTATGAGGTTTTAGCCTCATACTAGGCTATTCTAGAATCGTGGTTTTTCTTTCCAATCTACACTCGCCACGTGCTTCCACGGTATTCAATAAAACAATTTACGCGATAAATGGAACGTCGCAGGTCAGTACAAAGTCCTTAATTCGAAGATGGTAATTTATATTTGAAAAGTCACATAATTATCCTACAAAATTCTGTGACATCGGATTCTCGCAATTGTCCGTACGATCCATTTAATCTATTTACTACCAGGCAAATTTTGAGCGTTTTGCCCGGAGCACCAAGATCAATACCAAACAATCTATACTTCTTAGAGAATTGATTAAAGAAAGGAGATCGTCCCAATGGAATTATTTTTTTCGAAAAACTCTCACGATTTGTTAAACGATCTCACAACATAAATTTACCAGGGATGCAAAATTTAACACGACCCTATTTTAGAAATTCACAACAAAAAATAACGCCACACAACTACGTAGGTACCGATAGAAACGGATTCAAATTTTAACGTCTCTATTTAAAAAATTCACAACAAAAAGAAAACACCAAACAACCGAGTGTCTCTGATCCACCGCAATAAAGAAACTTTTCGCAAAACCTTAATCCAATCCGATCAACATTCTTCCCACGCTGCTCGCGTCGATGCTAAACTCTGAAAAACCAGCGCGAAAGGCTTCGGAAGTGCGTGCGACGAGCGACAGATAGTCTCGCGCAAACACAGACGAAGGATCGTGCATCAAATACGCTTGCTCGTCAATGACCGCAGCTTTCAAAGGGAATCCCCCCCCCCATCGTGCTTTGTCGACCGCGGAGTAAACGGACGGCAATCTCTCTCTGGCCAGGTTTTCGACACACTCGGTAACGACCTGCCCTCGCTACTGTCGCCGTACAACGAATACATTATTGACAAACCTGCTGCTTGTTTCTCGCAACGCGCTCGCGTTCCTCCCACGACAAGGATAATTGCAGCCCTTTGTACGCGCCGTACCAACCGCATTCTCGGCGATTCGACGCTAAACTCTGAGCGTAAACGCGCCTGAACTTCATTGTTCGCGATAACCGGCGTAATCGTTCTCCAACGTTCAGATACTCGAGATACATCGTAACCCGCCATCGGTCCGACCGGGAACGGTCTAATCTACTTATCGTAAATTTCACGGACATCGCGGCGAGTTACCGTTCTCGATTAAAATCAATCAAGTTTCCAAACTTTAAGGCCCCACCGTTGTTCGGTTTTGGCGCTTAATAGTTTCGATCTCGTCAAGGAAAATTGGCAAACTCCCGCGGGAGTTCACGGGCAGGCATAAATCAGGCCGATTAATCGTCGCGGCTGTCGTCGGTCGCGTTAAAATCGATTATTGTTCCGACGGCGAGACGTCGGTGGCTCGAGAGATGGAAAAGAAAATTAATCGTCTCGCAATCAGGAACTTTCTTCCCTTGTTATTTTTAATCGCCATCGGTTGGGGGAAACGGAGGGGCAATTCTGCCCATTTGGTTAATCGCGGAGGCAAACGATTGGGTTTCTCTGTGCGTGGGCATTCGGGGGGACGATGCGTGTGGCAACGGCCAGGGAATTTGGTATGTGTCTTTCTCCCCTGGAACGTGACTTTATTTCCGTCGAAGGAGGACAATCCCTTGGTTTACGCGGAATCGTGATTGTCATGCCAACTAGATCGTTAGTTTTCAGACCTTTTTTTCCAGAAGGAAAGCGTATCGGGTCGTGTATTCGTCGATCAAAATTAGTTTGCGTGCGCGGTTACACGAAGGCAGCGGGTTTTATGCAAAGTACCTATCATTAATGGTAGATGGAGAGTACCCTAGTCCAGCGGTTCCCAACCTTTTCAGTTGTGCGGATCATCTATTTTGTAAAAAGAACTCTAAGGCCTACTAACTAAATATACAAGTAACAAATATAAACACACACGCAGAAATAGGCACCTACATATGTGATGGAGGGGATAGTTTGAGAGAGGAGAACGTTGACCTTAGCGACTGACGAGTGAAACTCCTGAAGCTCCCGACAATATTAATTTATCGTCTGCGGCCCATGAGTTGGGAACCTCTGCCCTAAATAATCAAAATTATATAAAACTGATTTCAAATATGTTATTGGAACCCTTCGACCACGCTTCTCTATCTGTCACTCGGAAGAATCAAGAGACAAGGTCTTGTCTCGGGCCAAGTACAAGTACGCGAGACTAGACCTTGTATCCTTTCCAGAAAGAACGAACTAGGGTTTCCGATGTGGTCAAACTGTATTAAAAAAAGAATTTTCTAAAAAAAGTCCAATAGCATTATATATTTCCTTGAAATAATAATCCCAGATTACATAGAACATTCGTGTTATACCCGCACAGACTGAAAGACGGAACGAGCAAAAATGCGATAAAAACGATCATAATAATAATATATAATAAATTATTATCAACGCTAACGTTCGATTGCAAGCCAGTGCCACAGGCGCGGGCGCGTTACGCGTAAACGTGTAATTGAACCCCGCGTTGCGGCCACGGGTCCTGAACGCGCGTTACGAAACTTTTGAATCTATTTGTGAGCCGCGGATACGCGTAACTGTATCATAATTGCGTGTTTACGATCGCGGCCCGACGACCGTGCTTTACAGAGCGAGATAAAACGTTTAATTGCAGCAGAATAAATATTTATTCCCGGCCACCGCAGACGGAACCATTTTCCATGCTACTCGCTTCCCGTCGCTACCGCGTTGAACCTCGAGAGCGAGGCAACGCGCGTTTACGAGCCAACGTGTCCGTGTACGTACTTACGTGTCGTACGTTCCACTCGTTATACGTTTGTCAAACGCGCGTCCGTCTGCTAGCTTTTTACGACGTTATTTTCGCCCCTGCGAGGTAAATTTTGCGACAATTGTTGGGGATTCGGTTTCGTGTAAAATACGAGAAGAGCAAGAAACTATACTACATTCATTTTAGCCAGTTAGTTGTTGTTGGCAAGTATACTCGTCACGAAGAAATGGCAATATTTTGCGTTACCATGAATATACTTCAAATAATTCAAAATTGAGTGAAAACTAAAGTGTATTCCTAAATTTTGTGGGGATATTTTTAAAGAGGGCACAAATGTGGTTCTTGTATTTTTTCTTTAGTAATCCGAGCCACGAAATATTAACCCTACGTTAGTCGCGTGGTGTACAGGTGTCACCCGGTCTACTTTAAAATTAAATTACTCTTATCTCATGCAATTTACGCCTGCGATATCCCTCGTACCTCCAGGTTAGACCTATGTGAACCTAAACAATATTATCTAAATGTTTATTTTTTCATTTTATGCTATTTCTGTTATATTGTTCCAATCATAAATTTGTAAACGAGCACAGTAATTAGACTAACGTAGGGTTAAAATAATGTACTCGTCATCGCTTCATCCTTGCGTCAAAATTTAGGTGCACACTTTTCAAAGAGGTCGCAATAGCTAACTGGTTAAGAAATTTCGTATATCAAATGACACCCTGCGATAACGAACTCTGCTTCCTTTTCGGTCATACACGCACGCATTCATTACGCACATTCATACGCATCGGCATCGACACTCGCGACAAAGGAAGGCGATGATTGTTGAGATCGATGCGCCGCATCGCAAAGCTTCTCGGAATATACAGGGTGTCCCGTAGCTTGTGTAACACCGGTAAATGGAGGACTGCTGGGATGAATCTGAAACACTTTTTCCTTTACCGAAATGTTGGTTGCGCCTTCATTTTTAAATTAAAATTAAAATTTATTTCGAGCTTAAGAACGGCGTAACATTTGCCGCACACTTCCCTCAATAACCACGCTTTGCCAATGTGTTTGTTCACGGCTACAGTCGAGCGCGGTAGAGAGACAATAACGCTCTCGCGGTCGAGCGCGGGAGTTTTACGCGTTCTGGTTGGCCAGCGTTTTTCGTTAGTAATTCAAAAATGGAGGCGCGACCGACATTTTGGTAAAGGAAAAGGTGGTTCGGTTTAACCCCATCTACCCACGATTTCTCGGTGTTACACAAGTTACGGGACAACCTGTATATAAACTTAAAACATTACAGGCTCCACGCTATCAAGAGACAAATAAAGAGAGGGTATATTTTCGAAAACGGAACCACGTGCACGCCGATGCACCGCGAATCGCACATTCAACCCGGCTGCGTATCTATCTTGGAGCTCGCGCATTCACTGCTCCGGGGATCCATTCGTTCGCTCGTAAGAGCCTTCGTCGAGAACTCGGTGGAAATAGCTCGCATTAATCATCCTTACTTATTCCCGACCAGCTCTCTCTCTGCCTTGTCATTTAAGACGCTTCGACGCGGGGATCGTCATATTTAGATTTCACCCTACCGCGGGGTAAATCGTTTAACTTTCTTCTCGCGCGGAGCACGCAAAAGACTCCCGCGGAGAGTAAAGACAATTTTGGAACTGCCGGCGCTAAATTTATCCGGGTATTCGAAATGTTTTTCGGATGACTCGATTTCGTACGCCTTGATTTATTCGGATCAACGTAGAATCGCTTTAACGCGATTGCTGTCGGTACGCCAGAGTCAGCTGATATTTACGTGTATATCGTTTGTGCGCAAGAATTGTGACACAATTTGAAACAATAGATTTTCCAGGACTGGTATTGACAAGTTTCTTGTTTTCTTTACTTTGAAGTCTGGAGGAACGACGCAATCCCTTTTCTAGCTATCATTTTTGGAATTAGCAATAGGTATGCCGTTCTTCCAGATAAAACTGTGCGAATGTTGCTATACATTTTCACAATAACCTTGAAAATGGCAATTTTTAAGTTGCGTCACGATTCTTGTGCATCAACGATATGTATGTAATCAGGAATAGTATGCGTAATCACTTGGCGTTATTATTATATCTGGTCGTTGCAAAAACAAGTGTTAAAATCCTGAAAATTACCGAACTTGCATCGTGTTACATAATTTAACGTTCTTTTCCCAACTTTTTAAGCCTCATTGGAGGGTACTATATTCAATGCAACTTTGACCTGCAATAAAGGGGTCAAAATTTCATTTAAATATCATGAAAAATGTATATACGTATACATACATATTTTTTGTCGCGACTACCGTGGAGGAAAGTAAAGTTCTAACTTTTCCGCTCACCGGCAGATGGCCGGTGTTGTTTTTTTTATTTTTAAGGACGCCCGGGCGGAGCGATAAAAGTCTCCCGCCGAGCCGCGATAATCCTGGAATACGAGATGCGAGAGCTGAAATTATTTCAGCTCGTTTGAGAGATTAACATTATCATAGGGAAGGCGCTTTAAGTTCGCGGACTACTCCGAGGAATCTCTGCTGCCTGAGCGTTTACAAGTTCGTTTCGGTTCGCGAGCCTGTACAGTAACTCTCGAGATTCTCTTAACCCCCCTTCGTGTTTTTGTCGAACATATTCGGCATTAAGTGAATGGATCTTTTTAAGGTCAATACTTTTCTCACAGTGTTCTATAACAATTCGATTTCAATTCGTCTTCTGTCATTGGGATTCAACATCTCACATTAATGTAATCTATGGTACATAAAGTTAAACTCTTGTACTCTTCACTACTTAAAGTTAAAGTCTTGTACTCTTAACTACTCACACTCATGTTATGATCTACGGAGTGTAACACCTAGCTTTTCTTATTGGTCGGCATAAAGGATACTGCACGGTGATTGATGTAGATACACGATCAATATAATAGATTGGTAATTAGTACTTCTTAATTACTTCCGGGTTTCCTCTCTCTGTGGGTTCCTTTTCCGTTCCAATCATGTGATAAGCAAGTTGGGTTTTAAAATTTCTTCTTAATCACAATGTAAGTTGTCTTTTGTCCAATCTTATCGAGTTCTATTCAATTATATCGGTCTTTAGAGGTTAATTTCAATAGTACTCTGACTCCTTCTTTGCAGATAAGAGTAGCATTGAAACATTATTTTACACGAAGAGTTTATTGTGCACTTTTCTATTAGTTGTTTCGTTTGTTCTTTGCGAATTTTAACTTGTGATACGACCAGATACTAACGCTAATGATGCTTCAATTTATTCCTTAAATGTCAATAGTTTACAGTAAATTTGAACTTTATTTATGACCCTCACTTTCATTGCTCATTGTCAGAAGGAGACACCGGCGCTTCATAACTGTTTTTATTATCATAATCTGTACACACAAACTTTCACATTTCTGGCTCGACCAACAAAATATTTTTGACCCGGAAAATATTAAAAGCAAATATCCCAGGGGTTTCTTCGCCGATTCGGCGCGTAAGGTATCTCGAGACAAAATCGACGTGGAGCGTCGCGACGAACGCCCGGCTTTTATCGAGCACCGTGACACGCGTGACACGGGCGGAGAGTAGACCGGAAATGAGCCCTGTATCACGACGAGCAAAACAGAGGCGGGTTACCAGAAGATCGCTGGGCAGCAGGAAATTGAAAAATTTCACGTGCCTCGAAATCCGAAACGGCGACTCGCGACGTAACGGGATTTCGTTGGCCCCGACGTCCGTCGTGGCGAAATGATTTTTCGCCATTAGAGCATGGTAAACGCGCGTCGGAACTGGTCGCTCCAAGAGATTCAAGTTATCGGGGAGATCGCTGGTACTCGTACCGAGGCGAACGAACGCCGATACTTATCGGTCGTCGAGTTTCGCGTACCCGATGTCTCTGTTTGCGTTGACGTGTCTCCTCACCTCTTTATCGGAACGAATCGACTCGCGCGAACGAAGATAACCTTCAAGTACGTCGAGTTCCGTTCCTAAATTTTTATCGGACAGCGTTTCGTTTATTTCGCCCACGATTCGGTGGATTGAACGTAAATAGAATTAGCATCGGATATCCGCCGATTCGCCGTTGGATAGGGAGCCGCGGGAGAGTAAACTAATTTCGATAATAATTACAGTTTGTTTAACTTTACTTCCTCGGATCGTTGATATCGGGAGAGAAAGAGAGAGAGAGAGAGAGAGAGAGAGAGAGAGAGAGAGAGAGAAGGGGAGAGATCCGATTCGCAATAACCCGCGACCCCGATTTCGAACGGACCGTCAAGACGGAAGTTTTAATTACTTGTTTGCGTTATCCGGTTCCAATTCGCAGAAGAACGAACAAGGGCTGCCCGAAGTCGGTCGTGTAATTTTCGGGAGAGGGGGTGGGGGGCGTCTTCGTTCGTCGCCCATTCTCGTTGAAATTTTCTCTTTTCTTATTTCACCCTGTCGCGCAGCTAACGAGAAAACTTGGATGGAATCTCCATAAAATATTGAGAGTTACCACTACTCCGGAATAATAAACATGCAGATACCACTGATAGATTATCCGAGATAACTTTCGAGTTGGCTCCGCCATATCGAGTTTGATAACTAGTTATGTTCGTATTATTCGATAGCGCCTGGTCTAGCGATAATGTAACCGTTATCTTCGCCCGTAATGCCATGACAAAAGAATAACGTGATTCCGTTGTGTCAACTTTTCAATTTAGCGGTATTTTGCTCAAAAAAGAATGTGTGAGAGGGAGAGATTTCTCTCGATTTTTTTATATTTTCTCAGGTACCCGAAACGTCAGCTTCCTCGCGCGCTCTGGTAATCACGATAATCGTTTTCATTCGCTTTAATTAACGAAGATTAAGTTTCTAGGAATACCCATCATATACTCAACACGATTCATTTGTATCGCATCAACGATAAACTCTTTAGCGATATCCTCGTCAAGGCTCCCTCTACCAACCAATCCTCCTCGAATATTAATTATCCCATTACCTCGAGCACAAAAAAAATACGACAAAAGTAAAACCCCGAGTAAAATTCCTCGCGCTGCCCATCATCGAGAGTCGTTTAAAATATTCCTAAAGCTGTGTCTACACGCTCTGTCTTGTACGTCAGATCTAGCACAAACGCAGCTTAAGGGTACGCCAAATTTGTTTTTTCGGAAACTATACAGTCAATTCATAAATTTTTACTGTTGTTGGTAAGGGAATTTATCATACTATATTCATGAATTTTGTCAGTACATTCTATAAACTATGTATCTTAATTATTAAAGATGGCGTCGATCATGTTTTTCACGAGGTCTTTTCCGGTACCAATGATTACATGCTGTCTGATTATGTGAAAAAATCCAAGTAATTTCACACATTTTTCGACACACTTATGGCATCATTCATTGAAAAAATATTTGTTTTCAAAATCCAAGACCGTTACAAATAAAATTAATCTTTCAACAATATTGTATAAACATTTCACAAAAATCCATCGAGCCGTTTTGCGAGATATCGTTGGCACCGACTTTGAAAATCATGTTTCGAGAAAAACCGCGAGAAGCGGCAGGTCCCGGCCACGTGTAGGTTGGCCGCCCTTCGGCAAACGGTGTATAACTTCTGCAATAATAGGTATTTTGGTCTGAAATTTGCACAATATATTCTTGGCATTACAAGCTACCTGAAAATGCAAAAAGAAAATAGTCGATTTTTTGACAATTTTACTGTGACGTACCACAGTGGCGTACCCCCTTGTAACAATACCCCGAACGACCGAAGAAATAATTCATCTTCCGATCGACCGTGGAAACGCGACAACCGTCAGAATAGCCCGAAGACTCGTTCATCTTCCCGCTTCCTTCCCCGATATTCCAATTCCTGTCGCGAGTCGCAACACTCGCAGGTGAAACTAATCGAATCACGGCGCGTTAAGTACGGCGTTAAAGTCATAGAGCGGCGATAATTCTCGCGGGTTAGCAAGACCGGCCCCCGGCCTTCTCCACCGATCATACAATTTCCTGGGTGGCGTTTCTGCCTCGAGAAATTATCGCGGTTTTACATTCGCACGGCAACGCGAGTCGACTGAAATTCTCATAAATTCACGGCACAGGTACCGAGGAACCAATGTTCTCCTCCAGCGACGGCGTTTAAAGTAACGTCGCTCGGTCAAGGGGATCGCGGACGTAACACGATTCTGAAACGACGCCAACGATGGAAAACCGACGCTATTAATATCATCGCGACATGGAATCGTTCGATCTCCCCGGACGACGGAAAAATATTAGCGACAACCTCCGCGCGGAGCTCGACGACGCGTCACTCGATTCGGACTCACGTTCAAAATAATTCGCGCGGGCCTATTAATTGGCGAACCGTAACGTATGGACGTAAATATTTAAATATGTAAATATGTAAATATGCGTACGCGCGTCCGGTGAGTCCATCGTTGTGAGACTTTTCCGGCGACCGAGTGATATTAAATTCAATCAAAAGGATCCTTAACCCATTATTATATGAAGCTAAAAAATTGGGAATTTGTTATTCTTTGGTTTATCACTCTACCGACCTATACTTACACCGGCTCTGTTTAATTATATGCGCGATTACTTATATGTTCTTATTCTTATACCTATATAAAAGTTAAACCAAATCTTGTGAAAGTGCTTACTACATTCTTCGCCCTCTGTTATTGTAGGGTAATTAAATCTAATAACATAATTACATATGAGCATCGGGGAAAAATAGATGATTAATAGGCTACCGGTCGGTAAGCGTTGAGGACAAAGTCTATTAATAGGCTACCGCTCGGTAAATTTGATTTAGATAATAAATAATAATCCAAACTTTGCAGTATCAAAGGAACAGTTGTGAAACGAATGAACAATATTATGCAACCTTCTCAACATCTGCAATGGCGATAGAAATTTAAATTTGACCGTTAAAAGGGATCTTACGCACTAAATAATGACTTAAATCGGTGCGTTGTCAATTTCTCGAACAATGCGCCCATCACAATTCTTTTTCTTCTCTCGATAAGAAGAAAAGAACTTTCCTCGTAAACGCAAAGTAACGATCCGGATATTAATGCGAAGAATATTAATCTTCCAGAGTTTAGAACTGTGTTTATCCGCGGACGACGATTATCGCCGCGGCTACTTCTCGTTTCTTGCCATAATTTATCACCGGCCCGATCCATGATTCTTTGGGTAACGATTAATCGATCGCGCGCGATGACTCCCGGAGAGAAACGGGAAATAATATTGTGAGTTTCTTCGCCGTTATCTCGCATAAACCGCCACGATCTGGAGTGAAACGTTCAATTCGGCTCGTAATAGTGTGAGCGCTAAACGACACATCGCGTGTTGCACGGCAACCCGGTATACGCCGATCCTTAAGGGCTCGCGTATAGGGTGCACACATTAATTTGCGGTAAGCATGCAATCGGAGAGCGAAAAAAAGTGCGTTAATGCACGCCGAACGTTCGTAAAAACAAACCTAACTCGCTTAGAACGCTGTCCGACGTAGGAATGTAATTCAAGTACGAAGTAAAACGGTAACTCCTTGTTTCACTCTTCTTTTTGTTTTCTCTCAGGACGCGGGAAGCAATTTTTCAAGCCTACGGGACAAAGCGTACGCGACGACTATACCGAATTGGCTTTAAAACGAATGAAAAAGCGACGAGTCAACGGCGCGCAAAGTTAAACCACAGCTGCGGGTACGACGCGAATAACGCACAATGAAAACATAACGATATCTCCCACGAGTATGTGTCATCTTTTCAAGAGAAAAGTTTCCCCGGACGATATTGCGTTTCTCTCCGGAGCGCGAGGAGTTTCATTTTAAAACTTCGTAATTGCCGCCCCTTCTTCTTGTGGAGGAATTTTTCTTTCGGCGATAGCCACGTCGTCGGGATAAAAATGATATCGCGAGATACTCCGAACGAGGTAATTAACGCGCCAACCGGTGGATTCTCGCTCGTTATCGTTTTCTCGAACTCTGAGTCTCTTTCTCCTAGATTCAACGTGCTATCGCGATCTAAAATGATCGCAAGATGTTTACTGTTTGAGAAATAATTTCAAACTTCCGTTTAGTCACATGTATTTTCAGGACACCCATAATCGCATTCACCTTAAAGGTGCGTTCACAATTTTATCAGTCTCGTCCCAAGTGTGTTATCAGCAGATTAAATTCTTCATTTTTTTCCCCGAAGCGGAAACGGAAGTTAGGAAGCTACCGTGAGGGGGATCCCCCTTCCATCACTCCCTGGCGCGCGGCAAAAGAAACGTTTCACTATGCACCAGACGTGAAACATTCGCGCGCAACAAACACCGTATTGCAAATGTTTTTAGTAGCGTATGTGAGAACACACAATCCTAAATCCTAACTACTCTATTGATGCATCGTGGTGTGTGTTGTGCGATACGGACGAATGTTTCACGTCTGCACCCGGCCTTACAGAAACATGCGACTAAAGCAAGGGTGAGTACTCGAAGGTATCGTGGCGAAATTAGTCATGAATACCAAAACATTCTACAGAAGGAAGAGAGAACCGTTAACACGTTCAACGCTGATGACAACCCAGTGTTGTCATGGTTGACAGCGCGCGCATGGCCGCATGAGAACACATTGTTGTCACGTATGTGTTCTGGCTTATTCGGTTTTTACGCGCGGCCACGGGCGCGGGGATGCCGAAACAACTGTGGCGTGGAACGTGTTAATTGTGAATCTCTATTTAGGTTCTATTTAGGTTCTTCTCCTGCTTTTGAAAAACGTTTTGGTATTGGCGATCGATTTCGCCACAATATCTTCGAATACTTATTCCTTATTATGGCGATCAATTACTTGTTTTCTTGATTGAAAAATGATTTCCTTTGATCACCGCTCTCCCCGTTACTCCACCCGATTCTTCGAACTAACGGACGAGATCTTCGACGCGGATACTCGATTGTTCGTTGAAAAATAAAGATGGCTACCCGTGTGGACAATACAACCCCCTACGTCACTTTGAATGGCTACGACCCTCTTACCATAACAAGAGGCTTACCCACCGTGGCAAGGGTTCGAGGTTCGCGTAACGCTCGAGCCGAGAGTCGTTGCATTCCATTAAAGAAAGGTTTGCGTAACGTCATGTAAAAGCGTCGCGGCGCTCCCTAATGCCTCTCTCTCTACCGAGCTAAAAGCGACACGAATTAATTCATGAACGTTGATAACGAGAATTACAGAAACCATCTGGTCAGACGCGCGTTCTAACTCGCTTCCGTCGCGCGGTTAAACGCGCGTACACGCAAAATTACAACTTTGGATCCCGAAACAACGGGATAATTGCGCGCGCCAGTCGGAACATACAAAAGAGTAAACGCTTTCCGCTTTCCACGCGACTGAGAATCACTGCACGCTCGAATAAATTATCGCTCGGGGGATGAAGGAACCAACCCTTCTGAAAATGGACCCCCTTTCCAATTCTCCCCTTTCCCTCCCGTATTTCGGATATTATTCCGTCGCGAGGAACACGTGGGTGAATAATATTTCGCCGTAGGAAGTACTCGTTATAATTTTATACGCACGGCGGTAGGAAAATAACGCGGCCCGATAACAATTTGGAAACACTCGACCGACGTTACACGCTGGGTATCGTTATATCTTTCCACGCGATGGAACATCGGAGTATACATTTCATTCGTAAGCAGACGGCGCAATGTAATTGGAACTTCGAAGCTCTCTCGCAAGCTTTTGTATTTGGAATTTTTCCATATTCCACGGTGATACAAGAAAACGCTGTGGAAACGTTGCGATTATTCTCGTACATCGCGGAGCTCATTAACCGATCGGCAAAAAACACGGTATCAAAAACGATGCGGCGCTTAACGATTATACTTTTGTATGGTCGGCCGCTTCGAACATCGCTAATTAAAATAATAAGGAGAAAAGAATTGAGAACGTCCACGGCCAAATTACGTTGAATTTTTATCAAGTTTTGGAAATCATTAAAGTTCTGGAAGATTTAAAACGAAATATCATACATTGCCAATAATCTCCAATTATTTATGAAAATAATATGTTCCTAATAATTAAGCAGTCAGCTGTTTTTGTAGTTATCATTCTGTATTTAAATTAAAATTTGAGCGAAAACCTAAATATATACCTCAATTTTACGGAGATATTTTTAAAAAGGAAACACAAAAGTGGTTTCTTTATTTTTTCTGTACTAATCCGAAGCACAAACTATGAAAATACGTTTATGAAATATAATGTACTCGGCATCGTTTCATCTTTCCGACACAATTTAGGTGCACACTCTCTAAGAGAGGTCGCAACAGTTACACGATTAAATAACTGTCCTGCGCCAACCTATACCATCGTTAACCTCTCGCATTTTAATCGTCCTTTATATTATTCCCTATCACCATCATAAAACAACGTACGATTCAGTCATCCGATTCCAACGATCGATCGGCACTCGCTCTTCAAACGAATTCTTTCCGCATACTTCCCAACGATCATTCCCGCGACGATTCTCGAGATCGAATCGCAACTCGGTATCAACGAACGAGTATTATAAACAACCCAAAAACTCTCCGTATCTCTCTCTCTCTCTCTCTCGCTCGCTCGCTCTATCTCTCTCCGTCGCGTACACGGCATATCCATGACCTTTCTGCGAATTTCGTCCTTCGATTATTTCTGCGATCCGGCGCGTCGGCGTCGGCGTCGTACGTTTTCTACGCGGACAATAAATGGAACGTGGCCGTCGGTCGGCTCTTTCGAGGCTCGTTTTCGCAGGACCGTTAGTAGGGACCCACGGCACGAGGGGATCGCCGAGAGATTTTGGCACGGTTCCATCCTCGGTTGTACAAAGGCCTACTCGAGCGAAGCTACCGTTCGGGGTGGGAGAGGAGGGGGTTATAAAGGCTGGTAGGCGCAACGCGACGCGGCGCGTCGCGGCGCATCGCCTCGAATCGAATGGAATCGGTGGGTAAAACGTACTACCGATACCGATCCTGTTCGAGCCGCGACATACGGAATCGCACGGTCCAGTTTTCGTTGGAGAACGCGAGAAAACTGATCTTAACGATTTGAACGCGCAAGTGCAATCGCTTCGAGTGGTTTGATACCGAACGAGAAATTCGAAGAACAATGTAGGGTTAGTACTAGTATCTACTGAAGTAGAAGTAAACCGTTTCGCGCAGCGAACTCGGTTCTACGATCTACAGCAGTGTTTCTCAACCTTCTCTTGATTATAGCCCACTAAAGCATCCGTAAAATTCTAATGTCTCTCCCTGCGATAGGAAACATGGCGTCTGCGAAAGAGAAATATAAAAGCAGGAAAGGACAGTTGTGAGTACCGAGGACGGAATCGTTAGGAAATTGCTAAATAATAATAATGTGAAGTGATATGAAAAAGCAGCAAATAAATATATGAGGTTAAATCAAAACCTAAAGGCAACTTCCTTTGTGTTAAAGATGTTATGTGAAAATTGACTTTACTTTTTGATTTACCCTTACATATAGAGAACTAAAGTGTCTGTGTAAAATAATTGTCATTGTAGCTTTTCATAAAACCAAATTTTGTTGAATTTTCATTTTTGCATTTACCTGCATTGCCTCCTCAAAAAAAGTTGCCCCACGTTGAGAAACACCGGTCCACGAACTGCGTGGTATCTATCGAGTTACGTCTGAGAGTATCCAATCGATTCGACCGAAATTGCGGGAGATACGAATTTTTTTCGCCCGTCAGTCTCTCCGTCAAAGTTTGCGAAACACTTTCGGTATAGATTTTTAGATACGCGCGAAACGTTGCACGCGCAAACGGTTAATACTCGAGCCTCGTATGTATTATACATAAGTTTCGGACTGCGATTAAAAGCGAAATTGTTAATTGACAATTAAAATATTCATAGAATCTACTTAACCGGCGAATCAAGTTTCTTCCTCGAGACTTATAAACGAAGTATCTCTCGGCTCGATACGAGAAAAACCTTCGACCGACTCTCTTACGTCAGTAGCGCGCAAAAGTTTTTGGGCGTGGTATTCGCGTGGCCTGATTTTTCGTTTCGCGAAAACGACGCGTACAGCGTTTGCATTCTCATGCTAATCCACGTTCTTCGCTCTCGTTCCCAAAGGGCACGAGAAACGTCCGGAAAGATAAGACCGTATCTAACGCACGTCGTCGACGACCATTCCCTAAAAGCGCCGCAACGCCTGGCCTTCCCGCGCGTTTGAGATGAAGCGTCCGTCGATCCGGCGCGTCGTTCGATCGTCGAATCGCTTCGACGAGGTTCATTTTCGCCAGCTGAACGTCGCTCTGACTCGAGTAACCGCGTTTATTTCTAATTCGCGACAACGTAAATACATACGGCACGCGTTGCAGGTATAACGGTACGTAACGCAGGAAACGATAAAAGCCTTTACGTTCTCGAGAATTTAATTAGAATCGCATTATACGATCGCACCGAGGATTTATGGAACTCGCGTTCGACTTCGTTATTACCTCCTCGTTTTTCAGGGAATGATAGATTTACGAGATCCGCCGGACACGCGTACCGATCTATAAACATTGCCGGTTAACAAAGTATTACCGTTAATCCCGTCGCGGTAAAAGTCCGCTTTCCCGACTATCCGGATAGTGTTATCTCCAAATTCAAAGTATCTTCAAGCTTTGTAAAAATTTCTCGGTCCAGATTCCCACGTTTTCGATCAACGACATCGCCCCCGCAGTTTTCCACGCGTTTGCGTGGTCGGTTAACGGAAACGCGGTGCCACCGCCAGGTAGACCGATCAGAGTACTCGATTACGAGGCACGCCAGGTACTTTTATTTATCGTGTCCCGGATCGTCCTCCATGGAAAAGCTTCTTATTATAAAACAATCAGGGACATCGCGAGGTAAGAAAAATTGTCGCAGGAAAGGTCGACGCGATTCGACGTCCATCCGAAGTTCGTACCGCGTCGTTACGCCTCGCGATCGAACGTTGCGTCGGAACGCCGGCGTGGGCGCGATATTAAGCGTTCGAGCAGAATTCGCGTGCAGCGCGTACGAGGCGAACGGAGATCAATTGCGCGCTACGCAAGCTTTTGTATTGGTACGATCGTTACGCCGATTACGATTCCTAACGAATTTCGTATACGAACAAATAATATTACATAATTCAAATCGACCCTCCGGGTTGAATTGTTTTGCGCGACGGTCTAGTCGCTGTGATCGTTATAATTTCCCGTGGTTGAGTAATGATTCTCCGGTTCATTCAGTTTATTTTCTTAAAGTCTTCCACAAAAACATTTTCCAGGTCACGATTAATTTCGTGAAGGGAGATCGAACATGTATTTTTGATACTCTGTCCGCATATGCTAAGCAACGAGTCATAATCATCGTGACGATTTCATAACTTATAATTGAATTGTTTATTTCAGAAACCCCCCAAGTGCACTTCTTTACTTTTCAAGATGATTAATAAAAAGAGAACTGTTTCACGATAGGTACTACAACGTTTTCGTTAAACTGCCAAAAATTCCGAATAGGACTAGACTACTCACTCTTTTAGATATCAGTGTCGTTTTGGCTCAATGACTTACCGGGGAGGGGAAAAAATGAATGAAACACAAAGCAGTCGACGTTATTCTTTTGGTGTTTAGGGGTTTCTGAAATTAGCGATTCAATTGAATTTTAAATCTCGAAGCAACATATTATTCTGGATCTAATGCAAATATATATCGTCGACACGAGACGATAAAAGAATATGTAAAACCGAGTCAAAATACATTTTTCTAACAGAACGACGCCGAAACTAATTTCTCCTTCACCCGCATTTCTATCCATATCGCGTAAGAGCGTATCCGGTAACAACGAACGTAAGCTTCCTCGAATTAAACTGGCAGTGGTAATAATAAAAATAACGGTACTCCCGATTCTGTTCGATGACCTCTCTCGCCCTATAAACCCACAAACCGTGCTCGTAAAATTAGGCGAACCCATCGTTCGATCGCGAGATCCTCGATCGGCCCCACCCTCCGGGGGCCGGGGATGAAAAATTGAGCCGTATCGCCCAGTCGCGATAAAGTATCCGCCAGTGACCTTTACGATGCGCGAAATAATACCGTGGCGTTCTACCGGGGCGTAACGAGCGTTCTATACGACGAGCACCGGCGTAAAATGTACGAGCAGGAAGAGGCATAAAATCAGCAAGAGTTTACCGCGCCGCGGCATCGAGTTTCCTGCCTCGGCTAGAATTTATAAACTCCGCCTCGCGCCGCGACGCCTGATTGGACGTTACGCCGAGCTCTTTACGCGATATCGACCTATGACATCAGTTCTACCCGAGTCGCATATTTTATTCTAACGAATAAGTTCGTTGAACGACCTTCCGCTCTACGATATTTCCTGATCCTCTACTTCGAAACTCAGTTTTCGATGAAAAGAAAATGAAAAAATTCAATAACGAGGAACGTCAGAGATATCCGGAGAATTTTATTAAAGGCGACGGGTGGGAGTACCGGACGCGTTTACCGTAGCGGCGCGACCCTCGATTATTTAAATATTATCATTTTAGCGCGCTTCTGATGTTTACGCGTTTAATATTTGGTGCGGTAAAAGAACATTGTTTATTATCGGTTTTAGATATTTGACGGATCTCGTTGGAGGGTTTACCGATGCGACGGAAGGTTAAAGCAACGGCGGTATAAAAAGGAAAAAGCGCAATCGAGCGAGGGAATCATCACGAAATTACAGCGATCCGCGTATTTTCGCCGACTTCGACGGATCGCTCGGTGGAAATTATAACGTAGAAAACGACTGTGCCTCGTATCGATTAGCGCGCCGCTTATCGTTACACAGGTATCGCTCGAAATACGTATTACAATTGTGGTATCTTTGATCTCGGTGCATGCCAGAGCGCACCGCGCCAACGGTTTCTCTCGCCGGGATTAAATGCAATTGACGATGATCAGAAGTAACAACGATGTGCATGAAATGCAACCAATCCCGCGAAAGTAAACACACGTGAGCCAACGATACTCGCGAATGAAGATACAGTGCGGATTAATGTGCCGAGTCGTGATGCGTGTCGTGACGTCACTTCCGGCCAATCAAAAACCATCAACGCTGCGATCACCAGCCGTGCCCGAGCACGTTAAGCGAGGTTCACACGCGTGTATACTTTTCAACGACGGACGACGATGAATGACCGCGGCGGCACGGCGTGGATCGCTGCTGGTAGCCCGCGTTTAATCGAAGACAATTCGTTGGCGCGAGGACGCATGGAAACTAATGGGAAGCAATGGACGAATGAGGTTAGACGGCGGAAGGTAGAAATTCTCTGTCGAGTCGAATAACAGAATTTAGTTCGCCGGGGATCCTTTGTGTTGGAGGGGAGCGATGGGAGAGAAAAATTAATAATAACACACGTATCCCGCCGAATGGATTATTCCACGTGACCGGGTGGTGTACGTTTAATGTCACTTTTAAATTCCCGAAGCGTTGGCGGGATTACGGTCCTCCGTCGTTGCCGAACGGTAGCCAAGCATAACCAGCACACGTATTTCCGGCTGGTCGATCGCGTCGACCATAATCTTTCCCGAAATATCGGATTAAACAGTTTCTCGATTAACCTTCGATTTGTCGCATGTCTCTGTTAGGTGTTTAGTGAAAGGTTAAATTAAAGACGTTAACATTAGGTGTTACCAACTTGTGTTTTTTCTTCTCATTATTGTACGCATGCGATTTGTTAGACACAATTCAAAAATTGAAGGGCTTGGCCGAACAAATAGACAAGCGCCAATTTCGGAAAATTGCTTTTTTCACGGAAACATGTAGACGCGAGTACAATTTAATGTATTCAATGACTGTTGCATTCAAAATTTCATTTCGAAATAGGTTGAGGCTCGATTTAGGCAAATTAAATTTAGTTTTTACTTGTGGAATAACGTGACACGTGTCAGTTCTATCATCTATAAGGAACATCGGTTACGAGGAGACGAGTGGAATAACGAGCTACGTGCAAAGCGCAAACAAAACGTACAGAAAACGCGACGCAGACTTTAAACACCTCTCCTGTAAAATGCGCGCAATCGCGCTTGTGTCGTTGCTTTGCGCAGCCCTTCAACTGCACAATGATTGGTTTTTATGTTCCTTGAATGAAGAAAAATTGATACTGGCAAAACACTTGCAAATTGCAAAAGCATCTGCGAGATGCGTACGACTATCGGTGTCCTGAAAATACATGCGACTAACGAAAGGTTCAAATCCGAATTGGTATCGGCGACGCGCATCGCAACGTCGGAAATACAATTTTCCCGAAATATCTAGCGGCGTTTTTACCATCGCGATTAACGTCGCGACAGAGGGAGGGGAATAAAAAAGGTTAGAAACGCGGAGCGGAATTCGTGGAGGGACTGCGGAGACCGAGGGAGAACTTACGACAGAATGTCGTTACACCCAATTAGGTTCATTAGCGGCCTTGAGAATCTACCGCGGAGCGAGAGACCCCGACTGGGAACGTCGGAAAAATTAACGAATCTCTTTAACGCGCTCGATCGTCGACGGTTTAACGTCGTCGACGTTGCCGAATAACAACGCGGGGAGACGATTCCGCAAACGAGGCTGTTAAATCGCATGGAACGAGACTCGGGGAGCCAAAGGTGACGCTAAAGCTGGAAACCCGCTATCGTCGCGTCACGTGACTTTGTGTGCTATCACGGTATCTCGCGTCACGGAGAAAAAAGGGTAGAGCGTGTAATTTTAATGTATTTAAATGTATCATCGACGCGACGGCACGTTACTCGTATCACACATACACTCTACAGTCATCACGGATACCGTGATAGTACATTTGAACCGTGATGTCATGTACTACTGACATGCTTTCTGATGCCACGAAACGTGAGGAATTAGTCAGTTATCTCAGTATATTTTGTATGATCGTTCGAGTGTTCTCTTTGTGCAAAGAATGAAAAGTATCAATTGAGCTACTTCGCCAGATTGTGAAGGGGAGTTGAAAATAGTAGCAACTCATACAGCTCCCGATGAAAAAGATAAGAAATCAACAAGAGCATGGATAGATGAAATTAATAAACAAAAGAGAAATATTTGGTAAGTTTCATTGGCTAGTTCAGGAATTACAAAAAGAACAGAAACGATTTTACATGTATTTTCGAATGACATTTGATGAATTTGATTTTTTCCCATTTCTTCCCAAGCTGTTTGGTAACAATGATGCAATACATGATTATACAGAACTTAATGTTCTCTAATTTTTTCACTAAATGCTCGTCCATTTCGAATATTTAAATTCACACCTGCTATAAAACCGTGGACTCGTGAGGTCACGTGAGTTGAAAATGTGTAAAATTCCGGAAATAAAAAACGTGCTGTCACGCGTGAAGTTTATGATGTGACGTGAAAAGCGTGACCTGACTGTAGTGCGGTTCTGCTGCATTTAAATACATATGAAATACATCCTCTACACCAGTGTTTCTCAAACTGTGGGTCGCGATCCACTGATGGGTCTCGAGTTAATTTTCGGTGGGTCGCGAGATGATTTTTAAATTACATTGTTTATAAGAAATTTATGCTGTTTAAACTGTATAAACATAAAGTATTATAAATTCCGAAAATTACCCGAAAACCGTCATACGGTTCCTATTATTACTGTAGTAATAAATAAATGACTTAATAAGTATTTTTGTTTTCTTAAAACTTCTTGTATATCCTGTAAATGTAAAAACATGTGGATCGCGATAGATCTTGGGGGGAGAATTTAGGTCGCGGTCCTAAAAAGATTGAGCACCACTGCTCCACACTTTTTTCCCGCGACGTGAGATACCGTGATAGCACATGAAGCCTCGCGTGACGCGACGATAATGCGTTTTCAGCTTTCTGCGATCTTCGATTCTCCTCCGAAACATTTGAGATCGGACCGAGTCGATGGAAATGCCCCCCTGCCCCGCAACGCCGTTCAAAACACGCGCAACGGCTATTTTTACGCTGCTCGGCAGAACGCGCATTCTTCCAGCCGACGGAAGCGTCGGAAGCGAGGAACGTCGGGAGGAAGAATCTAGCCCCCGGACGAGTTCTATCCGAGTGGCCAGGGTATCGGCCAATCTCGGTCTAACCGCGGCAGACGCGCATGAATTAAAATCGTTTGTTTCTCGGAAGGACCGGAGGCGAGGTAGCGCAAAGGCGGATCATCGGGAAGAGAAGGAGAAAGAGAGAGTGAGAGAGAGAGAGAGAGAGAAGGAGAAGAGAAAGATGATCTCACGGGACTCCTCGATTCTTTTGTGCGTCCCTCTCGCGACGCGTTTGCTCAGCTGTTCGAGAGTTTTTCTGACGCGAGGATGATTTTCTGTTTCCTTTGTCAGGATAAGAGGTCGTGCTTGGGGCTAATTTTCTGACGGGTGGACAATCATCTTATAGAGGTCCATTAGCTTTTCTTTGAATTTACCGAAATTCGCGACGTGTCTTTGTTACTTCTCAAATTAATCGCGCGTACCACGACGTTTTTGATTATTATTTCTGAGCTACTTAGAGAAACCGATCGATCAGCATTGCGAATGGTTTTCGAGTTTAATGAGTTTAAACTCTTTAGGGACGAATTATTAAAATGTCCCTGATTATCCTTGATTGTTTTATAATAAGAAGCTTTTTCATGGAAGACGATCCGAGATACGATAAATGAAAGTACCTGGCGTGCCTCGTAATCGAGTGCTCTGAAAAAAATAGTTTTGTTTTGCTGCCATACATCAAGTTTTCGCTTTTTATTGCTGAGCAATTCCGCGGTGAACAGTTCCCGGTCAGATTGTAATCAATCTACATCTACAAGCTTTAATTTAGTTTTCCACCGAGAATAATTTTATTTTACAAAATACTGAAGTACACGTACGTGTGCTATAATTCTCGTTCTCTCGTTACGAGATGTCAATAACATCGGCAAACTCCGATGGTTGGAAAGTTGAACGTACACTCGATAAACAAAGGAGAATGGAAATGTATGAAAACACTGGAAAAAAAATGAAAAGATTCCTCTCCCCTGTACTCTTCTTACCGGCGATTTTATTCGGCGCATCTCTCGCGGGAGTTTTGAATTATTCATCGAGGGTCCGGCGCTTCCGATTGGCTGTCTTCGAGCCGAGAAACTCATCGCGCATGCGAGCTGGGAAGCGAGTTAATAAGGTACGCTTATGGCGTGCACGTGGCATGACGGTACTAGCGTGCATAAGAGAGAACAAAAAGCGTTCGTGTGCGTGTGCGTACGCGTTAGTAGTCGCGGAGAGTACAAATTGGCGGTTTAGGTCGGGGCGGCGATGAAAATTTCACCTTTAACCGTTTTAATGAAATTCCTCCGGGAATTATCATTACCGGGGGCAAGACGCGTGTTTCCTAGGCCCTGGGAGTTCTTCAATTTTTCTACGGTGAATAAATGATTCAATTCATCCAGAAGGTTGGTCTTCTGAGAAGCTAAGTTTCGTGTTTAATCATATATGTCGCACCTCTGCGAGAAAGGTGACGCGACTCAAAAAATGCCAATTTTGAGATTACGTCACTGGAAAATACGTTTTATGTACCACCCCGCGCACGAAAAACGCCACATGTCTAACTCGAAATTTATCGGTCAGGGGACAGTTGTGTCATTTTTTTGTATTTTTTTGCGTTACTCGGTTTTTTAAAACTGATTTACATATGAAAAACATTAATCTATATTGTATAAAAAAATGTACTGCCAAAAATACGTATAAGAAATTTCAAATACCACCTTTCTCGCCAGGGTGCGATGTGTATTAAAATTTATTTAATATTTATTGCGAATGAAATTAATCTAGATAACAATATTAATTCACTAATTGTATTTAGTAATGTAGATTTCCACCACTCTGAAGGCTATTATTTAATTTATTTATAAAATTGAAAATTGTGTTTAATTATTTATCTACAATTATAGAATTCTAAAATTCATTCACCACGCGCGAGCAATTCAGATTTTACTTCTCGACAAAAAAAAAGAATTACCATTTCCATCCATCGCACACAATGAGTCTCGAGAGAGAAAATTCAACCTAACGAAACTCCTCGTCGAATTACCATTTCCGGGGGCAAAGCTCCTAGGTTTTTATAATCGTACAATTTTTCAAATTCTCCCACGGAAGGCTGGTCCGGGTTTCGGGAACAATATCTCATCGGAGGGGGGTCTCTCTTCGGTGGAAAAGTTCGAAATTGGTAAACGTCCGTGCCAGATGTTACGTACCAGCATCAACGGGGGAGATAAAAACTCAACGTGTCCCTTCACGGGCTTCGTGAGACAGTTCTGAAAGACAAACGCGCGCAGCTGCCAGTTTCGGACCAAAACTTAAGCTATCGGCCACATGTTCCGAACGATTCGCTCGCGTGTAACGTTTCGAATCGATTTTTCGTGACTGAGACTCTGTTCGAAAGATCGAGCCCACAGAACTGTTCGCGAGAGGAGAAATCGAGGGCGTCGCGTTAAAATCGTTGCAGCGAAAAATTCGGTCAAACGCTTTCGGGCATTCCGACATATCTGCGTTGCAATAAATTGCGAGGAATCGGCGACATGTACAGTTGAAAAGTATTTCTGCGCTAACAACGTATGTTCTGGAAATTAAAGATTCGTAACACAGAACGGCTCGCGGTAAAAAAAGTAGATGCTTCGCTCTTTAGAATGAGTCTAAACAGAATGCTCTAAACTTTTTACCATACCAAGTATAAAGTTTTCAAAGATCTTTAATTTTATTGAATAACGTACGTCAACTTGGCTCGGTATTTTTCGCTTAGGCACAATTTTTTCGTTTGACAATAAAACGATTAATATTCGGCCAACACTATAAACTACGAAAAATATAATTTTACAAAGAAAAAACAAACCCACGCACAGCGTAGCCGGTGTTAAAAAAGACTGCGTCCTCGTTGAATAAGTATGAGCATTTAAAACTCACGCCGTTCTAACCGAACTGTATGTACAACTATGTACGTTTATCGTTATTACGAATACATTACGCAGCAGTAAAGACTGTCTATCCCCGGATATTTCTCTCGTAACAACTCCAACGACCGACTTCAAAAATCATCCGCCTCGCGGCAGGTAAAAACTTAAAAACGTTGAACGTTCGCGGCGAAATTGCCGCGAACGTAAATTACACGTTCAACCGCGCAGAAATACATTTCATCGGGGTTTAAATAACCCACGCTTTAACCGGCACAAGCGATATTCTTCCGAGCACGGAATAAAAGAATCAGGGAGACTCGCAAACGACAGTGGATTCTGAATCGCGGGCAATCTTACCGCGAGCGCTTTGCTCGATAGCGTGGAAAGTCGAATGTAGGAGTGAAAGACGCGAGTGAATAACCCCCCCGTTACCGATAACCTTAATTATCACGATCTTAATGACCCCAGACCGGTATATCGCCCGCGTCCCTACGCTCTGTTTGTTCATCTCTCTCCCCTCCCCTTTACCGCTGGTGGAAAACTCAATTTGGCAGAATTCCAGTTCCTTCGACTCTTTGGATCTGCTCGAAACAAGCAGCGACGGAGTCGCCCGAAACGGGAATAGCCGGGACTATTTTCGGTATTCCTGGAGATCGTTCGTAAAAGTCTTAGCTACCGGGAAAGAGACTTCTCTCCCGCGTTTCTTTCGGCTTTGATCTTGGATACGTCGCGAGTGGAACTGTCAATAACGAATGACGCGGCTCGTGTCCGATATTCGATAAAATTTATCGATTCGTCGCGAAGATACGGAAAATGCCTTCTTTAAAGCGTTAAACACCGGGACCATAAAACATTTCCGTCGTTCATTCTTTTTATTTTCGTTTTATACGCATTCTCGTCGGCATCGATTTTCAGGCGCAAGGTCCATTAGCGTTCTGCACCAATTAACGGGTCGTTATCGCTATTCCTACGACCGACCGGTCAAATGACCGTTTTTTAAATTTCGTCCAGAATTTCATACATAAAACATTATTCTACAGCCACTTAAATGTTAGTCGGTTAAATATTAAAATATACGTTATTTATTTCTAAATAAAAGGAACTACATTTTTTATTATTAAACTGGCTATTATCTTCATTGTATATTAAGAAACATAAGCTGTTTTAAAGAACGGTCATCTGACCGGTCACGGTAGGAATAGGTATGTACGAAGTGTCGGTAGGAATAGTGTTAAAACATACTTTGGAAATCGCGAATAGTTTCCCTTGCATAGTCTTTGTCTTAAAAAGTAATATAACAAAATTTTTAAATGTTCACGATAATCTTTTTCTTTCCGCGATGATTTGCAGGGGCGGATAATTATAGCGTCGTTTCTTTAGTACGGTGATAACTGCAAATATATTTGCAGGTTTCGCCGTACGCGCTAACGTGCCGTGCCATCATGGCGGTCCGTTGATGCAGAGCCATCGTTTTTGGCACTCGGCCAAAAACCTTATCGGCTAGCGCGGAAAAAAAAACCATAATCGTATAGATCGAATTTTACGATCGCGCGTGTCACGTTTATGGCACGCGCATGGCGGTAGAGGGAAACAGTAGTCGATGTTAAAAAAATAACGAATATCGCGAGACACGTTGGGAATGATCGTTAATAAAAATAAACCGCGAGTGCTGCGGTTTGGTACGTTAACGTGGAACGAGGTTTAACCTACGAAATCCCGAAACTTTAACGTGCATTTAAAGCGAGACAACCGAGATTACTAGGATTAAATCGGACGTGGACCGGTTTTGCCAACGACGTTATTCGCGGAATAAATCTTGCTTCTTCGTTTAACTCGCCTCGCGTCAGACGGCAATAATGATAAAATAACTAGTACGTTAATTAGACACTACGTTCATTACATTTTACATTATCAATGCCGTAACCTGAAATGGAACGAGGTACTTACTTTCATCTTATATAAAATAAATTGCATGCAGTGTCACTTGTATTTTACGCGAAGCACCACTTACCATCAATAATTGAATAGTGTGAAAACGATAATATGCCAAAAATACGAGAAGTAAACTGAGATATCTCATTAAATGTTTTATACTAAAAAAAACCATTGATTATTATGATCTCATATTTTAAGAGATTAAAGGTTGGGACTAGGTAGTGTATATTGTACAATTCTGATTCTGATTGGGGCGTTGAGGAATATTATCCCTTTTCCACTCAGTTAGTCAATTATAATTATATCAGTGAAGACCGCAGTTTGGTTTCCTATTCGTGGGAAATTCCAAAAATTCGTCTTTTCCTAAGATTTCAAGAAGATAATAAAACTAAATTCGGTCCCGACAGGAAATACGAGGTACGCGATTAATTCCATTAAACGGTCGTGTGGAAAAAGTAAACGTTACGATGCAATTACAGAAATTCAACTTCGATTTTCGGAAATCCCTGATGATTTCCGTTCTGCGCGTCTTGCTCTCCAGCGGAACAAAATAAACTCAGATAACAACGGCAGAGTCGTTTGTAAATATCGCTTCTTCTCTTCGGATCTATCCTATCGCGACATTCCGCGAGAGAGATAGCATTCGTTTTTGGCACTTTGCCATGGTTCTCTTATCATGGCGCCGACTTAACGCTCACCAGACTGCCGATTTTCAATTTCGTTCCCGCTCGTCCGTGGTAACGTTATCTTTGTACACGGACAAGAGGGGCCGTAGCCAGTAGGATTCGCTCGCTCCACAAAAAAAAACTACGAGGCAAAACAGCTTTATCAATGAACCTCTGTAGCAAACGAATCTGATAATCCTGATCGGCGTACAGTAAGTAACACGCGCATTTATTTACGCACGTCAACGTACGCCGTTAGGCGAAATCATTATATTTTTTTAAATTTTGCGAAACGTATAAACGACGGCGAAATATTTCAACGAACGCTCCTCCGATACGATTTTAATCGACGCGTTGGATTAAAACAACACATTCGATCCGACAAGAGGGATACGTTTCGATGAGAGCTCCGATACCGGCAACGCGCGTAATTCAATTTACCCAATTATCCGATTACGATTTGGCGCTTCCTGGGTTCGTGCGTATGGGTGCAGAGAGAAAGATATCGTATCGCTAATGGCCGTCGTTCCGATCGCGTAATTATCGGCAAACACGAAACAATGGAAATGTCGGATCTTGGACCGTCGATTCTACGTTTTGACGGCATTGCCGATTCCACCGAGAGAAAACGGTGAAACTCAAACGATTTATTAATGGACCGGACTATCCCCCAGCCCGTAATCGTTCGCGTACGCGCGCATGAATATTTACGTCAGCGATTGGTACGAGAAGCCCGCTGTACGACTGCGAGCACGTACCGGGTGTATCGCGAAACGCGATAAGTATGCTAATAAAAGATACTCCACGCGCGAACGAGCAAAAACTTGGGAAGAAAGTGCCGCTAAACTGAAATCTCCGGGTATTTAACCAACAATGCACCAATCTACGAATCTATCGTTCCGCATAATCAGAACTCTGAGATACAAGGAATTATTTCTAATTAACGATTAGACGATATCGATACGAACCATCGCATCGTCTAGTACAATCGGATTGATTTAACACGTCGACGCCAGCGCTGCATTTCGTGTTTCTAGTTTCTACTTCTACCCATCGGGAAATTCAGTTACAAATCAAAATTACCATTTAATTAAACACAAATTATACGTGTAATTATTGAATTGAAATTACATAAATCCTACTATAATTCACTAACTTGATTTTCTTCTATTTCTAATTCTCAACTACACGGTAACTTTTTCTACGGACAAGCTACATATTTGGCGCCAAACCTTATCCGATGGGGTATCCAATCCTGAGCCATCGGTGATACATTTCGGCGTAAACGCGTTAAAAACCGTTTCCGCGATTACAACTCAAAAGAAAACTATTGCCGGTCCAAAATCACGAATGAATACCCAAGTACATTTGAAAAGCTAAGAGTCACGTGGGCTACCATAGTGCCAGCTAATCATTCGATGACGATTCGGCCACTCGAGATCTAATCAGATTTACTTGAAGCGCTGTGAAAGAAATCTAAAATGGCACGCAATCCGATCCATTCCGAGGCCGGGGCGCAATCAACGAGAAAAAGAGACATCCACGGATCTCCGGGTGTTCCTTTTAAAACGCGACTCGTCCGAAGGCTGCTTTACGAATTGGATAGAGACTCTTCTTTCCTTTTCATTGTCGGACTCGAACAGGGCCGGCATACGGAGGATAGGGAACGCGCGATGGGCTCCTATATACCCCACCTTGTTTTCTTCCCCCTTTTCTCCCCTATTCCCTCTCTAGTTTACTCTCTAGTTCACTCTCTCCCCCTATCTCACTCTCTCTCTCTTTCTCGTGATCCCGACCGACTGGTTTCGCAGGCTCGCGCGGTGGTTCCCGCTGCCTCGTGGCAGATGCGATAGGTTCAAAGAATAATCGAATCGGCTCTAGGTTTGCCTCCGCGTCGAGGAGGGATCGAAAAATGGCCAGAGAAACGCCAAGTACGTAAGGATATTGAAAAAAATCATTTCTCTCTCCGTCATTCAATCCGTGAAGCTTAGCGCGACAGTGAGAGAGAAAAATGATTCTATTCAAATTTACGGTACCATTTTCAAAGCTTTAACGTTTCTGACCAGGGATGTCAAAATTTTTGACTTCCCTGGGCCATGTTCCAAGAAAATAATTGTGCCTGGCTGCGCATAAAATATGTATACTAGTTTAACCCATTAATCTCCAAAATTGCGTAAGCGCAACATTTTTCAATTGATTTTTTTCCAAATATTTCATTGAATAAAATGACTCTTTTGATGGTACAATTTATGCTCAACGGAACAAGAATTACGTTTTTTTATGAAACACGTTGATTATATCAAAAAGTATAATACATATTTGTAAATTTATGACCTATGGCGAAAGGTTGGATTTCTTCTACTATACTTTTATCGATACATTTTCTCTACACAAAATAGAACGGGATTTTCCAAATTATCAATTTAGATTAACCTGACTTGATAACTGACACTGCGATTATACCGTTTACATGCTTGACCTATTTTTAACATATTTTTTTTTAGAGAAACTAAAAACAATACATTTTTTTGTACTTCATAAATGGTTATTTGCCTATCTGTTTAGTAGTCAAATACAGTAAAATTAGTTATTTTTAACCTTGGGAACTAATGGGTTAAGCAATAGTTGTGGAGTAAAAAAGTTAGTAGTGCTAAAATGCCGTGGCGTAATAATCATTGACTTATTTTCGATCAGAAACTTTGTCAAACAAACGCAGCAATGCATATTTTTCAAGACTCCGTATAATATAACATAAAAAGTATTGCAACGCCGCAGGAATGAAAAAAAAAAAAAATATATCAAAATCTAATATTGTAAGAAGCTTTCAATTTTACATTGGACCGCGGGTTGGACACCCCTGTTTTAAACGAAACTCGTGCCTTTAGACAGGTAATTACACCCCCGATTAGTGGCTGGGAAAACTAAAGGTTTGACGATTAACCGGGACACGCGGGGGGAAAACAGTCGCGTTAATTCGGGAAATATTACTTCCCTGAAACGACGAACATTGCTGGCATTTTATACATCTCTCGCGCTAATTCCTTTCGTCGTTGTAACGAGTGACGGTCACAAAGGTACGTAACGAGTATGCTCCCTTTCAATCTCACCGTCGTAATTTTACCATTATTCCCGTTCCCTTTGCGATGCAGGCATGTCGAAACAATGTATTATTCGCGAAGGGTTAGGAACGTTAAGCTGGTACGTTTGAGGCGAGTCTGGCTCTCTCTCCTTGGGGAGCATGAATGCCATTTATTAGCGAACCTACCTGGGCAATTTCGGTCTTGTAACCCGTTACCACGAAATCTGGGTGTAATGGTAGATGGAGAGAAACCGGGGGGAGAAGGTTAGCGGCACGCATAGGAATTCCACGACAAAAAATACCGACAAAGAATCGCGGTAGAGTCGAAAGGGAACGACGGATTCGAACCGATATGACTTTTTAATAAAAAAAAATAAATAAATAAATAAAAATGAGAAATTCCGTGACGCGCGTCTTCCTCGACGGAAATTTCCAAAATTGCTAACCTAAAGAAACGCATGGAAAGACGATACGGTACACGATGAAATTAGTCTGAGGGAATAAAAACATCTTGAAGAAGACTCGAGCTATGATATCGTAGACAATACTGGTGGATATTTGATAAGAGCATGCGCGGAAATAAATTATTTCTTCCTCCTCTTCCTGGCACGGTGGCGTAGAACCGATGGTAGACCTAAAGATGTAAAGAGAAAAGCCGGATGTCGGGACGAGACACTGCCTTTGCCATTTCGTCTATTCCATCTTCCTTTTTCGACGGTCCTCTTTCTTTTTTTTTTCTCTCAAACGTGACGCAAACGAGGAACGTTTCGCCGTCCGTATAAGTTCTTTCGGGATGCGCGGGAGAAGAAAGTCCTTCCTTCCTCCGTTTAACAATAAGTAACGTAGCCGGCAAAATGTGAGAATCTCTAAACGCTTCCGAAAACGCCGGGAATTCTCGGTACTCTATCGAGCGCTCTTAGTTTCCACGTGCGCGAATGTCAAGGCTCAATATTGCTAAAAATTCTGAGATTCCACCACGAGCCCGTTGACAGCCAACGTCCGATTCAAAACTTTGGCAGAGCCCGAGGAGCGACGCACATTCTCCCACGAGATGATTTACAACTATCGGTGTATCCGTTGTTTCTAACCCGGCGAGTAAAATGTCAATACAAACGTAATACTCCGCGCTGCGTTTACGTGTGCGTATCTGGCTCGTTTGTTTGACGTGGAATTTTCATAAATCTCTTCGGAGCTGCCTGTTTACTTTATTGCTCGGTAACTTTGTACGTACGAGCGTACAGTGGATTTTACAGGGCACACACTCGCGCCATAATTTCATAGAAGAAATATACGGTCATGCGAGTTCTCAGGGGGGTAATTGTCCGTGGCATCTCGAATACGATTACACCTCGAAGGTGGGGAGGAAGTTCACCATTACTCCTTGGAGGAGTGGACATGTCATTTGTCACGGGGAGAAAATCTTGAGAATGCTCGAGTAATAGAAGCTTTGTGCAACGCGACAACATCGGCTCGCGATATTCGTGTTATTTATGACGCTTTCGGTGTATTACGAGATCCCTCGTTCGTGATAATAACGGCAACGATAGCTCGCTGTCAATTAAATTAATTAGCGTGTCACTCCAAGCGCTAATTAAACCTTTAAACATTGCGTTATCCTAATTTTTTTTAGTTCGAATGTCCGGTGCTTGATGCTAACTCGATAATAACTCGATAATAGCGTTGGAAGTTAGACAATTGATAACTATAAATTCCATATTAATCAACAATTCGACGAACTGAAAATATATTTAAAGAAAAGGGTATTTTACATTGTCATCGATCGATTACTGCTCTTTACCCCCCATTCGCTGCCAATACAAATTAACGTAAGTTCATTAACATTTCCGTTTCTGCTTGAAGTTTATGCGTGTATCCAAGTCTTTGTAAATATTGAGTTGGTAACCACAAAGTGATTGCGGATTTTAAATAACACATCTATCGAGAGATTCCGCGATCATTTAGTTGCCAACCCAATATATCACCTCGACCACCCCAGCTTATTATTTCATCAAAAGATACAAGCAACGACGTACGATAATAATAAAAAAATTTACGCGAATATCCTAAACTGGATAAATATTTATCAAATCATATCTAAATTGCTTATCGGCCGGATCGGCGTTTTTCAAAGTATTGCACATAAAAAAAAAATTCAGTTTACCTAACTCGATGACCCTTCTTTCCTGAAACGATATGGGATTTTGATCTAAAGTACTTGTACTTGGTCCGAGACAAGACCTTCCTCCTAGATTCAAAGAATTATTTTTATCTTTCATATTTAATTCGCCAAGCGCCACTCATTCTTTTTCGCTCTTTAACGCCACCTTCCAATGAAGTACGTTCAAGGAATTCCAATAGTCGAGTCACTTCGCCCGCAACTCGACTCGACGTTTCTTACGAGGAGAGCCCAAAGGGACGCCCTGATGAACGGGTTTCTTCGCGAAGAACCGCTTAATTCCAGGGTCACGATAATACCTGAACGGCGTTCAGGGATCGCAGGTCAAATTTTGCGTGCAACGCTCCTACTCGTATTCTCGCGTTCCGATAATATTCGAGAGGGTCGGTCGAAACGTTTTGCCGGGCGGAAAGAAATTTGTCTCGTTGAAAGTACGATCGAATGATTAACGTTCCGTTTGTAACAGGGCTGGATGTTGAGTATATGGTTGAGTAATATGATTTATCGAGTATACCTAATTCTGTTTTTACACGGTAGATACGTTCCAGACAAAACCGTGTAAAAAAAGACATGAAGTAGGTGCATAGAAAAAAGTGCGTCTCCTTTAAAATATAGTTGTCGCTGACAAACACGTCCAATTTTATTGAAACTAAACAAAAGACTAAAATATATACTTGAGCTGCTATGAAAATAAATTAGAAAGGGGAATTCCCTAACTATTTTATACATAACAGATAGAAAAAAAAATTTCTAAAAGATTACCGTTAATAAAAATATTTTTCTTTAAAATTTCAATCAAATAGCTTTTTTTAATCGTGCTAAATCGAATGAAATCGTGTAAAAACGGAATCAATTTTTTTTCTAGACCGTGTTAAAACAAAACTGTGTAAAAAAAGACCATGTAAAAACAGAATTGGGTGTATTTCCTTTCCCATTTTCAGTTTCTCAGTTTTTATATGCATACAAAAATAGTTAAATATAAATAAAAATGTTGAAATAATATTAAGAAGAATTGGTGTCAGAATTGTGTTATCAACGGAATGTTAAATGTAGGTTCGTTCTGTACGTGACGTCAACGTAGCGTCAAGATATCGTTCATAGTATTCGAATATTTCTAGAATATCCGAATAATTAATCATTTTTAAATAATGGTATTTAATAATGATTCCGTAATTAATTCTGGTTATTCTAGAATATATCGTCATTAACCCAGTTATTTTAGAATACTTTACAATTACTCTAGGATTATTCTGGAATTATTCCATATCTACTCGAGATTACGGTAAAATTTAAAGATCGCGGATACACCATTCCAACGTCATTGATCTCGAGTCGATAAACGTAACGTCATCGATGGGCGTAAGCTCGATTGATCTCATGGACCATGACTTGTACGCGAGTAACAGTTATAACGCTAAAATATCGTTTACGATATTTAATATCGTTTATCGTTCGGTAATGGCCCGCGACGTTGCGTGCCCGATGAAAAGTTACGAGACAAAATACATTAAACGGTATATTAACGGCGACGTGTACCACGGGTGGCTCACGCTTGGACGTTCCGTCGTGCGGCGTGTACCACCAATCACGTAATTCGTTGGTAACTAAAAATTGTCATACCGTTGTCATTTAGAATCAGAAGAATTTAAAGTATACTCGTCTCAACTTCGATTCGATAATTGTAAATATAACATACGATTAATTAAGCAGTCTTATTTATTTGCAACGGATGACACGAACGCACAATATTCAGCGCCGGCGTCAACGGGTTAAATCATTATTTACCTCGGTTATGCAAAACACTGTTTTGCGTTGGGGGGTTGGAGGGGGGAAGAGAAAAAACTGGAGACGAAGTATGTCAGCGCGATCACGACAAATTGGATAATGAATCTCACGGGTGAGGTCATAAACTGGCACGAGTGGGACGTCACGGTAATGACAATGGACGATAATGATGACGGTGGACGGAGGAATGTGGACGGTACAGTTTTCTCGAGAGGCATTATTGTTTCATTACCGCCACTCGAATACAAATCGTCCTTAATCGGTGCTCGCGGACTTTAATTGCGATTTCAAAATGGGCCGCTACACGGCCGGAAAAGGTTACGGGTGGTGGTTGGGGGTGGTGAATCGAGCAAAACGAATCCGGGACAGAAATTGCCTGGTCACTGCGCGATCCTTTCGATTCTTTGAAGCGGGCGCAGGGAGAAATTAACGCGCGTCGCAACCATTTCTAAACGCATTCTGAGAATAAATTGGCACTTTGATGGATGTATAATCGAATCTCAGGCAGTAAAAGGAAATGATTAAAATTGATCGAGTTAGCGTTTTACGTGCGAATAATTGTTACGCGCGCACGAGTCATGGTCAATGAGATCAATCGAGCTTACGCGCATCGTTGCCGTTACCGTTTGTCAACTCGAGATCAACGACGTTTGGAATGTTGTCAGCGGGTCTGTAAATTTTAACGTAATCTCGAGTGGATGTAGAATAATTCCAGAATAATCCTGGAGTAATTATAAAGTATTTTACAACAACTGGGTTAATGGTGAAATATTCCAGACCAACTGTAGAATAATTATAAAATAACTGTAAAATAAGTACCTGCAAAATAACTGTAAATAAATACGGAATAAATATATAGAATAAATACGGAATAAATATGCCAGACTAACTGTAGAATAATTGTAAAATAACTGTAGAAATAATTTCGTGAAAATTGTAGAACCGTAACTCCTCGTAGTCGTTACTTCGACATTTGGGCCGTTTATTTTGAAAGTGGTGTAAGTCCATTTTTTCTTCTTTTTTTTGTTTTACACTAAATTAATCACAAATAACGTGATCTCATTTTTCTTTTATATGGACTCCACTTTCAAAATAAACGGTACATTTATAAAACTAGATACTCAAATTTGCATGGTTAGAGTTCTGATTGAAACTGCGCACGGGATAGAAAAATATTGCGCCTACGGGTTCCCGCTTACGCGGAAGAGAATAATTAAACCCCCGTCATCGTGGGTGCTCTCGTGAGGGTGTAGAAATTCCATTGGCAGATAATTGACATTCCTACTAGGGCCTGTAACAAGGGGAAGGGCGGTAGCTTTGTACTTGCACCCCCTCGGAAGTGTTTTCGTTTGATATCGCGAGCGGGGAAGCGCGCCGCACATCGTAAGTGCGTCTTTGAAGTTACAGGAGCTGTAATATTAATGTACGGTTACGTAACTATTAAATATCGAGACACCGACCCCGCGTGTGCCTCGAGTGAGAGGCTTACCGAGTGCTCGCTAATTAAGCATTATCATCGAAGTATCGTGGAATTAGAAATCTGTGTCCCTCCCTTGCTTAATTATAAAATCATAACCGAGTTGGGTATAAAGCTTCTCTCTTTTGAACCGCATATGGATTTTGCCCAGACTTACGCGAACGTAAAAGTCTAATGCGGTTGCAAATAAAACGTTGCTAATTACGCTCGCTCGACTCTCCGACGTACACACATCAGTCTTGCGTGCTAGTTGGTTACATAGATTGCTACCGTACATTTACGTCCGCGAATGTTTAATCGGAAAAAGAACTTTCCACTCAAAGGATTAGGTCGATCTAAAATTCTTAAAGTACCTCCCCCAACTCACCTAATCCGCGATAAAATCCTGATTTATATTCCTGTAGCTCTGAATACGAACAGACGCATTAAAAAATCTTGAGAATGATTGAAATTAAATTTGTTCCTTTGTTTGTTCGGATGTAAAATTCCACTCGGTCGATATTCAGAGCTGATTATTTTTAGCATTGGTATCTTATTATCAGGCCCCAGATGCTTAAACAAAATGCATTATTTTTATACTGATTTTAAATGAATTTTACGAAACAAATGTGATAAGTATGCGTGAAGGATACGCATAATATATTACATCCCCGCCCGGATTACCGAAATTCCGGTTTAAAGGGAATCAGTTTTAAAACTTCTGAAACCCAAGTTTTAGTTAGATAAAACTATTAAAATCCATGCTTTTATGATAAGAATCACTTCTTCAATACTGTTTTAATTTACAAATTGATGTAGGATAAAAAACAAAACATCGTCATTTACAATTTCTTACGCTGTACATAGCCAACTAGTTTATTCGCGAGGTGTGAAAAACGCAACATAAATACCATTTAAACTAGAATAGGCTTTAAAAACGTTGGTGATCTTTTTTGGAGGTCCTGCCGTATTAACCGGATGTCCGGACTAGCGGAGCCTGGGTTAACGAGACTCTACGGCACGTATAAAATAAAATAAACTACTGCATTTTGCATAAACATCCGCAGTCTACCTGTTACTTATTTTTTATATTGTACCGTTAAATTTTAGATACACGCGGCCGGTAGAGGTACGAAATTTATCGAAATAGAAATTCCACGGGTGCGTAATTGATATAGCTATACCGAGGAACACGCGCATCCGTTCATACCTACGCTGATATCTACGCTTAACCGCGGCGCATTTCGTGCGCGTGCGAGGCGCAAACTCCGACCCCGAAATTGCTGGAAGGTGCGTGGAATACCGCGTTAAACCACGAGGCTCGAATTTCGTGGGTGTTGATCCTGCTTAGCCAAGTCTTGAATTTCCATTGGGCTAACCCTGCGCCCACAATCGATACGGCAACCGAACCCCGAAACCGAGCGGGTAACCTCTCAATCGCCCCTGACGGGGGGGAGGGGGGAACATTGTCGTTAGGCGCGTGCGAGAGTGATTATGATTTTCTTTGCTCGTCGTGATTCGCGATCGAAGGAGGCGGAGAAACGTATGGAACGGTAAAGTGTAAGCGCGCGTACGCTCGTGAGTGAAAGGTGAGAGAGGGTCTCGCGTGGTTGTACATTCTGAGTTATGACCCAGGCTTAATTAATTATCGTTTATTTGTTTATGATCTTACGAACCTGTAGCTTCGAACGCGACTAGACGTATTAACGCTAGAACTACCGGCGATTTATGTATACCTATTTCTACCGTTTTTTTTTTTTACCACTTTTACCAATTTTTATATAGTTCAAAAGTATGTGCTTAAAATTATACTTGTTCACTTTACTTATTGTTAGTGTAAGAATTTCCGTGCTGCGTGCCTAGCGGTCGACAATGACGGATCCTTTTCTAGTAATCATTCGTAATTGGGGATTCGTGTATTAGTCGTCTTAAAGTAAAGACATACTCGTTGGATCGTTGGAGCCGTTATAGTATCGATATATTATATTTACCACCGAGTGTTTATATGTAATTATTATTTAAGATGGTCTGACTAGGTTTTTTGGGTATTCCTAATCTTTGCAGGGGGATGCTGGATCTCGTGTAATTTTCCAGTAAATAAAGTTCATATTATTTTTACTCAAGTCTTACATAGAAATAAATTTTCATTCGTATACTTAAAAATGGTAAATTTGTGTAGCCTTAAACGAAAATTTCAAACCAGTCAAAATAACTGGTCTGATAACTCTAGTGTTACAAAAATGAATGATGGAAATAAACATTTTTTTTCTGAAATTAGAGTTTGGCTGGATTGACGTTTGGAGCTGATTATTTTTAGTCTTGGTATCTGATTACTCGTTGTTTATGCTACTGCGTTAGATTTTAGATTCAAAATGCAGTTTTCAAAATGAATATTACTCAGAAATTGTAACGTCCATAATTTTCCGCGTATTATAACATAATCAAGCGTGTATCGAGACCCACGGTTCGTAGAATCACAGAAAATAAACCATTACAATTCCTACATCAACGCAAACGGTTTTGTAACTTCCGAACGCGAGCGTAATTCCTAAACTGCCTACAAAGTAGCACCGAAAAAAGGAACACACGGTAATAAATGCAAACGTATGCTCGAACAGTACGGATAAGACTTCCACTTCGGATAATTCTTTCCACGTCTACGATGTTTTATTTGCCAGCGATAAAAATAGTCCAGATAACGCGGTATCCGTGGAAACCAGAGCCACGCGTGTAATTAATTACTCACGCCATTTACTTGGAAAATTCGTTTTCGCGGAGTTTACCGTTACGCGTTACCGTGCACGCGGTTAACTCAACTTTTTCTTCGCGGCTCTCGCCGATCCACGATTTATCCCGGGCTTAACTCGCAACGATCCAAACGCGATTATAATTATTGTAAGCAAACAAACGTGACGCGATAAAGTTTCGGCATAGAAGAGATTTTCACGCCAAGACACGGGGCGTGTCCCCTTCGTCACGCGTGATCTCCGCTATCGATAACGCCTCCGTTTGTACGTAGGAGATTAGGCTTGGCCTGGCCCGACAAATGATCGCGCGTCGTCCTTATCCGACACCTATAGTTTACGATGTATTTTTCGACAAAACCGGATTCCAACGGAGAATCCGATAAAACCTATAGGAAAATGATCCGATAAAGAATGACAAACGACAAGCGAGAGACGGTGAAATTCGCTTGGTATACATAATGTTTTTCCCAAAATCTATAGGTCTCGAGAATAACCGTGTGATCGATATACCTTCGCGTACCTATCTACTTACGGTAAATGGGTACGCGCAATTACCGAGACCTCGGTTAATATTATATGCGTACGTAACTTACGGCACCGAATGAGATAATCCTATTATTTATCAGAGATCGGTGGACACTTACCTGAAACAGAAAAACAAAATGTGATTAGCGAGAGAGTTTATGGAACAAAAACTGTATTAAGTATGCGTACGTTCTCGATTACTAGGCACTGATTATTCTTTCAATTTTCTTTGCGGATTCTTAGCGAAAAATGATCGACGGCGGGGGTAATGGGCGCGAAACGTAACGATCGTACAGCGATCGAAAAATCATGGCGTTATCGCAACAGATAATTCGCGAACACAATAGGACAAACACTCGTGTCGGCCATACGTACCGAGAGCGTAGAATGGAAATTAGATTCATTCGCGCACGCGATCCTGGTTTTCAGTGACGTAGGAAATCGATATCGAGCATCTCGTTTATAAGCTCGATGGTTCAGGGGTTCTCGCGTCACCGATAATTACTCAACGATCGGGGCAGTTGCAACGGAGGGTATTTAGAAAAGGTTGAACACCGTCAACGATACCGCGAATAATAAAACGATAGAGCAATAATTACATGTCTGTCGATATTAATTACAAACTCTGCTCGTCCGCTGAGATCGGCGAATAGATTGCGACGCGATACGCGATTTGTAATGAACGTACAGCACATTTCCCAGTTACAAATACTTATCGAGACGTCAGGGTAATAATCTTCAATTATTAATATAAAAAGAAATGCACAACTTATTTACTCGTTATTTTGAATTTGTATGGAAACTTCATTATATTGTAATAAATTATTAATTATACGAATAATTATAAAATACTCGTTGAGTGATCATATAACCAGTGAAATGAAAACAATGATAAATTATAATAAACGTACGCCTTAGTACTCATCATGCATTTTTATTGACTACGATAAAAAGTAATCATAATCTACTCACTACAAAATTTCTAGAAACAAAACGCACGACTAGGGGTTGAAATTGATAATTATTTTTTATCCCGGATAAATTAAATCATGATTTTATTTTTATTTCCAGCGTTTAAGAATTTTTTTGTGGTTTTCGTCAATAAATAAAAAATTGCCTCGTAATAATTATTTAGAAGTGGAAAATCTTTAAATAAAAAATAACTCTTAGTTCTTGAGAGACAAGATCTTGTCTCGGGCCAAGTACATATGTATTTTTTTGCACAAAATAAAACTCCAAACGCTCTATCTCGTTTGTGATTGGACATAGTAATTTATAGTTGGTCTCGTTGGATCCAACGTGAAAAAATCTATAAGAATTGGTTAATGCGAATCATATACTCGGTGATCCCGCTACGTAAGGAATAGGAGAATAAGAATAAAAGTAAATAATTTCCTACTTTTGAAAAGAATTTTCTGAAAAAATTTGCTTTCAGAGAAAGCTCAATTGTCGAGTCTTATAGATCGATTCAAGCTCAATCAAATAAGACCAACTGCATCTCGATAAGTTTAATCGTAAACGGGCTAGAGTGTTTTAAGTTTTATTTTGAGCGAAAAAAATATCGGTCAAAACGTAATTGTTACACTTTGACTGAAAAATTTCACTCAAAAATAAGTAAAAAGTCAAACGTTAACAATTAATTTTCAACTAAATATATAATTCTTACAGATCAACGTTGACTTTTATTTAATCATCATCAGTGATTTTTATTTCTTCGATAAAATATAACTGTTATTTCTTGATTTTACCAAGAAATGAATTCTCAAATTAAACACCTCCGCACGGCACTGGAGCGAGGAGGTAGAAAAAATATTTCCAGCAAAAAAGAAAATCTTTCGCCCTGCCAAGAGAATCACAAATACTGTACAAAAAAACCCATGGATCGATAAAAAATAAACGTCTATCGAACGCGGACGTCTCCGACGGTCGCGTGTCTCGCGACCTATAAACTCGTTACATCCCACAATACGTAATCGAGTTTTAAAAAAACCTTTGAACCGTATTTTTGCCCGGATTATACCGCGATTGCGAATACCAGACACCAAACCCCGTTTCCTCCTTTGCCGCGTAAAGCGATTGATACCAGCGCGCTTCTGCGTCGGCAGTCGGTAGCAGGTGCGAAAAGCCGTTCCGCCACCGGGAGGTACTCGTAAATTACATTTGCGTTTTAATATCGGGACACTCGTAAATCGTACTAATGGCGCGCAAGTAAGCCCGCGATCACGCGTACGGGAGCATCCTAAAGATTTGTTAGGTGTTTAGCCTTTCTGCCTTATTATCCAACGTACGTGTTTCCAAACGTTTCATTGAATGGCTGATTTGAAGAAATTTATTTTCCAATGCAGTCGGACCAGCTCGAAAACAACCGTTTGTTCTTTCCTAGAGGGATACGGTGTATACATAGTTCTCATGTACTTGTACTTGACCCGAGACAAGACCTTGACCTTGTCTTTTGATAATTCCGAACGGTAGCGTCGTTATCGATATCAAACTGAATACCTCGTGGCCCCGACCTCTCATCGATGTTAAAGTAGTTTATTCAATTAAATATTTATAACATCACCATGATTTTGACCATTTCATCGAAATTTGTCCGAGGAAGGTTGCGCACAAGTAACCGAAACGTCGACTAAACGCCAACAGGAAATATTTATCTTCGCGATGTATCCTCTTATTAATTTTTCATTGGAATGATCTTAACCGGTTCCATGCATCTCTTGTTTTTCTTTATAAAGGCGATAAAACATAAAATTTGCTTTACCAAAAGAGGAACCGATTATCTTTACCACCGATAATTCACGAAACTTTGTCACGTGGGGTTAGCGTGTGCAGATTGACAGGGCGATCGGTAGCAAATGGAGTCTTTCCTCTCGGCGATAATCAATTTTATAGGAATTACAAACCCATCGCAGAAATAATTGTATTAATATGATAATGATAATATCCATAATGGACTTTAAATGGATACCCTCATTTCACGCGGATATCATTGATCTCCGCAATTAATATTATTAATTTCACTCTTTCCGGGAGATAAATATAAATCAATCGCAAATTATTACGTGTCGGTCGCACGTCAAATTCGAGCTAAAAGTTATACGCCCAGGTTCGTCCGCTGATTAAATGCGCTCTCGTAGAATTGCAGTTCGTAGAATAAATAGGTCGATAAATTTTCATGCCTCTGCCGAATGAAAATTATGCTTCTAGCTTGTCTCGCGCAAGAGACTCGCGTCACCTACTTTCCAGCGCGTCTTCCAAGAAATCGTTGCAACCCCGTTTAACATTGGGTTTACGGGACTACTTATTTTGACCCATTTCGAATATTACGAGGAAAATTACAAAGACCGTTTACACTTTTCTGTTACCACTTGTACTGAATTTTATATATTAAACGAAGCAATCATATATTAAAATTCGTTTTCCTCAAAGCTCTCCAATTTTTAAACTCTTTATGTGGTCAAATTGACGCGTATCCATATAGATAGGTATATGTATGTATGTGCAAGAAATGTCTGTCAGTCAAGTGTTTAAAATGGACACCGTCAACGAGTTTCAAATCACAAATCCCAGTACCATCGCGTCTAACAATAAGATTAATAAGAATAAGAACTAACAATAAGAACTAAAGCGGGAAACAGGCTATCCTCACGTCACGTGAGCTCGTGTTCTACCACGATATCTCACGTCACGTTAGAAAGTGTTCAGTTTGTATTTTTAATGTATTTAAATGGATCAGAAGCACACTAACGCCACGTCACGCGCATCACATACGCAGTTGTTGGAAAAATGCTGTGTTTAACAGATTGCACTAAGGTGTTAATAGGTTACTTGTCTACCGTGTCGTTTCAAATTCGCGGTTTTTCAAGTCGTAATACCGTGAGAAAGTTGCCAATTGGGGGGTAAATATAAATAAAATCAGTTCATATCGTCTGGTCACGCATGTGCTTTAAAGTTTGATGAAATTTGGAAAAATTCCCCTTTTTACGATAATTTTTAACATTTTTAAATTAGCCACTTACGGAATGTAATAGCTGAAATTCTTATGTATCAAGAGTCAAGGTCTTGTCTTGGACCAAGTACAAGTTATAACCACAGAGAATAATGTTTAAATATTATTTAAATCCATCCACATCTTCCGGTCGCGCATTGCTTTCAAAGTTGATGAAAGAGATTTAGAAATAAAGGTAGATCACAGTTCAATGAAAAAAATACTAACAACTTACATGCGTTTTTTGGGTTATCTTTATCGAATACAAGATTAAATGTTTAGAAACAAATTATTCTAGACCATTAGTAAGATAAAGAATTATCGTAAATATTTTTCCAAATTTCGGCAAACTTTAAAGCATATGCACGACAAAGAGAGGTATGAATCGATTTGATATATTTTTTAACCCCTTTTCAATTCACCAATTCACTACTTTTCCGCGGTAATACGACTTAAAAAAAAAAATTTTTTATTTCCTCGGGCCACCCTATTGTGCATGTGTGTCCTGTGTGTGTCTTCTACTTGTCTTTTCAGAGTGTGTCTGTTTTGCAGTCGCTAACGGTTATCCAGAACCTTCACGTCGCCTCTAGTCGGTTTAAATGCAGCCTGCTTTAATCAAACTTAATAAAACTTTTCCTCTTTTTCTATTGCAAAATAGAAAACGGATTCATGTTACCCAACAACTGTCTACACCAGTGTGTGTCAAACTGTGGGTCGCGACCCACTGGTCGAGCCCGAGTAAATTTTTGGTGGGTCGCGGAATGTTTTTTTAATTATATAGATTCTAAGAAATCTGTTTTTTATACTGTACAAACATAAACTATAAAGTATAAAGTATTATAAATACCGAAAATTATCCGGAAACCGTCATACGATTCCTATTATTACTGTAGTAATAAACAAATTAATTAATAAGTATTTGTGTTCTTTTAGAATTACTTTTTTGTCCTGTAGACGTAAAATCATGTGGGTCGCGATAGATTTTCGGGGGACAATATGGATCGCGATCCTAAAAAGATTGAGATCCACTGGTCTACACTCATCACAGATACCGTGATACCACACGAGCTCACGTGACGCGACGATAGTGCGTTTCCAGCTTTAACGGCAAAGATCGTGCTTCGTCGAAATAAATAAAAAGAAAATCGATCTACCACGAGGGAAAGTTCGACGACTCTCGCGACGCGTCTCGTCTGAACCACGAACGAATACTCTGCGCCGGAGGGGCAGCTGAAAAAGGTATTGGGAACGCGAACGAGAGAAGCACGAAGATAGCCTCCCGAATGACCCCGGTCATTATCTTCGACCGCATTTAACGGCGAGTGCAGCTCGAGGCCTCGGCACTCCCGCTCAGCGTCCAGAAATTTTCCACCCTTTCTTCTGCCTCCAGCTGCAGCCTCCCCGAGCCTCCAAAAGAAGTATAATAAACGAAGCGGGGGTGCAGAGGAGCTAGACAGAGAGGTGCTCTCGTATACGAGGGTAAGATCGATACTCGCGGCTTCCTGGAAGGAGCGCGGGTCTGGGAAAACCTTCTGGAAATGCGAAAACGTAGAATGCAGGAGTTACAGGGGGGTGGGTGCAGAGGGGGGAGGGAGGGGCGGAGGTGGCCGGCCATCGACTTCCTGGCTTTTCATTTTCCATATCGAGGCACCCGCGGGGGTCCGAGTTCCGTGAAATCGCCACGTTGGAAGACCCACACCGCCTGAACCGGAGTCAGGTAGGTTGGGTTACCTCGCGAAATCTTTACCCACGTTCGGTAAGTTAAACTTGATATTCGTCGAAAGGTGGACCCGCCGAATGGATTCCCAGCGCCGACGGTCAATTGGATGATAAAAGTTTCGTTACTTCTCGGGGAGGGACCGGGTAACTCGGGTGGAAATTTCGGTTCATCTCGGGAGAGTATACCTTTGCGTAGACTGCGGATGTGCGCGGGGGGATCGATTCGTTATGAGAAATGGATAAAGGTATTGCGCGAAGGATGGGGGGGGGGGGGGGGGAAGGATTGCATTGAATCCGAGAAGGAGGACGGTGCATCCGGCGAAAGTAACGGGTGGACTCTAAACTCGGGGTATAGTATCGAATCCCAAGTCGAACATTGAAAATGCTCTTGCGAAAGTGGCACTTAACTCGTCGAAGAGACGAAGAGGACAAAGGCAGAAGCTAGTTCCCAGAGATTCAAAAGTGCGATCCCAATGGAAACGGTATGGGTGATTCAACGACCTCTCAAAGAGAAACACGAGACGGATGAAAGTGCAGATTGCGTGGGCCGACACGGTAGGAGGACAAATATGAATAACGGATGACGTTTCGGAACGGCACCTAAATTATTATTAAAGGAATCGCCTCGCGTACGACTCTCGAGCCAATAAAAATTCGAATGACGAGTAATAACCTGAAGGGGAAAAGTGGCAACGAGGGAAGAGCCGTTGAAAAAGGCAGAATCGCAAAAATGTGGAAAATGCAACGCCAGGTACGACGATCGCAGATATTTTCCGTTTATAAATACCGTGACGTAAATATTGCGAGAACAGAACACGAAGACGTTTCCCAGTGGTAGTTCCCTTTTTCTTATTAAAAGAAAATAAATAAATACGAGTTCCAGCCTTGCGATGATCGAATGAAGCGAGGAATAAAGGAAAATAGGAATGGACGTATCGATAATGGTCGAACGGGTTAGCGAGCGAGTGTGCGAATGAGCGAGTAACACAGACAGAAAGAGAGAGAGAAAGAGGGGGAGAGAAGATCGTCGGAGGGTACTACGCTTTGGTGGTTGAAGCTGCAGCCTACGCTGCGTGGGCGGGACGGCGGGTAAGGGGTGGCGTGGGCGAGGGTGGGGGCTGAAATCAGGAGCGGCGGATGCGTGGGTGGTCCTGGGCCCCCGGATGACTTAAAGAGAAGCTGCGACTACCCCGGACCGATCGATATCTGCACCGGCATTGCCACCGCGACGTCGACGTCGACTACGACGTAGACGACGACACATCGCAGGGTTTTCCAGGCTTTCCAGCAACGCGGAACGGTATCCCGACTCCCGTGGGAATGCCGTGCGATTCGCCTTAAGGATGGCAGCCAGCAAGAAACGTCGTTTTATTTCCTCTCGCGGTGTGGGAGCGAGATTAAGCCCCACGGCAACAAAGAATCCGTTGTGCCTCAAGATTAAGCCGAACTCGCGAGTTCTTCGCGCTGAAACGATAATCGAGGGTACGCGCACTCGCGCGTCGCAAAATAAAACATGTATTAAGGGGCTAGAGAGGTTTCATTTGTCAAAAATTTGGCTTACGTCTAATCGTTCGTAACAAGGCCACAAATGAAAACGCAATTTTTCTTTTGTTAGAAGTGTTTGGTATAGCATTAAAGAATAAGACAATTTTTCACTCATTATTCCCAGATCAATAATAATGGCGTTTCAACATAATTAGGTAAACTGGGTAAAATCTTGTTTGTCTCTGATGTCCCGAGAATGGCTGGAAATATCGTTCTGAAATGTATACTGGAGTTGTGAAACACTACAACGCACAAAGTAAACCAGAGATGAGATTGAAAAAATAATTTTTGACAACTTTATGATAACAAATAAAGCGAATTCTTCGAAATTTTTCGTTTTCGGACCGCTATTTTGTTAATTTTATTTGTAATTCAAATTTGTCTAGTTCAGTTTATGGAGGGACACCTAAGGAGAAGCAGCACTTTGATTTTCTCAAAATCTTGACCCATTCGCTTGGAATAAGGGACAAACCGAATTTTAACTAATTTACCTAATTATGTTGAAACGCGATTATTACCGATCTGGGAATAATTAGTAAAAATTTGTCTTTTTCTTTAATTCTGTACTAAACACTTCTAAGAGAAGAAAAGTAGTGTTTTCATTTGCGGTCTTGGTACGAACGATTAAACGAAACAAATTTTTGCCAATACAAACCTCCCTAGTCCCCTTAAAACTTATTTTCTCCAAAGCTTCTTAATTTTGAAATTCTCTATGTGGTCAAATTGACGCGTATCCGTAGAGACAGGTATACAACAAATGTCCATAAACCTAGTGTTAAAATTAACACCATCAACGACGGTCAATATAAAGAAGATGATAATAAAACGGAAGAAGATTCGGGACGCGGGAAATCATTTAAACGTGGTTCGTAGATATCGCTCCCACACTCGAAATACGGATCAATAATCCTTCTAGGGAAAATTCCGTTCGACGTTAATTCAAAGTCGTGGCGTTCCTCTCGAGCCCGATCGCTTATGTCGATGGTATATGTATATCGAGAATGCAGTTTTTTAGAGCAGCCGTGGAGTCGACGATTTTAACAAACTGCCTGGAACGTCCCGGAAGGAACGAAAAGAAGTCCCCCCCCCCAGCGTCGACGACAAATTCCTCTTACCGAGGGATAAAGGAAATTCCGACGGGACGTAAAATGCAAAGTACCAAGTGCATGGGCGCAAACTTTTTTCACGGTTACCACCGCGTGAGCCTCTCTCGCTACGTCTCTTACCGGGGTATGTCAAACTCGTGGCATTCCCACTTCGCGGAGGGATAACCGAAGTTATACTGGCGCGAACGTTACGAGAAACTCCGTACGTTGGCACGTTGCGTCGTCGTCTCGAATTCACCATTGACGTCTTAACGTTCGCGAGACAATTAAACGTTATCCGTTTCGCGTGTTTCCCAGAGTCACCGGGAATTGCAAATAAATTTTCGACCGAGCCATAACGACCCCGGGACGCCGTTAATCCGATTTCCCACGGTACGTGCCATTTAACGACGATCGTTTAATTGTCGCAATGTAATCGCTAAAGTAACGATAATTCTGTCTCCAAAGCTAATTCCATAATATTGCAATTATCGGCCTGGAAAGCCCCGCAAGACTTATTCGCGTTCGGAGAATCGCACGATATACGCTCGGCGATTAACGATCGCGGTAATAAAAAGCGAATTTACATTTTTTTCTTTCTTTCCTTGGTACGAATTCTCGCGATTAAGGGAATCGAGGGAACGCGTCTGTCTCGTTATCGTTGTAATTAAACGGAGCATTAGCGAGTACCGTCCCTATGATACATTATCGAGTACCAGGAACATTCTTATCCAAATTGTATGAGTTGCCCGTGGGTACATTCCGATCCAAGAGAGACCGGATACCGGATAGATCGAAGGGAAATAAAGGTCCGATAGTTTTCCGTTTGTAATGTTCGTTCCGGGTGGATTGTGTCTCTCAGTTTTGCACGCGAAGGATACGTGAAGCAACGAGTGTGCGATCATGATACTAAAAACAGTCCAAACGTTTCGGTCATGAATCATCTTCCTCGTGACGAAGGGTTATATATAATGAGCTTCGTACGAACGGGGTTGAAAAGCGCGTACGCTCGAAATTCTGGTGGATGTAGAAAATACGATAGCGCGTCGACGAGAATGCAGAGTACATAATTGTAAGGCACGCATTCTGTAATCATTGTCTTAACAATTCTAAAAGCGTGAGTAATTTAACCCTTGTAGCGTCGAACAACGATATATCGTTGTTAGCTACACTCGCGAAAAGTGCCAACGAGGATATACGCATATCCCCTGATTCACACAGAAGATATGTTCTTCAGAAAACTGTGTAAATTGGAATCGGGTGATTGTAATAAAATGCGGATAATTAAGTTATTTATTTCAACGTAAAATAAAAGTAAGATACCTTGAGAAATATAAAAATAACATTTCATTCATAAAATGACAAATACGTAAAGGTATAAATATGTAATTTATTTTACATATAGAAACAAGAGATAGAAGATTCTTAACCCTATGTTAGTCGCGTCGATGTTTGTTATGTGGTCGCTTGGGGTACCTGCACTTGTCACCTAATTACTCAATTATTGGTTAAAAGTAGAAACAATCAGCATTTATCACTTTTTATCATTATTAAATATCAATATTTAGATAATCAAGAGACAACGTTCTATCTCGTGCCAAGTACAAGTACGCGAGAACTAGGCCTTGTATCTTTTTCGGAAAGAACGAGCAGGGGCTTTCGGGTGGTCAAACCATTGTTAAAAACGAATTTTCTAAAAATTAATCTATTTGTTTGCAAATTCATGATTATGTAAACAGCACAAAATTTTTATTAGGTTCACGTAGGTCTACCCGAAAGGTACCAGAGATATCGCAGGCGTAAATTACACGGGATAAGATTAATTTAATTTTAAATTAAACTGGGTGACACCTGTATCCCACGCGACTAACGTAGGGTTACAAAATTTAACCAAGGGTTTAATTACTGGAAAAAAATGACTAGAATTTGTATACAGCCAAAATGCTCATTTTTGCCAGTTTCTTTGTTTAAATCTGTTATTTTAAAACCCGTGTAAAAGCGAAATCCTGTAAATCGGGGGATAGAAAATTTGTTACGCGTGCGACGGAACGTCCACAATTTCCAAAGTAATTTGAAAATTCGTAAGGAAAAATGAGTCATGTTAGTACAAGTACAAGCTTCGCGTTCTAAAATTCGCCTAGACGAAATACTAAAAACCTTTTATCTTATAAAGTTACAACATTTCAAAGATCTTTAATTTTGTTGAGTAGTATACATCAACTAGACCAGGTATTTTTCGCTTAGGTACAATTTTTTCTGTCGACATTGAAAAGATTATCATCCACGAGCAAATTCTCTGACGAGCGATCGGAGAAAACCGTTTTAAAAAAAAATGGTCCACTCGTTACGTATTCGAGAAGAGAGAACGTATTTCTCCATTTTACAGAATTGCGAGGGGAAAATGATGAAAGTTATCTCGCGACCGAGCGAAGAACGTCGAGTAGTTCTCGCGAAGGAAATTAATAAAAGAGGATGATCGCCGAAGCAGTCGCTTTTGTACAGTCAATGCGAAATTTTGCTGGACCGCTGCCAAGCTCTGCAGATCCGACGTTAAGTGTCCAACTGGGGGATCGTCAGGATATCCTGAAGGGAGGAAAGTTTCGCTACGTACGCCCCCTAATGCGCGGGACTAAATACGGAATAAAGAGCGAGCAATTCATTCTTCGCGATATAATGAAGCGGCACGGTTAACGTTCGTTCGGTTAAGATTTTATTTACGCTCGAGGAACATCTTGCGCGACTTTGCGAAAACACTGACGCGAGAATCATTAACGCGGTATTGCGTAAGCTTGCTTTCGCTTAGAAAAATTCAACGCCGAGGTGTCTCGCAAATATTTGAAAGACTTTATATGTACAAAGCGAAGATGGGATTCCTGACTCGTTTATCGTTTTAACGTTGACGATGATTTTCCTTAATCTTTGATCCAATGAATACAACAGTGTGATTAACATTCGGATATTAACGAGCAGATAATTCTAGTTTCGATAATAAAAATACAGTTGATTGTCATTATTCTCCGCTTACCAAAGGTATCGCGATGTAATATCAATTTAACGCTAGCACTACCGACGAACATCCCGGTATATGTAGATATGCTACATACAATTTTACGACAAATGGTCAACGAAAGAAAAGAAGTGCTTTACAGAATTAATTGCAGGTAGCCCGCCTACAACACGGCATCCTATAACACAGTTTCGCTCTAACACGATAGGATAAATTGCGGGAACCCTCGTATAGCACTAATACCTATAACACCGTTTCGCTCTAACAACACTATACTTCTGCAGCACAGGATACCATCATTTTTGTTTAACATGTAGACCGTTTATTTTGAAAGTGGTGCAAGTCTATTTTTTTTTGTTTTACACTAAATTAATCACAACTTACGTGATATATTATTTTTGTTAAATGGACTTACACCACTTTCAAAATAAACGGTCCATGTTCAAAAACTAAACTACCTTAAAATAATGATGGGAAGAAATAATTAACTGTAATGTCTTTACATGAAACATTGTAAATAAATTATAATTTACTCATTTATAACTTTATTTGGATATGGAATATAAAAAAATGTTTGTTTTTAACGAGTTTTCGGAACGTAACCCCCTTTTTGTACTTCCTGTGTGTCTCATATAACACGGTTTTACCCAACGCGGCATTTTCTAGGAACCTATGTATCGTGTTATAGGAGGGTTACCTGTATTTACATATTTTAGAAAAAGTCGTATAAAATTTTCGAAAATAAAATGTACTGAACATGAATAACGATTATAAGAAATGCCAAACGAGTCATTTTGACACCCTTGATAGATCGAGTGTTTAAACATACACCCCATCGTACACGGGAACCAAAGTACCACTGTACCACGAATAGATTTTTGAAATACGATGATTTCTATACCTCCCACTGGCGATGTCGTAATTCGATTCGTCTCTATTTTTTGTCACGTCTACTGGTACCCGCAGAAGACCTTTATCGCGTGACACGCGTGTGCGTATCGTACAGCGTCTCCGTTAATCGGGACACCAAACGATCAATCGCGGGCACCCGTATCCTCCTCCTCGTCCAAGAAAAGCCCGAGGCAAACAGATTTGGAATTCCTTCAAGATCCTACGCTCCCGTCAAAAGGAACCGCGCGATCAACATTTTTGGCAGTGAGTTACAACGCGTCTTCCTCAACGCGCGTGTAACGACGCGAGTGACGTTAAGGGGACACGGGTCGGATGATATACGGAATTCCGTCTAACAAACGAGACGCGACAATAAAATATCGCAATTGGATTTCCCGCGTCCCACCCCCCCCCCCCGCTCACCCCCACATCGCGGAGGGAACGATAGAGTAATTTCGAGCAATTAAAACGAACGGCAATTAGTTCCGTCGTAAAATTGCGTTTTGGCTCGCGCTTCGTTAAAAGGCAAAACGCTTCCATTCGATTTCGCGCGATTCCGCAAATTAACGCGCTCGGTAATGCGTGTTATATCGATAAGAGAAACAATCAATTTTTTCTCTCGTCCTCTACCCCTCGCGCGATCACCACGATAATCATCGACGAATATTATTAGCCGCAACGGATACGTCGGAGGCCAGCAACCCCGTTTCTTCGACGTAGCCTCGACCCTGTCTACTAACCACAACGCCCGCTCGTACGTTTTCAAAGATGACACCGGAATACACGCGCGACGAATGCCAACTTTTGCCGACGGACGTTGCGTTGAAATTTTGCCGTTTCCCGTGACAGCTAGCTCCTCTCCCTCTCCCTCCCTCCCTCCCTCCCTCTCTCTCTCTCTCTCTCTCCCTCTCCCCCCCCCTCTCTCTCTCTTGAGGCGCGTTATTCGCGGCGTTTGTTATATTCCTCGCGTACGACGACGCTACGGAGATTTATTCCGACAATTTATATCGACGAAGAGACTGGAATAACTGAGTATCAATCGATCGATAAACGACATCGGAATAGACGCAGCGACGAACGTTTTGCTTCCCCGTTGACGGACGTCGACGTTAAAATTTCCAGTTTCACGGCGACAGCTTGCGTTCGAGGTTATATTATTCGCGGCGCTTGTTTCTCCGGTTTAGCGACGCCATGGATAATTATTTCGCTAATTTATGTTGGCGTTATCGAGCGAACGTTTAATGGAAACGGAGCGAAATAACTAAGTTTCGATTGATTCGCGAACGAGGCAAGAGTGGAATACGCGCGCGACGACTGTCAATTTTTTTTATCCCTCCCCGACGGACGTCGCGTTGAAATTGGCGGTTTTTCGTGACAGCCCAACCCGGGGAGAACTATTGTTATCAACATCCATTACGCATTCCCGTGGGCGATCACGCTACAACGGATTAAATTAGTATCGTCGAAAGCTTGTTACTCGAAAGAAACGTTGCTACGCGAAAGACAGCTAGACGAATAAAGACGGAGGAACGTTAGTAAATAACGAACGAGCGCTTTCGCCGCGTGCATTTAAATTGGATGTAAATAAGCGGCGCTAGAAGCACGAATATTTCCACGCTCCATTTGCGTCACTCCATTGCACTAAATCAAAGATACTTGTTTAACCTGCCGCTTGTTTCTCAGAAAAAAAACAATATCGTTTATTAAGATTTGTTCGCGTAAAGATCGTGGAAATCTACAGGAGACGTTGAGTATCTTTTTTTTTTCTGTCGAAAAAATTTTCATAAACGGTTCAATGGTGATACTGGCTATGCGTTGACATAGCTCTAACTCAAAGATGGACGGAGTCCAAGATGGTTGAACCACTTGTTATAAAACTAAATATAATGTCTTTAATCAATACATATAGAGAAATTGGTTTGATGTCTAAAGAAAGCATGGCTACATAGTATCAAAAAAATAAATTCCATATTTTTCTAGATTAATAACCAAAAGTGCTACGTCCATTTTTCTTAAAGTCCAAGGAACCGGCAGATATGAACATATCAAAGAAACTTTTCTTACTATAAGTAATAAAAATGAAATTTTTAATATCTGATTTACAAAGTCTCAGAAATTTTGATTTAAGAATAATTAGGATACGAATAAACGTCGAGCAAGCAACTATAACAATTTTTTTAGCAAACCTAAATTCGGAATGCAGTGTTAACACATGGGTGAATCTATGCCGCGGTAATGATTCAACTGTCGTCTCAGTAGCGCGAAATTTGAAAAAGATACGAACAGTGGCTTATGTCTCCTCCCTATTCAAGTGTCCCGGACTCCCCCTACTTATTTATGCTTCCGCTCTCTTTTCAGAAAAAAATACTCAGCCCCCTTTCCATGGAATTCTGCCTTCGTCGAGAAAACATATTTTAATCAACAATCCTGTTCGTTCAAAGTAGGTAGTATTCCATGGCAGGCGCTGACTATTATTTTCTGAAAAAGGAGGGAAAGATAAATACATAATGGGAATCTTCGATTTAAAGCGATGCCAGGATACAGCTCTCTTTTCAGAAAAAAAAAATACTCAGCCTCCACCTCTCCCTGGAATTCGAGATTTGTCGCGAAAACAAATTTTAATAAACAATCGTGTTCGTTCAAAGTAGGTAGAATTCCATGGTAAGCGTCAACTTTTATTTTTTGAAAAAGGTATAAAGGATAAATAAATGTGTGAACCTTCGATTTAAAGTGACGCCAGGATATATCCAATATCATCGTTACGCGAATTATTCAAATTAACCACAGAAACGTTAAACAGTATACCTATACGGTTAAAAATCATTAATTTTGTTCAACACCCTCCAACTACACCGAGGGCTATCGCCGCCCACCCAGGGGGTAGTATAGCCCACTTTGGGAACCACCGCTTTAAATACTCGCTTCTACGGTTGCTTTAAACGGCGGAGATTAATACTGGAAACGGAGAATTACCACGGAATCGATGCGAGAAGCTTCGCTGGCACGCGTCAAAGGTAAAGCCTCGAAACGAGGCCCCCTCCGTCACCGAATCTACAATTCCCGACAATAAATAATATCGGCCTTCGAGCGCTATACAGTTCGTTCGGTAAATTACTTATTCTCGCGTACTTGTACTTGGCCCGAGACAAGACCTTGTCTCTTGAATTTGTTTTCACGGAAACTTAACACTAGCGCTCTGCCAGACCAGTCGTTTTGACTGGTTTGAAATTTTTGTTTATATGAACGAAAATTTATTTTTTACGTGCTGTGATTATGCATAATTTTAAGCATATACTTTTGAACTGTATAACAATTGGTAAAATTGTTAAAAAATAAATTGTACAAACGGGTATACATTAATCGTCGGTAGTTCTAGTGTTAATACGGAGGGTACGCGTGTATTCGTTTAAACCGCCTCGCGCAGAGTTCGTATAATCTCCTGAATTTTCGTAACCGAATTGCACGGCGCGAGAAAAATTCTCCGCGATTCGCATACGCCACCATAAAAGCGAACCCGTCAAACATTTGCACAGACAGCAAAACTCGTATTTGTGGATCCTACTTTACGATCGGGGAAGAATTAAACGAATCCAACATGTTTCCTCTCCAAACTTTGCCGCGGTTATTATTTTAGTCTCTCGAAATTCATTTTCCGTCGGACTGGACCCGACGACGCGTCTCCTTGGAACGAGTTCTTCGCGACGTTTAAATTACCATGACGCAATTATAGTTTATCGCCATACACGCGAGACTTCAGTAACGAAATTCGGGAAATTTAAGGGTTCGCTCGAAAAGTGTTATTTCCGTCGTAACGAGGCATGCGAATAAAGATCTCACCTAGCCACAAGTACATTCCAATGTGATAATTCTCAATTTACGCGTTTACCGCGTAAAAGAACAATAGATGGACGCGTAAAAAAGGCCTTGACACGTATTCATCGCGGGTTAACGATGCTAGGCGTAGTTTAAGCTTAAAGTGATACTTCCTTCCACTTTGCGTGCGTTCATTCCGTGCCTCCCGCTAACAGCGTTCGCGATGTCGGATATTTTTCAATCTCAAAAGCACCGCGGATAAATAATTCGTTGCATTTCTGAATCCATCCATTAATTACGGACGCCGCGCCGGTGAGGAATTGATCGAAAGAAAGTTACGCGGTATCAAGAATTTCGAAATTAATCTTTTGGCCTTCGCTGTCGACATTGCGTCGTCAAAATTTTTAACTCGTAAATTAACACTAGATTGCCGGATGCGGAATGAGTCAATTTGACTCAAACGTCAAAATTGAAGCTTTTTAAAAGAAATAAAATTTTTTTTAACGATTGCTGTAACTAGCACTTGATTCACTTTCAGATAGAAAATAAGCTCTTCTTTTTCTAGGAGCTGTATGATGAAGATCTTCGTCTTCAATGCTTGTAAATGAGCCTAATTGACTCGCTCCAGCAATCAAGTCTTAACTATATGCTACGCCCTACTTATAATTTCTGCATTTATTATGTTGAAAACATCTTACAATTTTCTTCAAGTAATTCTTTGAACTTGTTTAAATCCACATGCATATCTGTTAGTGACAGATATTTTCTAAATAACGTGTGTGACATTTATTTACTCCGACTACAACTTCAGATGATCAACAATTATAGAATTGTTACAATTGTATTTCTTCTAAAATATTAAGTAAGGTTCTTACATAAGTTATGTTAATTCCTTCAAAGAAAATATTAAAAAAAAACAATAAAAACGCCAGGAATTAATTACGAGCTGGCGCTACCCCGACGTCAAACAACATAAGAGCGCAAAGAGTTAAACCGAGATCTGTACTATCTTGACTTCCGAATTCTTTGAACCCCGAGCAAATTCTAAATTTCAACGAACAAATTACGCTAATTAAATTTCACAGCAAAATCCCCCGGCGCGCGCGCGTCCTTCGTAATTTCAGCATTATATCGCGCAACATTCATCTCTAAGGTTCGCCTAAACGGTGCAAGTTAAATCAATAAAACCACCAACGCTGCAACTAGCCACGCTCGCTTATTAACGTCGAGACGTGATTCTGTGTTTCTCGATTCTCCCCCTCGTCCCCTGCTTACCCTAACCCTCCCTTACATTACATCGGCAAACAAACGGGAAGCAGACAGTCGTTTCAAGAATTATCTTACTTTCACCTTACGACCAGACCTATCGCGATATCATCCGACGTAGCGAAACCGTGTCTTCGAGAGCACTTTTCCATTCGAGAAGCCGCGATCGATAGCGCAATGAAGCGGAACCAAGTGGGTGCATGTACAATAGCATCGAACCGCTCATCATTTCGCGGCAATTTTAACACGCCCCCGCCTTCCCCCGACGATGAATTGACTCGTCTCCGTTCTCACCTGTCCCGCCCTCGTCCGACGGATTTCGAAGATTCGTTTCAAAGGAATTCCCGGGATTCCTTCGAGTCGCGCGAAGAATAAAGCGATCCCGTAGCGCAGGATTCGAATGAAACCGTGAGGTTGCGATTGGGAAGGATATTAAAATATCCAAGGGTTAAAAAAGAAAAGGTCTCGAAGCTCGCTTTAGCACGCGACTGTTCGCGCATACGAAATATTTCGCGTGCTTCCGCGGAGCATGAACCCGGCAGACACGACTGCAAGGCGAAATAAAAGTAACGTATCGAACGTGGAACGAGGGTGAATTTTCGCAGGAGAATCTCACGTGAAGTTGGTGATTTTTATTAAAATTCATAATTTCATTCGAGAGATTGGCTCGATTTTTAAGTGAAATTCCGTAACGCGCAGGGACGGGAAAGAACGTCGAGGGTCCGGTGAACTTCGTCGACGATAACGAATCAGCTTTATCGACCCCGAAGAACGTAAAACCCAGTAGTTACACTCGAGTTCGGAATATAAGAGCGTAAGTGCAGTGAAAAACTTGGAAACTTGGCTCGGTAAATCTTGAACGGAGATCAATCCTGTCGGTGCCATTAACGTTTGAAAAGCAGCCTCGAAAAAAACTCGGTTTAATAGTTTAATATTCGTTAAAAAAAAAAGAGAGAGGTCCGTACAACTTTGTTCCACGGTTATCGTAAAAGTTCGATTCGACTCGATAGAAACGAACCTGTGCGAGTGATGGAAAACGTAACGGCACATTTACGATAACACAACGCCGATCGTAATACCGCTAAAATTCTGTTCGCAATTAACGAAATTCCAATATGATTTTCAACGATATACTTTTCGTGGAAAACGAAATTACACGCTACGCGTGATTATATCTTCCAACTTTCTGCAACGAAAAACGAAACGAGTAGGTAATAAATTTTGCTTATCTCCGAACACGAGAACCGCGGGCAAAACATTTTCCAGGTATCTCCTAATTCGCAAGTAGTAAATTCAAATTTCGCCTCGGTTCTAATAACCCCGCGTCGGGAGAAAATCTAAACGAACCTCGTTACGAGAATATCGGTATATTAATGATCATCGTTAGGGATTAAAAAAAAAATAGAAGAAATAATTGTAAAGCTTTCTCGCACGCACGGTTTCGCGGACTCACTTCGCGTGTACGTGAAAAACCGTAAGCTCGTCGTTGAAAGACGAACCGCGTAGAGAACCGAGAAGAGAGGGAGGAATAGAGGCAATTTAGTTGGCGTGCCTGACACGCGGCATTACGTTTCAAACGCACCGAACGCCGTCCGTCTGTCCGTCCATCCTGTAACGTAAAATTCAATGCCGAAGATGCGGTTAGCCAAGAGTAAAGTAAGTACGCCCGCGCGTCCGTGTTGTTCGAGCGAACGCGTGACGAGAATATCAATAACGAGGTAACACCCAGCCAGACGCAAGGACAATTTCGCGCGAAAACTTTATATCTCGAAACGCTGACCGTTGAGAAAGAAAAAGCAAGAGTAACTATTAGAGGGAGATTTAGATAAGTTACCGTGAAAAGGAACGCAGAAACTTTCGGGCAAAGTAGTGTAGGAAGAGTCGAAGAAAAAGTTGAGAAACTACGGAAAAGTACGCGACCGGTGAAGTAATTATAAGTGAAACGTAGCAAAAGCGACGCTAATGCTTAAAGCGTAATACTAGTTCATTGGATTAAAAGTATCTTTGTTTCTTTTATTTGCGGTTTAAGTGTCTCCCCTCCAACCCCCCGTGTTTCTTCTACTTGTATATTTACCGCTCGGCTCGTGCAAAGACAAACAGAGAGAAAGATACATCCAATTATGGTGTCTAATTTTCGTTCTGGATTACGCAACGTAAATAACGCTTCGCGATAAATTGACGTCAAACAATGAAATGATTCCGGGTGGAGACATTTGAGTCGATTAAAATTTACCGTGGGCTAGAAAGTTCGTAATTTAAGAAGCTGGTATTGACGGAATTTAATCTTTCCTACGCCGGACTGGGGCAGCGGCAAAGTTATGCTCAAACATGATCGCTTAAAGTAAATTTACATTGGTTGGCGGGGTCATTCTAGCTCCCTGCCCCTCCGTACTCGAGGGCCAAGAGATGGAAACGATCGATTGGAAGCTCCGGTTCAAAATAAAGTATCGATATTCAAGAAGTTGGAAATAACCCTCTTTGCCCTATATCTCGAAATATAACGTCGACGGAGCGGGGTGCGGGGCTAGTAGAAATCGTCGATCGATTAACGTAAATACAAGCAGAGGAGAGAGAAAAAAAAAGAGAATTAGAAATTAGTGAGAAGAGATCACCGTATATCGCTGAGAAGAGTGGCGGTTGACATTTGCGCCTCGAGCGTCTACCTCCGGCACGTAAAATTTCATCGCGCAATCCCGTGGAAAAATAATTCTAAAACGAAAATAGCGGTTGTAGTGGTGCGCGTGTGTGTACGTCACGCTAGAATGCTTGACCTAAAAAGGGAGTTTTTCATCACTGGCGGAACGTGACCGTGCTACGACCAATTTTTATTTATCTCCGCGGAATTGACAGTGGTAATACCGTGGATTAATGTCATCGGATGATACAATGCGCTGGTATTACGACGGTAATCTCCTTCAGATTTGTTTTTTCATTGAAACCGTTCGACGATTCGATAGAGACCTGATATCGAGAATAAAAATACACCGGGGCGATTACGAAAAGCTTGGCGCCAGTGTAAATCGAAAATTTAACGGCGCCAATTGCACACGATTATTATTTCTGAAACTACAACGAAAGTGACGAACGATTGACATTAAAAGCGAATCTTATCTTTGCAGCGTACTTTAAAGATATTGTGCGTTCGACTTTGCTTTAATTCGAGAGATTTTGCTCACTGTCAAAATTTATTTTGCATCCCAGGACAGTCATTACCGACGCAAAATATTTTTATAGCGTGCATGTGTATTCCCCGAAGCCCAGCTTACACTTTGACTCTGTGTTACGTTCGCACACTACGAATAAATACATCCCGCAAAATCGCAGAGGGTTAACGTTCATTTTTATCAGAAGCTTAATCGTTAACGAACAAAATTCAGATTTCATTCGCGCCTGGTGATTAAAAATTTAACCACTATACCGTATGCGATTAAACGCGAGTAATACCTACTACGAAATTTAATACCGACGCGCTCTGGTTTAAAGTTTGACGCGGAATGTATACCGTGGACAGCGTAATTCGAAATTTCCAGCAACGCGAAATGAACCGACCGACAATATTTTCAAACCGTACCGTTCGTTTCACGGAACAAACGACGTACGGGGCATACCCGAGGCTGAAGAAAAAGGTCAGCTTTATTGTGTGCGAAATTCAATCCACTGCCGCCTACCGTCGCGAAGAAAGGGAGACTTTGGAATACCGGTATTCGGGTTCGACCCGGAAAAGCCGGTATTTCTTCTGTTCGAACGAAGCCTACCTGCCCTCGTAATAAATGCACATACAAGTAATGCCCGCGCTGATTTGGGACAAAAGAGGGGGGGTTCTAAACCGACCGAAAACCCTGGTACTCGACTACAATAACGAGTTTCTGTCCGTTGTCGGATGTAAGCGTTTATTTAAAATCTGCAAATCCTACTAAACGCAATCCCGTATCGTAACGGTGTTATGAAATTTCGTTTCTTTCTATAAGACGCATAAATTTACATATCCGATGGACAACAGGTCGGAAAGAGAAAAGTCGTGTAAAACATAATCCAAAGCTCTCGTACATACACGAGAGATAAATGTGGATCGCGTTTCGTATGGGACCGGCTTTAAATTTATCGTTACAGCCACTCGAACGTAGTATTTGAGAAACTAATAGTACACGCGTAAATAGAGATACCGAGCAACGCGTATTTACTTTCACTCGGAAAGAGTGCCCCCTGCTTGTACACCGCATCGAGATTCTAACCTCTACTCGCGACGGCGTTTCGATCCCTCGAGTAAGCCGGTAGAGTTTCGCGGATGCTGTGCATCTACCATAATCGCTCGATCGACAGTGCGTCTTTTCGCACCGGGGGGCCTTCAAAAACCAGCTCCGTGTCTCTCTCTATTATTCACCCTTCTCGCCCTTCCCCTTTCACGCGCGCTCTCTTTCTCTCTTCCTCGCACTCGTGCTTCCCGGCGGAGCCGAACATAACCTCCAATGTCGGAATCGAACAAAAGGTAACGAGACGCGACCAGTAGACAACGCTGCGTCCTCGCTCGGACTAACTTTGCCGAGGTATTCCGCGCGATTTTGAAAAAACCCGGTCCTGCTCGAAATAAACAAAACACGGGAAACATTGTGCGTCGCGTTTCTCTCGTTGTTGTCCCTTTTTTATGTACCGCGCCAGTCCTGTCGCATCGAGGACCCGTGTCCCGGTGCTTCCACGCGTTACTCCGATGATTTCGCGTGAAATAATTGCGCCGTGCGTCGAGTACGAAGAAAAGTCGGAAAATCCGTCCGTCTTTCTCGTCCTGGCGCCTCATATCGAACCGACGCCTTCGAATATTTCCAAGCGAGGAGAGGGTAGAGCGAGGGAAATAGAGAGACGCCACCACCCTCTCTCGCCCTCTCGCAAACCCGGCGTACGTGCAACGCGTAAACGTAGAAAAGGATGAAATGGTCACTACTTACGGGGTAGTACATCCCTTGCGGAGGAAGAAAAAACGCCCCAGAGCCCCACAGTTTGAGGCCGTTTTGCTCCACCGTTGTGCGAGAAAACAAATCCGACACTCCGTACGTCCTCCGTTCCCCACCGAGCCAACGATTCTCCTCCTATTTCGACTTCTCGTCACGGTCTCCCTCTTTCTCTCTCTCTCGCTCTCTCTCTCCCTCGCACACCCACCCTGTTTCTCTCTCGGTTTCGTGCACTGTTCGCGACCCGGCGCCTATCTCTCTCGCTATCCCACGAAGCACGTATATACGTATATACGTGAACACACGTAGATTTTGGATACTACTGTACGTAGTATTACACAGAACGTCGAAGTGGTGTATTCTCTTCCCCTTTCTCTCTCTCTTTACCACACGCGAAACACAAAAAAACACGCGCGCGCGCGCGTATGCACACGCAGAAGAACGAGGGTCCGAGACGACGCACGATGATCGAACGTCGAGGTTAAAACTTTGTTCGCGCGTACGCGATTGAGCGGTGATCCGTGTGTACACTCGGGTATAAACCACGGCCGCTCTGCTCTCTGTTCCTCTGTCCTCGTCTTTCTCGCACAGTCTCCTTCCCACTGTCCTTTGTCGCTTTCTCTTGTCCTACGGTACACGCTCTGTCTCTCCTTCGTTACGATTCACGACCGTCACCGTGCGTGGTCCCTCTGCGACTGACGATCCCGCTCCCAGCCGGCGCCATCGGCGCGCGTCGCCATTGCCGACGGCAACGCCGCCAAGCGGACTCGCTCGGTTCTGGGGAAATCAAATTCGACCGAGGCGCACGAAATGCTTACCGTTTCCACGGAATTACGCGTTACGGGGTAATACGATTTTATACGCGCTTTGTATCCGTGCTCGAGGAGAGCTGGGTTAACTATCGTATCCCGAGTGTTGATTATAGCGAGTCATTTTCATTCGACGGAGATATTTGCGGAGGAAAAGAAGGCGTGACGCCGCGTATCCATTTTTATTGCGCGAAGCATAAGAACGCGACAGAGCGTAATATAATTCGAAAAATTGTAATATCTTGGTAGGTATTTGGCCCGGTTCAACGAGACGAGTCAAATGACGTACATAAGTTTAATACTGTTGCTACCACCGACCGGTCAAATAACCGTTTCTTAAATTTCGCCCAGAATTTCCTACATACAACATTGTTTTACAACAACTTAACACAAATGTTAGTGTGTTGAATATTAAAATATACGTTACCTATTTCCAAGTAAAAGAAACTACATAATTTATTAATAAAATGGCTTTTATCTTCATTGTATATTAAGAAATATCAGTTATTTTAAAGTTCTGTCATCCGACCGGTCGCGGTGGGAATAGATATACACGAAGTATCGGTAAGAATATTGTTAATGTTTATATCATCGGTGAGAGGAATAGACCTTTGTGTGTGCTCGGTGTACTTTGTAATGCTTAATATCAACGGGTGTTTATTTATAGAATAAAAGTATCTTTTGTTTATGTAGAAGGGCTGAAGCTCGCGAAACGATAAAATCATTGGATTCCGTTCCCTTTCATCTTCTCTCGCTTTAATGGAAATGGCACTCGGAGACTCGAAAATTTCTGAGATCGAACCTTGGCGATTCAATCGAAAGTTTCGAGCACCGTTGGCACACTCGCGTGTAATAACGAAGCTTCGTTATTGCGCTGGAGGCGCGCAGTTATTACGCGTACGTTAGCATCCGTCAGGGATACGAGGAAATGAAACCATTATCGAAGAATCCTGAACCGATTTCGATTTCGAGACGAGAAGGCTGGTACGCGGAATTATCTGCTATCCCTTTCGCGAGACTGTCGATGCGGGGGAAATCGTATTAAAGAGTAGACTTTGTTATTCCCTCGAATAAAATATCCCCTTTCGATTCTCGCGATTAGAATCATGAATATTATCGGGGGAGAAAAATCGGTAAATCGTGCTCATTCGATTCGCGCATCAAACGTAATTACGCCCTTCGATTACTTTTAATCCTCCGTCAATAGCGATTGAGATCAGTGATTCCTGGAATACTTTGTCATTTTTTTAATATTGGTAATTGTATTTTAATAACAAAATACTTTGTACAATTTATACCTATTTGCACAATGTTTTTACCACTTTTACCGATTTTTATGTAGTTTAAAAGTATATGCTTAAAATTATACATATTCGCACTAGTTAAAGAATAAATGTTCGTTCATATTCTTCATAATGGTAAACTTGAGTAGCCTTAAACAAAAATTTCAAACCAGTCAAAACTGGTCTGGTGGTTCTAGTGTTAAACACTTCGTAGAATAATGAAAAATTAATAATGCATAATTTACTATCCTAAGAGTTTCAATGCGACCAGTAGATACGCCGCTATTAGTAAAAATGAATTAAGTTACCGATACATTATTAAAAATCAATAAGTACTTGGCGTAATCTCTCAGATCAATTGCGATCTACGACGATACAACGTGACGCGCTACGGTAAGACTTTTACGTAGCGTTAGTCATTCGGAAGATAATTAATATAATCCAAACAACAATTTTGTGGTGGATATTTGGTGGAATCGGTCAACGTGTCGCTACAGCTAAAGAAATGACACCGTCGGAGAGGTAATTGCGAGGAGGAGCGATCGCAGGATGGCACGTTAACGAAGACAGATCGTCGCGAAATCTGTTTCGTCGTATTCGTTTCGTTTCGTTCGATACGACTGTATCGAAGCGGGCTTGAAAGTTCGAACAAGCGTAATCGACTGACGAGCACGGGTAAGTTCTGGTATAGCCGGAAGTGGCGGAGACAACGAAATCCTGACAATTTATATCCTTGGATTTACGCCAAAATCCGTCGTGTCTGTCGGCCGCAGACGAAGAAACGAAAAATGTCAAATACCAGACTCACTTCGCAGGTAAAAATCGCGATTCATCGCACCGACAATACTTTCCCGGATCCCTCAGGGCAGGAATGTTTTAAAGGCGCTTGCCACGGGCGTTCAAATTTCTAGGGCCAACCGAAAATGTTCAAAAACATATATCTACTTTTGTTTGGTAAAGAAAAAACTTGGAACAAAAATAATAGAATTGCTCAAATTTCTGGAAACCATAAATCAAAAGTATACGGGTTTCGGATTTTTTAGGAGAGGTATTACCTAATCTCAATCTTCTCCACCCTGGGCCCGAGAACTCCCAGTTCGGCACTGATATGTCGTTCGGTCGATACGGGTAATAATTCTTTTCCGAATTTTTCCAGGATAAGATCGCGCGATCTGTGCCAAAAGAACTCGCCTCCAAAGGGAACAAAATATACTTTATCAAAGTGGGTAGTCCTAATTTCACCTAAATAAAACTAATTTCATTTATCATCGCGGGGATGCATGTTGCAAAAACAAGTGTCTCGATTTAAGGGAATAAACGTTGAATAACCGTGTTCCTGTAATCGACTGCACGATTCAACGAAGAATTTCTCGTTTCTCTCATTAATGACGGTATTTATCGCATCAGGGGCGACCGTTCAAAGCTCGACTGTACTCGAAAGTAAGTAAAAACTATCGTTCCGTAGGATTTTTTTTACCAGCCAAATACCACCGTAGCTGTAACGAGATTTCGTGGAAACGTTCCACGCACGCGTAACGTTCAACTTCAGTCTTTTTATACTCTCTCCTTCCTTACATTATCCCCGATGTTTCCACGAAATATCTCAACTCAGATACGCGTTGAAACGTTCAAAATTTATACCACGATCACGAGGAGAGAATGAGATAAAGCATAATAACAAAGCAGCGAGAGGAATACTAGTACGGCAAAACTATCTTTCCATCAGCTAGATCATCTTGTATTTACTGGCAAACACGTATGTACGGTACCCACCATCAACCTTGCGGTACTTACTCGATCTAGAAGGGATGCTACCCCTCTTGGAATCACCATAGAAACGAAGGGATGACACAAGAGGGTGCAAAAGCCATGGTGCTTGGAATAACGCGGCTCGACGCGCTCCAGATGAAAATGAATCGTTTATATTCCATGTAACGGCGAGCCCACGCTAACGATAATTAAGCAATATTACCAACGACCGTTTAGTTCGTTGGTTCTCGATAAAAGTTTTGATCCAAGTACAACAAGGAAAATCGTTGCCGCTCGCGTTCGCCAGCGCGTCGTTTCACGTTTTAAGTATACCCTGGCATTTTCAAGGGCGCGTAGCTTAGAGGCAGCTCATTTGTTGCGGTAGGTCCTCGAAGAAAAAGGGCTCTCCAACGTTCCTGCCGAAAATAATACCAGGGGACGGAGAATGATTCTCGAGGTCCTCGATTCCAAATGAAGTAACATCGCGAAATCTGCCGTCCGAACAAACTTTCGTTCGCACCGTTTTTTAAATTTTATTTTCAGGCTGGTAGGGAATTTTTCTCGAAACGCGTCGCATATTTCCTTACTGAGGCTGAGGCTTTGTATCCGAGCGAGGTAAAATGGAGCAACTCGAGTTAGAGAACATGAAAGGACTTTGAGGAATCCAGTAGTCTACGCGAGACAAGGAAAAATATAGGTAAAGATCCGCTAGAATTGTACGCGTTCCGCGGAAGAGGAATGGCAGAAAAGAAAATTCACGTTTCTATCGGGGAAGAAGAACGAGCGCCTTCGCGCGTAAAGAACGACGAAAAAGGAATTGAATTTGTTATCTAATCGGTAAATGTAAACGTCGGTTTGCTAAACCAAAAAGAACTTGTATCTCGCGGTACCTTTTCTAAGATAAATAAAGAAGTTACATCGATTGGATGCCACAGAATAATTAAGAATAATCTTGAAGGTATAATGAAACCGTACCCAATGCTTAAATGACAAACGATGGAAATAACGAAATCACCTAGCAAAACTGTAACTTGTCGATCAAGGGCCGTACAAACATTTTTTCTGAAAATCGACACTTAAAAAAAATTTATTGCAGAACTGTTGTGATATTGTAACAAAAACCCTACTATTAATTATACTAATATTTGAATGTCACAAGTGCATTGGCCGTGTAGCATTAGTATATTACAATTCTTGGACTATTTTTTTATTCATTGTATAGCACACATACGTAAACCACCATAAGAAATAAATGATTATACATATAGAAATATTATGTATATCAAGTGTCGTAGGTGAGAGGAAATTCAAACTCCGATAACATTATTACCTCTATGATTCTAATTGAACACATTCATCTTCGGGCCCATTTTTCTGCACCTGTCCAGGTTCAAAATCGCAATAAAAACTATACAGGTTATGCTTAATATAAATTGTTGTACTTACTTTACTACTAAAGTTTTTTTATTTAATTTCAACGATCTAGGTACTGATCTATGTATATTGTTATACCGTTTTCACATTTTATCTAATCTTAATAAAAACGTCTTAAATATTTAAAATGTAATTTTTTTCGATTTAAATAGCCGGTGACAACCAACCCACGGTCGGGGTTGGTTGTCGCAAAAACCTTCTCTGACAATTGATGTTGTAAATAGCCCTTTAACGTTATAGCCTCAACGATTCAGGAAAATAAAACCAAGGCGCACATACTAAAAGATGGACTATTGACAAAAACATTAATTGTTAACCCGGCTTCTCTAAAAATCAAAAAGCATTTTTTGTGACAACCAACCCCATTCTCTCTTACTCGAGAGATTCTCACGCATCGACGAAAATATCATTCTCATTTCTCCCACCTTCAAAACGCCAATCTCTACGTCAGAGCGTAACGCGAAGGTCCAGTCGTTTACACCTGCCAGAGCAAAACGTTGCACGCGCATACGTTGATATGAAATCGTACGCGTAACCCGTAACGAGAGTGCAGAAATAGGGGGAGGGGTGGCCTCGATGCGGCACGTAAAATTGCGGCCTATCGACGTCGGTATATCCTCTCGGCAGAGACTCCGCCGGTGCAGTTTCAAGTGCACTCGGGGTGGCCGCGTATTTTTAGAACCCTCTACTACGGCCATTCGTACACACGCGTTGCAGCTGGAGCGCACATGCGCTGGCCGACGCGGCGCGGCGCACCGACGCCGTACGCCGCTCGGCGTTCCTAGTCCTGGGATGCCGATGCCACGGCGGCTTACATCGTCACGACACTATAAATGTTTTATGGTTGACCTCGCCCGATGGGCCAAAGGAGCAGGCAGGAGATATACCGGGAGGCAAAACCGAGCCGTGGATAAATTTATCCAGTCCCGGTGAGAACAAAAGGCGTCCGAGCTTTCTACGCGGGTCGCGGGCGAAACAAGGGGGCGAGATTAAAAAAGCGCGAGTACAAAGTACGACGCCGCGACGAGGCCGTCGGCCGACGAACCAAATTTGGAATTCACAGCGACGCCGAGGGAGAGTCGCTGGAGCTCTCATGCCCGAGAGGTATACCGTCGAGGTCGGATACATTATTTTCGACTATCGGCGATAATTCCGTTTGTTCGGAACGATGTATATATTGTACGGTTAACCCCCCGGATCCCGGGGTAGTGGGGTGGAGCGGTGGATGGGGGTGCGCGAGGGTGAGTTTATCTATTCCAGGGAAATACATCACGTCCGCCGAGTGGCCGTGGAGTAACACGAGAGAATGCAAGGAGCATCGCGTTGGATGTCAGTCGTTTCTTTCGTCCTGACAATGCGAGCGTTTCGCCTCGCGCTAGCCCGGAAGAGCTCTTGAAAACTGACAGAAGGGAGAGGTGGGGGGTGATACGTTTATCAAGCCCCGAAAACCGATACGTCTCCGGGATAAGTTACAAGTTGTATGGACGTGTACTTTGATACGTTGCGAGAGGTATATGTATAAGCGTACAACGTCAATGTTAAATACAGGACGTAATTATTATCCGTAATATTCACCCTGGTAGGAACGAGCAACGTGATACGGCCGCGAGCGTAGTTATCGGTGTGTTTCGGCGACGTCGGAGGATAATAGCCGATATTAAGTATAAGACTATGCGAGGCGTTCAAAATCTATTGGCAATTCCGATATAATGTACGTGGTTATACGGAGGAAAGTACAAAGTATGGGAATTAATTCCCCGATAAACACGTGAAATCAAGTTAGTTCCGTAACGAGGTAGGAATACATATTATCCGGGCAACAACGGTGTATTATGCAAAGCGCGAGATTATATTTTATGCTAGCAACAAACGCGTGGACGGTGTTCTCGCTAGGGGTAAGCCTCGGACATTATTTTCCTAGTTCCAACGCCCCGCGCATTTCCGAGCATTACTTTTCCCGTTGATCCGGAAAATCTGGAAGCGTCGCGACGGTTTCTAAGTTGGAATTTAGTTGCAACATTTTCCCGAGGGAAGAGAGAGAAAGCTGGGGTTGGCTGGAATGATGGGTGTTAGATTTCGGTAGCGACGTCGCGGTTTATAGGTCGCCTTCGATTTTCCAAATCTTCTCGCTTTTTTTACGACACGCGAGGGCCGAGGTGGGGAAAGGGGGAACGTCTTGGCAACCTGATCTTTTTACGCGAAAGATAGAGGGCGGAGAGCAGCGAACGAATCCCACGGATGAAAGATCCCACTGAGATTGGATCGAGCATACGGATTTATCCGACGATATTCGTCATCCCGATAGGCACGATCTCGCGGAGAGTCACGGGAATTGTCTGCCCTTTGTTTTATATTTTCGTCATTAGATTATTAAGAGCGAGATATCGATTCGTGATTTTTCGGAGCACGTGGAAAAGAAACGACGAGCTGGGCTCTGTCTCGGAACGTACAGTTTTAGCAGTCACTCGCATTAATTCATATTGTTTGAAAATAATCTAAACGATCGATGGATCCCGTTGAGGGATTATTCCTGGGATGATTTCAACCCGATTTTCTGTTGTCGAACCTCAGGTATTATCCCTTAATGGAAAATGCAACATTTTTTTAGACAATCCGTGCACGATTGATCGTATGCTCGACTTCGGGGACTAGGAGCAAAGGGACGATGTGTTTGTGAAAAATATGCGCACGGAGACGATGAACAGACTTTTTTGATCCCCGTAACTCATTGGTACGAATAATCGTGTACGGGGTCTAAAGAAATAGTGCGTCGTGCGTACAGGGATTACTACTGAGATAATTTCAACCTAATTTTCTGTTGTCGCGTGTTTCTGCGAGGCACACAGTGAAACGTTAAATGAAAGATTTTTAAATTAGGTGTTACAAACTTGTCTTTCTTCTTCTCAATATTGTACGTATGGAATTTGTTAAAAACAATAAAAACATTGAACATAGATTGATAACTTATTTTTTTATATTCCCTGATCGAAAAAAATTGATAATTGATACACAGACAGAAAAATTGCGAAAGCACCTGTAAGACGCACGCGACTATCGGTGTTTTGAAAATACGAACGACTAACGGAACGTCAAGAGAAAACGCAAAATATTCGTAGAGACCTCGCGCACGATTGTTCGTACGAATAAGGTACAGGGATCAAGGAAAGTCTATCCATCGTTCCCGCGCGCATGCTTTTCACAAAAGTATCGCGTCCTTTTCTCCTGATCCCGGTAAGTCGAGCGTACGAACAATGTACCACGCACAATTACACGCTCTCCCGCACTCATCCATCTCTTCTGACGGATCCCTTCGGAAGCGATAGATCAAGATTACACCGTGCCAATATCGGGGCTCCATCGCGGGCCCGTGTGAAATGCGAGAGGAATATTTTTAATGTATGCCAAATTCCAGGAAATATCTCACGTACGTAAGTAGAGACCGTAAGCTCGGAATACCTGGGGATACGCGCGGGGAATAAGATGAATCGTTTAGATTTATCACCGGGCGTACCTTCGCCCCGATCGACATCATTCGCCTCGAGTCCGACATTACACCCTGGACCCCTACGAACTGCCTACTCTCGACGAGGGAGAACCCTAAAGAGGCGTTTCCATGACGACTATGAGCGACGGAGAGGGAATTCTACCAATATCCAAACAAACCGACGATTCCTTGCGTGTACGTTTTGCAACAATAAAACTCTGTCATCAATGTTTTAAATGATAATCTATGACATCGCCATGAAAGTTGCAAATGTATTCAAAGGAGATTAATAAGTTCAATTGGTGTCGCTGTTTTTGCAAGTTTTTTCGTTCTTTAGGATTTAACTATTTCGTAGAAATTAGTCCCGAAGAAGACAAAAATTTCAACAGGAAATACCCATGTATCTTGTTAGTGTATATTCTTTATAACCTTTATTGTGACTGGGAAAAATAACACTCGTAATAACGGTGTGGGTACCCAGGTAGCTGCAGTATTGTTATCTGTGTTTCTCCCGCAAATTATTTCATTGTCGTGAATTTATCGGTTTTATATCGTACATATAATATAAATCGCGCATACTAAAAATTTAGAAGAAAAATCAATTAAAAAACTGAAAAGGTATCCGGTACATTTCAGTCACGTAAAAGTTAAATCCATTTGTTTTTCATTGAAATGATCTTGCCTGGTTCCATGTTTTTCTTTGTTTTTGTTTATTGTATAAACAATTTAAGTGTAACCCTATTTTATTGATAGAAAACATCGTGATAAAACTTTACATTCGAAAAACCCACCGACTGGGCGCTCGACTATGACGAACCTTACGAAAAACTTTTTGGGATTAATTTTAGGGGAATCTATGTTAATCGTTATCCACATAGTTAAGTCGATAATAACAACCGAAGCACGATCCGTTTTCCCTTTATTTTTATTTTCGCACGGACTTCAAACGGATTAGTTTGCGTAAGGTTTCCACCTAGTCGCAAAGCGCAACGATAATTTCTTTTTTCCCACCCTGGCAGGTTCGGTATTATCGGGAAAATTTTCGTACCAAGCTTGAAAGTGCACTTAAGGAAATTCGTCGAAAATGCACGGGGAGTTAATGAGCGTTGCTTTAATAGCTGCGAGGCATTACGTTCGTAAAAGGTCTCGAGGCACTGCATCGTCGTCAATTTTACGATAGAATCCAATTTATTCGGTTTACCTTAAGGTCGCGTACGAGTATCGGAAAATTTCTCGATAAATGTCGATAATACCATGTCCGCCGCAAGGGAAGCTCGCGGTACTGTTCCTCTCGTTCGGACTCGTTTTTAAACTTCCGTTAGTAACAAGGGTAGCGAGTAACTCCATTCGAAAATTTGGTTTGCTGCAATTGCTTCGATAACTGGATTTTCCTCCCACTCTAAGTTTCTCAGTTTTCACTTGTACCCAAAAATAGTTTAATACAAATAAAAACGTTGAAATAATAATAATGAAAATTGTTGACAGAATTGTGTTATCAACGGAAGATTAAAAATACGGAATCGGAACGATAATTATTCAAAAGCGTCCCGACAGACGATTTTTAAGGGTAAGAGCAACAAACGGACTCTATTTCCGTTCGCGAATCAACGTGCCAGAAACGCGAAGTTGAATCGAGGGGGACGGAAAATGAAAGGGAGCGGAGACGAAAGAGGACAGGATTATCCTTATTTTAGAAGTGAATGAAAGCGAACGAGATACGCCTTGGAGAATTGGCTCCCGCTAAGGTCGCGACCTGTTCCGAGACATTCGAAATAAAACCCAACCGAGACCCGCTCGGGGGATAAAAAGAGCCGAGCGGATTCCAGGAGGGTACCGAAAGTTAGAAGCACCGAACAAAATTATCTTGGTTGCCCCTCTCGCGAAATTTACAGTCGCCGATTAACGCGTAATCTTAATTTTTTGAGCTTGGAAGGTAAAATAATTTCATGGTTATTACTTTTTAACTCTTATTAGAGTTAGCACGAATTTAATTTAAATCTTCTTTGCATTTAATTGTCAGTTTCTAATCTGAAAATTCAATGTACGATCAATATAAATATTAGTTGCAGCGTGTCTTAGCATATGACGAAATAAAAGTTTCAAATAATAGGTATCGTGACATCAGAGCCGAACGCAGGAAAAAATGTCGGGAGGGGGGGGGGGGAGGGGGTGTGCTTGAACCCCCCAAAGCCCTGCGTTCGCCCCTGCGTGTCATGAATATGAACAAAATCTGAAATTTCTCTTAAGCTCTGGATAAACGGTAATTCATTGGGATGCAATTAAGTAAAAATCGTCTTAAATTTTGTCCAAAATACATTCCACCGATCCAATAGAATATTAAATGTACGAAACAAATGCCAATCGGTATATTCAAAGTCCAAGAAGTTTCAATTCTCTCCAGCTCGGCGGCCTCGAAAGATGCACCGGTCGATGAATAAACTAAACCCGAAATGGAATCTCGCTAACGAGTCCTTGAAACGCGACGCGACGTTACTCTTCCTTCCTATTCGTGCTATTTCAAAATGATTTCGTTCACGCTGAAAAATCACGCAACTCCTGTATCATACTCATCGCAACGTTATCTGCGGCAGCGTTTAATCTCTACTCGCAATTCCATCGATCCCGACAGAGCATACCACCCCGACAGAAATATTACGCGACGCCACGTGTTTCTGGTTTCCGTCAGTAACAAATCGCACCGGGCTCTGTATGTTTCTCTTATGATACGTATACAGCAGCCGGTAGCCGCGGTCCAGAATGCAGAGGGACCTTCCGCGGGAGTGTAAACACGGGGCCGTGTTTAAACTTTAGACCCACGCATACAGGATTTCTCTTATATAAACCCCGAAGAGATCTTACGAGACGCGAATTCCGAGAAACGATCCAACATTGTGTTTCTGGCTGTTTCAGCCCCTTTGTGACTAACGGGACATGTGTGTTTTGGGAAAACGACGAGTGCTGCCGGCGGATAATTTGCATCGAAAGCTCCGAGGGAAACAATACGAATTTATCTTACTACACAACCTCTGTCTTTTTTCCTTTTTCTTTTCTTTTTTTTAAAGGAAAGGATAAACTTGAAGTGGCTGATGCAAAATGAACAGTTTCCAAGAGGGGTTAGACGCGGGGAATTCATACGAGAGTGTATGAATAATGCAAAAGGAACAGTTCTGCAAAAAGATCAAACATAAGGAATTCACGGAAAACAGAGCGGACGGGAATACTCGAAAACGGGGTATTTCGAGCGAAAATAAATTCACCGACAATTCGATAACGATGGAGAACGTTAAAACGAGGTTCACCGCGTAAACGCATCTCGAGGTATACGAGTAAGTAATATTTTTTAAACGCGAAACAGATGGAAATTCTTGGTGGGGACGATTAAGCGAAGATTCGCAACGAGACGGCCGCGATCCTGCGGGAACTCATGCGTTCGAAAACACCCCCTTCGCCGAGAGGATCGGATTACAGGGCCGTGTCCTGGCACCGATTCAATTATCCAGCTAAATATACCCACGATGTATATTTGGCGAATTGGTTGTTCCGAAGGTGTACGCCAACATGCTACGAGAACACCATGGAATTTCCATCGATAACAACGCGAGACGCGAACGATCGGAACCGCACGGTTGGGAATTTAAACCGAGCACGATATTATTTCTTCGCGAATATGTACATACATGGTATAGGTTGTACAGCCGATCGAGAAATTCTTTCACTCGATCGTGTATTTTTCTTTCGATTATTTCAATTACCCCGTTGAACACGCGAACATTTTTAAACCTGCGGTTGCATTTTATCAAACGCGCGTCACTGTTGATAGATCTCCGTTGGGAATGGATCACTTTTGCAGATCACTCTACTCCACGTCCGCCTAATTGTTATTCAACGAAATTCCTTATACGATGAGCGAACTGTTACGTAAACCGGCATTATGTGAAGCATTAACCTCGGTAAAAGCCCGATTAGTGGTTCATCCAGATATATTATATCGAGCGAGCTATACGTGTATGCATATTTTATTAATCCATCTCGTGCGACTTATAGTAATCGATAGCGGAAGAGAAGTTATCGCGATGGCATTAAATTGATTAGCATGCGTGTCTCGGGTAGAGTTTGAAAACATGAGTTTTATCCAGCGTATGTTGATGTAACCCCGATTCTATTAATTATTTTACAAATAATAATTTTGCGTGGTCGGTAAGAAATTGATAAAAAGCATTTTTAGAACTCCGGTGGTCCGTGCTTGCTGTCGATAAAGATGTTCTCTTTGTATCGTGAATTAGTAGCAACGAAACTCTAGTGGATGTACCCAACCGAGATAAGAGTGAGGTTAGGAAACTGTTTTATCCCGTTACAGGAAGGCTACTGATTGCAGCGCCATGGAAATCGACGTTTCCGTTATACTGACTGTGGAAACTGACTTCGTTTTCCATGAAAACTACCGATGGCGACACGTATCGTATTTTACACGATACGTGTACCATTCGGATTTACTATGGAGAAATCGAAATTGGAGCTATCGAGAAAACTGGGGCCCATATTCGTTTATGCTTCTATGCATGATGCTGAATTTTCGTATTACTACGATTAATGACTAATCGCGTCAGCGAGAGCCGTGGGTAAAATAAAATTAAAGGTGGATGGAACACGATATTAACATGGGGTTTCAACATTGATGTTCTAATTTACGATTTACCGGTTCTCAAGTGGGAAAATCTTCCAATTTTCTGGAATATTATTCTAAAAATACCGGATGGAAATCGATGTACTACAAGTTTCGATATTTACGCGAAAATACTCAACGTTCCGATCGAATCCTTCGAATTTTCAAGTCGAGGGTACGGATTCCACTCGCCAAAGGGACCGGCGAACGTTAATGACGAAGAACTGATGATTTCTAAAGGACATACCCAAATTTCCGAATTCATCTGCTCCCATTCGCGGTTCAGCGAGATATTTATCCGAATATTTCGCAAACGGACTTGTCTAAACACTTCTTCCAAAGATTTTTTGCAGGACGGCGAGACGAGTCGTCGTGGAGAACGCATGGCGGCGAAGGATAAAGTAGAGCGATTTGAAAATCATGTCCGCGGGCTTTTTGACTTCTCCGAGAGCACCATCTGTACCTCAATCGGTTTAGCTACCGCGGTACCGAGAGTCGATAAGGTAGATTTCTGATGTGAGCATCTTCGACAATAAATAATCAAGCCTGATTAAAAGAGTTTTATTCATCGTATTACGAACATAAATACTTCCGTTTCTCCTGCCAATTATAACTAATATTCGTAACGCAATAGTAAAGTGATTAATAACGGTCGTTAAATAATTTCTATGCAAAGACGAGGCAGGGATAGACAGAGAGACGATATTATTAATTACGCGTAATAAGCTTCTAAAATACCAATATCCTTCGAGCGAGTCGAGCAAACCCAACAGTTTGTTTACTTTACCGTTTATTAAATCGTTCTTGATTCTGGACTTTCATATTGCAGATAATATGCCAGTTACGGTACTTTTTTCTTTTCGCTACAAACACTATATCGTAGAAATAATCTGCCCGCCTACGGTTCTTCCTTCGCAATAAAGTCTACTCATCTTTGCGGAAGCTCTCTCTTCTTTATGAATTCAGCCAAAGGCGGAAGAGCAAATACTTTGAAATTATTCATAGTCTCGATGTCCTCGCGAAGAGCTTAATGAATCTTGGGGAATAAAAACTCTCGCTGACCCAAGAATCTCTTTCGAGCAGACTTTCAAAGCTAACATGCCGAAATCGATACGAACATACGATCCCAGCAAGCGAAATTCACGTTGCGCCAACAATGGTCAACTTCCGGTTATCTTCCGTTACGGCTTAGCTTTGTTATTAGAGTGAGAAAAGTTTTATTTATGTAAGAAGAAAAGAGCAGCGTCTGAAACTTAATTTACCCGGACACTGCACTTAGTTATACCGCGGAATTTTAAGAATATCCGTATAAACCGGTATACTGTTAACGTGAAATACGTTAAGGGAAATTCTCGCCTTGTTGGATCGAGAAAACCGATTTTTTAAAAATACACATTCTTAATGTTTGAACTTTTAAGAATAGTTTAAGATCAAATTCGTTCAAGAATTTGAAAAATTGAAGAAGTTATAGCGATTTGAACAAAGCAGATTCCTGGTATTGTAATCATAACGCGAAACTTTAAACGCGTTTTTCTCGAAAATAAATTTGACGGCCCTGTGTTGATGATAACTACTTGATAAAATGCAGCTACGAACTTGGGCTTTTGCAGATATGTCGAGCAAAGTAGCGCTTATCCCTGGATGTAGAATCGTTACGATATCTATCACTGTTCATTTGTTAACTAAACAAATACATGAGATCCTTCGGTCAATAAAGAATTTTTTTTCAAGCGCCTGTTATAATCAATTCTCCGCTTTTCTTAATCATTATAGTACTTACGAAAGAGAATTTCATGCAGATTAATAATCTTGTTTTGTTTTTCTGTTTCAAACAATTTTTATCAAACTTTCCATCCACACAGCGTTACCGTTTTTTTTTATTTAATACTTCAAAATTCAACATCGTCTTTGTGTTTTATTCGACCCCTTCATAAAAAATCACACTTATACGCGAAGAAATAGCGAATCTAAAAAATCGAACCCGATATTGATCCGTCCAATAGTTTCCGAAAAAAAAATTCACCAAAAACGTGTCACTTTCGACCTAAAAAGACGACAACCCCCCTTACAACAATTCAATATGCGAGACTTCGTATACTATTAATAATTTTTTTTAATAATCGCCGACTAATAATGGAAATTAAACTGCTTTACTTTAGCGCCATCTGCAAGTTCTCAAACATTTCGAAACAATTCGATTTGGTTACCTAATTCTCAACACACCACACACGAGTTTGAGGTTTCCGGGTCCTTTGAAAATTAGAATCGCGTCCTCGCGACCTCAGCCGCCGCTCTAATTTCCCGTTGTGGAAAAGGAAATCTCTGTGACATCGTGGAAGCAGGTACGTCAGTTACGCTATTATGTATTTCCTGCGACTGACGTTCCATCTGCTCCCTAAGACAGAGCTAATTTGCCAGACGCGAATTTAATTAGCAGACGCGCAAAGGAACGCTCTGCGCGCCTTTAATATTAATCGCACGTAATCTTGCTATCTTTTCTATTCGATCATCTACGACCTGGATACCTTTCCACTATCCCTCATATATCAAAATTGCCCGACATCGATTCATCTTTCAATTCCTATCAATCTAAATGTACGGCTCGTTCCCAAAATGTCGATTATGTAATAATTGTCATGGCAGATATTAATATCGGCGAGATCGAGTAATTAATGTCGCGACCTATTTGCACACCGATATCCTCGTATCCGTGTTTCGTGCAAAACGGAATACAGATAATTATTCTACAGCGTTCGTGGATAGGTTTATATAATATATCGATACGAGTGGTCGAAGAAGGAAAGCGGTTATCCATTGTACAGGGTAGACAAATTTTCTCGACCCACGGCGTAATTGAATTTTTTAATGAAACAAAATGTACGTCGGCTCTACGTGCCACCGGAATATATCCGGTTCAAGATCCACGGATTAGATTACCCTCTATTATTTCCACCTCGATTCACCTGTTCCCAGCCCGTGCCATGAGATTATCAAAACATTATCATTATTAATCTGGCAGCCGATGTCGACGCTGGCGGATACCCACGAGAGATTTTGAAAGACCCCATTTTTTGCATTTCCCTCTGGTTTCTTCCCCCCCCCCTGGGCGACTCATCTCTCTCTCTCTCTCTCTCTCTCTCTCTCTCTCTCTCTCTCTCTCTCTCTCTCTCTCTCTCTCTCTCTCTCCCTCTGCCTCTGAAATAAATGTCTCTCTCCCTCCCTCTCTTATAAGTACACCCGCGCGCTTACTCTATACCTCATTTTCTCCTTTTTCTTTCGCCTCTCCCAGATTCGATATCCCCGATTCTAATTCAATCGTACAATTTTCTCCCAGAAAATCCCTCCCTTGGAAATGGTTTTGCTCGATACGTGCACCTCCTCCCAAGCCCCTCGAAACCTTCGCCCATCGACCCACGTGCGTTTTCAATTCCAATCTCGGGACCATTCTACCCTGGACCATTGCTATCCGATGAGATTTAGCCTATCGAGCCTACCCCACGGTGAAAGGGAATCGCCGCGACAAACTTTTGACCGTCTCGCTCGTGCTTCGATATTCCGGAAAAACTTTACTGGAACTACGATAAAGGGTCGTTTGGTTCCATCAGCGGGGGAAGAAAAGATGCATCGATCACGTGAGGAACTCGGCTGTTGTACCCATTTTGTGGGAAGATCTGCCATTACGAGTGCCGCGAATTTTATTCTCTCGTAAACGATATTGGAATTATAATAACAACGTTTACTCCGTGTAACGTACAGGGCTGTTCAAAATGTATAATACAGGAATTGAATTACGAACTCGATGCGTCTCACGTGACGCGTAGCGTTCACGTTGAAAACATTTTTCTCGATCATATTTTTTAAACCGATTAGATAATTTCTTCAAATGCTCTTTGTATTTACTTCTTTGAAATTGATGAAACTTTGCTATTAGAATGTTTGTAATCTATTCTTTTTACGAACATATATAATACCGTATCGTTAATCTTGAATTGCGCTGTACTCGCGAAACCAGCCGAGAACTGAGCATCCTCTGTCCACGGGAAACGAGAGTGTAATTATTAACGAGCGTCGCTTCGAAAGTATCGCGTTGAAATTACAAGCGCGAAGCCGGAGGATGAACCCTAGAGAAACTGTACAGGTAATTTATATCTCCCACGAAAGGTACCGTCGGACCTTTATAAAGTTCATCCCTTAGGAAGTAAACGCAGCGTAGTTTACCCGACAGAGACCTTCGGATTTCTCATTCTCACGGAAGGAGTACTAGCAATTATCTTCTCACGCCTCTGTCACCATCCAGTTCCGACAAACGCGACATAATTATACCGGCCGGACCACCTGTACGTAATTGCGTAACGACTCGTCAAAGGAGCGACACGCCGCACGCCCTTTCTCCTTGCCGATCGATTTTGGAAACTGAAAACTAAAGGGACGAATAGTAACAGCAGCGCGCGAGAGTAACGATAGGAGAATGAAAAAAAGAAAAAAAAAGAAGAAAAGATGAAACGGGAGGAAAGGAAAAACCGTCGAGCTGGGTTAGTTGAATTTCGGCGCACGTCTTCTAATCTCAAAGAAGACGTTCCGTTTTCTCCTTTAACCGTGGCACGTAGAAACTAATTTAAGAGAGTACATCCTCGATAGTAACTACACGAAAATATATTACGCGATACCCAGAGTTTCCTTCTTATCTTTCGTTTGGATTTTTAACGTCGCTTAATTAAACTTACGCGAGTATCCGTACAACTACGGCGGCCAGAAAAGTTTGAGCTTTTTGTTTAAAAATCATTAACCTCCACGGATATGGCGGTGCTCTCAAATTCTCTCTCAACAAAAGCACTTACTAACTTAAACAACCACCTTTACGGCAACTTTCTACTCCACTCGAACTGTAATTTCTGGAACGTCCGTTTCATTTCAATCTGAAATCCGACGCTCCCATGAATCCTTACCTCGTACGCGATATAGCATCGCGATAGTATGTACATTATAATTAACCATAGATTACGATACTTAACCGTGGATTAAAATTTACCACGCGAAGAAAACTTTGCGTAACTGGATCTTTCGGAAGATGTCTATCGAACACTTAAAGTGTAGAAGAACTACAGTTTAAAATATAATTGATACGATTAAGGAGCACAGACGATACAAACGTTAACATTAATTAATTCGAATTATGAATACGTCAATTTTGCGACACTGTCATAACCTAGAGATAAAGATGCAATTCTGCATATGAGGGGGTAAAAGCCATAGTAGTGTAAGTCCAGTTTTCGTGAAAATTGACTTAAGTGCGGTATGCAATTCCTAAACAATCAGTTCATCTAAAAACAAAGTGAACTAAGTTATAACTCATGACTTCTACCACCAAATGGTGAAACAATATTTACAGGCAAACGGATACGTGATTTCGTTAACAATCAAAGCGGTGTAAACTACTTTCTGTTTATATTTATGAACATGTCTGCTATTGAAAAAAAACATAGTTATTTACTCTTTACTTTGATTCATTAACCAAAGTTCCAGCATGTTTCGTTCAATAAATACATATTTCCGAAGTTGTGGTATTCTTTTGTAATCACCCTGTATATAAAGAAAACGTATTAATCATTATCATGTTGTTTGTATTTTCACTTAGTTATTTTACAAATAAGATTATATTACGTTTCACTTTCAGCTTGCACTTTCCATAAAATAACATTTTCTTCGCGGTAGTATGCTGATACCATCCGGAAAAGCTTGAATTGATCGCCCACGCGGTTATATCATTCGTGGATTTATTCTACAACTTTTAATAAAACCTTTTGTTTCTCGAACTGAGGTTTACGTGACTCACTCCACTGTGACTTTAACCACCTTTTATATCCACTTCGATTTAATTCAATTTCGTGATATCGTCGAAATTGAAGTCCTTCGAATATATTTCTCACACATTTACAAGTTTCCCGCGGTAACGAAGATAATCGTACGGATTCCCTATAGTTTTGGCGTCGCGCGAAAATGTCTCTCCCGTTTCTGTCGGGTTTAGGGTCAAACGGAGAATACCATTTTCCCGTGGCCGCGCAACGGACGCGTAAGAGGATTAAGCCAGTTTTCTTGCCGACGGATTTGGTACGTCGTGCAGATTCCGCTGTCCGCCATTTTTGGTTATTTCCAATCCTTCCACGGATCGCAATTGTCAATGCGATTAACGAGAATTTGTCACCGTCCTTCGAACACCTGTCGCGACAGTGATTCATCTTCCGCCGCGTCACATTTATTGTTCGTTTATTATTGCTGGACTCGTTTCGAACGAATGATCCTGGAAGCGGCCCGTACGATACAACCTCGATTAATGAATTCCCAAAATTTAATATCAAATTTCGACCCTATGGGTTTGACGATACGAGGCGGAAAATTACTTCGTATACCCGATTTACGGTAAAAACGTACGATGAAATTATGTCATTTTAACCCATCGAACGTGATCCTTTTTCTTATTTCGTTGGGGGGATTAAGAACCGCAGGGGGGGGGGGGGGGAGGAGATCGATATGACGAACTTGCGAGAGGGAACCATCCTTTGAACTCATTTCGGGATTAAGTCGGATTAAACGAACGGGGATTAAAAATTATCCAAGTATTGGATCAAATTGTTTCGACGATGTTGAGGTATCTTCATTCTCGGTATCCCTGTATTTTCTCTAAATCTTTTACGCGTTCGATCAAACGGGTGTTAATTAATTCTTACAAATTTAGAATCTACTCACAATATGCTGCAGTCGATGTGGCGCCTTGGTGCGACAGGTCAATCTGAAAATGAAAAAAAAAAACAGATGATTTACTTTAGTTTCACGTAGAAACATATGCTGAACTGTTTCCACTTTACTTCCGTTGCACTGTACCGTTAAAAAATATATATATACGTTCGCTGGAATCTCTATGAAGGATCAATGGAATTTCCATCGAGCGAACGCGCGATAACCCAAAATTCGATACCAACGAAATTTCCGAACTGCAGAGCGGAAGGGCGTTGCGATTGGGAAATGGGAATCGAGACCGCGAAAGCGGAAGCTAGATAAAATTTGGACTACGTTGAAAAACAAAAAATTAAAGAGGCAAAGAAATGGTAAATTACGAACGGACTCGCAAATCAGGACAAAGTTCGTCGACCAACTGTGGCCCAAAGCAACAGCGAAACGAACAAATAAAACGGTAGAACGGAAGGGGTATTTTGATTCGAAATAGGAATGAACCGCGAGAACCGAAAACAAAGGCGAGCGAAAATTTCAAACCGAAACGAGGAAGAGCGTGAATTTAAAAATTGCGAGGAGGATAATAAACGACGAACGTACTCATTACGGCGAACCGCGGAAGCTTTATTCGAAGCAACTCCGAAATGACCAAAATCGAACTTTGTTACGTCGATTCTCCGTCGATGGAACGAATACCGATCAATTCCAACGAATGACAAATGGGATTTCCGAGCGAGTAAATACGCCGAAGTCCCGTTTCAAAAAGAAACGGTATAACGTTTCGGTTTGAAATGGAAATCCCAAGTGTCGATCGACTCGCGGATTCTGCATAAGAATTTCATTGCGCCTCCCATCGCGAGTCCTGCCCTAACGGGTTTCCGGTTCATTCTACCATCGCGGAAACGAAACCTGCGGTTGCGAGAAAGTAATTAAAACGCTTCCTTCTCTATTCCCTCAGCGCGCGACGCGACGGCTCGCCACGGTCGCCTCGGTATAAATGCACTTTTCGTTGAAGCTTGCAAAACTGACCCCGCGCAGTTAACATCCTACGGGCAATGAACGAGGCAATTTCCGCGAAGCTCATTGTACGCGTAAATATTAATGCTGGGTGGACTGGTCGAAGGAGAATTTTATCTTACCCACGGCAGGAATAATTCATTTCACCACCGGACGCGTTTGTCTCTCCGATAATTATGCGTTTCGATTATTAGAGCGACGATTCGCTATAGAATCGCAATTATCGTAAAGTACCACACGAAATTGTTATAGCAATTATGAACACGTTACGTGTAACGGGTTTCATAAATTACGAACACATTACTCGTAACGAGTTCCATAAATTACGAACGCATTACTCGTTGCGGGTTCTATCAATTAGGAACTCCTTACAACGGGATCATAATTTTTTTCATTGGAATACGCGAGGCACGAAATTGACACGATATCGAAATCGAAAACATCGGATAGACGCGAAAAAATCCCACGAGTTACTTGATTCCTGATCACATTACTCTTAATGGATTCCATAAATTACGAACACTCGTAACGGATTCTAGCAATGACAAACTCCTTACAAGGGGATCATCATTATTTTTCGTCGGAATACGCGAAGCACGAAATTGACAGGATATCGAAATCAAAAACATCGGACAGAAGCGAAAGAATCCCACGAGTGACGTGATCCCTGGACCACGAACGGATCGAATCATAAATTCTGGAACGAGGACTTCCTGGCATGTGCATCCGTGCCCCCGTGCGCGTTGGGTGCAACTGCAACTGCAAACCGGCGGTAATTGGAACACCCGTGGTCGCGTCTCTCTACGCGTGCAGGTATCTACTCGTCCGGTATGTATGGAAGATACGCCGTGGGGCCGAGATTGAAATTGAAAACCTTCGATGCCCCTCCCCCCTCGTTTTCGATAGCCGAATTAAGCGCATCGACACGTACGCTTTAATTCAATGACCGTGTCGTCTATCAGTCGTCCGACCTACCATCGACCCGCAATTTCCTGAGAAACTCCAGATCCGCTAGCCGCGGGAATGCCGCGGAGTGTGTGTCAGGGTGGAATTGTTGATACGCGTACGGAAATTCGTGTTATCTTTTTAGCGAATCGTGCGTAGGTGGGCCATTCTCCCGTTTCGTACGATTTTCGAGATTCCAATTCCATCAGAAAAATCAAGTTTGGAAATTGTCTTTTTTTCATTAATCACTTTAAGATAGGTTATTGATTATACTGACAAAAATGACCTTCATAGAATTTAGTCTATATATACATATAGAGACAATGTATGTATATTTAGTATGTATAGAGGTACATGATCATGATAGAAATCATGGGAGTGAGGGAAATCGAAAATACTTCAAATTCAAACCATGAATATTTTTAATATCAATTACAAAGGTGCAATATAAATAAAATAGTAAATAGCAAAACAAAAAACATTTGAATATACCTCAACTTTTCAGAGTTCGATTTTTATTTATTGTATTACTTCGAATAAAACTTTCGACATGATAACGAGGATTGATATTCTTCCACTTTTGATATCTAATTCGTTGAAACGACGGTAACGAGATTTTGTTTAATAAAAATATCGTATTACTTTTCCCCCGTTCTTTCATTCCTTTTTTTGGGAGGGATTTGATTTAATTAACGAGCAAGGACAATGCGAGGATTTCATTTCCTGGCGTGAAGTAATTCTCGAAACTTTTTGAATTAAATTTTAAAAAATGTGGTTGATCCGTCCAGCCGACGTTCGTGCTCGTTTAACTTTCTTCCTTTATTTTTTTTAGCGAAACGAGAAAGTCGGGAGAGTATGGCCGTAATAAATCGCTCGATTCGTGAGAAAGACAACAAATCGATGAAAGAATTTTTACGTTCGCCAAACTTTCCGCGCATTCTCCGACTAGGACGATCGGAATTAATTAAGCGTATCAAAAAGTTCGATATTATCGAACGACACGCGAAACGTACCAGCGACGAATTACGAAAATTTTCTGAATAAATCAAAGATAGGTGGACGCTAATTTACAAACTTTTACTTCAAATATAATTGAACAATTCCGGATCGCAATATTTCACGAGGCGTCGATTAAATCGGTGGTATTGAAAAAAACCACCGATGATCTCTTCTGGGGGAATTTCCGCATCGAGGGACAGAAAGAGAGTTTGAGAGAGAGGAAGAGAGAGAGAGAGAGAAAGGGATCGTTCGGTTTTAGTGCGGTAAATTCAACCCCGTCGATGAAACTCGCGAACGGCTTCTGAAAAATTTGCCGTCGGGTAGAAAAAGGAGCAGGGACGAGAGGTATAAAGCGCGAAAGGTAAAGAAAGGCAAAAAAAAAAGTAGGTGAAAAGCACCGGCCGAATCGAGGTCGGTCGAATAATAAATCGTTCGGCGAAGTCCTTTTCAAGCCGAAAAGCCGGAAGCCTCGTGTATCCTTTTTTAGGGTATAAGAGTACAAAACTGCGTATTCTCTCGAACACGGGACCGAGATTCTCAAATGCCAGATAAATTTAACGCTCCCTTTCGTTTTTTCTTCTAAACGCGGTCTCCTGGCTGTAAACAAACGACAGAAAAATCCACTAGGAATTCGTGGAATCTAATAAAACGAGGCGAAAGAGACTCGAGAAGTTACTTTTGCCGCGTATAAATCTCGTGTTGGGTACAGCATTTTAAGCAGAAACATTTTTGGTGGAGAAAAAACGAAAGGTGATCGGTTCCTCGGAGAGACGTTAAGAATTTTGAGGCAATTACACGTATCCCTGGTGGTAATCGATTGCTTACATCCCAGGGATTACGTGACTCGTGCGGGTAGTTTAAAATTCCGCGCGAGCGTCCGTGCTACATATACAGACACACGTGTTACGCGCGCGTAACACTTCACGCGATGGTATCACGTTCCCGCCGTATTTCTGTATCGCTTACGAGGCGCCTTTCATCTTATCGAATTCCCAGTACCGGTGGAAGTAGGCACTTCTCTCGATAATAAAATCCGAAACTAATATCTGTGACCGTGGCGCGGGCCGGCAGGACCGAAGTTACGTCCCTGAAGTGCACGAACGCCCGTGTACGTGATAACGGATCCTTGTACTATAATACAATCGTAGTAAGTAATGCCGTTACGTACGTGGGGTGGACGAAATTTATTTTTACCGAAGAATAAAGGACCCGTTCCGTTCATTTACATCTGAGAAGCCATTCTGCAGTTTTAAATAAGAATCACTGCCGCGAAAAGAAAGTAATTTCAAATCTTTTGTAACAATCGTCTATTTTGGAGGAGATTTTATATCTGTGCCATAAATTATAACAATTAAATCATTAAATTGTAGTTTTTCTGTCGTGACTCGCGATTGAGAAACTTCAAAATCTGTGTAATAACACTAATAACTACTAATTTCAAATTAATAACCTGGCTGAATATGGTACGAAAAATAAAAAATGGCGGATCGTAATTAGAAAAATCGGGCGGATTTTTATGGAACTTAGTATTGTAAAGTTTGTTGGCTCTCGGAAATCAACTATGGCATTGGAATCCCAAAATTCATATTTTTCTTAATTTCGATCCGCATTTTGAACTTCGGAATTTTTATGCCATATTCGGATTCACCGATACAAAAATCTTTATTATACCAAGTTTTGTCGAAATTGGCTCATTTTCTGTAATTTGAATCCGCCATGTTGGATCCGCCATGTTCGATCCGCCATTTTGAATTTTGAAATTTGAATGCCATATTCAGGTCAGCGACACAGAATATCCTATGTTACCAAGTTTGAGAAAAATGAAAACTGTGTAAGTTCATTTATTACGTCGCGCACATGTGCGCGCCAAAGCAATCTTGGTCACTTCTGTTTTGATGCACATGTGTGCGCTGCACAGTCAACTGGTTAAACAATTGATGTTATGGGTTGTAATTAATTATTACATTACGATTCGTCTTTTAAGACTTGGAATCAAATTGAATACGGTATACACTACAAGATATAAGTACATTAAGAAACAAGAAGACGTCCCATTACTCGCTTTAACGCGTCGTTAACCTTGTGTTTACGATACGGCCTAATTTTCCAATAAGATGAAACTTAGTTCCTGACCGTGCATCGATAATCCCGAACGCGATAACGTATACGCAAACTGTTATAGTTACGGATAACAAGCATCGCGCGCAAACTTCGTAAACCGATAATACGTAACAGCGTTTACAGTGCAACGATTGAACGGCGTTTAATCGCAGAAAAGGAACGTAGTTACGCCGAAGTGACGCTACGAAAATGAAATATTTCGGTTCGTTGATGCGTAAGAAATGTATTTCGTTAACGTCTATAAGCGTGGGTTAACATTTCCAGCTAAACCAGCGAGGAAATTCGAAAGTATCATTCCGCGAAAAGCGTAAACTATTTTCATTCGGTGTGTGCACCGGCACGGCGCGATCTGCCGGGTCTGCAATTACATCTCCGAATTGTACGGAGTTCGGCGGTGCACGTGGTAATGGATACACGAACTGCAGTTGTTGCGGATAATGGCGGCACGTGCATACATACGCGTTCGAGCTTCTCGTAAAACGATGGTACGATAGGTATTCAGGAAGTTCGAAATTTGCGGTTAAGGGACGAAAAACTTTGCTCTCGTTGAGAAATTACGAATCAGCCGCTCCCTTACTCGCGGAGTGAAAAAACAACATTTTAAAGCGACTCGGTTGCGCGAAACTTCATGTTACGTCGAGTCAACGAGTATCTCTAGCGTTTTCTGAACATTTTACGGTTAAAGCTGGGGTGTCCCGGGTTTTAGACTTCCGTAGACTACATTCGGGGTAAAAGAATTGTCCCTGGCTGTGCATTTAATATACCAGCCCTAACAATAGTCGTTGATAAAAAAAATCGGCAATAATGCCGTGGCATAATAATCATTAACTTTTTTTCGATTAGAAATTTTTTCCAGAAGGGGATGCATATTTTTGAACGCCATATACACTCTCGTTTCGAGCGCGCGCTGGATACGCGTTCGGATTGGTCTTGCCGTTTCGTTAATAATCCGAAAACGGGGGCGCTTACAACATTTTCGTTAAGGAAAAAGTTGTTCAGAACCACCCCAGCTACCCCTCATTTCACGGTGTCGAGCTAGTGACGGGGCACCCTGTCTACGCGTACACTAACGGCATCATGGCGATAATTTTTGTAATAAAAAGTATTACAATATCGTAGGAATTTAAATAAAAACAAGTAGACAAAAATCTCAATCTTTTAAAGATGTTTACGATTCTACGTTGGCCCACGGGTTAGACAACTCGGGGTTAAAGTAAAGTCGGTGAAATGAAAACATTAAAAATAACATCGTGTTAACGACGTTGACTTTCGAGGAAAATTCAATCGGTCCCTTCGATTCCATCGTCGATCGAAGAATCGTAAGAGACACGCGATGGATAAAGATAACTGTTAATCAAACGAACAACCGTACACGCGCGTTTTGATGATATTCTATGCATATACCGGGTGGTGGTACCACGACCTAAGTCGATTGGTACGTTCGTGCGGATGCTCGTGTACGTGGTAATGGATACGCGTGCCGCAAATGTCCCAGTTAATGGGACCGCGGATAATCCTCGTAAAACGACTGTTCGACTCGGTGGCGCAATGAGAAGGGGGACAGGATAGACGGAAAGTAAGAATAAAGAGAAAAAAAATGTTTTTACCGGGAGCAGTTTATTCGTGCCGTGATTCTTGACAGCGATAATACGGATTTGATGTGCCTTCCGCATTTATTCCCGTTAAGTGGCGATAAAACGCGAACGCATGACAAGTCCGCGAAAATGAAGGGACGCGATGATGTTTATGCAAATAGACTTTTATCGCGCTGCCATGTGCTCCTCTCGTAACAAATTAATTTCCACGTTACATGTATGTTATGCATACACAGCCTCGTTTGACGCTTAAATTTCAGTTTTTACATTTTACCGCAAACGTATTTCAGGATGATATTTCAGTAATACGTTCGTAAAACTAATAACCATGGCGCTCGTATATTCTATGGAGTATCCTAAACGTGTGACTATACATACAATGAAATTGTGACACGTAAAGTTGCAACGTGTGTGTCAACGTTGCACGTTCGCGTACCGCGTCGCGTTAAAACGCATTGTCCTCCCCTTACTCATGATTTTAAACTTTTCGCGAAAATGGCAACGTACGTACACCGAGCGATCCCGGTGACGGACAATCAAGACTAACCGTGCAAAGTCCGTGTTACGACGCAAATGCGCGGGACAACGCGCGTTAAAGAAATATCCCACGCGTCGCGACGTGACATTTCGAGCTGCGATTTCTATGCGCGCGTCCGCGCGACGCGGCGCGATTATAATTGCATTTTCGAGGTACCTACCTAGTACATCACGTGTTATTAAATGAAATCGATTCCTGTGCAAGCGTCTTGCGATGCGGCGCGGCACGACAAACAATTCAGCCGCGCGGCATTATTTTATAACATTATTTTTACACGTACGTATAGCAGCGTTTCTCAAACTGTGGGTCGCAACCCACTACTGGGTCTCGAGTCAATTTTTGATGGGTCGCGAGAAGTTTTTTTAACCTCATAGATTCTAAGAAATTTATGTTTTTTAAACTATACAAACATAAATTATAAAGTATTAGAAATCACGAAAATTATACGGAACCGTCACACCGTTTTTTAGAACTACTTTTTTATCCTCTACACGTAAAACCATGTGGGTCGTGATAAATTTTTGAGGGAGAATTTGAGTCACGGTCCAAAAAGATTGAGAACCACTGACCTATAGCGTTATTATCCTAGATTCCTGAAGTATCACTTGAGGATAACTTTCTATATTCATTTTTTAAAAAGCTTTACTTTTTTTTTCAAAAGATGTATAGTCGTATTGCCACGTCCAGAACAAAGCACCCGAGAACCTTTATAATTCATCATTGCAGAAGATATATTTCCTTATGCGTTTAAAAACACCGCCTTCTAAATTACAAACTGAATTTTCGCCAGATCACGATATAAAATTAGCAGAGTTGGTAAGTTAACATCCTTGTATTTGTAACCTTCCAGGGGGCGCGCTGTTGTAAACCGTACAACACTTCTATACATTTGTAATGTTTCCACCATTGTCCTATTTGTATCCTATCGACAGTTACGGGTATTCTTATAGAATGTTCTTATCTATATATGAGACTAAAAAAAATATAAAAAAATATACTATACTATATTGTCAATTAACAAACTATATTATATTTACTAGTTTGAATTAATAATAAATGTGTCTACACCTAATCAAAACTTAATATAAAATTGAATGCGACATGTTTTTTTCAATGCTCTTGACAAATGTTGTACGGAATACAACACACGCCCGCTCGTGTTATAAAATATCACGCGGCCGCTGGAAGATTAATGCGGAACATGGATGTTGCAGAAATCAAACAGTGAGGGAAAATGTTTGAACTATCGTAATATAACGTTCAACAAAACACCCTTGTATAACTGTCAAGATCTGTCGTAATCATAAAATAGTTACCCACGATCCGACGCGGCAGTCCCGCGCATACTCCGCGCAGCCGAAATTTTGATCGCGCCGCGCCGCACGGACGCGCGCATAGGGATCGCACCTTCAGAACGGTTCTCTCGCTTAACGACGCGATGAGATATTAGCACGAAAATCTGAGAACTCGCCCCATTATCGGAAGAGACTCCACTTTACTTTCAGCCTCGATCAGCGATCGCGGTGTCCCGATAGCCTACTCGATCGACCGGAAGCGATAACGGAGCGCACCTGTGCTACCTCGTAATCGTTCGCCGGTGCTTCATTGTTATCGTTTCTCCCTCTCGGGCGAGATTCCGGAGGGAAGATATCGAGATTAAACGAAGAACACCCGGGATGGCCTAGAATCAATGGGAATCAAAATTCCCCTTGTCCTCGGGCCGCCTCGGGACAAATGAACGGACGCGAGCCGAAGTGAAATTAACGTGCAAATCGTCGGGCTTGATTCGACGCCGAATGGCTCTGTTAATTGCGACGATTAAAGTCCGCGAGCTTTAACGATACACACTTTTCGCGCGTCATTTAATCGTTATTTACCGTCCTTCCGCGCCGTTAGAACGAGAATTGGCATTCGCGCCGAAACGAGAAGTCATTATTGCAATTCCGCAGCCGATTTCGAGGCGCAAATTGAAGCGTCGTCGATCTTTCCGCGTAGGCACCAACTCGAAGGGTATTAATCCCTCGCCCTATTAGCCCGAGTTTGACTCGTGGTGTCGATAGCGGCCCAGACTTTAATTAACGTTTAAATAGAGTTGCGAAATGGTGTTGGAAAAATATACAATGTTATTTGTAAAGGTCTACAGTGAGGCAGGAAGGGATTAAGTCGGTATGCGTTCTACCTCTCATTGTCAGTAACTTACAAAAATATATTTGAATTATAAGACTTGAGTGAAAATAATAATAAAGATACAAGGTGTAGTCTCGCGTACTTGTACTTGGCCCGAGACAAGACCTTGTCTCTTGATGAACTTTATCTACTGGGAGATTACACAATGTCCAGCATTTGCTGCTAGCATTAGGAAAACCCGGAAAACCTAATCAGACCATCTTAAATAATAAATATATATAAACACTGTGGCTAATGGAATACGTCGATACTATGACGACTGCGATACGAGTCAACACTATGACAACTCTAATACGAATACACTCTGTATGACGTCTGTAATCTGACTAACCACTATAACGACTAAGTATATTGCGAATTCACTAGGACGTCTATAACACGAATCCACAAAGCCGACCAAATGAATAAATAAGCAATTTTGTTCAAGAGTGTGTTAATGTTACATCAATTTAAATGAGCTAAAAATACTCACAATCAGTACTTAATCTGCGGGATTTTAAAGGTTTGGCATCGAACTGTCACGAGTGGTCACATGACGGTTAAATTTAAAATATTTCAAAAAGTGGAGTTAATGGATTTGGCGTTTGAACGGCTCACACGAATGACAGACAAAAAATTCCAGAAACACCCTCGTGGCTATGTTTTCAGCACCACCTGGCACTCAATGTATTAAAAATTAAAAAAACAGATCAATTCGCGAGTAACTGCACCGATCGGTTATGCTTAAACCGGGCGAGACTTTAGCTTAGCGGAATGGGTTGCTGATTTATTACGACTAACATAAGTATTGCGATACACGCCTCCAACAATAAATTGTCTTTGCAATTGAGAGCAATTCCGCTACAACGTAAAATTATCTCCCGGGTCCTCATTCTCTACCTGTCGATACTAATAACGCTTTATATCGACAATTGTCAATTAGCAGTTCAATCGGTTTACAACGAACAAAGGGTGCTATCGTGGCGAGAGCGGAGAAAAATTGCTCTTTATTCCGCCAGTAAAATACGAGAAAATCCCGCACGCTCTCCCCAACCCCCTCCCCCTCCCTTTCCAACTGAGACGCGAGTCTCCGAAGGATCGACTTAAAGTCTTCCAATAAAGGATTATTCTTACCTTCTACGTTCCGCGAAATTTCACGAAGAAAGCTAAAACGCTCGTAAAGCATTCTCCTCCATTCCTGGCCCCCCCCCCTCCCCCCACCCGTCGGCGGTCATTTGCATAAAGCGCAATAAGTTTGTTATCGCGCCGTTACTTCCGCTTTAATTGTCGAATCTCGCGCGGTATTTCAATGAAACTTTTCTTTCCTCTCTCGTGCCCGTGGAAGCGTAAAGCCGTGGAAATTGCCCGTACCTCTTAAATCTCTTACCGTTAACCGATTTCGTTTTTAAGGGAGTTCCTTTCGACTTGGCGATAAGAGCGCTCGCGATAAATAAACGTCGTCTCGGGGCGACGAAAAGAAAGCTCGCGTCCATGATACGAGGGAAAATCAAAAAGCAAAGGCAATTTTTACCTAACATCTTTGACACAAAATTGCATTTAGTTTTTCATTTACCCTCGTATATCGAAGCGATGCCCAGAACGAACTCGAGGATCCGATCAGTTTTTTTCGTTTTTTTTTTTGTTATCATTGCGAGCGCCGAAAAGCTTCGCGCTCGTCCAGCGAATATTCGAGTAATTAGATTTCGTGCATCCAACGATACCGCCCGGCATTCGGTTATTCACAGAGGCGACTGCGTCTGTAACCGTCGGATCCGCGTCGGCCTCCGCTACAGGGATTTTCAGATGGAATTTCCACCGCGTGAAATTTTGCGCTGATTGGAAGGCACCAAAGGGAATAATAAACGGGGACACATCTAATCTCGTATTATGGAGATGCGACGATAAATAACACAGTGGCGAGAAATACGGGCCAGTAACGGAATGCGAGGTAATGCGCACCAGCGTATTTAATGTACCTACGTACCACGGGGTTCAGATAATTTAAGAATTTAGATTCCACTGTTGCTCGAATACCCGGAAGTAACGCTGGCTGCGTCGTTTGCGATTCAATTGGACTCGTACGTCGGATTAAACGCGATGTCTCGGATTAACTGGCATTAAGCGTATTAACGGGTCCTGGGATAATTAAAGATCCTATACGTGCCAAACTATTTGCGAATTATAAAGGTAACCGCTGAATACTAAGAGACCAGGTCTTGTCCCTGGCCAAGTATACGTAAGCGAGAACTAGACCTTGTACCTTTTTAGGAAGAAACGAACGGCGATTTTCCAGGTTGTCAAACCGCATTTACATTAGAACTACAGACGAAGATCACGTATTACTACATACAATTGTACAATAAAAGGTCAACAAAGAAAGTAGTGCTTTACAGAATGAATTATTCACATATTTTAGAAAAATTGTTTACGAAATGTATAATTATTTAATGAATATACAAATATAATTATCTACAAAAAAAAAAGTGCTTTGCAGAATTAATTATTTACATATTTTAGGAAAAGTGGTACAAAATTTTCGAAAACAAAATGTACTAAAAATGAGTAACGATTATAAGAAATGCCAAACGGTAAGTCATTTTGACCCCCTTAGTAGATTTAGTGTTAAAGAATTTCTTTTTAAAAGTGCAATACATTTCTTATATAGGGATTTTCTTGATATCAGAAAATCGTCCGCTTTGCTTTCTGGTTGTAAATACGATCCGAATACAGATTCGTAAATCAACGGAATCCCTCGTAAGAGTTAACCGCGTACCGTGACCCACATTTTACTACCGTCGAACAAGACCGCGATACGAACAATCGTGGAACATCGTTACGAACGATTGGATCCCAGTTTAGATGTATGTAAATATCCCCTCGGCAAGGAAACTTTCTATCGCGATTTCACTTCGACGTTGATGCACTCTTTTATACGAATCTTTTCGCCTCCGTGCTTCCAGTTCTCTTCCCTCCTCTCTCCGGTGCGTAAGTCGTTTGATTTGGTAACGGTCTTCGTCCAGCGATGATTGATCTTGGATGTCAACGAACTTGACCATTTTAACGGGAATAATGGTACCGTTCGGTATTAATAGTTCAAATATCAGAATCAACGAGGTCAAAATTACAAACCAATTGTCAGAGTTGATTCCTCGCGCCGAAACTTTAGAGCAGTGACCCTTAACCTTTTTGAAGTCTGCGAACACTTTTGATTATATGAAAAATTTGCGGAACTCCAAAATTAATGATTCAAAAAATAAATATATTTTAGCCAATATATTATTAAATATGGTATATTTTAAAATATATGGTTTATATATTTGATGAAATAGAAAAATAATGTATTTCATAACTAGAGAAAAACATACAGACCACGACTTTTATAAAACATTAATTAACAATACATATATCCCTCATATTCTTGAATGGAATGTATTTGAGGCTAAAATCGTTTCAAATCAGGTATCACACTAAATGATTTTAGCCTCAAATAAATTACATTCAAGAATTGAATGGTTTAACCTGAAACTGCCTTGAATTTTAGTGGAAATTGCGACTAAATTTGAAATTTTAAGTGTTAAGTTTTCAGAAAACTCAATTCAAATCAAATCTTATCCACGTTTTATTAATTATATATAACGTTCAAATTAATATCTATATTATAAAAATCATTTTTAAAAAATTCGGCTTTCATAATTTCGCGGAACACTTGCAAGAAGCTCGCGGAACATCGGTTCGGTTCGATTAAGAACCACTGCTTTAAAGCGTTTAATGGGATTAGTACTAACGAGTTCGTAGTTATTTTTCAAATTCCAATTGTATCTTCGAATAGAAAAAAGACTCGTGTTTTGCAACTGGGAAAAGTCTAAAATTACTCATCCCGGCGCTGCCTTTCCGACCCATATTGGAGTTTAAAAAAAAATTCATTTTTCATGCGGTTTAACCACCTCAAAACCCCGTTCGTTCTTTCCGGAAAAGATACAAGGGTCTAGTCTCGTGTACTTGTACTTGGCCCGAGACAAGACCTTGCCTCTTGATTTTTCCGGAAGAGAATTTCACAATGTCAATTTTCCTTCCCAACTCTTTCACCGGCAAACATTCGCGGCTGGCTACACAAGTTTTGCAAATAACTGGGTTACCTGGCAACATTCTGCGAAATGTGGGTCAGCCGCAGAATTTACGACAGGACACGCGTGTCCTGAAAGCACTCTTCGGGGAACCTGATATCGCGCGGGATAACAGAAGCGTATTGTCGGCCGAATTCATTTGCACGCTTGTGCGTCGTCAATCGATGACCGCGATCGTAAATGTGCTTTATGCGTGTGCATAAAATTTCCATCACCAGGAATTATCGTCGTCGATGTAATAATAAACGCAGTGTTTCCAACGGTATTTTCTGCTTCGTTGAAACCTCGATTCGATTCGGAGGCACGTTAATCCGACGTTTTTGTTTTATGCTACGTGTGTACGTTGCGACGCCTCTTCAAATATTTACTTGAAAAATACGAGTTTAGTTTTGTTACTCCCCCGCAGGACTACGATCGTCGTTATACAACTTCGCGAAGTTACGTAGCAAAGTTAAACGATGCTTCGATTATCGAGGAAATTATTCTTAATCACGCGACGAGCGGGAATGAACTTTCGGGAATTTAATTCCCAGGGGGGAGAGAATTTCGGTCCATTCGATGACTTATTAACAATTAAGCCAGCCACGGAACAATGAGAGAAAATTTACTTCTCCCGCAATCAGTGATATTTCATCCAAGTTTTCGTATTACGATCATCTCCGTCCATCCAGAAAGTTTCCTTTGTGGTTGATTCTGTTCCATAGGTAATCTCATTTACCTTGGAAAAGGTGTTAACGAGCACAACTTATTCGTACAAAGGAACGGATAAAATTCGTACCCTCCTAAGAGGAAAATCTACCCACCTTCCCGAGTGCGACGTTTCATCAACTTTCGTGGAATCGACGAAAACCGAATTCCAAAGGAAGTTGATTAAAATCGCGTCGCAACTTCCCGATCTTCCGACGACGGACTGGAAAATTTGAATTTAGTTCAACGGACGTTTCGATTATTGTTCTTCGAAAAGAGAGACTTGATTCTCCCGCGTGGAATGAATTAGTAATAATACATTTCTGGATGCAGCGGCGCATAATTGAATAGCTGATTGTGAGTGGAAAAAGGATAATATTCCAAAAATATGAAAACTAAACTGAGATAGCTCATTAATACTAGAACTGCGAACGATTAATGTATACATGTTACTACAATTTTTGTTCATATACTTAGAAATAGAATATTTGAGTAGCCATAAAAAAATGTCAAACCAGTCAAATTGCATGGTCGGGTAGTTCTAGTGTTAAATGTTTTATATAAAAAAAACTATTGATTACTAGGATTTCATATTTTAGGAGGTTAAAGTTTAGGTACTATGTAGTGTATATTGTACAAACAAGTTTTTGATTCAAATAAAAATTGAGGAAACAAACTGTTTTGATTAATTTCTCGAAAGTTGGGTGTCGAGGAATATTATCCTTTTATCCACTCAGCTATTCAATTAATATCGCGAGGCTCGAGGAAGAAGGTCGTGCGAATTCTGAGAATTCCTAACAAACGATGTAACTTGTCTCTGGCGAGCTTTTATTTTGCGAAACACACGACAGCGTTAAGTAACGAATCGGTACGCGACGAGAGCAAAATGGAATCTTATTTTAGTTTATTCCACCGGCATTCGTCGTTCACCAACTTTCTTCCCTTGGAACGTCGATAAATTTTTTTTACTTACAAAAGAAGTTACGTCGAGGAAGCTTTGAGACGAATAAAATGCGACTTCTGTCATTCGCAAAGTCGTACCGTTTATAAATTATTTTCCTCGACTGTAATGGCATTACGGAACTTCGATTTCGGAAAAGATCTTGAAAACTATTCCCTTCGAACAATATTTTTTAACTCTACAACGACTTTGCTATCAATTCGCTCGATACTATTCGCGGAACGGTTATTTCGTAACACAATTCCGTTCGAGAAAAGTAAATAAGTTGCGCTCGTCGCAACTTCATTTGCTACGATACAAATAAATAATTGAAACGATCCGAGATTCGTTCGTTCGAGATTTCTCGCTGGAAGAGTATAATTTCATTCAAAATGAAAGCGCGACGCGCGGAAATTCAGCCTTCCTTCGAACGCCATTAATATTTCACTGCCGTGCGATAAAAGAAGAGAAAGAAACCCCGAAGGGGATGTGAAAATCGAGAAAATAAAATTCTCTTTTTCGTGGTAGTCGGAAGATGAAGAATTTCTGATCGGCTACTTTCTTGCGCACCGCCATAATTAGGATGAATAAATGCATGAGTTACGTAGCCCCGGACGATGAAAGTTGGCGACGTTTGAGGTGGGAAACAAGAGGATAAGAGGGAAAGATGAAAAAGGTAGAATGAGCGAAGGGGAACGTCTGATGTTTCTGGGTCACCCGTTCTGCGCATAGATATACCTATACATACACATTGTACGTACGTAAGCCGGTAAAACGCGAGGTTCGGGGATGACGCGTAGGATTTACATCTAAATTTCAACGTTACTCGAAACAAGCCGACATTGTTTAAATCTATTCAATTAAATATTAGCCACGGCGAAGCGATACCTTTTAGATTCTGCATATCCAGGTTTTACGTTCAGCCTCGCGTGAAAGCAGTTTTGAATAATTGAACAAGGAATGGAAATACTTGTATCCCTTCTGCTCTTCTAACGATAAGACAAAACATCTCCGTTTTTAAAATGTCCAGACATTAACACTAAACTTCACGGTCAAATAACCGGTTATTAAATAAATGTTGTTTTCTGGAAGGAATTGTCACTTTATTCTACGAAAGCAATTAACGCACAATATAATTTTAAATTAATAACAACATAACCAATCATATATTTTTATTTACATATGTATTTTATAAATAGGAAATAAATATAACAGAAATAACATACACGGGTCATTTTGTCCGGCTTTTATTAGGTTTAGTGTTAAATCGTTTTTACGCTCAAGCGTTAAATACACTGTGAGTTTACGCAAGTGCTTAAGAGGGGTTATCGCCTTGTTGGGTAGAAAATGACACGTTTTTCGGCAACATGTTTTTTCGGAAACTATTGGACGGATCAATATCGGGGTTCTTTTTTAGATTCCTTGTTTATCCGTGTATATGTGTGATTTTTTACGAAGGAGTCGAATAAAAAACAAAGATGATATTGAATTCTGACGTATGTAATGTAAAACATAACAAAGGGACACTGCGTTGATGGAAAGCCTGATAAAAATGGTCTGAAACAAAAAAAATAAGGTAGACTCTGAATCTGCATGAAATTGCCTTTCGTTGCAAGTAGAACCATTAAGAAAAGTGGAGAATTGGTTAAATGACAGGCGCGTGAAAAAGAATTAAATTGCAGCCGAAAAATCTCATTATATTTGTTTACTGTATTAATGGACAGTGAGAGATATCGTAACGATTTCACATGCAACGATGGGCACTACTTTGCTCGACATATCTGCAAAAGTTCAAGTTCGTAGCTGCATTTTATCGAGTATTTATTATTTTATTATCAACGCAGAGTCGAAAAATGTAGTTTCGTGAAAAACGCGTTTAAATTTTCACGTTACGATTACGATACCAAGATCCAGCTTTTTTCAAATGACTATAACTTCGCCAAATTTTTCATCAAATTTGATCTCAAACTATTCTTAATATAATATAAACACCCTTAACCGATAACGAAGATAAAGATTACTACACGAATTGCCTAACAACATGTATTATGTCACATCCACGATCTCGCGAAATTATCAATAATATGAATACAATGAACAGCTTTCCACGCGGTACTCGCACGATCACGCTTGACCACGGTTTTTCGCAATATCGATCGACCGAGCGGAACAGAAAAGCTGGCAGAAAAGAAACGCACCTATCGATAGCTTCACAAATAAGCTCCACGGAAGGTAGGGCCTCTCGTTTCCCAATCCGTAACATATTTTCCACCAGACTATCGCTCGAAATGCGATTTCGATTCTACGACGATTTCCGTATAGGTTTCCTCCCGGGGGATGAGCAGGGAGGTCAGATCGGGCCGCGTTACGACGGGACAAAGGGAAACGAGCGGCCGCGCTTCGCTCGTGAAAACACATTTATCGAAGGCAATAAAGGCCAAGCCGTGCGACGGAAAGTGGCGCTATTGGTTGACGGTCTTCCTCTCTTTTTCCACCCTCAACGGGCCATTTCTGGCCGCCCTTTTCTATCGACACCAACCTTTCATCGTTCGCCGGCAATTACACCCGACGACGACGAGAAAGACGCGTGCCGATGATACCCCGAACCGGTAAGTACGGGCCATCACCTTTGAATACGAACCCCTAATTTTTCTCACCGGATCCGACTGCGTAAATAGGTAATTTAGCTTTTATGCGTGCGTGGGATTCGAGCTTTAGAAATTCAGATAATATGTGTGTCAGCTAATGTTCGGGTAATATGTATGTATATGAAACTAAATCGAGCCGTTACAAAACTTTTGGACGCGTTTAATTCTAACGATTTTACGACTGCTCTTCGACTCTCGAAGCTTGGTAGAATTGAATCGTTTATTTCAGAAAACCCTCTAAACTCCAAAAAAATAATGTCGACTGCTTTGCGTTTTTTTCGTTTTTCCCTCTCTCGTAGTAAAAGAGTGAGTAGTGTAGTCCTTTTTATAATTTTTGGGAGTTTAAAGAAACCGTTTCAGAGTCGTGAAACAGTTTTTATTAATTATCTCGAAAAGTGAAAAAACGGACTTATGGGGTTTCAGAAATGAACGATTCAATTACTCTTCTTGGTGCTCGACAAACACGTCTGATTTATTTGGGCCTCGTCACGCCGTTCTCTACCCACACATTCTTACGCATTCGCTCATTATACTGTGTACTTGCGAAGTAGTATCACGAATTTAAATTTCTAACGATTTTCACCTTCCTTTGAATTTTATGATTGAATGGACCGATTTCGTAATAAATGGTTTGATTAAATGTTTAGTAGTACGTGTAAGGTCGATCATTCGTTATTTTATCGTAAATGAAGAAGATCGTGGATGGATTTAAAAGTTCGAATCATCCATGGAAATTCTAGTGAAAATCGGAATTAGCATTTTAACGGATTAACAAGGTATTTGCGTAGAACGTACGGGGGAAACATTGTGGGAGCATCGTTTATCGTAATTCCACTCGGTCGGAAACAGAGTATTCGAGCACTCGTCGATTAATCGTCAGGTCATTTCGTAGAATTAGAGTTATGGCAGTTCAAATTGTTAACTCCCCTGACTTTATCGCGTCGCGTCGCGTCGTCCGCTAAAAACGCTTTCAACGGTTATTACACCGGTTCATATTTTTTTTTGGCACGACAATTACACGAGGCCAATTATTACCGGAAAAATTCAGTTACACGCGCTTCCGGCAAAACGATGAAAAATTCATCGCTTCCACGGGCGGGAATTACCATGAAAGATGGAGCGGTTAGATTAAAATTAATTTTCACGTTATCTCTCGCCGCAAACGCGTGATCGCGGGTGAAAGCAATTTTACGCCCCATCGGAATCAGCGTCTGGCGACAGGTACCCATCTAGAATTTCCCTTATCGGGAGGGTGGGATCTGCATTTTCCACGGTTACGAGGGTACGCGAAGTCAGAGCGCATACATATGTACGTCTTCTTTCCAATTACCAAACGTCAACGACCGTAGGGCTTCGATAATGCCCAGCCGGTATAATGAATCGCGTGGATCTCTCGACGCGCGCTCTTATCAACGCGTATCAACTCACGTGGGTATGCAAATGCACGATTGCTGTTAGCGCGAATTTACCGACCTACCCTTTTGACGAGAATTAACGCGGATCTCTCTGCAAGGCTCGCGAAATCACTACCGGCGTACCTAATGCCCCTTCATTTCGGTCAAGTGCTCCATCTTCTTATCCGACTTAACTGGGCGAGAAGGGAATTATCGGATTTGCGTATACTCGGCTTTAATTACGCCGTGTTCTATTCGTATTCATTCCTTTTATTTTTGCGCGCCTGCGTTTCGTACGCAATTTTTAATCCCCTCTCGGCCACAAAGTGAGAATACAAAGTGAGAATGAGACTTCATTTTGAATTATTGTACCACCGTTATCTTGTTGCGCGACATGCTTCGCGTAACGAGTCGCGAAGCCATAATTAAAAGAAATAGAGACAACTTACTATAAACTGTTATATTTAATGAGAGCGAGGCAGAGACGTGTCACTTTTGAGACGGCTACGGACAATACAAATTTCGTCATTAGGTCAGGACCCTTTCTAGATTTATCTTTAAATATTCCATGGGTTCTGGGTCTGAGTATTTAAATTCCCCCAACGATCAACGAAGGGTTAACAGAGAGGAAAATATTGTTCGTTACTTCGTAATAACGAAGCTGAAGAGGGAAAAATAACTAAATCCACGCATGAACAACGTAATTAATGTATAATTATTCCGGGAGGGTTATCGACGTTTAACGAACCACGGTAGAATTATTTCAACTCCGCTTAACGGCGACCTATATACCTTACGTCTACCTTCGGCGGTAACAACGTTCCACCAAGATTTACGACTTAACGGGAACGAAATTAGTAGTGGAAGTTCTAAAAAAAAAAAAAAAAAAAAAGGAGAGAGAGCAGCCGAAATACGAGTTTAACGTTCCCATCGGCGGGAAAACGACGTGGGTGTGTAGGTGGCTATCCGAGCGGGTCCATTATCCCCGGAAAGCCAGGCTGCAGTTTGATGGCCAGTGAAAAATATTTTATGGCGAAATACAGGGTGGTTAAGCCCTCTGGCTGGATCGTAAGGACGACGCTTGTTTCGAGGATCTAAGGACGAGGGTGGGCGGGAAGGAAGTACGCACCGAATGGGACTACGAGTTTCGCGCTAGGGTTTAACGACTTCTACCGTCGGTGAAACCCGTGGCGTAAAAAGCCCCGAATACGTAAAAAAGAATATTCGGGAGTGGGAGTCGCTTAAAAGGGAAATAAATACTGTGGAAAGCTCGTTTGACGTCGCGGGCGGGAAAGACAGAGTGAGAGAGAGTGAGAGAGAGAGAGAGCAAGGTTTTGATAATATTTCGTACAATCACGGGCAAACATTAAGAGACGTCTAGTGAAAATATACATTTCTGGCGTGGAGTGTAATTCATGGTTGCGCATCTCGAATTAGACACGGTATATCGTTGTTGATTTTGTTTACAACTCCGGGAAGCGTGGGATTTAAAATGCGCTCGCTTGCGATATAATGGCAAATAAATAGTCGAAGCCCCGATTTTGTTTTTACCAGAATAACCGTCTCACGAGCTTCTTTTTATTTACCGCTGTATTTTATTGCGCGTTTTTGTATGCTTCCGCGAACGTTCAACTTTGAAACACATTTCTCTTTTCTGTCGAAATAAAAGATTTATGGACGTTACGATCTTTTTTGCAAAGTAAGGTTTAGAGGGGGAAGGGGTTATCGCTTTGATGGGTTGAAAAAAAATCGATTTTTTAGGTATGCTCAAGGTTAAGAATTAGATCAACTACGTTCAAAAACTCTATAAATTGATGAAGGTACATACTGTACGAAGATGAGAAGAAGGCACCCGGGACGTGTAATGTTTTCTCTGCCGGCAGTTGCTACCTGACTTAATTAGTGTACGTGACGGTTCGGTAAATGGGGAAAATGTACGTAACCGCCCTGTATAATTGTAATGTTACTCATCTCGGCGCGACCTTTCCGATGGCTATTACAGTTTTTTTTTAAATTCATTTTTTAGTACCGTTTGACCACCTCGAAAACCCTTGTTCGTTCTTTCCGGAAAAGATACAAGGTCTAGTCTCGCGTACTTGTACTTGGCCCGAGACAAGACCTTGTCTCTTGATTGGAGTAAGTTGGGTCCACGTGCTAGAGCCAATCACATGCATTCCTTTAGGACATGCATTCCTTCCGGATGCGTTCTTCTCGTCTTCGTACAGCACCTATAACCATTTGAAGAAAGCAGGATCCAGGCATTGTAATTATAACGTAAAACTTTAAACGCGTTTCCCTCGAAATTACATTTTCCGACTCCACGTTGATAATAACTACTCGATAAAATGCAGCAACGTGCTTGGGCTTTTGCAGATATATCGAGCAAAGTAGCACCTATCGCTGCATGTAGAATCATTATGATATCTATCGCCATTCATTGGTTAATTAAACGAATAAATGAGATTTTTCGGTCGGCATTTAAGTTTGTTTTCAATCGCCTGCGGTTTAAACAATTCTTCACTTTTCTTAATGGTTCTAGCCGTAACGAGAGAGAATTTCACGCAGATTAAGAATCTCGCCTTATTTTTCTGTTTCAGACCATTTTTATCAAATTTTTCATGAACGCAGCGTCGACGTGTTTTCTTTTTTGCAATACATCCTTTAAAATTCAAGATCGTCTTTGTGTTTTACTCGACTCCTTCATAAAAAATCAAACTTATACACGAAGAAATAACGAATCTAAAAAATCGAACCCGATATTGATCCGTCCAACAAGACGATAAACCCCCTTAAAAGATGTATACCTCTCGAAAGAATTCGCAACTTCCATAATTTTCAAGTTACCTTAATAAAACTACGTGCGTTTTCGAGCTACTTCGAAACGCACAGCCACGCGCTGTACGTATATTAAACCACGAACGAGCATTCGTGCGAAACTTTTCCTCAACTTTTGTCCACGGGCGTATATCGCGAGATTCGCTTTACGATAATTATTATCACGCAAGTTTTCAACCGGCTTCAACGTTCCTCCTTTCCACGGGTCCTCCGGTGATGCGGCAATATCGATTGTTCCTAACGGGGATTCCCGCGGATGCGATAAATATTCATCGTACGTCTATAAAACTTCGAATTGGAAATTTCGTTTCGACGTCGTTAATTCGAAATTCATCGGTAAAAGCGATATCGCTGTTCAGGCATTTTCGGAGCACGCTCAGCTACCGGCCAAGGAATGTTTATTACAAAATTTTATTGCTCCACCCGGCATCGGATAGTTCCGCAGCAGTCGCGCCGCTGTACGAAATTGCATGGAACGAGAACAATGCTTTTCTCTGGAGTACCGGCAACGTTCCCTTCGTTTCTCGTTTTACTTGCTGCGCAATCGGCTCGTTACGCGCCTGAGGTAGTAATTAAGAATCAAAACTTGGTCACGATCCATTGGGTATTATATAATCAGGTTTAGCCCCTGATTGTCCACCGGTGGGTCACCCTTTAACTACTTAACCAGCATTTTCGGTCACCGGTGGACACGCAATGTTAAGACGTTTCCGCACTATGTCGGTGTATTTGCACAATTTGGCAAAGCCAGTTGACAAAGCTAAATTGGGAAAACCAGTGGTTCTTCCACTGTCCACATTCCAATAGGCATGACAGCTGGCACGTGTTGACGTTCACGTAAGGACACTTCATTATGCTTCAAAACCGCATGTGCAACAATGGGCGCAGTCTAAGTGAAATTTAAATACTGTAAACGATTCAAGTAAATATTAGACACAGTAGACCGGACTGGTTTATCATATATTTTTATAAACCAAACAACGTAATAAATACAGGGTGTATTCAATAAGTTCCTGGACTGATACTGTAAAAACGGAACCAATGTAGCCTAAATCTTTCCGAATCTATCATACAAAGTCCAAAGCTCTATCTCTGTTCAGTAGCAAATGGTGGCAGTGTTCATGAACAACGGTTTGACACCCTTATCACTATGGACGCCAAATTCTGTGTGACATACGTACAAAAAGTATATTTTTTTTAATAATCTACAGCTGTATCGGCCATTTCGATTAGATCCTGAGATGCAACCACGCGCCGTTGAAGAAACGAAAGATCGATGCTTCTACTGTCGCCCATGAACGAAGGAAGCGGCATCTCAGGATCTCATCGAAATGGCCGATTCTGATACAGATTTTAAAAAAAATATCGTTATCGGGGATAAGTCATGCTGTTCTCAATATGATCCTTCGAGAAATATATTTGGCTTAAATCTAGATCATGCACATCTCTGGATCTTCGGATCTCCAAACTTTTTTTTACTCCATCAAGTGTATTTGGGATCGCTAATCACGAATCCGCAAGCAGAAGTTGGCGCTTGGTTTTGGTGTGCACACGATCAGGTCAATTACTGTTCACAAATACTGCCACCGTTTGCCACTGCATAGAGATAACGCTTTGAAATTTGTATGGTAGATTCGGAAAAGTTTTAGCTACATCGTGTCGTTGACGGAACACAGATAGCGTCCTGGTTCCGTTTTTACGGCATCAGTCCAGGAACTGTTTGAACACACCATACGAGGTGTGTTCAAAAAGTATCGGGAATTTTGTAATATTGCGAGTTGTATTAGTCCGAATCGCGCGACTTTTTCGTTATTGTACTGATAAACATGGCTGAGAAGTATACGCACATTGTTAGCTATATTGGATGTTTAGTCTGTTATTTAGCTGTTAAAGAGGTTACATGTGTTTTGGTACGATTGGCGATCATTAATTTCTTTACAAATTTTGCTGCCATACGTTTCATAGCCAAAACATCAGAAAAAATCAAAAAATATCATTGCATGAGCCAATTAATATGCCAACATCATCAGTGATTTCTCTAATTGTGATACGGCGATCGTTCATTATCATTTCATTCACTTTTTCCACGTTTCCATCGGTTGTTGACATGCTTCAACGTCTTCACTGCCTTCTTGGAAACGCTTATAGCACTCCTAAACCCTTGTTTTATTCATGGTAGGCTCACCAAAAGCAATATTTAACATTTCTAAAACATTGACGCACTGTATTTCATACTTGTAGCAAAATTGAATGCAAATTCTCTGATCCATTTTAGAGAAATTAATAATCGCCGACCGTGCCAAAAAAGCATGTGACATCTTTAACAGCTAATAACAGACTAAACATTCAATACGACTAACAATGTGCATATACTTTTCACACATGTTTACTAACACAATAACGAAAAAATTGCGTCGTTTGGACTAATACCATTTGCAATATTACAAAATTTCCGATACTTTTTGAACACACCTCGTATAATGCTTAAAAATATTACGTATTACATTGCGGGGCTGAACGCGTTAATTACTCGTAAACTCGTCCATACCTCGATTGAATTGACGGGTAAATTGACGTAATTTAACCGGAAATTTAAAGAAGCATCGCAGTTACGTTTTGAATACTTATAGTTAAATTTCGTCACAGTGTCAATTTACCTCAATTTCGTGCGAATCACAGAATGTCTCTGGTATAGGTATGTATACCTACGCGAGTACTTGAAATTAATTCAATTAAACTTCAAAGCCAGTGGAAATTACCGAAACTGTCTACCTCTGGCTATTCCCCGGAGCTATGTCACGTTACCTGAATTACGAGGACCGCTTCACCTGAATCTCAAAACCGATACTAATGGCACCGAAGAACCGCGCGAAGAGATTCGGAAGTTCGGGCAAAGCGATGGCGAAGTTCCAACGAAGTTCGATTAACGTTATAATCAAATTCCAACCGTCGATGAAACGCGTACGCCGCGTTTAAAAAAAAAAAAAAACGATCGTGATCAACTGGATAATTAAATTCGAGAAAGAGCGGCGAAAGATAAACGACTTTCCGTTCGAGAGAGTAATGGCCGTAAAACGGATGAATTCTCGCTTTCATCTTCGACCCCTTCTTTTTAATGGCACATCCCCCGCCGCCCCAACCACCTCCTCCCCTCGGGGAGGGACGCGAATCTAACTTGGTTGCTTTCCGCAAAGGACACTGGTAATTCGATCGAATTCGAGTGTCAAAAAGGATCTGAATTCGGGGAACGCGGGGGAGCTGATCTCGCTTTAAACTTCACGGGGGATGACTGATCGAGTATGAAACTCGGTCCGCAAGGCTTTACGCTTCGTATCGGCCCCGACGTCGATCCGATTGCTCGGCAGTCTCGTTGGGTGAAGCGACGGAGGAAAACGAGATTCCATTTATAATTTCATAAAAGGTATTTCGAGTTTCAGTTTCTACGAGGGGGCGAGGATGATCGAGTCGATGAAAATGGAGCTTCCGAGACTCCGTTTTCCATAGAATTTTAGAGTTGATACTCGAGGTTCTGTGAAAATCAGGGAAAAATTTTATTGTAAAAGAAAAAAGTAAGTGCCTCCGTTATTGGGTAGATCTCGTCGTTTCGAGAGGCAATGCTCAACCGTTGCAATTCCTGGAACAAATGCAGAATGGTAAATCAAGTCTAATAACGACTACTCGATAGCGTGGTAAAAGTAACAATGGTAGTACCATTAGCGATAGGATTCAAGCGTGCATGTTGTTGCACGACAACAACTTCGCATCCATAATTTCACTAATCAACGTGGGTCGTTACAATTTTTTTAAAATGCTCATACCGTTGCAATTATTCGTGATATTGAAACCAAGGTCGGTTCGATTCCGATAACTTTGGTGACATAAAATTATAATGTCTTTAGATAAAACTCGTTGAATTGAAAAAAAAGACCTGTAAGAAAAATCGATATCTCGAATATTTTTGGACATATCAATTTCTCAAAATATTTTTAATTTTTACTATTTATTTTTACTATTTTAATACAGTTTTATGTTATTGTCTTATTCTTTATTTCATTGGCTCAATTCCGATCACTTTAGCGACTAAAAATCATGATGTCAATTACGAAAATATAATTAATATGTGTATATAATTACGAAAAATATAGCAAATATATTATATCATATATTTTATATTAATAAACTGCTATAAATTTATTATCTTATATGCTAAACATATCATATTATATTATATTCCGTTACATTTGAAATATTTGAAAGATAGAAGAAATAATATCCATGATAAAAAAAATGAAAAAAATAAAATATTCCGATATTTTTGTTACCTCGAAAAGTATTTGACATAACGATCTTTCTTACAGCACGTTTCTTTTCGACTCGACGAGCTTTATCTAATGACATCATAGTTTTTAGTTGTCAAAGTTATCGGAATCGAACCCCATGGTCTGATAATTATCGACATTTTAATATACTATAGTGATTGACTAATGATCAAGGAAATCAGAAGGTATAATTGATGTTTATTACAACAGCGAATTACAATGGAAAGCGAAACCCGTATACCTCGTGACATCTCATTCACGACTGACGCATTTGTCCTCTCGCGACGCTCTACCGCTCTCACACAATCTTACATACCACGCATACACACAGTCATTTTTATCTCGCGCTCTGCCGACGCGTCACTTTGACGAGAAACTTCGAATTCGATACTGCAGTACTACATTACATATCTTAAAATACTTATGTTTTATTTCATAAATTTATTTCTACGAAATTGCAAAAAATCCTTGTACGCGGACAGGAGAAGCGTCACCGCAATATATTTCCGGACGTGCATTCGCATTTTATTTTCCGTTGCAAGCTCAGTAGTTTTTTTTTTCCCTTACCTCCTTTTTCCTCCCATCCACTTCTGCGCTTATTTTTCCTCGCAAAATAAAGTCGCGATCCGGGTAGCATACGACGAGAGACACGTATCCATTTGCCGTTCTCTGTGTACCGAGATATCGATTATTCGTAGTTGCACAAATATACCGACGTCGCGTTCCAAAACGAATTGCTGCCGTAACAGCCAACGTACCGGAAGATCCAATTTTTCTCGCAAGTACCTCTCCAGTGTGCACTTGTCGCGTGTTTGTATCGTTGAGGAGAACTCGACGATCACGCGATCGACGAAGGAGGGGGGGGGGGGGGAGAGTTTCTAAACGAACAAAGACAGGTAGACGTAAATGGAAACAAAACTCCTCTTCTTCTTTTTCATTAAATCTTCTTTCTCCGAGGAAACGACGAAACACCAATTAATTCCATCCTCGTTCCGTTTCTCGACACCCCTCCCCCCCCCGACTCTTCATTCTTCGTCGATCTCGTGATTCGTTTGGAACGATAGCTCGGTCGCGTTTATGCGACGAACGATTAAACGGAAGTAATATGCAATCGGTGCGAGCGCGTGGATACAATTTCCAGAGTGTATCCCGGTTACGCGCGAATACAATATCGCGCGAAACATTGCGTTTGAACAACGTCAGATTGTTTCCCAGCGGGCTCCCGATTGTCTGACTCCGCCAGTCTGTCTCTACTTAACCGAGCAACTTGTCCTATTCCATTCAAACAAATTCCGGCGTACATCGCGCGACCACAAATTACCTAATTGCGCTGCGCAACGCGAATAACATAGCCGGGATTTTACGCATATCTAATTGCTTCAGCGAATTGTTCGAATTCCGCGACCCGTTCGCCATTGAAACGTCGGAAAATAATATTCGCGTGGATACATCGCGAATGATATCGTAACGCTGGATAGAAGCGGAACGTTTCCCCGTCTATCGTCTCGCACGGCAAAGTAACAATCGTCGTAATTAACCCGCGGTCGCGCGTCGATGGAAAATCGAGATACGGAAAATATTTCCTCGTTGCTTTTCCCGTCACGGAAGTACATTCGTTACAATTAACCCGCGTCGCGCGCCAGTTGCCGGCTATTTTCCCCACCAACATTTCTTTTCCCGTTCTTGTGGACGTATCGTTAATTAAGCAGCGCGGAAAATTCATGGAAAAGGATGTAAGCGAATCCCCGAGCACGGGAGCAACCCCAAAGACATTTTATTTCCAGAGAGACCCGTTTGAGTACGTAGGAAGCTCAATTCATTGTTCCATGAAGCTCTTACGCGAGTAGACAGAGGTGAGCGTTTCCCTATCCACGTTCTCTTTCCTTTGCTCCTTCTTCGTGGCTCGCCTTTGTCCTCCCCCCGCCCCCCCCCCCCCTTTTGCCTCTTCCACCTTTCCCTCAGGATCTTCAACGTCCGCGATAGAGAAGTGCCTTCTGCATGTCCTCGAGGTAACCAGGACTAGAGAAGGGTGAAGAGAGAGCCGCGGTATTTCTACCCTCAGGGAGGGAAAGGGGAATTCGAAAGAAGAAATATTGTCGTTGAATGCAAGAGACAACGGCGTCGTTTTCTACCCCCGTGATGCTCGTTACTCGCTCGAGAGACACGAGGTCGATAATCAGCCTCGATGTCAATCTTCAGCCATTGTACTCTTACGTCTACTTACGGCGATTGGATTAGAATTTCCGGCGGGTCGAGACTTTTGGACTGTGTATATAACCACAATGTCGAAAGCCTATTAAGGGGAAGCGATACCTCTTTCGTAAGTTTGTAAACGGGCTTTCTGTTTGTTACTATGTATGAGAGAGAAAGAGAGAGAGAGAGAGAGCGGAGAACTTCGTAAGAAAAAGTGAGAGGCGTAGCGAATGTGTACCAAATCGTAGTCAAGACTTCAAGCTCTAAATGAAACAACATCTCGCTCCGAGCAAGGTCTCAAATGAATGATAAAAGACATAGAAAGTCACGGCCACTGCGATTTCTACCGGGCAACGTCTAGAACTGGAAAAATAGCTAAAGGCGGGTCCAGACCAACATGGCATAGCCCGCCGGCACGTTCTCACGGCTTCTTATCAAAATTGTCGCGCGACCAAGTACTCGTCCAGACATACGCGGCCTGCATGTCGCGGCTTTAAGCAAACGCGATGTGCGAAGACGGACCAACGCACATACGTCCAGAGCACATCTATGGAGCTGAGTGTGAGTGCAAGAATGACACACCGAAGGAAAAAGGGAGAGGTGCCAATGGGCCGCGCGCGTTTCCTTTGATCTAGACCGCTCCTTTAAGGCCCGTCCAGACCAACGCGGCATAGCCCGCCGGCACGCTTTCGCGGCCTCGTTATTACGTCACAAACTTATCTTTGCGCAGCATCTCCATGCCGCGCGGGCTGACTTGGCGATCGGGTAAGGGAGCGGTCTCGATCAAAGGAAACACGTGCGGCCCATTGGCGCCTCTTTCTCTTTCCTTCGATGTGCCACTCTAGCACCCACAGCAAGTTGGTTCGTCTTCGCACATTGTGTTTGCTTAAAGCCGCGGCATGCATGCCGCATATGTCTGGACGGGTACTTGGTCGCGCGGCAATTTTGGTAAGAAGCCGTGAGAGCGTGCCGGCGGGCTATGCCGCGTTGGTCTGGCCAGGCCTTTACCCAATCGCCAAGTCAGCCCACGCGGCATGGAGATGCTGCGCAAAGATAATTTTGTGATGTCATAACGAGGCCGCAAGAGCCTGCCAGCGGGCCATGCCGCGTTGGTCTGGACCGGCTTTAAAAATTATGTGACGGCCACCTCCGGCCACCCGATGAGCGGCCATCATGAAATCTCTTCTTGATCGCAAAAGTGACAGGTTCGAGTTTACAGTGAAATTGCGTTATTACAGAGAGATTGATTTCTGGATTTGGTTGTGGCGGTGACTTTCTATGACTTTTATCTTTCATTTGAGCCCATTTGCAGAGCGCGATGTTGTTTCATTTAGAGGTGAAGTCTTGACTACGAAACGCTTAGTTTTTAGCATTTTCCTCCCTTCTGGCGTCGCAAAACGTATTACCCGAAAAGCCAGCTAAAACCATTGGGTAGTGTTGATTCCCTTTAAAGTATTTTGAATTAAGGCGGCATAAAGTCACGTGCGTGCGTCTGTTCTCTGCGCCACCTTTGCCTTACTGTTTTTGTTACCTGTGCTCAGGTACTTCCGTTGTAACGCTCTATTCGTAAGAACACGTGGTGTGAACATTTTGAAGTAATAAAGATTTATACGCATTATACACGTTATAAATTAATTATCAAATGTGGAATTTAAAAAACCTTGTTCCAAGGGAGACAGCGTTCATGTTTTTCGGCTGACAAAGCCGAGCCACTGCGATTCGACGTTTCCGTCGAATTTGGAATTAATTTCCTTTAATGGGTTAATGGAACGCCTTGAAAGTGATTTTAAAGTTCGAGGGTCTGTCACGTCGGAGTTGAGATGATATTCGGGGGATGTTGCAGTAAAGTTGAAATTGAGTTCAGCTAATGCAACGATGCGGTTCAAATGAAGCGATACCCAAGTTCGAGCGAAGAGGCGTTGTCCTTGGAATCGAATTAAATCTGCCACGTCCATTAGATTGCGTTACGGTCTTCAGCGAGATAGAAGATTGTCTTCCATTTGTCGCGGGGCAACGAGGGGATCGAAGGCAAAGCCTCCAACGAATGGCTGAAACGAGAGAGAATCGTTTCCAGTCCGCCGTGCATACTTCGCGATGGGAAACGTCAGATCGATAAACGTGCCCCCGTATAAACAGACCTAAAGGATTTTCTCGCGCGCGCACCCTTCTTTTCCCTTTCGGGTAAACCTCGGGGAGGTAACGCCGTTCAAGATCTTGTTAGGGGGCAAACGCGAACATACCGGGAAAGTTACTCCGCGTTTGATATATCACGGTAATTAGCGCCCCGGTTTAGCCGCTGCAGATTTAATGCGTCGAAGCTGATTAGCTTGAGCGATAACGTTTGCTCGCGGAGCTAAAAAGATTACGATGGTCGAGGGTGGGCTTCGTACTTTGCTTCAGGATAGTAGAATCATTTTCTTTGTTTTGGTGCGTCAGGAATATGGTGCGCAATTGTGTCAGTGACAGGTAAAATGGCGTGAGTTCGTGATTTAAGAGAAAAATGTTAGATCACGTTTTGGATTGTTTTGTCACAGAGTCGAAGTAATCCAGAAATCTTCTGGAAACCAGAAAATTCAATTACGCTACACTATTTAGCGTGATATTAAAACTTGAGTGTAAATGACTAAATTTTATCAACGATGAAAGCTGTTTAACTTCTAGGTAGTACGTGTTTTCAATAATTTTTTAAATGGGTTCATCACTTATTTTTGTACATATTTGAAGCGGCCTTGGTCAGCAGTTAAAATAAGTACTTTTATTTCCGATTATGTAGAAATCATACTTCATAATATGTATTGTTAACATAACCACGTTTTATTTCCGCACGTTTACAAGTATCACATACAACTGGCTGATATCTTGTTACGTCAGTGTTCCTAAATTTGGGGGGACGAAATTCGGATCATGTTTTGAAAATTTTTAATTGTCACTTTATTTAAATTTATGTATATAATTTGATTTGGTGCAATATTGACGTATTTCGTCTTTATGGCCTTGTAAAGCATTAATCAAAGACCGTAAAGTGAATTTTTTACAAAGATTCAGCGAAAAATGCCTGCGCTAGAATAAAAAACGGATGGAAGGGACAATTGGGCCGCCAATGAACCCTACCGCGTCTGAAAATTCCCGACGTCATCCTGGGATCATAAGAAAAGGTCTCTAATAAGATGATCGGACGCGGTACTGAATGGCACGTACAGGTTATTTATTTAGAACAATTTAAGTAATAATCCAACAAAATCTTAACGACTAGTGTGGAGGAATTTGTTCGGAATAAAGTCCATATGGCGGACTTATATTCAATTGTCGTGCTTCCCGCCGAATGACCGATCGCAACTCGATGCAACCATCTGAGCGCGCAATTCAAAAACATGCAAATTTGACACTATCTCACAGAACGATACATCGATTACGAAATTAAAGTTGATCCAGGAGCCGTGAGCGAACTTGATCCACTTTTATAAAAATGATCATTGTACGCGTAGTACGGTAACGCGACACGCTTGGCATTATGTTCCCTCGTTAATTAAATCCAAAGTTACGAATTGAAATGGCTTTGAAATTCGCGACAGCGAATAATGCGACTGTGATTGCTCTGGATACATTTCCAGAGAAATCTTGCGACTTCTGGAGCAAGAATAAGACGCACTCCCAGGAGGAATCTCGAGAGCTATCTCGCGCACTCTTTTCCTAGAAGAGAAAGATAACTCTGCGTTTCCTCGTGCGCCGACGTTACGACCGACGATCCTTTCGCTATCTCGGCACCCGGGGCAAGTGAAGAATGCAAACGACACGTAATATTCCATTTGAAATTTATATAACCGCGTTTACTGCTCAACTTTCTCCGGTAGCTACGTTTCCACGGTACATCTGCACAGCTATTGTGACGTAAAGTGAACCGTTCCGTTAACTCCGAGTCGGTTGAATTCTTAAACGTGACCCCGCGCGAATCGATTTCTTTTGCGAAGCATCGATGTACCTAATTAATCCCTCAACGCTAATCGGATGAGCGAGTTAATTATTATACTTTCGAATCCATTATGGACTTACGACGATACGGCATGAATGAATTTCAATATTAATAAATTATGTTCTTATTCTTAATACTTGTACTATGTCTTATCCCTTATACTGTATAAGAGTGTCCCACCTAACTCAGGCATCGCAAATATCTCGCTTATTTCTCAGGATGAAAAAAAATGTTAGACGAAATAGTTATTATATCGGAGGGGGCAAATATTCTGATTGTTAAAAAAATTTGCTCAAGGCCATTTTTTCGAGATTTCAAGGTCATCGGTGTTTTCTTAAGGGACCATCTACCTGTGAATGGGTACAAAAATCTAAATTTTTTGATTGCATTTTCATAAAGTATAACGTCTAAGGAATGTATTTCCAAAGTTGTATGCTTCGATTCCAAAAATTGACAAAGTTACAACATTTCGAACTATCAAAAGGAATATGAGTCAATTTTGTAATAATAAAGTATGATATTGTTATTTGTATATTTTTGCGATTTTAGACCCGCCGCGCTGAGTGAACAAAATTTAGTCCTGCCGAGTTACAATTTTTTCAATTAGTGCGGAAAATATCTCAAAAACTACGCGACGGATTGCTCCGAAACTTGAACAGGATATTCCACACCCTACTGGCTCCCCTTCCTGTCAGAATCATGTTTATAAAATAACAATATCGTACTTTATTATAACAAAACTGACCTAAAACAACGTGCGATTTCATACTTCGAAATGCGGACGTCCGCCATTTTCTCATTTTCAATAAAAATTATTAATTCTAGCAAGAAGGTTGTAGAAAATCTTTCCGATTAAGAATAATTAAAAAAATTTAATTTTGGTCCAACCGGAGGGCAACAATTAACCGCGCCAGCAACATACAATTTTTAAACTCGGCTTCATAACGGGCCAAATAAAACCAATAAACAATTGATTAAAACTGTTTAAAAAAATCTCATGTATGGCCAACAAGTAGACGAACAAACTGCAACAAGAATTATGACGTTAGACGTACTGGGATGTTTAAAAATAATTCGTGATATCTGACCAATTTTCGGGCTGTTCAAAGGTAGATGACCCCTTAAATGAAACCATATATTTTTGTTATCATACGATAATAGCTGATGTCAAAGCGAGTTCAACGACCTATGACACTATGACCTTCAAATGTCTTTGACTTCCATTTGAGAAAACACCGACGACATTGAAATCTCGAACAAAATGACTTTGAGCATATTTTTTTAACAATCAGAATATATTTGCCCCCTCGGGTACAATAACTTTTTCCTCTATCATTTTTTTTCAACCTGATAAATAAGCTGGATATTCGTGATGTCTGGGTTAGATGGGACACCCTGTATATACTCTTACGAAATGACACGGGAAGCGAGTTACTTGAAAAATTGAAAAGAATTAACGACCGTGACGGTACTGACGCTTCTTCAAAATTGTATTTACATTTCGTAAGTTCTTCCCCTTATCAAATGGAGCGATAAATTTCCCATAAACGAGAATTTGGAACTCGTGTTTCACCAAAAGCTTGCGGGGCGCGTCAACGATTTAACATCCTCCGACTCGACGATTAATCAATGAAGATCCACCTCACGCGATAGTCAAATGCAAACATTTTCATGAAACTGAAGCTGTTAACGTCCTCGAGATAGGACGATCCCGAGTCAGATATCTCGTAAGCTACAGGATTTACCGTTGGTACGAGAGACTTCTTTTAAGCAACGGACGGTGTAAGAGGGAAAGAGGGAAAACTGTCTTTTGCGAAGTCGATATATCTCGGAGGTTCTCCCGTATCCGTTCGCCGGGGCCATTTGTTCTCCTCGTTGGCTAAATCCCGGGATCCAATCCCGGCTCTCACGTTGGAAACTCGAGCCTCGTAGTCTTTTTCGAAAGTGCAATCGGCAACCGGAGTTCTCTAAGCTTCGTCGGCGGAGGGGAATTAGACCGGCCGAGGAGGAGCCCAGAAGACGGGAAATGAAAGTGTCAGGAACGACTCGCGATAATATCCAGGAAACGTTAACTAGATTCTTTTCCGTTGCGCGAAATTATCTCTTCCATTAAAGGTGAGACGTGAAATAAAGAAGAAATCTGACGAAACGTCGCCCGCAACGCACCCTGACGCCCGTTACCTTTCGTTCTGCCCGACATAAGTGAAATCGTATGCGACGTTCAAAACATTTCCAATTCTGTACGCTTACTCGACCATTGTCGTCGACGGAGGACAATAAAAAATAATTTGTTCGAGTATGTTCTCGGTGAAGAGTAGTGTGGAGTGGAAAAATACTGGGGCGGGCAAGTTGTTTGGCGTCGGGTGCACGGCGTGAGAAAGTACGAGCAAAGACTGTTTGCGACGCGTCGGAATTCGTAAATAGTCGGCTCCCTAAGAAGCTCCGATTCCGATAGTCTTGTTATGACTATCGCAAGCGCGCGGCGTGCGACTGTGTACGCGTTTACAGGAACGCGGGAACCAAAGCGTGTGGCGGTCCACGGGCCGATGAAGGGGATCCGTCCACACGACCAAAATATTGATAGATATAACAATGTCTATCTCGAAGTGACGCGGGCAAGCGCGAGTCGCCGCGATTTTACTCGGAAAACACCATTCTGGCAATGGATTTCGACGTAAAACATTATTTCTTGCGTTAGAAAATCGTCCATCATTATGGAACATGAAAGTGAACGAGTACACTGATCGAATCTTACGAATTAATTTAAAAAATTTTCTTTTCTTAAATTTGTTTCTCGGTATTTTTGTATTCGGCGTTTACAGCATCTTTTCTTCGTCAGTTTATGTAAATGCAAATGCTAACAGCATCATCCATTGACACTATAATTTTAAAACAAACTGCGGGAACGATATATTCAAGAATCGCGAGTGCAAAATCACTGTCGATGTCACGGCGATACGTGACAGTCGAGTTCTACAGGCGTATATGGGAGACCACGAACTAGCAATTCGCGCGCATCGCCGCGACACGTTTTACTTGGAAATCCATTGTCAGAATGGTGTTTTCCGAGAAAATACGCGGCGGTACACGACAGGGAATTGTCTAGTGCGTGGTGGCCCTAAAAGTGCGAAACGCGAACCGGGCAGAGTTGAGAAAGATTTTGAGAGTTGCAGAGTTGACTGGAGCAGAGTGTCAGAATTTTGTGAAATTCCGCGGAGAGTAAAGGTCGATTTACACATAGTCGTTACGTATCGGCACCGTCGCCGTCACGGTCACGGTCACGGTCACCGTCACCGTCAAAGTAAAGACCGCTGGCACGGCGCTGTTGATCTGTGGAGACAGCGTTATTCAAACCCTACAGAGGAATATCTTTTACGATGTCATCAGCCTTACGTTTTTCTTACGTTACGGCTACGGTGCTGTTACGGTACGATACCGTATCGTCGACGATCGACGAGTTAATCGTGAGAGCGGCTGGTTGGTGATACCATGCCGGGCTTCGTCGTACACCCATTGACGTAAAAACGAGCAGTGACTTTGTAACAATATACTTTATTTTATCTCTCGTTAAAACCAATCCACAACCTTATATCTTACACTGACCCACCTGAAATTCCTGATACCGCAGTAGTTATCTCGTTAAATCGTTCATTTGCGAAATTGCGATTAACAGTTCTCCGAGTATCAACACTGTTACCTGTTACCGAATTCAAGCAACAAAATGGTAAAGACGATTATAATAATTTAGATCGTATCGCGTTGATCGATGCATTAATGGCGTTGCTTACGAACGTTTGACCGTTAGTCAAGTTTATCATTGCACAAATTCTCGCTTACCGATATAAAGCACGCGCGAATAACCACCGGCACTGTTAATTCCGTATATCCATATTAATAATGGTCCTTATTAACGAGCGGTATCATCCCTCGATTCGTTCAAGCGCAATTCAGTGACATTCGAGCTACGATGCGATCGATGTATCGATGACAGCAACTGGAGCGTAGCCGTAACTTTGACGGAAAGCAACGCGGGAAGGGATGCGCAGTTTATTGAAGTAAAAGCATTTGTCGGACCGTTTTATATCTCTCAAGCGCAAACGTTCTATTTTTGCTTTTTTTTTTATTTCCTCCGTCGCGTCGTTCGAATATTAGTGTAACGAGATTCGCGGTTTACGCCGTTCTGTTTTTCATATCCGTCTCGTCATTCGACTATTCGCAAAGAGACTCGTGGATTTATATCTTATTCCGTTTTCGCGATGGAATAAACGCGTTCAATTTTTCTCTAAAAGCGAAGGGGTAGAGCTCCTTTGTACGGAACAATATCGCGAGCAACGCTGTTAGGTAAATCCCGCGTTACTTTTCTATTTCTGAGAATTCCTTTCTCCTCCGGCGAATGCCGAGTGCTCATGAACCTCTTTCCGCGCTAAAACGAGAAACGCGAAGGTGAAGATAAATGGAAGCATTGACGATACGTGGAAGCGAGAATGGGAAGAGAAAAAGTGGATGTCAATAGGAAGGGAGGAAGAGAGAGAGAGAGAGAGAGATTGTCGGGACGCAGTTAATTATCTTTGTAGCAACGATGTCTCCATCAATCTACGACAAAACGTCGAACGCCGTTAGCAAGATTGCATTTATTGGCAACCGGGCGAGGTCGATATCGAATCCTCGTATTTCAAGAAAATGGCCCCGCTGTCAATGAAACGTGATATGCCCGTGATTAAGAAACCCATATCCATTGTCCTTGCTTTGTTGTCCAAAATTAGCCGACGAATCTTTTCGATATTTCCACAGAATCACCGTCATTCCGAACTATGCTGCAAATGTTATAGTCGAGGTGTACATAAAAGATCATTACGATTAGTTCTACGAAACTTGTTAAACTACTTAGAATTATGATATACATACACAAAATAAGATGGGTTGTACTGTAAACTGTAAAAGATACTCCAATGGTGTACACGTTGAACCAGATAAAGTTTTACGTCGCTCTATCTTATTCTACGGACATTAGAAATGCGAACTGTTTAATAAATTGATCGATCGCTTGATTTCAATTTCTACAATATTAGTCGTCTACAGATGTACGTACTATCAAGAGAAAAGGTCTTCTCACGGGTCAAGCACAAATACGCGAAAAGTAGATCCTGTCTACGAACGGTGCTTTTCGAGGTAATCGAACCGCACTCAAAAATTAATTTCTTTAAACATTGCAATAGGCTTCGAAATATGAAATCATGGTGTAAGTAAAATTTTGTATTTTCATTGACACACGCCACTCTGATTCTCAGCCTCCCGGTGGGATCCCTATAAAATATTAATAATTCTCTCAGAGTTTGATAATCAGAGCGGCCTGTGTCAACAAAAATACAAACTTGTTTTACACCACTATGACTTTCGTCCCCTCGTACACAGAGTGTGCTATAATCTCATCGAGTATCGGGACATGGAGGGTAGTAGCTGCGGTAATTCTGAACAACTTTTCCTTTAACCAAAATGTTGATCGTCCCCTAGTTTTTGCATTATTAACGAAACGCGTAGGCAATCGGAGTGCATATCGAGTGCGCGCGCGAAACGAGAGCGTGGCTTCGAATCGCGTTCTATCTCGAGTGTGAACAAACGCAGCGATACAGTGCGGGTATCGAGAGAAGCCTATGACAAACGTTACATCGTTTTACAAATGCTTGTGCACGGCCGAGCATGTACATACAAACTGAACATTTCGAGAAATTATCGTATAACACAGTCGGAATTTTGCGTTGCGGTCGAATGTTACGCGTTGAGCCACTGGTGATCCGAACACAATCGGCCCATTTCACGACTACCCATTTCTCTATGGTAGATTCAATTACGTTCTTTCACATAGTTGTTTTATTAGGAGTTATCGGTGATAGTGCTGGTGCAGTGGAATGCACATTCGGTAAAGTGACCCAACCGTCGTACAGTATCATGAAATCCAAAAAGATGAAAATCCCAATCAAAATCCCTGAAAAGAATGTTCTTAAATCGAATTTTTTGAACGTGTTTCGTTAGAGGACCGTTGGGACCATCGAATTCCGAAAACTGAACGAAACGGGTATCGAAACCTTGGCTGAATTTTCACTTCGAATGTAGCAATCGATAGCGTAGCATCGCCAAAAAATAAATACCATACAAAATATTTTTGTAACTTTTCATTTTACAAAAAATAAATTAAAAAGTATGTTATCAAATCTGTATGACTGATAATTGTTCAATTGATAACTTTAGAAAAGACCGCATTCAAACATATTGGTTTTCCGCGGAGATATTAATTTTGGTCAGCTTTTTGGGGATTTCATCCCACTGTGGGTCGCTCTACTCTCGTGGGTGCCTGCGTGCCTGTGACCAGCTGTCGGCTCGAACTACCTTGCCATGGATTACTTGGTCCTTCGACGTCCAAAGCCTGGTTCGGACTGTGCTAGTAATTTAGTACAACGGCGAGCAATTTAGTAACCAAACGTCCACCAGCTGACCAAAAAGTGTTCGCACTACAGTCGAGTACAAATACATTAGTGGGTAGTGTATTGCAAGATAGAACTCGACTAAACTCGACAGGTCCGCACTTGTTTAGTGGACGAATCATAATGCAGTGGAGCGTGGTGGGGGGCGCTACTCGCCCAAAACTATAGAATAAAATGAATCGACTCGGCTATATCACTGACTAAACTACGCCACAAGAATTTAGTTGTTCGGACACGTTCAGTTACTAGATCAGAGGCGACTCAGAAGAGACCGTGAGGGGAAGGCAGCCCGGATTGGCTACCACCTCCAGCGACTCTGTCACGCGTTTGTTCCTGCGAGTCTTCTGTTTTTTCGTATCCGTTACCGCTACAATGACAGAGACAGTTAAAGAACGAGTGTCCTCTACGGTACGCGATAGAATGCTGTCGTTCTCTTTATTAGTCCGCCTGCACCGGAGAGAGTAGTAGTGGGAGAAGCGAGAGCGGCGGGGAAAAGTACGCTTGCACTCTGTTAGCCGCCTCTGTACTAGATTATTTGTCACTGGTCTAAATTACTAGCACAGTCCGAACATAGCTACAACGAGTGATTTATTTAGTTTATTCCAATTCATTGATAAACGTAGGTGAATTTGGTTTCTTACCATGGATCGTTTCTCGAAAAGTTCAGTTTGTACGCGCCCGGTCGTGCAATAACATTTGTAAGACGATGTAACATTTGCCATAGGCTTCTCTCGATACCCACGCTGTGCCACTGCGTTTGTTCACGCTGACGGTCGAGCGCGATTCAAAGCCACGCTCGCGTTTCCAGCGCGCCCTCGATACCCGCTACGATTGGCCTACGCGTTTGGTTAATAATTCAAAAACAAGGGCCCGACCAATATTTTTGTTAAGGATAAACTTACTCGGAATCGTGTGTACTGCGGTCAATAGCGATTGTAAAGATCTTCCACGTACGCCCAGAATTTACGAAACAATATCGGCATCAATCGTGTTGTTGAGTGGCTTGGCGAAAACGAGATAAACACTCGAACGAAACAATCCGTGACGCGTAATGGGTATACAACGTTGAGAGCGTAACGAAGAGCTTTCTAGTTGCCGTAAATTGTTTAAGCCCGAACGACAACATCCGCGAAACACGGAAGGCTGCGCGACTCGTCTAGCCTCGCGATATGCAATTAATTTCTCCGGGCCAGGAATGATCTCGCAATTAATTGTAATTAGATCCCGCGCTGCGAATCTTGTGCCTCGATTCCCCGTCTCTTTGTTTTCTATCGCTGCAGAGGGAATCCGTTTTTTTTTTGTATTACGCTCCCGTCCATTGTGCGAGTTACGACTATCGTAATTAAAATGATATCACACCGGAGAATGAAGATTAATTATTACATCTATCCATAGCTATCTCCGCTAATTCAAATTCTCACCGGGAAATATGAAACGATGTTTTTCTTTTCTCTCTCTCTTTCTCTCTCTTTCCTTAAAGAATTTATAGTGCCACGATGAAGCTCGTTACCCCGGAATGTAATTTTTCTGCGGCTGTTGTTAGACGGGACATTAATGACACAATTTGCACCGAATAAAGGTAGGAAATTTTTCGCTGTTACTCTTATCTAATAGCAAATTTCTTTCGCGAAAATAGAGAGAGAGTACGAACAAAGGATCGAAATGACTGAGAAATATGTACTTCCCGTCGCGCGCGCTATCGCTTTGAACTTCATTGTTCGCTTGTGTGCGATTCTCGGTAAATAAGTAGGTTCTAAAATTGCGCTTTCATCAAATTCGAGGAAGTATGACCTAAAGTATGATTTTATTTCGCAACCAATACGCGGATATCCAACGCAATAAAGATAGACGTACTGTAGGGAACGCGAAATTTCTAGGCAAGTTGACTGTAAAGCCTAGTTTACATTGGTAGAGTATTCGGTAGAGTACGAGGGTAGAGTTTGGTTGAGTTAGCACTCTACCGGTACTGGCATAATGTGACGACTTAAGGATAGTGTAGGTAGAGTACTGAAAGTAGAGATCGGTATAGTAGAGTGGATTATCACTGTGGTAGAGTACGCTCTACCAAGGATACAGTATTAACTCTACCGGATACTCTACCAATGTAGACTAGACTTAATGTCGCGTTTCCCGGTATCCAAATGTGTGTGTGCTGTGCAAAGAATGCGGCAGCTGATCATTGGCGGGAAAAACATTTTTTCCATAACATAATAAACTCACATTTCTATTATTTAACCTACACTTACTACGATGGTTCGATGACGTTGAACCTTAGCGCGCGCGTATTTCGCTCAATCGGTAGAGTGGAACGACTAACAATAGGTATCGATACGACAGAATTCATATCGCGTTCTTTCAATGGTATCTCTACAATATCTGATATGAAGTTTTTACGAGGGAAAAAGCCGATCCTCTTTCGTACGCAACCCCGATAAAACCAATACTCTGGTAGCACATTTTTTTATATCACACTATCGCGTCACCTTATTTCCTATTTTCCGCGTTATCCTCTATTATTCTATTCTCGTCGTATTATCGTACATTCTGCCGTCATCGATTGTTAGAAACCGATCAATTACAATCGCGTTACCGAAAGCTCCCCTGTGCAGAACCACCCCCAATACACTTTCGAGGGGCTCGATTTATCGTAACGAGATGAACCCTCGCGTGCAACGTGGCTAGTTCGAGGGACACGCCTTTTAGGTACTTAAAATAAAAGCGAGCCGAGGAAAGGCGAGGAAGGAAGAGCGAAATCGGCGCGTCGGCAAAAGCGCGACGGGGGTTGGAAAAGTGGGTAAGGGAGAAAGGCACGTATCGCGGCATAAAAGCTCGTTCCATTTGCTCGCTCTCTTCTGCTCGCGTTCCGTCACGTAGAGGGTCCTCTGTTCTGTGTACTCGATGCCCACAAACAATCCAGGTGCGGAAAGTAAAGGGTGAGAGAGCGAGAAAGAGTGAGAGGGGGGGGGGGCGGTCGGGAGGGTTAGAGAGCGGAGGGTTGGCAAGCTACGGAGGGAGGAACAGTGTACCCACGAAACGGAACGAACGAATCCCTTTAATCCGTTCTGTCAGAGGCAAATGAACAGTACGCCTGTGGACAAAGCTTTGCCTCTACCCGATCTCACCCCCTTCCCGCCAGCCGCCCCAACCCCCACACTTCTTCGATATCTCGCACTTTTTTTTCTCTACGTTCGTTGCTCTGCCCTCCATTTTTTCTCTCTCTCTCGCCCCTAATTTCCATTCGCGAGGCTCTCTCTTTTCCTCGCCTCTTTCTTTTTCGCGACGCTTTGCCGTGATACCCAGGGACGACGATAGGCCCGGCTTTCACCCGGGTGTGATAAATTGGCGCGAGCAGGGAGGAGTGGAAATTAATTTCGGAACTGCTTGATTTTAATTTAACAAATTTAATATTATACCGCGCGAATTGCGGGAGGGTTCGAAGGTAGAAAGATAAACGATGGTAACGCTGTTCGATTATTTGATCAAGGTGATCTGGAACGAACTGCGGGATCGAAGAATTATTCTTTCGAAGTATGCGAATCCGAATGGATGCGGAGGATCTTGGGATTATACGTAGAACAAACTTTGAGGGATCGGTTATCGACGAGTGGAATTTAGAAACGACGAGCATCTTTGAAATTGGTTAAACCGCTCGTTCGCAATAATAACTCATCTTCGAATGGCCCGGTTTCGCTTTTGTGAGGGCTCTATTGTTTGAAAATGAAAAGAATCTCATATTCGTGGATCATTGTTTGTAAACGCGAATCTAAAAAGTCAGTCCTCGGTTTGGACAATAGGATGGCGCGGGTGGAACGAGCGACGCAAAATCAAATTATAATAAATTGAAATTTTCTGTGCGCGTTAAAGGGATCCATTCCTTCGGATTCCTTTGGAAAATCCATCGATCCATGTCCGCGACAAACGATCAATTATAGCCGACGAACTACTCTTGTCGATAAATCGTGGGCAGTGAACTTTCCCATCGATAAATTTTCCGACCTACGTCTGGATCCCCGTTTATCGATGAATCACGGGAGGTGAATTTCCCCGTCAATAAATCGTAAACGAATTTTCTCGACTAAATTTGTGGGCAGCGGTTCTACCATCGATAATTTTTCAACACAGAATTGGGTCAGTGAAACGCGCGCCGCAAATTCATCCATCGATAAATCGTAAGCAGCGAATTTTCTCGCCATTAAGACGTGGATCGTGAATTTTCCTATCGATCGATCTTAATCAGTTGACTTTGCAGCGCGCATGCGCGATAAAACAGAAGTGAGCAAGATTGCGTTGGCCTATGTGCGTAACGTAGGAATAATGAATTTACACATTTTTGATTGTTCTGAAACTTAGTACCCCAAGGTTTTCTGTGCGGCTGAATCTGAATATGGCAAATTCCTAAATTCAAAATGGCGGGACCAATATGGCGGATCGAAATGACAAAAAATGGGCCAATTTCGATGAAACTTGGCGTTTTGACATTTTTTGTATCGCTCAATCCAAATATGGGATAAAGATTTCTAAATTCAAAATCGCATATCGAAAACACGAAAAATATGAATTTAAACATTCTGGTGCCATATTTGAATTCAGGGACCCCAAACTTCATAATACCAAGTTTCATAAAAATCCACCAATTTTTGTCATTTCGATTCGCCATATTGGATCTGCTATTTTGAATTTTCGGAATATTGATATCATATTCTGAAATTTCCTGATTCAGCTATACGAAAAACTTCTAAATACCAAGTTTGACAATAATCCAATAAACTCTTCTCAACGCATTCTTTGTCAGAAAGTACAATTCACGTCGCACAACCGAGCGGTTAAACGGCGAGTCGTCTAGTCGATAAATCGCTGGTAAGCGAATATCCTAATTTCCTTCGGATCGTTTCGATTGAATCGACAACGACACTTCCGAAGGGACGCTTTCAAACCGTTAACAACGTAGCGCACAACGGATGTTCCGCTCGCGACAGTTTTCCGCGTCCACGAAAACTGACAATTTCGATCGTAACCGCATTGTGTGTAAGAAAAAGACTTGTAATACGTTAACGTACCGTAAAAGTTCAATGCGTTTTCAAAAACGAGAATAACGTCCGTCACTGTCAACGTGCGGAAGAAGTCTGCCGTTCCCTACGTCTTCCGTTCTTTGTATCGTCCCCGAAATCGGGCCTGCCATCTCGATCATGAAGTTTATGCGTCGTCGGTGTTTATCTCTATCCGTCGTCACTTCCCAATCGGCGCGACGCCGCTGGTCCTACAGTTTCGAATTCCAACTCCGCCGTAGGTCGAAATGCATACCAAGAGACGAATCTTTGCACTCGTATATTCCAAGAATTCTAACATTCGGCCATCCTGACGTAATGTCTGTCCTCAGACAATTTCGTTAACATTTTATCTTGTGTGTTTTCAAACCGGTGACGATCACCGTACTGGCGACGTCCGCCATAATGTCGTTTCCAAAAAAAAAAACAGTGTGGAATATGTCCTTTCTTCTTGAATCGTAACTTGCGAGCAACGTTCGCTCATACGTGGTGGCAACGTTTGCCTGGCGACGTTCGCCATACTTTCGTTTTTCGTGAATCGTGACGTGCGAGCAACGTCTGCTCAGATGTGGTGGCAACGTTTGCCTGGCGACGTTCGCCATACTTTCGTTTTTCGTGAATCGTGACGTGCGAGCAACGTCTGCTCAGATGTGGTGGCAACGTTTGCCTGGCGACGTTCGCCATACTTTCGTTTTTCGTGCATCGTGACGTGCGAGCAACGTCTGCTCAGATGTGGTGGCAACGTTTGCCTGGCGACGTTCGCCATATTTTCGTTTTTCGTGAATCGTGACGTGCGAGCAACGTTTGCTCCGATGTGTTGGCAACGTTTGCCTGGCGACGTTCGCCATATGACTTCACACCCTCGGAAGTCTTCATTCATCGTCCGTTCCGTACTGTACCGTAATCCACGTTTTTAACCGGTCAACCGCGATGACCGTTCGTGCCCTTCTCGAACCTTCTCGAAGGTCCTCAACTTTGTACCGATCGTTCGGAAGTACCGTGCGTATCCGAAAAGGTCCTTTGTATTTTGGGAACAGTTTACGACTGCTGCCCGTCGACACTTCACTTGTAATTTGAACCATTACAAGATCACCCGATTTATACTTTACCGCGTCTCGTCTTAATTGGTCGTATCTTTCTTTCTGCCGTTTTTGGTCTTCCGTAACATGTTCGCTTATTTCCTTTCTAAGCTGATTCAAGTCTACCCTATCTATTTCGTTCCGAATACCGTTTAGAAGCCGCGCCTCTGCCGCGCTCCTAGTATCACAACCGATTAAGGCCTTCATAGGCGACGTATTAATGCCTTTATTATGAACCGTGTTTAGTGCACTTTGCACTTTCTTTACTTCCTTATCCCAGTCGCGCGGATCTTTTCCGGCTACCGACGTTGCTAACGCACTGACAATCGTTTTGTTATAGCGCTCGCACTGCCCGTTTGCTCTGGGCGTAGCTACCGCGTTCAATACGTGTTTAATCCCGTATGCAATACAAAAACTTTTGAACTTGTTTGCCGTAAATGCCGTACCCCTGTCACTAATAATTCGAGTGGGGCAGCCGAACAGATGGACAAGACTTTCCAGTACTTTTACCGTGTGCCGAGATTTTTGGTCTTTCACCGGTTCGATAACCGCAAACTTTGTGAACGCGTCGATTATTACCAGTAAATATTTATTTCGTTTACGACTCGTTTCAAAGGGTCCTACGTGATCCATATGGATTGTATGAAACGGAACAGGAACCTTCTCTATCGGATGTAACTTACCCTGCTTTTTACCGCTTACCGCCTTATAATACGCGCAATTTAAACAGGCTTTAACGTACTTTGTCACGAACTGTCTCATTCCTGCGAACCAATAGTTACGTTTTATACGTTCCAACGTTTTTTCCGTACTTAAATGTCCCGCATCGTCGTGGCACAATCTACAAATCTGCATCCGAGCAGCTCGCGGAACTACCCACAATTTGGTTTTATCAGCGAGACGTCTATATACCATTTCGTTTTTAACTTCGTAGTCTTCAAAATATTGCTTCGTGCGGCTCTCACGCTTACCCCCAAGAATACTTTTTACTCGTGATAATTGTTCGTCCTGCAACTGAGCTGCAAGTATCCAGTCGGTCTCAGTTAAATCTACCTGATATGTCTCGACATATATCGCGGACGGATTTCTACTTAAGGCATCGACGTGAGCCATTTTTGAACCGGGCCGATATTCAATCTCGAATGTAAATTCCTGTACATCCAACCACCAGCGACCGACGCGAGGCTGTAAATCACGCTTCGAAAACGTCGTGCGAAGGGCGTTACAATCCGTCAGGACCTTAAAATCCAACCCTAACAGGTATATTCGAAAGTGTCGTAAAGCTAGAACTACTGCCATCGTCTCAAGTTCATACGAATGATAGCATTGTTGATCCGGTGTCGTCTGTCTACTAAAATACGCGACAACTACCATATTACCGGCGTTTGATTTTTGTAAGAGCATCGCACCCACACCCTTGGAACTAGCATCGGTGTGCAATTCCGTCTGCAATTTCGGGTCGAATATCGCTAATACTGGACGCGTAACAAGTTTCTCCTTAACGGTTTGGAATGCCTTTTCCTGTATATCCGTCCATCGCCACAATTCGTTTTTCCGCGTCAATTTCGTTAACGGCTCGACTATTGCCGCATGATTTTTGATAAATTTCCGGAAATAGCTTGCGAGGCCAAGAAACTGCCGAACTTGTTTTACATTTTGCGGGGCTTTTAATTGTAAAATTGCATCGATTTTACTTTTCCCCGGCCTAACCCCGTCCTTGTTAATTTCGCGACCAAGAAACTCAATGGTGCACTTGAAAAACGAGCACTTCTCAAGATTCAACGTTAGCTTGTGTTTCCGCAGTGCCTGCAATACTAAACGTAACTTATCGAGACCGTCATCGACACTTGTCGCGGGTATTATTACATCGTCCAAGTAGGGATACGCTACCGTTTGTTTTAAAGGACCGAGAGCCTTGTCCATCAAACGTTGGAAAACAGCAGGAGCATTGGTTAAACCAAACGGCATCCTGAGGAACTCGTAATGTCCGTCCGGTGTAACGAACCCTGTTTTGTGAATTGAACCGTCGGCCATAGGTACTTGGTAATAGCCGGAAGCTAGATCGAGTCCAATAAAATATTCGTAACCTCCGAGTCTATCGATCTGATCATCGATTAAAGGTAATGGATACCGATCCCGAATAGTAATTGCGTTGAGTTTCCGGAAATCCACGCACATTCTAAAATCTCCGGTTTTCTTTTTAACCATCGTGACAGGGCTCGCGTATTGTGAACTAGATTCGCGAATAATTCCATTCTCGAGTAATTCACGTATCATTTCTTTTAATCGATTACGTTCGGGTTCAGCTACGCGGTAGGGCCTATACACTACCGGCATTTCGTTTAAACAACGTATTTCCATAGATATCGTGTCGGTTTTTCCTAATTTCGCGAGCGACGACGACACACAATCGTCGAACTCGACTAACAAATCGGTACATTTCCGCTGTGTCAATTCGTCCGCGTCGCCGAAATCTACGTTCGTCTTATTAGTTAGAAAATTCACGTCTATTATATTTTTTAACAGAACGTCATCGCGCGGCGTCTCCTTGAGCAACAGTTGCTTATCTTTTTTTACCATTACGATATGATCTTGATCTAAATAGTCACGTCCGACAATGATATCGTAAATCAAACACTCGTCCGGAACTATTACCGCATCGACACAAGCTGCGGTACCCATAATTCGCAAATATAACTTCGCCGTATGATTAGCGGTTAAGATATTTCCGGCAAAACCTCGCAACAGAAAATCTGTCGTCGGCATCGAAACAAGCCCGAACTTCTTCTCAAGTGAAGATCGTATTATCGTGCACGCGCTACCCGTATCTATCAATCCCTTCGTTTTCTTGCCGTTTATATGCACGATCTTTTCGTAAAGATTAGCCCGTTGAGTTAAAGAAGATGCGATTTCATGTATCTCCTTCGTTCGCGGACACCTTTCGCGTGTATGACCCAACCGGTGGCACGTTTCGCATTCTACGCGAGGCTTTAGACAATTCTTTGCAATGTGGCCCGGCGTTCCACAGTTATAACATGTGATAAACGTACTATCGCTGTTATTTGGGCGATCCTTGAATTTATCGGCATTAGTTGACGATTCGACGTGTCGTTTTCCATAAAACGATCTCGCAGGTTCGTCGCGTTTGCCCGACCCGATGATGCGTTTACTGAAATCTTTTCCGCCAGACATTTTTCCTAAACCGCACATGTATGCGTATAGGTCGTTCGCACTAACGTGCTGAGCTGATCGTATCGTTCGGGCAAGGTGCTCGTCAGTGACACCCCCGATTACCATGTCAACCAAATACTTGTCCGGTATCGAAATATCGAGACGTCTTAATTTATTTAATTTTTGGAAACAATAATCTCCCAGCGACTGGCCGGGCCTCGTCTCGTACAAGGCGGCCTCGCGAAACAGCTTAGAAAATGGAACGGACTTACGAAACATCTCGACCATCACTTCCTTCGTCTCATCCCAGGTGGTAATGACCTTTTGTCGATTCTCGTACCACTGACGTGCGTGTCCTTTCAATCGACTGGCGATCAGTCGCATAATCGCACGGCCGTCCCACTCGTACTGGACAGCAAGTTCGTCCACGTGTGCGATCCATTGATCCACGGTCAAGTCGTACCCCGACGGATCGAAAATCGGTATCAGCTGTTCGTCACCGTGTCGTATCGTCGGCGAACGGTGCCGTCTTCCCGAACGGCTTAGTTCCTCCACCAGCCGTTCTAAATGGCGAATACGGTCTGCATTGTCTTTCGAGCGATCGTCCGAAGGACTCCGTGAATCTCGTCGTCGTTTATCAGTCCTCACGGATTCCGACGCAGGACGTTTTGTACGGTGTCGTCCCATAACGATACCTTTCTTAGCGTTCAATCACCACTATAGCCGTACGCGTAACACGAGCAATTATACGTTTCACCGTCACGGTACACTGCCACTTAGTTTGTTACCGTATGACCGCGCGTTCGTAGTTTTTTTTTTTTATTTATATATAAAAAAAAAGAAAAAGTATATACACGTGTGATGCGTTGTCTATCCCACTTCTGATTTGTAAGAAAAAGACTTGTAATACGTTAACGTACCGTAAAAGTTCAATGCGTTTTCAAAAACGAGAATAACGTCCGTCACTGTCAACGTGCGGAAGAAGTCTGCCGTTCCCTACGTCTTCCGTTCTTTGTATCGTCCCCGAAATCGGGCCTGCCATCTCGATCATGAAGTTTATGCGTCGTCGGTGTTTATCTCTATCCGTCGTCACTTCCCAATCGGCGCGACGCCGCTGGTCCTACAGTTTCGAATTCCAACTCCGCCGTAGGTCGAAATGCATACCAAGAGACGAATCTTTGCACTCGTATATTCCAAGAATTCTAACATGTGGCTCCATACGAAAACCAAAAGCCAAGAGACGAAATATTATTAGCTTCGAACCCGATAATCGACATGCCCGAACAGCCGGGGGTTTCGATCGGATTTAGCGCAACGATCGTCAAATGCGAATCGATATCACGTGCCAGGGATGCTCAATCTCGAAATCTGTTTACAAAATGGCCCAATCGAGACGTTAGGCGACCGCAAAACAAAAACTGCCGCAATTGCGAGGCTTGTTTATGCGTGCACGCACGAAGATCCGTATCCCGTTCGTTGAGCTTGTACCGGCCGGAATTCTGCTCGACGTTAATCCGTGTACGCATGGGCCATTAATAGTGTGCGCCGTTAAATGGATTGCCGTCGATACCACGTAGCATAACTGGCTGCATAAGTGCCAGAGCCAATAGCGTGGAAACGTTTTACGCTCTCGGTCACGCTGACCAACATTTTCGCGCGTACACGGTGGACCGTTAACGAAGTATCGACGGTGACATGGATCCGAGAAGAACTCACCATTCGTCGGCGGCAGATAACAATGGATTGCGATTCGTCAAAGAAAGGGCAGCAACGTTGCGATGCTTAACGCAAAGATTGTTTTATAAAGTAGATATTTATTAACGCACATTAAGACTGATTATTGATACGAAATCTCCTGCTGTTGTTCGATTTTTTAAATAATTATGAAATCGTTAAACCGCACCGTGGATTGGAAGACGCGAAGAACAACGTTCTGATGCTTAGGCGCACAGATCGATTCATGAAATAGCTAAATATTAACGTAGGGATACAACATTTTATAGTGTCTTTAAATACACTATTTGTAAATACATTCTTAAATCGTTTAATGGTAACGTAGATTGAAACACGGGAAGGCTGCAAGGATCAGTAGGGATGCAAAAAATGTTAACGCTATATCTACCACGGTTTTGTGTACACATATTTCGATCAAACCGTATTTTAGATCCAGAAAGACATTGGAGGAAAACGACACCACACAATTAATTTAACAACCATTATGGGAAAAGCCAAAAATTTAATTCGGGGAAAACTATTAAACTAATGATCACTTTAAGCGAAAAATTCAAAAAGGTGTCTGAACACCATCGTTACAAACAGTGTTAAATTTAAATCGAACAGAGGACGCGTCCTACGCCACTGGACGAGCAACGCCACGCGCACGTAGAACGTACCGTAACGCGTTGTAAACTATTCCCGCGCTTTAGATCATTCGCAAATGCGACATCAAGGGCTCCGAGATCTGGACTGGGATTTCTCGTTAATTACGATGATACAGGATATCATTGCTGGCCAACTACAGTTTCCGCTCAAAGTCGGTCGTCTAATAATTTAGCAACGACCAAGAATGATCGAGGAAATCTCGATCGTTGGTTTTGGAAACGGACATCGAAACGACAAACGCCGGGTTCGATGTTCATTACTCCACGGGAAAAGAATCTTTTATTTGCTCCTCGCGTTCGACCCTCCGATACGAATGAGAGAAAGGAACGTTCTCCGGAGTTCTGCAAGATAATGGAATAGAAAGTTATCGATGCATCTTTTGTATCCGATTTTCATAAAAATCTCGAAGGACAAGCGGGTGAGTAACGAGCATTCGCGGCGAATGGAGCGTTGTAAATACGCTTAATTAAACGTTCCATTCGTTGGGACGATAAAATCTCTCTTTCCTCTCGTTATACCTTTTCATTAGAGTAACAACCGGTTCGTGCGATTGGTAGGAGATAAAAGAAAGTAATACGAAGGATCGTTGAGCAACGACTACGCCATAAACACCCCGTTTCGCGCGAACACCAAATTCGCACGGTCAACTAAACGTTTCCGCGTCCTCCGTATCTATTAATTATCGCGTTAAAGTCGAACATTCGCTTTTATCCTAGTCTATTTTTTCTGCGCCACCGTACAAGTTAAAAGTAATTTTATTAAATCCTCCCGCGAAATACAAGACACTGTGTATGCGCGAAAATTAGGTTGAGAAATTGGACGCTGGTTATTCAAATTTTAGTAAACGTAATCGCCGTAATCGGGCGAAACTTTCTTCGTTAACTCGCGAAAAGTTTTTCGTTTAGAAACGCGGAACGGTGTCCTGTATCGCGTGAAAGCGTCGCGAGCAGAAAAAAAACAATTAGGAAGAATTAGGAAGAATTAAGCGTTGGTTAAACAAAAAAGAAAACGACGATCTGGATGACGAAGATTATTTTAATAAGCTTTGCCTTTCCCACTTTGGCGCGCGAAAACTTTATCGCTCGAAGAGGCTGTCATTTTTACCAACGAAACCTTGGGACAGGATTTTGAAACAATATTTGTCCAGTGGGAGAGGATGTCGTCTGCCATCGATCGCTAGTAACGTCGAAACGGGGAAAATTAACGAGAGGAAAAGAGAGAGAGAGAGAGAGAGAGAGACAGGAAAAAGGTCTTTCCCATTAAATTTTCAGAAGCCGCGCGCTTCGTCGATTCTCAATGGAAGATAGCGCAGAGGCTCTCAGTAATTGGATTTTCATTCAAATGAGTGATTGACGCCTCAAAAATCATCTTTTCGTTCGAAATATCCCATCGCTTTGATCCGACCAGAGGTTACCCCTATCTTCCCACGAAGGAAAACGAGATAAACCTTTTCCTTTCGTCTCTTCTTAACGATCGTTTCTTTTCTTGCAGAATTTCATCGATCGGTGAAAAAATTTTCTTAACGGGAGAGAAGCTTATCGATAACATCGACAGCCGAAAACGACACGTTTCTTCGTCGAGGATCTTTTCCCCTAATTACAGTTTCTTCCCCCGAATGGCCCTGCGAGACAATTTCTGCAATTTGAAGGACATTAAACGGCGCGGTGCTCCGATCAACGATCGATCTGAGAATCGCAAATCTCGGTAAACAAGAGACCGCGTTACATCGAGACAAATCGTTTCCCCCGATTCGGTATGTTTCCGGGCGTACCTTCTCGAAGTACCGTCCCGACGCGGTGACAGAGTTCGTTGCCGGCGAGCGAGCCTCGCGGGGAACTGCAAAAGTAAATGAAAGCCACTGAGAATTCGAACGCGAACTTTCTCGACGCGGCTGAGTCGATAGGGTACTCCTGAGAGCGACTTTTGCGGCAATAGCTTCCGAGGACGTAACGTGTATTTTTCTTCTTCCTTTTCGTCCCCCTTCTTTTTTTTTTTTTTTAACGAGGAGCTCTCAGACTCCATTACTGCCAGACGTTCGTCAAGTAACGTAACAAAGTTCGAGATCCGCCAATTGCCCTTTTTCATCCTCGAATCTCCGGTCGGTCCATAGCAACGAGGTTCGCCAGAGTTTTGAATGTTTTTTAATTACGAGGGATCAACTTTCACGCGAATATTTTGATAATTTTCCGTTACTAACCCCCCCCCCCCCCCCTCCCGCCCCCCGGGAAAACGCGGATACTTCGAGTTGCGATTTAGCGAAGTAGAAGTTTCAAACGCGTCGGTTCGTTCGAGGATTGAAATTAACGCGAAACAGTCAATGTTGAAACGGTCGCAAAATATCTGCTACCAAAATGGTCGAACGATTCTAGGAGTGTTTATTTTTTAAGCGCTACAGAGGCTAAGCTGACGAATGAAAAATTGTAAGAAATAATTCAATCAATGAGTGGAAGAACAGTAGCAGTCCAAATTCCATGTTCTCTGTTTTTTTTTCGGTGAAATTGGTCCGATAAATGTAGATTTAAATATTGATTGTAGGAAAAGTACTATCCCGTCCTCTCTTCATTGGTTCGAGGCATGTTTTAAATTTGAATAAGTGGAAGAACAGTACTTGCCCATTAACACTAGAACTACCGGCGATTTATGTATACCTATTTCTACAATTTTATTGCAAATTTTGCCAATTTTTGCCATTTTTATTAATAGTTCAAAAACATATGGTCGATTCCACGTCAAATCGCACAGCTAAATTCTTCGAAATTCTGATTTTGAGATATGTTATAGAGGGAGGTGAGACAAGCCACCCGAATTTTTTTTTTATTTTTTATTTTGACTTTCGAGGAGTTATGAGACTTTGAAAAATTGGGACACTTTTTCTTCAAACATTTCTAGGCGCGGTCTGGCTTGCCGTAAAATAATTTGCTTTTTTAAGTTCGATTCAGAAAAGATTGTAGTTTAACGAGAATTTTCAACCCATTTCAAAAAGTTTATTTTTCAACGCATAATTCATAAAAATAAAAAATAGTCGTTAATTTGACTATCTGGGCCCTCACCGAAAATTATGAAAAAATTATATCCTTGTAGCGCGTTTCAAGACGAAGAGTTTGCAAAAAAGGGCAGCCCCAAACACGCAGTAACTTCGGAGTAATTCAAGAAAAAGTGTAACCGCCTCGGAATTACTGATTTTGCCAGCAAGGACGCTGAATTGGAAGGTGGGAGTCGTTACGCAGGGCCGCGGCACCTAAGAGATACGCGATATCCCACATAACTGCGCGATGACGCGATGACGAGTAGTGTTGACATTACGTGTTTTCAATCAGTTAAAAACACATGAAGGCCATTCCCGAAAATTCTCAAAAAATTCACGAGGGTGCCTTGATGATGCATACACACGGTGGTATGCGTAATAGTCGCGAGCACCACCGATTATTCCCGATAAAAATCGGTTTCAATGTTTTATCGCGTATCTCTTAGGTGCCGCGGCCCTGCGTAACGACTCCCACCTTCCAATTCAGCGTCCTTGCTGGCAAAATCAGTAATTCCGAGGCGGTTACACTTTTTCTTGAATTACTCCGAAGTTACTGCGTGTTTGGGGCTGCCCTTTTTTGCAAACTCTTCGTCTTGAAACGCGCTACAAGGATATAATTTTTTCATAATTTTCGGTGAGGGCCCAGATAGTCAAATTAACGACTATTTTTTATTTTTATGAATTATGCGTTGAAAAATAAACTTTTTGAAATGGGTTGAAAATTCTCGTCAAACTACAATCTTTTCTGAATCGAACTTAAAAAAGCAAATTATTCTACGGCAAGCCAGACCGCGCCTAGAAATGTTTGAAGAAAAAGTGTCCCAATTTTTCAAAGTCTCATAACTCCTCGAAAGTCAAAATAAAAAATAAAAAAAAAATTCGGGTGGCTTGTCTCACCTCCCTCTATAACATATCTCAAAATCAGAATTTCGAAGAATTTAGCTGTGCGATTTGACGTGGAATGGACCATATGCAATTTTAAGCATATTCATACATATTCACACTACTTAATAAACAAATTTTTGTTGATATACTTAAAGATGGTAAATGTGTAGCCTTAAACAAAAACTTCAAACCAGTCAAAATGACTTCTCTGGTAGGTCTAGTGTTAATAGTACTGTTTTTCTCGTCAACCGCTAGAACCTGCGCACAGCATTCTTTCGGCCTCGTTTTTCTTATCCTTTCATCACTATAAAAAAAAAATAATAGTAATAAAAGAAAAAAATAATAATTGTCCCCGGGGTTAGTTCTGTTGCGTACGATGGCTGGTCAGGTCCTTTTTGCGCAATAATATGCAAATGAGCAACGTGGAATGAACATTTTCATCATCCTATCGTACTTGAGTGGAAGAACAGTACTTGTCCAACGAAATCCATTAAAATTTGTTACCACAAAAAAAGAAATGTTTAATGATCGATGACAACATTAACATATCAATGGAAACTTTGAGGAAGCAAACGTAAAGTTAGGTATGAATTTTTGAAACTTTGAACGCGATTATCTCGTATAGAGATTTTTGGACTCTTCCACTCACGAATTCGATAAATTGTGGTACAAGAATTATCGATTTGTCGAAACCATCGAGTCCTTTTAACGACAACATGCGAATGCTGTTGGAAGTAGATCGTGAACTCCCGTTCTCAACGCGCGTGTGTTCGTTATTATTATCGCAGACATCTTTAAATATAGTAGCTGCGAGCAATGCAGAAAATAAGCAGTTATTAATTCCGTGGAAAGTGCTGCGCGCGTCGACACAATTTCTGGTACGTTTCGCATCACCCCAGCGTTACAGTTCCAGGCTTCGTTTACGTCGTTTTCCCACTTACGTTAGACGAGAATAACCGCGATCGAATCGCCCCAAGAATTTCTCTTTAAACGAAAGGACAAACCGGCTACGCGCGTACGCGCTAAAAAAGGAATCGGTCGTTTAAACTAGCTCCTCGCGGACGAGGGAAAGTTTGTGGAACATAGAAACCTAAAATTCCTAGAAACATCGAAATTCAATGTTACGTCGCGGCCGGGCGACTTGTTTTATACTAAATTTTTTCGACAAATTCGGCTATGCAATCAAGGAATTCAGCCTGGGTGCTATCCGGAGTTATATTAATTATTTCTGTAAGTCTGTGGGGAAAGGTCTTTGAATAATTATGAGAAAATCAATTAAATTAATAATTAAGAATCTATTTAAAGAATAAAGGTTTTGAATACAATAGTCTTACAATGGTTTCGGTTTGTAGGTTTCGGTATTATAAATTATATATGTTATAGTGAATTTAAAAGATATAGACAAGAAAGACAGATTGCAATTATGAGATTATGGTAAGTTTAGGAAATTTGCAGATAGGAAAAATTGGTATTAAGCGAGAATTTGGAAAGAGTAATTCTTTATAGTGCGTCGCCTAAGCGCAAAACCTTCCCATGTAGCGATTCTGGGCTCGAGAATCTTTAAACCGCTCGGCCGACGCTGGTTATTGGCAACTGGGTTCGATGGGGGGAAAAAGGATTGGTTTAGATAACAAAATTGGAGGAAATGATTAAAGAATGCAAAAATGTAAACAAGTTATTACCCTCAAAGCGTGAGACCTCAGTTTAACTCGAATATAGATCATGACAAAAAAAATAGAAGTATTACGTTGTACAAAAATATAAGTTTCGAAAAGCCCGTACGCAAAAGAAAATGTGAGTTCTTCGGACGCTAAAATATAAGTGCCACTGTAGGTTTGAAATAGACAATGTAAGTGAGTGCAGGCCCAAAAAGTTGTCTTTATAAAGGGAAACTGTACAGACTGCGTAGGGGGAGATGCACCAATGGCGGGGAAAACAAAGGAGAAGGTTAGAGGATGGGCCTGTGTGCTCTTTGAGTATTTTTTGGTGGTCGCGGAAAATGTTCTCACTGTTTTCCGAAGATCTGGGATGTGTCGTCGGGGCACTTGAGGACTGGTTTATATCTACGTTTCCAATGCAGTCCGAGAAAAAGAATTTTACAACTTTAGGAACGATTGAAAAGAAAATTATTTAAACGGTCGAGACACGCCGCATTTTCTAAACGTCCGGGGACGTTTAGAACGGGGACGTTACATCAAACACGAGGATCAGTTCGAAAGCTACGGTTATCGTCCGGAATAAATTTTGCGCATACTTTCGAGCTTGCCAATTACCATCTAAGCGGGATCTCGCTAGTAGGATCGGGAAAAAAGTGCTAAAGAATATGAAAATTGAAAATATCATGGCGCTCCGCGGAAAACTGATACATTACCGAGAGGATTCGTTCGAAAACGACGATTACCATGCACGGTGACTCTCGCGCCAATTACCACGCAACGATATCTAAAAAGCACGATCGGACAAGAGCGTTGGAAAATATTAAAATGGCAGATACGACGGGGACTCGCGGAAGATTCATATTTCATCGGGGGATCCGTTCGTAATCTACAATTATTATCCGCGAGAACTTTTGCGTACGGTTGCGAGCTTGCCAATTATCGACGCGACGGAATCTCGAAAGCGGGATCGAAAAGAAATTGGTGGAAAATATTAAAATCCCAACCGCCATGGTGCTTCGGGGAAAATTGATATTCGCCAATTATCGGCGCAACGGAATCTACTAGAAAAGGGGAGTGAAAAAATTGGTGGAAAATATGAAAATTACAACTAGTATGGGCGCTTCGGAGAAAATTGATATTCCATCGGGTATCCGCGTTGCAACGGGATTCGACGGTTACCGCCCACGATGACTGTTGCACCTCGGCGCAAGCTTGCCAATTATCAGACGAGGCGTTTGCTATTCCGCCTCTATAGAGACGCCTAACGACGTTTCTACCGACTACTAATGTCAACGTCCCGTGCAAACTTGCCACTTCAAACCTCGCTGATAATGGCGTGGGTAGCGCTGCATCGGACCGCATTGTCACATCGACTAATTGGAGGCGAAAGAATGAGAAACGGGTCGGGGGAGCGGCGTCAACGTTGAAACCACGGATGTATCCAGAAGTGCATTGCAAAACGGAAGGAGGGATGAGAGAGGGAGAGAGAGAAAAAGAAAGAACCCAAGTGTCTCCGACCGCGTCTGAACGACGGACAAACGAAGGGGAAGCGGCGGAGAAGTTAACGCTCGCTCGAACGGTGTTCTCAAAGTGGAAACGAAACTGCGAGAAAGTTTGGCATCCGTTAATTAAAAGCGGTGGAAGGGAAAAAAAAAGAAGTTTTTTAACGACGCGCCACGCCGTCATTGCTTATCGAACTTCGAGGCTCTCTGTCGCGAAGAATTTCTCAACGAAACAATCCGACGCTTTGGAAATAATTGCGACGGATCATCGTTGCGAGTGTCTTCTTGCCAGTTTCGGAATATTTCTTATTACAATATACCCGCTGATACGCCGGAAGAATATCGATCGAAAACATCGGCGCGTCAATCCAAGTGATTTACCAAGAGAGGGATGCCGGATCTAGAAATTTCATCTGAAAATGGCGATAAATCGCGGTTCTGGTTAGAGGAGATTTATGGCTAACGAAAATTGAAGGAAGGACCTGAGTGCCGTTGACGCGCAGCCACGATTTTTCAAACGCTTCCGACCAGTCATAAATGAGATTGAAAATATTTTATGACGCACCCCCCCCCCCCCCCCCCCCCCCTTTCCCCGGCCGTAAAATCCCGGTGCGTGGCATTCGCGATTTAACGTCAATCTTTTTTACATTCCCGGGACAAGGGAGAGAGGGAGAGAGAAGAAAGAGTAGAGATAAAAATGAACGGGGATGTAACGACTGTTGGCTAGTTTTTCACAATTTACAGAAAATTGTTGGGCAATTGCATTGGGAGCGAGACAGAGAAGGTGTATTAAAAAAAATGCACCGGTGACTGGATTCCGCAATAACGATGATCCGTTGATAGTAATTACTCTTAACGCTAAGGCCATCGTTGCAACGTAAACCGAACCGTTTATTTTGGAAACTTCCTAAATCTAAAATAAATTTTAGAAATTTCTCAAATCTGAAATTCGTAAAATGATCTTAAAATAGCTTAGGAAAGATATAATTCCTTAATGTTCTTCGTAATCTGACATTTGATTATTTTAAACCTCAAATGTTCGCTAGGACATAATCGCTTGCTATAAATTCTTCATGCTCCACCACATACTGCCTGAGCTTTTCCACGTCTTCGGGGTTCTACTTGTTAATAAGAACTTGCCCCGCTGGATAGGCCTCTGTTGTAGGAAATTCGGGGAAACGGTTTGCTTTCTTTAGGAAAAAATGGAAGATGGCCACCATGAGAGAACACTATCATTCGTTTTCGTGAATTACTGTTAGCAGTTAGTCTTTGGCAAACGTAGTGCCGAGTACTACGTGGAAAAGTCACGTCTTTATGTACATATATTATTATGTCGTCAATTAACGTTTAGCGCAGAAAGCCTCTACATATACGACGGTGCTTATGGAGTTTCTGCCGCAAACGAATATTTCAAGGCCACGAAAAAGAGACAAGAAACTTCTTTCTTGGTTTCTGTTGCAAACGGTGCGCCTACCCCCAACCTACAAAAAACGCAAGCTAGTCAACTTTTTTTTAGCGTTTAGTGGATTTCTGAAATAAACGATTCAATTGTAACTGTCGACCGAATACGAAATTTAATTGAGCTAAATTGACTTCGACTTCGATCCAAACATTTCTGGCCATTGTAGATCAAAAGCTTCTTGCGCGCAGTAGGATGGAACGTATTGGCGTTCCACGAAACGCGAAATAAAAAAATAATCATGACTTGGGACGTCTGAGGAAGCGCCTGGGATGCGAAACTTTCGAATAACTCGTTTGCCAGTTCGATTCGAGTACGCGTCGACCAGCGTCGACGAGAAACGAGTGCAAAACTTTGGTGTTCCTTCGTTCCTTCCGGAAGATTATCATTTTAAAATGACTTTTGACAAAGACGTGGTACCATTCTCCGAGCATCCGGTTTCAATCATATTTTTAAATCATTTTTATTCACTTTCACTTTATTTTTGAAGATTAATTTATTTCAATATTTCCTTCGTCGATCGTTCAAACGGTAATTCAATTGGATTTTCATGTAGTTTCATTAAATTATCATTTGCATTTCCTTCGTTCGAGATTATTTCGGATTTCGGATTTATTTTGGTGTTACCACTATTCGCGCAAACATATTTTTACTTAAAAGACAAAAAGCATCGAGTGATGTCTCTAACGATTCTAATCGATGTACCTTTGCTAACTATTATACGATCGAATCGCACGTGTATGCACGCGACGAGGATCCTATCAAAATAATTACTCCGCGATATACCTGGAACATCTCCATCTTTAATTACATTAGTCGGTATAACATCGTTACCCTCTCGTTGATTTGCCGCCTCCAACTAATTCAATCGTGTTTTCGGTCGAAGGAAATCCTCGTTTTCCCTAAAGCTTCCATTCGCCGAACCGTGTTTCGTATCGATATAGACGAATGTTTGGTTACTGTTATTAATGCAACTGCACTAGAGCCGAGAAGAGCGCACACCTACGTACGCGCACGTAGCGATGTTCGGGCTCACTGCGCGTTACCACTACGCACAAACGGCATCAATTTCTTCCACGGAATGATTTTCTATCCGGACGTAAACGAACGACGAAAGTAATGCCCGCGACGAGACTCGGATTATTATTCGTAGCGACATTATACGATATCGTTCGCACAGTTTCGAATTTGGAATTGCTCGGTTGGACGTTCGATTAAGTTAATTGCAAACGTTACAGCTTTTAATTAATTCAATCGCGTTTCTAGTCTCCTTCGCCTTGGTAACACTGTGTCGAATGCAATTTCGAATCGACTGTAAGAATTTCCGTGCTTCGTCCCTGGCTACCGACAACGAAGGACCCCGTTTCGCGTCGCCGACGCGGACCAACCAATATTAGCCGCGACACTGAGAGCTGTCATTCTATTGGAGGGTCATTAGTACCCAAACTCCTTAAAAGAGACGAAGTCCCCGAGGGATGGGGCATTCGTATATTCATTCGTACTGGATTAGTGTTACAGTCGTCTTAGTTGATTAGTGTTACAGTCGTCTTAGCGGATTCACAATATATAGTCGTTACAGTGGTTAATCAGATTACGGACGTCATAGAGTGGGTTTGTATTACAGTAGTCATATTGTTGACTCGTATCGCAGTCGCCATACTATCGGCATATTCCATTTACCACAAGTCGCAGGATTTTGCAGGATGAAAAAAATGTTAGTGGAAAAAGTTATTGTATCCGAGGGGGCAAGTACTCTGATTGTTAACAAATTTTGCTCAGTCATTTTTTCGAGATTTCAAGGTCATCGGTGGTTTCTTAAATTGAACCATATATTCTTGTTATCATGCGATGAAAGCTGATGTCAAAGCGAGTTCATCGGCCTATGACACTATGACCTTCAAATTACCTTGAGTTCCATTTAAGGAGACACCGATGACCTTGAAATCTCGAAAAAAAATACCTTGAGCACATTTTTCTAACGATCAAAATATATTTGACTGCTCGGATACAATAACTTTTTTCTCTAACATTTTTTTCCATCCTGAGAAATAAGCGAGATCCTTGCGATGCCCGAGTGAGGTGAGACCCCTGTATATTCATTATTTAAGTTGGTCTGATTAGGTTTTCTGGGTTTTCCTAATCCTAGCAGCAAATGCTGGACCGCGTGCAATCTTCCAGTAAATAAAGTTCATATGATTATGTTACTGCAAATCTTACACAACCCCATTCGAATTTCGAATCCGTTCGACCGACATCGATGTCTGTTAAACCCAACGAGATCGCGTTTTTTATATTTTCTATGGGTCACGCTCGATCGCTCGAATACGAGTCATCTGCGATTCTTCTCGGTACGCGACATTCGATTTCATTAAGTCCCTATAACAGAGACAATTGAGTTAATCGAAAACAATCAAGCTAAACGTACGATTCCATTAATTCGAAACAGTGCTTAATCTTCTTACAATTAGTATCCAAATAACGTTACCGTTGAGCTACTGCTTTGTTATTGCTAATTAAATCGCTCACGGAAATCCCTTTTCTCCTTTACGTACTTGCCTCAATCCGATCGCAATTATAATCCAACGTCGCGTGGTGCTCCGTGCTCTCTTTGATCTTTCCTCTACTCTATCTTACGCGAGGTAATCGCAAATAAAACCAAGTATCCTCGTCTGTGCACGCGCGTGTAGCGTCTCCCCTGAATACTAACGCATCAACAAGTACATTATTACTTGCCTTAATATTCCGTCACCGCGAATTTAAATATTGACAGCGTTCGACGACACAAATTGTTAATACTGTGGGATGGAAAATATCGGCGACAGTGTTTGCGATGCGTGTGGTCAGAGCGAAAGACGAGAGACAGTTGTGCAAGGACAGTCAGAGAGCGAGTATTGAGAGTTGTGAGATATTGATGACGATTTTGCGAGTTTTTATTCTGTAATTATGCGAGAGATATTTCGTTTACCTGTTGTCTGTACTGCGTTTCTGTTATTTCATTCGTATTTTTATATTATTAGCAAATATATTTTACATCTTTTATTACCATCAACTAAATTCCCTACAATACACCGATGTCAATGTATCCCCTCGAATGTTAAATTCCGCTTAATACGTCGCACGCGCGATGTCACTTCGATTAATTTTCCAACGCCACGAACGAATTGAAACGTTGATAGGTTCGATTATTAATGACAATCACTGTGTACGGATCGCACGTACCTATATCGTACGAAAATCTTCCTGGCAATCGGAACATCGACGTAACGCTCGAACGAACCAATCGGCATTTGCGCTTTGATAATCTTTACACCTTTATCTCGTGATGCCAATCGGGTTTCTCAAGGAACGCAATTCCGATCGACCGACTTCTCGCGCGTCTCTTCTTTTCGCTTAATCGAACGGGTTATCAGCCGAAATTGCTTTCTGCGGCTTTAGGTAACGCGCGGTCCTACGAGGAGCACGGGGGGGCTAGAAAGCTGGCGTATAGGTATAATGGGTCGGATCAAAGGAGCTTGCGGGCAAAGCTTATCTGCTTTCTACTCTCTATACGCGCGCAACGCCCGTGATCGCGTACACGCACACGCGTAACGTCCACCCGTACCAGAGGAAATCGAGTAGACGAGTAACATTTCCCGCTAGCGTCGACAAATTATTCTCATCCCATCGGAAGGTTTTGTAAAGCGATGTTTGAGTTCATCCCTAATCGAGCGTTCGATCAATACAAAAAATACTGTCTCGTAACTGTACGCGATCCTGGGGTAATACGATACGTCATACGTTTTTATAATACCCCGTAAATCTCTAGCTTTCAAACGCAATTTTTTAAATTGAAGTAACTCAAACATCGCGAACGTTACAGGGTTTTTTTATCATGAGTTTTAAGCGGCTTACCCGCTTAGTTAAAAAAAAAATAATAACTTTCACAATTTTTCAGAGATTTTAATAAGTCTAAAGTGCGTTTGCAAGTTGAAGCTACGCGGAATCATAAAGAGGATTAACAATAACGCGTCGTGTTTATTTTGCACTGGGCCGACAAACATATGACGCGTCGGACGTGGAGAAGAAATATCAGAATTGACGGGAAACTTCTTCTTAACTCGCGTCCACGAGCGTGCATAAAAGGGGATAGTAAATTGAGGCTAGATGAACGATAAAGTATACTTTGCCGCTATATCCTACAATATTTATATACTACTCTATATTTGCTCTCTCGAGGGGATGTGTGAATCGATGCCGATACGAAACTTAATACCCCGATCGATATACAGGGTGTCCCGTAACTAGCTCGACACCGGGAAATGAGGGGTAGCTGAGGTGATTCTGAACAACTTTCTTCTTAGCAATAATGTCCTAAGCGCCTTCGGTTTTGAATTATTAACAAAACGGCTAGGCCAATCCGAGCGCTTATCTGGCGCGCGCTCGAAACGAGAGTGTGGTCTCTGGATCGTGCTCGACCGCGAGCGTGAACAAGTGCATCGCCTGGGTATCGACGGAAGCCTACGGCAAATGTCACATCGCCTTCAAATAAACTAATACTCGTTGAATAACTGTGTCCGATGCTCTTACCCGTTATTCAATAGGAACGAAGATTGTAGTATTTGTGGAAAAAATGTTTCTCTTAACAGCACGTTTTCAGGTGGATAAATTATCGTTAGAATAATTTATAATAACTAACGTTAGAAAAGCCTTGTTAAACTCACCCATTCGACCACGAATCACCCTGCTTCGACGAAAGTAGGTCATTGGCACTAGGTCACAGTGCCGATTTTGCCCTTCCTAAGAATCTCGAGAGCCTCAACAGCTCATTTTACGGTAAACTCACTTGACACTGACACACACAGTAGGAACGGCACTTGCCTAATTTATGGCAGGGCGCACGGCTAATCGCAGGTACGCGAACACCCCCAAGAGTCGAGCGGCCGTCGGGTCACTTTACCGAACGCGCATTTCACCGCACGAGCACTGTTACCGATATTCCGTAATAAAATAATTATGTTTGAACATGATTGAGCCTACGTAAGAGATGTTGGTGGCCCTGAAAAGGGCCCATTGTTGTTATGCCAAAATTGCCAAATTTAGTTCGACGTACCCGCGTCACACTTGCATGCACACATCGGAGCACCGGTGGACGTTGCGCTACACTTCTCCCAATGTTTCTCGATTAAGAAACGTAACAAATATCCTGTAATACTCCGCGTTAGTTAGTTGCTGTATGGTACCCGTTCGGTTTGAAAAACGATTCTGCCAGCTCTAGCGTTTCTTGGGTCTTGCTTAGAACGACGTTCGTTAGGGAAGGGATATTTTTACAATAGTACAACGGAGTGGGTCGCACATTTGGAGTCACCGTTCATTCAGCAAAAAAATACACGCGCATTTAGGGCGGCCGCATGGTCTTCTCCACTACGAACGCGCTAGCGAAGACAAGGGCAAGGAGTGCCATAAATTTCACTATTGTCCATACCGTGTCGTAAAGGGAAAGTGTGGCTATTTTACGAAATACGTGCATCGGCTTAAGACTGCATCGACAGCGTACACGCAACATAAACCTTTAATATTTTCTTACGATTCTTTCCGCGAAGACGAAACAGTACACACAACTTGGAAAATGATCAATTTAATATTGTATTGTGTTAGCGAGGACACTGTTTGATACGCATTTCGAGACAGACATCGTTATGTCTATCAACATTTTGGTCGTCTGGAACAGGTCCCCCTGATCGGGCCCATGTACCGCGGCACGCTTTGCTACTCGCGTTCCCGTAAACAGTCGGTTGCCGCGCGCGTGCGATAATCATAACAAGATCGAAATCAGAGATTCTTAGGGAGCCGACTGTTTAAGATTTTAAGCATTTCGACACGCCGCAAACAGTGTCTTCGCGCTTGTACTTTTATTCACGCCATGCACTCTACACTAAACATCCCACAACATTAAATTTATAATATTACAAATGACACGGGCAAGCGTGTATGCGTCGCAAGCAGTGTCTACGCAATACAACACAATACTAAATTGATAATTTTGGGAATTGTATGTACTGTTCCTTCTTTGCGGGAAGAATCGTAAGAAAATATTAAAGGATTATGTTGCGTGTAAGCTGTGGATGTAGTTTTAAGACGATGCACGTATTTCGTAAAATAGCCACACTTTCCCTTTACGACACGGTATGGACAATAGTGAAATTTATGGCACTCCTTGCCCTGCGTCTTCGCTAGCGCGTTCGTAGTGACGAAGACCATGCGGCCGCCCCGAGCGCACGGGTATTTTTTGGCTGAATTGACTCCAAATGTGCGAGCCACTACGTTGTACTATTGTAAAAATATCCCTTCCCCAATGAACGTCCTTCTAAGCAAGACCCAAGAAACGCTAGAGCTGGCAGAATCGTTTTTCAAACCGAACGGGTACCATACAGCAACGAACTAACGCGGAGTATTACAGGATATTTGTTACGTTTCTTAATCGAAAACCATTGGAAGAAGTGCAGCGCAACGTCCGCCGGTGCTCCGAGACGTGCATGCAAGCGCGAGGAGGGCACGTCGAGCCGATCTTGGCAATTTTGGCAATAACAATCGGCCCTTTTCAGGGCCACCAACTATCTCTAACGTAGGTTCAATTACGTTCCTCTACATAATTGTTTTATTCGGAGTTATCGGTGAAAGTGCTCACGCAGTGAAATGCACGTTCGGTAAAGTGACCCGATCGCCGATCGCCGCTCGACTCTCGGGGGTGTCCGCGTACCTGCGATTAGCCGTGCGCCCTGCCATAAATTAGACAAGTGCCGTTCCTACTGTGTGTGTCAGTGTCAAGTGAGTTCACCGAACCGGCCGTATAATCAGCTGTTGAAGTTCTCGAGATTCTTACGAAGGACAAAATCGGCACTGTGACCTACTGCCAACGACTTACTTCCGTCGAGGGCAGGTTGATTCGTTGGCGAAAGGGTGAGTTTAAGAAGATTCTTCTAACGTTAGTTATTCACATCGTTTATCTTAGACCATAATTTACCCACCTGAAAACATGCTGTTAAGAAAATCATTTTTTCCACAAATACTACAACTTTTCATACCTCCCGAATTACGAGTGACAGTATTGAACACAGTTATGCAACGACTATTAGTTTATTTGAAGACGATATGTGATATTTGCCGTATGCTTTTCTCGATACCCACGCGATCTACTTGTTCACGCTCGCGGCGGAGCGTGTCAGAGACCACACTCTCGTTTCGAGCGCGCGTTCGATACGCGCTCGGATTGGCCTAGCCGTTTCGTTAATAATTCAAAACCGAAGGCGCTTAGGACATTATTGCTAAGGAAAAAGTTGTTCAGAATCACCTCAGCTACCCCTCATTTCCCGGTGTCGAGCTAGTTACGGGACACCCTGTAGAGCAAGTCAGCTTTAAACTTGCTATCCACACAGCATGTATCAAAGAGGACGTACAGATTGCATATCCGGAAAAGATGTATTTACCGACGATACCGGCGAATATTAATACTACCCCCACAGTATCGATCGTTTACTCGTTGTAAACCGGATAAATAACTGTCGGCAAATCGTAGGGCAGGCGTGCAGAGCCTGAAAATTTAATCGAACGTAAATCCTGCGATCCAATTATACCCCCCCTTAATTCTCATAATAAGGTAACATTCGAGAAAATTACCCGTGGAGAGGAACATTACCGAATTATATACAAATCGCGTAGTTTCCGCTTCTATTCATTTCGAGGTGAACAATACGTAAGTAGTATAGGTATACGCGAGTCAGACCCGAGGTATACCAAAGCTGACTCCTACCGGTGATTCCAACCCCAACGGAATCCTCTGTACGATATATTCTTTGGGTTCTGGCAAACAACCCTCATATTATTATCGGGTACTTATCGATATCGTTCTACCCCCCCCCCTTCTCCTCCCCCCGGGACTCGTGTATCACTGGGGTAAACCGAAAACTACCTATTATCGCGTCGTTGGAGTAACATGAAACCCCTGCAGCTTTCCTGCTCGGCAGAAAGAAGTAAAACTCTGTTATCGGAGATTAAGTAAACCTTTCGTTTACTTTCGGTCATACCCCTTCCTCCTCCATTAACGACGTGCCTATTTACCGTTCATTAGGATTACTTCTCTTTACGCTTCCTCTCAGCTTGTCGCTGCAACCAGGGAAACGGAGACCGAGAAACAGCCTCACCTCGCTTTTATCGGGAGGGAATATTATTTACTCTAGTTTAATGGATCGTATTAAAATATATTGGCCACGCATCCGTAACGCGTTTATAATGGCCCCGATGCGCTCGCCGAACGATCCTCCAGTATTCATTTAAATTTCTATTATTCGGTTAATCATCGTGCGCAAAATGGAACGCGTAATTCCCGGGCGTTGGTACCGAGGATTTCGCAATTAAATTTAATACGCCGTCGACGAGGGAGACATTCGAATGACACGTTTTTGGATAGGATCTCATCGGTGATGCAAGGAACAACGTTTTTTGAAAATAAAACCTTTTTCACCTTCCCGCGGATATTTCAAGAATTTACATCGAATAATTCACTATGGATATGTACCTACGTTACGAGTAATACAGTTTCGCTCCATTTCAGTTCGGCGTATCCACGGGGGGTGTTGAGAGTCTCCAGTCACCTGTCTGCCACAGGTACGTAGCAATGAATGAAAAAAAAGGTACGAATGTTTCAGCGATCGATTCAACCGTCATTAGTTTGCGTCTGAAAGTCCGCTGGAAATACGCCGAGGTTTCGTAATTGCACGCTGTAACCACGCTAATTAATACGAGCCCGTTAGATAATCGGCCTAAATGGTACAGAAATCAGAGAAACTGGTTGAAATTGGTCACCGGAGCACCCCATTCGCGAAATTAATAAGTCCTCGACGTAGCCATATATTCCAGAATTAATTCCACCGAGCGAGCACGCATGTACGCGATCGTTACATAGCGTTACAACTAGGTACGATCGACATACCGGGTGACGTTCGATATTTTTCGCGTCGGTAGAATTATTCTACGTGAATTACAAATCTAATGATACACAACGATCAAGTTTTTATTTCTGACAAAAAAGAAACAAACGAATTTATTCGATTTATCGATCTTAATGTTACTGCCTGTTACAGTAGTTTTTCGGTAATAATTTCCAGCAAACGTCTCTGGTAAACGAAGACAGAATTTATAATTACTCGTAACCAAACATCTGTTGTAATTAATTTTGGAGTAACGTCGCGAGTAACTCACGCCGTAGCTCGCTTCTTTCTCGAAATTTATAAATAAATATTGGGACTTTGCATTGATAACACCCAGTACATTTGTGCAATTACGCGCACCACCGTACATATGTACGTATACGGTATGTATACCAGGTAAGTCCTATTTACGTATTTACAGGCATCGACGTATTAGCTTAACCCGCAGGCTCGTTTGCCTGGTGCCATGCCAATTAGCAATTAGGTAATTAGTCATGCTGTTGCTATTCGACTATTATTATTGCCCCGCGGAGTGCGTTGTATCGATGAGACCGAGGGAACCTGAGATCTCGTTACGTCGCTAAAACATCGAGTAGGGGCAGTCAGGGACATTTGAACAGGGAGGAGACACGTGCTGCCGTTCATAGCTTTTTCAAATTTCGCGCTACTGAGACTACAGTTGAATCTTAATGTGGATTGAGGTACGACTTCGCTATAGCGTTAGATCGCAGTCGTCGTTGTCTCCTTCTTCCACTTTCATACATGCTGGTTTTTCGCGCGTCCCGCACTTACAATGAGTAGTCGACGACTGCGATCTGCCGCTGTAGCGAAATCGTACCTCTACCGCGCCTTACACTCACCTATGTGGCAACACTGCGTTTCAAAATTACGTTTGGTTGTTATCAACGAAAACATGGTTTCATGTTATCACGGTAAAAAATTTGGAATGATTATTTGCTCGGCGGTTATTCATATTCCAATTGTTCTTAATAGTAAAATTTCTGAATCTTTATAAATAAAATATTCAAAATTTGATAGTTATTACTTATAATCACGACTTCCTTTGATATGTTCATAGATACGAACAGTTTTCGGTTCCTTGGTTTAAGTCACTCATCCAGCGGGGAGATTGGAGCCACTTTCCAACTTTCAGAAAAAATCGAAGTACCACTTTTGGTTATTAATCTAGAAAAATATGGAATTTATTTTTTGCTACTACTTATGTAGTGATGCTTTCTTTAGACACCAATCCCATTTCTCTATATTGATTACGAAAGAAATTATATTTAGTTTTATAAAAAGTGGTTCAACTATCCCGGACTCTTACTCTCTTCTTCAATATCGCGGCTCGTCTAGTAAATCCCGATCGATTTATTCAAGCGACTTATCGAAGGAGCTAGCCGCGTAACGAAGCGACGTACTAGCTTTGGTTATTAATCTAGAAAAATATGGAATTTATTTTATGTTACTGTGTAACAATGTTTTCTTTAAACACCAATTCCATTTCTCCATATTGATTACGAAAGACATTATATTTAGTTTTATAAAAAGTGATTCAACTATCCCGGACGCGCCAAATTCTCTTCTCGAAAATCGCATCTCCTCGAGTAAATCCCGATCGATGCATCGAAGCAACTTATCGAACGAGCTAGCTGCGTAACGAAGCGAACTTCCTTTTACTCGCGGCTAATAAAAATACGGAGGACGCGAATTAAACGGGCGAAGGAAAGTGATCCGCGCAAACTCGGGTGAAAAACGATCCTCGAGTTTTCCGACAGAAGCCAGCGGACGTCTCGCCGTCTCCCCCGAGATGGAAAAGTCTGAAACGAGTTCGGTCGTAAAGTTTCCCCGTACTCTTCGAGATCTCTGCCCCACCCCGTCGTAAGTACGGCCACCTACCATACTCTTCTCCAAACTGCCACCGCTGGCATACCAGATTATTATGCAAAGTGTTTACCTCGAGGAACAGAGCGGCAGCGGGCCACAATACGTATCGAGCTGCTGTTGTACAACGCAAAACCGGCATAAACTTTCTGTCCCGCCCGCAACTTTATGTACACGCATACACGTACGAACGTAACTTCAGGAATTACGTATGTTCACGTGGGTCTGTTCGTGGACGCAAACGGTTTTGGAGTATGTTACGCGTAACCTTCTGCTGTATCGTATAACTCGGTTTTACAGAGTTTTCATTCAAACTGCTGTCATTTCGATGAACAGCGGAGAAGAGTTATTTCAATTGTATTGTAATGTGCCAACCCCGATCTCGCCACTTCTGTAATCGTTAGTTTAGTCGTAAGTTAATATAGCAAATAATTTGTACGCTGCTGAATTTCTCAAAATCCTCCGATTCACCACTCCCTCGCACACCTATCCTTATCGCCGTGACTAACGTCCAAAATCCTACTTTTCTCCCCACGAACTTTCCACTCGAAAACAACTTACTCGACATCCCTCCACATCCTTTTTTCTAGGGTAATAGTTTACTTTAACCTTCCCGTTAGTCACATGTATTTTCGGGACACCGACAGTCGCATGCACCTCATAGTTGCTTTTACCAGTGTACCTATATATTTTTTTCGATCAAGGAACATACAAAAAAAATAAGTCATCGATCTTTGTACAATGTTTTTATTGTTTTTAACAAATTGCATGCGTACAATAATGAGAATCAAAAGACAAGTTTGTAATACGTAATTTTAACGTTTCTCTATGCACCTCGCAAAACATGCGACAAACTGAACGTTAAAGCAAACCGTCGCACATCATCTACAGAAGATCTTCGAAATCTAAACCGAGAACATCAATTGGACCTTATACATCGTCTAAATCCGAAAACTCGCAATCTGGGAGTCTCTGCAGAAATTTTAATTGAAATGATTACTAAATAAACCTTGAAACGTTAGTTTGTTCTAAACCAGGGGTCGGCAATAGGTGGCCCGCGGTCCGAATCGACCGAGGGGAAATAAATGGACTGCCAAAAATATTTTACTTTACTGTTGGTTTTTTTTTGTTATTTGTCTGTGCGTACCCAGAATAACTTGATAACGATCTGCACGTAATTGATATTTGATCTATTTTTAGGATGTATTTGCTGATTACGGTGGCATTCATTGTTTATCGCTGTTTATAATAACATTAATAACCACGACAACTAATATTTACTTCTATTTTCTGGCCCTTGATAATTTTTTTCAAATCATCCAGACCACTGTAGAACCTAATTGGCTACTCTTGTTCAAAACTATTGGAAAGTCCATTCTGACCAACGCCCACTGTTAATTACAGTATTCCTTATCTCGTTCAAATTTTCATTGTAACTCGCAAGCTAGATCTTTCCCCGCGAATTTGGACGTATCCTGTGCCCCGAAACTAATTGTAAGTCCCCGAACGAACTGCAATTTTCGCTCGTTTTTCGTACCCTCGCACGCAACGCGATGAAGACCAAGGTACAGCCGCGAAATCCGCATTGCAGATTCCCCAGTTACGGGGCAAACAATGCGACCGTCGCGATAAACTCGTGCGTTGATAATGTCAGGAGCGTCTTAATTTCATGCATTGAGAACGGATCGATCGCGGGGCTCTCGGTTACCCCATAAAGCTCGTTACGGTTTGTTTCCGTGCACCGCCGTCGCGACGGTTAAACGCGGCTTTTACGCTCCTCAGGGGATCCTCGACTCCGAGAATAACGGCACGATAACGTATTATTCTCCGGTCGGGTGGAAATGTGACGTTTAGTTTTATATCGGGGCTTTACGCTCTTAGGTAGGATTCTTCGCGTAACGTTTCGTTCGCGAAATCGTAAAACCGGACGATCCGCCGGAGGAACGAATTCGATTATACGTTAAATTTGCACGAGGGCGATAACTGCGAAACGAGTGCCGTTGGAGAACGTCGGATATTCGAATTCCTTGTCATACCTATTTAAAGCGCAATATTACGTCTATCCCCGGTGACGTCTTTTGAAACGTTAAAGGAGTTGGAAGGGGTGTTGGTTTCTTGGTTTAACCCTACGTTTGTCGCGCGGGGTACAGGTGTCACCCAGTCCATTGTAAAATTAAATTACTCTTATCTCATGCAATTTACGCCTGCGATATATCTAGTACCTCTCGGTTAGATGTGAACCTAAAAAACTTTTTAATTAAAAGTATTTTAATTTTGTGCTATTTCTATTATATTATTTTAATCATACATTGGTAAATGAATATATTAATTATTTAAATATATAAATATTTATATTTATTACAGATAAAATGTGATAAATGCTGATTATTTCTACTTTTAACCAATAATTTAGCGATGGGTGACAGGTGTACCTCACGCGACCAACCACGTGACAAACATCCACCGCGACTAACGTAGGGTTAAAGGAGAAATTCTTTCGGTGTTAATAAAACTTATTAACTGTATTAACTATAAAACGCCAAGTTACTTCTCACTTAAAATGATCAGTAACCAATATAATTAATAATTTTGAAGACGTCCTAACGACTCTGACTCGCACGTAGCGTATTGAGCGTTTGCAGAAAATCTTGGTCTTTACTGGCCGGAGTTTGGAATAATTCTGATGAAGCCTCGGGGCTTTTGGTTTTAGGAAAACTCTCATCTACGAGAATGGTTGATGGAAGGTATGATGAGTAACTTGTAGGGAGCGGAAAGGTAGCAATTGGAAGAATAGGATATTGGAAAATAAATTACTGAATACGGATGTTTGGGTAATAGGACAGGGTGGTCAAAAAGTTTAAACGTACAATATATTTGTTATGCTTAGAAGATAAGAGAAATACAGCGTTCGCTCGAAAATGACGAAACGGTTGAACTAGATATCCAACAGGGGTCGACGAACTCTTCCCTCAGAGAATTTGTCTTTTCGATCTCAGCGATACATACAATTTGTGGCTTAAATCTAGATCATGCACATCTCTGGATCTTCGGATCTCCAAACTTTTTTTTACTCTATCGAGTGTATTTCGGGTCGCTGATCAGGAAATAATTATAGAACTTCTATTCTACTGAAAATTATTTCACAAGGAATCGCATGTGTTTGCTTGCTTTAGAAATAGTTTGGGGTTCCGGAGATTTGGAGATATGCATGATCTGGATTGGTCCCAATTTGTTTACAGAAACTAACTCGGAGTTCCATTGCGGTGTTTGTTGGTGAAAATTTGAGAGACGATACGTACGTCATACCGATCCGTTTGATTCAGAGAGTTCGGAAGAGAGATTCCATCGCTGAGCGCGATACGGGTAGAAAAAATGCGTTTACGCGTGGGAGAAGGATGCTAAAGCGGCGATCGAGAATTGAATTAAACGATGGGCAAATCTTTTTTTATTAGTAAACCAAAATGTATTTGCGTTCTAACCACCATTCCTCCCACACTAATTCGCGAATAAAAATAAATTAATAAAAACCAACTGTTTTTTTCGGCTATGGAATCCCGGAATTCAGCCTGGGTCCTATCTAGAGTTATATTAAGTATTCCTGTAACTCAGTGGGAAAAAGGCATTTGAAAAATTGTGAAAAACTCATTTAATTAATAATAAAGAATCTATTTATACATAGAATAAAGGTTTTGAATACAATAGTTTTACAATGGTTTCGGTTCGCAGGTCCCGGTATTATAAATGATATATAATATGTTATAATGAATGAAAAGATATAGAAAAGAAAAACAGACTGCAATTATGAGATTATGGTAGGTTTAGGAGATTTGCAGATAGGAAAAAATGGTATTAGACGAAAATTTGGAAAGTGTAATTCTTTATAGTGTGTCGCCTAAGCGCAAAAGCCTCCCATAGAACGATTCTGGACTCGAGAATCTTTAAACCGCTTGGTCGACGCTGGATATCGGCAATTGGGTTCGCTGGGGAAAAAGGATTGGTTTAGATAACAAAATTGGAGGAAATGATTAAAGAAGGCAAAAATGTCAAGTAGTTATTACCCTCAAAGTGTAAGACCTCAGTTTAACTCGAATATGGACCACGACACAAAAATATAAGTATTACGAATAGCTTGCACGCAAAAGAAAATGGGAGACACTGTAGGTTTGAAATAGAAAATGTTAGTGAGTGCAGGCCCCAAATGTCCTCTTTATAAAGGAAATTATAGGGACTGTGTAGGGGGTCATGCACCAATCCTGGGGAAAGAAAAGGACAAGGTTAGAAGATGGGCCTGGGAAACATGTCACAGTTTTCCCAAAGTCTGGAATGTGTTGTCAGGTCACTCGAGGACCGTAGGCTTGACGAATTTATGAGTTTATGAGCCCTGTAAACGTCTGTTGATTTTGGGACAAACAGTGTCTGGTTTGTGTCTACGTTTCAAATGAAGATCGAGAAAAAGAATTCTATAGCTTTAGGAATCATTGAAAAAAAAAGAAATTAAGTGGTCGAGTCACGCTGCATTCTCTAAACATCGTACGTCTGTTGACGTTAGAACGAACGATGAACGGAATCGAACCCAAGGAACTCGAGCCACTTGATCGCACTGACAAAACGAAGTCAAGATACTCCGATGCGGTTCGATGCAATCGAACCGTACGCCGCCGCAAAACGAAGAAAAACAATCGTCGGGGATCGCCACCTTTGCGCGCCCGTCGATGCACGATGATTAAACCAGCACGTTTGACGATTCAACTCTCCTCTCTTAAACTTTACTAGACTCAAAGATTCATCAGTGCGAGCGAGCGTAAAGGATGGGAAGAGAGAAACGACGTAAAAGCAAAAGGAGGAAAAGAAAAAAAAAAAGAAAAGAGGCGTCGCGGAGCGAAGTGCAAGGTGATGCGGACCCTTCCTTCTGCTTACTCTCCCTTCGTCCTTTTTCCTTTCACGCGCCTCTCCATCTCTCCCTCTTTTCGTCGCACTTTTCTCTCAATGCCTTCTTCCACCCTTCTCCGCGGACTACCCTTTCCCCCGTCTTTCAGCCCGCGCCCCTCCTTGCCTCGTCCGTATGCTCTCACGATGGCAGACACGCATTGATCGTAGAATGAAAAGTACGACGTTACGTGGCCGGCTATTCGGGGTGGCTCAATGCATTTTCTCCCCGTCCCTCACCCCCCTCGCATTTCCGCAACCCCCTCCCACTACGAGTTTTTCGTCGTTCCCGCTGTCGCTCTTTTTCCTTCTTGATTTTACGCGAATCACACGGACCGCGTGTGCCTGTGTGCAATGTGTCTGCGCACCGCACGTTTTTTTGCGGGGACAGGGACGTGGGGTTGAAGGGGGGTGGGGGCGAACGGTGCATGTACTCCGTCCGTGATTACTTCTTTAACGCAAGCTTTCCCGACTACCAGCCTTTCCTTTTATCCCGGTGTCCCAAAATTCTACACCCCGCGAATTATTATTATTTATGACGCGAATTCCTTTTAAAGTTCCTTTTAAAACGCGTTGGTGTACGGTCAATCAAATGGAATGATCGTTAGGAACGTAAAGTTATCGTCGGGATTGAAACGGTGCGATCGCGTTCTGTGAAAGATGATAGATAGTGAGGATGCGTCAGGAGTGAAACAGGAGGGTTGAAAGTTTAGACGTATAAAATATTTCGACCGTTTGTTTTGAAAGTGGTACAAGTCCATTTTTTTCGTTTTACACTAAATAAATCACAAATTATGCGATAACTCATTTTTTTAAAAATGGACTTGCACCACTTTCAAAATAAACGGGCCATTTGTTGAGTTTAGGAAGATAGAAGATATACAGCGCTCGCACGAAAATAAGGTAATTGTTAGACTAGGTATCCAACAATACTACTCAATGTTTTTAACGCCTTTTTTGGACTTTATGTCTTGTGACATCAGAAGCGAGGAAAATGCTGAAAAATAAGCGCTTTTCGAATGAAACCTAAATGAAACAACATCTCGATCCGCACATGGTCTTAAACGAAAGGTAAAAGTCCAAAAAATCCAGGGATCGGCCCACAATCCAGACTCAATTGATTCTACTTAAAAATATTCCAGGGATCAAGAGACAAGGTCTTGTCTCGGGCCAAATACAAGTACGCGAGACTGGACCTTGTATCTTTTTCGGAAAGAACGCACAGGGGTTTTAATATTATTACCTTCCATATTCGTTCGCTCTGGGTGTAGATTATCCCTCGTGCGCGAAACAAAGATAAATAACTACAACACTAAGTCTCCGTATTTACACGAGACTCCACGTACGTATGGAATGCAATACCGAAAGCAGTTTACCGAGTAAATAATGTTCCGAGATTACGGGAATTTCGGCATGAGCACCGAACACTTGACAAGAGTCGAGAACACGTTTGGCAGAGTATCTAATTATTTTTGTGCGCGAATAAAATTGTACCGGCCACAATGCAGCGCGATGGAAATATTACTGACAAACGAAGACGTACGTCGTAGAATAATTCGCCTCTAATCCAACGGTTAGATTTATTCGAGAGCCGTGGGATTTTAAAGAAAATTCCCCGGACTACTTACGTTCGTCTTACGCAGGTTTAAATATCAAGAATAACAACCTCGAGTACCAACATCTCTTCTCGCTTGCGTAGGAACGCGACTCACCTGACGTGAGAACGAAAATCTGACTGGACGAAGCTGGCAGAAATCTGAAACAACACAAGAAAATCCAGAGTTATATTTCGCGAGGAGAAAACTTTGTCGTCCGACTTTAATCGCCCGCGTGAATAATTATTCAGCCGCGCTTAACCGCGTCTGCAATTTCTCCTGGAATTCCAAGTTGGAATTGGTTGGAAAATTTCATGGTAGTACCGACGGATAGATCTGTGGACGAATATATTTAATTCGGATGCATCCACTCGGCAAATTCATGGAAGATGGTAACGCTTACTAAACCAACCCTTCAAATTTAAATTTCTATGTTTATCAGTTTTCTTCCACAAGTGAACCCGGGAAACGAGAGTTGAAAATAATAGTTTGAACCACGATATTTCGAATTAGATCAATGGGAACGAATGTTTTAAACAAATATTTTTGGACTATATTAGGTAAAGATATCTTTTCGGTAATAAATTATTTTTGAATTTTCTTTTATCATTTGGTGCAAGTAATTACTAGCATCTAGTAATTATTGCGGTAAAATGTTGTCATTGTGGAATACATACGATCGAAATTTCATCGAAACAAGATACCCGAGGTTGAATAGATTCGTTTAAAATAAATCCTCAGAGGAGTTTATGACGATAAATTCAAAGGAAAAAATGATAAAAACGGTTATTGTATCAGCGCCAAAAGTGTCCAACCCCGGATTCATTAGAGTGAATATTTACTCGTCCTTTAAAACAGGCTTTTCAATTTCCGCGCGTCGGGAACTCAAACTTCTGACCAGGCAACGTACATAGACGCCTACCGTCCATTGTTTTCTCTTTGATCGCACGGCGAAAAGTAGAGATACGATGAAATTTCGCGTATTCTCAGGTCTGGGTGAGAGCTATCGTAGGCAAAGGAAACGCATGGCGGGAACAGATTGTCGGACGTCGGTTAAGCCGGTTTTCATGACAGTGAACGCACATTAGCGGACTACGGGCGTTAATGTTTCGCCAGGTGGAAACGGGAAGTGGAACTCGATGTACCGCCAGGGGGAAATGGTTTGCGCTCAGCTTTAAAACTAAACGCAGTTAAATCGAGTGTGTTATACACCGGAACATCATCGCGTGCAGCCCGAGTATTAACGCGATTCTGTAATGTATTCTGAGTTTCGAGCGTTCTTCGGTTCTTCCATTCGTTTCTCGTTGAAATCGTGGTCGTTGCCATCGCAGGGGTTCGTTGAGGATTTTTAAACCTTCCGAAGTCCGATTAAAGATTGCCGTAATAAAATTCTCCTGGGGTTAATAAATGAAAATGGTAGACTACATTTTTACCCATTGCGAATACGACTTAATTGATTCTCTGGAATTTTTACGATTTTCTTACGGCAGAATGAAGAAGTTGAAAATAAAAGTCTAAAACAGGATATTGCAATTAAAGACAAAAAGCAGATGTTTTAACACTAGAACTACTAGACCAGTCATCTGGCTGGTTTAACATTTTTGGTTAAGGCTACTCAAATTTACCATTTGTAAAGACGTGAACTAAAATTTATTTCTAAGTGGTGTTAATATGTATAATTTTAAGCACATACTTTCGAACTACATAAAGATTGGTAAAATTGGTAAAAAAAAATTGTAGAAATAGGTATACATTGATCGTCGGTTGTTATCTTTGGACTAGATTGACTATAGATATTTCTACTGTAAAAAATCTTTTTTTTTTTTTATTATTATTTTTTATCAATTACTACGTGACTCTCGTAAACACGTACTGTCAGCTAGAACAAGTAATCACTTGCATCTATCAATTATTGAGATAACATTTTGTAACTGCGAGCGTACCGCGCGTTATGAGACCGCGATACGTCCGTCAGATTCCATCGGATATTTATTTAGACGTACGATCGAGAGATCGTTTTATACGCCCACCCGTTATGCGTCGCACAGAATCAGATATCGCCATGTTCGAGCTTGAATCTCAATGACGAGCTCTATCGATGATGCGAACGATTGTTGAAACTTTTTCGATGTCGCGGGGGGTTAGGGGAAGAGAGGGGGGGGGGGGAGCGAGGGGGGTTTCTCGCGCGGGACGAGGAAACGGACGAATCGAAACGCGACGAAACAAATTGATTTTTTGAAGGACGAAGGGAGAGCGGAGCGAATGGAAGGAGACAGAACGAGGCTATGAAATTCACATATTTCGTATCTCGTATTCGAAACAGCTGCGTTGCATCGTACATGCATTTCCATTTCCGCGCGGGTCCAGGGTACGCGAATAGGATCCCGGGGTGTGTATCGGGTGTACAAGGCAAAAATAGAAAACGAGAAACGAGAATACACCGGCGGACGATTATAAACCTATCTTGAGATACTCGAAAGGAAAATTTGCCTTCCACTTTATTGTTGAAATTGTTTGAACAATTCTTCTCTTCCGTTGGCTCCCGATAAACGCGTCCCTTCGATTACCGTGCTGATATCTATCGCTCAAATTCGAGAATGAGAGCGTTTCCTGTTGTAATAATAGGTGTACAAATATGAAATGGGGATTTTACTAAGAGATGACAGCAGTAATACATATGGTTGTGTTAAAATGTTAAAAATAACAAATATTGTATTTTAGAGGTTAAACGTCTGCCAATCAAATCTAATATATCGTTGGTTACTATTGTATTGTTACGGATGGATCCGTCGCACCGAATTTTTCGGCTCTCGAATAGACACTTGGCGACAAGAAGGACGCCTTTATGATTTTATTTTAAACGCATGGAGCATAGAGTTTTCTTCTTTCCTTGAAACAGTCGCGAATTGCCTGCAACGGATCCCTCTTACGTAGATAGCTCGAGTGCCCTACTATCCCTGTCCTACGATACTCTCTTACCCTCTCACTCTCTCTCTCTCTCTCTCTCTCTCTCTCTCTCTCTCTCTCTCTCTCTCTATCCTATCCATGGAGACGTACATCCTACTTGCCTACCATGCCGATGCATTCCCGCTGCAGTTATGTCACTTTTCCTAAACTTTTGTTCGCGTGGATCACAGAAACCAATCACCGTCAGAGTTTCTTTCAGTATCACATCTTCCCCCACAACAGGAGACCTATATAAGCCGAGGTTTAGACGGTCTCGTGGGCTTTAGTATTTTTCAATTTCGAGTATACACGTGATATCGGGCCAGTTGCCCTCTTGATCAACCTTTTACCTTAGAAGCGTACGCGTTTTCTTACGACATCATAACTCTTAGTCGCTAGTCCCTCGCAATCCTCAGGCGTTAGAGTCAACTTATTTATTTGCAACATATTTTAAACTAAACTTATTCATATGCAAGCTTAGGCTTTTTAACTAAACGTACAACAGGGATATTGTTAAATTGTCACTGTCCAAAGGTAAACCTCGACTCACTAAGCACGTTTATATTATATTCTATTATCTCCTTTCTCTCTTAATTTCTTTACACACACCACTTAACAGAAACTGTAAATCGACCAAAGACTTTTTACTGTAAACTCTTTTGATTTAAGAATATATCAAAGAACAAATTTAAGTTTAAATTTGAATCGAACTTTATTTAAATTAGAATAATACCTTTCCTTACGAATATACATAAGCAGAGGAGTACTGAGTAACGTTCGCACACAAATTCACTCTTACCGCTCGGAGTGAATAAATAATTCTAAAAGTTACGGGTATTAGGTTTATTACTGAATTGATACAGCCCGAGCCTCGTCACAAGGGAGATATCTGGTAAATTCTGTAATCGCTTAAGTTCGACTAAGTAAAATCATCTTTTGATAATAGTTTGGTTACGGACCCGGACATCGTCGCGAGGCTCTTCAGTTTCAGGTTATTTATTATCAGACAACCAGAATTAGAGTAAAACGGTAACCACCTGATACAGCCTGAGCCTCGTCGCAAGGGAGATATCTGGTCAGGCTCATTACCGTATTTTCAACGCATTGACGTGTCCTAAATTCTTGTTAGTAAAACCCGCGTCGATAGCAATTAAGAAACGCTCCCGGCTCGTAACAGTACAAAAAGCATTTTTTTTGTCCCATCGAAAATGTCGAATCTTGTACTAGAAAAAGAAACTTTGCGCCACAGTTTAATGACATTCTTAAATTTGAAACAAACTGTTGCTGAAAGCCATCGATTGTTAGTGCAAGCATATGGTGAACATATTCTAAGCCATGCAACTTGTGAACGATGGTTTCGTCGTTTCAGAAGAGGTGATTTTGACATCAGCAACAAAGACAGTGGAAAACCACAGAAAAAATTCGAGGATGCAGAATTGCAAGCAAAATTGAGTGAATGCTAAAACATGGTCAAAAAATGACTGGTGATCGATGTCGACAACAATTGATCAAATTGAACCGAGTATTGAAGAAAAACGACTTACTACTACTTATTCCGATCGATGCAGCACAGACTTGCGGAACAACGGTTCAATTCTTACGAAGAAATCAAAAATTCGATGGATAAATGGTTAGCCTCAAAAGACAAACAGTTCTTTTGGAAAGGAATACAACAGTTGGCAGAAAAATGGGAAATGTTATAGCTAACGAGGGCCAATACTTTGATTATTGAATTAATTCATTTTTTTACGACAGTTTTCGGTAGATCGAAACGCGATAGCCGATACCTACTTCGCGATCACCGCGTACGTACGCGCGTTATCTCGACGCGCATGCAAAACTGTACGCGCGGAGGCAGGGTCGTGTCACCGGAAATTCCCGCGAAAGAGGGAGGGACAAAAAAAATGGCAAATTCGACGACATATTTTTTCAAGCAGGGAGGTTCGATAATCTGCCACCTGTTAGGCTTAAAAGTGTCCGATGCGTTGTTAAGGGTCACGGTGGGAGGAAAAATGGGCAACTATAAACTCCACCGGGCGATATATTTGCAGGCGAAACCGGTGTCGTAAATAACGCCCTCGAAACGAGTCGTGAGAATTTATCGTCTCGATTTTTCGCCGAAACGAAAACTACTCGTAGCATTCTCGTAATAATAAAACAAGGGATTCGAGGAGGAATCCATTAGAAATTGAAAACAGCCGACCTCAACCGCGAACGAGAAGTCCCGTCACCGCCCTTTTCTTGGCTTCATATTTATTCCGAACATTTTACTTTCCATTCCCGCTGACACGCTTTTCTCGTTTCTCTCCAACCTCTCTTTTAACGCGTTCAGCCCTGCAGTATAATATGCAATATCTTTACGCAGACCGGTGCCATTTTCTATGCTTTATAAAAACTTAATTCAAAATTGGATGTACGACAAACCAGCCCAGCTCGCTATATTGTCGTCTAAGAACTATCATGGCCAACCTTACTTTTTTCCCCAACTTTTTGGAACAAGCGAAAAAGTGTTTTGTTATTGAGTATTTTGAAAGTTAATATCCGTCTGGACAATTTTTAACTCTAAAACGGTACTCAATTATTTCTCTAAAAAATTAGTTTTATTAAAAATGTAGTTTTATGAAAAATGGACGATATGGGCCTTAATAGTGTAATATTCGCAGTAATAATAAACGATTTTAGATAGGCTATAGATTTTATGTAGGTCAAGCCACAAAACTAATAGCACAGTATAACGCGGCTTGAGAACACGGATTCATTAACATGTATAAAACACAATTTCGCATCTTTTGGGATTGGCTATGACGGTACTTCGGCGGCGATATCTAGTATGCAAATACATGAGCCAAGTACAAGTGCAAGTTTATCTATAAAAATCAAAAATTGAAAATCAGAAAAGGAGTGGGTCAGAAACGAATGAGAGGGAGTGAGAGGATCAAAAAGAGTGAGGACGTGTTTGGGAGGGTCAAAAAGCTGAAAAAACCAGAGCGAGGTGGTCAAAATAACCACAGAGAGTGTTTACTTTGAAAGTGGTGTAAGTCCAATTTAAAAAATGAGATATAATATAATTTGTGATTAATTTGGTGTAAAATGAAAAAAAAAGAAAAAATTAAAAAATAAGAAAAAAGATGGGCTTGCACGACTATCAAAATAAACGGCCCATTTATTACAGCGTGACAGATACGGAAACGACGATGGAGATGACGACGTTTGTTAATAAAAAATTGCCATGTTTGACATCCCACATTTCGAAGATTGGCTGGACCAATTCTGATCAAATCATGCTTATTTAATCATCTCGGCACGGAGTTTCAGAAGGCTACCGCACGTTAAAAAAAAATTAATTTTTTAATGTGCTTCGACCACCTCGAAAACCCCCATTCGTTCTTTCCAGAAAAGATACAAGGTTTACTTCTTGCGTACTTGTACTTGACCCGAGACAAGACCTTGTCTCTTGATTTGCTCGAGGGAGCGGAGATTCGTTTACTCTACTTAAACTTCACTTAAACTGTAACCACTGGCGAACATCCGGTCCTGAGGTGCATAACCGCGTGTCCAACGGTGAGCAAGCTGGCCGGTGAAGTAGTTAAACGGCGACTCATGGATGGGACCAGCGAACCTGAACGCGTGAGAATTTCTACAGAATTCTACTGAAATTCACGATAAATGACGCGGTCAATTAACGATAAAAAAAAAAAAAGAACCAGAGACCTAATATTCGCGATCCTAGTGAAATGACCTTCGCCGCTTCTTAAATGGAGAATCGGTGCGGCGCATTCCGACGTGTCGACAATGAGAATGCTTCCGACGCCGGGGCTTTCCTGGAATTTTTATCGAAAGATCCGCCGAGGCATCGTCGCCGCGTAACACGAATTATTTCCATTGCGGAATTTTCATCTCGGTCTATCTGCCGTGAAATCACCCCCGTCCGCATAATCTCCATTCCACGATTTGTTTAATCCTCCACGGGGTATTAAGAAAATTGTATTATCGCGCCCGATAAGAATTCACGGATGACGTCGGTAAGCGCAGTCGACGGAAATGAGAAAAATTATACGCTCGAGCGCAACGGGATCGGTTATTAAATAATCGAATTCCGCAATTTTCGATAACGGATTACCCGTTTCAAATCGCGATCGCATTATAGCGCGACGGGTATCTAATAATTTCGCTAACGAACCGATAACGATCGACAAGCACGTTTCAAGAATTCCACGGACGCGGAGCACAATCGCCGGGGAAGCGAATCAGACAATTTCAAAGGAAACGGGAGCGCTTACGAACGTATCGGCAATAATGGCCACGGAATTGAGAAAGAACACGCGAATCGAGATCGGTACAACCGTACGGAAGTGCGCGCGAGGGATGCCTGTTTTATTTTTTTTTTTAAATTCCCTATTCTTCCTTGAATTCTAAAGTGCACGGGCAACGATAAAAGCGGACGAGCACGGAAAAGCAGACTCCGTACGTACGCGACGACATTTGCTGCCGGTGTTGGCTTCCGTGGAATTTTTATCGACTCCCATCCCCTTCGATGCTCGCTGTCTCGAGAAAGGGGAGTTTCTCGCGGCATATGACGCCATCGATTTCGCATCAAGAACCACCCCCACCGGCTCCCCCCCCCCCCCTAAAGAACTGGGATGGACAGGTCTGGCCCGAGAGCCACGACAACTTAATTAAGGGACGTTTACCCACCCCCTCCATATCGGCCCCCCTCGCTCCCTCGAGCCATTTCCCGACTGCCCTTTTCCAGCCCTCGTCATAAACAGGCGACGGGGGCAATGCACCGGGAAACGGTAAAGTTAACTGGGCCACGTGTCGTTTCGCCGTGTCACACGGCTCGCCACGCCGTGAAATTAACCTCGCGGCCAGCGCGAAGTCCGGTGCAACAGTTTGTGTAATCGGGAGAAGAAAAATTACGTCCCTGGGGGCGGTAGGGGCGGAGGGCGAAGGTACGCCGAGATACGGGGTCTCTTGTTTTCCTCCCGGCGGAGGGAATTTGATTGGATCGATTATTTCTCCGGCGGGATGTTTGTGTGGCGGAAGGTATTAAACGTATCGTTGCGTTCCGTAGGCCGTTTCTCGTTTAACGAAGAGCGCGAGTGATAAAAGATCTTCGTTGAACCGATTCTAACGTTACGTTCGAGCAGAATTCTGTCGGGTCTTACGATTTTTGACACCGGTTTTATGGGACGCGTCATTTTGACGCATTGCTCGTTTACATTTTTCTTCTACCACTTTTACTGACTTTTCTTCAAAATTTTCTAATTTTGAAATTCTTCTCCTGGTAGTCACTAGGTTAGCGGTTCTCAGACTGTAGGTCGCGACCACAGTAGTGGGTCCCGTGTCAATTTTCGGTGGGTCGCGAGAAGTTGTTTTATATATAGATGCTAAGAAATGTATCCTTTTTAAACTGTATAAACATAAACTATAAAGTATGAAGTATTATAAATCCCGAAAATTACCCGGAAACCGCCATACGATTCCTATTATTATTGTAGTAATAAACGAATTAATTAATAAGTATATTCGATTTTGTTTTAACTACTTTTTTATCCTGTACATGTAAAACCATGTGAGTCGCGATAGATTTTTGGAGGCGAGTTTGGCTCGCGATTCTAAAAAGATTGAAAACTAGGTGGCCAAATTGACGCGAATCCGTAGAAACAGGTCTATCAAAAATGTCCGTAAACCTAGTGTCAAACGCGTGGATGATACGAGAACAAAACGATTTAAAGATTTTCGAGTCAGATAGTCCAACTGTGTTCCCTGTAACACTTTCGTCCCGAATGGCATACACACGTACCGCGGACATTTAGGGGAAATACATATTCAAGGAACGGTCGGGTTAATCCAAATTGGAATACAGAATAGTATTCTAATGGGAAGAGTGATTACCGCGATCGAATACGTCCATTGCGTCTAAACTCGTTTGTCAACCCGTGCATTGCCTTTAGACCTTGCTCCGTTTCGCGACCCCGCTGACCTCGTTTTTTTTTGCCACGGCCAGTTCCAAAGCGACCCCACTGACTTACTCGGGTCACTGTACGCGGTCTTCCATTCCGTACACCTGGGTAAGTATTTTCGTAGACCTGTCTCCCCGATATTGGTCCGTTCTCCTGACGGATATCTTCTACTTCGTCTCATTCCAATACAGAGGCAGTTTCGAAAATGCCGTCGTAAATATTGCAGTCATGATTCGTAACTTTAAAGTAGCGAAAGAAAGTCTGAATAAACGCAGTTCCGAGATACGGCAGCTTTAAGTCTTACCACGAACTTCGCTTGCCGCGTTTGCATAGAATAAAAAATGTTAGAAACATTTTATAGCGGGTGTTTGGAACGACTTTTATTTCCGTGGAAACGGGTATTCATACGTCACTGCATTCGTGATCATTTTAAAGCGGCTGTATCTTTGAAAAAGGAATCATGTTTATTGAGATGCTTTTTATTTAATTTTTAAGATATCGCACCCCGGTGAGAAAGGTGGTAACACGACTGAAAAATGTAATTTTTGAGGTATAGCAAAATAAAATAGAAGAATAGAAAACGTATGTATACTGGAATAGTATAATGCTTCTTTGAAATTTCTTAGACGTATTTTTGGCAGTAAATTTTTTAATATACTTACTGCAGATTAATTTTATGGGTCTATAAATCAGTTTAAAAAAAAAGTTGATAACACAAAAAAAACTGACACAACTGCCCCCTGGTCGATAAATTTCGAGTTAGAGATGTGGCGTTTTTCGTGCACGTGGTGATACATAAAACGTATTTTTGTCATTTTTTGAGTTTTGTCACCTTTCTCGCCGGAGTGCGATATGCCTGTGAATCTTTTATGACCATTTTAGAAACGTTGCTTCCTGCGGATTTGAGAAATAGGTCCCCCGACGCGTTTAATAAAACGATAAAAGGAGTGTACTCTATTGGGAAATTATCGACGAACTACCGTCCTCCGAAGAAGCTTAATCGATAAAGGTATTTCACCCTATCGAGATTATTCGAGAATCGATAGAACGCGATACATTTTTTTCAACTGGAAATTAGGATTTTCTGGATATGTACGTCGTACAGATTAATTCGGCCAGGGTTATTCATCGATATAATATCGAACGTGCAGCGTAATACGGAAACGTATCGTGACTCGAAATTAGATTTTCGATTCAACTTTGGAACACGCACAGCGTGCGCAATGCGGCGAGTAATCCGGTTCTTACGAATGCAATGAGTAATGCACGGAAAACTTAATTAATATGATAAACGACTTTGATGTTGGATAACTTATCTATAATTCTAAGCGATACGTCGGGCTGTTCTAAACGCTTATCCGTTTAAATTGAGCATAACGCGTATGGAATATCGATAAATCTATACCGCAATTGCAACTTAATTAAGTGTACTTGCAATGGTAGATAAGATCGGTACTCGCGTCGACAGTTCTCAGCAATGAAGCACGCTTTAGTATATTCCTCTTATTCGTAGTTCGAATTAATGAGAAACTTATGGTCGTAGGATACACGAGATCGCCATTCGTTTAGATTATGATTTCTCTTAACGTATTTCGTGATGCGTTTATGAGCCCTTGCTCCGCCGAAAACTGACTGGCTCTCTTCGTCACTTTTTTTCGTAAACTAATTTATTTAACTATTTATCTCTACGCGGCAGATCTGTTGAACGTATGCCAAGTTTTGTAGAAGAGTTGCCAAACGTTCCATGACATATTCGTGTTTATTATTATTGTTATTACTCGTCGGGACTGAAGGAATGAAGTAGTTAAATTACGTATATCGCACGCGTATCGAAAATATTGAAAATACGGACAATTTGATTGGTTGAGTAAGTGGCAGAACCGAGACATCGACTAAACCGAAATCTCAGATCAGAAAAAAATTCCTAATTGAATCCCACCGTAATGTCCGTAATGGCCGGAAATTGATTTCCAATGACGCGACAAAGCAAGATGATCACCGAGTGTCTTAATTTCGCTTGACCGAAACGTTTGACAATCTCATTTCGTGTAGGATGAAGCTAATCAAGGGATAAGTAGTTTGATATGAAACGGATTTTAACAATGAACAAAACTGCACTATTTTCAACTTAATTCAAATTAACGTTTCAACGTCGATGTTTGTCATACGTTCAACCAGCAAAAAAAAAGTACCTTTAAACGGATACGCGAGTAACAAGTTCGCACGATAGAAGCACGAGTACACCTGCGCTCTTATTATTTAGATTTGATTCGAAGAGTCAGTAGCTGCACCGAAAGATCTACTAAACTGAATTCTCCGGTCAGAAAAAAAGTTCCTAAACGAATCCCACCGTAACATACATATCCGGTGGTACTCCTATACCAGCATTGTTCACCACTATTTCTACCATGATTTAGTGTATACCTATTTCGACCGAAACGTATTATACGTCCAGAAAAAGATTGGAGAAAACAGTGTACCACATAATTAATTTAATAAACATTATAGGAAAAGTAAAAAATTCGATTGAGGAAAAACGATTAAACTCATGCTAATAGTTTTAAAAGCCTCCAAATACCAATTTTGAATTCTACGAATTCAAAAAAACGTGCCCCTTTAAAAAAAATAAACAGAGGGAGATTTAGGGGTGGTGGAGGCACATGTTGCACCCCGGTGAGAAAGGTGACACAATTCAAAAATGTAGTTTTCGAGGTATAGCAAAAAAAAATAGAAAAATAGAAAACGTTGTATGTATAATGAAATAGTATAATGTTTCTTTCAAATTTCTTACACATATTTTTGGTAGTAAATTTTGGAATAAATCAGTTTTTAAAAAAAGTGATAACACAAAAAAAAACAACAACAAAAAGGAAACTGACACAACTGTCCACTGGCCGATAAATTTCGAGTTAGAGATGTGCCGTTTTTCGTGCACGTGGCGGTACATAAAACGTATTTTTCTGTGACAATCTCAAAATTGTCATTTTTTGAGTTGTGTCACCTTTCACGCCAAAGTGCGATATGTCCCAATGGTAAATTATCACCGCGACACGTGTCTTCCACTGGCATTGGAATACTCGGCGTTCCCAATGGTTGAGGACGGCTGAGATGCGTGGAAACTTCTCGGGACATATACGTCCCAGTGGTATTCACAGAGTTGGGCGAAGAAGTCCAAAAAGATGTTTCTTTGTATCTTTCCGTAGAAATGGTGTTAAGATAATTTCGAGTGACGCGACGGAGAAAGACGATCCGCCGAGCGTCTTAATTTCGCGTGACAGCGGAATACCGAAATTCCGTGACACACAATCAACTCCAGCGCGGTTTCCACCGAGTGAATTACTGCTTTTGACAAAATTAAAGGCGACCCGGAGCGTATCTCTCGCTCGCCCTCCCGCGGCACGCGTCAAAGCTACGGCGCGTGGCTGTGAATTCTCAATTAGTTTGCGCGTTTCTCTAGCCGCAACGTGGGTCGCGCCACCGAATTCGCGTAATAACAGGGGACAGCGGTTAAGGAGCGCTGCGTGCCTACAGAAATTCGCGGATATTAGCGATTCCTGGAGGCTCGCGGGGAAAACTTTTCGCGCGTCTCTCCCGACGCCCGACGACTCTCGCTACCGGAAACTCACCCGTTCCCGCACGCAGAGAACTCGAGTTTTTGGACAGAAGCCAAGAACCGCCCACCCCTCGTCTTCCTCGCCCTTATCTCCGCTGCTTCGATTAATCGATTCTCGCTCGAGAGTGACGGCACGGAAAGGGGGATAAAGAGTGGAAGTGACGGAGAGAGAATCTGCAATCAAGTTCGAGAGAGGGAAGATTGAAAAACGCTCCGGAAGCGAAGTGCATTGGGATTAGAGGCAAGGATAATAGACTATTAACGAATGGGATGAAAGTTTTTCCTTTAATCTCATCTTCGCCCTCCTTGCTGGGGGAGGGCAAATGTTTAAAAGAACGCACCGCGGTCTCCGTGTCGCGTTAATTTATACCGCAATTTCGATTAACGCTCGTTTTAATTGTTTCCTTGCTAGCGGACGGCGCGGCGCGCAGTGGGACCAAATGCGATTCTATTGGACATTTTTTTTTCTCTTTATCAACTTTTTGGGACGTAATTAATGTTTGCAAATATCTTTCAGATAGTATTCACTAATAATATGTACAAAAAAGAACAGTTTTTATTGACGTATTTATATATTACATTTAACACTTCAATGGTCGCACTGGATCTGACAGATGTATGTAAATATTTTTAGTTTGCCAGTATTCGGTTTGGTTCAACATTTATTTTCTTTATAAACATTGTACATTTCAAAAATTTGTTATTCTTAAATGCTAAAAGTACTATTTCGTTATTATAGATGTTTACCCAGTTTAAGTTAGTAGAATACTAAAATTGCGGCGTATTAGTTAATCGCAAATAACTCTATTTATGGCAACTTATGGCAAATGAAAGTAATTATAATATGTAAATAGCATGTTTAGTAACATATAAATGTGTATTTTGGACATCTATTATGATCTGTTTTTTTTCTGCAGTTCAATTAAAAGAAAGAAAAACGGTTTTGTTTTTCAGAAGATATTGTTGATTATTATTTAATAAAAGTGTTTATCTTAAATGCAGTTGTATTAAATTAAAGCCCATAAAGTTATCTTTAATTTGATGTATAATAACATTCAATAAATGAACAATAAATAGATGATAATAACGATTGAAAAAAATCTATACATTTACATATTAATTAGGACGATGAGATGCGACTATATAAATATAGTTCTGTACTCGAAATAAACGACCGAACAGAAACAATAAGTATTTTTATGAATGGACAAACTTATAAATAAGATATACATATGTATGTTTCCCATCTAGTTCGGTGATGATTGATTTTTGCCTTTTTGTCCGGCTAGAACCGTGCAGCGCACGAGAAGTCAGGAATAGCTCCCGTTTCATCGGGATCACTATACGTTACGACGCCCAGCATCGTAATGGTATGATAAACGACCGAAAATACATTTTTAATATAAACAGTTTCCATCCTGGCTAATGCGTATCGCGATAATCGATACTACGAATGGAAGGTTAATACACGATTCGGCCAATCCGAATTTATTCCCGTAATATAGAATGATCAAAAGCGGATAAATATCGAACAAATAATTCTCAGCTTAAACAAGATTGATTAAAATTGCCTTTAACGACTAAGCTGGGAATAGCGCGAAACAAAGCGAATAAACGCTTCGCGTGACTCAGGATTGAATTGAGAGGAATCTTGAAAACAATTTTATCGGAAAAGAGAGAGAAATAGAGGAACGGGTATAATTCGATTCTTTGGTTACTTTAATATAAATTTTCTACGAAACTTGGACGCGCGCCGTAACTTCCCCGGCAAACTTCGCGCGGCGCCCTCGTGAATATTATTGCACATTTTGCGGAAATAAGCCGTACACCGTTGTACCGAAATAGTTCCCTCGCGCCACGACTCGGGGAACGGACGCGCAACTTACGAAAGTTTCGTTATTATTTCCGTTACGTATTTCGCGAGCAAATCAATTGGTCCGCCTCGCAAGGAACTCCGTTCACGGTTCAAATCGAAGCAGTTGGAAATTAATTCCCTGGCTATCCTAATAACGCGCGCAATCCGATTCGATTGCGCGTTGTTCGAGACAATGTCGCGCGCGGTGTCGCCGGTTGATTATTCGGCTCGACCACGGACGTGTTTGAATAATTACACGCTCAAATACCTAAGCTCTACTGCCAATTAAGAAATTACACTCCACAGTTTGAATCGGCGATGTAATTTGGGACAATTGCGTTTCGCGGTAAACGCGTAATTCCGCATTTCCATCATTTAAATAAACTATAGATCCGTTGAATAATCACTGTCAAATAAATATTATCGGCTACGAGGATTAATTTATTGGTAAGGCAGGTCAGGGCACTTGAACAGGGAGGAGACACGACTACTTCATACTTTTCCAAGTTCGCACTACTGAAACGATAGTTGAACCGTAATGTGCATTACCGCGCCAAATATGTATTCACCTACGTGGCGAAACTGCTTTCCAAAATTACATTTGGTTGTTATCGACGAAAATATGTTTTAATGATATTACAGTAAAAAAAATTTGCTGTAGTTGTTTGCTGGCATTTTTACATATTCTTAGGTATGTATAGAGTATATTTTTTAATAATTTTGCAATTTTATGTAGTTTCATGCAATATCAACAGTTTTATCTAAGCTATTTTACCTCTTTTCTCATAATTTATCAAACTTGAGGAAGTAGTGACTGGAACTTTTAAACCACGTTTTGGGAGAGAGTTGAACCATAGTTATTTGCATCCTTGCATTCGTTGTAAAAGATATGTGTATGAAATATGCTTGGGGTTAACTAAAAAAGATACAGAACAATTCATTTGTTGTGATTGCAAACAACAAAGCTGCCAAAGATGAATAAGAATAAAAAAAAAATTTTTGTTGTTGATAACTATTTATAAAAAATATTTTTTTTTGTTGCAGTAAGTATTAAACTGCAATTCAAAGTGTTAAAAAAAAGGGATTGTAATTACTAAATCTAAAAATGTTCTTTTGTTATTGTTACCTATTTATGAAAAGTGTTTATAAAAGTGTTAAATAAATAATAAACTGTATTAATTGATCCTAAAATTAAAATTTTTGAGATTTTATAAATAGGAGATTAAGATTTTCATTCTTATTACTTATATTCACGACTTTCTTTGATATGTTCATATCTTCCGCGTCCTTGGTTCAAATTATCCATCCAGCAGGGACATTTGAGCCACTTTCCAACTTGAAGAAAAATCGATTTACTACTTTTGGTTATTAATCTAGAAAAATATGGAATTTATTATTTATTACTATGTAGCCATGCTTTCTTTAGACATCAATTCCATTTCTCTATATTGATTACGAAAGAAATTATATTTAGTTTTATAAGAAGTTGTTCATCTGTTCCGGTCTCCCCCCGCTTCGTTATATGCGGTAGGGAAGCAACATTTTGCAGCAGTTTTATCAGGAACAACGGCACAAAATAAAAATCATCTTTATTCGTTTAAACTCGCATAAATACTTCACATAATTTTTCGATTACTTAAGAGGTTCTTCTTGAACCGTTTACGCAACCCATCTTCGATGGGCATCCCTTAAGGGGAATAGGGAGGTAGATTTGAATTGTCAAAAATTGGCTTGCGTTTAATCGGCCAGAACAAGACCGCAAAAGGAAACATAATTTTTCTTTTGTTAGAGGTGTTTAGTATAGCATTACAGAATAAGAACATTTTTCGCTAATTATTCCCAGATCAATAATAATGGCGTTTCAACGTAATTAGTCAAATTAGGTAAAATCCGGTTCTAAAATTTATATAGGAGTTGCAAAACACTATAAAGCACAAAGTGAACCTGAAATGCGATTAAAAGAATAATTTCATAATAATAATATCATAAACAACTTTATGATAACAAATAACGCGTATTTTTCGAAATTTGTCGTTATCTGACCGCCATTTTGTTAATTTTGTTTTTAATTCAAGTTTTTCTGGTTAAGTCTATGGAGGGACACATAAGGAGAAACAATATACTTGGATTTCCTCAAAATCTTTATTCGTTCGCTTGGAATCAGGACAAACTGGAATGTGCCTAATTTACCCAATTATGTTAAAACGCCATTATTATTGACCTGGGAATAATTACTGAAAAATGTCCTTATCCTTCAATGCCATATTAAATACTTCTAACAAAAGAAACGTTGTGCTTTCCTTTTCGACCTTATTACGAACGATTAAACGTGAGTCAATTCTTGACAATTCAAATTTTCCCAATCCCCTTAAAAATATGAATGCATCGACGAATCGACGTTAAATTTATATCGCGTACTTGTACTTGGCGCGAGACGAAATCACGTCTCTTGATACGCCGAGGAAAGAATAGAAACCCAACGCGGAACGTTGCCGGTGAAAACGAAAACCCGATCCGTTCTTACTCGTTTCCTTTCTCGTTCTCTCTCCTTCCCCCCGCCTCTCTATGCATACACACGCGGATCACGTGCTGCGCGTCACGCGACAGTAAAGTCTGTTCCTTTGGCGGCTCGCCAAGTCGATGAAAACCGAGGTTATCGTCTCTCCCCCCCCCCCCCCCCCACCAACCAATTTCTTTTCACAGGACCCTGTAGCACGATGAACGGAACCGGCGCGGTGTCCTTGCCGATTCTCGAACCGCTAGCACCAGCAGCTACTGATTTTACGAGCTGCCATCGTCATGAATTTTCGGAAACTCGGTTTCCATCCTGAATAGAGCTTTTATACGATCGCTGCCAGCTGTGGTATTTCAAAGTCCCCGGCGATTTATTTGTCAGATTCGCACCTTACGACGCACGTACGAATGGAAGCACGTCGAGGTACGTAAACGTTTAGCTTCGGGGGAGAGAACGGTGGATCGTGTGGCGAGATAACTGAATTTTTCGTTTCTCCATACTTCTTTTTTTTGTACGGTACTCTACCGTGGCGCTCGATGTTTCTTGATTATTCCATGAAAACTGTTGCAAGGGTTTTCAACGTTATAAAAGTTCGACCGACGTTGGTAGAAAAGCGGATGCAGAAGCTTTGCTGACAAGCAGACAATCCGGGCGGACGATTCATTAAGAAACGCTCGAGACGCTTGTTAAACGAAGAACCGACGTCGCTGATGTAGTCTATTACGGTGTTAATACCGCCGTGGCGTGCGTTCAGTAATTTATCTAACGCGCCTTAAAACGAAGTTTTTCGTATCCCGTCAATACGAAATAATCCAATAGATCGTTTAAAACCGACAAGTACACGCGAAACGACGCGAATGTGAGTGACGATTGTTTTTCAATTCGAAATTAATCCCGTGCCCCGAAACGTTTGTCAATCTCATTTCGCGCAGAATGAAGCTAATCAGGCGAATAACCGGGTCGATATAAAACGCGTTTCAATAATGAACAAAACTGCAAATATTTTCAACTTAATTCAACTTGACGTTTCAACGTCGATGCTCGTTACACGTTCATCCGTCAAAAAAGAAAAACATGATTGTTTAATAGTAGCTTTACTGACTGCGATACGCGCGTACAAGCGTGTCCCTGTACACCTCCAAACGCATACGCGAGTAACACGTTCGAGCGATAGGGGCACGAGTACACCTGCGCTCGTGCGTGCTTCTCGCCATCCACCTGTGCGCTCGCACGTACGATTGTATGTACGTACGTACGCGCTTAGTTGTAGAAAGGAAGGTGCGGGCGCGCGGGCGCGCGAGAGCTGAAACGCATGGGTTATGCGCGCATACACGCGTGCACACACAGAGGTAGAAAGCTGGGGCACGATGGTAACATCCCGGAAGCCAGGATCGATATCCAGACACGCCATCACCACCCTCGACTCTCTCTCCTCCTCTTCCCCTCTTTCCCGCCATTTCACTCTTTCCTCCCTTCACCGCCGTTCGAACCACCCGTCTGTTTATTTTTCCCCCTCTTCCGCTTACCCCGCGGAAGGTTAATGGACCCTCTGGGATGTCTTTGGCAACACGAGTGGGCTCCTCTCGCCGCGGAGGCCAGATTTTTCCTTCCACCACCTGCGGCGAATCGTCAGCTCTCTAGAAGAGAGCGCAACTCGAAAGGAGTCGAACCGAGATCAAAGGAGACTCTCTCCTCTATCGCGCCGAAACCACGTTTTCGGCACGATTCGAAAACCTTCAGGATTTCCCCCTCTCTCTCTCTCCCTCGGCCTCGATTATGTAGGAATTATTATTCGCAAGCGCGGTAGCTTGAAGTTTGCGTTAATACTATTCCTGCCATGATCGGGCAAATGTCCGTTTCTTAACGCTAGAACTACCGATGATTAATGTACGGTAGAACCTCGATTATTCGAACCTCCGTTATACGAGCCCTCTATTATCCGAACTGCAATTGACATATCCGAGTGTTCGGATACGTCAATTGCAGCTCGGATAGTAGAGGGTTCGTATAACGGAGGTTCGGATAATCGAGGTTCTACTTTATTTTTATTTCTGCAACTGTTTTTACCTATTTTACCAATTTTTATACTGTTAAAAAGTATATGCGCAAAATTATACATATTCTTAGAAATCAATTTTCGTTCATATACTTAAAAATGGTAAATTTGAGTGACCATGAACAAAAATTTCAAACCAGTCAAAATGACTGGTTTGGTAGTTTTGGTGTTAAGGGGAATCGATACCTACCTATTAAGTTTATAAACGGGCTTAACGTCTGTACTACGCCTGAAGAGGGAGAACGGAGAATTGGCTAAGAAAAAGCGAGAGAGTCGTAGCGAAATCATACCAAATGGTGGTCAGGATTAAAATTCTAAATGAAACAACATTTCGCTCTGCAAAAGGTCTCAAATGAAAGCCGAAAGTCCAAAGTCACGGATGGTCCAATCTCGACCGGAAAACGTACAGAATTGAAGAAACAATCAAAAATTGTGCCACGGCCACCTGATGGCCACCTGGGCGGCCATCATGAAATCCCCGCTTGATCGAAAAGTGACAGGTTCAAGTTTGCAGTAAAATTGTGTTGTTGTAGAGTGATTGATCTCGTGACTTCTTTGGACTTTTGTCTCTCATTCGAGACCTTGTGCAGGGCGGAATGTTGTTCCATTTAGAATTTTAATCCTGATTACGAAAACGCTTATTTTTCAGCATTTTCCTCGCTTTTGACGTCACAAGACGTAAAGCCCGAAAAAGATGTTTAAAACACTGTGTGGTGTTGATTCCCCTTGAATTTCGTCTAGAATTTCTTGCATACAACATTGCTACACCACCACGTAATTAAATTTTAGCCGGTTCAATGTTAAAATATACGTCGTCTACTTCCAAATAAAAGAGACAACATTTTTTCACTATCAAATGGCTATTATTTTCATTCTATTGTACATTAAGAAATATAAGTTGTTTTAAAGATCGGTCATTTGAACCGGTCACGGTAGGAATATAGTGTTAAACGGGGATCCCAATCTCGCCCTACTTTTCGAGCCGTTCGCCGAGGGAGAAATCCCGATTCGAACGCAACGGGAGAAACGTGATATTAAACCGGAATCGATCGTGTTTTCGTTTTACCCAAGACCGTCATTTTCTTCCCATTACGCCCGACCGGGTGGGTTTCCAAAGAACGAACGGCCGAAGGCAAATCGAGGGTCGGCGCAAAGAAAATAATAGCGTCTCCTCTTTTTAGGAAACGTTGCCGCGGCCCTTTCTCTCCGATTCGATCTAGCCTCCAGCGTCGTTCGTCCATTGGTCGATGGCGAAACATAGGAGCGATCGATCTGCCGTTTGTCGTTATCGCATAAAATAAAATGCGAGTGAACTTGTTTCCGATTCGTTCGGAGATAGAGACGCGAGAATATATTCGCGGTCTCTCGTGTTCGTTAATAGTAAAAAGAAAAACTTAAATTGCGCACGCTCGGGGTTATTTGTTCCCATGATTTTACCGGCCATTTTCCGCGAAGTTTTCTCGTAGACGTCACGATTATCGTGTTTGATTATGTTAATCTTGCTTCGTTAAAGTTAATTAGCGAGGGTAATCAGTCATCCAAGCCAGCGGCCAGTTTACGTGAATATTTACCATTGGCTAAAGGGACGAGGAAAAATCCAGAGACGTAAAATATTTAGCTCCGTCGCGTGATACGTTACGAAGTCCGTTTACGCGCGGTTGAATATCAGTTCTTCGGATACTCTGTTCGCTAGAGAGCTGCCGTCGAGCACGCTAATTTAGAGGAAAACTGAAACGCGAAAATTTTCCGGCTCGTCTGATAGCGATGAAAATAGCCGCAAGGATTAGCGTGAAACGATCGTCGAACAGATAGCGGCAGATCGTATAAGCTCGCGAGCGTTGTAACGCGGCGATGAAAACTATCTACGCCGCGATCGGGCCACGACACGCACGTAAAATAATCCAACGAGAATACAATCAAGAACATCTCGCGTCGCGTAACGTCGCGCGCTGAAATTAAATTGAACAATTACGCCCCGTGGTAGAAAAGAAATTATGATGCAGTGACGATCGAATTGTTAGACAACGCCTCTGCGCTTTTATCGCGCAGTCGAGGAAACGAAATTCTGTATAAAAAAAGGGACCAACTCTGAATTTTCATTGGTAAACGAGATTCGTACTCGTTTCGACTATTCAAAAGTCTGTTAACTAGAAAGCCAAATCTCGCGGAAAATCAATTGGATTCGATGGAAATTTGTGTCGAAGCTTCCCTTCGTCGAGCATTACAATTTGGCCGATTAAATATTCATTTCCAATTACTGGCGTGAAACAAGGCGTTACACGCGCATTACGGGGATGCAGTGTACAGTCGTATGCATCATGCATGAACGATGGAAGGATGAACGCGAATCAAACGTTACTTTAACGTTCAATCCCGGGCGAATACTTGTTAACAGCGTTACTATATTCCAGCAAAGTATCGAGGGATCCCTCGGACGAGAGTAATAACGCTCAAACATGCAGCTCATTAATTATTTTACGTCTGAACGTGAAGTTTGGAAACATAATCCCGGCATCGGGAGCAACTTATTGTATCCGACGCAAACTTTCGAAGTTGCGCCAAATTTGTTCGATAAACCCGCCGGAAGCTATATCTGTCTCAATTCTTCAAAAATTTCAATTCGATCAATCAATCAAATTTCAATCAATCAAGCCGTAGAATACAGGATGCGCGTATTTGTCGGAAAGAAATCCGTGAGGACAAATTTTGATATGTTGAAAAGTAATTATGCAATTTAACCGAAACCCGGTGAGATTAATTGGGTGCTTGGAACTTTAGCACTATTCGTAGCATGACCGGTCAGATGACCGGTATTTAAAATCAACTTATATTTATTAATACACAACGAAGATAACGACCCATTTTATAGTGAAAAAATTTCTTTTATTTCGAAATAGATAACGTATATCTTAACATTTAACCCGCTAATATTTAACACTTAAAGGCATGAATTTTCAAGGAATAACGTATTTTAAACCAATAAATTTGGTATATTGCTAAATGTCAAGACTGCATTAAAGGGCTAATTAAAAGTGGAATTTTTTTCTTTTCTTTTGTTCAAATGTTTGGTGGCAGACACTTCTCTAGTTCCCAGAACCATTTTTATAAAGGAAAAACAAGTATTCTGCAGTTCTGCAACCATATCCATTTAAGGGTTAAGTTAAGTGGAGGCGCAATAGCGTTGTATGTATGTAATTCTAAACGAAATTTAACAAATGCGCATTTGACCGGTTGTGGTAGTTCTAGTGTTAAACGACAATGTCTCGAAAGGAAAAATACGCGACGTTTGTCCTTACACGCTACATACTTATTTTACATCCGTTTCGATGCGTTTCGTTACGACCAAGCAATCTAATTACAGAAAATTACTGAACTTAATTAACAATCTACCGCGTTAACGAGATAAACAGGCGTGTTCGAGTTAAATCGGCCGTCGCTCGACAGCCTACGAATTTCGGTGTCAACGGTGACGACGAATCGTTCCATTCTGTACAGCTAATTAGGTCAGGAGGATCGTCGGGGGAAATGGAGAAGCTTCATCGGGCGACGAAAATTGTAGCGCGCGCGTAATGGAGTACTTAGACGTCGATGCAATTAGCATATCGATCATAATCAATGCAACCGGAAGAAACGTCGCGTTAAGAATGGTATCGAATCGTTCCCTGTTACCCGTGCGCGATATCGCCGCCAATTTTGTTTCATTAATTATTTCCGATAACGTTACAAACCGTATACCCGTTGTACCGACGATACAAACGATTAACGGTGTACCGTGAATTATCAAAGCTGCCACAGGTATTCTCGGGAGCAACTTACGGGGAATATTTTAAAAAATGTAACGTCATTAGTTTCAATTCCCGTATACAGTTTTTACTCTGTTTAACGTCGGCGGGTGAGCACCTAAAAGGGTAACTTTGCACTCGAAATTCTGCAGCGCGGAGCACTTATGCTCTGGCTCCGTGAGCAACAAAAAATAATCACGAATTTCCGGAATGCCGCACGGCAACGGACGAACCCATCGCCGGTGGTCCGGACGAAAACTTTTACCCATTAACAAAATTTCGTTTTTCCCCGTCGTGGTAGGTTGTATCTCGCGGTAGAGGAAGAACGGGAATGGATATAGGTACGGACATACATTTCAGTTAGCTCCATTCTAAAATTGGGCATTAGAAGATAGTTCCAAATATTCTATCGTTAACGTTTCACTTTCGCGTTAAGACAAAGTATACGACGAGGATTTAAAACAGTTTAATTTGAAGAATTAAAGATTTCAATCGCAAAGTTAAATGTTAAGTAAATGTAACATGAAATTTATTCTTACAGTATCAAGAATCAAGAGTGGAATCCTTGTTTTTGCGGAAGCAAGATCGCAATTCTTATACCTGTAGGATCAAAAAGGGAACTCGGCTTAAATGTAGACATGCATATCGCTGGATCTTCGGACCTCCAAACTTTTTTTTACTCTATCAAGTGTATTTTGGGTCGCTGATCACGAAATAATTATAGAATTTCTTTTCTACTGAAAATTATTTCACAAGGAATCACATGTGTTTGCTTGCTTTAGAAATAGTTAGGGGATCCGTAGATTCGGAGATGTGCATGATCTAAATTTTTTCCGGGAAGTCTTACTTCCTGATCAAAAACAAATTTCCTATTCATGCAGAATCAAAAATGGAACTTTTATTCCTGCAGAATTATAAATAGAATTCTTATCTTTCCATAACGAAAAATAAAATATCTGTTTTGTTCTCGTTGAATAGGAAATAAAACGTCTATTACTCTCGCGAAACAAGAAGTAATATTTCTATAATTCTCGCGAAACAAGAAATAATATTTCTATTATTCTCGTGCAACGAGAAATAAAATTTCAATCGCCCAGACAGAAAAAGAAATTGGAATTTCCGTAACTCCTGTTATTCTTGCGAAATAAGGAATGAAAATGAGAACGCACTGGCAAATGAGTCGGCGATCGTCCGGGCTAAAGCTCGCAAGTTAGACGGGGCGGGGAGTGCAAAGCAGGATAAAGGAATGCACAAAGCCATTTCTGTCAAGAGGGAATAGAGGCATCCTCTGTACTCCGAGGCACCGTCGAGCTGCATTATGCGCGATGCACGCGATGCGTATAGACTGCCCAGGGCCGTGCTAACCGCAGTGGCGTACGATCGGCCATACTTTGCCTCTGGTTCCTTATTTCCTTGGATCGCTCATCCTCCCTCCCCCCGATCCTATTCCGAATCTACTCCAGAGAAAAACTTGCGAAAACCTACCGAGTAGGTACGAGGCTGCCTCTGTAAGGAGCCCCGTTCTTATAGGAATTCCGTTCGACCCCTGGCAAAATGGAGAGAGAAGGGCCTGAGAGAGGGTAATGAGATTGGTTTTCAAGAGTACCTTCGGTCCGCCGAAGACCATTAGGATTTGGAAATTTTCGTATTCGATTTCGGAGGGAGTTGCGCGTTGTATGATAACGGGCGTCGAAAGTTTACTGGTTTCTATGATATTTAATTTGCTCATATTCGTTGGTGTTGGTACGACTCTTAACTATGTTGTTCGATAAGAGAGCAACATCGCGAACTTTATAATTTGATCCACGATCGGAGAAACACCTTCACCGCAGCAACACTATAGAAATCTTCAATTTAAATAAATGTGTGTAGGATTTCATTGGTTCATGCTGCCATGGAAATAAAAATGGTAGTTATCGAATTAAGGATAGGGAATATAACTGTTTATTAAAGAATACTACTAAAGAAAACACACAAAACTCTTGCGCTGATACGCCGCGCAATATCGCTTGAAATATACTATTTCCTTCGTTTGAATCTGCATGTTCACTGGTCACGCGTTTTCACGAGAGTAAGGCTTTCGCCTCTAAGAATTTTCTTCGAGGGCATTTTTGAAAATAAGATAAAAGGGGGAATTTAGAAAATACACAGAATCGAGTCATACACTTTTCAAGAGTCGCCTGGCCCTCCGCGACGCAAAAAATCACTTTCTACATGCGACTGACGCAGCGTCCGCGTTATGTGCCCGAATCGGTTTATCGCCGCACTCTTATTCTAGAGGAAACTTTTATAATTACGCGTTTCAAAATGATATCGGCGCTCGCGATATTCATTTTAGTAATTTTTATAGCTGTGCCAGTTTTCGAACGATGTGCTCGTTTAATACGAAACCCGGGCTAGATTAATTCCCAAGATAACTTCCAAGATAGCTGAAGTTAACGTGGAAGATGAAATCTCCCGTGCAGTCCCAACGCGAAAATCTTGCGTTTTTCTCGTGTCTTTCCCCTGAAATTCCTGTTTAACGGGAACTCATAATCATTACGTGGCAGTTTTATTCAACCGCTCGCGCTGGCCAAGAAAGTGTCAGGGCGATAAGGTTGATCGTATAACGAGACCGATAAAAGTCTCTACGACGCGTCTACGATCGATTTAATTCCTCGTACCGACTACCCGATTCGTAGTACTATGTATACACGGCAATCTACTAACGACATCGATGTGCTCGTTATTCGGTATTCAAATCAGCAACCGTGACCAGCTGCGCGCTTACTTAACGCGTCTCGTAAAGAGCCGCAATCCTAATCCACGTGATTCTCCCGCCACAGAAATCGACAGACTGCCAAAAAATTAATCGAAAGCATCGATTCCAACGCGTGTAAACGCGTTCGAAGGTCCGGATCCGGACCGCGGAGGGTAAATAAATGGACCGCCAAAAATATTTTACATTAATGCTGTTTTTTCCCCATTATTTGTCTGTGTGTACCCAGAGTACCTCGGTAACAATCTGCACGTAATTGATATATGATCTATTTTTAAGATGTATTTGCTGATTGGGGTGGCATTCATTCTTTGGCGCTGTTTATAATAATATTATAGTAATAGCCACAACTTATATTTAGTTTTTTTTTCTGGTGCATGAAATTTTTTTTTCAAATCATTCGGACTCCCTTAGAAACTAATTGCCGACCGCTCGTTTATAGGATAGGTTAGGCTAAGGAATTATACGGGTCATTCTGAGTCAAGTGGGCTGCTTTTTACACACATGGTCGAGAATTTTGATGAATTTTTGGGATCATGTAGTGTTCGTGGGTGAAAAATTTGAGTAAAGAAAAACTTCGAATTTCTGAAAACTTTTTGAGTTAGAACCTCTCAAACTTTTAGGTAAGGTTATTTCTAAAAATTCATATCTCCCGAACTATTAACAATATCGCATTTCGACAAATTCGGCTGCATTCATAAAAGATTAAACTTTCAATAAAAAGATACATAATTGTTGGATAATGTTGATAAACATTAAAAAAGATCATTTGATTATATTGTTACGAATATCTACGCATATCATTCTCTCCTTGGCGTCCGGCTTCGCCGGCAGGTTGTTCTTAGGTGCCGGGCGCCGATATTCAAATAGTAAATAGTTGGTTATATTCGAGCTCTTGTGACGAGCGGTTTGTGTTCTCTGCATTTCGTTAATAAACGTTACTTTTGTAAATATGCCCGCTTTGCGTTCGGCACCGATCGACAGCCGCCGGAAAAAAATTGACGATCGGCGGACTCGCGACAGAATTGCAGAGACGAGCGTCGTGCGAAGACGAACGGTCTGCGAAGTCAAGTCGTCGAAGTATACTTTTTCTTATTCCTTATTATTAAATCGCATATTTTCCAGCATTGATTCGGAACCAGACTGCATCACACCCACTCCTGTCTTCCATGAATCTTTCACTACTGTTGAGTACGAGTTATCGGACGACGATCGTCAGCGAAGTAATCGGCAAGATGGACTAATCAGATCGGTCTGCTAAAAGCAATCCCATCAGTCGTTTGCTACGCACAGCGGCGTTATCGTTCGCGTTAACGTCCGATTAGGATCCTTTCCAGGCCATCGGAGAAATTTAATTTCCACGCTCGAGAGCCCCTCCTGCGCCACGTGTCGGTGATTATTACCCACGAAAATCTCGTTATCCGCCGCAACCGCGTTGATGCCTACGATGCCACGATATCGGGATGCCTCCCCCCTCCCCCATTCCGCTCTTCGCCCTGCTTTTTCAACGAGTCAAAGGTCACGCGAGGGTTCGAGTAGTTCCCGCACACGAGAACGAGAATTCACGGAGAACGGTATCGCTATTAAGTCCAAGTGCCTCTCGAGTGGAAAGTTGGCAGTAAGTTGCTGGAAACTGTACTATACCTCGGAAGTAGGTCTCACGAAGATTCAGGAAACTATTAGAATATTAATTTAGGTTTCGGTGCACGGGTATGTGAGTTTCGATGCTTTGATCTGCGATCTCCTAATTAAATGCGTAAGGAAACTTTGAGCTAGGATTGAAAATGGGCGCTCATAGCTAGGAAACGAGTGATTACGCTTGAAATTTAATGCAAAACGTAAAATACTACGTTGGAGGGCTCTTCGAGAAAGACGCGGTTCGTAACGAAGTGATACTTTTATCGAAAGAATCAAGAAGGATGAGTTTGGGACTAAAAATAATTGTCGGAGAAAAGTATAACGAGCCTGGTTCTCTCGGCTTCTTCGAGAATTATCTTTTGTCGGTCTTTTCTTCTGGAAAAAGTTTGTGGTCAGACGAGCCGGTCCTATAATGGAAAACTACGTTCCGACAAAGAGACTGGCTCTCGTAGACTATGAAACATTGAAGCTCATCGAAGAGAGTAAACAGTCTGGATTATCCCACAAATATTGCGATTACCATTATTACGCGCGAAAGAAGAACGCATTCGGGAATAAATTGGCAATAAATTATGCGGTTAACACTATAACTACGGACGAACATCTCGGTATATATAATTTTCCAACCAAAGCTCAACAAAAAACGAAACGCTTTACAGAATGAATTATTTACATATTTTAGAAAAAGTCATACAAAATATTCCAAAACGAAACCAATTTTGATCAAACCGCACTCAAATTACTCATCTCGGCACGACCTTTCCGACGGTTATTGCAGAAAAAAAATGCATTTTTTATTGCGATTGAACCACCTCGAAAACCCCAGTTCGTTCTTTCCCGGACAGATACAAGGTTTAGTCTCCCGTACTTGTACTTGGCCCGCGACAATACCTTGTCCCTCGAGGTACAGAAAATTAGTATTGATTATAAGAAATGCCAAACAAGTCATTTTGACCCCCTTTAGTAGATCTAGCGTTTTAAAGACGGATGGCTACCATGATCACTGCCCACTCCCTTCTACGAAAAAAAATCTAAGGAAATTAAGACGATCTTGCGAGATTCTCCCTCCTGATCCTGGGAGATCTCGAGATCAGATAAAGGCTGTTCAATCTTCGCTTATTGCGGAGCCCTTCCCCCGAAACATCGGACAAAGTGCTCGCAAGGGCACCCACAGCGAGGTGAAACCGGAGTTGGCAATCACGGAACAGCAAAAAGCGGAAGGACCAGGGGGAAAGAAAAGAAGGGTCAAGGATCGAGGACCTAACGCGGAACTCGAGAACCAATGTATAAATCTCTCACCCCTCTGTGGATCGCTAAAGGGGGTGGTAGAAAATCGATTCAAAGTTTTCTGCCTTCAAAGATAAATTACGAATCTCTGTATAGTATGGACAATTTCCACATGCGGGGAATTTGTTATGAAATAAAATCCTGGAAGGGGTATACGCGAAAGAAATCAAGGCTACGGGAAACACCAATTGAGATCTGTTATCGAAGATCGTGTTCGACTAAACATATCACTATAGAATTTCGAGGGTAAAGGGGTCGGTTTGCGAGGAAGGGCTTTGGGTTAGGATGGTCCTTATATGAGGTGAAAATTTTTATTTGGGCTATACCTACTTTAGTTCTATTTGTTCGAAAATTCCACAATTTTGTTTCTAATTTTCAATGGTATATAGCATGTGCTCTAGTAGCACAGCTATATGTAGACGTAAATAATAAATGAAATAATTACAGTTCATAAATTAATCACTTAACTTAAAGTATAGTCAAACAAATTTTGTTTATTCTATAACCAAAATGAACATAGAATTAAAAAAATTTAATGAATGCATAATGCACATAGTATGCATCTATCTCTTACGGTTATTATATGGAGTGATTAGTGATCGCCGATGATGGTGTAATTGACTGTACTTATTTTTATCTTTTTATAATCATGAATATAGAGTTGTGTAGATAGATTAATATAAAAAAAATGGTATGTGTAAAAATACAAAAATACTTCTTGGAGATTTATTTCAACCGATTTGAAACGCTTCTACTATGTGTAGAAGGTTTTCCCGATTTTGCGTGTACGTGGTATAATGTGGCGAAACTGAACTGCGACTACGACAGTCATTTGTTGTTCGTTTGTTCAATTCCGAGAGAGTCGCGTCGCGAGCTCGTAAGAAGGAGCATCGCCTAAACACGTTATATGTAATTTCAAAATAAACCTATCTGTACCCAACATATTAATATTCTATTTCGACATTCATCCTCAAATCCCGCATTGTCGCGCACAAAGCACTCACACGTATTCGCTCATAGGTACGTATACACGTACACGCGTACGAGGAACGTTTTGACAGAAACGAGCGCAAAACACCAGAATCCGCAGCGATATTTCTACCGCGGCGTTCGCAATATTGCCTTCGATCCGACGCCTTCGCGTCGTACGAAATGGAGCACGGAAGGAAACAGTCGACGGTGCGGAGGTGAGAAGGAAACTACGAGGAAAAATTACTCGCTTTTTCCAATTACGGTACGGCACGTCACTAGCGAGTTTTCCCGAAGGGACGGAAATCTTATTTTAAGGGAGCTGCTCCGAGCGAAACTCCGCGTCGAGTTAACTTTGCGAATCGTGCATCATTTCGAATATCCGACGCTCCGTCGAGTTTCCTAGGCGGATCTTTCAGAGATGAAAGAATTATTCGCCTCGAACGGACGTACGTACTCGAACGAAGGCGAAAATCGGAGGAAACTTTTGAAAAAGGCATCTGGTTTTCTAATCGCCGTACGGGGAACAATGCGCCGAAAATTATTCGACGCGAGGTACAGCTCTCATCGAATTTAAACGTACAACTTTTTGCCGAAGCGTTCCAGTCTCGAAATTCCAGGAAAGCTGAGGAATCGAGGAACTTTTCGCGGAAAGTTCCGACAAACGGCACGAAAATTCTTGCCATCTTTCCCGGTGCTCCGTGTCTTTGAGTAATTCGCGCAAAGCGTTTAAAACCTACCGCTGACGCGACGTCGGGAAAGGATTTACCGTGAAACACGATTCGAGGAATTTTCGGGATTTTCCACGGTTTCCGAAACCGACGAAAGGACGTTCAATTTTCGCATCCAAACTATCTCCTTAGTTTTTTATTAATCGATACTCGCAGTCGGTACCGCAACTCATAAAAGTTTTTCGCACTTGGATCCTTGCCAGTACGACAAGCAGTTCGCGTACGTTTCATTCCATCCAGCTAGCCAAAGCTTTGCGGATCCCGATCTCCTTGATATTCCATTATATTAAAATGAAAAACACGGGTCGGGATGAAAAGAATTTCGAGGAACGAATTGATAATATCGTCTTGATACCAATTTGATAATAATTGCAACGGAATATCCCGTATGGAATTATCCGATATTCGCTCTTGTCAATTTTGAACGAATTACATTAATTTTTTAAAACCTTCGAGGATTCGACGATTCTCGGTACAGCGTAATAACGATGTTACTCCGTCGCGGCATTCTTCTGAGAAACGATTTCGATCGTCGCGACACTTGAGTTTTTTTTTGTTTGCAAATTTTTTCTACGTAGGAGTACCGTATCGAGTATAGGATAGATTTCTCAAGCGCGAGCACTTACGTTTCTCATGATCGGTGTCGAACGTACCGTTTTGATACTCGATACGTCTGCGAAGGAGGTGGACTATTTTGCCTACGGATACCAACGGCAGTTCGATTCTTTATCCTTGTTTATTCTTCGCGACGACTCGATCAACGTTCGCCTCGTTAAAGAGCCAACAGGAAATTGAACTCCAGAAGTTGAAATACCAACTATGGTTATCGTAACTGTACGCTCGCGAAACTACGAGGACTTAATTAATAAAAAAAAAGGAAAACGGTATATCGAGAAATCCTTCTCCCAATTACCGCGAGAAGCAGAGTAAATAAAGTTTCGTTCGGTTAGGCGAGTTACTATGTCAGCTCTCTATATCTTCTCCGAGGAGATTATAAATTACTAACCAACTCGATCATTGAAAAATTTAGCTTGACCTACGTACATACATACTACGTGTATCGACGACGGACAGCAAATGTCACGAGAATTCCCGAAGGCGTCGTATCGCGTTCGATGAAAATGCGAATCGTCGTGTGTACACGCGTCAACTTACGGCACCCGATACTTTCGTATGCCGAAAGAAAACGGAAAAGAAATTTGCGTTATCGCGAGAATGCGCTGGAAGAAATTATTCAAAGGTCCTCGATCGCCCTAGAGAGCCGTAAATTTCAAACTCCCCCCCTCTCTCTCTCTCAATTCGGTACGCGTCCCGTCTTACAAATGTCCTCCTTTCGGTCGATTCGCACACTACACGGCGCCTAGCTTATCGCGTTGACAATGCAACGAGTTTAATATACGCCAGAGACGTGGATTAATGCTCTCGTGTCTTTGTGCGCGCACGTGTCGTGGACTACACGCGAGACGCTTTAATTAAGTACACCGTGTACGTACGCGTGTACGAATGTTCGACGCTCCTGTGTGGGGACATCGTCGAACATCATGCCTTTCCTTAACGAGGCCAATCTCGGAGTTCGTCCCGGGGTCAAACGAGACAAGACGAGCCTTACGAGCGTTGCAGCGTAATCCAAGATGGCTGATACGATTGATCCTTGGCGGATCGAAGTACCGGGGACGACAGGAAAGACGCGACACGCGTCAGCGTCGAACGATATTTTGGGAAATTTTCATCACAGATCGTCCGAAGCCGAGAAATTCCATTACGATCCAGAACACTTTCGCTAAAGAGTTGAAAATTGACGCGGTGAAATATGTTTAACGTTCTTTTCCGTTTCGCGCCACCAACGTGGCTGGGTTCAAAATCAAGGGAACACAATTCCAATATCGATAATGGTGTTATCGGGACCGCGAGTTTCGACGCGGCAACTATTTTCCACGCCACATTTTTATATTTTTAATACCGCCGGATTTTACATTTCGATGCGCTGCGAATCTAAATCCCCGTACCTGTAAACATTAATTCGGTGAGATTTTCTACGCGAACGTATTTATAGAGTTGTATTCTGTAAGCTAGCGTCGCGTGACGTACGGGTACAATGAAATATTAGGTAATCGGATATTTCGTCACGGAAAATCGTATCAAACTAGCGACTATCGTCCGGGAATCGAATCAACGTTACTATCCGATAGAGGGAAATATTTCCCATGGCACCACTCAGTCGCGATAACAAAGTAATTTCGACGGTACAAAATTAATGTGATTCGGGCTCGGTTTCAGTGCTGCCAATTAAATAACGTTCGTCGGATCGATCTTACTTGCCTGTTAAAAACGGAATCGATTTTTGTTTGTTTATTAACAGACGTAGTCTAGCATCTTTTTTAGAACTCAAGTGCGTAACCGTTCCTTACGATTCTATGCACACGAGTTAAGTTACGTTACATTACGCAACGTAAGGCTAGGTACTCAAACAAACATCGTATTGCAACTCCGTTGCAAATGTTTAGTAACGTGTCAGGGAACACACAATCCTAACTAGTCTGTTGATGCATCGTGTTGAGTGTTGTGTGATACGCGCGAATGTTTCACTTCTGTACCCAGCCTAACGTCTACGATAATAACTTTATACCGTTCGCAAATTACAGCATACGACTGTCGGTATTTATTAGAATCAGCGATTAAATTCAAGTAGCCTTCGCTCGGCACTTGCGCGTACCGCGAACCTCGTTTATTACTTAACGGCAGTTATAATCCGATACTTTGCGCAACGACGCCGTCGATGAAATTTCATCGCCGAAAATACGGAGTATCGTCCTAACGTCGGACTCGTAACTTCCGCACCGCTGCATTCCGCCATTCCGCATTGAACGCACCGCTGCGTCGTTCGATGCGGTTGGATCGAAGGTGTGGACCGGAAATGCGTGAAACACCGGGGGAGGATCGCGATCGAGAATCGAGACCGGTTACGCGCCATCGCTATCGTCGAAAACGCAATTTCCGAACGTACCGACCGCATTGTACTTTCGTTGCCGGTTTAACGAGAAGCAGAACTACGACTTTCCGGATCGATTCTCGCGTCTAACGAGAATGCGGTACCGACGACGAGAGAAATCGGTGGTCTGCGAATCTACACGACGCATGCGAATGGATAATAATAAAATTGATCAGTGATTTTTATTTTTCTAGGAAAATTCATACGAGAGTGTGCATGATACTCGTATATTGAATAGATATTGATTTATTTAAGGGGAGAAATCTACTTTAGGACGCTACTTTAGGACACAGGTAAATTTTTAGAATTTTTTTTTTACAATACATGGAGTCGATGTTTCTGAAACTATAGGGATGATTTGTTACACCCTTCAGCAATGTAAATTTATTTTTTTGTTGAAAAATAAAAATATTAACATAACATATTTCAGATATCAAAGCTATGCCTCGTAACCCATTGGCGTGCACGATGGAGATAAAACTATTCGTCCAATCGATTCCGTTCCAGGTTATTTTGTTAGATAATAATCAACCCTTCAATTTGAACTAAAAATATTTAAGAAAAAATGAGTTTGAACTGTTGTTTTTAGCATAAATAAGTCAAATTTTTGGGGGAAAAATCGGCAATTCTGTTTCAAGTCCCACAATTTCTACAATTTTGTATATTTTTTAATTTCTTTAGTTCATTGGTTAGAGTATTTTATAAGCATTAAATAAAGATTTACCTTATTTATTTCAGACAAAAATTGAAGTCTACGCAATGCACGCCAGTTGACAACTCGGGTACGAAGCACAAATTTGACACGTGAAATATGTTATGTTAACATTTTTATTTTTCAATAAAAAAAATTAATATATACTGTTGAAGGGTGTAAAAAATCATCCCTAGAGTTTCAGAAAGATTCGTTTTATACTTTGTGAGAAAAAAATTCTACAAATTCAACTATTTCTCGGCGTCCTAAAGTAGATTCGCCCTTAAGTTTCACACAGCGCGTTAAAACTTAAAACATATCCTCCTTGCGAGCTCATAACACGATTCTTGCGCAATCGCTTCTTGGTCGTACAATAACGAAAATCTATCGTGACAAAATCGTTCGGTGACTCATTTTTTATTGGAAAATTCATCCGAGAGTGCGCGGATCTTAAGGTGGCTATACACGTAACTGCAAGCTTGTAAATCATGCAAGACACAATCGTTTTGCGCAATCATGTTTGAGCGCCTGTATGATAATTTTGTGCAAGCATTGAAGATTGTACAAGCGGATTGAGGATTGATTTAATTTTTATTTGCATGCTTGCCGAGTCGCGTTGGTATGAGCAAAACTTGAACGTGTGTACACGTCATACAGCCGACGCACGATTTCTTTCATGAGATGTGATTAGCTTCTCTCATAATTGTATTTTGTTTTTTAATAAAACGTGTGATAAGTGACAAAAGGGTTAAATAAGTCTCATAATCCATTGGTAGGTAATTTCGCCAATCACGTGCATATATTTTTAATTCATTTAAAAAATTAGTTTGAGAAAAAGTTTTTCTTTTTATTAAACAGTCTTTACACCACATAGCACGTTTTTTCTTCAATCACTTTTTTTTTTAAATCACAGCAAAACCAGCTAAAGCGAAGCCGTCGTCGTCGTCCGAACCCGATATGTTTGAAACACAACCCGAGCTTATTCAAGTATGCTTGTGCCGTGTGGTGACGATACCTTAAAGACGATGCCGATTGGATACTCACATATTGGATAGAGATTTATTTAAATTTCGTACACCGTGCTAAACACCTGTCCTCCTTGCTTCTCCGTCGAACGGCGACGAAACAAACAAACGACTTTTGTACCCGTCGTCATTTGGCTTTGTCGCATTATGGCGCGTGTATACCCACCCAAGCGCAATTCGGAACAGCTTCCTACAAGAGATTTCGGGGTACGTGAGTTTTTCCGTTTACTTCGGAATCAGACGAATCGATTCAATTATCGAATAGTCAAAGCTAAACCGTCGTAACGAAGTTGATTCTTTTTGCCAGACCAGGCGGCGTTGGGACTGATAAATCATATTCCATGGCAAGGGTTGGGAGAGGGGCTAATAACGAGCGGGAAACGAGCAAAACGACTTAACGAACTACCGTGCCAATTAGGAGAAAAGTTCGACCAAGTCTCATAAATGGTACTTCTTCTTCATCAGCGGCACCGAAAGAGAGGATACCTCGGGGACGACGTAGCAGTTGATATTTTCGTCGGCATGAATATTAACTACGAGAATTCGCGAAATTCGCATAATTCGCGCCTCCTTATTTCGTTAAACTTGTTAAGGCTTCCATAAAATCCTTAATTTCGGTGCCGTTCCAACTTATAAGAAACTTTCATGCACTGCTGCGTGCCAAATGTTTTTATTACCATAAGGCGCTTTTCGCATCGGCATTGGAAGGCAGATTTTGTCAATTCATTATTAATTCCGAAGTACGGGCACCTTTTTCTGATGGCCTTCCAATGTCCCCGTCAATACAATGGCAACCTTTTCGCAGCGCTCAACGGCAAAAGGTAATAAAACATTTGGCCACCAGTCACTCAGTTCGCGATATTCGGGGAACCCGAATTTCGGGCATAACGGGACTCGGTACCCCTCAAGTACCCCATCGACCACCCTCTCATGGTCACCCGCGGGGTGGAGACTCCAAATTACCCTTGCCAATCAGAATGCATATTTTCCAAAGTCTCCACCCTCGTGGATTTTCTAATGTGGACAACGAGTGCCAAGAGAGGGGCGCATGGTTTCTTGGGAGATTTTTGCTGCCCAAGAAGGCAGTCACCTCTAAGCAGTCACCTCTAAGCAGTCACCTCTAAGCAGTCACCTCTAAGCAGTCACCTCTAAGCAGTCACCTCTAAGCAGTCACCTCTAAGCAGTCACCTCTAAGCAGTCACCTCTAAGCAGTCACCTCTAAGCAGTCACCTCTAAGCAGTCACCTCTAAGCAGTCACCTCTAAGCAGTCACCTCTACGCAGTCACCTCTACGCAGTCACTTCAAGACAGTCACATCAAAACTGTCACATCAAACCAGTTACAACTAGTCGATTCCAACAGACAGTCTCTTCGATCTTAACGAAAACCCATACATCATACAGTCCACTTTAATATTTTGTTACCATCGTTTCATATTTATATCAGTCTTGTAATTTAAGTTATAGTTCACTAGCATATCTCAATATATATTCATTTTTTTGGTTGTTATAATCGAACATTGCTTCATTTAACACCATTCACATATATATATTCTAATCCACCTTATCCTCGCGTGGAACATTACCATCTCCGCATTAAAAGAGAAGTTTCCATGCAGCCACGGCTAAACAAAACTAAAAGAACAATTTCCGTCTCGTTTCCTTTCGTGCTGAAAATTCTCCCCGTTTCGCCGCGCATCTTTTTAGTCATCGCGAATCGAAGGGTTAACGAATCGCGATTCGAGGAATATTTTTTTTCCAGTATTTGCGAGGTAAATTCAACTCCGCGCACCGCGTACAATCAAGCTCATTTTCGAATCACCGGTACGCACGGTCGTTAAAAGCGGACGATTGGTCGAAAGCCGCTGTTTGCAAACACGCAGAAATGTTTGCGCGCGCGAAATTTAACAAAACTTTTATCGGACAAAGCCATCGGCGAAATTTCTGTCGTTGCGCTTCCTTGCCCAGCGTTGCGTACTTTTTTTTCGTTTGCGCTTCAAAAAAAGAAATTACAGCTTTCCGCGCGCATGCACGAAAGAACATGACAGTGGCGTATTTCAATGGTGAAAATTATCTTTCAAATCGTCGCGCGTTGATATTTTTTCGAAATCCGGTGGAGCAACGCAATTAATTTCATAAAAATCATTAAGGTATCGCGAGAGTCCTCTTCTCGAGCAAAGTAAGTCTCTGAAAATCGGGAGTAAACTGTCACATCTAGAACTGCTGATTCTCTTCGATTAAAAAAAATTGGTTTCTTACACTTGCCTTTATCGGTGTAAGGAACGCGGTTTAAAGCCGAATTCGAGACGTACCAATAATAAAAATGTGCGTTTACGAGAAATATATTTCAAAAACGCGTCTTTGCTTTCTCTCTCAATTCCTCTTATCTTAGAACGAAAGGTCGAGAATCGCAAATCGACGATTAAGATTTAAATATCTTCCACGAGCTTGTCGATTACGAACGTAAAATTTCCCATAATCCCGATTCGCTCGAATCGAAGAAGAGCAGTTCAATCGTTCGCACACCCCAAGAAAATACGGGCGCACGAAGAAGGTGCATTTACCGCCAAGTTAATTCCGCGGTGCTGTATAACGTCCGAAGGGTTGCTCAAGGGATAGGCCCATAAATTTTCTCAGCCCCTCGTGGGCGCAGTAATTGCTCGTTTCCCTCGCGATTCCCGGGGCACCGTGGCACGTAGAAGCCGTCACTGACCCATTGTGGTCAACGCGGCATACATATAGATTCTAACTGCACTGTGGGTAATACGCCGCGGGTAATACGGCAACTCGCATGCGGACTCCCCGCGCATCAACACACCGGTCCCCCGCGGGCTGAACGTAAAACTCAAAATTCGCCACGGCTACGGACCGGCCAACGTCCGTGGGTTTTTTTCTCTTTATTAACAATTTTGCACTGCCATTTTCCGCGACACCCTCTCTCGAAACGTGCGCCGGCATAATACGTACTTTTCCGTCTCGTCGCTTTGAATTTCGCGACCGACCGAAATCTTTTACGGTCCTTTACGATTGGGAAGATTTGAATTTTTATTTTATGGCGTCACCGGTTTTGCACCGTAGCTCGGTCGTTTCGCGGGGATTCCTCGTTTTCGGTGATTGAGAGATTTATCACCGACGCGATCTTCGCGATACACACGATTCGCGACTGCGTAGAGACTAATGGCCCGAATAATATGCCAAATTGCACAGGGCCCTTGACGTATTAATACCGATCCGTTCGGCAGGGCGGATGCGAAATATCACCGTTTACCCCCCCCTACTAGAGAGGAGTGGCAGCCATTGCTCTCCATCGACAATCTGGTTCGGATGAAAAATGATTCTCGGACTACTCGTTTAACCGATTGCTGCTGCACTTTCCAGGATGAAATCGAGTGTTGAGTTCAATTGAACTTCGCCCGACGCTCGATTCCACAAAAATCCGACCTTCGCAAAAACAAGTATTACGATCATCCTTCGCGAATATCGGAACTCGAAACTCGAAACTTCCCAAAACAAAGAGTTTCCTGGGGATCGTTAACACCTTGCCGGTCGGTGTCGCCTATGCGTGATTTCGTTAGCCGACGGTTATCGATCGCTGTCACAAAAAATGCACCGCTGATTCTACAACAATACATACTACTGCTAGTTTTAAAGAAACAATCGCTTTCACTGCGTAATGTACCAACCACACTCCGTTACTTTAAAATCATAAGTTAATCATAAGCTAGAATAATAAATATTTCGTGCACTGCCGAATTCTTTCGAATCCTCTGATTCACTACTCCTTCGTGTACCTATCCTTATCGACGAGTTTAACATCCAAATTCCTTGTCGCCCCTCCCCCCCGCCCTGAATTTTCACTCGGAAAAAACTTACGAGCTCTTCAACGTCCTTTTTCCCATGATAATAGTTTTCCTTGAATCTACCGTCACACGCTATACCAAGAATTCCTCTAAAGTCTTAACACAGAACATCCTTAAAATCTTACGTAAAAATATCTTTAAAGTCTCAAGATAGAATATCATTGAAGTCCAAACAGAAATGAAATAAAACTAAAACGCGCGCTGTCCGAGTCTCACGAATAGGGCTGGCCCAAGGCACGATGCAAGTGTTGGACAGCATCAGGGCGGCCCCCGTAAGGGAGCGCCTTACAAGATTATTTTTTTTTAATTAAAATGTATGCTGTTTTTATAATGTTTAAATGTCATCTAAATTTAATGTAAAAATGTGCCAGTATGAGTGAGTTAAATATGTGCCAATATGAATAAGGCCTCATTCGCCAAATTACAGTGCAGGGGGACGGGGTTATTATTCGTAACTATTCGTGTCGACTACCCTGGGGCCGGCCCTGCTCACAAATATTAAAGTTATAATATTGTTAAATAAGCCTTAAACTTTAGTCATTAATACTCTCAAAAGTCAATTTTTGCACAACAACACCGTTTTACGTTACAACTGTTCTACTAATTACGCTACGAACGATTGCGTAAATATCGCCGGCGGCAGGCAGTAGAGCTTGCGTGACAAAAAATGTGCGGCCGGCAGTGTTAAAAAGCAATCGTTACCACGAACTTATCAACGGTCGTATCCGTCAACGAATCTCTAAAAAAAAAAAAAAGAAAAGAAACAGGACTGCAGGCACGCATCAACGGCGATCGCGAGCGAAACACGGCCACGAGATAAAATATGCGACACGCGTGCACGATGATCGATAAACGCGCCGGCTAAACTTTTATCCCGGCGAATTGATTTGAAACTCGCGAGGGCCCCGTTCTCGTCATCGACGGGACGCGACGTCGCACAAACGTAAATACGAGCGAAAAGTTTGCCCGACGATAGCGAATGGTATAATTGCATATTGCGTTCAATTTGCTAATGGTTCGCGAACGGGGCGGCGTTCGTTCGCTTTTACGCAACGATGGGTACACAGACCATTATTAACCCAGTTCGTTACCGGTCGATGATGGATTACCACGGACGCCCGGAGAATGATTCATCGACATTGCTTCGCCCGTAGCGAACCGCTACGGCTGACGAGCGACCAATGACCTTTCCGATTGTTGCCGAATGATACTGCGTTTCCGATGATCCCGACGGGCCAGAATGTCGGGGCAGAGCGCGAGGGTAGGCCATGGAAAGCGGTAAGAAAGCAGGGGTTAACGTCCATTATTGGATTACAGGGCGAGATTACAGGTTCGCGCGGATTACCGATGTTTGGGGCGATTACGGCTAAGCGATATTGAAATTCGAGGGGTATGGGAATCGTGTCGTTTGGTAGAATCCTGCGGCTGTTTTCATCGATACGTTTCGATACGAATTTTTTTTAACTCATCAAAGTTCGCATTGTTATAGTCTTTTTTAAATTTCATTCTTTTAGAACTTGAATTCAATAACGAGAACGTTGGATATTAGAGAGGAATAACCAATAAATACGTTGAATTTGTTGGATTTGTTTAATACTAGAACTACCGACGATTAAGGTGCCATCTATTTCTATCATTTTTGTTTATCAATTTTACCAATTTTTATATAGTTCAAGTGTATATGCTTAAAATTATACAGTCACACTACTTAAAAAATAAATTTTCATTGACATACTTACAAATGGTAAATTTGAGTAGCTTAAACAAAAATGTGAAACCAGTCAAAATGACTGGTCCGGTGGTTCTAGTGTTAACGAAGTTAGGAGTTTCCAAAATTTAATCGATTATATGATTCTTTAGAACAGTGGTTCCCAATCTGTTTAGAACCGCGACCCATATTCTCCCCCGAAACTCTATCGCTACCCAGATTATTTTACATTTACAGCAGACCTGGGCAACCCCTGCTCATTTAGCAGCACGGGAACCCGTCGTGCAGCTTGCGTACACCCCCCACCATGCTCCCCGGTGCGTGCCTAAGTAAGAGTTGGACAGATAGAACGATGTCCTTCTTTTCGTTCGCAAGGCGTGCAACTAAAACCTGAGTGGGGGTACCGAAACGGCGTGAGGAGAGTGAACCTCCCCATGGATGCCCAGGCCTAATTTACAGGATAAAAAAGCAGGTCTAAAAAACGAAAATACTTAATTATTAATTTGTTTATTACTATAATAATGATAGGAATCGTATGACGGTTTCCGTATAGTCTTCGGGATTTATGATACTTCATACTTTATAATTTATGTGTATGCAGTTTAGAAAACATAAATTTCTTAGAATCTATACAATTAAAAAAACTTCTCGTGAACCATCGAAAATTGACTCGGGATCCACCAGTGGATCGCGACCCACAGTTTCAGAAACGCTGCTCTAGAACGATTGAGAGGACCGAACTTCATTTCTTACACTCGGATGTTATAATTATCTATCGGTTTGTGATTCTCGTATTGTGAAGACGTGCCTCCTGAGCGTTTAAATAAAGTTAAAACTAAATATTAAATTCACGAGTACTTTCATTTCATAACCCAATTCCCATAGAATTCTGGATAAACAATAGTATAACAACTGAACGAACAAATTTGACTAATAATATACATATTTGAGAGAGGCAAATCTATGTATATTATCTTGGATGAAAAACGGTCGCCTTTAATGGGCCAACGTACGAGCGTTGACTTTACATAAAAAGCGGTTAACCTTCGGCTCGAGACGCTCCCGCATTTCCATCTTTTTACGTATCAATCGTATCTCGCGAATTGACGGCTCGTACCCTGAAAACAAACACGTTTCGCGTACGCGCACAGAAGAGGAATGGAATTGTTTCGCCGGCTAGGCGGTTTACGCTCTGACCGAATCGTTTTTCATCGTATGAATATCAATCGCGACTTGGCAAGCGTCTAACGCATTCTCATCGATCCTACGGTTTTGCATTTCGCTTATCATCGCGCGGCAAGATAAAATATTACCTCTCTCCGTAACCCGCTTTTCGCGCTTTCCCCCTTTTCCGCCATCGATACGGGGCATGGGAAACGCGAGAGACGGAAGGAAAAATTCGCTTCGACGACGATGCCACGGGATTAATTTCGTTTTATATCATCGGACCGTACGGTGCGATGAGCGATATTAACAGAGATGACGATCTAACGCGACGGAGCGGCCCGTCGATTATCGGCAAACAGTGCGAGGACAGCAACGAGATGGATTTCTTCGGGAAAATATTCTAACGAGGTGGCTACATTTCGCCGGGTTTTTTTTATTTTAGATCGGGGTCACGAATTTAATATAGCAACGGCAGGGTGGTCCTAGACAAATTTTTTCTTCTATTTTTAACTGCCACTTGTGTCGAGAAAACTATGAAAGGTCTAGCTCTCCCGCACTTGTACTTGGTCTCAGACAATACCTTATCTCTTGATTATCGTGATATATAGTATCTCACATTGTTATGAAATACATATTACCGAATTAATATAATATTATACGAGCCCTGATTTGCGCGAAAAAATAATCGCGCGGAATGACAACGTTTTACCATCGTACCAACGGTAGAACGATCATGGATAAATCATTTTGAACTACCACTTGTGTCGAGAAATTAATGATTATCGCAACCCAGTATCGTATATTGTTATCAAATAAATATTACTCAATTAATATAATATTGTATGATCGTTACGAACAATCTTCCATACGTCATTGATTAATATCCCCGATTAACGAGGAATTATCGCCGCTTAATATTAATACCGTATTATAGATTCGCCTAAAAATTATAATACACCAATTTCAATTCTCCGCGCACGTTTGAAAAATTCAATATTACGTTTTCGATATACGAAATCCAGTATTCCTCTATAAATAATCCGCTTCGGCGACCACGATACCGAATTTCCCTTATTCCGCGCAACTAAATCGTGACCGGAATACAAATTTCATCAAACAAAAACTCATCCGCGCGGTGTTTTAAACCAGTCCCACTAGTATTTTTTTTATCCCCGGACTAACCATAACGTGGGGGGGGGGGGGGGGTTCTTGCGTTTGGCGCGAAGCGGAGATACGTGTACGCGTACGTTGTCCCCAATTTTGTGAAATTTTGTCCCATACCCCGGGACGCGTTTGCATTCTTTCCGACGGACCGGCGACGTAGTAAAAATTGACGCTGGACTAGCGACGAGATGCGATCCGCTTTACGTTTCTAGCTGCAATTCCGTCGAGTAGATAGCACGGGCCCGATATGCAGCTACGGATATTCTCGTCGGCCTTGGAAGTATGCAAAGTCGCGTTTAAAACGGATGAAATCATCCACACGCAATTCCAGCCGGCATTAATATATTTCTGCGAGCGCCCGGACAAACCGGAGAGCCACGTGGATCGCTCCACGTACGTTTATTTATATCGATCTTTCCTTGATCGTGCTGCCCCACCATCCCCACCCGTCGGAATCCCGAATTAATCGAATCGGCCTCGCATAATCGCGGGGAATTTATTAATCGGATTTATTACCGCGCAACCGCATCCCCACCGCTGAATTTCGACGATGCAGTTTATGCTCCAGTTTACTTTACGCGCCGGGCATGATATATATGTGTACAAATATCGCCGCACTTGTTGCAAGAACAGTGGCGTATTATCCATGGTGGGAAAAAATTTTGAATTTTACGATCGGAGATTATTGCGTTTCGGCGGTGAGAGTGATTTTTATTCAGGTATCTGCTACATCTGACAGTTTCGTCGGACCGAGACTGTTGAGCAAAGATTAATAATACGGCGGACGGAAGATAGTTCGGTTCTTTTTCGCGTCTCGAGATTCTTGGGATCGCGCGTAGCGGGACTCGTTAATATTCAGACGCCACCCATGTTGAAATTCGTTCGCGGTGTCTGAATATTAATGGAGACGGTGTACATACGTAATGAAAGATTCCGGGAGTGTTTTTCTTTAAGGAATGTTCTCACCATAATAAAAATATATTAGATGGTCAAGAGTGGACAATGATCAATGGACAACTCACGTTCCAAATAATTGATCGGACTACCGAAATCGTCAAGATACGGTACACTGTCGAAAGTATCTGAAAACGGCCTTGGCCGTTTCTGAAAACAGGTAGGGCCCTTTAAGTGTACATTTTTACGCATAGGTATGATTCGTTCGTTTGATGGTATTTTTCATAAACTTGTAAACAAGAAATACTAAATGAACAAATGTACACTGAATATCACATAGTTACTGTATGCATAGATACGTTATCATACCGACGTATGATAATAATGAAATAACCGATTTTGGAATTTTTGAGAAAGTGGAGTTGCACCGACTTGAAAATTAAGGAGTAATAAACAATAAATCAATTGTTGTAATGCTGGTAGACTCAAAACTAATATGCAAATGGCGATAAAACCGTGCATGTCGAGTAGCTCTCATTCGGTTGCAAATAAGTTTCATGCAAGTGGAATTACATTTCAGTAGCGTTGCAACCACTAATATTAGTATATTGCTACCTAATAATATTATTATTATATTATTAATCGACAGTTGCATCGCAATCGAATATTCAGTTGTAAGTGGCGTTTGTGCGAACGCTCCCTAACGGTTACTTAAATTAACGACGGATGTAATATTGATTTACCGGCACTTTATTCTTGCGATTCGTCTCCCATTGACTTCTATGGAAACGTGGGGCTTCTTCCACGATCGAATGCACCGAGTCACGTCGCGAGGTTCAAGTTTTATGCAAATGCTAGGAATGCGGCACGTTCATCGATTTTTCTCCTCTTGCCGGACCCATCCTAGCGTGGGGAATTCGCTGCCCGTTTTAAATATCATACTCTCAGCGCAAAATCTACCGTGCGCCCTTTTCTAGTCTTTTTCATCTATGGAACTGCATATTAAAAAACTTTGTTCGAAGGAATCTCGGAAATCAAACGAACCGAACGTACTACACCGCACGCGTGTAACGCGACCTTAAAGTTTTCGCGGGTTTTCTACTCCAGAAGGGAAGTTTCTGTTTGCCGCGTGGCACCGCGTTACCTGTGGAAAATCACCCGAAGTTTTATTAAGCGAGGCACGATGAGAGGAACAAAGCGCAACATTGCCATTCGAATCCACCGTCGCGTTTGGAAATTATTAAGCCTCGAGTTTGATTGAAAATTCTGATTAGAATATTGTTAAATACACCTAACGACCTGTCAATGCACTCGCGCGATGTAAAGTCCGCGCGTATTCATTTTTTGTACGTTTACGGAACCGTCGGACGCGAATTGAAATGCAAATGTAACCAATGGAGACGTTGCCGAGACACCTGTGAAAGAAATACGTGCTCTTAATCCTACGCGATATTCCATATACTATATTCCATTACGAGTCGCGGAGTATACATGTAGGTATCTCGTAAATGCTGCTAGTTCGTTGAACGTGCGACATCTGGGATAAGTTTCAAGTTGGCAGGGTTTTCCTTATCGAAAATATCCGAAACTCGTCAGTTAACTTGACATTAATGATAATGTGGTCTGAAATAAAACGATCAAGAGACAAACACTTATCTAGGGCCAAGTTCAAGTACGCGAGAATTAGACCTTGATTCTTTTCATTTTCAATTTTTGAGGTGGTCAAACCGCATCCAAAAATAAATTTTTTTAAATGCATTAGCCCCCGGAAACGCCGTGCCAGGACGAGTAATTTCAGTATGATTTGATCAAAATTGGTCCAGCCATTAATATCCCGTTAACCAAAGGGCAAACAATGTTTTCGATAAGAAAAAACCAGCTTGTAATTGTTCCAGGAATCGCGCGTTTAACCGGTCACCGCCATTTATGGTACACCCTGTACGTTGGTTGTCGCGGTGCCTCGTACATTATCCAAATACATCTTAAATCCGTTTGCACCTGAGCCATGAACCTTCGAGGAACGAATCTCAATTTTACCGCGCTATTGTATGGAGAACAAAGGATCAGAGAGAAACGTTCCGTTGAATCCAAATAAAGATAATAAAGAGTACGGATAACAATGGGTAAATATATTATCGATCGACCTGCAATTCCCAAACCTTTCAAACCCACTTTTTTGCAGCAGAAATTCTTACCGTTATTACAAAAAAAAATCCTATATATCTCGTTATCGCTCACGATGCCAACGACGCCCGAGCCCCCGATCGTTATAACAAAATCAACGTCCGTCGTGGTACGCGCGACGGGAGAAAAAATTGCGCGCCTTTTACGATCCAGCCTCCGACGAATACGCGTGGCCTCTGTACTCGGAGGCGAGAAGAATGTTCGATCTTATCGGCGCTTCGTCGTGCGAAATTTACTCACGGATTGGCAAATGAAAGTTTTAGTGGTCCGATAATTCAACGTTCCTCCGCACCCAGTCGATTCGAAGAATACTGCCTGCCCGCTCGAACGACGAATCGAATCGATAGAATCGTTAAAGTGAAATATTTCGGTATCGAGGGAGGAGTGCTGCGCTGCTATCGGAATACGCGATCCATCGATACTTTCGCGAAGGGGCGCCCTCTGACCCACCTGTACCTCTCTATAAAATGCGAATTCACTTGGTCAAGGGGAAAATCGTTTGCCGTCCACGGGCGTGTACGCGCAGTTTGTAAAACCCCGACGCGCTTTATCGCCACCTCGGGGAAAACGATTTTATCTGTTTGCGAATCCCGAGGGACCTTCGATATTATTTAGCGTCCAGTAGTTTGCTTTGTCAATTTTTTCGTTCTCTGCCCGCCAGGTTCTATTCAAAACGTTTCTAATCCAACGAGCGTAACTTCGAGATGATCAAGATATTCTTGTAATCGCTCAAAGCGTGTAACACGACTCTGAAATATTTGAATAGATAACAAAAAAGCGACTATCTTATCTTTAGTAATTAGAATTGAGTGGCAATTGAAATTAATCCGTACGCATTTGCAAAACCTCAATTTCCGGAAGGTTAAACCGTAATATCAATACTCTTTAATTCTGCATTTGACGTTTATTCGAGTTTCCGCTATTTTAATTTTCAACCAAGCAACGCGTTGCGTTAAATTGACGAAGCGATCGGAAAAATATTCTCCCGTGGCGGATTTTCGCTCCAACGCTCGCGGAATAAAGCATAGAAAGTACGTACGCGTGTATGCGTATCAATTTCGAGGGAAAGCGCGGAGTTTATTTTGAATGCGCTGTTTATGCGGGGGAGTCCGTACAAGCGACGGAGTCGCTCAAAACTCTCGCATCGTACCGGCGTTTCGAACTATGAAATGACGATATCGCGAGGAAATTTACGAGCAACGGCAGCACCGCAGTTTCCACTTGCTAGCTGGTCGTTAACGTGCAACTCGTGCATCAGCATTAATTTACACGGTTACCGACACAACCAGCACCGGCCGGGAGGACAGGTGTATCGTTAGTGGCAGGTACACCGGAGTAACAATGGCGGAAAGCCCCTCACGAATTAGCCGTACAAAGTGTTTCGCTGGCCGAAAGCTCGGAACCGGAGTGGACGTACCTACCGTATTGAATTAGTAACAACAATTTCGAGTGCTTCGCAACTACCGGCAAGAGAGCGGTGCGTGTACGCCGCTCGCGAACCTTATTAAACGCAACGGGTTAGGAGAGCAGCGATCGATGCGGTTCGGCAAACTTCCTTAATTTGTTCGCGAAAAGACTGTCGCGCGGGCTTTGGAGAATTCGAAAAATTCAAATTACTCCCACGCGATTCGTTTAAAGCGCCGGGGCGCAACAAAGCGTTGCCAGTTGCAATTAATTTTGGACGTCGCGTTTGGCAAGTTTCGTAAGGCTCTGGGAGAACGAGCTTTCCGTTTATGGCAGTGACGAAGCTCGCTCGGGATTAGACGAACAAAGCTTTCGGCAGCGTGAATAACGACGCCTCTCTCCGCTCTTATGGTGCGCGCGTTGCGTTACACGGAATAAGATTTACAATTGCGTTAACACGGGCCCATTGTGCCTCGCGGTAAGATTACTCTGCGCGCGGGAAATACGATCGATGCAGCCTTTTCTTTCTCTTTCTTTTTCCTTTCTCATCGAACGGGAGAATAATTCACCGTCGCGATTCGACGCGCGAAATTCGTTCCCGTTGCTGCTGTCATCGCTATTCGAATGTAATGGCTCTCGCAACGAAAATTACGCGGCAATGTAACCGGTTAACCCTCGTTACATTGGCAACGCGGCTACAGCGATGTCAAGAGCATGCCGGTGTTAATGGCAGTGACGAAGCTCCGGCTATACTCTGTGATTAGCCGAACGAAGCTCTCTGGCACTCCGCGCCAACGGTGACGTTTTGTTGCGCTTATCATCGAGCTCGCGCGCGTAGACACGCGTGTGCATGACGCTGATAAGGGTTACAGACCTCCGCGCTACAGACGTACACGTAACGACGCATCGGGGGGGGGTTACTGGTGTGCGAACCTAATCTCGCGTCGTCGGACGATTACATTCGTAGAATGTATATCCGGATCGTTGATTAAACTGGATTCACCTGAATCGCCCCGTGGAAAATATATCGGCGAAATATTGCGATACGAGGGAAGGATTCGCGTTAAAGCTATTATCGTTCGTGTACATTCGCGCTCTCGCGATTTGGACTTTTCGGAGACTCGAATTCGGAATTTTGTTAACCGATCGGATTTTCCACCCGTCGTCGGACCGTACGCGCGTGTTGTCTTCGTTTTATTCGCTAGCCGCAACCGACCCCATCCGCGAACACCTATTCGCGCTATCCCAATCGAGCCTAAATCGTCCCGACGGACGTTATTCGCGGTGACTCGTCCGTCGACGCTCGCGTTAGAGATCCTTTGTCGAAACGGGTTTCGGTTCGAATAGCGTGATTTGGCTCCGATACTGGTTGGACGGGTAGTAGAATAAGACGATTATGCACGGACGTTGCTCGAAATCTGATAATTTTCGGTTTGAACAGCGCGGAAGTATTTAACGCTAGAACCACCGGACCAATCATTTCGACTGGTTTGAAATTTTTGTTTAAGGCTACTCAAATTTACCATTTTTAACTATACCATGAATGAGAATTTACTTCTGAGTTCTGAGTAGTGTGAATATGTATAATAGGCTGGTGTTTAAAATCCACTTCAAAAATATTGTCGACGCATCTTGTCAGTTTGTTCTACATGCTGTTTAAGAGCCTCAGGAAAGTTTAAGATCAATTCATTAAATTTTAAAGGTTCCTACCAGCAATTAAAGTATTCGGCAATTACACCAAACAAAAGATTCTAATAATAATTTTTCATATACTTCGAAAACTCAAATAATAATAATATTACTTGAAAATATTAAATTTGTTAAAATCGTAAATATATTTATAATGCCTGACTCGTAATACTCACGGACTATTTATACAGGGCCGAATCGTTCGTCGAGAACGTAGCTCGATAAGGACGGGAGCTCACGGGGCGTGTGACGCCGCTATTCCTTTCGACATAATTATGAATGCGACTAATTTTTTAAACGATACGGTGATGCGACGATCATACGTGAAAAATATACTTAATAAGAAAGAATTTACATAGCCCTTTTTCCCCCGAGAACCAGACATTTTCAATTCCTGGTAGCGACCTTTAAAATTTAAAATGAAAGTAAAAAACGTCTTAGTATTTCCTGGGCAAGTAAAACAGAATTACGGGGTGCCCCAAAAAAAAATAAAGGAAAAATTATTTTTACCTAATTAAGCATCGCTTCTAATGTATAATATTACGCATATACTTTTTAACTATATAAAATTGGTAAAATTGGTGAAAATAATTGTAGAAATCGGTATACAATGATCGTCGGTAGTTCCAGTATTAAACAAATGCCTTTATCATCTTTTTAAATTGTTATATTTTGACACGAGCGCCGTAGTAGTGCTTTATCGTATATTTTCTAAATATTCCATATTAAACGATAGTGCACGATCATAGAACGGAGGACGGCGATTCGCCGGAGCGACCGCACTCGCGGAACAAATGCATCGTTGATTATGCTATTTACGATAATAGATTTACTCGCACAAAATATCGTGGGGCGTTCGAGCGCGATTAATTTAATTTCGCGGAAACGCGATTATGGTCAGCGGTATCTCTCGATAACCAGACGTTTTACAAGCTCGAACGATCAAAACGCGTTCGCCCCGGTCCACCGTAAACGCAGTTTTTAATCGTTACGACGCACCCACGTCTTGCCGATTATTTCGGCCGGGAATGCATCGAGTGGGCGAGGTCGCGTTCACGTCAGGTACCCACGATGCACTTTCAGGAACGGGAAATTACGTTATTACCCGGCGTACGAGGAAGTGGCACGAGTAATCGATCGACCGTAACGATGTCACGGTACTCTCCTCCGCCATAACAACGAGACATTTCTTTCGAACCGAAGCGGAAAAAATAAGTAAGTCTGCACTTGAATTCGCTCCGAAGAGAAAGTGCGCTTCGGGGAGTGGAGGACAGGGCCCATTTTTTTTTTGCGCCGCGTAAAACGTTGCACGACGGTCACGAAACGTCCGCATCGATTATTCGCTGAATTTAAATCGAAGGCGGAGCTTCTCAATTTTCGCCCGAGACTCTTAAACGCGACCCTGACATCGTAGCGAAATCGGTGCTCTCAATGGCACGGCAATCGTATCGTTCAAAGGTAACATTATCCTCCACAAACTTTGCTTATATTACATGCATCTTTCATCGAGTTCTTACACACGAGTACTTGTCATGCAAACGAAATACCGTCAAATGCGCCGGGGAAAATCGATATTGCCGGGTGCAAAAGGATCGTAAAAACTCCCTTCGATATTACTCTCCCCGTCGTTTTGCGTTTCAACGTTTTCACCGTTCCTCGATCGCAACCCGCAAGTTCTCGCTGTTTAATTTGTTTCGCACGCGTACGCGTACATATAAATATGTATGCTTCTTGGCGCGCAGTATTTTAAACTCCAGCGAAGCGGGTCGAATATTATGTAAGTCATTTTCACAATCCGCCTCGGTACACTTTTAATATCCCAGATCACGCCTCTAGCGAATACATTATCTTTCCGATAATCACGAAATGGAGCAAACGTTCTCGATCTCGAATCATTTCTTTCCTCCGAACTTTCATAAGAAAAAATATTTCTCACGCGATTCTGCCCTCTGGCCCTCCCAAACCCCTCGTCTAATTTACTCACTCGTAAAACCCCGACCTATCGCCTCGAAACATACTCGTGCTCCGAATCCCTCTGAATTTCAGAAATTTAAAGGCGAGATGAATATAACGATAATCCTATATCTCGGTAATATCAAAAAAGTTTGGCTAGACGACGTTCACGAATGGAAATCTTTGGCGTCTCTCTCTCCCTCTCTCTCTCTCTCTAGAGAGAGAGAGTTTCAGGACCGAGATTGAGCCTCGTTGAGATATACATACACCTTTACGTACATATATGTGTACCAAGAATCCGCTAGGAGGCAACTCGACGCCAATAAGTACCCACGTGTTGATAGTTTATTTCACGACGCTCGTGAAATCAAGTATAGGTTTTATACGAGAGAACCCCACTTCAACCGAAATCTGGCTGATATTACCCTTTTGGCGGTGTTCAACGTTTCCAACCCCTTCCACTCCGAATATCCCTTCGTACCGTGAAACGAATACGTCGAGCAGCTCGACGTTAACGATATCCTCCCCATTACTCGACAGCCCAAGAAGAAGAAACGTAATATTCTATACAACTGTAGGAATGAATGTTGAAGTGTGACGAATGTGCGTCAGGTTGGTTGACTGCGTGTGTGAAGTTGGTTGCGTGAAGAGTGTGAACGAGGCGCGTGCCGTTACCGGCAGAAGCGTATTAAAGGTACTGTAATGCACAACGCGTTGGTTGTGCAAAAATCAATAGACTGCCAACTTCCAGGAGCAGTTCCGTATTTTATTTGGACGCGTTTCAAAAATTAAGGAAAAAGACCGTCGTATGAACTTCATTTTGCAAGTGATTTGAGTATTCTATTTAACAGTTCGTTATAATGTTCTCTTTTGATGTTGGAAGTGTTCTCCACTTGAGATGTTCAAAGTATTCTATTTATTCTTTTTAGCGCTACGGACGCATATATGCATCATCTCATAACCATTCAATTTTGGCTGTGAACGCATATATGCTCTCTCACACAACCATCCTCTTTACAAGTTGTTATGTTCTTATGCTTTTATATATTATATATTATACATTACTATTTTTTATGATTATGTTATTATTGGTTACTGAAATAAATGGTTGTGTTAAAGTTTTCTCAAACACTGGCCGAATTCTTTCAGATACAATTAACCTGGGGAGAACATATTTTGCAATGAAATTTTTAAGTTAGCCAGTCCAGTATGCGCCTTGTCGTAAGAAGTGAGGAGTGCACAGCACGCACTTATTTTCAAACAGCTCGGCGCTGTAAGGATTAACAATTCAAAATGTCCTAAGAAAGGAAATGATCGGTAAGTTTAAGGAAAACTATTATCTATCGAGAAAGATATGGAAGGGATGGTGAGGAAGATGTGTTGGAGGAAAGTGAAATAGGAGTAGGACTAGGAGTTTGGACGATGAACTGGTGATAAGGAAAAATGCGGAAGGGAATGGCGATCAAGAGACAATGTCTTGTCTCCGGCCAAGTACAAGTACGCGAGACTAGACCTTGTATCTTTTACGGAAAGAACGAACAGGGGTTTTCGACGTGATCAAACTGTATTCAACAAATTAATTTTTCAGGGTTTAAGGAAGATTTCGATGGTATTCAAAATATTTACTGCACTAACTTATGACTAACCTTATCACTAGAGAATTAAATGTAGACGGGGTCGGCACATTACAGGACGATGTTGCTACTACGGCCGATCGCAGTCGTCGACGACTGCGACCCACTAGATCTATTGTTTTCAATGGGGCCGGTTTCATTACCACGACTCGCGGTCGTCGTGTGACACGACCGATCGCACCACTAGTCTGGTGTTATTGTTAAGGTACGATTTCGTTGCCGCGACCGATCGCAGTCGTCGACGACTACGACAAATGTTGTCGCCGGTGCCCCGGTTTCGTTACCACGACCAGGCACAGCCGTTTTTGTCATTATTCGTCTATCTTTCGCTTCCCCCCCTCTACTCACCGGTGCATGCTGCCTCTGTCTATCTCTATTTTCAACGCGCCTGTCGTCCGACGACCAGTCGCAGCACTAGACCGGGCTAGTGCTAGTGGTGCGATCGGTCGGGTCACACGACGACCGAGAGTCGTGGTAACGAGATCGGCCTTATTTAAAACAACGTGTCTGGGGTGTCGCAGTAGTCCAGAACTGCGATCGGTCGTGATAACGAAATCCTATCTTTAGTGCTGCGACCGATCGTCGGGTGACAATCACGTTGAAATCGAGGTTTTGGCTACTCCCACCAACGATTCGACAAAGGCAGCGTGCACCGTAGGGTAATGGGGGAAACGAAAGATGGGCGAATAATGAAAAGAACGACGTGTTTGGTCGTTGCCTGCGAAACCGGGACACCGACGACAACATTTGTCGCAGTCGTTGACGACTGCGATAGACCGTCCTAGCGAAAGCGTACCTGAAAAGTGTAAACGATCACGCTACGGCTGGAGACGGATCGTGAGTGCCACAAATGTTTCATACCTCTTGTTTAATAAATCCTATGCAACAATACATGTAATTACGCGTATTACGTTCTGCTGTACTTTCGTTCCCTGGAAATTAAACGCAACAACGCTGCAGCGCTTGGAGTATCAGATTTTAACTGATATTCCACAGTAACGACCGTGTAACGACTTTAGATTTGGCGACGGATTAATTAACGGCACGGTTTAATCCCAACTACGCGCACGCGTGCACGCCGAGAGGAATTGCGAATACTGTAATAATTATAATCTCGCATAACACGATGAGTCGTCGAACCGCAATAATAACAGCGGACTTTTATGTTTTCTATCCCCCCCCCCCGATGACTACGATTCGCCCTATCCAATCTGCGAGATTGAAAACCAAAAATCACCGGTGTAGTCGGTTCGTGGGTCATTTCATCGCGAAGCAGAACCCACGGATATTCGCACTCTCTGTCCTTCTAATTATCGAGGGGACAAAACGGTGAGCGTGGTGTTTGCGACTCCGCGATCGATTAATTATTTTCATGGGGGCGAAACTTTTTATTACCGTCCCCGATAATTCCATCGCAACGAAATTGTTGAGGGGAAAAAAACAACGCGGAGCGTTCGCGCAGAAACTTGGAACGATTACTCGTTTACCGATAGAAGCGGAAATTCGCGGTCTTCCGAGCCAAGTTTTCTTGTTAAACCTCTTTAACGCTCTCTCATCGTTCTAAGATTAAAAATGACCGATAAACTGTGCGCGTCGAGATGAAATCATAGATAGGGTCGTAAAATCTTATAAGGATGCAATGTCGAAGGCATACAGTGCGAGCTTCGAATACGTGTGGATGTATGTGTGTGGAGGTGTCAGAGTGGGGCACAGCGTGACGAAGCCCACAAAAAATCAGTCGAGTGACGTGTGTTGAACGACAGATAGCAAGCGTCGAAGTCAGATTCGAATAGATTTGTCGTTTTTGCATTGAGTCGTTTTAGTTTTAAATGTACACAGTGCGACAAATAAGTTCGGAAACTGGAACCATATCTGAGTAACTAGTAACGCCACTTACGTGTTCAGACCGGCGTTTGAATGTTGTGACATTCCTCTTTCCCGGTAATACCAATTTTTCTCCAATCGGTTGAAAAATGGTAAACTTATGACAGTTCTCCCAAAACAACTTTTTGTCGATGTTGAAATACTAACATGGAACGATAATGGACCGAGTTACACCTCACTCATTGTTCGTCAATTTTTGGCTCGAAATGAAGTTTGTGTGTTGAATCATTGGCCGTATTCGCCTGATTTGGCCCCGTGCGATTGCTCCCTATTCCCAAAATTGAAACGGAAATTGAAAGGATGTTTTTTAATGACATTTCGACCATCAAAATGGGTACAACACAAGCACTAGGAGCAGTGGTTCTCAATCTTTTTAGGGCTGCGACCCATATTCTCCCACGAAAATCTATCGCGACCCACATTGTTTAACATTTAGAGGATATAAAAGTAGTTCTAAAAAAAACAAGAATAGAACAAGAATTTGTTTATTACTGATAAGAATCGTATGACGGATTCCGGGTAATATTCGGTATTCATAATACTTTATAATACTTTATACATCAATTTCTTAGAGTCTATATAATTAAAAAAGATTCCTGCGACCCAACAAAAATTGACTGGGAAACCACCAGTGGGTCGCGACACACAATTTGAGAAACGATGCACTAGAGGCAATTCCACAGATTCAGCTGGAACACGCATTTGAATCACTGTTGAATCGCTGTAACAAGTGTCCTATAACTGGAGGAGAATATTTTGAATAAAAAAATCGAAAAACATTCGGATATCTTGTTTCAATGATTTTTCCCACGACCAGTCTCGAAATACTGCGTATTTCAACATCGACAAAACAGTTGTTTTGGGAGAACTGCTATTAACTTTACTATGTATCAACCGATTGAAGCAAAATTGGTATTACCGGAAAGAGGAATGTCACAACATTCAAATGCCGGTCTGAACACATATGTGGCACTACTAGTTAGAGAGCCGGCACACCAAATACGTTCCTTTACGTCACGTCCCGTCTTCCCTTGTGTTGAAAGGAGAAGGAGGCATCGAAACACTGCCGTTCGTCTTTTTTCGACTCGAAGGAAGACGCGACGTGACGTAACGGAACGGAACGTATTGTTACGAATCGTGCGACAACGTAAGCGTAAATTGGACATATTTGTAGAGATAACGTTTATTAGTGGAACATTAAGAACACATCCGTTTGTAGTCAGAGCTTGAATACAACTATTGACATATTTACAATTTGAACCTCGGCGACCGGCAACTAACGACTGCCTATCGGCAATGCCGGACGCCAAGAAGGCACTGACATTCGCAGACATTCGTAACAGTATTTGGTGTGCCGGCTCTCTCACTCGGATATGGTTCGAGTCTCGGAACTTATTTCTCGCAATGTGCATACAACCGTTTAATATGACATTCTAACCCTACAATCCCACTGTACGTATTATCCCGTCGCTCTTCGTCCACGATTTCTACCAGTGCAAACATAATTTTCCAAAAATCGTTGCGCCGACAAAAGTATCGGTTCAAGCGTCGGCAGGTGTTTGCGCAAACCTGTGCACGGATCGTAACGGCAGACCGTCCAGCGGCACGAGAGGTCACCGATGGTCGTCCGCCGGTGAAAGCAGCTGTGTAAACGCGATCGTTAATGTTATGCAAAGTTGCCCGTAAAGTCGGGTATCGCCTCGGTTACAGATCACCTGAGACTGGCACTTCCGTCGCGGACAAGTTCGAAGGAGTTTCGAAACTCGGCGCGATTCGGTGCATGGTGTCCCCACGGTTCTCCAAAGTAGCGCGTGTGCATGAAAACTCGAGAGAGCGACAGGGAGAGGGGGAGGGAGAGAGAGAGAGAGAGAGAAACTCGCCTCAAATTCTCGTTTGGCGCGTCCCAGTTTCCGAGGCTGCTTTCCAATAATGCGAAACGCGGAAAAGGGCGGCAACGAAGGTAGTACCGGGGAGATCAGGGCAACGTCGAAAAGGGGTCACGCAAAAGTACGTAACGGAGGAATTTATTGAACTCACGGAGGGGAGGGGGATTGCTACGCAAGAAGTTAGGAAGCGCGGATGCAACGGTGAGCGTGCACATCGCGATCGAACGACTCGGAGCCACGAACCGCTATTGAGAGGTAAGTTACATTCGCGCGAACACGCGCGCGCAGTCGAAAACGTTACGCGGATCGATAAAACTGAATAAAAACACGATTCTGCGACGGAGATGCAAACGTATGTACGTCCGAAAACTGCAACGACACGGCGTAAATAGTCGAAGCGAAGCTCGCAGGACTTCGACAGATCGAAACAATACGACTCCGTTCGTAATGAACGAGATGAGAGCGTTGAAATTAAACGCTTCCTACTCTCGCTGCAATTGAATCGCACTGTCGTGTAAACAAACCCACGGCCGATAAGATTAAAGGGGAGAAAGGATAAACGCGAAGTTGAATTACAGACTACACGCGATCGATAAGACGCGCGAGGCCGCTAATTTTATTCAGCTTTTGAGTCGACCATTGGCGCGCATTACGAATTGATTACGAATTGATTACGAATCGACATTGAATGCGATTGATTCTCGTAAAATGTATCTCGGTATTCGCACGTGCGAATATACGGAGACTCACGGCCAACTTTCAATGCCGGTTTGCTGGATACGTCAGGATGCAACAGCTTGCACGCTGCTCGATAGTCGGACGTATGTATGCATCTACGTACATACATCGCCATCCGGGTGTACGTAGATAGATAGATACGTACGAACGTGTAATCGCTAGGTACCAAACGCGCACCTATATCCCCTCGGAACGTAATCGATAGGACTTGGGCTCGTCTTGGATCAAAATATTCATTAATCGTAATCACACTGGGAATTCGAAGCCTGATAAGTTAAGTCTGTCAAACCTAATGATCGGTTTGAGTGATGCGTTAATGAAACGCGATAATAAATATATATAATCTCTATTCTAAAAAGAATGAAATTTTACGAAGAAATTGTGTTCTATGAGAATATTTGTAACTAAACTGCGGATGTTTATTCAGAATGCATTATTTTTATACTGACTTTAAACGGATTTTGCGAAACAAATGTGATCAATATGCGTGAAATGTACGTATAACAAATTGTACGTATAAAATAAAATAAAATAATGCATCACGTCCATAAAATAAGGCAAAAAATAATGCATTTTGCAAAAACATCCGCAGTCTATTTATAATTATCATAAATTAAGAAACGTGAATCCGAGGAACACAAATTTATAAACACAATGGAAGCCGGGTATTATATTGTCAGCTAATGTTATTATTCGGTTATCGTCATCAAAAGTTACAGAAACCACAGTGATCACAATAAGCGGTTTCCACCGTATCAGACCACAACCACCGCGCAATACCTAGGATCCAAATCGATGAGCGAATTCGAAGTTCAATTCCGCAAATTAATTTACGCAATGTGTGGCACGCAGGCCACTGGCAACGAGTTCCGTCGACCTCGGGTCCCAGACGTGTCGTTACGACGCCCACGCGCGTACGCGTAAACGCACACCGTTAAGAATGCGCGTGCTTTCTTCCTCGCTCGGTGGCTTCGCGACGCTTAAGCTGGCTTCCAGCTCGATGCCTCGCACCAAGTTTCACCCGAAAGAGATGGATTTACGCTGGATTCTTCCCTCAACTATTTCTCCGGTCCCTCGACCTCTTATATTCGCCGGGGGCGAAATTCATTCGCGTCAGCGCTTACGGCTACGAAATCAACGTGAAAATATTCGGAGATTTAACCCCCCCCCCCTCCACCCTTCACCACGGAGTAAGGCGAGCCGACACTACGAGGCTTTCGACCAACGCTTTTTTCCTTTCTCCTCTCTCTCTCTCTTTTTTTTCTTTTTTTGTTATCAGGTCGGTCTCCCTTATCGTGATTTTGAGCGATAATAAATCTGGGAGAAACAACGTATGGTTCGTGTGAAAAAACGAAGCGTACGATTGAACTGGTCGGTTTTGAATATTTCACGATATACGGAATAATTAAAAACGTATCGAGTGCACGGCGAGCGGGCCGAGTTTTTCATCGATAAACAAACGATTCGTAATTGAGTGCGCGTAAAGTATGCCCCGATGTACCATGTATGCACTTGTGTAACAAAAAATTTACCATCGACGAGGGAAATCGGCGAACTCGTCGTTATACGATATTCAAAACGGGCGATGATAGAACCATGTTTTCCCCCCGATTTCTTTTATTTTGAAGATTCGTTTCAACACTGCGACGGGGACAATAAACGAGCCAATGTTTACAAATTTCATTTCTCATTGCTCGAAATTTATAGTAACGATCACGCTTACGATAAACGTCAAAAATTTCCCCGAATTTTCCTCGATCGTTATAATCTCACGCAAAACGGGGCAGGAGTTTGTTTGATTGCGGGTCGACGCGAGGATTGAGAGTACGAAAAAGAAAAACAGTTGAAAATACCGGAAACGACGTAAGTAGGCGCGGCAAAGTAACGCATCGCAGACTCAAAGTAATTTGATTTTATTCCTCCTCGAAGACAGTGGTTACGGTGATTGCCTACCGATCGAGCACTCGTTGCGTCGAAGGATAAAAAAATTGACGAACGCACCCACGTTAATGGGGAAGCAACGCATCGAGCGCTTCGAGTACATGTACTTCGGGCGATGCCATTTCCGTTAGAAGATGCCTCCGTGGGTACTTTGATTGGCGGTTGACGCGACGAGCGGAGCGTGACTGCTACCCAGTGCCTTTATTGCGTATACATGTACATGATCACGAAACTAGAATCAACGTCATACGCGACATCAATATCGGCAGACGTTCGTTAATCCTTTAACGAAGATCGATATCGATCCGTGATTGAGTCGAGGTACTAGGTCGGTCAAAAATTATTGCGATAAATTCAAAAGAGGCGAATTCAACTTCTTTCAGACATTCCGCGAAACGTAATAGCGATGTCGTAAATTAGATTTTATCGATTAACTTCGATAGTACAGCGAAGCAAAGGTTAAAAAATCGTAAACAACAATTTCCTTTGCGCGTGATTTATTAACTCTTTGGAATTATATCAAAATTAAACGGTTGAATTCTATCGCGACAGTTTCGAGTTAACACTAAACCTACCAAAAGCCAGTCAAAATGACTCGTAATGTTATTTCTGTTATATTTATCTCCTAGTTATGATACATATAAAAATAAAAATATGTACATGATTGGTTATTTCATTATTAATTTAAAATTATGGTATGCATTATTCCGCACAATCAACTGACAATTCCCCCCGAAAAATACTTATTCAGTAACCGGTTATTTGACCGGTAGGTTTAGCGTTAATTACAAATACCTGATTCGTAACGTCGTTATTAAAATATCAATATGTATCTCCAAAATCAGGAATTATTTCCATCGAACTTCGTCATTATGATCTTGAATCGACCAGATATAATTGAGGATCCGATCGACGACTGCATAATCCTTGTCAATTATAACAATTCAAACCAACTACTCCAAAAGAAGGAAGAACGATCGAGTATCGAAGCGTTGCAAATACTCTCCGCGTTGTTAAAGCAGAGCGGTGCAATTTTGACGAGCACCGAGGCTCCGAGGTTAACTGGCCGGGGTCGCGTCCGAATGAATCTACAATTGCATCGACGCTCGCCGTAGAACGGGACGCGTCTCGTCGGCGGAGACAAAGATAGGCGAGACGCGACCATCGATACAGTGGCCAAGCCTCTTCGGCATTAGCGAGCAGTCCTTCAGAAATCCGGTCGAACGTGATCTGGAACGGCGACAAAAGAGGAGCGGTCGCACGAGTCAGTCAACTTCTTGCTCGGGCGATCGAGTCCTCCGCGATCCTCGCGGGACCCGATCTCATCTTTCTGCGAGTACGATCGAGAGACCTTCTGCGAATACCGGTTTCATCCTAGCAGTCTCTTCGATCCCACTTTCGAACAAAAAAAAGAAAGAAAGAAAGAAAGAAGAAAAAAGAGCAAGCCTTTTCTGGCGTTCGCCCGGGAAGCGCGAGGTTTGCGAAATTCTGCCACTCGATCCGAGAATCGCGTTGCAGAGATAATTGTCATTCTCGGTATCGTCGGTTTTGTTGGAATTGTTTTCCCGTCGAACGCTCGAACGTTTCGGTTGATCACGCGTGTGTAATCGAATATTAATGGCCAGTGCTCCCATTTAATGGGGAGAAATTGGTAGCGGTGAGTGGAGAAGAAATGGGGGAAAATAAAAGTGGTATCTCATACTCGATATTAGCATGGCTATGACCGTTCCAGTCTCCCATCGGTGATACGGTAAGATGATTGGAAATTTTTACGACACCGCGGGGAAACGTTTCGCCGGAGCGTTCCGATAAATCGCGCTATGATATATTCAACGTGTCCCAAAAGTATAGCCGGCGAAAAGTGGCGTTTCGCGATGGTGTCGTTTCCCGGAAGAAAAGTTTTTCGAATTTCAACGTCGAAGGTTCGATTTCAAAAAGAAAACGCGTTACTTCTCGGTTTGTTTGGAAAATCACTTTTCTTATTGCATTTACTTTGTACGAAAAGTTATTCCACGCTGGTCGCCGCTGATCGATAAGAAACTCGTCATGATTGAACGATCGGTTAAATAATGATTTACGAACCGTGTAAAGTAATTATCGTCCGCCGTAACCCGCGACTTCCTTATCTGCGGCTCACGAGATTCGCAAATGTTGTCGCCATCGGCGAGGCTTCCAGCTTAATTTGCAATAACGCGTAAACACGCAACGGGCCCGTATCCATTGAAACAATTTGTCGCGTAACGCGCGCGCCCCGTCTTGTTCAAAGTTATTAATGTTGATTGGCCTCTACGAGTTCCCTCGGCGAGACGTCACGCATTTCCAAGAATGTTATGCAAGTGCAACCGATTGCTTGAAATTGACGAAGCGAGCCGTTTCGTCGAATAAAAAGCGAGACTAAACACGAGATGCGAGGGATCCTCGCGGAGCTAGATATCGTGGCGCGAAAGGAAAAAAGAAAAAAAAACATGGCGTCTGTTTATTTATGTACGCGTCTATATATTCACGCCAGTGACCACGACGCCGCTTTATTCAAATGCGATCGAACTTTCCACTCCGATTCGTTCGCAACGCGAAACATCCGTTCTCCAAATATTTCCGGATGAACTTCCGCGACCACGGGGGTCAGCTTGGTGCGATAATCTCTAACCAGAGAACTGCGATATTTATCGAATTTCTTATGTCGCGGAGCGAAGGGGAATGGCGCCAACTACGTCGTACGTGTCAACGACTCGCGGTATAGGCGCGCACGCGATCGACGTTTAATCGAGAGTCGGTAAAAATCGTTTTCGGCGTAAAGATTACAGGAGAAATGAAAACAACGAATGTTTCTCTTACCGTTGATGATCACCGCTGTAGAAAAATCCTTTTCTCTCTCTCAGTCCTTTCACTCGCGGCACTCAATCACACTCCGTTGTTATACGCTCGGCGAAAAAAACACGAGCCTCCTCTCTCTTCCCAAATCACAATCAACACAGTCCACAGTGAACAGCAGGAACGATTAAATCAACACTAACCAACGGAACTGGCGAAGACGACGTTCGCACTCGATAGCCCGGTCAGGAAACACGCACGAGAACGCGATAGTCCCCCCAGGTGATTCGATTCCTCGAGGTACATACGTATGGTAAATACACGACACTGCAGTCGACTCGAATGCGTGAAAACGAGCGTCCGACTGGCACGGTGGTTCGCGCGATTCTGCGGAGCGGCTCTCGCCTCGAACTCTCGACGACCTTAAAGGACGCCCGACCAGTCCCGTAGCGGCGTCGCGCGCAACACGTTCGCGGTACCGCTCGCTCGCAACCCTTATTCTTACCTGGCCTTACCTTTCCCGCTATCCAAAACATTCCGATCGAGGACATTCGTTCCGGTACGATCCTCTGTAATGTCCGGTTATTTTAATTACGCGCGACATATTTGCATCCTTATCTTTCGCGGTGTACGCGGTTTTATCTTTATTTGCTTTAAAATTCCTAGAGTAGAGGTAAGAGAATGTCGGGGCTTGTTTTTATCAGCGTATAATATCCATTGAAATACTGGTCCCAAATTTTTAGAACTACCAGTACGTTCGGTTATTTGTAGCTAGCGTCGTTTTGGGAGTCAAAAAAACGCGGTGGGATTTTCTATCGTAATGACTCTTCCAGTCAAATTTTTTTTCTTGTAATTACAAAGGTTTAGTTCTCGCGTACTTGTACTTGGCTCGGGACAAGACCTTGTCCCTTTATTTCTTGCGACCGGTTTAAATTTTAAATATGATTGACATTTTTATCCTCATCGTACGCAATGTTTGTAAGTTCGCGAATGGATGAAAAATCGGGAGCGCACGGGGTTAGATTGCTTCATTTTTGTTGTTGGTCTTTAGCTGTCTTATCGTACGCTTTAACGATGTTTAACGAAGAAAGTTAGCGAGTACGATGGACCGTTGATTATTTAAACGGGGTCTGAGGAAAATTTGACTTGGTAGATCGAGGATTATACAGGGTGACTCTAAAGGGGTGCCAATAAATGTACAGGCGTACTCTGTACACGGACTCGCGAAACGAAAATCCCGACGAACGTGGACGAGAAACGATAACACAGGACAATACAAATTTGGTTGACTTAGATGTGACATTTGTTTTTGACTACCTTTTGGCATTTAAATCCAACAATGGCCCCAGTTTTATTGTCTATCACGTCAATTTTTAAGCTACACGATACCATCTCTTTTTTCCAAAATTCATAGAAGATGTGCATGCAAAGGGGGTGGGGGCTCAATTAAAAATCTAACGATGGTCTCTTAGTACAGGTCTCTGTACAGTTAGTACAGTCTCGAAGTACAGACTTCGCCCTTTAAAGTAAAACAAAAATCTTTCAGATATAACAATGTTTCGCGGAGTTATGCTTATTTGAGGCTGGGAAAATTGCATTCACCTAGCGGAGAGTAGCCACACTAAGGAAAGATGTAGAGAAAAAACTTGACGTGACAGATCAAACTAAAAACAGTTCTGAAATCAGCATGCCGATTTAAGGGGGAATCTACATCAGGACGCTGAGAAATAGGTGAATTTTTAGAATTTTTTTTTTACAAAATATAAAGCCGATCTTTCTGAAACTCTAGGAATAATTTGTTGCACTCTTCAGCAATATAAATTAATTTTTTTTTATTAAAAAATAAAAATGTTACCTTAACATATTTCAGATATCAAAGTTGTGCCTCGTAACCCATTGATGCGATAAAGAGAAAACTATTCGACCGATCGAGTCCGTTCCTCGTTTTTTAGTTAGATAATAATCAACCCTTCAATTTGAATTAAAAATATTTAAGAAAACATTTGTTTAAACTGTTGTTTTTAGCATAAATAAGTTAAATTTTTAGGGAAACATCGTTACTTTTGTTTCAAGTCCCATAACTTTTACATTTTTGTATATTTCTTAATTTCCTTCGTTCAATGAATAGAGTATTTTATAAGCGTTAAAGCAAGGTTTGGTTTTTTCATTTCGGACAAAATTGAAGGCTGCACAACGCACACCAGTTGACAACTTCGGTTACGAGGCACAACTTTGGCACGTGAAATATGTTATGTTAACATTTTTATTTTGCAATACAAAAATTAATTTTCACTATTGAAGGGTTTAACGAATCATCCCTAGAGTCCCTAGAAAGACCCTCTTTATATTTCATGAAAAAAAAAATTATAAAAAGTCACTTATTTCTCAGCGTCCTAAAGCGGATTCTCCCCTTAACTCTAAAATAGCTGAGACATCGGACTCGATAGAAATTTTGTTCAAAATTGTTCCCAAGCGTAATCAAACGTCAAGTGTGAAAATAATCATCGAAACGACACCCGGGAGTACCGTGGATACGGTATCGTTTATCGGTGCAAAGTAGTCGTCAAATTTACACGAGTGTTTCGGCTACGCAGGGCCGTGACCCGCGAGCACATTCGTTTACACGTATTGTTATCAAAATCAGATTACGTCAGTCGATATTGTCTTCGATGACGCGTATGACGAGAGAGGTCGACGGGCATAATTGTATTCCCCCGGTGGCGCGCATATACACGCTCACGTAAACGATATTAACCGGGTGGCAATACATTAAAATCTATAATCAACGCTGCTCCAGGTGGTCAGCGCGAACCGTAATAAAATTTTCGATTTACGCGTTGTAGGTCACAAGGTATTTTCCTCGTCGCGCGTTACTCGCTCGCCGCTGCACGGCAATTATTATCCTGTAACGCGTTTCAAGTTTCAAAGGCAATTTGAGTTAACGTCAAACGATTCGAAAGGATCGATTATTTGATATGATTAACGCGGCGAATACAATGTAGGCCGCGTGTCAATTAATAACGCGTCGCCGTTGAGCGATGAAAAACGTATTCGCGCATCGTGTCAATAATAATTGCCGAGTGGGGAACAACTCGGTAATAAGAGTCGCTCGTATTAGAGTTCACTCGAAAGTTGAATTATCCATTTCCGATGCAGCGCAAAAGTCTCACGCGATTCATTTCCAATGAGAGGCCACGTCAAGTAGAAAAGTTTACGAACCGAAGCATTCGTGCGGAAAGGTACAAAATACTTCCGCTGCATTGGTTTAATAAGCTCGGTAAGTGTTTGTATAATTTTTTTTCTAAGTAGAGCACGACAGATCACGCGATTAAACGAAATCGATGATATTTAGTGGCATCTCGTTCGTGGAGAATTTAATTATCACAATGCTGTACCGACCACGGGGGTTTCGACTTTTTTCATGCCGCATGAAAAAAAACAGTTGAAGAGCGAAATATCAAGAGTCTTGTCTCGGGCCAAGTAGAAGTACGCGAGAACTAGATCTTGTATCTTTTCCGGAAAGAACGAACGGGTTTTTTCAAGGTGGTCAAAACGTCAAAACACGTTAGAAAATGATTTTTGTTATAAAGTGCAAAGCCTGCGGAGACTCCGCGCCGAGGTGAGTAAATTAAGAATGATTTTATCAAAATCTTATCTACCGAAGAGAAAGAATATTTCTTTGCTACTTTGAAATTCATCGAGGTGCAGTACTCGAAACGAGGACGATACTTTTCTCGATACGACCGCTCGGTTAATATTTTCATCCCGCAGCGATCCGCCGTTATACGAGTTTTAGTATTCCTGGGCAATAAAGAAAAGAAGAATCGCGAAAGAAATAGGAAGAACAAAATCGCTACGCCATTATCCGTGACCCTCGCGGTTTCACGACAGCCATTCGGGAACGTTTAAATCCGTTGAACTCAGACAGATATTCTATCGAATTTAAAATGTTTTGCATAGTATTGAAACAATAGCCATAATTCGTGAGATAATTTGATAAGCGATGTTTTTCAATCGGAACATCTCGGGAAATTATCAATAAACAGAAGCGAACTCCGGTACCCACCCAGTGAAAGTCTCTTTCGCGGCGTTTCAAAAAAGCTGTAACGCCGTGAGAAAGTTGAGTAGCAGCTCCAAGTACGTCTGACACGATTTTCCGTCACGTAGTTTATAACTCCGGCTAAAGTCTACCTTACGCTCCATGCCCCTTTCACATTCTGCACTGTGCGGCGACGTTTGCCCCGTAGTTCTCCGCGATATGTCGCTTCAGCTCGGAACAGTTCTAAATAGATTGCGACTGATACAACAAAATCCAATCGGAGGCATTGTCGGGAAGTTTCGTCCTACCGCGAAATTCGAGAAGGACATCGATTCTAATCGTATCACCGGATACATTAATAAACTCACTTTCACTCTAACGAGCGACTCGTTTATCCTGACGGATGAATCGCGGAGAAATCATTTAATCGGCAAACTTCGCGTTTCTTCATTAATTCCCGGAAACGACGTCCTCGGCCATACGCGAGTAAGCTCCGCGGAATAATATTTTCCGAACGATGGATCGCAATTCTGCGAGCTATTCCGCAACGATTCAGAGGAAATCACTTTCTCCGGCGACGTGTAGCCGGTACCGCTGCTCACGCCAAGTTTGCAACGGGACTGATTCCATAATTCATCTCCCGAATGTCAAGCAATGATAAAGCGATATTGTGTTGCAAATTTATATGACACTCGGCGGCCACCGCGCGATGCGTTTAGGTAATGAGATTCAACGACTGAGGAAATGCGCCAAGTTCGATCCGTAGAATATCACGGACGTGCGGCGTTCTATGAATGCTTCTTGGATGCGTACTGAACGCACTCGCTGTTTTTGACTATTCTGGCCGAAGCCAACCCAGTTGTTATTACTATCCGTTGAAGTAACAATTATAAATAATCCGAGAGCGGAAGCGATTATAATTATTTGGCTTGCTTCGACACGAGTGCGCGTCGTTAAAACGACGTCAGGTCTTAAAATTCATCACCGAAATACGTTGCTGGCGTTTGGCGAGGATTTAGGGGAAGAAAGGGAGCCAGTGAGTCGCGAGATCGTGGGTGGGAAATCTGGAAAATACACGCGTACTTGTGAGATGGAAAAACAACACGTGATTTAACACTTTTGCCGGGACACATGGTAGTACCTGCAAACAAATTGCGACTCGTGCATTCCACGACAGTGTAAAATCGCGCTTAAACCCGCGCATAATTTATACCAGCCACGGAGTTTACGCCACTGAACTAGATCGTATTAAAATAATAAACAAAGCGCGAGGGGTCGTACAAAGTATGGAACGTAGCCGTCGGGGATCGCGGGTCAAGCGAAACTCTTTCAAGTTAATTACCATGCGATTAAGATCGTACGAACGTTCTCGTTTGATCCACGGAAACATGTTTTAAACCAAACCGATCTTAATTAAATCAAGAGTCATACCCTGAACCGCAAACAAATCCGATATCTGAAATACGAATGTGACTCCAAATCGAAACGAAACTAGTCGAGAAAAGAATTTGGTTTCCGTATTTAATTATTATTACATTTTTGTTAACAAACTCGTATTCGATAATACCTATTCTCTGGCATCAATCAGGCTTTAAGTAAACGTCGTTAAAATTCCCTCCGATCGGAGGCCGAAACAAACGTTTTCTTCGATTACTGGTCAGCAGAATATCAGAACGTCCGTTTTACATCGATTGCACGGGGGTCGCCGGTGCGCAGGTCAGTTCACGTAAGTTCTGCTTTACCTAATTGTACTTGTTGCACTTGGGGTCAGGTGCACACGGTCCTGGATTTGGTACCTTGCCAAGTCTTTGACAAACGGTGCTGTAACGTGACACTTCGCGCTCGTTTTTTCTTTCCAACACGATTCGTACTTATCGAGGCCAGGGTATCTCAAGCATCCAATTGTATTCCAGTTAAAAAATAATTGACGAGATTTACTATTTTTTAAACTAAGAATCCAAGTTTTCCACACGACTAATTTATCGCTCGTTAACCTGTGGTAACGGTAACATGACGGGGAATACAGCGACGGTAAGGAGATACCGCTGAATTATTTATCGTAACGCGATATGCTCGTGACATTCGACAATTGCGTCGACGAGACGTTGAACCGACACGCATGGCTATAACGCAAGACGCTCCCGCGAACGAAATATGCGCCATTATGACGCGTCGTGCGGTCGACGCGTTTAATTAAAAACTCGAGTTAATGATCGACCTAGCAGATCTAGCCCGTGTCGCCACAAATTACGATGTTTGCCAAGTTTAGGTATGGGTTGGTCCGCGTTCACGATGGGACGTTATGGTGACAAGTCCAGTCTTAATAACCGACCATCTGTCTACGTTTTCACGGCAACGTAACGCTGAATCGTTTCACTTTAAACGTGCCGCGAGTATTTGTTTCGTAACAAATCGCATCCCTGCAAAAGGAATAAAAAATACAAATAGAGCGATGTACGAAATTCTGAAAGACACGGGAGAAGGAACAGAATAGATGAAAGAAGTAATGAGCGTAAGGGAACAAAAAGAAAGAGGAGGAATAGAAGCAACGAAAACTAATACAAAATAGTTTTTTTTTTAATGTTGGCAGTGATCAATAAAATAATATCGATTAGTATATACGATACGTATGCGCAGAAAGAAAAGAATTGTAAACCCCCTTTCAAAGGCCGAAAGGCAAATGAAATAAACGAATACTAACTAAACCGCTTCTCAAATCGGTCGTGATACGCGTTATTTAAAAAAAAAATATGAAACTGGGGAACAAAATTCCGAGAGGGAAATAAAGGCAAAAATACTTTTGTTTTAAAATAGAATGGACGAGAGGCTTCGTTTCCGCGCTTACGCCTTACCGTAATCCTCTGGCGAGCGCAAACAAATAATCGAGCGAACCGGGTAATCTCATTATCCGAACTAATTAAAAAAGTGTTATGTGCGCGTGTACGCGTACGTACGGAGTGCCAATGGAGTCGAGTACAAATCGAGCCGGAAAATCGATACTTTAATAGCCTCTGTTGGTTCAACCTGCATTACAGTTTATCGAAACTGCATTTTTAAAAAGATCGCGGCAGAACGTTTCCTATTTCGACCTGAAAGTTCGAACGTCAATTGAAAGCAGGATTGCTTTTTAAACATTAACTTCGGACACGCTCCCCTTGAGTTTCGCCGAATTTTCGATTACCCGAAAATTCGCCACGGTACGCGCGCGGTGCAAATGTACAGCGAGGTACACGCTACATCGCTGCTGCGTGTATTTCATCGACGAACCCCCGGGGGGTATGTTCGTACACTTGTCAACGATTCCTATTATCGTCGAATCTTATTTGCGCTGTCAATAATGAAGGCAGATGCGGGGGATCTCGTAGATGGTAGAATTGCCAGAGGATTTGTTGCATGACGTTGAGGATGTTATTCTGTACTCCCTTGGTGCTGTCAGTAAATCAACGAAGCAGAAATGCCGATACGGGAATATCCTTCTTGGAAACTCGGAAAATATAACTGTAATAAAGACACTGGCAATAATAGGGAATTAAGGTTGATAAATGACCACGAAACGTACGATAAAGCGAGTCAACGTATCCATTTAAATAATTGATGAAGAGCCGACTCGATTAAACGGTACGTCGCGGCAACCGACCAAACGATAACGTTAACAACATTATTGTTAAACTGGCTTGACCGGCGATACTCGATACGCATCGTACGTTCGTATGTAGACTCTTCGACGAGACAAGCGTGGTAACCTGTGAAATTGAAGAATCGTAATCACATTTTGGAGTCACGACGACACGATGTACTTGTGCGGGACGATCCCTTTAAACTTAAGCTTGTGTTTCTTTCGTCTCCAACGTTCTTTCTTGGACAAAGAACTCGGAGATTCGTTCCTTTTGCGCTCGTAGAATTTTCCTACAATGCCAGTCGCGGGGAAACAAAAAGGGTCAAAAATTCGCCAAGTAACTTGAATGCGTACACCGTCCTGCGAGAACAATTCACTTAATCGTTGCAATTAGATTACCCGTGCTGCCATCCGGCACTTAATTACTCTCTAATTAAATCAACCGTTGCCTCTGTTTTCTACCACCGACAGAAACCTGAATTGTTTTTTAATGATACACTTGGGAGACTGCCAATTAGACTTGGATCGAATCTGAAGGTTAATTGGGATTTGCCGAATATTTGGAAATAATTACAAACGGTGACGAGGGCCGGCGAGCAATGGATTATGAATGCAAATGTTGCACAACAAACGCTACGATATTTCGTTCGACTATAATCAATTATTATCAGAATTATAACTGTAATCGTACGTACAGCCTTTAATGTTACGGCATACGTGATTACAAAGTTCGTGCAATTTAACGTTTTCGACGCTCCGAAAATATATTTTCAATTAATTTATACTCACGGTGTACGTACCAAATTTAGTTCACCGTTTTATATATTAACGATGCGTTTGAAGCACCAACAACCCGTGCTGCAATTCATGTTGGATCATTTCTACTTGACTGTAATTGGCTCAAATATTTACTTAGTTTGCGGCCACTGGAAATTTTGAAATTTCATAAAAACTGTTTAGCGTTGGCGTCTGTGAAAAATGTCGGTACTTCGTCATTACAATCTAATCGTTTTATCTAACGTACCGCAAGAGGCATACTTGTCCACTTTACCAATGGGTATTAACTCTCTAATTTCATTCGCGAAATAAATGCGTGGTGAACAAATAATGCATTCGGTAAACTCCGAGTGAACGCGGGTTTACATAGTGTACGTCGAAAACACATATTAATAATTTGTATTACGAATAATGAATCTCTCATTCGCGAAATCGATGAAAAGAAATAATGTAGAATAATTAATACCGGTGATTAAAATGCACTAGATGGATTATGATGCTATACCGGGAGTCTCATTGTCGGTCCAGCGTATCACGGTAAACGCATAATAATGGCCCTTCCCTGTAGCGCGAATATGCAATTGCACGAGGTACACGAAATATCCATATTTGTACGGATATTTTGTATTGTACGTATAATTGTAAATTACCACCGACATTTCGAATTAATAAAGGGAGCTAAAGCAAAAATGAGTGAAAAGTGGCGCGCGGTGCATACCTCGACAAAATACCGTCTCGTTACACTCGCACGCAAAGAAACGATAAATGCCGTTGCACTTTCGTGCATACTCCACGCTGTGTTTTATGGAATTATAACGGCTACGGCATTACGGATTTATCGATGAACTCACGCGTGTTGAGCTACTGTAAGTGAACAATCCTCAACGACAACGAATACACAAGAAAATTCCATTCTTCGTCGCCTTTCTCGCGAAGGGATTTCTGTTTGCAAGGAAACTCGAATGCCTATCGTCTCGGTGGTATAACTTGGATTTTCCTCGAATTCATGCGTGCACATAATCAAGATAAACGCGCGCCGTGAAAAAAAGACAGCATCGGATCTCCCGAGAGTAATGTACAATTTTATTTTTCTGGACCGCTGGGGGCTTACCGCGATCCTCCTCAGTAAATACCGGTGGAATGGAATATTCTTTATTTTTAGGAACATTATCATTTTTCTGCCTCGTTGAGAGCTTATCAGGATCGTCCTCGCATTAAATACCGGAAAAATGCTAAATTGTTTATTCTTATGTAGATTACTGTATCTTCTTAGTTTTAATATTCACGATGAAGTAATGTAAACACGTTAACAACGTTCTATACCGAGCGGTAATCCGGAAATACTCTAAATAACGATAACAGAAATTTACAAAAATGTCACACTCGCTTTTCTTTCCAAAAGATGAAAGACGCCGTTCTTCTCGTGCAGATATGCAGCGAAAATATTTCTTTCCATTATCACTCGCCCTTCGACAGCGACTAGAAGAAGGCAGTGTCATGAACAATTTGCTGGATCAGCTAGCGCCTATCGAACGATGAAAGATTTAAATAAATTTCCGCGAGCGCCGACCATGCGCCGAGCCCTCGACCAGGAGAAAAAAATATAATCTCGAAGAGAAAAACTCAAACGACAAAGTAGACAGAGAAAATTGACAGATTCATCGAGGGATGATTGCGCGGATCCTCCCCATCTATTTCAACATTTTTGCAACCCCTCGAGAAAAATCTCGTAGAAGGAAGGTAAGCGAGCGCCATCCTTTCATATTGATCGTAGCCGGCTGCTCAACATGGCGCCGGGGGTGGCGTTCGCGATCAGCCTGATCCTCGTCGTCGGACACCTCCAGGATGGCCCAGGAACTCACGCCAAGACCTTCGCGTTCCCTGAATATCCGTACAAGGAGACTACCAAGAATGTAAGTCGGCTATACTCTACCACGAATTCCTGCGTGAGTCCCGCTAATCGCTTATATAGGTTATGGCAAGCAACCCTTATTTAAGGGTGGCGCTTTTACGACACCGGGGAGCTGCCCCGAAGGTAATCCTACTTGCTGCTGAATTCGAGCAAAGCCTTCGAGGGCAACGATTTTTATCTGGATCTGTCAAAAGTTCCCGGCGCGAGAAACATTTTTTTACCGTCCAACTGAAGCTCTTTGCGCATGCAGAAATCGTTCGCGTGGCTTGGAAAACGTTCAATTAATTTTTTTATCGCTGTAGCGGCTTCTTTCGTTGCGACAATCGTTAAAATGTTTAGTGGGTGGTAACAACTTTTTCCCGCGTTAATAAATATCCTCGGGGGAGAAGAATGGTTGAAAAAAATTTCGTGATATCGTTTGGGGATGGTTGATTTTCTTGGGAGGTTTTATCATCTGGCTTCGTTTTTGTAAGGGAGAACGGCTCACCCTATCTAATCGAAGTTTCGGGGAAAGTCGGCGGAAAATGAAATTGATAAGCCAGGAAATTCGGTGGTTTTCCTAAGGGTGCAGAATCGATTTGGCGTTAACTTCAGGTGTGCTCGATTAAAGGTCAAACCGTTTAACGACTCGCGTTAATGCTGTCCGATGCCATACAATATTCTGGAACTGTTTTTTCTCGTGTCAAATAAAACAACACTGTATTTGGCTAAATGTTATATATTTTATTCAAATATAAATATTCGTTGAAACGTATGTCGAGGTTAAATTAAATATAAAGCACTGAATGCCAGTCGATATTATCATCGGACAAAACTAAATGTTTTGATGATAACGATAAGTCTTACGGATACTAATTAATGTTAATCTTTGAACGCACACGAACCGGTTGTTGCGCGCAATCTTATCCGATTAACTGTATGTGAACGATATTACTATAATTAGTGCACGGTTGCTTTTGGTGACGCGGAAGCCCTGTTCAGTTTTGTAATAATGCAAGAAATGCGTTATATCACGGATGCAATCAAAGGAAATGCAATTAGCGAACGCTAAAAGGATCACTAAACTCGGTTCTTTAATAAGTTTACCGAAACGAAAATATTCAACTTTCGAGCGCAAACTGCACGACCCACTTATTTCTCGATGCATTGTAAATATCCCTTTCTTGCTCTGCGTACACTTTTAGAGGACTTAATAATGTAATTGACTTGTTCTTAGGAACTTCTCTTTCGACAATTCGAGCAAGCATGCGAGGAAAGCGGTGCTTGCAAAATGTTGCCGACACAGAGAGGCGGTGTTGCGAAGACCAGATGTATTCGCGAATGCGTATCGCCGTCTTGTTACAAGGAGCTGTATTTGTTCGACCAGGTACTTACACGATGGTGTTTATCGAATCTCGAGGGCGGCAATATGAATCTTTAAAATATTAAGTCATTCCTGCTATTCGTTTCTTGCATTTAATCGAACAATGGAAAATCTCTCGTTTATTCCAGTTGGAAGAAGGGGAGATCGACGTGAGATTAAATTCCTTCAAGGGTTGCTTCATGCAACGCAATGGAAGACCGCGAAAATAACAGGGATGATCCGATAAGAGAAGAGGAAAAAGCGAAGAAAAAAAAAAAGAAGTTGCGGAGCTATACGCGGAAAGAAGGATTCCAAGCTATTGGTATAATTTAAAATAAATGACACTTTACGTGATACGTAATGTCGCGCGCAACAGTTCCAAATGAAATTCTAGAAGAACGTGATCGACGGGGAAGTTAGAACGACGAAAGTGATAATGATCCTAGCTAAATGCATATTTCAAACTCTCCGAAGCACGTGCTACACACAGGCGAATTAAATTCGCCTTAGATAATCTTTTTCTACTTTTTGTACGCACATATTATGATGTTAAAGTAATGTTATGAATAATGTTGCACAGAAAAGAAATAAACTGTTAAGACAATACGCGCGTCTTATCGAGAATTCTTCCAAGTACTCCCTCTTCCCGGACAATCCTTTATACGGTGTCACTTACTCTGAAACGACTCATCGCGTATCGTAAATAATAGTGAGCGTCATCCATTGTCGCGTCGTTAGCGGTGTCGATGTAATTTGCAATTTGATCCAAATTCTCCTCGAAAGGTGTTTTGCGCAACGATCTCGGATTCCATGAGCCCTCGTCGTCGCAGTACATCTTTCGATAATAAAGCCACGTAGACACGAACTCGAGGGAATGTATCGATATGTGATGCGTGTTAAATGTGTGCGTTACAAGATCATAGTTGCTCATAAGCGTGCAGATATGATACACGAGCGTTTCTACGTTTATTCGGCAAAATTTCAGGACGGCTGACAGACACTGATACACGACGTCTCTTTGCGTTTTGTCGCTCTATATCGAAAGATGATACAAATTGTAATTACTATTAAACTCGTGTGCAAAACATGATATCTATTTTTACTATTCCTCGATCGATACGAGCGGTGGAAATAACTTTTATAATTAAACGCCACAATGGTTGAATCTCATGCAATTATAAAATATTAAACTATCGGATATGCCAAACTGTTAGGTTCATAGTTTCTATTTTTTACCGAAATTTTATTACTTACAGTTCCGTAAATAATGTAGAGAGTTTCGTAGAGATTGATAACTTCGCTAACTTCATCCGTACCACTCGCAATCTTTTTCAACCTGACAGCCGATCCATCAATACTTTGAGTTAACAATTCCAGCGTGAGGTGCATCGCATTGATAGACGCGTGCGGTGATTTTTTTGTATTCATCAATAAATCGGCCAACTCTTGCATCTCAATTGTCAACGTAACGTTGTTGCGCTGAGAATAAAAAATTAAAAATGGCAGAAGAAAACAGCAGGATTCGATAAAATGACGTACCCTTATGGATGACTTTCCTTGACAATGAATAATAAATGCGAGAAGTTTCAAGCAAACTGCGGCTAGTTCCAAATTGTCCTCCGAAACACCTTGAACGTGCAACTCCTTCAAGAAATTGGACGTAGAGATATATTCTTCGAGGACTGGAAAAACTGAATCCTTAATAACATATACATATATTTCATACTTGCCAAGTACACGTTTTTTAGTACTCTTGCTGTTTACTGTGTTACATCGCGAAAACTGTGAATTACCTCTGGACGCTTTTCTTGTTTGGGACGCGACTAACAAGACGTATGCTTGCATTACTGCCAGTGTCTTTAGCTTCACGTCCACTTCCTTCCTCAGTACAATGTTTACAAGGCTGTCCGCGCAGCGATTTATAATACTTAACGGCAAAGAAGACGGCATCGCTAAATTGGCCAATTCCAATATTGCTTTGACTTGATCGTCTGCGAAAAAATAATAATGACTAAGGGAATTGATGGAAGACTGGGACAGTTAAATGAGAATCTATGTGCAAAAGATTACCATTACGTGGATTACACGACAGCAGAAAGCTCGGTAACTTGTGCCACGCAATTTCGGCAATTTCATTAACGTTAACGGTGCTCATTGCTCGGCGAATTCCTTTCATTGCTAGATCAATGATCTCCACCGGATTGCGGGGTTGCATAACCACCTAAAGTTTGTCGAAGAAAAACTAAGAATTTTTAAATGTTCCATTTACTGTTCCTCTCTACATTATACATTAACTTTTAGCGGCGCGCGCGGGGTAATTATTCACATCAGTCTATTCTGAATATCCTATAAATTATTTGTTGGATGTTTTATAATTTTTTAAAATTTGCTCAAATTTGTTAAAATAAAAATTAAATAACGTACAAAAAAATATTTTTGTTTTTTCTAAAACTGTGTATGATCTGAAACTGCGCATGTCACTACAGGTTAATGGAAAGAAAGCGTGGTTACCGATAAACAATGCTTAACGACTTTGTCACCATCGAGCTGCAATAATGGTTCGATATCGCCGTTAGCTTCTATTAACCAGAGATTTATCACTTCCTCACGGAGGGATTTCGGAATTTCTCCACATTTCAAACAGTGATACAGAAGGTCTATGTGATGAGTGTAACAATTATACAAGTCCGAATGATGCAACACGGTTGCCAACCGTTTCACAGCTTTCGCGTAACCCTTTTCCAAGTTTGGTGCAAAATGCGACACAGACAAAACCTATGAACGAAATTCGATGAGTACGAATGGCATCAAAACGCAAGCGGTAACGTACTTACGGCAAACGAAAACCACAAAGCTTTCAAAATTTGCGATGGAACGGGTTCGGATTCCGGGAGTCTATTGATCCATGCGATCAACGATTTCAGAGATACCATGTCATTCCTGAAAATATAACGTGTCGTGTAATGGAAAATGGTCATATCTCAGAACTTTCAATTTAATTGCGCGCGATGTAAATATAAGCTTTAACTTCGTACTCTCCCGTTCCCAGGAAATGGTAATAAATCAGTATCGTTAGAGCAGTTATGCTCTCTTCTTGGTCAACTATCGTATCCGTCCATTCTTGACAGTTTCTCGGCAAAGTGAGTAATCCACGATATATTAAATTTGAAAATCCACCAGGACCGGTTGGCCACTGATCGATCGACATAGACTTTTCAGCGAGGGTAGTAATAATTTGTGACAACAGTATGCAAGTAGTACGCCGCAAGCTTTCTCTAAAATATGACCAACATTTATTGGCGCTACAAGAAATAATTTCTCGCGGAGACTTGACTTACGCAAGCGTCTCCGTTAAGCGTACGAAGTACTTGAGATATCCATTGGAAGCCAAGTGGTTTGATAAATCGTCACGGCTACAACTCCCCAGTTTGTAAAGATTGTTCAGGCAGATCACCAGATTTTTCTGGACTTTCGTCCTGTCAGTTGGATTCAAATCTGCGTTCTATCGAGCAGAAGTAACAGGGTCGATGAGTGACTCGTGTAAATTTTGTCACCATTGCGCGACGCATACGAGGTGCAGTAGAACCTCGATTATACGAAACCTCCGTTATACGAACGCTCTGTTAACCGAACTGCAATTGAGGTATCCGAATGCTCTGTTAACCGAACTGCAATTGAAGTATCCGAACGCTCTGTTGCACGTGCTCTACTTGTCAGTCTTGTTTTGTTTTCTACGCTGTATGTACTCATCTTTATACATATGTGGGGAATGGTATGGAATTCATACAAAAAATAACTTTATATAATCCGTGATTTCATTATAAAAACTAATAAAGGAACTATTTTTTTTAATGGATGATACGTCAAAAGCAATAATAAGTACATGGTACATATGTATAAATTAAACAAAATTCCCAGTATACCAAATTTCGCGTGTTTGAAAGTTTGAACTAGGTGCGATCCCAATCAGTTCGGATAATCGAGGTTCTACCGTACATAATATTTTTACATCGACGACATTTTTCGGAGATGCTTACCTTGATACAAGGTATAACCGTATTCATTATCGTCATGTATACAGCCTTTGTTAAAGTCATTTTCCGTTGCACAATTCTATCGAAAGACTTCTGACTGGAATTGCAATCTATGTTACCAAAACTGTGTAAAGAAAACAAATGGTAACTTTCTTAACATCGATGAACGGAACCGGTGAGATTAGGAGTTCGATACGTTTAATATTAAAATAATATCGAATCTCACCGTGTGCCGCGCGCACAAATAACGCAGAGTTCGGCTATAGCGTGCGAGATCGCGGCATCGTCGTCGCTGTACACAACGATCTCTCTCATCGAATTAAGAGCTTTGTGGAAAAGTTGAAATACAACGTCGTCCTCATCGTCGTCCCCGCTGTCACATTCTTCCTCTAAGCCATCGTTTTCGAGAACTATGTTCAGGAGCGCGATAGCGGGAAACTTGAGCTTCTGATCCGTCGAATTCGCGACGATCAAAAGTTTTAGGAGTTGCAAAATTTGCCGTGGAACGCAAACGGTGTTAAAATCTACGTTAAACTCTGATGCCCTGAAGAGTTGGAACACCAGGGATTATAAAAAGATTACTTTGGTCTCCGTTAATTTGTCCAAGACAGTGTTTCTCAACACAGGGGCGTGAACACATTAATGGGGAAGTGTAAGCAGTCATCACTGATTGAAATTTTTATTTATTAAATTATCTTTATTTCGCATAAACTGGGGAAAAAAGGTCAGCAGTTTTTTCAATTTATGGGGTTGGGGGGTATGAGATTTTTGAAAATCTACAAAGCGGGCATAGAATAAAAAAAGGTTGGAAACTATTGTTCTAAGAAGAATAGCGTACATCTTGTGTATTATCACCTGCGAAAAATACTGCAAATAACTGAAATCAACTTTTCCAAGGATCCTGTTTCTTTGGGACGAGACTTTAATATGCATGTCGTTATCTTCAACATGGAATCTACGGCATCCATCGCTATATGATCCTTGTAAAATCTTTGATACTCGCTTACCATAGACAAAAACTCGAGGACACATCTACGAATCGGAAATACTTCTAACAGCACTCGAAGTAAATATTGAAACAAATATATAAATAGTACGTACGAAAGAAGTCGATCGTTGGCAGTTTGCAAGATTTCGAGCAAAGTCGACATTATGTCGTATTTGATTAATTTGGAGAAAATTATTTCTCTAGCGGAAGGAGAATTGTCTTTAATCAAATTTGATATCCTCTTCAGTATCAGAACCTGCGCAGTAGTACCACATTTTACCATATTGTACGAATCTTGACAATTTATATAAAAGACAATCTAGCAGCCACGAATTAATTAATTAATTAAAATCTGGCGTGATTTTCGGAATTAATTTTCGGGACAATTTCAGAAGCCCTCCCCGACAGTGGCGTAGCATTACGCGCTACGCTATAGCGTCGACTGCTGTTCTCCCGATTCGTGCAATTTCTGACCCAGAAAAACTTTGCCGTGAGTATCTGAGCCACCGCATTCACTGGAACCCCGGCCCTGTCTGATTTTTTATTTCTCATTTTAAAGAGTAGAAACATCTCTCGAGCAAGACTTTTAGGATACAAAGAGCGCCGCGGTAGCCAGTAGAATCACGGGAAGCAAGAGTTCCGAAAAGATGGAGAATAGTCGTCCGAGGACGCTTCGAAAAGTAACAAGTAATAGAAAAGTCTGGAATGATAGAGCATTTTTGACAATACGACCGTGCAAGTTTAAACAGATGACTCTCGATTGCAAAATAGAAAAACCTTGTTTGACTCAATTAACTTAACCTTACCTGATCCTCTTCGTCTTGTAACATTAATCGCTCTTTCATGGCCGGTAGCACGATATCAACGTCGTCGACGTTCAACTGAAACAATTTTTCCGAATCTTCCTCAGTCATTTTTGCGAAACGCTATTTTGCAATTGACACTGAACGTTGACCGTTCGACAATCAAGCGTGCCAATCGGTTGGAACGACACTTTTTGAAATCCGACTACGGGAGTCTTACAGGGCAAGTGAATCTTATACTTCTTTCCAGGAAAAGAATGAAGAAAAATTAATTTCCTTCGAATTATTTAGCAACGCGATGTTTTATTTCATTGAACCGCCCCGCGTGTTTCGGTTATATATAAATTCCGTATTACTGAAAATTAGTTGCTCAATTGATTTCGGATAATTCGATCGTAGAAACGGCCAATCGGACTTCACGATAGAAAATCATGCACCAATGAGAGAACTGACCAATCAAGACACCGATGTTCGCGTCAATGGTTACTATATTTTATTTCAAACGTGTTATAAATTATAATACAAATACAATAGTGTAATCGTAATATATTATAAATGTTAAACAATCCTGAGTAATTACTCTACATAAGAGATAATGAAATGTTTTAATATCGTTTACCGCCTTAATGTCGAGCGAATCACTGGAACGAATCGCAATAATATATATAATATAAAATGCAATAGTAATATATAAACAATCCACTTAATATGAGGGGGGAAGGGGTTAATTTCTAGGCTATTTATACTTTATTCCTTAATGAAACATCATAAACTATACAGTATTAACATCAAATGATCGCAATCTGAAAACATTTACACAATGAGAAAATGCGGTAATACACAGTGCAATGTGATGACGCTGTATTATGTGCAATATCTATACATAACAAGAGCGAAACAAGCGTAAAAAATATTTCCGACTTCAAGGTTAACGAAAAGAAAAAAAGAAAAGTGAAAGGAGAAAAGAAAGAAAGAAAATGTTATGTCCCCTTTCCTGTTGTTGCGATTACAATCGCTCGCTTTTTTTACTCATTAATAAATCGCACGTACAGGGAAGATACTTCCGAACAAATATCAACAAAATAAACCAAAATCCCTTAAAGACAAATGAAACTTTGAGCTGAATTTAACGAAGGTTAGCCTCGTCGTAATGTCACAAGACTGCACGCTGATCTCGTGACAGAACGAGATGTGTTCAAAACTTTTGGTTAAATCATAATTTCAACGAACTTTAACGACTCTATCATTATTATCGTACGCTTCTTTTTTGTTCACACCGATGCAGACGTATGCACTCGCGTTGCATCTAAATAGCTACCATGAAACTTGTACATGTGACTCGTAATACGCGCGCCCCTCTACTTTGTTACTTTTCTAGCCATTTCTCGTCGCATCTGGAATCCCTCGCGAGCAACGAAAAGCGCTCGACCGCTAAAAGCACCAGGAATCGTGGGTCAACGAAATTGTACGAAGATAAAAAGAGTCGCCGTCCCTCTCGCGGGAGGTACATAAAAAATAATGTAACAGCAATTGTAAACCGTTTAAAACATTCAGATTTACAAGTACCGATTAGCAATTCACTATTTATCATATTTTATCCAGTGGAAGACTGTAAAACACGAAGACAAAATCGTGAAGCCGATAGTCACCTAACAATAATTCGAACAAGCGACACTAATCTCATCTAATCCTCATTATTGTCCTTTGCGGTAAGAAAGGATCAGAGGAGAAATGGCTGAAAAGTGAAATAATGCCCCAAAATACACGTTCCAAAACGTTGCACGCAAAAATTGATCCGAGCGACACAGCTAATCGCACCTTATCGAAAAATTCTTTATCAAAGTCTAAATGCATATCAAACGGCTGCAGTTCTAGCCTCGTAGACGTACGTAGAAAAAAAAAACTTTCCGTGGAAAAATCCCTTCAAAAACAAGTTATCGGTAACGACAGTCGTGTAACGATGATCTTTCGTTATTTGTAAAGCAGAATTTGTAACAGGCTGCTCCCGCGGGACACGAGACTCGAGTGTTACGGCTATTGAATCATGTTTACTTGATAAACATGCAATCAATATGATCTAACGTGACGAGTGTCATCCCGCGCGATTTTATTTGACACAAAATTGCGCCTTGGTCCATTATTCGGTGAAGCTCCATTGTAATGGCAGTGCTGAATGCTGCAAAATTGCAAAATACCATTCGGTACGTAGTTACAAAAGGTTGTTCTGTCAATCGAACAAGGAACGCTCAACGTTACGAAGTTAATGATATCGATTATCAAAATCGGAGTACCCTGAATTTTAACGAGGAAGACAAAGTGTACAAACGAGCGACCACCGTAGCACCATACAGGTAAACAATTGCACGCGCGAACTATTATCGGACTATTAACTTTTTAATTCTTCCTTAAGTAAATGGTATGCGGCCCTGTGGTTCTTTTTGGATTCTTCGTGTCTTCCTTATCGCCCCATAATTCAATAACGCGGAAGGTAGCAGCATATTAGAGCTCAAAACGTTTCTTCCTCTCGGCGACCATGCCCACCGCAGGGAGTGGGGGGTGGAGCGGGTGATGATAACTCAATGTGGGAGTGGGAGGCAGACTTCGACAACTTCTGCTGGACCACCTCACTGCTGGAGACCTCATCAGCTCTGGAAAAATAATACAAATGTATATTTATGATTTTACCGACTACGCGAGAAAGTGTTGGATTCCCAGCATGCATTCCCCACAGTTCCAAGCAGATATAAACAGTCAGAATCGAGTGTCGAGGATAACGTTGCAAGAACGTACATATACATATAACCGATCGGTATACGTTTGCGGAAGATATAATCGATTTGTGACACCCGAACGGATTCCATAACCGAAGTTAACGTTATTTCGTTACTCAATGTAACTGATTTCAAGTATCCACGTCTGTCGGTAAAACATACCCGAACCGAGAATACGTGAAATGAGCTATTACTTGTATAAATCATCGACTTGCACAGATAGACGCTCGCAACAATTTTCAGGCCAAATATTCCCCCAATTCAACGAGAAAGAATGAAACATTGAGGAACAAAAAAAGCAATGTACATTAACGACGAACAAATGGAAAGTGGATGAGAGGCGTGTGAATGAATTTACATTATGCGGCGCGTAGTACGAAGTCGAAGAGTGAAAAGAATTCTCCTGCATTTCGCGAAGAAGAGAACGGACCTGCAACGGAGAGAGCTGGGGGTTCCGGGGTGAGGCGGGATGTGTGACGAGTGTCGATACGGAGGCCGTATGCCTCCGGTTGTTGCTGCTTTTCATTTTGCTTGCTCTCCTGCCACCGGATACCACTGCTGCCGATTCGCGTCTCTGTTGTGCCACCTTTCGTATCAAATAATTGTCGAAATACGATTATCCCGTTTGCACAATCCGCTTCCGCGTATCATTTCTTTCTCTTTGTATTCTCATGAAGATATGTAGAGATTTACATCAAGTTTTTATTGGCCGTTTCCGCCACCCATACGATGCTCATTAAATGTTTCTTTATATTTGGGCATGACGGACAAAAGAGAGGGCTTTGATGAGTTTCTTACGTGTCTAGTGTTACCAACAATTACGTTGTTATTTTTCTTTTATATATATATGTAGATATATCTAGGCACGTGCATTTTGCAATACCGATATTCAGATATACGCAGGAATACACATCAGCATTTGATTATGTTGCAGTTTGCAAAAATATCCCTTCGGTAGAAAATCCCTAAAAAAGAATTCTAAAAGTTCACTGTACCGCGTATCAAGTGTTTAGTCGTCGAGTGTTTCCTGCATATTTCTCTACATATTTATGGCCTGTATTGTAAAATGCGCGCACAATGAGTTAGTGATCGTATAGATTAGACGCTTAAGGATTATGGAATCACATTCTTGGCAAAGCATGGTTATTTTGTTACTACGTACAGTCGATAACCTGTGGCTCGTGTTAGCGAGTTAGCTATGTTAGAAATTCTTTGCGCAATACATTTCTGCAAGTCATAGCCCAAACATATCGTAGTGGACCCATCGCTTGAACGCGAGTATTATGCACATTATGAAAGAAAACCGACGATTCAATATAAACGTCGATCCAAAGTCGCGTCGCGATTAGTTCGAAATAGATGCTGTTAAACTTACGCAACAAAAATGATTGCACAACAATTCATTTAACATGTCAGTCTATAACGTTTGCAGGCATTCGATTGATCGACGGCAATCACCAACCATTAATATTCTCGAAGCAATTAATTTCTATAAGACGAAAAGCACCCGTTAGTCTCACATTTCTCTCCTTTGTCTTTGCGTGATAATCTATGTGCCGCAAAGACCTCGCCGGAATATAATCGTCGTCCTCGCGGACATCTCGCTTGTTAGAAAACAGAAGTAGAATCTGCGTTTTGAGCATGCCATAAGATCGCCGTAACTGAACGAGCGCGGCCAGTGATCGTCGGTCCAACGAAAACGTTCTATCGCAATATGCACCGTGGACTAAAAAGCAACGAGAGCCTGCGCCTCGTCCAAGTGCAAAACTAATGCTGTACGGGATAATGCTTTACAGAAGCAAGACTCCAAAGAGGATCGAAACGCACTCTCCACCACCGTAGAGAAAGTCTCGGCGCGTTTCCATTCACCTTTCTTCTGTACCTTGATACTGATGGGGCAGTCCGCTCCTGGGTCTTAAGCTGTCCCAAAGTGGCGAGGTCAGACCGTTACGCTCTTGTCTCTTTTGCCCTAAGCTCGCCACCTCTTTCCTATCGTGCGATGGAACGCCAGAACTACTTCCCGGCCTAACCAAGCTATTCGAGTAAGGCAACGACACCGACTTTATTCGCTCGACCTTGTACGAGAAAGCACCCGGCTGCTTATCCGTCGAGGGCTTTTGCAAGGTGGACAGTGAGCTTTTCGGGCGTTCGCTCGTTAATCTCTGCTCCTCGCTACTCGGCCTGATCAGCGGCTCGTGACTACTTCGGACACGGTGCGGCGAATACGGCGGCGAGTAGTTTAGCGACGGAGATTTCGATGTCACGCCTGACGTTTCACGAAGGGCGTCCCCATGCTGTTAGTGAAATATCGAAAATATGCGTCAGTGCGGCTGATGGGGGGGGGGTTAACGGTCGTTTAGTCGTCAGGTGCTGGCCAATAAAGTACAATTACACCTTATGGTAATTACCATGTTCAAAGCGGTAATACGTTTATAATGAATGCGGAAAGAACACGTTAGGAGGAGAACAAAGTAACGTTCGCCACTAACGTGTCCTTTAATTTAGTACACGAAAAGTAATATGGTGAGGATTTAAAAATGTAGGGAATGAAATGTAAGTACGGATTTACTGTATTACTGCAAAACGTATTACCGGTTAATATTACTGATATTATGCGATTATTTACAAGTACTACGCGGCAGAATTTTAATGATCAGGTTTGACGACTGATTGGCAAGTTGTGCTGAAGCTGGTTTACAGGGGGGAACACCATAATATGTAATTGCGGGAGAGTTAATAATTCAGTATTATACATATTGTTAACCACATCTACTTTATAATCGGAACTCATTCACATATGCAATGTTTATCGTTACCTTCAATTGTTGTTGCAGTCTATGGATTTCTTCTCTCGGTTCAGCCAACTCGTTGTCTCTACCCCTCAACATCTGTATCGTGTCGTTTATCGCGCCGTCGTTCGTTTCCAATACCAAGTGTGCTCTCAGCTGTTTGTTTCTCGCGTCCAATTGCATAATATGCTGCTGCGCCTGGGCGAGCTGTTTACTAAGAGAACCAACTTTCTCCTCAAGAGCCGCGGATTCCACGCATTTCGAAGAATATTTTGCCGATAACGATAGAATGTCTTGTTTTATCTCTTCCATTTCTTCCCTGTAACGAATTGGTAATTATTAAGAGGTGAGTTCATAATTCCTGAGCGAGGTCGTAATGTTTGAAGAAAAGACAGTCATCGCATACTCGTGTTCTCTGTGAAGCACGCCAATATCCTCGCGCGCCTGCACCTGCTTGATAAATTCTTGCTTGAATTTCGCTATTTCCTTCTGCACTTCGTGCTCGTGCGCCTTCCTCATAGCATCGAGGGCCGCCAGAGTTGCCTGCGTTTCCTCCGAGAGAGCCTGTTCCTTCTCCACCCTTAAATTCTCCAGTTCCTGTCGATGCTTCTCCTCCATCTCGGCGATAATACGCCGATGGGAATTCTCCATAGCCAACAGTCCTTTCTCGCATAACGCTCGCAACTGCTTGATCTCTTCCTTGTATCTTTTTCGCGTCTCCGCGTCCGTGTCTAACTCCGCGCTCATCGATCTTTGGTAAGCGGCCCTCAATTCGTTCACGTGAGCAGAATGCTCCGAGTCCATCGCATTGAGCCTGTGCTCCAACTTTCGAGCTCTCTCGCGCAAACTCGCTGCTTCCTGCTCATACTGAGACGTCAAGGATTGTCGTTGACTGTCCAGTTCTCCCTTGATGTCCATCAGATCTCTCTCTTGATTGCGCTTCAACTTTTCCAGTTCTTCGCTGTGCTTTGTACTTATCCTCTGAATGGTTTCTTGCACGTGGTCGCATTGCTTGCAGGACACGTTGTTCATATAATCGCTGAGTTTCTTGATCTGCTCGCGCAGCTGCGAACATTTCTCGCAGACGGTCGACCAATCTGTGATGGTTACCGTTGATTTTGGCCAGCCGATGTTCTCGATACTTTCATCTTCGACTACTATCTTTTCTCGAACGCGTTTGCTCAATCCTACCAAGTCTTCCTCCAAATAAAGAAGACTTTGCCCGACATTCTTGAACTGGTCCTTTGAGCCTCGTTTCCCTGAAATCTTGTCCTCGCACTCCTTGGCAAATTGTTGGTACAGATAACTGTATTCGGCATCGAGAATCGGACTACCTTGCAACTCGCGATCATCGTCCACTAGACAGGAAAGAATGTCCTCGTTTCGGATAAGACTAGACACAAAAGTCTCCCCAGGGAAGGTAGTTATTTGTCTCGTGTTCTCCTGAAGAAGAACGATTCTGGCATCTATTAAAGCTTTGTGCGCGATCACGTCAGCGTAGTCCATTAGCAGCTGTCGAGATTCGTATTTCGAGTCGACTGTCAATTTACTCCTCTTCATCATACGTAGAGACTCTTCGTAAGTTTCCGATAATTCGTGAATAGAAAGCTCCATCTCCTGTCGCAATTTCGCTTGAGCGGCGTCTATCCAGGATTCTAAAGTTATGTTCTCCGGGTTTTCGAAATTGAGGCAAGCGTCGGTGATGCTCGTAATATTCTGTTCGTACATCTGGCCGCAGCGCATAATCACGTGAGAGACTTCTGCCTGAACGAGTTCCTTGCTGACCGTTTCCTGTGCCAAAGCCCATGCCTCGCGAATCCGTCTGTCCTCCAATAATTTCTTACTCGAATTGGTGATTTGCTTACCGAGGTCCTCCTGCTCGGAGAGGCTCAGAGTCTCCGCGGCCAATGCTTCCGCGAGTTGCCTCAATTTCGTTTCTTTGTATCTCCGCATGATCTCATTAACCTCTCGTTGCTTTTGCAAGAGAAAGTTTAAGGTCTCCGCACGAGCAGCAGAAACTTCTTTCGACGTCTCTGCGGTCGTGGTGATACCGCCTACAAGTACTAACTTATTCGCTAACACTTTAGTAAGATACTGAATGTAACTCGTGTTTTGGTACGTTTTGGGCTTAGTTCCGTGAATCTTACGTTTTAAGCTTGAGGCAAGCTGACTAGTTTCGACCAATTCACTCAGAACGGCACTCCTGTCGAATGTCCTGCCAATCGCGCACTTGATTTGCCTCAAGATAACGAACTCGAAGGCTACCCTCTCGGCAATCAATTTCATCTTCTCCTCGTCGTCTAGTTTACCGTTCTGCGCGAGCATCTGCCGTCTCTTCGCGAGTTCGCTCAGTTTATCCTTAAGAATAGTTTCTAATCTACATACCACTACCCCTACTGACTCGGCGACTTGAGCGCTAGCTTGATTTTTCTTACATTCTAAACAGGAGTCCAATATGTCATTCACCTCGCGCAAACACTTCTCGGCCTTGTCTTCCGCCTGCGTCGAACCCAAACACTTTTCCAATCTTCTTTTCGACTTTGAGACCACTCTTTCTAATTTCCTCAACCTCGCGATAACTTCCAACGACACTTCACTGGTGGAAGATGCACTAACTTCGCTGCACTCGCTGGAATCCTTCTCCGCGTCACTCGCCATATTCTCCGCAACGTTCGCCACTTTGGTTTCCAATGTGCTCAATCTGATCAACACTTTCATTGGTTCGGAGCTCGTCGCACTGTCCAAGGATTTTCTTCGTAGTCTGGCACGATCCAGATTCTTGATTTCCCTCCTCTTCTCTTTCTTTGGATTGGGACTCGATTCCTTCGAACTGATCCCTGTTGGCGCGGATACACCGATACTCTTGCCACGTTCTATCGCACATATTTTGTTCTCCAGATCCAACAGCTTGTCCTCCATTTCCTGAGAGATCTGGAACGACTCGCGGCCCTTCAAGGACAGTGATCTTCGTTTGTCTCTACTCTCGGCTTTCGTCAGCTTCTGCTTGAGCGTTCTCACTTGCTTCTCGCTAGCGGCTAATTTATTCGTCAAATCCTGAATTCTGGCTGCCATTAATTGAACCTGAGCCTGATTGGTTTCACTGACGCTAACGGCATTCTGTTTATGAGCGAAGATTTCCAATTCTAGGGCATCTTGCTTCGCGTGCGCTTCCCGAAGTTCTTTGCGCATCGCCCGTATCTCTAGAATAGCCTTTTCGAAGCGGCTTCGCAGTTCGTCGTATTCGTCCACAATTCTAAGAAGAACAAACATAAATTATTCGTGAAACAAGAAAACAATGTTTGGCCTTGCACAACTCCCGGTCTACGCTTACCTTTCTTTGTCGAGTGAACTGAAATCCAGGTCCAACTCAATATTCGTCAAGTCACTGAGCGAGTCGAAACTTCTTCCACGCTCCCTCGAAGCAGACAAACCACTCTTTTCCTCCAATTCCCTCACACGAGCGTAAAGACGTTCGTTTTCCTCGATGCCTAAAATACGCAGCGTAAACTGTTTATGACCGTATTAAAATAAATGCAATTGATATATCTCCTCCATTTCTTGGAAACCTACCTTGGGATAATCTATCGCTCAAAGAAGCTATTTCCGTTTGCAGATGTTGGACAGTTCTGTGGCTCGAGGCTAATTCATTCGTAAGCATTTCGCATCGTTCAGTGGTCTCCCTGAGAATAGCTTCCGTCTCGAGCAACTTGCATTCCAGCATCTCTTTATCCCTATTGTACACCTTTTTCATCTTCTCCAAGTCTTCGAGATCCTTATTCCTCTGCTGTTCCGACCTCTGTATCGTGCTCATTAGCTCGTCAACCCGTTTCTCTCTAATAGACGCTTCCGCTTTCTGTTGCCTAAGCCTCGACAGTTCTTTCTCCGCGTTAGCGACGTCCGTTCGGGCAGCGTTCAACTGTGACTTCAAGCTCTCGATCTCGTTTTCCTGACGCTCGATAATGACTAGTAGCGTACTTGGATGGGACTGATTCTGATCCAGTCGATCGCGCAACAACGATACTTGGTTCTCCAGCAACTCGACGATCAAGGGACTGTCATTGGCGCTCGAGAGACAACTGTTGCTCTGCAAGTGACCATTGGTTTGTTCCTCGTCCTCGCCGAGTTCGCAGCAAGCCATCATGAGATCCTCTGATCTCACGCTGTCCAAAGTACTTCTCCTCGAGCTGGGAGGCGAGCTACGACTTCTTTTGTATACCCTCGATCTCGAACTCGATCTCGATCTGGCTTTCACTCGGGAGAGCGCGGTTCTCGTTAACGGAGGCGACGGAGGTAACTCGGACCATTCGTGATTCGTGGAATCTGACCAGCTGGAACCCTTCAAAGCACCGCTCCAATCGCCGTTCCTCATAAGAGGCGGAGATACCGGCATTTCCGACCAATCTCCAGACTCTCGTCTTCCACCCTCCGAAGCTGTTCTGTATTCCTCGTCCGAGGAAAATATCACTGATCTCGGTGTGATGGACGTCGAAGCAACGACCGAGTCTCTTTCCCGATCCGTGATGGACCTACATATACAAACCAATTTTAGATCACGTAATACATCCATTTATTATTTTGAGAAACACCGTTTGATTCCTTACCGCGTAGTTAAGGGCGTTGGATACCTACAGTTCCTCAAGGATTTATGCTTGCCGTTCTGCAGGTCATAATTTTTGACCGATTTGATAAACAATAGGTCGTTTGAAAGATAAAGGATGATCACTCGAGATGACCGACAGATATTTTGATACAAGATTTTGTTTATGGAATACAGCGATCCAAAAATTGCTAAAGTTTAAGACAACTTTATACATGGTAAAAAAACTTGTATCAGAATTTCATCTCGTGTGATCATCCTTTATCTCTCAAACAAGCTATTGTTCATCGAACCCGTTCAGCAATTACGACCTGCACAACGGCGGGGGTAACGCGCGTTTTCGCCCATTTTTGTGAAAAATTCGAAAAAATTCAAACCGAGGGGGACTTGCGATGCGTAAGAACAATGGGGGACACTACTCCTCACACACCCCTATATTTTGCTTATTGTCTACCCGTTTATTGTCAGCCGACGGTGAAGTCACTCGCGATCCGCGCTAGGGGTATCCAACAGCCTTAATTCTATAGAATATAGGTAAAAGAAAACAACTCACGTGGTTGGCGATTGCGGATTCGCATCTTGTTGACTATCCTGACAGACCGCGAGCGTGTCCGGATTGCTGTCGGGATCTGGTAAATTCGCGGCTCTCCGAATAGCTGACATCCAGCTGGTACGAATACCAGCTGTCACCGCTGACAATACGGTGGTACCTCGGTCGTCCCATGCCTGTTATAGACAATTGAGTTACAGAAAATGCGGTTACAGGCTCTTTCCAGCCACACCGAAGTAGGTAACATTTTTTTATAAACCGGCTGACCATCATTGGACAATGGTTTCTTAAACAATGCAAATTAAAGCATTTGCGTTACGTGTACTCTCGAGAAGAAGCAAATTACATGTCGTCAAGCCTAATTCAGTGTCCGTTTACGAGGAATGGTAATCGCCGCAAATCACCGAGCGTAAATTCCTCGGTCACACTTACAACGGTCTGGAATCCATAATTCCTCGCGACTTGAAGCGGTGTGACGGCGGTAACGGTATTCAAGTCTATAACGCCATCCATGATGCCCTTGTCTTCCGCGCACGGATCCCTGTAGTACATGAGGCCGCAGCCTCTTAAGACGAACCAGTGCTTGTTCCACTCCTAATAAACGTTCTTTATTAAACACCTCCTTATCCAAGCTTCATGTAACATGGGTACGCTTAAGCAAACGGGAAATCGCGGCGATCGTTACCGAGCGATTACGTAGACAAATAGAACATTACGCGTAAACTGGTTAACTCCTCGATAGGTGGATATAAAAGTATTTCTCTAAGCCGCACCTTGTTGAGTCCTTGCTTCATCAACCATCCTTTCTTAATGTTCAGCAAGTCCTCCGCAGGCAAATCCACCCTTAATTCGGAAGTGGGCGAATACCTGATACCAGAAATGTCCAAGCCACAGCCATCGGGGTCACCTCGGATCTGTTGCAATAAAAACGTTCGATCGATCGTGATTATTGAGTTTTTACATTACTCGGACAATGCGTATAGATATCGAATAATTACGAGTTTATCTTGATGAGCTGCATTCACAGCATCGACGACATCCCTCGTTGGTTCGGACGTTCTAGGCTTGATCCTTCGGACCCGTGGCTGCGTCAGGGAAGCAGCGATATCTCGTAGTTTTCCTTCTCTCTCCCTCTCGTGCTCCAGAAGTATTCTCCGACAAGCATCGTCATCTGAATCAAGGCATTTTCGAATATTCAACATAAATTCGATCATCACTGGAATCTATATTCTACCTTCCCTCTGGTTTCTACCACAAATGGATTTTAAAGAAACTGCGTCGCGACGAAGCAAAACACGGGTACGCGTTCCCTCGATGGTGGATTCATTGTTATCAAAATTCGTCTCGGTACGTCGGCAGCTTAACCAATTAACTTCTTTTTTGCTTACGTCGAAGATGCCGTCGCATCGTCCATAACACGGTGTGGTGCTTGCACGCCCGAACGACCACTTCGCCTTAATTGACTGCCGGCTAATTAATAACCGGGCTCGCCATCGCCTCTGCGGTGCTACGTCGATGAAGAAGCGAGAGGCTTATCTCCCTCGTTTATCCGCGTTTTTATCGGCCATTCATCGAAATCTAACTTAACCATTGCTATGGTAATAACAATATCCAGTAATAAATCGGTCTACTTGGGAAATTTGATCGACGTTATTGAAATAAAACGCAAAGACGCTGCGATAAAACGGTGTAGCGTGTTGATGGATTAATTTGGTAATTTAAAATTCGAAAGGTATGCGCGGTGTTCAATAATTAACGTTCGAATATAATTATATGTATAAATATCGAAGGAACAGCCTCGGATAATTCCCCGACAAGCTACGTTCGACATAAATCGAAAGATCGTTCGTGGGACTTGCTTCGACTGCCAAGTATCGACATCGCATTCCTAAGATCCCCGTCGTTCATTTAACGCCAATCTAAATGAAATCTACGGATCAGAGGAGAGGAGTAGAGATCACGGCGTACCCGAAGAACCCGTAGATTTTCTTTGAGATTGTACACACGTAATTACGCAACGACGGAACGCAGAAATGAAAGGCGCAATCAGAGACCGACGCGGAATCTTTTAGAGTTAAAATTAACAGGTGGCGAGAGATCTCATCGGTCGGATCGAAAACTCGAGGGAAACTGTCCGTTGAATTTCTTACCGTAGACCAATCCAATCGCGTATTGCGTTGATCGAGACGCGTCTACCCACCTTTGTCCTTACGAAGAGACATTAGTGGAAACCTCCCTCGCGCGGCCGAGGTTCGTGAACACGAAAGGGAATCATATCGCGATCAAAGACTCGTACCTCACTCGAAACGACGACGAGCTGACTTATCGCCGATTGGAAAGCACGTAACGAGATACTCGTAGTGGGAACGTCGGAGAAAATCCCTTGAATTTAATTGGAATCACCTATCGCGGTAAAGGGAGAAGCCTGTACAGCCTGTACGGGCCGTTGATTAATTTCAGCCGCTGGAACTTGCCTCCTCCTTGGAGTAATAACGGCAAAGACACTTTGCTTAGAAATTACCGAAGCGCGACCGCAGGATAAACGTTTCCAGTGGTTATTAATTAAATTCACTAGCCGCGGCTACTGATTAACGATTTTTTTTTCAACAGAAAAAAACGTAGAGATTATAGCGAGGAGAAAAAAACGTAGAGATTATAGCGAGGAGAAAATAACCGGCGGATGACAATTATCGTTTTCTAATAAAAAGTGATATGTTACGCGTAGCGAGTAACGGAGGAATGCGAGTACAGGCTAATAAGATACGTTAACCGCGCGATTAAAAAAAAAAACGTATAAATACGCTGGCACGACTTTGATACGAATTTCCATTCTTTCCGCGTCGATGCACCAACTACTTTGTTTGTACCGTCAATTGTCAAGCAGAAAAATAGGTCAGGTACGACTTAGCGCGGAGTGCAAATCATCGTCGTTCCGAACGCAACGAATAGTCATCGTTGCATCGACCCAGTTTCCCTTCTCTTCGAATAAGGCACTATTGTTGAGATAAAAATAAACTCCGTCGCCAAGTCCGATCCAGATTTTGTCAACCTATCGTCCCGTTACAGTTACGAACAAGAAAACTCGGCCAATTTAATTCAGGTCAAAGTTGCTACCAGACCGAGAAACGAGAGCAAAAGTACACCGGAAATGAATACTCTGGTTACGCGCTCGCTATGTCCAAGTAGCAAGGTTTTATTTTATTTTGCGGTAACTCTGCCAGAATTGCAATTAAACCGACTCTCTTCCGATGTAGATTTGTAATTACGCACAGTTACGCCAGTCTAAGAGATTCGATGCAAAAACAAGTCGCTCCAAGTGCTCCGCGAAAGATAACAATTTACAGGAACGAATGTTTTACCCCAACTTTTTTGCCACCTTCGTTGCTTTTACTACGTTATCGAGTCACCCTCAATATTACGCATCAATTACCCACAACTGCAAAACTGGTCTTACATCCGTGTCACCGTATAAAATAGTTAAATCTAACGCGATCGTGAAAACTCCAATCGATATTTTCTTTCCTCTACTTTTACCATTCCCCTGTATCACTTCGACGACGAATGACAGAAACGTGTCCTCGAAACCTCGACGGGCGAATTTCTCACGTAAACGTCGTTAACGCGAGTCATGCCGAGGAATGTGCAACTAGACAATTCCGAAAGGAAAGCATCGCTAATGCGATTCAACGCGACGTTAACGTTAATCCGTACCTCCGGCACAATGACAATCATTCCCGTGGGCACGGAGATCATTTCGAACGCGTACACGCGTATAACGTACAGCGATTCGAGTATGTACCGACCTAGTTTCTCGCTCGAGCAAGCCGTCCCGCTGCCGATGCTCGCCCGTTCCCCCTGCTGATTCATCCTGCGCCTGGCCTTGTCCTCGGCTCTCAACTTATCCCGGGTCGGCGGCGACGCACTGCTGGCAGGTTGATCCCGATAGCTGTTCCTACCCTCGTTCGGCACCATAGGAGGTTTCTCGCTCAAGCCAGAGCCCGTCGACATCGCGGACATCGTCGTCATTGTTGCCGCCGTCGTTGTCGTCGTCGTCGTCGTCGTCGTCGATGAAACGACGCCCGTCGAGTAAGCGATGGTGCTCGGGGCGCAGCCGTTCATGGGGGACGTCGACGGGGCCGTGGTAAGGTAACTCGTTCCACCGTTTTCGTGATTCGGCGTGCTGGTCCTCAAAGGAGCACCGACGTTGCTTCTGTGGTGCTCGTTGCTGGCGTCGGCGTTACCGTTACTTAGCACGGTGGCATTGCCGGACGCGTCCACCGCGCCGCTCTTGGTCACCAGAGAGGGCGTGGAGGAAAACACGGAAGAGCAGAGATCCGTCGAAACGTTCGTTTCCGGGATCCATGCGGTGCTTCGCGGCTCCGAGCGACAGCTGTTGAATCGTGGCCTCGGTGGATTCGGAGTGTTACCTGAAAGTAATCGACATCCTTCAGCGTGCTAGAAAAGATGGGTTTACTCGTTTTCGCGAGCGTAACAATAATTCGTGAATTGATCGCGCGTGCGGCAGATTGGCCGCCTTTTTGAACTTTCGGGCATACATGTTTCTCTCTAGGCAGTGATTCCCATAGTGGGACGCGCGTACCCCTAGGGGTACGCAAGGGGCCTGTTGGGAATTTTTAGAATTTCTTTTTTCACAAAATATAAAGCGGATCTGTCTGAAACTCTAGGGATGATTTGTTACACTTTTCAACAGAATGAATTAATTTTTTTTTATTGAAATATAAAAATGTTAACACAACATATTTCACGTATCAAAGTTGTGCCTCGTAACCCGAGTTGTCAACAGGCGCGCATTGCGTAGCCTTTAATTTTTGTCCGAAATAAATAAGGTAAATCTTTATTTAATGCTTATAAAACAATCTAACCAATGAACCGAAGAAATGAAAAAATATACAAAATTGTAAAAGTTATGGGACTTGAAACAAAACTGACGATTTTTCCCCAAAAAATTTAACTTACTTATGCTCAAATTAACAGTTTAATCTAGTTTTTTTCTTAAATATTTTTAGTTCAAATTGAAGGGTTGATTATTATCTTACTAAAAAACCTAGAATGGTACCGATCGGACGAATAGCTTTCTCTCTACCGTGCGCGCCAATGGGTTACGAGGCACAACTTAGATATCTGATATATGTCATGTTAACATTTTTATTTTTCAGTAAAAAAATTCATTTATATTGCTGAAGGGTGTAACAAATCATCCCTAGAGTTTCAGAAAAACCGGCTTTATATTGGGTAAAAAAAAAATGTTGTTAATTCACCTATTTCTCAGCGTGCTACAGTAGATTCTCCCCATAATATTTTGATATTATAGTACGCTGTACAGGAGGTATGTGTAAAGCGCGGGGGGTGGGGGGGGGGGGGGTACTTGTCGATGAAAAGCCTACCCAAGGGGTACGGGAGATAAAGTTTGGGAATCACTCCTCTGGAGCGACGGGGGAGTAATCGGAGGGGAATGTATTCTCTAGTTACACTCTCCTCCACTGAGTTTTTTATTTCTTTTTTAACTTTTGAATTTTGAAGATTTCTCTGATTATTTGAATGAAGATTTTTGGCAAAAAATGTACTTTCAATGGTATCTCAGAGTTTAATGGTCCTAATAGTTACGAAACATGGGCGTTAAATGAAGAAGAACTCAGAAAAATTATAACCAATCATAGGCGGCCAAATTGTCGCCCGTAGAGAATGGAAGTGTGACTTTAGGAGGCGCGAAGGAATAAAAGTTAATTGAGTCGGTAAATTTCAAAACTCACTAACTCCAAAAAATCAGAAAAGGAGATATCGATGCCATTTTGTTCCCTGTCAAAATAAGATTATTGTGTTCCTAAAGTAATTAAATCCCTGTAGTAAGTGCAATTGAAAAACGATTACTGCAATACAACTCTCTACAGATCGCCAACTCCATATTTTATCCTAAAGTTTTTATGTTCCCGACAAAAATATTATTAATTTTCTCCTTGTAAGTAATTATATGTATAATTACTGATTTATTAGTAATGTTGGAAATTATGAAATACTAGAAATCTTGGAAACAATTTTTTACGTTTCCTGTAAATCTTGGATTTCGGTAATTAGTGAGTTTTGAAATTGACCGGTTCAGTTATATTCAAGGCAATGTTTGTACTCACTTCGGATTGTCGGAGTAACCTGTAGAATTGTCGTCTGCCCACCGGGAAACGTTGCGTTACGTTTATGCCGACCCTGAAAATATAAAATTCTCCATTTTATTTTATTTTAAATAACAGCGGCAAACCTAATTACTCGTGAGCCGATTGATTCCCCGTACAAGCAAAAATCTCGAGAATAAATTGCGATTATCCTTTATTTCCGCAGAACGTGTCGATAACTTGAACACCATCGCCGTTTCGTGGTAGAGAATGCCGTAGAATTCCTACGTAGGCGAATCTATGGAGACAGGAGTATGCGCGACCTAGTCGCGGATAAGCTGCCGTAATAACAGCGGATAAAGAAGAGAACGCCGATAGCACCGTAAATTCTGTACACAGATTTAAAAAAAAAATGAAATTCATTATTCCGATTTGACTCAGACACGGCCCTTGTTATTACATCCTTGGGTTATACGTCTCGAGATAAACTGTACGTTCGATATGTAGCTCGAAAATTAAACCTAAAATCGGAGCTACCCGATGATCCGTCGAATCGATAATACTCGAACAAAGTGTATAATACAAGACGGAGAAGGAACGTCGAGGAGACAGGATCACAGTTTCCTGCACATTCACTGCTCGTACATGCTCGCGCGTACATACGCGTGTATACGTACGTAAGTACGTATGCATCGCCTTGGCCTCGTAACGTAATCGTACGTTTACACCGGCGGGTCCACGACGATGTGTTTCCATTTGCCGATCGATCATTCCTTGCGTAACGGAATCGATATACGTACACACGTGTGCGCGGGTCTGCTCGTAAACCTTCGAACAATGTAACGAACGACAAGATCCTAAACGGTTCGTACGAGGACGATTGATCGATTGCAAACCGTAGACGGGACGGAGCGACATACCTTAGACGTGCGAGCTGAAAAATCTTCGCCCCGATCTGACGAAACGCCTATTCGCCGTGTCGGAATTAATATCATGCGTCTGCGCTCGCGTTAGCGTAAAGTAACGCGTAGGTAAGTACGCGAGTTGCCCAGTGCACACGGATCGACGCTTTCCCGATTGAAATACGCGAAGGGGCGCGATCTCAAGGCGTGGATAACATTTTTTTCTTTTATTCCACCTGGCTGAATCTTCTTAATTCAAGGATCGCTCGATCTTCCAGCAGATCCGAGTTACGTAAATGAGCGTTCGAGAAGTTCGCGTAACAACGGGACAAGGTTGAATAACGTTTCAGGAACGTACCAGGGAACGGTGTACCGACAAATAGCGTTTCTATTCGACGATCCATCATTTTTTTTTTTTATATTTTCTTTTTTACGTAACGCGTGATTTGCGATCTTTGCTGTTAGCTCGAGTTTAGTAATATGCCAAATGACAGGTTCCCACCATACACTCGTCACGCGATGGTAGATTTTGATTGATAAGAGCCTTGACGCGTTGAACGATCCCGCGAATATGTATATGTAGGCGGCGGATGAAAAAAATTTTAATCGCCTTACGAACGAACAAACATTCGTGACGTGGGATCGTTATGTATTATTTGTACGTCGGGAGAAACATTTATCGTCACCTTCTTTCTCACGTCAGCCGCATAATCGGATTCATTCCGCGGGCCCGGCGGGTCTGGAGGGACTCGAGTGGCGAGAGGAAAGAAAGAAAGAAAAAAATGAGAAAAGAGCTCGGAAAGGAGTCCTTTGAGGCGAGCGAAACGACAAGTGAATCGCAGAAAAGGTCCAATCGGCTGACGGCTACGATGCAGTTTTGTGACCGTAACTCGCACACTTAACCGGCATTATTCCGATTCTAACGAGCGGTACGCCGTGACGGGACGCACTAATGATCGTAGGTACGGCCCGTTACCGCGGTTTTACCGGGGCATTTTTCCTCTCATTTTCCGCCGAGAGACGAGAAAATTCGCACATATATTTATAATCGGCCCGCGAAACGGTGCGACTCTTCGCTCGATTTAAATTCAAGAGATCGTCTGCTTCTAATCGACCAACAAAATTACCAGCCGCAAGTAAAACAATGATGTATAACGCGCGAACCTTTTTCAATATCAATGGCCTTTTTTGCCGACACTCGGGCAAGCCTCGTATTAAAGCTATTTCCGCCGGTGAGACAAGTCGGCAAATGGAATTATTACACGTGCAACGAGCATGACGCAGAGGAAGGATGTAAGTAGTAATGATTATGCGAGCACCGTAATCAACGAATGACAGGACTCCTAGCAACGTTACTTCTTTTTCAGTCGGTGCCTCAAAGGCGTAACACGCCTCTCGAATACCAGGTTACGTTCGTAATTCGAGGTAAATTAAATTCCGTGCCGCACACTTTGAGAAAAATGACGCGCACGCTATTTCCTCGAAGTCCCGTGAATCGAAAAGAAAACGCGTTGATGCACTGTGCTCGAGGAATACCTTCTTCCACTTATCTTCGTTTTGACGCGAGACAATCGTTCCAAGTACAGTAGAACTTCGATTAATCGTCACAGTCGGAACCGGGACCATGATGGTTAATAGAAATTTTGCAATATACGTGTGTATACATACGATGTATATCTTACAACGTACTAAAATTACGAAAGTAGGCTAAAATAAACGTACAAGGTATAATATAAAGTATACTGATATCGAATAAATCTTTTTAAAAACGAATAGATTTCTTACATGACGGATAACAGAGAGTGCCGGTTAATCGAGTTTCTACTGTACTCTCACATTCTACTCGAATCGATTTAATAGAATGATCAAGTCACGAACCTTGTTTCTGGAGTAAACCTGAAGCACGTCTGCCCACCATCTAGTCTCTTCGCGACACGTGCCCTTGACAAAGGTGACACCCTCGGGCGAGGTCACGGCGAGGCTGTAAGGGTGGCCGGTGATGTCCTCGGCGGCAGCGACCTCCAGGACACGGGTCATGTCGATCCTTGCCTGAGGTACCGTTTCCGGCTAGAAAAATAGTAAATGGATACACCTTCGGTTAGAGAGATCGGTAACAGCCTCGGTACTAACTTAAAATCAATGGTTAACGAGACAAATTGAAAAACTGGCGCAAGAGAGCAATTCGAAACAATAACCTCTCGTTACGATTCATGATTTTTCTGCCACGTAGTTTGAGAAATTCTCAACGCTTGGGAAGAAAGATCATAAAATTAACTCGCGCCATTCCGATTCGCACCGACACATATAAAAATGACATCGAAAACGCAATAAAAGTAAGTGGCAGTGAGAGAAAAGTGTCAGGTGTAATTCCTCGCCAATTTCAAAGATTACGCGTACACCGTGCCAGCCGCGTTTATTGGGCCTTGTCGTTTTACCGGAAACGTATCATTTTAGCGCGGGTAAGTTACCAAGAGACTGCTAGAACCGACCAACTATTCTCTTCTCGTAAAAGTGGTACTTGCAGCGAAATAACGCCTTATTACTATGCCGGCGAGTAGTTCTCTCCTCGTAAAACGAAAGTGAGTGTCTCATCGTCGGAGGGATCGTGCAATTGCAGCAATCTCAGCCACGACGGAAAGACAAGCGTAAGGCGATCGGGAATCGAACGAGGAGAGATCAAAACGGAACGATTTTCAAGTCGATTTAGGTGGACCGTGCGCTTTTCCCATCCGCGTACCGGAAAACACGAGTATCGCTTCTTTGCGAGAGTAACGTTTCTCGAATACGTATAGGAACGTTTACTTATCGCAACGCGCTAATTCTAAAATCGAAATAAAACAATTTCCCCTTTTATTGGTAACTCGGATCGTCCGTTTTTGTAAACTTCAAAAATTATAAATAGCGGAAAATTAAGAATAATCCTTTTTTTATTTCTGTTGGATACCAGGTCCAACCGTTATCTCATTTTCGAGCGAACGCTGTATTTCCCTTATCTTTTTAAACACAACAAATATTATGTACGTCTAAACCTTTGAACACCATATCCCAATACCTAAACATCTGCTCTTAGTCATTTATTTTCCAATGTCCTACTCTTCCAACTACTACTTTTCCGCTCCCTACGAGTTACTCATCATGATCATCATTATCCTACTCGTAGATAAGAGTTTTCCTAAAATCAGATTGCCACGAGGCTTCACCAGAATCATTCCAAACTCCAGTCAGTAAAGACTCAGATCTTCTGCAAACGCGCGTGCGAGTCAGAGTCGTCAGGATATCTTTAAAATTATTAATTATATTGATTATTGGTAAATTTTAAGTGAGGAGTAACTTCGCGTTTTCATAATTAATAAAGTTAATAAGTTTTGTTAACAGCGAAGAATTTCTCTTTTAAACCAAGAATCCTACAATTCGTACAGTGATAGATATGTGGGGTAGAAAATATCGGCGACAACGACGTTTCCCATGTAATTGAGAGTTTTCGAGCCCTCGATAGCGAGTGTTGCGAGAAGTATGAATGTTGGGTTAAATATGAAGAGGGAAGTGGGCCGCAGTCGTCGACGTAGGCAGTCATAGTTTGTGCGATCATAGGACAATGTCTGTTTTGGAGCAAATGTGGTGTGGCTGTGCAGAATGCGCGTGGTGTGATTGTATCGAATGCTGGTGTTACCCGAAAGGGCATAAAGTTCAGAGAGTTGATAGTTTTGTTCAGTTAGACGTGACGATAGCTAGTTTTGCGTGTAATTGCGAGAGACTCGTTCTCCCGCTGTTTGTACTGTATTTCTGTTATTTCATTACTATCTTTATATTATTAAAAAATACATGTTTTACATCTTTTTACCATCAATTAAATTTCCTACAGATATAGACGTCGTATAAATTCGACTAGTTTATCCACACGATCGAACGACCTTTCCAAATCGAGATACGACGCTATCTAAATTTACGTAAATCGTACGCTCGACAGGTTTTTCCCTCGCGATAAGTACCAGAACGCGATCTTTCCAATGAATTATCCACCGGTTGCTACTCGCTGGGATAAAAAGAAACAACCGCTCTCCTTATTGGTCGTAGAAAGTTACCGGAGAGAAGAAAGAAAGATCCGTGAAAACGCCGTCGTCGCGAAATCCAGCTACCGCGATCAACGCTCGTTCCTACGGACGCAATTTGCGGATGACGTTCGTCGAAGGATCGATCGTGCAAACGAAATCGCCCACGGCGCGAACGCGATCATTGGCAGAAACGAGGGAGTGGAAAAAAAGGACGAGGGCACACCGAAGAAGACGTCCCTCGAGATGCGATACTCGTGACAAAGTATGCGGCCCGTCGGCAATTAACCTTTCGAGAGCTATAGACGCTCTTACTCTCGACGATTAATACGTATCGAATCTATTTACTAGTCTCAGGGTTGTCGGGGGAAGTGACTACGCGTTCGTCAATTTTGTCGAATCCAACCTTTTTTTAAATTAAATTTCGATCACGCTCTTAGAAAGGTAATTCAATTAATGGTAACGAACTCGTGCCCGGAGGATCAGATTTGTGGATGACAAATTGTTTCGTCGAAAACTGGTCTCGGTGGGATTGCTTAATTGTACATTTCAGTGAAATTAAAGGTTACGAGGCGTTTATAATAAATGTAAAGATAACATATTTCCTTAATTTGTATTTTGCCGCTCCCCGCGGGTAATGCAATGACCATCGTACACGGTAGGAAATAGTACGGGTAAAAGAAACACGTGCTGAGATAAAGGATCATCCATGATAAGAAAGATAATTGAAAGTTAACGGTAATAAAAGAAAAGTGTGAAACGGAATTGACAGATAGAAAAATAAACTTTAATTGTCGTTTCTTTGTTTCCAGGTAACAGTGTTTGTACATTGTGTGTGAATAAGGCATTAAAATAATGAAAAAGAATAAGTTTGTTTTCAGAGCAACGCAATATAGTTGCAACGCAACGCAAGATTAAATTTTATATAAATATAACGAGTCATGACGGATCTATAAAATATGCCCCGGTTTCGCAGGTTTTAGGACCTCTGATTCCAAGAACATAATATTTACGGTTTATGACTATTGTCAGTGACAAAACAAAAACCATTCGACCATTCTATGCCAAGATCCCAGATTTAATTATTTGGAACAAAAAGGGAAAGTTTACCATCTGCACACAAATGTGTGACATACCAATAATTCCCAATGTTCTCTGGGAATGGAGTTCCCATCTCAGGACGGAAATTCGGCATTATTCGTTGGTGAGAGTTCGAGCCAACACAACCTCTTGCGAGGAAACTGAGGAGCCGTAATGAAATTATATTATAAATAAAAGACTTGGTCAAACAATGGTGTTGTCGTCAAATTAAAAGGCTTGAGCAAGCAATGGCGTTGTCACTTAATTATAACTTAAAACACTTGATCAAGCATAGGCGATTTGTTGCCGAATCGCAAATTAGAGACTTGATCAAGCATTAGAAGTTAACTTCTATTCTCAATTACATAACTTTACGCGATTATTTAATTTTCATTGCCTGCGGCGTATCTTGATAGTTGTTTACATTTGACATTACCATCACATTTTAAGATAAAATAAAGAAAGTTCTGTTCTTATCCATCAACCATTGATTTTCCAAAATATTTAATTCATAAACCTGATCTCAATCGATTCGCGGTCCAACACAAATTGTTAACTTGACTTTATAAACGAAAGGTTGGCCACGAAACGTGCACACTTGGTTTTCCGCAAAAAATAATTAATAGTTATTTTCAAGATTGAATAAGTTTGCTCTTTCGGTATCTTTGTTGTTCACGCGCAGAAGTGCAAAGGGTTAAATGCGTGTGCGTAACACTTTTTTCGATCAGCGAACGCAAACTCATTCGCTCGGTTTAACGATACTCCGAAGGCCAGACAAATTTGAACGCGAACGGAAAGTTTCCTCGGAGATAACTCGATTTCGCGTATCCGGGGCACGCTATAAAGGTCGATTTATTATCAATGAAAACTCGGCCGGATAATGCACCGCTGGAATCGCTGTTACGGACATCGCTCTAATCTACGACGCCGACCGTAACTGCACTTTACCCAACTTGACCGCGCGCGAGGCCGCGCGTGTTCGTAAGTACGTATAAGTATCTGCTTACGTACACGCCACGGCCGGGCCGAGCCGAGCCGAGCCACGCCACGCCACGCCACGGCGGGTACTACACCGTCTCGCATAATTCAAAGCATAGCGCCCGAGCGTAATTTTTCTCGCGTTCGAGCAGCGACATTATTCTTGAAACGCGAGAGGTTCATTTGCGCGTGCATCTTTCTGCGCGCCCGCGACTGCATTTCTCCCTCACTTCTCTCGCGTGAGCGGGAGAATGCAAAAATGCACTTTTAAGAAATCCTTCTCGGCATTCGAGCGAATTCCCGATGGAAAGGGAGGAACAAGAATTTTCCGCGAATTCCAACGAAGGTGGCGTTATACTCTGGAAGCGCTCAAAGTCGCGCTTCACCTATATTATTTCCGCGCTTTTACGGTTATTCTTTCCGTAACGACGCGACGGAATAAATACGTTCTCGCGTCGAAGCCGTACCGTTAGATACTTTTCCATCGCACGTATGAATTATTGAGCGCGTTCTGGTTTCGTTTGCATACCGCGCGCAGTAAAATCTATAAGCGGTAGGGGGTAATAAAATCTGCAATTTAGAAATTATTGCGTCCAACGAAATTCCTGGGAGCAGTTACGGCCGTCTTACTTTCTATTATCGGCGTTCCCGCTACGGCTGAACAGAGACCGTACAATTAAGCGCACCTGACGTTCGTACACACCGATCCGCGAACCTCCAATATCTCTGCCACGTATGTAACCCCCCCTCCCCCGCGTGTACTTTGTTACCCGGCGAGCACAATTTGTTATTTGTTTATCCCGCGGTACCTTGCGCTCCCTCGGTACACGCGAGGTATTACGTAGGAGGTCTCGAAGCGAACCCACGACGTACGTACCACGCGCGCATGTGTTACGGGCGCTTCGTAATTGCGTAAGACGAGCCGGAGCCTCGGGAGGATTGACTCGTAAAGGATACGCGTACGCGCGCGTGTGTATTTATGCGCGCGTCTGCCAACCGATTCTCCGGTCAATCGTATCTCCCGTCGAACCTCGACCACGTCCGATCGTTTTTCCATTAATTTGTAAAGCAGCCGACCACCAGACGTCGGACGTACCGGTATAGTTTCGACTAGCGAGAGAACCTGGCACAGTAGAGGGGAAAAACGATAATGGGAACGGGAGGAGAGGTTTAAATCGAAAGAGCGACGCCCGACGCACTTTTCACGGTCGTTGAACCTTTTCCGCGAAGCGCGCGAATCATTTCTACGCGTACTACGTCGAGCCAGGGACGCGAGCGTGCTCGCTCGGGTAATTCGTCTTGCGTTTAATTCTCGGTCAACGGCGTTTCCGGCAGAAACGAAGGAACTTCGAGGTCGGGGAGTAATTATTGCCAGAAAAGGAAACGAAGGACATGCTCGAACGTAGAATAAAATCCAAGATATATTAAGTCGAGCGCGGCGCGAGCCTTTATTAGGTCGGTTCTCCCCCCCCCTCTCTCTCTCGCTCTCTCTCTCTCTTCCTCCTCACCCCGGATCCCCTCCGCCGCACCCGACATAGTAGGATTATGTCGGGTACACACGGAGATACGTGTCCGACGTAGCGCGATACATCATGGCCCGTGTCGGCCGTTATGTATACGAGACCGCCCTGCTCCGCGTTTTTGTTTATACGACGTATTTATTAGCGAGAAGACTGGCACGGCGGTTCTTTTGGAAATCCTAGCGCGAATATACGTTTGATTTATTTCTTGCCCCTCGACCGAAACGATTGCGCAGAGCCTTTGGAATGCGATTACTCCGTGGACTCCATGTGTCGTGTACTTAACGAGTCGGATGTATAAATCACAGTTACGCGCGCCTATCGTACAATGTTACGATGGACGGGAGGGAGGGGGGGGGGGGGGGGGGGGGAAGGGGATGCGTGTACGAGCGGAGAGTCACATTACCGAATCGAAAATCGTTCCGACCATATTTCCAAGTATCGACGGATACGTGACCGAGCGTGTCCTTTAGCGGAACGGTCACGGTGCGGACGGTGCGCATCGATTTTACAGGTGAATAAGAAATACGAAACGACGGGAAATTGTTGCTGGAATACGAATGTAATGCCACGGTATATCACTGGTCACGATATAAGAATATGCGACCGACATTTTCTTATTAAACTTGTATTTATAATTCGCGATAAAAAGTTAGAGATGGGTAGGACTGAGAACTTAATTTCTCTCTAACGACCGAGCTCAATCGTAACTCGAGATATGCGTTTAGTAGACATCGTGGTACATTTTTATCTTTCAATTCGGACCCAGGTTCGACTCCTGACATTCGCCCCTCAATTTGTATTTATCATTCGCGATAAAAGTTACCGATGAACAAGACAATGAACCTAATTTCTCTCTAACCACCGAGCTTAACTATTGAATCGAGTATAGGAATTTCTAAATTTCGCCGTGTCTGTTACCAACGCAGATCCTTTATTTCACCAAGATCCGTAATTATGTTGGAGGGCCATTAACGTTCCAGCGGGCGCGCTGTTGTAAACCGTACAACACTTTTGTACTCTTGTAATTTCACCACCAATGTTCTATTTGGATCTTATCGACAGTCACAGGCGTTCTTCTAGAATGTTATTGTCTATATCAAATAAAATAAAAATAAAAGTAATATTTTGTTTTTAAATATGTATATACATTATACTACAGAAAGTTAAAATTAATAATCAATGTGTCTGTACCTAATCAGAATTTAATATAAAATTGGCTGGGATCTGTTTTTTCAATATTCTTGACGAGTGTTGTACGGAATACGACACGCGCTCGCTCATGTTATAAAATATGGCGCGTCCGCTGGATGGTTAGGATAGTCTTTTTTTTTTAAACTTTCCCAAAGAAGGACATTGCTATTATAGTCGTCACAGATTTGTATTAAGTTCGACACAGTAACACAGGCTCGATTTCTGACCTCGTCTACCGCCCACGGTGAAAATGTAGAATATTCTACTCTAATAGCCTATCATTTATGCTGCGATCCCACTCGAACTATTCGTTTAGCGGTATCCGCGTATCAACACACTGCTTATCGCGCCATCAGCAAAACTTGGATCTCGAGACAAAAAAAAAAAAGCTAGACCAACGCTGTTCGAGCGGCGATGAGTAGCCGAGGCCGCGCGACAGGACCGACGTCAAAAGCAAAGCACAGGTGTCTCGCGTCGACGCGGGGCGGCTGATTCGTGACCCGGTTGCGAGGCCCTCTGGTATACCAGAAGAAGATAAGATCCGCGGTGCTTATGTAAAACACGAGTTGTCGCGCCCCGTGGCGGTCTCTTCATCTTCCTCCTCGCATCTTTGCGCGTCCCCCCTCTCGCTCCCTCCCCCTTCCCGCTCCCCCCTTTTTCCCCGGGCAATCTTCGTCTCCGATCTTTTCTGTCTTCGCGAGAGGATTCGCGCTCCTTGGTAGTAAGGTACGTGCTCCAGGAATCCGATACCGGCAGAACAGTCGACCCGAGACTTCGTCTTCGGCAGCTCGTAACCTTCTTTCCAGCAAGGTCGTCTGCAACGAGCGTCTCAAGGCTCCGCCGGGAACGGACCTGGAGGGACGCCCCCCCCCCCCCCCTCCCCACGTCACCCCCCTCCAGGGGAACGAAAATCCGGCTCGATATCGCTCCACTAATTAATCGTGGCAATTAAAACGTAACGCTCCTAACGGCCGAAGCGCTGGTGGGCGAGTTTACGGAAATTAGAGACGCTTATCTGCCACCTCGATCTCTCGCTTCTGCCCCTCGGAGTAAACGTCCCGGTATTCGTGTCCATAGATCCGTCGGACGCTTAAAATTCGTACTCGAGAACGCGCGCCTAATTTACGAGACGGGGGCTACGGATCGCGACGTTCCCCTCGATTCGAGTTAATTCGCGAATACGTACCCAAAAGATCGAGATTAAAATCGCGTTTGAACGACACGATCGGTTTTTGGAGTAACGCGATCGGGTTTTTGGAGTAACGCTGTTTCGAAAAGTTGCGCGCATACGTGTACGCGGCTAGGTATTATCCGCGACTCCGCGACATCGTTTCGCACGGTCGGCCAGTTCCATTTGGAAAAGCAACGGGGGTCTGTCGGGCCGGCTATCGTCGTCGGCGCTGAACGATCCGGTAACTTTTCATCGGTGAAAACAGGTCCCACCGGTGTCGCTCGGGGAAGCTCGCGCCACGGCGAGAAAGAAAAAAAAGATCGATAAAACTGGAAACCATCGTGCTGTACTAATACAAACGCAAGACGAACCGTACCGCCAACGCGAACACCCTGTCCCATACACCGGGGCTTCCTAGTGCAACGTCTGCCGCGACTCCGGGACGAATAGCGACGTTGACGCGACGTTGTTCCAGTCTCGTGATCATGATATTTCGTAGCTTTGACCTAGGTAGCGGAAAACCGATGCGTCCTAGATAGTTTGAATTTAGTAAACGTGAATATTCAAACGCTGTATTCAAACAGACCTCGTGGCAAAGGAACAATAAACATATTTATTGTTTATTATTATTATTAATTATTAGGATTCCTTAATACTATGCGTACCACGTACGGTTAAATGACCGTTTCTTAAATTTCGTTTAGACTTTTCTACATACAACGTTATCGAACTGCCGTTTAACTGAAATGTTAGCGAGCTAAGCCTTCAAATACAATGCGATATTTATTTCTAAATAAATAAACAAAGTAAAGTAAATAAGAGAAACTACATTCTTTCACTATCAAATTGCCCATTATGCTCATTATACGTATATTAAGAAATATAAGCTGTTTTAAAGACCGGTCATTTGATCGATGACAGTAGGAATAGATATACATGAAGTGCCGGTAGGAATAGTGTTAATAGTTGATCCTTAATTATCATTATTATTCAGGACTAACAATTTTATTATTTTATAATTTTATTATTCCCGAATAATAATAACAATAAGGAATAATTAACTGTATTCCTGAATAATAACAATAATAATAATAATAATTAACGATCAATTGCCGATCATTCCTGAACAATAATAATAATAATTATTCGCATACATCCCTGCACCTTGTCGTCCAACAATACCCTCGATAAAACGGCACGGGCTCTCGAGTACCATTCGTTGACGTGCCTTTAATCCATTCTCCGAGTTAATATTCGTTTGATCGAAGGGCGGGGGCTAGGGAACCGATTAGAATACTACGAGCGACTCCTCCCCTGCAACGTGACGGAATGCACGAGAGGTGGGTCTAATACCTTTTGCGCCTCGCCAGAAGATATGGCTTTACATGCTACGCGCTCGCCGTACGCGCACGCACCCTCGGATGGCATTCCTGCCAGTTTCATTCTAACCAGACGCATGTGCCTCGAACTAATAACAAAACCTGGCCCCGATTCTTCCACCGTCGCTTCGCGGAAGCGTCGAGCGACGAATCTGCGCCGCTGTCTTCGAATAATGACGCCATCACGTCCCGACGCCGCGCCGCCGCGCCGCTCGACGGTTGAAGTTGAAAGACGGTAATGAAAGAGAATATTTTTCCTTCCCTCGCGCAAATGTTTCGAAGAGAGACATCACTCGCGGCCCGATGGATCGTTTAACGCGAGGTTAAATGTAAAAGGTTAAGCTTCTTTCCGAGGATTATCCAAGACCCCGACAGAATATGGCCTTCGGCGAAGCTTTCGAGCAAAACCTACGAGAAATCGCCGTTTTGCGATTTTTCCGAGATGAACAAATCGTCGCTCATCATATCTCGCCAGCCGCGAAAGGATCTATCCGATCGCGCGGATTCCCGCACTTTCGACGAGATAAACCGATAATTTAATCTACCACGATCGCGGCGGACGGAGGTAGTCGATACGACCACGCGGGGACCTTTAAAACAGTGTCGACCTTTCGCTCCTCGTCAGGAGCAAATTACGTAATTAATAAATCGAGGAGAAGAATCGCGAGGGTGTGGGGGGAGGGGGGGGGGAGGCGGCCTAGACAGTTTCAGGCCGAGAGCTTCTATCGCCGGTCGCGGCCACGGTACAATTAAATTAATGACTCGATGTCTTTATTAATTGACTTCGCCCCGGTTACAAATTGCGACCATTATCGCGGTCGGCGGAGTGCTGGTGGCTACTTTCATTACAGCGGTGGTGGCTCGTAGAATACCCGCGGAACGTCGACTTCGACTGCCACCTCGATTAAAGTAATCCTTCCGACTAATTCGAAAATCACGAGAGGGGGGGGATTGGAAATGAAAAAAAGAGATGATTCGGAATGCTCGTTTTAACTCCCGCGCATGCGGCGTACGTGTAATTACACGCGTTCGCACGTAGAATAAATAAGGAGGATGCGGAAACTTTAATCGTTAATTAACGCGAATTCGTACGTTTCGAACGCCACCGACGAGTCGATGCATTTCTTTTTTTTAATCGCTGCGGAACGAGGTGAAAACAAGCGTGTCGAGGAGAGAGAGAGAGAGACAGAGAGAACACGAAACGAGCAACGAGAACGGCGTTGCTAATTTCCAGGAAAGATAAAAACGGTGTTACGCGTCGAGAGTCGACCTCTTTACAGCCTCGTACGCGCGTTTACGTGGCAGGAACATTCGGTACTCGAAAGTCGATTAATCGTACCGGATGATTCTATCATGGGCACCGTTAATATTACGTTAGGAAGATTTATCGATGACGCAAATAATATGCAGATAGTCGTTCGAAATGACGCGACCGTTTGCTTATCTCACTTCTGGAAGATTGATGCGCGCATCGACCGCGGCGCCGCCACGTGTGCCGCGGTTAATAAAGTTTACTCGTAATAATAGTGCCGCGCGCCGCCGATCGTGAGATACCGAACGATGTTTCCGGTATGCATCGATGAGCACGCGGCACGCGAATGTCGATACGCGTGTCAATTAGAAGCGCGACGATTTTACGTTCGCCCAAGGAAACACGCGATAACGCGTTCGAATCGCGTTGAAAGCGAAACTGTCGCGCTAAATATTATTCCAACGAACTTTCGTCACTGGCTCTCCGAGTGTAAGATCGCAATATAAATGATAGGATCTAGAGACAAGGTCTTGTCGCGATGTACGCAAGACTAGATCTAGTATCTTTTTGGGAAAGAACGAAGGGGGGTTTTTTCAAAGTGGTCAAACCGTATTTAAAAAATGAATTTAAAAATGAATTTAAAGCGCAACACACATTGGAAACGCTGCGCCGAGATGAGTAATTTGAGTACGGTTTGATCGAAATTGGTCCAGCCAATCACGACGCACGGTATCTTCAAAATTAGATATTTACCAAAAGATCGATATTCTTAATTTCCCCGTGGGCTGTAGAGAAGGTCAGAATTGAACTCAAGTCGCTGTGGTGGACCTAATAGAAATGTGACTATAATACAGGTGTCATCTTTCAAGAAATTCTATCACTTTTAAGGAGAATACGGAGAGCCCTAATCAGTTTATAAATCGGCTTTATGTCTGTACTATGCCTGATTGTGTGTGTGTGAGAGAGAGAGAGAGCAAGGAGAGGGAGAGGGAGAGAGAGAGAACGGAGAATTCCGTAACAAGCGAGAGAAATTGACCAAATCATTAAATTAGAACTTCTAGCTAAACAACACAAAGTCCAACGGTGTACAAGGTGTCAATCAAAGGGGAAAAGTGCAAAGAATCCGGAGGGGCCCCGATTTCTACTGGACAACATCCAGAATTGGAGAAACAGCTCAAAATTTTGCGGCAGACATCCTGAAATCCCGTCGTAATGGAACAATGACAGGTTCAAGTTTGCAGTGAAATTGTGTTATTATTTATTTAAAGGGATTGATCTCTGAATTGACGATCGTCTTCGAAATATTTTTAGACTTTGATCTTTCGTTTAAGACCTTGCGCGGTGTGAGATGTTGTTTGATTTGGATAATAGTTCTAATTCAAAAAGACTTATTTTTCTGTATTTTCCTCGCTTCTAATGTCACGGCCGTTAAAGCCCGTAAAGTTGGTTAAAAACATTAGGCTCTCGTATTCTCCTTAAAGTGTAAAAGGTCCTAATGGACCGCCAATAGAATTACGGCCCTTGACGCCGTCGCTGGTATTAGTCAGTTCGCGGGGGCTACGAAAAAGGGGCCCACGTTGCTAACAAACTCGGTGAAATTTAGAAATTCCTACACGAGACTCTCTCGAGAAGCGCGCGATAGCGTATGTCAACAAAACTGAATCATCGTCCAATATTTCGTTTCCATAATCCAGCATACTTAGACTCGTAGGGACCTATTGCCAAAGATCGTGCGATTCGCAGCATGGGACGCGTTCCCGATCTCTGCCCTTGATCCTCGATCAACCCATTCCAGGTTTCATATCATTACACTATAAAGATCCAACGGAGACAATCGAATCCGCAACGATCACCTTTTCCACGGAGATCGAGAGATCGGCGTAGATCCGCTCGAAGCGTGGTACATCGTTAACCTTTGAGATTCCCTTCTTCGCAGGATCGACGTCAACGGACACCCGTTTGAACGTGTCTACGGTAAACGAGCGACGGGCACGACGCCGCGACGCCGAGGAATCGCTAAACCCTAGCGTCACCCACCCCCCCCCCCCCCTAACTCCCTACGATGCATCTTGCGAGCGCGAACGTGATCGTGATCGCCCCTCGTGGATACGCATACGCCAGGTGTAACGGGATCGAGGGACCGATCGTGCTTGAGATCGAAGGTCCCTCGAGATTCGATTCGACTCAATTCGATGGCGGAACGGCCAAGGTCGCCGGGGAAAGGAATACCGTTTACGATTTACCGAACGATCCAAAGATCGATGGACCGGGCGTTAAACGTGAGCGATGGGAAAGGGGGTTACGATTATCGAGTTTCACGGCTGAGCGAATCGTGAGAGAGAGAAAAAAAGGATCGGTCGGTGCGAACGAAATTAATAAGGCTCTCGCTAACGAGTAACAATTACGATGTAAATATAACGCGCAAAGTGCAGTCGGTCGGAGACGGGGGAAGAATCGATGAGTTTCGCAATGGAATCCAATGTCCGCTTAAGAAACACGCGATTCGAAGCACAGATAAACTTCTTTGCTTCGGTTAGCAAATCAAGGAACGGTGAGAGACAAGAAGCATTACCATTTTCCATTTCATACCGTCCCAGCTCTCGCAAGTACACTCAACTCCGCTCTATTAGCGACAAAAATTCCCGGGATATCGTTACGTATCTCTCAACCGGCAGAGTTCCCTCGCTCGCTATCCTCCGATAGAAACCAGAGCGTAGTTACCCGTCCCTGCGTTACGATTCCACCAAGTACCGCGGGTAAGAATAAATTATTACCAGTCGACGAACGCGAGGATACCGCGCGTTCATCGACTGTTCCCCGCGAGGATCCAGTGTCCGGCGACCAATCGCTGGCGGCACCGACGCGGCGGCGTCCCGATAAATCACGGGAATCCGAGAAAATTGATTTCGTTTATTGTGCGCCTACTCTCCCGCGTTTTGTTCGGCTTTTGCAGTCGGGGCCGGGTGTGCCGCGCCTCCTCCGTTATTTCATTATCCGAAGCGATGGCGCGGTGACGGCGCGGCCGAACCGCGATGGTAGAAGAAAATAGGTTACGGTGGCCGCAAGATTCATGTGGCACCTGCTCGCAATTATAGCCGCGCACCGACACACGCGTTATTCACGCACGGACGCGCGTGCGTGCGGATCCTCTCTTTCCCGCGTCGAGTTAGTTCCCTAGATCCGCTAGATCCACGACCGAGGCGGATTCCGATCGTTTCGTTCTGTTCGCCTAACGATCTTGAGAACCGATCGGGCATCGAAACCCGCTCTTTTTCATCCTGCCTCGTTTTCCGTCCACCGCTTTACTGTTGCTCGTTAAGAATTTTGCGGTTCGCTCACCGAGTGGAATTCATCGTGGCGAGCGAGGATCTCCGATCGGGTAGAGAGACAGAGAGAAGTTTTTCTATTTTATTTCCGATGGAACTTGAAATCGTGTCACTCGTGAAGCAAAGTTAATCGACTTTTATATTTCAAATATTTGAATCCTTCGTTAGGCGCCAAGTCCACGAGGCCAAACACGGGATAAGTGCGAATTTCGCAAAATTGCTTTCTTTCACGGAAACATGTAGACCCGGGCACAATTTAATATGTTTGATGACTATTGATATTTCATTTGAAAATAGGTTGCTGCCAGTTTTAGGTAAATTGAATTGAGTTTTTATTGGTGGAACAACGTGACACGTGTCAGTTCTATCGTCTATAAGGTACATTATTTACGAGGAGACGAGTGGAACAACGATTTACGTGCGAAGTTCAATCAAAACGCACAGAAAACGAGACACAGACTTTTTAAACACTTCTCTTGAAAAGAACGCGTAGTAGCGCTTGTCTCGTTGTTCGTCCGCACCCTTCAAGTATCATAGACAAACAGCAGCTACTAATGATCATAGAACACCCCAAGTTACTTCGAAATGCTAATATTCTCAATGATTATACCTGGACTACGACTATAAACCAGGCGGCTAACGAAGAGTCAATATTTCCTTTCGCCGGACAAACTTTTCCCCGTATCACCGTGCAGAACCGCGCGGTCGTTACGAAAGATGCATCCGTCAAAAATAATTTGACGTTACACTCGCCATTAATGTGTACGAAAGCGCGGTTCAATTATTAAACATTCGTTGCACGACCCTCCCAGCCCAGGTCAAGATTGCTCATTGTTCGCGTTTGAGCGCATTGTTCGTTCATTCTGAAAACCACGCTCTCATCCGACAGCGTAATTACCGCGGAAGTTATTGAAATCCGCATTGTGCCGCGGCGGAGCCTTAGGTCAGGCGGCGGAAGGGCTCCTTTTCGTTTGTCTTCTCGCTTTTCCCTTCGCCCCCTTCCCTTGCCCGCGCCTTCCTCCCCCGGAGGGGTTAAGCGAGCTTCGTTTAATCCCGTCATTAGCTATTTGCTCCCCGCTAGCGGGGCGAGGCCATGTGCTTCCCCTCGTCGTCCTGTCTTCCTCGTTTCCTCGCGCATCATCTATCTTCGATCCTCGTGCACCGCCGGTAGTACCGCTGCTCGCGGAACGTCTTAATGATAATCTTGAGGTCGAACGAGGAGAATAAGGAGCATGCATTACGCGCGTGTACGCATATACCGACGTACGAACATACGTGTTCGGGTAGATACTCGCGTACGGGCACGCCGTGGAAACCGAACGCTCTACTGGGTGGCGGAACAAGACGGGACCGGACTGCTCTCGAACTAATTGCGACCGAGTAATCAGAATCTCGCGGACCGACGCGGCCGTATAATCGCGAAGCGTGCAAAGTCGTTACACGTCGCGCGTTTGCGTTACGTTTACGCGAGCGCGCGAGTAATTCATTACTTAGCTCTGGATTCTCTGCTCGCGCGTGTAATTTGAAGAAATCTCACTTTGATCTTCCAAAAATCGTCCGTCCGTGATTTCTACCTACCATCGGGTATGCTTTCACTGTTAAAACGGAATGCTATTAACCGCGAACGATAATGGAACCCGAGCGATCTCAAAACTATCCGGAATCGTGCACGTTTGCCGCGATCCATCGTCGCGGAAGACAGTACCTAAGTGGTAGGTACCTATCGGCTGTACGTTCTCAGGTATGTATATTGATATGCTGGTCGATGGAATGCCAGTGATGTCCAATACGCTCGTTCCTTGCGAGCGGTACACGCGTAGTACGTGTGCGTCCGTGGCATGCACGCGTGGTTAGTACCTGCGCGCGTACGTACGTTTCCTGGTTGCGCTCATTGCTGGGCGTGTCGCGCTCGCGATGCCGAGGGACTACGTGGCCGACGCTGCACTCGGGCACGCGTCTTTTAGGGTTGAAGAACGCGGTGCAGCGGCAAAGTCTGCCGCGAGCGTAATGGATTCCTAGTTCGATTTTATTCTACCTTTTCGCGGAAGCCTCGCGACGCGTGTGTTCTAGGAATTTCTCATTTTCACAGAGTCTGGATAGCAACGTGGACCCACCCGTACGTGGGTTAGCCTTCCCATCAAACAGGCCCCTCATACGAATAAGGAATGAGACTAACACAGCAGCGCTATTCTTTTTGTTAACCTAGTAGTAGCTTTAGGGGCTATTGTCCCGCTTATTCAACCGGCACAGTGATGAGGGTGTTTTATAATAGCGATCCCTAATCTTTTGAACCTCACGGATCACTAAATCCATAACTCTAGATTCTGTGGACCACTTATAGTTTATAGTTTATAATTTATAATGTTTATATTATAAATCTCAGGTCCTTATTCAGAGATTTGGGCCGACAGCTTTTTTCATAAATATGTACAATACTTTTGCGCATAATGATTATAATTATACAACATCCCCGCTAGAAACTTTTTTTTTTTGAACAATTTTTTTGTGAACCATCAAAACTGTCTCGCGGACCACTTGTTGTCCACGGACCACCGGTTGGCGACCGCTGTTTTATAACGCCCGGACTCATTACTGTCGGGGTATTAGAGCTTTCGCTCATTTTGTAGTCGTAGGGTTTTGGGCTTTTGTGCCCTTTGAGGGGTTTTATTTTCGTTATAATTGACTTGTTTTTTCTTTCAGATCTTTAACTTTCATCCATCGGGCCCCCTATTGTGCCCAAGTAGAAAAACAGTCGGCCCCGAACCTCTGGTGGCCATTGTGGGCTCGGAGGACGTAGAGAAATGCCGTACTGAGTGGAGTGAACTGGTAGGTTGTGTGAAAAAAGGGTGGACACTACCACATTTATCGCACCCTGAGAGGGATCGATGGTGAGAGGGGGAGGGCCGTTCGCCACCCGAGCCAAGTGGCGAACACAGTGATAGGAAGCCATAACGATGACCGATACTGCGTTTTCATTTCGATCCGACAGTGTAGCGACTTTGTCAGGTATCTGTGTTTTTGAATTATTTATGAGTGACGCAGAAGAAGGCGAATAGTGTGTGTGTGTGTGTGTGTGACGATTCTGTCGATTAGTAAAGAATCAGTTTCGTTATTCCCTATTTTTGTATTATTTTTTATTCTTTGTTAATCAGGCAACTCTTTGGATTACGTCATTTGTTTAACCTTTACACGATAGCACCAAGAGCCATAAATCTATGCGAGGACCATAGGACCGTGTACCTCGGGAAGGATAGTAGATTAAAAAATGCATTTTTTAATACGGCTTGACCACCCCGAAAACCTCCTTTCGTTCTTTACTGAAAAAATACAAGGTCTAGCTCCCGCGTACTTGTACTTGAACCTAGACAAGACCTTGTCTCCCGATTATTGTTTCCACATAGCATTTCTCTGTTCCATTACTGATAGTAATCTTACGCTATGCCGCGAAATTGTTAAGCGCTATACAAACGAGTACACGTCGAACAAACGAATTATTACTGCGTGGTCGCGACAAAGGATCGTCGACGAAATGGCAATTCGATTAAACCAAGTGTCTCTCGTATCTCATTTTATTTTATATTCGCTCGAGACGACGAGTTCTATTCTCCCCTTTACCCCCGGCCTGCACGTCATTGTTTCATTTACTCGGATTTTATTATTACCAGACATTCATCTTCAGAGCTTTTTGCGAAAGATTGCTACAAGACTTTATCGTTTTCGCGAAATTACGAGAGGTAAGTATGGCTCGCAATGATACTCGTTAAAACGCAATAGTATCGTTCGGTAGAGTCACTACAAGATACTTTTGAAACGTCTAAGAATTTTACCTCGTTTTGGTCACGCATCCACTATTACATCTTCCTTATTATATTATTATACAATTTTGTTATTACATTGTTAGGTAGTCGGTAATGACTCTTCCCATTTCAAACTCGTCAAGTTTAACCGTAAGGTTCGATTACACTCGTTAAATTTTTCACGGTAAGTCGTTACTTTCGTATCTGTCGTGAAAATACGCCGCTCTGCCACTCGTTTGCCCTAAGAAAGTGCATGCGATAAAAAAAAGATCTCTAGGTATTAAAATCGAAAACAAACCAATTACGAGAAGCCGTAACCGTCGTGCAGCAGATAATGCAACAATAGACAATTATCATTGTTTATTTCGCATCGTCAAATGGAAGTTACGGGATTTAATGCGAATCTCGGCCCGCAAAAATTGTATCAAGGTATTTCAAATCGCTTCGCAAAAACAAATCGATTCTAATTTTATCAGGGTCAACATCGCGCTTATGCGAAATATATGTACACGCAGGCACGCACTTTCTCATTCCTGAGAATCGTCTCGTTTTTATCAAACTCGAGAGCACTCGCGAAGAATAAAAGCTAAGTAGAACACGAGAGCCTTTCGCGGATAAGACACAATTTATGCAAATGGGTCAGGTATCACAATGACAGTTTTTACGCTCTTAATAAACAACGCGGAACAAAAGCACCGTGAGAACAAACGCTTCCCACAATTGTGCTGGATTTACGCTGTTGAGCCCCTCGATAAATATCGCGGAAGAGTCGATTATTTTTACCAGAGGTTGATTATAAGCGTATCGGGGGGAATATTGTAATAGAGGTAGCTCGTCCATGCGTTACGCGTACGATCTTAAATTTCTACGTATACTTTGGTAAAAATTCAGCTAGTTAACTCCAAGGGACGGTTTATAATCTCTGACGCGCAACCATTTCTCATTTCTCGTCGGATAGTTTGAACCAAGTTTATCGCGCGTGGCTGCGGAGAGATCGTTAACGTTAATGCTGGATTTACGCGGGTCGATCGCGGTCGAATTACTTTAGTCGCACTGCAACGAATCGAAACTCGATCGAAACGATTTAATGTTTATACGTTCGACCGTTTCTTTGCGACTTTTTAGTCGAAAGCATACATTAGTGCAGATAAAATGGCATTTACCTCTGTAATAAATGTTGGTGCATTATTAATTCCTGATTTATTACGTCAAGAACTGTTGAAGTTAAAATATAAAAACCATAGACCAGCACTGCTAAAATAAAATAACAAAATGATCAATATTTAATTTTAAATTCTTATCTTATTTTTAGTCTATCTTTATTTAAACACATGTATTTATAGATAAACCATAAGTTATTTTTAGTATTATACGTGAATGCTCGACAGATTTTGATCACCTAGTTATTTACATGGTCGATTTTAGTCATGTGACAATGATCGAATGGTTAAAGTCGACCAGAAGTAAATTGCGTTTCGACTTCGATCAAATCGAATCAGTTCGTCTTACGACTGTAAGTCGGAAACGTTCGATTTGCTTTCGACTTTGCCGCACCGCGGTAATCGTTCGGCTGCGATCGACTCGTGTAAATCCAGCATAGCCCACCGTACCGTAGGTAATACTCGGTTACCGCGCGTTTTCATTAATAATTAAGAAAACCCGCGACCTCTATTAATTAATTTGAGCCACGACCCAAGTTACGTGTCCGTACGAAATATAATTCTAGTACACAAAATTAAGATGAATGATTTATGTAGTACCATTTAAAGATCAAAAGTTTCTTCGTCCCTCTTAACCCATCTAACGATCCAAGTCGATTTCGTAAAAATTCTCTCAAGTATCAATTCAATGTTGACGCAATTGTCGGGACAAAAAACATAATTCGACGCGTACAACGAAACTCGAGTTAGGAATAATAAAACCAATTATGGAGTTCTTTTTCTATGTCACTCAAAATACGAGTGACGCGACCACGGAAGAAACGTAAGCGTCATTCGGTATGTACGAGACGTTGCGCGCAACGGGCGAACAGAATTTTATTATTAAACCGCACGGCGACGTCGAGGAAGGAGAGAAAGTTTCGAAACCATCGAATCGACCCTCGATACGATGTCTGCAAAGACGAGAGTGACGACTCTTCTCGAACGATTTCCATTACACGCGATCATTAGCCCCCTCGGCACGCTCGTGTTTGGTAATCGGGTATATTTTAACGAGTAGTAGCAACGTCTCGCGGCTTACGAGATGCCAGCGTATTCTTGTACCTGCATACGAATATGCGCGCGTACTTGTACACACGACGCGCGTATGCCTCACCGCGCAAATGCCATTTCTGAACAACGCGAGAGATCGTTGCACTCGAGGAACCGAGAGAATTTCCTTCGCAGAAGAAGAAATCACCTTTGTCGATCTGCTCGCTCGAGTCTTGTTTTTTTTTTTTTTTTTTTTTTTAATTATATATATATTTGCACTCCTATCGGAGATCTATTATTTTAACCAGCTCGCTCGCCAGTGCTTCGTTTTACGACGTTTCGCATCGTACGGTTAACGAGGCGTCGCGAAATTATTTTCGCGTAGAAACTGAATCTGGAGGCTGTCACGCTTTTCGGAGATATCGTTTAAACTGGGTAAACGATCGGCTATTACTCGGCGATACTAATTAAGAGTATCGCGTCGGTGTCCGGACCAGCGGGAATGTATAATCGATGATACGATGAGGTCGTCGACACGCGGGTACTCCGTTACAATGTAAATATCGTACGCAACGCACGCGAGAATACGTGCTCTCCTATTATGCCTTTCTCCTTTTTCAGCTTCGTCTCTTAGGGAAAAGTAATTAATATTAATAGCGCGCAATGTTCGCTCGAGTTGCGGGTACTTTCCAATTAATATCGCTCGATCGTGGAAACGACGGCGCACGCGGGTCAGTTTCCAATTTCATTGGTTTTCGTTTAACGACGATGCACGGTACGTACCGAGGATAAAAAGAAGAAAGAACTCCGCTTTCTAAAGCTGACGAGAAAGAAGTCGACGGTATGCGCGTACCGATGATCCGACCGAGACACGCTCTCGCATTTAAAAGCATCTATTACTTAATTAATGACTTTTATGTCTTTATTAAATGTCAACGGAAAATTATACCGCCGTATCTCCAAGTTCCGTAGAAACAAAGTTATTTTTATCCTCGTATTCGTGTGGCATTTAATGCCTCGAACCTATCGAGACGCGATGAGGTTGGTGAATAAAGTTGAGTTTATGAAAACGCAAATTTTCGCCAAAAGTCGTTTATAAACCGATTCGGTGCGTTAGCCCGCGAGATACGATTCTTTAAATCGATCCACCGGCCGACCGGCTGACAAATATTATACGCCTGAGATAAAATAAACGTCAGATTATACGTCTTCGCGAGGCGTTTGTAAATATTTTGCAAATACTACGAAAGGTATTTTGCGCGAGAAATTGGCGTGACAGTGGTCGGGTCGTATTAAAGCCGTGATTTATATTTAACCCGAGGGGGCCAGGGTCTTCCACGAAATCGTTTCGGGGCCCCATCGGTTCCAAAGGAATTCAAAACGAACCTAACCACTAATACGCCGCGCATACACGTATACGTCTATTCTTCTTTTTTTGCGAGTCGAGATGCACGACACGGGCATCGCTATTAGCAAACGGTAAGGCCAAACGGCGATCGCGTCCTCGGCCAACATTTACGCATCGGAATTATTTATTTTTTTTTTTTAACGCAGTTAGGATTTCGGTATCGCGATAAAGTTGAATTATTTTGACACCGCGGGACAATAGAAAACGTACGGCACTGCCGTCACCGCGTCGCAACGTAAATTATTCAATCTCGCGATGAGAAATGGTTCCGTTTCTTTTACGCGATCGTCGAGTCGTTTAAATTGGAGAAAAAAGACGGGGATTATTGTTTAGTTTGGGAAAACGTGCAGGGGGAGAAAGAGAAAGAGAGAGAAAGAGAGAGACTCATGTATTTTATATCGACGAAATTGCACGCTCTTCGTGGCTGACTGGTTACAGTGCAGAAGTCGAATGATTTCATGCATGAACGAAGTACGTAAATGCCCGATGGTTATCGCTCAGGCTTTTTGTAATTCCTTTTGAGCCATTAAACCGAATTTTTTCCCCGCTCATTATTTCCCGTAAGGTCGAAATTTTTCGCGCGATTTCTACCGGCCGCTCGACTCGACTCGACTTACCGCATTCTGCTCTCCCGTACCTCTTAACGCCGTTGCCAAGATTTTTCCAACCGGCTCTCAAACGCTGAAATACCAGTCTTAGCGTGGCGTGCGCGAAACAAACGAAACGAATACTTAGAGAGCTATTTAAACCTCGCGGCTTATCTAATTTCACCTCAACGCTCGATTTTTGTCTAATGCGTGTGCTTTGCGGAATAAGTAAGCGCTGTCGCGCTGCTCGGCATTCTTGCACACGGCATGCAAGGGGCGCTGTAGCACTGCTTGGCAATCTTGAAATTGGGAAACCAGAAAGACTGTGGCACTCAAACGGTTACGGAACCATCTACCTGTGAGTGGGCGAAAATTTGATCTTCTTAATTGCATTTTCATAAAGTATAACATCTATGGAATGTATTCCCAAAACGTTATGCTGCGATTATAAAAATTGACAAAGTTACAACATTTGTTATTTTAGAAACATTATTTTGGTAGAGACCGGAGCCAGAAGAGTGGTATATCCTGCTAAAATTTCAGAGCAATCCGCCGTGTAGTTTTTAAGATGTTAGACCGGCGGAGTGAAAAAAGTGTGTCTCGATATGGCGTATCTAAAATCTCAAGAACTACACGACCAATTGCTCTGAAATTCCAACAGGATATTCCCCGGCCTGCTGGCTTCTGGCCCGTACTAGAATCATGTTTCTAAAATAACAATATCATACTTTATTATTACAAAATTGACCCCGAAAAACTAACGATTTCAAATTTTGCCATGCACACGTCCGCTATTTTTCCAATTTCCAAAACAAATGATTAAACGCGGTACCAACCATAGCGATAATCAGTCTGATTAAAAAAACTTCAAAGGTTTAATTTTAATCCAACTGAAGAGCAACAATAAAACCCGCCAGCGAAATATAATTTTTAAACACTACTTCATGATGAACCAAAAAAGACCATTAAACAATTGACTAAAACTGTTTAAAAAATTCTCATACATGGTCAACAAGTAGCCAAAGAAACTGCAAAAAGAATTACAATGTTAGACTTCCTGGAATGTTTAAAAAACAAATATTCATAAAATCTAGCCAAGCGACGTATCACCGAAATGCTTTGAAAGAAACGATATCGAGTAGGCGCCTCGACTGACAGGCTTGTTAATTACCCGTCGGTCGGCGCTAATTACATCCGCGTTAGCGTGCGACGTTTCCGCAAATGAAACGCAATTACGTAAAGGCCGATTCCCATGCGAGGAGTGCCGCGTCGGATCGTCTCCGTCGTTACCGATAAGAATCGTTGTATCGTAAGTCCGCCAGGTCTCCGCAAACGCGGACTCCTTCCCTTTGACCGGCGCGAAGATGCAAAAACGGAAAGAAACGAGGAGAGATCGGGGAACGTTTAATTTAACGAGTCTGATAATCGCGGCGATTACGCCCGAAACGATCGATGATTTACGCTTCCTGTCGGAATTTCGCGATTCGCAAAGCGCATCGAAATCGTAATCGCTTACTTTCTTGCCGCTGATATCGACCCCAGCGGACGAAAGTGAGTTCGCGTATCTCGAAGTTTCTGTCGGGCGATCGAATTTATCGACCGAACGCATTAAACTTCTGATTTACGACTGAATCTCGACGTTACAACGTCGGCCGGGCGTTCTCGCGATATAAGCGCCGAGTACCATTATGCGTAGAATGAAAAAAAAAAGTCGCGGAAGGTTCCGTGGCGTCGAGTCGCGCAAGTTTCTGCGAGAGCGACGCGACGCGTTTTGAGATCTCGTGCTCCTCGTAGACGGCGTAGGACGAGCATTGTTCCTTCGACGGACGCCGTTTCTCAGGAAGAATACAGGCGTCCTCTAGACTGCGAAATCTCGTTTGCGAAACTACGATTTACGCATCGAGGAGAGGTAATAACCACGTTAATACACGTACTTTCTCCCCTCTTTGCTTCTCGTCGCTTCGTTCGTTAGACGAGAAAAATTTGCAATGGTACGTTTAATTTTTACGGTTTAATTAGCGCGTTCAATGACGATCCTCGTAGTTAATTAATGGCAAACGGTGTCTGAAAGCGCGTACGAGGCTATTAATTAAGTGCTAATCTAACTTTAGAGTGACTCTGAGCGAATCTATACTCGTTGGATATTATTCAAAAAAGCGTCTATAAGAAATTTTACTCGGTACGAAACTACTACGTCGGTTTGGACATTTCGTTAATTACCGATCAGTTAATTTTGAAATGCTATAACCGCACGATGTTTCCAGCGGATCTTCGCCGTTGTACCACCTTACCCGCGTACACAGATACAAATACGTACGAACGTACCGCGATTCAGTGATATCTGAATTGCAAATCGCAACCCGCCAGTATGGTTTTAATGTTTACGATCCGAGGATCAACGAATCGTTACGAATCGTTTGGGGATTATAAAATCCATAGTCGCGATGTCAGGCGTCGAATGTTCGAGTCGTTACTTCGAACATGTTTAATAAAATGCAATAACTCTTAACTGGCTCGCACTAGCTAACTGTATTCCGCGGACAATATTCCGCGATGTATGATTTACGTAGTCCACGGGATCAGCGTTTCCCAACCTACGATGGCTGAACAAAACTGTCACCCGCGAATCGAGAGCTTTAACCTTCTATCTATCGTGCAGAGTAAACATCCAAAACGTATAAATTTTCTTCAACTATTTTTTTTTTTATGGACTAATAAAGTTAGGTCAACGTGTAAACAACAGCTAGACGAGATATGATATATTACACATAACATTATACATAGATATTATAGATCGTCGAGTAAGAAACTATACCGCCTATCTAGCATTGAAGAAATTTCACAGGAGAGACAAAAGACTGTCACAAAGCTTATATTTTATTGATATTTATACAAAAATAAATTTCAAGTATTTAAAAATGATCTCTTTCACTGTCGGTATTTTACTCCAACTAAAATAAAAAATAGTGAATAGCGATGTTACGAAGGCATAGAAACCAAAACGTGTATTGCGCAAAAAGTGTCGTATAGGCGGTATTGTTTCTTACGCGACGATATTATACAAGATATTCAGCAGGTACGTTATCTTGGGAGATTTCTAATGCCGGCTAAATTTAAGCTGGGAAATTATGTACCCCGTGCGACCGATAGAAGATTAAACTTATTTGGTGCGAATTTCTATATATGTTCGTTCCATCGTACTATAAAAACTAATTAACATCCCGACCGGAGAAGAATTCGCGCGTCGCGAGTCAATCCCGTTTCGCGATCTCGACGGACCATCGAGATATCTCGAGCGATATCGAGCAAGGCGGAAGCCGAAGATACAATGGAATTCCGAGGATTGGGAAACGCTGATCCTAAAGTACTCGGAATTGCCGGCGCATGTCGCGGCAATTACGCCCACGAAATCCGTCGTTTGGCGGAGAGAGTTTAATTTCTCGTCGATTGTCTAGGCGTTTCGTTTCTCGCTGGGAGTCTCGGGTTAGAGCGTTGCGCCAATAAATTAGATTCCACGGACGTTATACAGGATCGTTTGAGCGTACACGTGTTTCGCGAGCCCGTGCGTGGCGTGGCGTGGCGTGGGACGAGCGCATTGTTCGACCCGACGACGGCTTCGACGATATACGCCAGGAATAAAGAGTACCGGTTGGTTAGTTTTCATGGTTGCTGCCACCATAAACGCCAAACGCTGTTTGCGGATTATAATTTGTGCCCCGATAATGAAGGATAATAAAGCACCGCGCGTGGGATAGGAGACGCCGATGAGAGAGCGACGCCTCTCCCCTGAAGAATACCCCCCCCCCCGGGGGGGGGGGGGGGGGATTCCAAGCGTCGCCATAATCGCGATTAATCGAGACGCGAATTACGAGAATATAGAGATATCCGACGTTTTCGAGACGTTAACTCATCTCCATCCTCGCATCAAAGTCCCGATATTCCTATAATGTACCTACCCGGTCTCCTCTTTTTCTAATCGTAAGTTAGTCATAAGATTAGTATGATAAATATTTGTTAGATTGCTGGAACCGTCCTGGCCCCTGAATCACCACTTCCTCGCATACGTCTCTCCTTATTACTATGTAATGCACAACGCAGCGTTTGTGCAAAAATCGATTTTGACTGTCAACTTGTAGGAGCAGTTTACCTTTTATTTTAGTATATGTATATTTAAAAGTCTTAAATACAAAGGAAAAAGACTGTCGTACAAGCGTATGAACTTTGTTATTCGAATGCTGAATATCTAGAAGTATTCTGCTGGAGAGTTGGTAGTATTCTGTATAGATGTTGAGTGTATTCTCTGGAAGGAGAGAATCGGTCGGTTTAAGGAAAAGTATTATCTATCGACAATAATGTGGAAGGGATGGAGAGTAACATGTTTTAGTGGCAAGTAAAAAAGGAGAATAACTAGGAGTTTGGACGATGAACTAAGGAGAAACGTATGCGACGGAGTGGTGATTCAGGGTCCAGGACGATTGCAGCAATGTATAAAACTAAAGAATTAAATAGAGATGGGCTCGGCACATTACAACTAATTCATCGTCTACACTCCTAGTCCTTCTCCTCTTCTACTTTCCACCAAAAGAACATCGTCCCCCCACCTATTTTTCGATAGATAATAGTTTTCCTTGAACTTACCGATCCTCTCCTTCCTCAGAATAATCTTAACATCTCAACATTCATCTCAAATTCATGTAACGCCTCAACCAATAATATCCTCAAGTCTCGAAGCAACAACAACTCCAAAGTTGTAAACCTAAATTTCGAATCTCACAAGTATTGTAATTGTTATACTATACTGAGAAATAAAACCTTTAAAATTCGGTTTGTCAAAACTCCGAAATCCAAGTTTTGCAGAATCACCTCGTTGTACGTTACATTCCCGCTAAAGTGCAATAATGGGGAATCGCATGCTGGAAACGTACGGAGATTCGCATCGATCCGCGAAACGCGTATCATTATCCGATTACATTCGAATAAGGCGTTCCGCGAGAGCGCGGTAAGCACCCATACAACCGGATGTTGTTCCCGTTCATTTTCTGGATTTCGATGCAAAAGTAACGCTCGACGAGAGCGAGGTTGAAAAATAAAGAGAATATAATCAGCGCGTACGTACCATTCAAATCATCGGTTAGGTTTCACCGATCGAGCGATCATTCGTTATCCGGATAACATTGTAAAGGCGATGAGAAAAACCGGCGATGCGTGCTCGATAGTAAGCGTATCTCGCGATTTGCAACAACGCGGAATGCGAGGAATCAGTGATTAAAGGTTCCAACGCGCGTCCGTGACGCATAGTAAAAATTTTACGAGCGAAAGGTTAACGTTACCCGCGACACGATTTTAACACCCGTCTCGTTAACGGCACGTCGAAGAAATTCGTGTCGTCCGAGAAACAAATTCAAATAGTTTACGGTAACTGTTAGTTTTGACGGGAGTCGTAAAAGATTCTTGCAATTTTGATTGGCAAGAATCGTAGGGAGCTGAATTTCGCCCGTCACTCGAGATACCGACGGTAAATAATTGAAATCTCCCGCTCGCTCGGTTAGACCGCTCTTTGCAAACAAATGGTTCGTTAATTCGAACTTCCTTGAATAATTTCGCATAATTTCATTAATCTAAATTACGATATAACCGAAACTTTATTCGCGGCGAATTAAAGTCTGCCATTTACGAGCGAACGAGACTGGCGAACCACGCGATTCGGTAAGTAGTAAAAGTAGTTAAACTCTCTCGACAGGTAAAATTGACGCGACGGTTAACTCACGTGTCAATGCGGACCCTAAGCTGTCTACGTTCCTTCTTGGGACGCGATATTAACGTACACACATGCGCTCGCGCACACATACACACATATATATATATATACATATATATATACACACACACACGATCGTTGGGTCCTGTCCCATCCTCGCGCATAATTATACAGCCGACGCGAGGCTGCGAGACGTTGCGCAAGGCCTGGGCGAGGCAACCAACCGCATAGAATATTCGAGTCTCTTAAGTTTCTTCTAGTAGTAAATATTGTTATGCTAAGTGCAGTCGTTGTCACGCCTTTCCCCCCTTTGAGCTCCGGGCACCTCTTCCTCCTCTTTGTCTTCTCTCTTGGCATCCACCTACCATCGCCCTCCACCCCCCCCCCCCCACCCCGCGCGACGTATAAGTTCTTCCCATCTTTTCCTCCCCTTCCTCCGTCATTACCTTTGACCCCGGCGTCCGAGGAAATCGTCGTCGCTGTCGCCGTTGCAACGTAATCCGCCACGGGGTCTCGTTGGAACGACATAACGACCAAATTCCCTTGGTATACCGGAAGTCGGAGGAAATCGAAGGTATCGTAAAGTTCAAAGTTGAGAGCGCATTAAAATTCTTGGACGAGTACCCACCTAGACGTAAACGACGAGGATTCCAACTTTCACTGGTTGCGTCGCTGGATGATAAAAGTTAACGACAATGGTCGACGCAACAGTCGGATGCGCGCGCGCGCACGAGTGTAATTGTTTATCGGGGTTAGGACGTTGATGTGGGTCGTTCGCCTCGTGCCGATTTCCACTTAACCGTACGACACGCATCGCGCGATATCAATCACGGGACTGTTATGTCGCTCGACGGTGAAGCCAAAAACGATCGCTCATCGTTAACGGGATGTAATTAATGAACGTCGCGAGCGTAACCTACTATCTTCTCGTCGAACGCGCGAATCGTGGCAACGGAATTATTTTAATCCTATATTTTAACCTTCCGTTAGTCACAGGTATTTTCAGTGTAGGAATTTTTCTCGACCAATGAACATAAAAAAATAAGTCGTCGATCATTGTGCAATGTTTTTATTATATTTAACGAATTGCATACGTACAATAATGAGAAGAAAAAAAAGACAATTATTGCAATACAGTCGACTCTCAATAATTTGAATCTCTCAATAATCTGAACTTTTGTCCCGGCCCATTGAAAAATACTGGATAAATTGAAAAAAATCAATGTTTGGTGCCCTTGGTAATTTTAAACTGTAGCGACAGCATCTTGCTCGTCAACGCTCTAAATTTGAAATCAGGGCTCCCGAAATCTATAACTTCAAGTCCCCCACTTCTGCGATTGGTTTATACAAAACATAGCATGCATAGACCTGTCGTTTGTTTACTCCGATCTTTATCTCACTCAGTTTACAGTCTGCGTGAAGTGCGTTCACTGCGATACAGTGAAACATCGTGAGCTCTAGAAGGAACAACCATCTATGAATTAACGAATATGAAATAAAGATGAATGTATACATGTATCCGCATCTACATATGTATGTAATTCAATCAAATTCTCGTTTATTTGAATTTTCTCCACCCTTCCTCTCGATTAATTGAACCCCCATTATTTTGAACTTTCGGTAATTTGAACTTTTTCTCCAGTCCCTTGAATTTCAAATTATCGATAGTCGACTGTACTAAGTTTAACGTCCTTAATTTGTCTGCACCTCGCAGAAACATGCGGAAAACGGTCGGTTAAGACCGGGCGAATATTGGGACGCGTCCGACACAGCACAGCACAGCTTTTTGTAACACTGGTTTAAATGGGAGCGCGGATATTGGGACGCAGGGCAGGTGACACGACACAGCACAGTACTGCGCCGCGCAGGGTTCGCAGCACAGATTCCTGCGTACGTGCCACGCAGTTTTTTCGATCGGCAATACATTGTATTATTTGAGACCAGCTATCCAGATTATATTAAGGCAAAATTGAAAACTGAATCTAAAGAATGGTGGACCACCTAAAACGATTATTATTATTATTATTATTTTCGTCATAAATTCACTACTCAGGGACTTTTTTTTTTTTTAACGAATACAATAACATAAGTTCATCCATTTCCTCATCGGAATCGAGTTCAGAACTCAAATCGATTAATGTTTCGCTATCACTGTGTTCATCTCAACTGCTTTAACTGAATCGCGACTAAGAACTGCGTGGCAATACTCGTTCGCATAGGCCGCGTAGTTTTTTCCCGTGCTGCGCTGCACTGTGCTGTGCTGTACTGCGCCGCACGCGTCCCAATATTCGCCCGGCCTTATCGGAATATCATTTTAACACGCGCGCGCGTGTGGGTAACGACGCGATAGATGCATATCAGGCTCCGTCGTTTGCATTCCCCTCGCGCGATTATCGATAAGAGAGGAGCAAGTTTTCCACGATAGTTTTCTATAAATCGTATAATAGCTATAATTATTACTCAAGATCAAATTACTTTCCCGTACTCATCGACGTTCCTCCGTGCACGATGCCTGCGCAATTTATGCGTACGATTCGAATCGTTACGAAATTGATCGGACGTTTTCTTCTGCTTTCCCGTCTATTCGCGATAGGCAATTCACCGGTGAGAATAATTCCCATCGAACCGCCATTTATCCCGAGGGTGTTCCGCGCAGGGAAGGTATATCCCCGTCGAGTTTATGACATTTTCACTTATCACGTACACGGTCAAACTGACGTGCCAATTTGCGGAGGCTCTCGCAATTAGAAAGTACGCACATATTTGCGCGTAATCATTGTCGTAAGATAATATCGTCGTGCCGTGGGTTTCGCAACGGCGTATCTCTTTGTACTCGAGTTAATAATGAAATTACAATGGACGCGAGGAGCGGCGACGATTAATCGATAGACTTCGAGTATCGTCTGCGTTTGTGCGTTATTAAAACCCGCCTGTGTATATATAATTGTTCGTTGAGCGTAACGAAAGGAGGGGCGAGAGGCGAATTGAAAAGCTTCTCGCGACTACCGTCGACTATCACCTTTCCGCGCGAACAAAAGCAAGGGGGGGGGGGGGGGGGGGAGAAAAACAATTGCAAAGAAAACTGTTGGATTCCCCGGCGTGCATCGTTCCATCGATAGAGGATCGATAGATAAACCATCGAACAAAATCGTTGGTGTAAAAGAGTAGTGACACAACTCCAAATACAGTAGAACCTTCATTATCCGAACCTCCTTTATACGAACCCTGTATTATCCGAAATCCAATTGACGCATCCGAACGCTCTGTTTTCCGAACAATTGTATTATCCGGATAACAAAGCGTTTGGATATGTCAATTGCAGTTCGGATAATACAGAGTTCGTATAACGGTGGTTCGGATAATCGAGGTTCTACTAACAGATTTTCTGGGGTTTTCATTTAAACGTTCTCCTTTTTGTTACTTAGACGCGAGAAAAGAACGACATGCCATTTTTGGAAGTATTATCACGATAATCTTCACGATAATCTTAACGAAATTTTCACGATAACCTCGAAAATGGCAATTCCCGAGTCGTGTCACTATTCTTGCGCACCAACAGATGCGCGAGCGCTCGACGATAGGACAAAGATGAAAACGAGCGTTCGGGATTCGCACGACATTTGCCGTCTGGTGCCCCGGAGGCGAGTCGACCAGGTCGGCCAGGAAGAGAAGCAGATTCCGCATGGCTCTCCTCGGCATCGTAACGACTATCTCCGATTGCGTAACGGTGAAAATAGAGACGGGGGACTGCTCGTGTCACGACCCAACCGAGACTAGTCCCTCTCGTTGTTGCAGGTGCTCACCTCGCGTGTCCGACGATGAATCATCCGTGAACGCTTCTTCGACGCGATCGTCGCGATGCAACCGTCGAGAGAGCTCCTTTAATGATTCCAACTACGCGAAATCGCTGGGGCCGTTGCGCAACTCCAATTCGGTGGGAACGACTTCTCGTTCTCTCGTTAGATTTGGCATTTCGCGGTTTAGCCAGAGATCGCCGCTCACCGCTCGTCGTTGCGTTCGCCCCGTTCGCCCGATACGACGTTACACGCGAAGTATGAAAATGGAGCGTAGAGCGAAGTTTAGAAATTACTCGCAGCGATCGTGGTTTATGTTTCGACGCCATCGACGTTTCGACGCGATCGAAATATTAATAAGAATCGCTGCGCGCCATCGACAGAGCTACCCGGTAACTCGACCGAAATGCAGTTACTCGCATCCGGTCGTTCCGCTAGAAAAACTAGTTGATACCATTCCGCGGATACTTTGGAAATGTACGACGCGCACGGGTCGTGAATTTGTACTCGCGAAGAGAGTGTCAGAGAACTCAGGGTGAAACCCAAGTTCAATATTTATTAATAAGCTCAGGATGTGACGTAGAATAAGAATAGAAAAGTTGGTTTGCAAGAACCCACAACAAATTGCCGAGTAAGACAATTTTTGCACTTATGATCCACCGGATACGTCCTAAATACCCGGAAACACTACGTAAATCTTTATGCCTTTCCTGTTATGTCGAAACCTATCATGAAACATTCCAACATAGTTGTTTAGGTCCTAAATAAGAAATATAGAAAATATTGGCTGCAATCGTCCGCTGCAAGTGTACGAACTTATTTAAAATCTAGCTGTTTGCTAATCTTGCTGTAAACGCCTTGAAACACCGAATAAACGCAAAATTTGGCATATTTTGCCATTTTTTTCGATTTCCCGCAGTCGGCCACCGCAAACCAATTTTTGTACACTTAATCTGCATCACATTCTGAGCTTATAAAAAAAAGAGTTGGACTTAGGTTTCAACGTGACAGGCCTGTGACACTCTCCTCGTCATAAATTCCAACGACACGAGCACCTGCCACGAGCGCGAATTCTACGCGAAATACACTCGTAAAGCCGACGAACGTCGTTACGGAGGTGTCGTAATCGCGTCCTGTCATTAACCCAGGCCCGGCTCCCTCGTTTTCGATACGAACGAGTCTCGCGGCCGCTAATCACCGCGTCAATAAACTACGTTACCCATCGTTCGCAAATCACGGAAACGATACGCGCTTCGCGTATCTTACCTACAAACGTTACTTTCTTACTAGATCCTGGCCGTCGATTGGCAGAAAAGCTAATGGCATTGGCGCGGAGAAACCCGCGAATGTCTGCGAGGCGAAAGAAAACAGAATTCCAATCTCCGTCTTTCTCGATTCTCGCGAGAGTATCTCGACTTCCTGACACGCTTGGACAGTTTCACCCGGAAGACCGGATCATCGCTGACGCATTACGTGACGGATGAAACTCGACAGCTTCGACAGCCGTGAATCCTTTGTTTACGAGATTCGAAACTTTCCGATCCGACCGATCGATGGATCATCGTTGCTACTCCGTACTCTGTAATTCGCCTAACGAGCGTCGCCAGAAATGTCTCGAGATTAAGGAAGAGGGATCATCCCACGAAGTGTAGTATAGGAGAGCGGGATTGGTTGTCAGAAGTGTTGATTGTCGCAAAGCTCAGCGCGCAGGCGCTGTAATTACCTAGTGGCTATGATGAATACTGGTCTTACACTAATAAGAGTGTGTGGCGTTTATTTCGCGCGTCTTGCCGCAACTGTTTAGATATTATTCAAGTTTTTGTGTTTTTGCAACCGTAAGTATAATATACTTTTTAATTTTCCACATTAGAGTGTTCATTTACAATTTTTGTTGTTGTAAATAGCCCTTTAACGTTATAGCCTCAACGATTTAAGAAAATATAGCCAAGAGCACATACCAAAAGATGGACTATTGACAAAAAAATTAATTGTTAACCCGGCCTCTCTAAAAATCAAATAACAATTTTTGTGACAACCCACCCCGCACTCCCCTATACCTGGGAAATTAAAGAATAAAAATAAGCAAAAGTGTGCATTTAACGGTAGGTTTATGGGACGCGCCGTTTTGACGCATTTCGAACTTCATGAGGAATATTACAGAAAGCGTTTATATTTTTCTTCTATCACTTCTACTGACATTTATCCGTTTAACGATAAAAATATATATATCAAAATTTATTTTCTTCAAAGCTTTCCAACTTTGAAATTCTCTACGTAGTATTTTCTAAACGTGAAGATTTACGCGTATCCGTAGAGATTGGTATACAAGAAATGTCCGCAAACCTAGTGTTAATAAAAATACGTAGGGACGCGAATTTACCGTGTCGTTCTCAGTGTGAGGCTTCCTAAAGACTAATTATTAACGATCATTTTTAATATAAATGATAGTGTTACGAATAGCATTGCCTCCCTGGCATATTCGTGTTGTCAAGTTTGTTACCGTAGGACTTATATTCGAACTCTCGCTAAGAGCGGTTGTGTTCTCATACAATAAATGTTCTTCTATCTATAAAATGCCCAATGTTAGTTCGCGCTCGCGTAACGTCCTTAACAATAGTTACTCGTCCATCAGACACGTACACACAAACATCATGCCAATTTCAATCGCAACACCGCAGAAAGGACTGAGGAGCCGACGAAGGGACGTTTTGTCAAATCCCTCGGGACGCTTCGATGAATAGCATCCACTTGGAAGAATCAGCCACGATTCATGGCGGATCCTCTCGATGAATAAGAAGCCGAGGAGGTGGAAGAAAAAAAAAAGAAGAGGAAGAAGCGGAGGACGGAGTTTTGCTACGGATAGGTTCGAAGATAAGTAGCGCGAACGGCGTGGCAGTAGGCAGACTACTACCCGGCCCCCGGCAAGAAACTAGCGCGGCAATAATAATTTACAGTACCCTTCCCCCCTCCCCCCCCCCCCACCGCCCCCAAAGGTCCATCCTCTCCCTTCTGTTTTTCATCCTCCTCCCTCGCTACTCACGGCTCCTCTCTTTTTCCTTCCCTCGGACGGTGGTGCCGATGGTGGTTGTTGGAAGCAATTCCATATTAGGAGCCATGCTCCTTGGTCTACCGCGACGCGGAGGCTATTGAGACGTAGTTACCCTTACTTATCCTGTCGGTGGGACCGACAGCAACGGCCCTGGCAAGAAGAGGATAAACGAAAGAACCGACGCCACGATACGGTTCCGATGCCTCTAACCGAGCAACGGAGAGGAATCGACGAAACCCGAAGCTCGCTTTATCTTTACCTTTTATTTCGTCCAAGGAGAGGCGAACGAGAGAGCGCGAGCGCGCGCGCATTCGCAAACCAACGATCCGCAAACGAGACAGCGAACGATTTTGCATTTAACTTCGCCTACGTTTCTTTACCGCGACTTGGGACTCTGCTATTCTCCGCGAAACTCCGCGCCCGAGACAAAGGAAGAAGCGTGTTCCGGATCTTCCTGCGGGAAGAGTACGAGCGGGAATGACTTTGGGTTCTTTTGTTTGTTTGTTTATTCTTTTTTTTTTTTTTTTTTGCCACACGGGCAGAGGGAGAAGATCGTTCGGAACGCGTTCGATGGATTATCGACGGTGGAAAAAGACTGCAAATCGGGGGTTGTGCCGATATCCCTTCGTGACCGCTGCTGACGAATTTTACACCTGAACGGACGCTGTCACTCTTGGTTCGTGCGCCTACCGTGCGCATCTTCTCCTCGATTTTTTACTCGCTTACAGGTAACTCGATACCGTCGAGTACCGCTACCTCGTCAATCGACACCGAGGCAGCCTTACTCGACTGGAAATGTTTTTCTCTCTCTTTCTCCGCCTCGATCGTCTCTCCTCTCGTTTCATGGAAAACGTCAAAGACCTCGGGTACGTTGAAATTCAGAAATTAATAGCGCGTTTAATTGAAAATTAATTCCGAGCGTCGTAAACCCTACGAGAGGAAATTTCTCGTTAAACTTTAATATCCCGTTTCGATTCTAAGCGACGAAAAAGAAAGAGGGATAATCGCAGGCGACGAACATTAAATTAACCGTCCTTCTATCCTGGCATTAAGAAAATAGCCGACGGGAAATTTATAGTGCGGGAGTCGTTTAATTCGTTTTATCGCGTTTAAAATCACATCAAAGCACAATCACAGATATATTGCGCTGGGGCAAAATGCGAAACGTACCGCGGCAACGGGCGCGCGTATTTTCTTACCTGCGAGGGAAATAAGGGGATAAGTGATCGATTGAAGAAGAGTCCACGGAGAAGAGCGCGAGAGAGAGGATGGTGAGGGGGGGGGGGGGAGGGGGGGATGAGAAGTGGCGCTTCACCGCGGTTGGTACGCGCGTACGTGTTCTTAATATGTTGCACCCGATTCTACGCTGCAACATCGTTGAATACCTGGCAAACGAGATATTAAGTGGCGGACAGTAAAATATCGCGACGTCGCGGACACACCAATTAGCTTACATTGAGGTAGTTATCGTAAAGGTGGCGGGGCTCGTGATTCGAGTTTAAAGGGAGGATCGGAGGGGGGGGGGGGGGGGGGGGATAAAAAGTCAAGTAGAGCATAGGACGGGTAATTTATATTCCATTTGATCGTGCCAGTAGGAATTAGTTTCTTCTCCCCCTTACCGTCCCATCGAATAAATAATTTCGAAAAGATCAACCGGGGGCTGGGTTTTATTTTCCAATAGGGTTCCAGAAATAACTGTTTCGTTATTAAATGCTATTCAAATATATTGCCCGCTGCGTTGCATCATACGATTAAGAATTCATTTTTTTTTTCATTAATACTGTCGCGTCAAATGGATCGTTGCGATAAATTAACCAAACGTTGTTCCCGATCGTTCATTTTCGCGATTTCCTTTTGCGCGCTGTATTTTATCCTACTTTTGATATTTCATACGAACCCTACCACGAATTAGCTATCCCTTTCGATTTTTCTCCCTACCTCCAATTCGCCTACCTACCTACCGCCGTTGCACGACGGGATTGCAACCACGATGCGTTAAAGCGTCGTTAAAGTATTAGTATTAAAGATTGGTGGCAGTGCACGAATCAACGTACCTCGATCTAGCCCAGTGTTTCCCAATTTCCCCCCGATTTTTGCCCAATTGTCTCGCGATTCGTCGCGCGACAACTGATAGACGAAAAACTTCAATCTTCGCGTTCGTAATAGTATAATTTATCACGATTGTTTGTACGAATACCAAACGTACAATCGAACCAGTCGTTCCTCTCATCGAACAAATTTTAATCTCTCGCACGTTAATGCGAGCATAACATTGCGATCCATCGTCAATCTCGCGTCCTCTCTCGAACGACGCGCATCAATTTCAAAAATTTCGCGAACATCTGGGAGGAGATAAACGGTCGTTCGATACCAGGACCACCCACGGGAACTCAAACTGGATTCTCGCGAGCCCACGGTTGGAACGTAAGTACGCGTGTACGCGCGTAGACAAGACGCATGGACCGAGGATGAACGAAAGGAAGATAAAAAGAGGGAGAGGCGAGGAGAGATTCTGCGCGAAGACGACGCCACGAGAGGGAGGAATACGTTGAAACGAAGGAGGGATGAATCCTCTCGCGCACCACGCGCTTATTTACCGATTACCAGAGCGATTCGAAACGTCCGCTCGCCGGACGATTAATTCCCCTAATGGAGTCGTAGCGCGGATCGATCGTTCCTCATGGTTACCCTGGGCCATTGGAAGTCGATTCTCGATATTGAATTTCCCTCGACGTCGGAGCCACGGATGGGCACCATCCGTGCCATTCTGTTTTCTTGCCATCCTTCGTGCCACGTCCCGGCGAACAATTAGTTACGCTCGGTGGTAAACCCACAGAGGTTTACGGTACGTCTCACTCTCGGCGAAGATAAACTAACGTTAGATCGAATCTTCGACTCGAATCGATACGACTGACATGTGGTCATTTTTCGAAAAACCCAGCATCGAGAGGAACGCGTTCGTTTCTGTCATCTGCCAATAACTCAACCACCATTGCGCCGGTCAATCTGTCGCTGCGAAACTTTTCGACAATTCGAAAAATATGAGATGAGCTCGACGACCGCGATGGTTTCCTGCCCCGAAGCGTCTTCCAACTACGTCCACGCGGATACATAGGTACGTACGTACGTACGTATGGATGCGCCCGATTACCAGGAACGAGACCAGCGTTTCTTGTTTCCACCGCAAGCCAACGAGCGTGTCCCCCCCACCTCCTTCTCCTCCATCGATGATGATGACCAACGACGACGACGAGGACGACGACGACTACGACGAGAAGGACGTCGGCGCGATCCTTCGTTCACCTCGTTCCGCACATATCGAATCACCTCCGTCTTTCGCGTGCGTACACGTGACTCGCGTGTTCGCGAGTGCTCGGAAAATTAGGAACCGCGATGAAAGTGACGAAGGAATAACGAGATCCGAATGAGAGGGAGGCGATCGGAGTAAAGAAAAGAGCATGCCGATGCAGAAACGGGGAGAAAAACAGTTAACCACTTCGGAAATGAGTTTTTACGCCGTGCACGGCAATCCGTGTCGATAGGGAAAATAAAACTCTAGAAGAGGAGGCTCGGTTGGTAGCACGACCGCAGGCGGACGTGCCACAAATGATCGGGGAATGATTTATTCCGCTTTTGCGCGAGCCACGCGAGGAAACGATCTTTATCGAGAACGAGGAACGCGGTGAGTAGGTATAGGATACCGTCGATGACGGATCCGATCGGATCTCGCCGTTAATCGTCCGCGAGTCATTCCGTCGCGCCTAACGACTATTCCTGTATATACCCGGCGAATTCTTTGCCACCGACGCCATTACGCTAAAAGGAACTCCATTGTAACGCGAACCGATCGAATCGCGAATTTCTCGCACCGATCGTCCTCGGTGTCAATTATGGGGGATTTACGTAACAACGGGCAATAAACCGCTCCGCTCGGTATTCATTTGATAGCAGCTTTCTATTCGGAATCCCTTTATTCCCCGCGGACCATTCACCGGTCGCTATTGGTATCCCCTCGCGATCCAGGCTGCTCGGCGAACGCGACCTCTGGAACAACTGAGTTCCTTGTTATTATAAATTCGCACGGTTCGGGCTCCGCAAAAGTACGAATTCCGCATCCGGCACGCGGCTGCCAGGATAAATGGTAATGGGCTTGGTCGCTTGAATGGTTGGTAGGAACACGCGTACATCGGATAATGGTCTCCTCGATTCTTCCCCCCCCCCCCCCCCCCCGGCTTCGCTAACCGTCGTTTCGCAGGCATTTCCACGTCCTGCCGCGGAAATGATACGACGGCCAAACAAACGAAACTCTCCCCTCCCCCCCCCCCCCCCCCTTCACCAAGCGACGTTTTATCTATTCGGCGCATTAGCGGTCCGACTCTACTTTCATTCCCGCGACGCGATAAACGATACGCGCTGGGGTACCTACGTTTTCGTGGCAATTTATCGTTTACTCGCTAAACTCGCTAACGGCCGACGGAGGCGTTAGTAACGGGAAACGAAGATTTTCCGAGGTACGTTCAATCCTGCGTTGAGGCACGTGGGGTACGAGTGTCGCCCGGTTTATTTTAATAATTGGAGTACACTTGTCTAATGCAATTTACGTCTGCGTTATCTATAGCACCTCTTGTTAAAGTATTAAATGCTGATTGTTCATACGTTTAATCAATAATTTAGGGATGGTTGACAGTTACCCGCCACGCGGCCGATCAACGTAACAAAAATCGACGCGTCTGAACGTGGGGTTAACGATATTCCTACCGCGATTGGTCAAACGACCGTTTCTTAGATTTCGTCTAGAATTACCTACATACTGCGTTATTGTACCACCACTTAACCTAAATGTTAGCCGGGTGAATGTTAAAATATACGTTATCCATTTATAAATAAAAGAAACTACATCTTTTCACTATCAAATTGGTTATTATTTTCATTCTATATTAACCACTTAACTGTGTAGCGCGCATATATGCGTCACAACAGATGAGGCCAAGATTGCGTTAGCGCACATATCTGCGCAACACAAGAAAAATAAATTTATACATTTTCGATTATTGTGAAACTTGGTGTCGTAAGGTTTTTTTACTTCTAGATACCAAGTTTGATATTTTTATCGGATTATTTCGATGAACTGTTTGTCAACACCTCTTGGTCAGGAAATAGAATTATTTTTACACAGCCAAGTGGTTAAGAAATATGTGGGATAGAAAATGTCGGCGACAATGACGTTTCCCCTGAAATCAAGGGTTTTCGAGCCCTCGATAGCATAACCCTAGGGTTATACATCTATGTGAATAGTGCAGCGGGTCGCGCTCGTCGACATAGGCGACCGAGTCCTGTGCGCTCCTAGAACAATGTGTCTTTTTGAGAAAATGTGGTGTGGCTGTGTGAATGCGCGTGACGCCCGAAAGGGCATAAAGAGTAGCCAGGACGAAAGACGAGAGAGGGAGAGAGGTTGAGAGAGTTTAGCGAGAACGACCAGAGAGTGAGCATCGAGATAACATTGACCAAGGTTTTCAGAGTATTGCGAGTTTAGAGAAAGTGTAGAGAGATAGAGTTTTGATTACCTAGACGAGTCGATAATTTTTGTGTGCGTTTGTGTGCTATTGTGTGCTAGACATTTTGTTCTGTTTCTTTAGTCTGTTTAGTCTGTTTGTACCGTTTTTTCTGTAATATTCATTCCCATTATCTTAATATCATTAGGAAAGACATATATCATCTTTTACCATCAATTAAATTTCCTACGAATATTAATTGCTTTCAAAGATCGGTCATTTGACCGGTCACGGTAAGAACAGGTATACACGAAGGTGTCGGTAGGAACAGCGTTAATTTCCAAGCAACGACGACGTCGACGAGACCGTGATGCGATTCCAGCTGAATTCGAGTAGGCAGATATTCACCTCGAATGGCAACCGGAAGGCGTGCAGTTGCCCTCCTCCCCTCCCCGACCCCCCCTTCGTACACCTCGACAAGATAGCAAAGAAAGAAAAACCGGAGACACCCGCCGTGGAGCCGCGATCCACTGTGCGTGAGCATTGTCTCGACGGGACCGTAAATACTTCAACCCCGGTCGCTTTCGCCCGTCGTTGTCCAGGAGGCCCTGTAACGCGTCCGAGAGAATTTTTCTTAAGCGCGCCGAAGAATTCTGACCACCCAGAAACCAGGAACGCGACACCGATACGCACCGTATCGCCGACTCGATAAAATATCGATTTCCGATGTCGGATCAAAGGGGGTTGCCTCGTTAATGTACCATTTAAGTTTACACGATTCCCTCTCCCCGCGCTTCCCGGGGAACGCTAATCGCTCGGGAATACCGAATTCGTCGGTTTCCCCTTAAAGGGAAACCTTTTTTTTTTCTCTTTTTGCTTTTCGCTCGCGCGACCCCTCGAGGTGGAATTCCCGACGGGAGGGAAGCGGCACGATGGCGTTTGGTGTGCAGTGTACCGACCACGCTTCTATCAATTCTCTAATAATAAGTTTAGGCATAAGTAAGCGTAGTCAATATTTTGTACGGCGTCAAAATCGCTCTTACGGCGGGCGTGCACGGGTGACTTTTTGTCGCGCAACCATTTCGTATTTTCCGCAAAGTCGTAACAGTCATTACACCTACATACGATTGTACATACTTTGGGGAAATGACGAAATAGTTCCGCGACAGTCTCCCATGTGCACCCAGCCTTACAACCTGAATCACCGTACCCTTAACCTATCTGTCCTTATCGCCTAATCTATCTCCAAAATCTTAGCTTTTTTCTGTTCCACTTTCCATCAAGCACCCTTACTACTCTGTATCCCTCCCATGTCACTTCCCGCCAGATAATAGTTTTTCCCCTCCATCTTCTTCATACTGAGATCTCGATCATAACTCGAGTAGCAAAGTTAATTTTCAATACGAACGAACAATACAAACGAACAGTCTTTTTTTTTTTTTTTTCAAATATTATACCTTAAATATTGAGCGTTCTCAAGAATAAAATACAAAATCATTCCTATAAGTTTGAAGCCGATCATTTTGCACAACAACCACGTTGTGTATTACATGAATAATGAAAAATTGGCACACGGACAGGGCACGATTAACCTTTCGTCGGTAACACAATTCCGTCACCAATTCTTCTAATTATTATTGCAACACTTTTATTGGTATTAAACTATTTTTGGATACAAGTGAAAACTAGGAAACAGAAAATACAAGGAAAAACCAATTATTGAAGCAACTGATACGGTGCAACGATGGACAGAAGACATCTGGAAAAAATGCGGTCTGCTTGGTTCGAGTGTCTTCTACTCGAACACGATCATACAAACGGGCACACACATTTCCCCATTTACCGAACTGTCGCGCACACTAATTAAGTCAAGTAGCAAAAGAACGTCGGTGATGAGGATAAGCGGTGCAACTTTTGCCTTTGCACCGTCTCAGGTGCCTTCTTCTCATCCTTATACAATACACACCTTCTTTAGACGATGACAGAAAGAACATTTCCGACTGGGATTACTCGTCACCCCTGTTACTAACGGAAGGTTAATCTCGAGGATCGCCCTCTCCGGGAATAAAAAATGGAGACTGAACATTTGTACCGCGCGTCGGCTCGCGTTTACGATCGGGATAGCTTTGACCGAACTGTTCTACCCGTCGACCTTCCTCGGGTGGCATGGTATATGACCCTCTTAACGAAGTCCGACAGATAGCTGAGCGGGTGCGTACGAACTCGTCGGAGCATAGCGCGGGGCTCGTTGCGCGGTGATTGTAATGAACACGATGCGATCGGGAACACCGTCACCGTGCGAGAACGCTATCAAATATAACGCGAGTAGGCTAGCGACAAAAGATTCGAGGAATGACGTTTTTGATTTGGCGTCCCGTGGTGTGTACTATGCGCGCGTGACTTTAACCCTGCATCAGTTGCACGTATTACGATTGTAGTACTGCGATAATATAATTAAAATTGTATATGTTAATGAGTAAATTATATTTGACATTTATTAAAGTAATTAATATTTATGTTCTGCAAAAGTATTCAATACTATGTCTCAATTATTAATTTACAGTACAATAACAAAAAATGAAGTCGGAATAGTTTAATCGCCCCCTTTGACGAAGAAGACTAAAACCGGAATGTGGAAATTGATTACAAAACGATAAAGAAAGCGAAGAACGTGCAGCAAACATTGATATTGTTTGAAAGATTGCATCGCACTATTGCAGAGGAGAATATAATTTTACCTCGAATGGACGGTTACTGCACGGATAACGAAGTAAATTGCGGAGGTTGGAAAAGATTTACCGCCAAGCTTCGTTCAACGGATAATGGAACAAGGGAGCAAAAAAAAGGGGGGAAAAACTTTGCAACCCCAACCTGCGATAGCTTCACACCCGAACGCGCGTAGTACCGCGAATTTCCCCGAGATAAATTCTACGTCACGGATGAAAAAAAGGTCTAGCCGAAACGAGCTTGACCGTTCCCAACCGCACGTTGACGATTATCTCCCTCGCATAATTGGTATTGCCCGTTCGAGTTTTCAATTAACGCCATTCCCTTGGCGCGGGAACGATTAAAACCGCGGACGGCGACGGTAATCAAATTCAAACGACCCACAGCTATCCTGGTTAACACCGGTCGTACCTGCGATCGGGACCGAGGCTGGACAACGAGCGATCGCGCGAGCACAGTGGGCTTCTAATCTAATTAGATGCAATTAGAGGAGCGTCCAACGTCCGCCTGCCGCTCCGATTGGTCGTGCTCGCACGACACTCGATCTAATTCGACCAGTTACCGACTCCCAAGTAACGACCTCGTACAACGCGAGTACGGCAAACCTGTCGTTACGTGAGTTTTCGAGCAACGAAACGCTCGACATACGCTTCGTGGATGGTTACGCGATTCGCGGCTGATATTTTCGCAACCCGTGCTGATTCAAAAATGCATCTCGGCGTACCTATCGATTGTTGGGCTATGAAATAAAGGACACGCGTGAATTTAATATTCAGTTATTTAACTTTATTAACCCCTCTCGGTACGATTTAATTATGAAAATATCCATAAACTTCTTTAATTCAGGCACATTATCTATTTCCTTCAAAATCCATTCTTCTGGTGATATGTTTGCACTTCCCGTAGGTTAAACTAAGTTAATTATTATTATATTCAATAGTAACTTTAGTCGCGCGACGAACGTAGTTCGTCATTGTACGGTATGACATGAAAAACCAATGACGAGGTAGATCGTCATTTACCGCAAGGTGTTATAACGCTCTGAAGGTACGTTTTCACAATACAATTAATCGGGCGGATTGTTAGTATCTATACATGTAATATCTGAACGTAAGTTGTAGGAAACCGGTTATTAACTTTAACTCATTAACTCGTAGTTAACTTTAATTCGGATTAACAAATAATTGTATTTATTAATGTGAAAGCATAAGTTTAAGTACAAGGTTTGAAACCAACTTATAAAGATCGGTCTGAAAGGAGTATAAGAGCAAGGCAATGCGACTACTATCCGGTACAAGATATTTCTGAGCAAGAAAGTTATGTAAGGTGAGAGGTCGTCGGTAGAAAAATGCTATAGGTTGGTGTTGGAATTTGGAGGTTGAGAAACTGTGAACCCTGATTAACTGAAACGCGAGAGGAGACGGTTTTTTCGGAAAAGCTGAAAATGAGCAGAAGGGAGAATTTATGGGGCGTAAGGCCCTTGAGTGCGACCCAAGCCTAATCCGCTTGTTTACGGGAAAGCCACGATGATTCTGGGTGACGGAAAACAGAATGAGTTGGAAGACAGAAAACAGACTTGAGATACGGAAATAGTAAAGTGGCGATAATAAAGAGAGTCGAGAGTTTAAGAAATACAAAACACAGACGAATACAGAGACTGATGAATGCCAGAAGCGTCGGGACCTCCAGCACACTAATGAAACTTCATAATTAATTGACATTTGTATCTCCTAACCACGTTGAACGAAACCCACGCTATCCTCGGGAAAACGGTCGCGATTAATTTATTTAAGAAATCGCGAAAAGTTTCGCGCCACCAATTACCACGCTAACTCTAGGATGCAACGTTGCGCGTCGTCTAATCATCGATGCCAATGGCAAGCTTTATCGACAATGATGGCCCGTCCGAAGGACGTTAGACCATGAAGCGAATATCGGTTCGAATTACTCGATCCCGTTCCCGTTCTTTCACGGTCGCTCCTTTTGCTCCGCCACGCGGGGACGGACGTCTTCCTGGAAGAACAAACGGCGGGTCCCGATTGAAATACTCGGAGACGTACGATGCGTGTGCACGCGTGAGAGGGGAAGTAGAATGAGGCGGGGAACGAAGAGAGCGGGTAATCTGAATTCAATGACTGGCAGCGAGCGAATGGCAGCACAAAAGGGTTGCTAATTTGGCGAGGTGCTTCGAAAACGAAGATGCCTGGCAATCGCGGGGTCTTTTTAATCCCCCGGTAGCATCGAGGATCAAAGGAATCGGGGGCGGGGGGGTAAGAGGTTATTTTTCTCCGACGTGATGAAAAATCCTTTCTAATATCCCTCTCGTGCTCGGAGAGGAGCAATTTATCGCACGATACGAAGAATCGCGTGCCGATATACCTGAAATCAATGAGCGTGAACGATTCTCCAAAAACGTGTCACCGTGTGAGGTATCCGAGCAATCTGGGTGGACAAAAGTGGAAAATGATATTTTAAAGCAGGTAAATAAAAGTTAATGCTATTTATAGCGAAGCTACCTGTGAAATGCAAACAATGCTTTCCACACTCCTATCACAGCCCTAGCGGTTGGACGACCATTCGAAACTTGTGCGTCAATTTATGTTCACGTATCATTACTTTGCATGTTTTTCAGGCAGACACATTTTACAGTTCAAATGTTATCTTTTTGTGAAGTGCAAATTTCAAGCTATGTATTCTGTTAAAGCAGGTGAGGGCGTATACTATTGTCAGTTTTCTGTTGCGATAAATGTTATATTTAATTCATAATTAGCATTTCAAAAAAGTTCTATCGACGAACGTTTTTCAAACAATTTTTTCCAAGCTTTAGTCGATTAGTTTGTAGATCCGGCAGTATCGGGTATTGATTTCACGTTTAAAACAAAGTTTACGGCTTTTACATTATATTACTGATATAAATAGCTGCCATAATGTGCGATATTACGAAATCGGGGACCTAAAAGTGTCAATACACAAGTATTGTAACGCGTTTTTTTACAAAATCTCCCTAACCTGCGCGTTCATTTCCATAAAGACCACACTTCACGCCCCTCGACACGGCTCACGTGTGCCATTAATCTACGCGCCAACTTTGAATTTGCAACATTTATCTGATGAGGAACCTTGATATTTCTCCTCTTAAAGCCGACCACGTTGTGAAACAGCTTATTTAATTAAACATATCATGTAAAGATGAGATAAAACATTTTTTTTCATTCCCATGCAGTCTTTACATATTATGTTATTATTATATTATTATAAATATTATTATAAATATTGAAGAGAAAAAAGTTCAGGTGGGGGATATATCCCCCTCATACACTCTATACATATAAGCTCCCCTGCTACCATAATACCTGTGGATTAACCTACACATAGATTTGGAATCGACTCGAGTGACAAAATATTTTTTTCCGCCCAGATTTCTCAAATACCTCGCTATGGCGTCGATCGTACTCGCGAGAAACGGACGACATCCGACGACTCGTGAAAAATGAAAATATCCGGGTGACGGCTGACAGGACGGAATGCCGTTCCCTTTGTTCCACTTAGAGCAAATAATAATTAATTACTTAAGATCGTTCTCGGTCACGAGTTCTCTCGGGGCGAAACTTCAAGGTTTCTCGTCCCCAATTGCCTCGGCATTCGCTCCGACTGGGCGTATCTGATGTACGATATAAGAGGAACATCTCGAAGACATCTGCGTTTCATGCAGGTTGCGCGAGAGGCCTAAAATTATACCGAAAAGTCTGCCCCCGCCCCGCCCCCCGCCATCACCCTCTCTTTTTATCTAGGAAGATCTGGACCGGTATCCGGAGTGGCGAAACTGCACGAAAGGCCGAACGAAATCTCCGAGGCTCATCCTCGTCAATCCGGACAGCCGGTAAATTGAATTTTTTTTCATCCAGGTGAGTCAAACCGATCGGCCGAATCATTCGGGGAGTGCTCTCCGCGCGAGACGGTGGATCCAAGTGAAACGAGAGGCGATCTCCGATCTCGCCGGATGCGCTTACTCGGGGGGCGCTTTTATGGTTCGTCGCAAGCGGGATAAAAGATCCGCGGATAAAATTGCTCGGGCGTGTTCGGGTGTTTTCGCGAACACTTTTTCTTACGCGCCGGGGCCGCGTAATGAATGAGAGCCGCGAAAAAGTTGCCACTAATTTAATTACGCGTCGTTAATTTCGTATTAAATGACCAGCATTTTATTGAAGGCAAAAGAGAAGGGAAGATCCTCGTTTGGGAGTGAAACATCGTTTTCTCTCTTTTTCTTTACGCTCATTTGACGAGGGCGAGATTGAAGCGTACGCATAGAATATGGTATATCGCGCGAAGCGGAAGAACTAAGCGCGACAGCGTCACTCAATGTGCATCGATTTCTTCGATTGGCCACGCATATTCCACTTTACTCTCGTAAAGAGACGTATGCAAATCATACCTTTTGACGTCCACCTCTCGGTGAACATTCGTAATGCTCGATATCGATATAAATGATTTTCCGTGACACGACGGGCCACTTAAGTCGGTCGCGCATGATTTCCAGTTAACGTTAATGATGTTACTACGACCCGACCTGAATTGTAATCGTTAATGTTAAAGCTTTAGGTTGGCCAATTTTTAAAAAGTGCGGCCGATTCTTTAATCTGTGTTGGATATCTACTCCAACCGATTATCTTATTTTCGAGCGAGCGCCGTATTTCTCCTATTTTCCTAAACTCAGAAAATAGTCTGAACGCCTAAACTTTCAACCCTCCGGATCCACGCCTGACGCATCCTAACCAATTCGCGTATTTTATGTCCAATGTTCAGGCCGTTGTCCTTTGATCAGAACTTTCCTACTACTTCCCCTTCATCCCTTCCGTTTCACTTATCTAAAAACCTAGCTTTCCTAATTTCTACAAATCCCTCCGCTCGTCAGAATAATTCCAAATTCCGAACAGTACGCACAGTCTTTTCTAAATCTTACGAGTCTCATTGAAATGATGTCAGCTTAAGCACGGAGCACAACGAATACGTTCCGTTACGTCACCTCGCGTCGCGGCTTTCGTCGAGACGTGAGCTTTACTTGTTAGTACTGCTCGTACCTAGTACTTAGTACTTGTTGTAATGTACCAACCGCATCTCTATTTAATTCTCTAGTGACAAGGTTAGTCGTAAGTTAGTATAGTAAATATTTTGTACGTTTCTGGTATCGTCTTGGGCCCTGGATCACCATTCCCTAACGCGTCTCTCCTCATCACTAGTTCATCCTCCAAACTCCTAGTCCTACTCCCCTTCTGCTTTCATCAAAACATCTTACTCGCCATCCCTCCCACATCCTTTTCGATAGATAATAGTTTTCGTTAAACCTATCGATCCTTTTCTTCCTCAGAACAGTTTCAACGGAACAGTTTCAAAATACAGAACTACTCCTATAAATTGGCAGCCTAGTGATTTTTGCACAACCACCGCGTTGTGCATTACATTGTTAGTACTGATTCTTATGTAGAGACGCACACCGGTTGCGACGCGTTATGTCGCGTCGCGCTTCAACGGATGGCGGAGACGTTAGGAGACGGATGGTTTGCTCCTCAGAGCAAAAATAATGGACGACGGAAGCGAAAGAGCAAGATATAGTGAAACAAGATGTATGCAGATCCGATCACGAACCGATTCTCAGTGCACTTTTATTTTTCTGGTTAATGCCATGAATCCATAACCTTTTTTCTCTTCCTCTTCCTCCTCTACAATACTCGCTATTAGCACGAGTTCTTCGTCGGAAGAAGAGCCCAGAGTAAAACTTCAATAAAGGTGTAATAACAAAATTAACTTAAATACACTTTTAAAAAATACACTGTCAAAAGAAAAACCACGACGAAATACATATCGGATGGCACCAATTGCAAACGTAAGCTGACAATTCCCTGGGTGGGCAACACAAGCAAGGCGGAAGGAGACGCATCTGGTGGGCGTCTGATCACCTTTCCGTCACTTTACGTCCCCAACCGTCTGCGCGACGTGACGTGACGTAACATATTTGGTGCCCCCACTGCTTTCAGCGTACTTTGTTCGTCGAACCTTCTTTATACATTGTATCCGTGGATATTATAGGCAGTAATTAGTCGAGTTTATTTAGTCCGTTGAATAAAAGTATTTATTTACTAAATCCGACAATTACGATTCCTTCGAAACGGAATGCAACACCTCGATCGAGAGAATTTTACGTGCAGAAAATGTGTACTACGAGATATTCAAGGCAGGAAGCGCACCGTAAAAAAACGTTTGGGGATAAAAAAAGAATCTTTCCGATAAAGTTTCGAAATCTCGACTCCCGGGCGGTTTACGTTAACGGGGGGCAAAGAAGAAGGGTATCCCTCGTAAAAAAATTCGTCAATGAGGCCCCACGGAGGAGGGACCACGGTTCGGCTTTACGCAAGATCATAAGTTAGATTAAGGTAGCGCGCGCATAACCTTGCACCGAGCGTCGCATAATTTCTGACCTAAGTCCGGGTTCCGCTTGGAATCTACGACGTTCGAATCGAAGGAGGTAAAGGGGAGAAGAGAGGATCTTTCGCGGAATCTCTAAACATCCTTCTTCCTTACCAACGCGAGTAAGCGCGATGAATAACGAGCTTGCGAACGCGTTAAAGATTTTTGCATTATTCAAAATTAACGCGGATGGATAAATAGGAAGTTTCGAATCTGATTAACCGTATAAACCGGACGACGTAAAATTATAAATTATTCGCGAGAACCTTGTGGAAGACTTTTTGAAAAATTCAAGATGTCTTCAAACTTCTAATTTACATCTTACCCAACTTAATCGCGTACAACGAAGAGGACGATGCCAAGAGTCGTTCTCCCGAGGGAGTGGGCCAACTAATTCTAAGGGCCACGCTCGAAATGAAGAGAGGGAGAAAGAGAGGCAGGACGCAAGGACTCGGAACCCTCTACGAGGAAGACAGAAAGAGAACTGGACGATCAGGTGCGTTTAGGCGGTCCGTTTTGCATCTTCGCGTGTCCTCGCATTCAAATGGCTCGCCGGTGCAATTTAAAACTCGTTTGGGCGCTACGGGTAGGAGCCCCACCACTCGCCGGGACGAACACTTGGGTGATTTCGTGCAGCATCTGGCCCAGAAAAGAAGAAGACAAAGAGGAAGACGAAGAGCTGGACCACCAGGCAAATAAAGCCCGAGAGAGGTTGCGCGAGAAGGCCGGTTTTCAAAAGGAAGACGAGCCACGAGAGAAAGAAAGGGGAGCGCTAGAGAGACGCGGAGAACGTCTTATTGTCCTGGCAAGACAGTCGTCCTTGAACGAGGAGCGAGGACAATTCGTGAACTTAAATGAGATTTCGTTACGCTCGACGTTCGAGCCTTCGAGCCGCGTCCGCCTTCTCTGCGATCCATCTCGTAATCAAATCTAGAGGCACTCGGAAAAGTTGGGAAACGCGTCTCGCGATATCTCGGAAGTTTGTTGATATCGAAGCGGAGACGGTGAGTCCTCGATTTACGGGATTAATTCGTTCCAGCGTTGTCGCGTAAGTTGAAAAACCAAGTAAATCGAGTTATTGCTTCTTTTTGTTTATTACCCTTGAATCAAATTTTTGTAGTTTTTTTTATATTCTGTTGAGTGACGTGTTTTGATTTCCAACAGCTACAGTATTTTTCGAGATATGACGTAGTCCCACATTTCTTTAAACGGTTCACCCTGTATATTTAAAAATTTTCAAATTCATACCCTTTTACCAGTTACAATGATGTAGGGTTTAGTTGGGTGTGCGGCTTGTGGTTTTTTAAATACTACATACAATAATTCACTATACAGTTGAGTTTTTTCATCTTTCTATCGCGACTACACGATAAAAAATTAGCCAATAGTAATATATACATATTCTTTTGTTTACAACAACTATTTACGTCTGTACACACAACACTCGCAAGATATAACTTTTCCTTTATGTATCGACGAAGGTCCCGTACTGGTAATTAAAAAACGAATTTCACAGATCGGAATTACTTTTCCGATTCGATTCTAATAATCCGCGAGTTCTAAGCTTCGCTGTATTAAACACGAGAGATGCAACATCAAACTCAAACCGGACCGCCGATACTCACTCCCTATTGACTCCCGAGTAGGAGAAGACACCGAGGGCGGAAGGCTACTTCCGAAGGGTATAGATCGAAGGTAACGATACCCATACGTAAATATGTACATCGTGGCTCGTAGATATCACCCGCTTACCAGAGATACGTCTGTTTCGTAGCAAAGGTCGAGTCGGGAGATCGATTTGCATGTCACTGATAGGAATCCGCGCTCGAGTAACGACGTACGTACCGGTACCGTGATCCTCCGGCCGGTAGAAGAGAGTGACGGAAGCGGCAGACAGTTTGAGACAAACGATCCGATATCTCGCTTCGTTCGAGAGTACCTTGCGTACCCACGTGAGTACGTATGCGCGTATTTATGTACGTACCATCGGAGTTGTGCGCCCCGCGAGAACACCGAAGGCAAGCCGAATAAGAGAGTCATCCATCGTAACACGATAATTATTATCATCGCGGTTGTTTGTACTCGCGACGCGCGTTGAAACGTTGCTCTAAACGGCGGCGATCGCCGTTACGACTACAATGACAAATAAAACGTCGACGATAATCGCGGCGGGGATATACGAGTGTGCGGAAGGCATGTTAGACGAGTAAACGATTAAGGGGCTGGACAAAATTGATTGTCAAAGTTTCTCATGATTCGTAAAAGGACAGGATTCGCGCGATGCCGAACGACGCGATAGATTCGTCGACGCGCGACGGTCATCGATATGGCGGCGAATAACTGTCGTTTCTAGAAAGGGACACGAGGTGTCATTACCGATAATTGCGACCGGCCAACACCTCGTCCCACCCGAGGTTCCCACCTCTATCCTCTCGAGCCAGAAACTTACGGCAGCGAGACGACAGCGATACGACAGCGGGACGTCCCCGACAAAAGGGACAAGACAAATCTATGGACAAAGGTCGACCAGTCCCGTCGACGAGGGCTGCGAGAAAATTCGACAAAAGCCTCTCGCTCGAAGCTGGGTGGAAGCATCCAGAGGTAGAAATATATATATATTTTTTTTTCGGGGGAGAGGATTTCGAGGAACCCGGGAGATTTTAAGGTTCCCGGCTTTTACGACCCCGTTGTTGCTCCCTTGCCTCCGTCGTCTCGGCTTTTTGTTGTCCAAAAAATATTTAACGACAAGGCACTTCCCACTCGCGGACCTTGCCGACGATATAAATTGTTTTCTATCTCTGATAAACGATTACGCGGCCGATAAAGAGATACCGAGGGACGAGGAATGCGTATTCCCCCGGTGTATTAGGACTAACGACAAATGGCGGCGACAGGGCCGTGAGGAGGAAAAGAAATCATAATTTATACGTCGCCGCGTTGCGCGGACAATTAATCCGCCGGCGATTTCACTCTGGCCCGCGGGATAAACACCGCTGGACTAAAGATACCCGGACGGACCGCCTAGGGTATCCATTATTCTCGGATAATTACATAGTTCTCCCTTAGGAATTTTCGAAATTAGTTTCAGCCCCTCTCCGCCATGGCCGCGATATTCCTCCGACCAACAGCCCTCCCTTTCTCATCTCTCTCTCTCTCTCTCTCTCTTACTCTCTCACCGTCTCGGTTTACAACGTTGGCGCCGTAAATATTTTGCCGCTTCTCGAGGAATCCCAACGGCGCCCCGAAAATCTCGAGTTTTATACAGAACTGGACACTAGGACTATCGAGAGATTATTTGAGCGGGATTAGATGAGATTTTCAAAAATGGTTCGCTCTTCTTCGCGTGTAAAATTGGCTACACACCTTCGCTTAAAACTGAGCTGTTTGACTGTACAGTCGGAATGATACGGAGAGGATTGTTAAAGAAGATGGCTTCGATAGATGATGCTCTATCAATAATCGGGCTGATATGTATAATGAAAAGTAAAAATAATTTTAAAAAAACATAACTTGTGGTGTAAGCAGAGGCTATTAAAGAGAAGCGAATATTCACGTACGAATACAAAAGTTGACTCCGGCGACGATGTAACAAAACTAATAACTACTATTTGTCTACTCATGCTACGTTTTAACCGCACATATTTAGTTGGCACAGTTTTATCAATAGGTATTTTCAATTCATTTGCGATCTACCGTACAATCTTAAAAACTGTGCCATTTTAACCTACACACGTACGATTTATCCGTACAGATAAAACTGTACAGTCTAATCGCACAGTTTTAACTGAAGGCGTGTAACCCGCTTAGGCAAATTCCCGCGAGTGATTTAAACGTAACGCGAATCTCGACTCCTCGCGGCTAAGGATTGATTGCTCGTGTATTTGCAAAATCGACGCGGTCACTTTGATTTCGACGAAACGACAGTCGATTCGATCGACAGAACTCGCTCCAGATCGCGTTCCATTGAACCGTAAAAGCCAGCTTCCGTGTTCCGGCTAACTGTTAACCGCCAGGAGCGAACGAGCAAGCGAGCGAGAGAGAGAGAGAGAGAGAGAGAGAGAGAGACAGGGAGGAGATGAGCGCTGCCGACGAAGACGGACGAATACGAAGAAAATAGAAAAAGAAAAAGGGAATGAGAAAAGTAGCGAAGCCCGGCAACGCTGGCCATTAAACACAGGCTGGTTCGGTCTAGTTTAGAGCCGTCGTCGGACGCCGGTCTCGCGTGATTCTGATTGCGGGTTGAACACAGGTTGAACGGTTCGAACAGTTGGATAATGTAGGCGCCCACGTCTCTTCGATAGCGGTACCAGCTTCTGTTATCTCCGTCGTTTTAGAGCCAACTGATCGTTGAAAGGGAGAGAGGGCTCTCTCGTCTAGCCGCTATCGTAGTTCACTCGGTTAACGAGGGAAGATTCTTGAGGGCAGAGCACAGGAATTAACCGAGCGTTCGAATCTTCGTGATATTACCAACACACGACTTTCATGTACCGAATTCTAAGTTGCGTTTAACTCTGCGTTAGTCGCATCGATGTTTGTTACGCGGTGGGTCGCTGGGGGTACACCTGTCACTCATTACTAAATTATTGGTAAATGGTAATAATAATAAGGATTTATCACTTGTTATCATTGTTAAACATCGATATTTATATGTTTAGATAATTTATGTGTTCGTTTACAAATTTATGATTACAATAATATAATAGACATAGCAGAAATGTTTTTATTCTTCAACCCTTTCAGTGTACCAGACGCACTATTACGTCCAAAACATTTACGTAGTTCAATGCTCCAGGCACACTATTATGTCACCATGGCGATTGTACCGAAAAAATCAAGAAAAAAGTAACAAATTGAACGGTGAAAAAAGAGGTTCTATCTTCATGTAGCATAACATACAGATTGCAGAACAAAAATAGTGCAGCAGTGAAAGAGTTAAAAGATTGTTTAGGTTCTCATAGACCTAACCGAGAGGTACTGGAGATACCGCAGGCGTAAATTGCATGAGATAAGAGTCATTTAATTTTAAAGTAGACTGGGTGACACCTGTACCCCACGCGTCTAACGTAGAGTAAAAGCGGGACCGTTGAGGATCCAAACTTACAAACAATTTTTCTGCACGGATAACCAGTCACGACAAGAAAATTATAAAAATTGTGATAGACATACTCGAGCGATGAGTATAGCGGCTGAAACTGTCGCGTGAGATGAAAGAGGAGGACAGTCGAGAAGTGAGGAGCGATGATGGTCGCACCCAATAAAAATAAACCGATGAGCCAAACAACGAGTAGCCGGATATCGAATTGCGAAAACGCATATCACCATTATGCAATAAAGCTCTAGTCATCCTTTTCTCGTTCCAAGTTGGAATTTCCGAAGCCGAAGAGAACCGTAAAATCTAAAACTAAGAGGTTCGACACGGATGACAGAGATCGAGGATCCAGCGGCGGATCGTAAAAGGAACAACAGCGCGCCGGACGATTACCACGGTGATCGAGAATTCCGTTCCGCGGATCGCGTATCTGCGGACTGGAATCGCTGCGCGGCGCGGGACTGCCGCGACGATTTCAAGCGCGCCACACCTCTCTCGGGAGAGACCTGCGCTACCAACGTCCGCTCTACCTCGGTATCCAGCGGTAAGCTAAACAAGGTCGCGTAACCACGTGCTCGATCGTCGGATACCGACGCATTTTCATGGGTTTAGGCCTCTGGGTAGCCGCGTACGCGATGAAGATAGCCCGGAATAAGGGTCGAGCTGGCGAGCACCGTTGTTGCGCCGTTGCACCGTTGCACCGACCGGCGAGTGCAGAGTGCCGAGGAGGCCTTAGAAGGGCAAGCAGAATGCCGATCCAGGAATTAGATGCGAGCGTACCACCAGGTGCCAGGTGTAAACGCGCCGTGACAGGATCGTTAGTTTCCTGATACTGTCGCGCCGGGATCAAGTAGCGCGCGCTATTCTCTTCCTCCCGTCGCAAGGTCGGCTAGAGGAAGAGAGACGCGGGGGTAAGAGGGATCGAAGAATGGGGAAAACGAAGATCGCGAGGTCCGGATAACGCGTTTCGCCGATAATAAAACGTTTCTTTAAACGCCGCTATTCCTACGCGTTTTATCGCCCCGGCATGCCGACGTATTATCTCCGGCATTTTTCGGTAAGGAATTTGTACCGTTAGATCGCGCGCGCCGTGCCTCGCGATTAAAAGGTCAAGCGAGACGGCGATTCTGGAATTAGATGCGAGCATGGTCGGTAGGTGCCAGGTGTATACGCGCCGGGACGGGAGACAGGATCGTTAATTTCCCCTCGGAGTCGTGTAGGACGAAGCGACGACAAGGTACTCCTACTTCTGGTACGTAAGGTCGCCGACAAGATTTCAATTAGGATTTCGTTCCATTACGAGCTTGCTCGATTTTCGAATCTACGATGCTCGACCGATGCCGGTCGTTGACAATAAAAATGGGAGTCTACGCGGAAACGATTACATTCATAATTGTCTGGATAAATTAGTCGACTTTCTCTGCGACGTTAAATTCAAGTATGAAGGTTTAGGGTGAAACGCTCAATTGAATAAATCGTTCGACGTTTTCTCCGTTGTAACGGTAAGAGAGAGCGTGTACGTATTAAGGGGAGGTTTAAATGGTCAAAAATTGGCTTTCGTTTAATCGTTCATAGCAAATGAGAACACAACTTTTCTTTTGTTAGAGGCGTTTAGTATGGCATTAAAGAATGAGTAGACACTCGAAAAACTTTTTGGCGTTTGTTTGGTCGTTGAAAACAATGTAAACTTTTAAAAAAGGAAACTTGAAAAAAGAAAAAATGATAAAAATGTCAAAAATATCGCATAATTTTACCGATCCTAACGTTTCGCTTTCGAAACGGTATTTTTGACATTTTTTCTTTTTGCAAGTTTTCTTCTTTAAATGTTTACATTATTTTCAGCGACCAGACAAATTCCAAAAAGCTTTTTGATTGTCTACTTATTGTTGGATGTTTCGGTCCATTACTAACTTCAAATAATTCATTAAAGAATAAGAAAATTTTTCACTAATTATTTCCAGATCAATAATAATGGCGTTTCATCATAATTAGGTAAATTAGGTAAAATCCGGTCCCTGATATCTCGAGAATGGTTTGAGATACACCGTTCTGAAATTTATACACGAGTTGCAAAACGCTACGTATAACGCACATAGTGAACCTGAAATCCAATTGATAAAATAATTTTTGACAACTTTATGATAACAAATAATGCGAATTTTTCGTTATTCTACCGCCATTTTGTTAATTTTGTTTTTAATTCAAATATTTCTGGTTCAGTCTATGGAAAGACACATAAGGAGGCGCAACATACTTGGATGTTCTTAAAATCTTTATCCGTTCGCTTGGAATCAGAGACAAATCGGGTTTTACCTAATTTACCTAATTACGTTGAAACGCCATTATTATTGATCTGGGAATAATTAGTGAAAAATATTCTTATTCTTTAACGTTATGCTAAACAACTCTAACAAAAGAAAAGTTAAGGTTTCATTTTCAACTTTGTTATGGGCGATTAAACGCAAGCCAATTTTTGACAATTCAAACCTCCCTAGTCCCCTTAACACTATTCTTACCACGACCAGTGAAATAATCGTTTCTTAAATTTCGTCTAGAGTTTCCTACATACAACGTTATTGCACCGCCACTTAACTCAAATATTAGTGGGTCAAATATTAAAATATATGTTATCTATTTCTAAATTAAAGAAACTACATTTCTCACAATCAAATTGCTCATCACCTTCGTTCTATATTAAGAAATAAGTTGATTTAAAGTCAAATGACCGGTCACGGTAGGAATAGGTATATTATAAGAAGTGTCAATAGGAACAGCGTGTAACCATTATCGATGGAGGACGAAACGACGGAAAGTCGTTCCAGCAAACGCGCGTCGGGACGGAGACGTCGCTACCTCGAGGCCTCGCGAGGGCACACCCTGTACATACGTATACGTTTAAGGCCTAAGCGAGGTACGCGTACACGTATATCCTTAAGGCCCAAACGACGACTTCCTCGTGAGATAAAACGTTGGTCGTGCCCCTCCTAATGTAAGCTGCCCCCCTCGGCTTCCTCGTCACCGTTCTCGTCGTTATCTCAGCCACTCTCCGCTCGGTTTGACACCGGACGAGCATTACGTAAGCGTACCCAGACGTGGATTAAACGCGCACCAACGTGCAGGTTTATGCGCGTAGTACGTATGTAGGTACACGCGAGGATGTGCGAGCGCGATGGAGGCCCGAATGCAAATGCGCGATACGCGCGTATCGGTATTAATATCGAGTACAGGAGGGGCAACGGTGGTAGCGCGGCGGGAGGGAGCAAACGGGAATGGAAGAGAGGATAATCAGCCAGAGCTTGACGTATATACTCGCGTAAGTAGGTAGGTACGTGCCACGTGACGAGCAGAGGAGATCGGCACGCGATAGGATTTTCCATAGGATCGTAACACGAGATGAAGAATTGTCCGTGAAAAAGGTTGAAACCCAGAAATCTCTCCTTCTCCCGAAATAATGGTTAAATCAGGTTGATGAAAATGGGATGAAACGGAGTAATAGGGAAATTTTTGTAACAGTTTTTCTTGTAAAATGGTCGACGCAGCTGGAAGATCGTTGGATCAGTTCGATTGTGGAGAATACGGAATCCCAGAAACCCCTCCTTCTGCCGAAGGATTATTAATTCAGAAATCACGTCCGCGAAATAGCAGTTAGGTCGATTGATAAAAATGGGATGAAACGAAGTAACAGAGAAATTGTTCTAAATTGGTTGACGCAGCTGGAAGGTCGTTGGATCGATTAAATAGTGCGCTCCGCGATAGGATTTTTCAAACGATCGCTTATCGTCCGTGAAAAACGAGGGATCCCAGAAGCCTCTTTACCTCTTCTTTCCGGGTGATTATTAATTCAGAAATGACCTCCGCAAAATAGCAGTTAGATCGACAGATAAAAATCGGACGAAACGAGGTAAAAGAGAAATTTTTTTTGCAGTCGTTTCCCTTGTAAATCGGTTGGCTGGAAGATCGTTAAATCGATTAAATCGCGCGCGCCGCGATCGAGAACGGATGCCGTTACAACGCTAATGCGAGCCTATCGCTTTTTCATCGAAAAATATTGACGAATCGTAGGTGGAACAAAGGCTCTCTTAATGGGCCGACCATAGTTTTCCCCGTTCATTATCGATATAAATAACGTTATTACCGTGGCACGGTTCATTAACATTTATCGGCGAAGCAACTGTTGTCTCGCCTGGGCTAGCCGATGGCTATCTTTTAATTGGGGTCGGCCGATTAACTTGCGTTTAGCCGAGAACACGCTGTCGGCAGAAAAGGGTCATCCGCATCATCGTCGACCTTATCGTCGTCTCGATCGACATCGTCGGTGTCGTGTACGTTATCGTGCGCCGACGATACGTTACTTATTAATCTTGACTTCACGAATTCGCCGAGCGACGACGTTAATGGCGAAGATAAGCAACGACCAGGAAGATACGATTGTTTCTCTCAAATACAAGTCGACTCCTACCATTCTACGTGGAAATTACGAGAGAAAGCGTTGAGATTTTCATGCGATCCTCTCCACCTTCGACCGCGACAACGTGACTGGAAATTTCCTTGAAAAATCGCAAGAGGGTTTCGGAACGATCGAACGCGAGTCGTTTAATCCAGCGGCGAGTGGAACGCGCGACCAATGCCGGGAGATATTAAATTATAAAACGCACGAGCGCGTCGCGAAGAAAAATCGGAAGAAGAAGCGTCCTTATATCCCGTCGCGTGTATTTATTAGCTTTATTTAAACGGGACAACCCTAATCGCTCGATCCGCCGGTCGCTCGCACGGATGCAATAATCGATAGTTAATTGGAAATGGTATTTCTCGAGGGAGCATTCTGCTCGGCTTGTCGTTCGCGGTTGTATAGTTACGCCGCGCCATGCGCCAAATGGTCACCGGTGGCCAATTATGCAAATCCTCTTACGGGAAAAGGAGGAACTACCTACCGCGGAATTAATCGTCTGAATTGGAATGATTAGGCGAGTTTGCGCCGGGGTCCGCGGAGGGACGCGTCCTTTCAATTATCCTGGATTTCTCGTGGCCGTTCGACCTCAAGGCCGACGCCGATCAGAAAATTGGATCTCCCGATCTTGATTCCGATCTACCATTAATTATGCTCGGCGCGTACGTCACGATAACCGCGCGAAAGTTTCTTTCCCTTTCGTCCCGAGGGAGACGGTAGTAGATCGGCGTTTCAAATAACTGGAGAACTCGATCGGCCGTGTCCGATTACGAATCGTAGAGATTCTGATTAACGCGCCTGTAATTAAGCGAATTAACCACTCGTCGAGTGATGTAGCGTCGTGAATGTAATGCGAGGTATCGTTCCGAGTGCCGATTAGGCGATTTCGACGGTGCCTATATCGTTTGTCGGAGCACCAAACGCGCGGACACCGTTGTCATAAGATTTAGAAAAACTTTAATTTTCAAGAAAACATTTGCACGCGATCCCGTCGTCAGGATCGAAACAGAGAAAAAGACGAAGGCGAAGAAGGAGGAGGCTAAAGCACGCAACCGCGAAGCTTCTCAAAATAACAAGCCCGGCAGAAGTAATCTATGTTTCGCGGACCGCTTTCATCTGAATTATTTCGACCCGTTAGCCCAATTTCTCATTCCACCTCAAGGACGACCAGAACGACTCTCGTCCTGGACTACCACGGAGAGACACGCATCTGCCGTATACTGGTTATTATCTTTTCGCATTTTTCGACCGAGATTATTCTCGAAACGAATGGCCCTCTTAAGCTTCGAGACCGGATCATTAATCTGGGTTCGAAGATGGCCGAGTTGTCGGACAGAGAAATGCGTGTGCCTGCGCGCGAAATCTTTAACGCCGGCTACCGCGATTCAAAGCGCGTGGTCGATTTCAGTTTTTGCCTCGACGCGACGGGGCTAACGCATCCGCGCTAAATACCGGTTTATAATGTCTAAACAGTCGCGGGGACGATTTGGGGTAAACGATATTCAAACCAGCGTTTCTCAATGTGTTCGCCGCGTGACGCGACGCGTTTGTTTTCGCCGGTACCGCGCCGCGTCTAGAAGATTGTAATATCAAATGGTTTAACACTATTCCTATGTATACACCTATTCCTACCGTGACCGGTCTTTAAAATTATTTATATTTCTTAATACAGAATGAAGATAATAGCCAATTCATGATAAAGGCAATTTAATGATAAAAGTCAATCGAGATAAGCCAATTTAATGATGAAAAAGACGTAGTTTCTTTTACTTAGAAATACGTAGCGTATATTTTTATATTTAGCCCACTAACATTTAAGTTAACTGGCTGTAAAATAATGTTGTATGTGGGAAATTCTGGACGAAATTTAAGAAACGGTCATTTGACTGAGTCGGTGGTAGGAATAGTGTTGAAACCTCGTAAACCGGGGTCACGGTATATCAAGAGACAAGGTCTTGTCTCCGCCCAAGTACAAGTGTTATATGTATAGGTAAATAAAATTATGCATGTTTGACGATAACCCGTTATATTCGGTTCGCGCAGCCTTCGCAATACTGTAGATCAAGATACTCCGATGTAACACTAGGTTTACGGTCATTTTTTATATACCTGTCTCTACGGATACGCGTCAATTTGAACACATAGAGTGGTCAATTAACCAGATAGAGAATTTCATAAATTGGAACATCCGAAGAAAATGAATTTTAAGATATATTTGTGTTGTTACATGGATAAAAGTTCACAACAGAGTACAAGTGGCAGAAGATAAAATTCAAATGCGCCGAAAAGACGCGTCCCGTAAACCTAGTGTAAACGGATATCAAAATCGCGTCTTCAACGTCGCGCTCCAAATTTAATTAGAACGACACTCACGACATTCCCGAGTATTTTCCTAAGAACGTTAATTGCCGCTGTCAGTCCGAAAGGTGTTTACGCAATTCGATAAATAAGTACAATTGACTCGCACCTCTGACACTCGCAGACTCCGAGGAAGCCGCTTCGGGGTGGCAGCCCGAAGATTCACTGCCTGCCATAACGTCGTTGGTCCGACAGCTGACGATTCTCAAACGGTAACGGTAACGCTCGACCGTCCTGTACGCGTTACGTACTTACGCTTATCCCAGTGATTTCTCATACTTCGCACGGAGGACGCAGCGAGAAAGTGAATGTTCCAGAATTGCGTCATTGATTACATCCCACTTTGTCAAACGCGTCCATCGAATCTGGTATTATTTTGATAATAATTGAAACGTATCGCGTCGGCGGGAATTCGACGTTACGCTCCCGTCGAAGGGAACGTAAGTAAGGTAACGATAACGACGATTCGCTATAAATCTGAGAACGGTGCACGGTGCCGGCTGCTTCTTTATCGCGGGGAATATCGCTGCCGCGTGCGATTATTTTCGTCGAAGTTGAATGAAACCGTATCGCGACGGTAAACGGATTTGTCAGCGGCAAAGTGGATTTTCGATCGGATATACGTGCGTGCGCGTATATTCCGCGCGAGTCGCTCGGCAGTGGGAGAAGCTAAGGGGATTATTCGATTCGTCGTGACCAGTAGGTATCGTATTATAAATTCTGCTACAAAACGTAAGCGCGTACGGGTACTTACGTGTTCGTCCACCGAGTACGTCAACTCCCCGTCGTCGTACAGAACGAACCATCTTCGCTGCCACCTCTGAAAGATAAAGAAAGGTTTATTGAGAAACGTGTACAAAAATTCTCATAGAGCAAATCTATCACGATTCTCGGAATACAAATCGAAATCGTCGTTCGAGAATCGCCAAGTCAAATAATAAAAAAAAAATTGTAAATCGAGAGGATCAAACGCGCTAGGAACTTTGAAGCACACGAAAAAAAAAAGTTGAACGGTTCTAGGAAGCGTAGGAAATTGACTTTCGCGACGACGCTCGCTCATTTTCGTGGAAGTATTTATTACGCTGCGAGCGAAAAGAATTCCGCTCTCGACTCAAGGCTGAACCTGTTCGACCCACGTTAAGGAATCTCTAAGGTCTCCCGACACGCCAGCTGGACAATTAGCACGCTGCAGCCGTTAATTAGAAACAAAGTCTAAGAAGAAGCTGCAACGCCACTCGACGAGTCGTCACGATTTCTCTTTCGTTGCCACCTGCGGCAAACTCGCCGACGACCCCGATGGGAAATTGAATGGTTTTTCGAATCTCGACGTCGAGCGTCGAATACTTTCATCGCCGCGACGTAACGTACGAGAAGCAGCGTTCCCACGGACGATTTTTCACACGCGCGCGACAAATTCGCGGCCGTAATCGTACCATTAACGTTACGCGAGAACGTCGACGGCGCGGCGTCTACATAACGGTAAACGCGTGCGTGAATTTGATGGGCGAGGATCAAAAGAATCGTGACGTTTATGGGGCAACCGCAATGGTTAGGAGCTTTACGCTGCAATTGTATGCAAATGTGCGTGTAAAGTTTGTGCCTCGGTGCGCGTACAGTTACGTGGTTATGCGATCGACCGTATATCGCTTAACCTTCTCCGCGGTGCCGCCAACGCGTCCCACGAGAGAGTACGTTATGACGTAAGAAGAATGAAATACTATTTCGGGTAGAATAAGACCCGAAGGGGAAGTTTCGAGATAAATTGTCATTTCGATCCTCGAAGGAGCGCAATTTGTACCCAGATCCTCGACGATCCTCCAACACGATTTACCGACGCATCGTGGTGCACGGAGAATTATATTCGCGAACGAAGGATGAAAAATTAAACTGAAAGAATATTCGAAGCGCGAAGCAATTTTTACTTTCGTAAAGTAGAAACTGACGCTGATCGAATCGTGTTTCGCGTTACAAATTTTCATTATCTACACTTTCTACGTTTCCACTTTCGCGTTCGATTATCTGTACCGGCTCGCGCTATCGCCGATCGTATCGTTAATTGGAAAGGAGAGGAGGAAAAACTTTCGACGTAACGCGATCCTTTTGATCCCCTCCCCTCTCTTCCCGCGGCTGCATTTCACGAGCCCGTCGTCGCGGTTATAGTTCAGCAGGGGTCGATCCTCGTGGGTTGCTTTATCCGTGAAGGGACACGTCGTCGTCGAATAGGCACACGGATACCGTTGCAAAATCCTCCTCCTGTAAAGCAGAGGAGGATCGAGAGCGAGAGAGAGAGAGAGAGATTTCAGCCTACACGAGGCGGCGGTATCTTCATCTGGTAATTATTCACCGGGCCTGGCGGACCCCTACGTACGAGGGGGCCCCTACCCGGCGGCACGTGCGTGGGAAGATCTCTCATGGAGAAAGAGGAAGAGGAAGAGGAAGAAGAAGCGGACGACGCCGCGCGAACAATGCGAGAGGATTGAGACGGTGGAAGAGAAAGCACGGGACCCGAAGAGCTCGTAATCTCTTCCTCGTGCTACGCTTACCGCGACATTCGTACTAAACTTATGTCGATAATACTTTTTATAATAAAAAAAAAGCAACAGAAAAAACGTCAAACTTCGTTCCGGAAAGGTAACGTTATAGCGTATCTTCTAAAGAGAACGAACGGTGGACACGAACGACGTTTCGAGTAGCCAGGAAGGGGGGAGGGGGGGACGTATGAGAAACGTGTCCCGCTTCTACAAGATTTAGATTCTTTTTCTTACGTGCACGGTCTACACCATAATTTCGTGCATCGAGGGACCCGCATAATCCTGACCTACCGCATCTTCCTGGTTCGAACAGCCGGTCGTTAACACCGCCCACCGGCTCGACTCTTTCTGGTTCAACCCGTTCCGTTCGTTTCGTACGTTACCTACGTTCCCAGCAGCTATCGACCGGATAACAGTTCCCCCCACTCCCTCATTTTTCTAACGCTCGATTCGATCGAGCGAGCTTTCACGAGCGGGGCGAGAAACAAACACGCGACGTCTCGTTTTCCGAACCACGTTGATCATAGACATTTGCGACGCGACGCGGCGCGTTAGTAGAGCGGGACTGATCGTCGGAAAGTCTTTCGGAGATGTTTATTAGTTCCATTAAATCGTTTAGTTCCATTTTCCTCGATCTTTCTGAGATGTTTGTTAAGTCTACCGAGTCGTTTAGTTTCGTTTCCGTCGATCGTAAAGCAAAATGGCACGAGTGACATTCCTCGAATTGAATTTTCTCGCGACGATGAGTCCCGCGATGCCCCCCTCGAGTACCAAACATTTTCCAAGCGTTAATCCGGGTACACGCGTGTAACATACGCGTGTATCACGTAACCCAATCTACCAATAGACAAGTAGGATTAGAGCTGGGTATTACACGTGCACACGTGTAATTTCAAATTCGGAATTCACGTAATTGACGTAAAGTACGCGAACTTTTGAACAAAGTCGGGCGCTCCTGACAACCTAACGAAATCATGCCGATTCAAGGCCGAACGCAGGGGCTCGAACACCCCCCCCCCCCCCCTCACGAAATGTCATGAAAAATTTGAAAAATACATTTACCTGACCTAAGAATTTAATAGTTATTCCAAAGTTTCTCACGGGACTTCCAAATAAAATAGATAGATAACCTTTGATTTGTAAATTCAGTATTTTTGAAGTAAAAGTATGATATTTATGAACATTTGATATTTTTCCAAACTCCTCCCGAAATTTTTACCTGCATTCGCCCCTGTGCTGTCCGCGATTTAAATACTTTATATACTTTATGTACGATTTATATAGTTTCGTTACAATTTTACACGAGTGTCATCACAAAATTCACCCGTGTACCCGTGACACGGATGCACGTATGCAATAAAACGCGTGTTCTATTCAGACCTCCAGTTAGGATTGTGTCCCCTCACATACGTTATTAACACATTTACAACGGAATTGCAATACGATGTCTGTTACGCGCGCATGTTACACGCCCGTACCCGGCTTTAGGAACGATCGGATACGAAAAGTCTCGATCGATCGATTCGACCCATCGATTACTCCTCGCCCGCGGAAGGCTGACCTACCGCACCTTCTTCCGGGTAGAGCGACGACGCGATCGTTTTGCATCGGCCACGGATCAAGGACTTCTGGTTTCATCGGCGCACGAGCGTCGCGTCGATCATCCGGGACGGGATGCTTCCTCGACGGGAAGGTGGGCAAAAAGGTGAACGTACCACTTTGTCACTCCTGACGCGCGGAATTTCACGTCCCCCGGATCGAGGTGGACGCAGTGCCAATCCGTATCAACCGACCGGACGGGACGCGTCACGGATCTGCAGCGCGCGTCGATTTTGCCAACATACTTTTCAACTTTTCTGTCTCTCTCTCTCTCTCTCTCATTTTCAGAGAAACATATTTCGAGCCTGAAAATCGCATTACGGGTATTGAAATTACCTTGAGCGCGGATAAACATGAGGTAACGTTCTAACTCGCGTCGATTACGGAACTCGGGGAAAGTAAACAGGCACGCACACCGATGCCACCAGAAATTGAGCAACCACGCGAGAGGTACGGACAAATTTATTATCCTCCGACGCTTGATGGGCGCTGACGTTGAGCGCGAAGACGCGCGCAACGTCGCGCGATAACATCGAGATTTAGAGCGCAATGGATCGCGCGAAACCGAGGATGCCAATGCGTACGTACGTACCGAGTCGATCGTACCGACGATAAGGGTATTAACGCGCGTGACGACGTTGTAAATTTAAAAAAAAAAAAAAGAAGAAAAAGCACCCGTAAAAACGGACGGCAGAACGATTCTGGCTGTCGCTGGTACAAGGCGAAACCGTTAAGCTGGAAACAGACTAGTATCGCGTCACGGGAGCTGATATGCCATCGCGGTATCTCACGTCGGGAAAAAAAGTATAGAGGATTTATTTTCAATGGGTTTAACACTGTTCCTATCGACACTTTATGTATACCTATTCCTACCGTGACAAGTCAAATGACCGGTGTTTAAAACAACTAATATCTGTTAATATACTTGTAGGATCGATGGTTGTAGGCAAACCTGTAGGATCGGCGAGAATATGTGAGTACGTGTGTGTCGAGTAGCAACGGCAAGGTTTGGGAAAAAAAAAACAATCGAAAAGCGCGCAGGATAAGTGATCGACGAAGGAGAACGGATTTTTGGGTCTGGGTCTGGGTCAGGGTCTGGTACTGGGTCTGATTCAGCGTCCATCGTGACAAAAAGTTGAATCTGGCAGTAGCACTGCACTTTATTGGCAAATTAAAATATTGTTTACGGTCACTACCGTTTTGCAAATCCCAATCATCCCACGCACATGGAATGAGGATAATAGCCAATTTGATAGTGAAAAAACGTAATTCTTTTATTTACAAATAGATATCATCTATTTTAACATTTAAGTTAAGTGGCAGTGCAAATAATCTTTCTAAATATAGGAAATTCTAGACGAAATCTAAGAAACATTCATTTGACCGGTTGTGGTAGGAACAGTGTTAAACGTACCAGAACCACACTAAACTCACGTCACCCGTACCACAGGCACACTCTACACTCGTCACGGGTACCGTGATAGCACATGAGCTTAGGTGCCATGACAGTACTCTTTACCCCCGCCGAATACTCGTCTTCCGGATGGATCCTATTGCAATTACGCGTCTGACAATAACGAACGTTCGTCTCACAATCAGCGAGAGAACCAGCGGTGATCCGAGGTGTTGGCGTGACGTAGGGAGACTCGTCGGTACACCGAATGTCCCGACTTCCACGGCGACTTCCTGGTCAACGCTCGGGTTGTATCTTCTTCGACTACGTTCGTGTTTACCTCACGATTCTCGCGTGGCGTGGCCATGGCGTGCTACCATGCATAGCCCATCCGCTATCGCTTTAAACACCTTCGCCGTGTTGCGCCCGGAGAATGGGCGAGGTTTGCCGAAGGGACCAATCTGACCTCAACGGTAAGGTGACCCGATGATACTCCCGGGGGATCCCTCCGATCGGATCACCGCGATTCGGCCTATCCCATTTCTACGAATCAGCCACCGATCGTCTTTCCCGCCGATAATTCGCCATCCGTCGAAAATCCCCACTTCGATCGAAATACGCGGCCTCGCCGACCGCTTGACAAGTTTGACGTTTCGTCCTATCTTCGATCTTCTCGAGGGAGAAGAGACACAGCGAGACCGATCGACGCTGTCGATTCCTTTTCCACGCGATCGGCATGTTTTATTTATTAAACGGCTGTTTATTAGCCAGGCCTTCCGCGCGGTAGATTCCACTCGACGATCTCAACGGCCTTGATAAGCAGATCTACGATCGCGATGCTTCGGCGTTCCAATTTCACTTCGGACTTCCTGGTTATTGATTATCTCGGGAGGAGCGAGCATAAATAAACGTCCGTAAAACGCGACTCGACTCGGCACGGCACGGCGCGGCGCGGCGAGGCCAGCGTTTAGTCACGGTGCCTTATCAAGAATGTAGGCTACCGATTTGGTTTTCCTGTTGGGAGAATATATCAATTTACCGTACGTATGTATCTCGCCGTTCGATCTCCTCGTTTCATCGGGAGTCTCGGTACGCGCCAACGCAACCCCCTCCCCTCCCCCCCCCAAACCCTCTTCCCGCCGTCATCGGTAGGATCGAATATCCCCCAACAACGTTCGATCGATCGCGAAATTCATTCGCGCCGGCAGGCCGCGCGAGCTTCGGTATCCGACGATCGGTATATCCAATCGCGGTTCCATTAATTAATCATTACATGATTTTTCCGACGGCGTACCCCTCTAATCTCGCACCTCCTCCGTTTCCTCGTGACTACCGCGTCCCCGCCGCTTGACGGAATAATCTACGATCGGATCGGAGTAGTTACAGCTTCACTCGGACTTCCTGGTGCCTGATTATCTTTAGCCACTTGACCGTATCCCCCCAACGATCCTACCCCGCGTGCGTGTACGCGCCGCGCATACGTGCGCGTACCGCGGCGCAAAAGAAGCGGTACCGTCGGAATTACGGGACACCGCTCTCGGGATATATGTATGTATACCCGCGAAACGAAGTAACACGACGACGACGGCGTTCGCGGGCTTTCGTCCGGTACGAGCCGCGTGAGAGACAAGTCATACTGGTAATTGCATGACGAGAGCCGCGATCGCGAGCAACGCGTTTATTGCCCGTCGATCCGGGGAGTACCGATACCTCGAACGATATTATGTCTTCTCCGGTCGATAAATTGTTATTACTGGTTGATTGGTACCTACCTCCCTCTCCCCAACCAACCCCCCCATTTGCGTTGGAATTCATCGACGGATAATGCGGAATACTAGCTGATAAATCAGCCGTTAACATTAGCGTTGCTCCCGACGAGTTCGTTTGATTCGGACGTACGTTTCTTGCGGCGTAAAATACCCACCGTACGATCGACGAAACGAAGTAAGCCTGGTGGACAGGTGCATCGGGGAAAGTATAATGGCGAGGACGAAGCGAAAGCCGGCTAATCGTAGTAGCGCGTCGATGAACGTGACGGCCAAGAACCGTCGCGTCGTTCGGACGACGACGTCCGGTCGATCGTCGTTCCACGGGTAGGCTGAGCCTCGATAACCACTGTCGTACCAATCGTTATTATCCGCCGCCGAGTGAAAAAGAAACCGCGACTTATCCGCGACGAATGCAACGAGAGAAATCAGTTTCATTCCCGCGACGCGCGGGTCGCGGTAAAAATGGCGAATCCGGGCATGTTGTCGAGCAGGTTCGACGCTATCAGCGTTTTCGAAGAGAGTTAAAGGAGAAATCCGCGACCTTGATGAAAGCCGTGTGTGTTGCTCCTGCGACTAACTGGTTAGCGACAAAATATCTAGGCACGTTCATCTACCGCCAACAACGATGTTTTCACCGGGAGAGAAAGAATGAAAAAAAAGTATCGTTTCATCGCTAATTGAATCGTTCGGCAGACGTCCTCGAGGAGTATTCTTCGCGATGCGATCGATGGACGTTTTTCCTGTTCTCGTTCGTTTACCGAAACACGCGAATCGCCGTTGTTTATTGTCTGTCGCGAGTGAACGGAAACAGAACTTATGTACGACGAATGTAACGAGAGTTTTCGTCAGTATCGTCATTGATAAGAATAAGATAAATATGATAAATAAGAGAGTTATCGGGTGAATTTTTAAGGGAAGATTCGCAACCACTGAAACTTTCAGATGAATCGTAATTTTCTAAATCAGCGTCTCCGCGAAACGATGCCTAATTGAGTCGTTTATTTCAGAAATCTGTCCATTTTTTCGCTTTTCGAGATGATTAATAAAAACTGTTTCGCGGCTCTAGAACGGTTTCTTTAAACTCCCACAAATTATAAAGAGGACTTCACTACTCACTCTTTTAGATATCAGTGTCGTTTCAACTAGATCACTTAACGGGGAAGGGGGAAAAACTGAAAGAAACGCAAAGCAGTCGACATTATTTATTTTGGCATTTCTGAAATAAACGATACAATTATTCTCGACGTGAGAACGAAGTACGCGGCATCGCAAACGCGCGTGCGATCCACGATGGGTCACAGCGATCACCCTCCCATCATCGTCCGTGTGGTAAACAGATAAGTAAGTACCTAGGAAAATGACCCGGGGCGAAAGGACGCTCGGCGTCGCGCAGACGGTAAACCCGGCTGATTTTTATCTTCGCGCTCCGTCGATACCCGGTGCGCGCCACGATAATTCGTCGTTTTAGCGTTTTCCGATTATTTAACTAGCCACACCTAGGATAAAGGTCGAGCGTCGAGAGCGTTGCGCGTAGTTTCTCCCGCTCCTACGTTAAATTTTCAGCCCGTCGTCATAATTCTCGGTCGTTACGGTAAACCGAGGTTCGAAAAAGGTCCCGATGACATTCGCACGATGTACGAGCCTCTTAGTATTTCAAGGAATATACCCGTAAAAGCGTAGAATCGCGGAATCTTACCCACGTGCTACCTATTCAACTTTCTCCGCTCGTAGACAGGTATTCCACGTGTACCCGTGTAAGTATCCGCGTTAGTCCTTTTCGGTTTTGCGATATCGTAATTTCTTCCGTGTTTCGATTCGGTCGGCGTGTAACGTGCTAATTAATTGCATTATTGCGGATCCGGTTGCATTTTCGAGCTAGGAATGAAAATTTTGAAACGAGCGATAATTTAAGAAATATCGGATAACGTTACCGTTGCGAGGGTGGATTGGATGGTCTTGCTGTAATAGAATTGCAAAAATAAAAATTTATTAAACAGACTCGTACGTATTTACTGTTACGGTCGCTCGATTAGTTCGGGCGCGGCGTCGATCGTCGACTGTCCGAGCGCAGTGCATTTTGATTTGTCAGCGGCGGTCATCCCATTTATACTAATACATATGTATATCGGCACCCCGGCGAGAAAGGTGACATAACTAAAAAAATGTCAATTTTGGGATTATGTCACTGAAAAATACGTTTTATGTACTACCACGTGCACGAAAAACGCCACATCTCTAACTCGAAATTTATCGGCGATGGGACAATAGCCAGTTTGTTATTTTTTGTGTTATCAGCTTTTTAAAACTGATTTACAGATCCATAAAATTAATCTGTAGCATATTAAAAAATTGACTGCCAAAAATACGTATAAGAAATTCCAAAGAAGCATTATACTATTTCAATATAAGTTTTCTATTTTTCTATTATTTGCTATATCTCGAGAACTGGATTTGTGAGTTGTGCCACCTTTCCCACCGGGGTGCGATATTAGGGAGTTAAAGGTAAAGTGATGCAAGTCCACTTTACGAAAAATTTACTCAAGCGCGATATGCAATTCTTAATTCTCTGAGAATTACCTTTACCTTATGAATAAACTTTACTCTTAACCCTCCTCATACTATAATAGACCAGTTTTAGTCTTACACCACCGACAGGTTCAACGATGGACCCGCTGCGAATGGAACTGCATCGAAACGAATGTTCGACCAATCCCTCGTTCGCGTTACTATTTTCTCCATTCCTCCCGTTCGGTCTCTCACTCCAGGATGCAAATTTGGATTTCGCCGTGAAGACAACTTTCCGCCCACGCGACGCCAACCTTCCGGCCAGTCTATAATTTATCCGCGCCAGATACCTATGTTAGATTTACGAAGCAAAACCGAGGGCGAGGATAAAAAGTGGCGACACAATTTTTCCAGCGTCCCGTAATCTCCGCGACGTTGCATCGTTGCAAACTTATCAACGTCAACCCGACGCGGCGAAGAAATTTCGCAATTCGCGAGAAGCAGGAAAAAAAGACTATTCGCCATTCGGGTCAAGATCGCGTAGACGACGCCGAGACAGCTCTCGCGAGTTTCGCGGAAAACTTTCCACGCCGCTTACTCGCGTTTCCCGCGCGCAACAATGAGGCGAGGCTCTGGGCGCGAGGGGAAAAAAATGGCAGAAAAATGTCAGAAAGCAGGATTGGGGGACCTAGAAATCCATCGCGAGGTCCGACCAACGTAACCGTGGAATAGAAAGGCGGTAATTGGCCGGTGACTTTCTCGCGGCGAAAGAGGGAGGGAGAGAGAGAGAGAGAGAGAGACAGAGAGAGAGGTACAGGGTGAGGGCGGGGGGCAGAGAGGGGTGCGTGCACGAATCATAATTTGCAGTGACAAACCTTTGTCCTCGGCCGCGTCCAATAAATCCCGACACAATGGCGTAGACCCTTCGTTCGGGGGCCCCATTACATTACTCCTCGCGCCAGGAGGACAATGCCGGGAGCGGAATAGAAACACGACCGAGAGCGTCCGAGGGGAAGAATGGAGGTCTACTCACGGCAAGTACAAGCCGAGACGGTGGAAGGGGCAAACGAAACGGCGAGAGGGATCCAACCTGGCTTATTGTCGGACAACGACAATTGACAAGGCGAGGAACGCCCGAGAAAATCCCTTTGAACGGGTGTAATCGTTGTCTCGAGTAACGGGGCTACGCCCTGAGACGATCGACGAATCGGGAGTCAGCGACGAACAGTGGACGTAAATAACGTTGCCTGGTTTTGCGAATTAATTGGGAATTTAACCGGCGTCGTTAGCGTCGCGCGTTACTTGACGAATAGCGAAGTATCGATGGTAAATTAAAAAATAATCTACGATCTGATATTCCTTTCCGAATTATTTTCTTATTAACGGTACAACGAGATACTCGCTATCGTCAAAAAGGTTTACCGCACTCTCCAGTCTTGGAAGTCTCGCGATACCGAGGCTGACGCACGGACAGATTTTGCGATGCGATAAGAATTGTTTCCTGATGCGAACAAACGGAACGTTCGTAACTTGGTACTTTACGCCTGGAAACTAGATAGACAGATAGATAGAGATAAGTTTACGTTGTGTAAAATTAAACAAAATTATGAGAAGTACAATTTTTAGATTAACATAGAATAAGATAAAGTGCAAAATGAAACTAAGCAACGATGATATTAACGTAGAGTTGGCTGAAACTTCTTAACCTTACTTGTACCGCGTGTTATGGAAAAGTAAAGGTAAACGAAGATCTCAACAAATATCCCAAATCCTCTACCATCGACGCTAAGATTCCATTTTACTTCCCCGGAAGTTGCCGAACACACAACCCATACCCAGCCAATTCCATCGACGCCAAGGATTTGTTCTACTTCCGGAAGTACCTGGAAAGCGCAACCAGTGATAATGCGATTCGACAGTGATTCGACAAGGTCGAGAAACGAGGTCCCGCGATTAGCGGCGCGTTCGTCCCGGCCACGTTAGCCGAGCGCCACACACCGCGACGCGAACAACGTTTTCCCCCGACGCTAACTCGCATAATCGGCTATGCAGATCGGAAGGCTCTTCCCGGCGATCGGTGGCCATGGCCGATGACGCCAACGCCGCGCCGCCGCGAAGGAAGTGGGACTACCTCTCGCGATGCAATACCAATTACAGTCGGGGGTATACGATTTAGCATGACGTACGGCCGATGATATTTTATGCCGCTGCAACGGTACGCGAGCCCGTGGAAGATTAGAAATCGGAATAATATATTACGCTGAATTACTACCGCGATTCAGTTTTCACGGTTGCGGTCGCTCGTATTTTAATTTTAAATGCCGCAACCTCCGCTATCGTAACCCGTGAAAGATAACCGTATTTAGTTTGCGAATTAATTGCCGGACGTTTAATCGAGCCGAAGGAGAGTACGGGGGAGGTGAGAAAGAACCGTGTACACGCTCGTAAATTTATTCTCGCGTCGATATAAATAGTTTCTCCCCCCCCCCCCCTTCCCACACAACTTCTTTTTTTAAACCAACGCATCGAGCGAAGATCGATTAGAGATCGACGCGGTAGTAAAGTAGAGCGACGCGTTCGACTGCCCGCGCGCGGTGGGGGAACGTGAATTTTGAAAACTTGCACGAACGAGACGTTTGTACCGTTAATTTAATCAAATTCAGCTTCCTGGTAGAGTAAATGGCTTCTTATGCAGATTGCGCGGACCGTGCTCGCGAGCACGGACGGGGACGGGATTCGAGAGAACTGTAAACATAACGTTCTACCGGTCGTAAGACACGTTCCGTCGAGTCAAAGCAAAGAGGTAAATAACCTTAATAAAGTGCCACCGGTCGGATTACCGTGGTAATAGGATTACCGAGGCAACGTTCCATCGGACAAACGTTGCGTAATGGCGAAAATGACGAACGCGAAATTGCATCGCGGACAGGCGGGGAAGAGAGAGGTCCCTCAAACTTTTCGTTCGGTCATCGCGTTTCCGCAACGTCGCGACGCGTCCGATGCGTCGCCGTGGTGCGCCTGATCGCTTCGTAAGTGGCATTTTAAGGGGACGTAAAGGTGGCGCCGGACGTTGACTCGGGGGAACTCTCGGTCTTTGACGGATACGTATCCCTGGCTGACCGCACGACGATGCTGTTACCCACCGCAATAAAAAAACAAACGGAATTCACCGGTGGTCGAGCGTACGCGGTTCGACGCGACATCGATGCCGACGAATTTATTTGGAAACGTATTTTCGACAAACGCGGAAAGACGAGAGGGAAAAGTGCGCGAAGAGCGGAATCTGACCACAATACGAATTAAACGTCGAATCAGGCACGGAGTTCCTCGCATTCTTCGAAACGACGATCCGACGACCGTGGTCCTCGGAGATAAAAAAAAGAAGAAGAAGAAGAACTGGCTCTTATCTGTCTCCGCGTAGACGCCAGGGAGAAGGGGAGTAGGGGGAGAGGTCGTTATCGAGCAGGATGTCCTGCGGGATGACACGAACTAAGTAGCAAAGTGTGTAAGGCGCGTCGAACTATCGATTCTCCGGCGCACCGTCGACAACGGACGGTCGATAGATGGTCTTGGCTATCGACGTTTAAGAGAAAAAGCTCTCGAATGCCGACGATAAGTGGACAATAAAAAATGCCGTCGTTATCGCAATAATACCGTTAATCGAAGATACCGGGGGAATGCCACTTAACGTTCGGTGTCGAGGAAGTCAGTCTTTCGGAGTTCCCGGGAGTTCATACTCGCGTTCCTTTATTTGCGACCCGACGGTCGAGTCGTTTCGGAACGACAATTAACCCTTTGACTGCGAACAGCGCCTTTGGGGACTCGATACGGCATTGTCAGCTTTAGCGAACGGCGCCTATAGGCGCCGATATTGTGGTTCCAAATAACCGTCTGCAATCGTTCACTCTTCGTGTTCTGGTATCCGGCGCCGGCCCAAGGGCACGATGCAAGTAATGCACAGCATCAGGGCGCCCCGCGGGGGGGCTCCTTACACGATTATTTTTAAAAAATACAATGATACGCTGTTTAAAATGTTTAAATGTCAACCAGATTTAACGTTAAATTGAATTTTATTTTAAATAAGATAGTATGAAAATAAAAAAAACACGTGCCGGAATGAATGAGGCTTCCATTCCCAAAATTACAGGAGGGGTGGGAGGGGTTATAAAAGAACTTCGCAGCAGGGCGCCGACTATCCTAGCGCCGGTCCTGCTGGCTTCAGACGCTTGTGTTGCAGAAGTTCTTCGACCATAATAAAATATAATTCAAGCTAGCTGCGTATGTTGGATAGGAAGGTCCAATGAACATATCTGGATTTTCATTAACAGAACATTAAAACAATTGTAGGTCAATCTCCAAGTTCTGAAGTATTCTTTAGGATCTTCTAATCAAGTGAACTGTATCTAGACCTTGTATCTTTCGCGGAATACTATTTCCTTGAGAAGCCAATCAGTAGTTCAAAGTTTATCTCTTCTATTCATCCATTTTCGTATCCATACTTTTTTTTCTATTATCACACTAATTTCTTCTTCCACTTCTTCGAAAATAACCACTGGAATAAGCTTTATTAGCTTATTCACTTTCTTTCGTTGCCCGTTTATCTTATAATACATTACTCACTAATCTACTGTACACGACTGTAGTGCGAACGCTTCTTGGTCAGTTCGTAGACGTTTAGTTACTAAATTACTTGCCACTCGACTAAATTACTAGCACAGTCCAAACCAGACTTTAGTGTGGCTCTAATACATTTAAATACATTAAAAATGTATACACACACACTTTACAGTTTTTTCCCGTGAAGTGAGCACATGAGCTCACCTGACGCGACGATAGTGTGCTCCGAGCTTTAAGCAACGCACAATTGGCCCGTTGTGTTTCTGCAGCCTCCACAGTTAAAGGGTTCACAATTCTCCACGTCGCGATAATGAAAGGCGATGGGGGTGAAAATCTTCGGTTTCGCGACAACCGGTCAGCATCGGTCCGTCGCGACGGCGACGGAAATCACGCGTCGCGCCGATTCGACCAGCGATTTTAATTCGTCCGATTGACTGATTTACGATGTAACGCGCAGTCGACAGACGAGGGATTGAGAAGCAATCCAATCGCAGGAAATCCAGACTCGTTACGTAAAATCACCTGGCGCGCGTACCGGGTTAAAGGACGAGAATCTCATGGTAAAAAAAAAAAAAAACAAGCGCGACGAACGACCAACTGAGATACCGCCTCGGGCCCCGGTTACGCAACGAGTTATTGCACAGCGAAACGCTCGCGAAAGAGGAATCCCCCGTAACGAGGTGACCTTTCGGGGGAAAAATTAGCGATGGAATGTAATAAACCGGCGCGTTAAGGTCACGAGCGTCGCGCGAATTATTAATAACCGAAAATTATAAATTCGTCGACATACGGAGATACGAGAGGCTCCGAAAATGAATTTACATAAAATTTGCATTAAAGTCGGGACAGCTGATATACCCTTCGGCCCGGCATAAAAAGCGTCGAAAAATAATGAAAATGGCGATGCACCCACGTTATTAACACTAGGGTTACGGGACATATCATTTTGACTGACGCATTCAAATTTTGTGAGGAAAATTATATAAACTTCTTCCACTATTTTTACTGGCTTTTCTCCATTTAACGAGGCAAATATATCTCAAAATTCACTTTCTTCAAAGCTTTCTAATTTTGAAGTTCTCTATCCGGTTTGTGCCCATGATTGTGAAAGCGGTCTAACAATAAGTAAAAGAAGTTTTTTAAATGAGTTTCCCCGTTATTTTGCGTCACATTCTTTAACATCAAGTAAGTAATATGATTTGAAAAAGAATATGTCAAACCACTTTCATAATCATGACAGATATAAGAAATGTCCGTAAATCTAGTGTTAACCACTTTTCCCCGAGTGTCACTCGGGCAGCGAGTCTGCTCACGTACTCGCTATCCCGAGCGTCACTCGGACACATGTCTTTTTGAATCGTTTGATTCTTGCTTCCACTAGATACTCCTCTAACGTTGTTTTCATGAATTTTATAAAATTATCTTATCAAACTTAACAAACGCGAAATATGCAATCTTACATCGCTCTGCCCGCAAGAAATTGGTCTGTTAATTAGTGAAAATTCAACGTAAGAACGATGAAAACAATTTCCTCCACAGTCGACCGCCGATCGGTTGACTCGATTAAAATTTGTTAAAATCGGTCGAAACGGTCGTCCAGCCGCAAAGCGGGGCGGGATCGCTCTACCTGAGCGAATTCCCTCAGGAATTCGCCCGATGAATTCTTTGGCACGGTGCCTGAGCTGGAGCTCCCCGAAGACCGGGTGAGCCTGGAATTCCTGGCGCGCTAAATAAGGTCGCGTTCGCTACTCGAGCTGGAGGGGCATCCAGCCGAGTACGCGCAGAAAGACTCGAGGAGACTCGAGAAGGGCTGCTGCTCGGAAATTGCTGCGCACTTTTCCGCCGGAGGGGGGAGGGGAGGGGTGGAGGGGGGGAATGGAATCTCACGACAAAATTCTCCCCCGTCTTCGATATATTCCGCAAAGGTCGGCGCGCGACGGCATCATTAAGAGCCATCCGATTAACTTTTCCCCTCCTCCCACCCCTTGTCGCCGAGAGCCGGCGCGATCGCGATAACGTAAAGTAACGTAATTTACTTTCGAGCCGCGAATATGGGACGACGAAAAATTCTGTCGCCGTGGCCGTCGATCCGTTAGCATCGCGGCGGCAGGGCAGCGGGGGCCGTGCGATGCGAGATGCACGGTAAAGGAACGAGAGACACAAAAATCCGCGATTAAAAGCGTCCGTTAAAATTCGTACGTTACGGCGTCGCGTGTATAACGCGGTAGACGCGAAGAAGATCGTGACGAATGCAGAAGCGAGACGGGAAGAGCCGGGACTCGGGTACACGGTTCTCTCACCTGTCGGTGAAATACGAATTACGAAGTTGTCGGGCTGCACAGTTATATTTGCGCGCCGGGGAACATCTTCAGCGTGGCTGGTCTTGGACGTGTAAACCGAGAAACCGCGACGAAGAGAAAGAGAGAGAGAGAGAGAGAGAGAGGGAGAGAAAAAGAGATAAAAGAAAAAGGAAAGAATTAGCCGAAGAAACGGCTTATCGTGCCACGGCAAAAAGAAGATCGTTGCGCCGATGCTGACGCGTAACCTCATTTAAATGCGTTACACGCCACGAAATAACAGTCCTTTAAGCTCATGGCCGACCGATTAATTGTCCGAGTCCCGCGAGACTCGGCAGCTCCGCTGCACGCGAATGCAAATCGAGCGGTCCTGCAGGTGGAAATTACGATTGCGTTATGCTTACCAAGCCGGAAATCATACGGGCGACTTTTAAACAAACTGTCTCGGTGCGACGTAAAAAAAAGTTTGACGACCGTCGCCCCTCCGGGTAGCTTTAAATTACCTCGTGCTCGAAATTGCGCGTTCCATTCGTAAAAATCCTTCCGATCGACAACGCCCCCGTTCGAGTCTATTACCCGCTCATAGAGACCAACCTTTTAACGATCGTGAGAAAATTCCAGTAGTTCACCCTCGATTTTTTTTGTTTTTTTTTTTATGAATGTTCCGTCGAATCTGTCAAGCGTGTAAAATAAATGATTTCCCCCGTACACGGTATCCGAGTAACGGTGACGTTTCAGCGGATACATTCTTTTTTTTTCTATCTTTTTCTTCAGCTCCACTTTTCGGAAAAAGTACGGCGGTTCGTTAAGCTCCGAATCGTTTATCCGCTTAACGGTTAATGCCGCGCGAGTCGTTAATTTATCGGTCCGGTAATAACGCGCGAGACGTTGGCCGAACCAGGTGTTTACGGATCGTAGGTGCATTATTACTCGCGCGCGTAGGTGGCTGGTTACGGTACGCGTAATTGGGATTAATTAACTGGAAAGCGCGAATGAAATTAACGGTCTGAAAATCGCGTTGCATAACGACGTCCCGTGCTCGCGAGAGAGGCCTCGCGCTTCGCAGAGAGGATCCTATCCGCGAAGGATGCCAGAAGATCGAAGGTTACGCTCCGCACGATTGTTCGTAGGAGTGCGGTGAATGGCGACGGTAATACATAATGCCCCGCTTTGTTTCGCTCCGCGAGAAGTATGAACGTTATTGTTCGAGCTCTGATGTAGTCGTCGGTGACCGTTTTGCGAAAATTTCAACTCGAATCGCGTTCGCGCGGCGATTCAAAAATTTCGCACGCTCACGAAAGGTTCGGCTATACGCTTGCCGGATAGTTACGTTTCTTTCATCGGCGACGATCGTGGGAGAAGAATTTCGCTACGCGCAAATACACCCTTTTGCGCGGTATTTGTACGCGTGGCATTACGATCGCGCCACGGAATGCATTACGCGTAGACGCGTACACGCAGGCCTCGTGGACAAAATAAATATTTCGCGTAGACGCGTATTCCCGATGACGTTACCGTCGGCCTTTCTTCCACGACCTTGCGAGGCAACTAAAAAAATTCCAGACTTCACGATTGCTCGCTAACGATCGAGATATAAAGGATCTTCCTTGTTATACGAACTCGTAACTTTTTGCCAGTTTCAACAAAACCGAAAGTGAGAGAGAGACGCGTGTCTACGCGAAATGTTTCTGAAGGTTTATATTACGGATCGGCGATTTGAATCGATGTTTGATTTTTCGAATCCGATATATCGATCTTTTTAATCGATCTCTGTAGGTTGTTCTTTTTAACAACTGATTCAATATTTTGGAGATGCGACCTTTGATCCATCGCGTGTATTGACCGTCAGACGTATAATACACCTGACAACACGTATTATAGTCGTGTTGGTCTGTGACAATCCCGACCGTTCTGAATTGTAGCGCTCGCATTTTAATTGGATCATACCAATTAAAATGCGAGCCAGCGCGGTATTATTCAAACTCGTGTAAACCGAATATCGTAGCAATAGGTGGACAAACTAGGATACGCGAAGTAAAACGGTTACTGGTACGCCTAAATGAAACGTTTGTTTAATAAACAAATTTATATAATTAAATAAGTTGATATTTTTTAGATCGATCATTCGAAAAATCATTTTTTGACCATCGATTTTTACACTTCGATCTAAATCGATCCAAAAGATCGATTCACTTTCGAGCATCGTCCATCACTAGTTTATATTCTCGACAGTAACGTGCATGTACAAACACATCCTCTTTAGTCTACGCGCGTGTAAAACCGCAGGATATCGTTTACGAACCACAAAACTCGGTGATTTCTCCCAACATTCCTCAAAATGAATAGCAGAACACATCCCTAATTTCGAGCGGACCACCGGCGCTACGATCTTACCACCGCCTGACATTTCCCCAATCCCGAAAGGAGAGTATGCATGGTCTCGCGGAATCAAAACACGTCGCGCCTTTCACTAGCGCGCGGAGAATCGCGCGGCGGCGTCTTCCACGGGGGGGGGGGGGAGAGAAAGACTCACAAAAGGTTACATTTACATGCGGCGACGCGCTCGTCGTCGGCATGTCATTGTCTTCGAGGTTACTGCCATCGGCACGTGCGAGCATCGGAGGAGAATGTCGAGTTCTCTTACGAGGGTGCTGCCATTGATCGAAAGTCCCGAACACGTGCACAGGAGTCCGTCTATCGCGAGCTCGTGGAAAACGCAGAAACGCAGAAACGAGACTTTCAGTTTTCCCGCGTCTCTTTCTTTTTTCCCGTGCTCCATAGTATGTATACATACGTCGGCGCGACTAAGTAATTACTTTCGCCGAAAGATTCCTAAAACCGTCCGGGACGATAAATCGCCCACGCGGGCCGATGGGCGTTGAAACGGTGTACCGCGAGATATTAATTAATTCGAGTAGATTAATTAGGCCTCGCGCTCGGCAGAGAGCAAACAATCGCCTTTATCCGAAACATTTATCTCCAGCCCCTCTCTCTCTCTCTCTCTCTTTCCCTCTCTCTCTCATTCTACCCCCTCACACCCCTAATCGTTTCGCATGATTTTATTAGCGCGCGGAGCGTATTATGGGGCCGTGATTATTTATCGCGCGATAAATTATTCCCCGTCCGAAAAATCAACCGCTCCCGGCTCTCTCTTTCCTCTGCAAGAATTTAATCTCAGACGCCAAGCCTCCGCTAGCGCACTACTTTATTTATCGTCTAATAAATTATTGGCCAATAAATAAAACCCTCATTACGTCGGGCGAAGCGCGTGAAATGAAACGCGGGATGGAGAGCACCAGTTCGAACGGCGTGATAGTAATCAACTGTAATTCGACATCGTGGCCGCTCTCCGCGGAACACTCGTCGGATAAATAGAAACAAATCGCCGTGGCAAGACTTTTCTACGCGTGTAATCCGCGTTTATCGTACTCGCGTCCTTGAATGCACGCGGTTTCAGCTGCGGCGCGGGGCGGCTAGCGGCCGAAGAGACACGCCGAGAGAAAGAGAGGGGAGGGGGGAGATAAATGCCTGGCAATAATAATAATAATAATAATAATAACAACAAGAACGGAGGTCCGCGGCCGATAACGATTGAGAGGAACGGTCGTGCGAAATTAATTATTACGCTCGAGCACCGACGAGTAACTCTTTGTTTGCCGCCGGAAAAGGGAACGGCGTTTCCTCTTATCGTACCTTTGGCGTTCTAATTAATTGCACCCGTCTGTGAGAAGCCAACAACAAGAGAGGACGCGACCGCGAAACCGGAGCGTCGAAACCGCTGGACCCCTCGAAAGGACCCTCCGAGGGCGAGAAACCCTCCGACGATTAAGCCAATTAACGGCGATAATGGCAGCGCGAGCGACAATTATTCCGCGGTAACATCGCGGTTATCGATAAACCGTCGCGACGCGTGAAACGCACCGGTCGCCGAGTTTACGGGCGATTAAAGTTCGACGGGAAGATGTTAATTCTGTCCCCGTTGGATAGTCCACGGTGAGGATATCGGCTGGGATCTTGTACCTCGAATATAGCTCTCGCTATGTACGCGTATACACGTCCATTATTGCTATATACGTAAACATTAATTACGGAACTCACGACTATCCGTACAAGCATGACGCACGCTAATCGCACCGATTCTGTCTAATTGCAGCCATTTACGGGACTTGTCATCCGAGACGGAACACGAGTTTGTCAAACGAGCGATACGTATGCGGCGAAGAGGATAAGAGGATAATTGAAATAGAATGTACGCGGAGGAAGCCGTACTTTCTCCGCGAAAAAAACGCACGACAACGTCGTCGTCGTCGTCGTTGTCCACGGAAATGACGAAAGGAAACAATCCCCACCTCTCTACCATCGACGAGAGGGAAAAAAATGGGTTGTTAGAGTTAGAAGAAGAAATTACGACGCGATTGACTCTCTAGCGACTCTCCCGTGCGGATAGTCATCGCGTCGTCTATTAGTTGCACCGTATTACGATAATTGGAAGGAGGGTCGACTAGAGGGTCTACCAACTTTCACCCCGTGTCGCGTCGCCATCGACGAGTTCTACCGAGAACCGTGTGCCTTTCCATAGACTACGATACAATATGATGAAACGAAAACGAGAGAGAAGAACATTGTACGCCGAATCCACGCGATATTAATTAAGTTCTCGCGTATTTGTAAATGGCCCGAGACAAGATCTTGTCTCTTGATTAACATTAGGTTTACAGACATTTCTTGTACACCCATCTCTACGAATACACATCAATTTGACCGCACAGAGTATACGATATAGAGAATTTCAAAATTAGAAAACTTTGAAGAAAAGGAATTTTTATATACATATATTTGCCGCGTTAAAGTTGCTATCTTAAAGTCGGGTACAGACGTGTAACGTTCTCGCGCAACAAACAGCGTGTCGCAACTCCGCCGCAAATGCGTTAATAACGTATGTCGAAATACACGATTCTAAGTATTCTATTCGTGCATCGTGTTGCGTGATACGCGCTTACGTTACACGTCTGTACCCGGCTTAACGTTTAAAACCAGCGATCATAAATTGCTTTCCAGATACTCACGTCGCTTCGCCGACCCATCTGTATCGCGCGTACGTAACATCATTTGCAACGCGTTTCGTCTTTACGCGACAAGAACGACGTTACCATTCTCATTTACTCTCCTGATCATTATCATTATTATTATTACTCGGTGGAATTCCGAAAGAAAGGGCCGCTTCGTACAATTTCCCCGCGAATGGCACAAGAAAGACGGAAGTGTCGTCCGAGGAGGGAACGCCTCGAAGAGAGTAGGAGGAGCAGGACGAGGAAGTGTCTCACGAAGCAGGGACGTGTACGAGCAATGATCCCCGCTGGAACGAGGAGATCTCGAGTGGAAAGGACGAAAAGAAAGGGAAAAGGGAAGGGAGGGGAAGGGAAAGGGAAGGGAAGGGCAAGGCAGGCCGGACAGTGGCCAGAAGCGAGGCAACGTGGCCGAGCATGCAGGCGTTCGTCTCGGTTCGTCGACCTCGAGTGGAATGCAAGGCATAACCTACCGTAACACCACCACCCGGCATCACTACCACCACGTCACCCATCCACGACACCGACGCGTCCTCCATCACCGCTCCGCCGTCCCCCGCCCCCGCCACCACCACCGCTGCCGCTGCCACCACCACCGAGTTTATCGGGAGAGCGTTCCTGCCGTGTGTAACCACCTGCGGACCAACCCCCTAGATCCGTCAACCGAGCGACGCGACGCGCGTCCTTCTTCGTCCCGCGAATGAGTCACCTGGTTGCGCGTACGTTGGATCCTCCGTCTGAGGTGTGCAGGGGGTCGTCCGACGCTAAGGAAGTCCCGCTCTCGTGGATAGGAAGTTGTAACGCGTTGAGAATCGAGATACGTTTCGAGTGTACCTTGATTAGGATATTTCTCCGCGCTCTTTAATCCGTGCGGATAATTGAAATATTTATCCATCATCGATCGCGATGGCGTGGTAAGCGGTTCCATGTGGAATCCACGAGTTTTGATTTTTTCTTCTTCGACGATAGGCTTTTCGTGAGTTTACCAGGTGCGCTTAGAAAGTCTCCCCTCGTGGGTAAGAAATTGTAACGCGTTGAGAGACGCGATATTTCGAGTGTCACCCGATTAGGATTACTTCTCCGTACTCTTTAATACGTGCGGATAATTAAAATATTTATCCATTATCGATCACATTTACGCGGGGAGTGATTCACGTGGAATCCACGTGTTTTGATTTTTATTTCATCGACGATCGGGTTTACCGAAATTCGAGGAAGCTCGCCGACGTTCGGGAATTTCTGCCGACTATTGAGAAATCGCTCTCGGTACTCGACCTTGACGATGCGACGAGTAATTAACACGGAATCATAAATTGTCAATCTTTTTTTATCGACCAACGGGAGAGTACAAGTTCGGGGAAGGCTCCCCGATGTTCAGGAATTTATGCGGGCTATTAAGAGACCGATCGGTAATCGACCTTGACGATGCGACAAGCGATTATGGTGGAATCTTCGATTCGCCGACGACGATCGGGCTTGTTCGAGTTCGGCGAAGGGTTTACGATGTTCTCGAATTTATACCGAAAGTTAAGAAAATGATGCGCGACGACGCGGTAAGCAATTAACGCTACTACTACTTGAATTTCTTGAATTTCGTCTAGAATTTCCCACATACAAAGTTATTGCACCGCCAATTAACTTAAATGTTCAAACATACGTTATCTATTTTTAGATAAAAGAAACTACAAATGTGCACTACCCGAGCAGACATTTTTCTTGGGGCTCCATGGGAAACCAAGTGGCCGCTTGGTTTTCGATGAGGCCCCAAGAAAAATTTCTGCTCGGTTATCAAGTTGGCTGTTATCTTCGTTGTATGTTAAGCAATATAAGTTGTTTTAAATACCGGTCACGGTAGGAATAGGTATACATGAAGCGTCCGTAGGAATAGTGGTAAACGTTGAAAGTTGAAACCGAAATCGACGGCTTCCAATCGACGATCGAGCTTTGTCCCGGCTCGAGAAAGGAGAACGTTACTCGATTGCGATTAGAATCGGCGGATCTAATAACGACACGCGGATCGGGGATCCGAGGAAGGGATCGCGGAAATTCGAGCCACACGATTTTCACTGAAATTCTGGAACGGCGCAACGCGAACATCGGCTGTCCAGGTTAATCGGCCATTAATCGTTGCGATCGTAACCGTGGCGCCTGGCACGTATTTATCCTAACGGGAGAATCGCTAATAGTCGCCGCGGCGAGCAATCGTCGACTGCCGTGGACAGGTACAGTTATACAGATAAGACCACCTCGAAGGATCACGTCCTACGGCACGTTCTCGTATTGTGGAATTTCCAGGGTCGCTCGTAATTCGATTAAGCGGCTCTTTATTTCCCTTCTTTTTCCGGCCCCGATTCGCCGTCGCCGAGGGAAACTCGCTCTTCGAATCGTGGCGCGGAGACGAAAAGTGCCGAGTTTAGAGTTAACTTTGAAATCACCGATCGTCGGAACGCGCAGCGTTTCATTGAATCGTAATGACCGTAACGAGGTTATGGAAGAGCGAGTACGCTCGGAGGGATAAATTGGAAATCCAACTTTCCGCCGAGCTTTCTTTTATCGTACGAGTTTCGCCGAATGCATAACCGATCATCACTCTGAACGCGTCGCGCGTATCTACGCATAGCACAAACTGGCGCCGTCCGAGCCCGAGGTCTTCTTCCTCGTTCGAATAGAATTATATTCGAAAATTTATTCGCGCGTTTATACATATAAGAGAAACGGCAAGGACAGAGTTTAAGAGGCCGGACGCTCGGCAATCGGAGAAATCAGAAAATCGACAATAGTCGCGATACGCGTTGACGGCCAACTACCGTGGACCGAGTACAGTTACGAAGATAATGCCACCTCGAAGGATCGTGATTACGGAACCTGCGGCTCCATCGTTCAACAGGATCTCCAACGGATCCTCCGTATCTCGGTTATAGCGTTCCACCTAATTCCAGATCCTGTTTACAAACAACTTACGGTAACGGCGAATCGTGTCCGCCATAGTAACGCGTTGCTGCGCGATATCATAAAAAAGAACGGCGTATCATACGCCAAAAGGCATTGTCTGAAAAAAGCTGACGGTACAAAAAGACTTCATCACGACGCGGAATAACAGATTTTACGGTAGATATTCTTATTCTTCTTCTTCTTCTTCTTCTTATTCTTCTTCTGCTTCTTCCTTCTTCTTCTTCTTCTTCTTCTCCTTCTCCCTCTCCCTCTTCCTCTTCTTCTTCCCCGAGATACTCGAAGAATACACGATTCGGTAGACGAGCCATTCCGGCGTAGTTTTAAAAGTCAAGTCACCGATCTTCCCTCGCGTATCGAGCGCACCCAGCGTTGACTTTGGTCGTAAAGAGCTCTGACCGGAAGTCTTGGATGCGATGCACTTAAATATGCACACACGGCGCGCGAGCTTTGAAGTCCTCGACGAAGATGGAGCATCTTAATGGGGGATTCGCTTTCACCGTTCGTCGAAGCGAGCCCCCTCGTCTCTCGTGCTCGTTCCTCTCTCTCTCTCGCTCTCTCTCCCTCTCTCTCCTCGTCCCGACTCCTTCGTCATTAGCGTCCTCCTCTACTTCTTCCTCGGCTTCTTCTACGCGACCGGTGAAACCGGCGCGACCTTTCCAGCCACCTCCTCGTGACCTTTCCAAGGCGAACGCTCGCATACTTCTCGTTTTCATTTCAGGAAGGAGGATTCGCGTGCCCCGTCGTCCCATCGACGCGCGTCGGCGCCATATCGTTTGCGCGTCGTTATCGCGCGATACAAGGAACAATTACCGCGACGACTGCATATCGAGAGCATAACTTTGCTTCCGCTGATAAAATTGTCGTCGCCTCTACAACTGCCGTCGCGATCGCGATTATGACGCTTGTTAACATTCCCGATAAGAGCACGGTTACATCGTCAGCGTTCGTTTCGTAACATTTATTGTTCGCTTTGCCGGATCGCATTTTTCCGTCCGACGTCGATTTACGGCCAGGCTCGTACACGCCGTTTCTGGCTCGTGCTCCATCGAGAGAGCACGATGGCGCTTATAACGTTGCCGGGTTGCTTCTTATTTAGAAGCGATCTCGCGAGACGCGGGTTAGAACGACGAGGGTCGTTGCGGCGAAGTCAATTCCGCAAAGTATTCCCCTGGAAATGCACCGAGGACGGAGGATTCGGTTCGCCGTTCTTACCGCGACGGTAAGATCTCGCCGAGGTATTCGAAGAGGACGAATTTCTTCTCGACGATACTCCGTCCGTCCTTGGAGATCACCGCTCGCGCTCGATATTACAATAAAATCTTGAATTACAGAAAAGAATCCGCGCGTGACTCTCATTCTTATAACGTACCTCTCTTTTTTCTCTTCCTACGAAATCTCGTAGCTCACTCGAGTGGAATGTAGTCGTGGATCGAGGAATGACTCAACCCGTCATACGAATCACCTTGACGAAAATGATTCGTGCTACGAGATTCGCGTGCGATCCATCGCATTCCAGGTTAACGGCGCAACGATATTTATCGCTATCGATCGGCAGCTTGGAAAAAACGCGTGCCCGTTAGCGCGTCAGATAAAACCCAGGTAAACTTGATTCCTCGAGGTTGCATCGGCTAAGCGTTTCTTCTTACTCGGCATTTTTTTATACGCGCCCTCCGGGTCCCGAACCGCCTTTCTCAACGGCCCGTGCATTACGGGGGTATTCAAATTCTAGCGAGATCTTTGCGGAGCACGTGTATCAAAAATACCGCTTGTCCGAGGCAAGAAAACGAAGAGGGGAAACTTCTGGTTTAGTACCGAACCGCAGCGCCGATTTATTAATTATCTCATTACGCGTTCCTTTTCGAGCGGAATTCTACCGAGTTCCCTACGAATTTTATCGAATTCCATCCCCTTCTCGCGGGTAAGGGGACGAGTAGCAAAAATAATTATTTTCACAACCACCGTACCGATTTATTAATTATCTCGTTACGCGTTCCCCGTCGATCGGAATTTTACCGAATTCCATCCCCTACCCGCGGATAAGAGACGGGCTGCGGAAATAATTATTTTCCGCGCCGATTTATTAATTATCTCGTTACGCGTTCTTTTTCGGTAACAATTCTAACGAGTTTTCTAAGAACTTTACCGAATTCTATCTCCTCCACACGGGTAAGAAAGGATAAAAATGATTGCGCGATTACCGCCTCAATTCATTAACGCTACGTTAGTCGCGTGGGATACAGATATCACCTAGCGACGGAAGCGACGGAGATCAAAGACGTAAGTGTGAACGCGTGGGTTATGTGTGTGGTCCGGCCTTCGTCAAGACGACGGAAATTGTTAAAAAAATGAGAATCGGTGCGCGAGGGACAGATCGGTTGGTAATAGTCGTTGAGTGTGGCCCTTGACGGTTAGAACGGAAAGAGAAGAGTTGTAACGGTGTAAAGGTTATATTCTCGTAACCAGAAAGTCGCGTATAGAGGCTCGTAAGCCAACCTTGTAAAATTTTATATAGATTATATATATTATATGCTTTATTAAATTGATCCCGGAATAAATCCATTCCTACATAAATATTGATGTTTAGTAATGATAAGAAGTGCTAACTGCTGATTATTTCAACTTTTAATCAATAATTTAGTGATAGATGACATGTGCTCCCCCCCGCGACGAACCACGTAACAAACATCGACGCGACTAAATACGCTTACCCATTTGTTTAAAATTCAAGTTTTAATTCAAGATTTATGTTTGGTCCACAAAATTGAACCTTAAAACTTGAATTATAAACAAATAGGTAAGCGTATCGAAAAAATCCTGTGTTATAAGATAGATAATGTTATAAAAAATGGGTGTACCAAATTTGAAGTAAAACGGACAAGTGGTTTTCGAGATTTAGGTTCCGCCAGCGTGAAAAACGTTGTTTCGAGAAAAACTCAAAAGAAATGAGGTTTTACCCGAGCGGCATACGCTGAGCGCTCCGTTCAAACCACTGTAACTCCGACAATTTTCAACATTTTTGTTTGGAACTTGGCCAAAAATATTCTGAAAGGTACAAACTTCAAGGAAACTACGAAAAATAAACTTCGATTTTCCGAAAATTTCCGGTTGGCGTAACCCCTGAATCATCTCATTGCGCGTTCCTTTTCAACCAGACCTTCAAGGAGTTCTCTACGAATTTCGCCAAATTCCATCTCCATCGCGCGGGTAAAAGACGAACAGCGAAAATGATTGTTTACGCGACCACCGCGCCAGTTGCCCGCTCGGCTACTCCAAGAGATACGATTAAAAGAGGAAAGAAAGAAAAAAAAAAGCAAAGTACCGCGCGAGCACTGGAACGGCTGTTCGGAAGCACGAATTGGAGTAGAGTGGTGGAATGGAACGATGTAATATTGTAAAAGGGTATGGCTCGCGCGCGGTTGCTTTGAGAGCCAGCCAGGGAGGCAGGAAGAGGAGCCAACCAGCCAGCCGCGAGTGAGATCCTATCGGCTGATATTCAATGCGATATAACTCATTCTAGGTATGGGCTATCCCTGGTACACCAACACAAACCCTCGTATGCAACGTAAGGAGGGTGTATCGCGTGTGCGCGGCTAGTTATCCACTCTATAAAGTTCCCGCCGCGTACGCGCACGCACACGTTTACTCGGAATTACATCAAAGTATCGTACGCATACCTTTTGCCAAATTAGATTGCCGCCGCTCGTCATTTTAATCGATATATCCTTTATTTCTCGTGCCCGTCGTACATACCAGTCCGCGGTGGATCCGCGGAGATCCCTGTCGCGATACGTCCGCGATACTTTTGATTCGAAATTATATCGTACGAACGCGCGCGCGTATCTTTTTCTTTTAGGCAAATTAGATTTTACCGCTGGCCGCTTTAATTATCGTATCGAGCATTTCTTTTCATTCCCAACGAGTTTCCGTTGAAAGAGAGAGAGAGAGAGAGAGGGAGAGAGAGAGAGAGAGAGAAGGCTCGGAGACTTCGCCGCGATAAAGAAGCTGTCAGAGCCGTGGCAGATAATCCGTGGTGCGCGTACGCGTCACGCGTATCTCTGAGAATTATCATTCGCATCGAGCGTCGCGTCGCGGCGCGGCTCGTTAAAATTACACACGCATTTATCTCCTGGATGCATTTTAAACGCGTCCTCCGCGTCTCCGGCAGATCGGTTCGCCGAAGAGTCTTCTTCCCTCGCTACCGTTACTCGATCCAAATTAATTTCGATCCTTCCGGCCGCTGGGTCAATTAGCGCTCGATATTTCAATTTCATTCCACGCGGATCCCCCCGCGATTCCCCCGCCCCATTGGCTTCGCCTCGACGTCCTTTTTTTTTATCCTCGGGTGCGTCGATTTAATCAGCCGTTAACCTCGACCCAGTAATGCCTACCGGGGCAAGAGAAATAAAAAAAAAAAAGAAACGTGCCAACGAGACTCACCGGGCTACCGAACGTCGCGCGCATTCGTTAACGTCGTCGTTGCTGAATTCTTGCTATTGCCGACGCGCGCTAAACGCGCGTGCTTAAATTCATCGGCCGGGCCCACCTGCTCTAACGACTCGTCAACGGTACGGGACTCGAGCTCGTCGATGTTACGTTAGATCGGATAAGGACGCGACGCGTACGCTCGTCATTAGCGAGAAGCTCCGTTAGCGACTCTGATAGCGAGGTTTGAGAAATCATTGGTGCAGAGAGAAGGAACTCGACCGCTTCGAGAACGACTCGGTTACGTCGATAGATCGATAAATCGTTAAGGTGCAGCGGTATAGTTACGAAAGCATCGATACGCGACGCTGGTCCGTTCCGCGAGGAGTGCCGTGAGCCGGTCGTCGATAATAACTGAAACGCGATGGTAAAATGGTACGTGTACACGCGTAATTGAACGACTCCGAAAACTCGTCGATATTAAAAACCAGCCGGGGACTAACGAACGACTCGCGATACGTTTTACGTCGTCGTCGTGGTGCGTACCGATCGCGTACCTCGGATCGCCTTGAGGCTGCGTTGCACCTGGTATCACCCGAGGGTGTCTGTGATGAAAGTGAATTTTAAAATCGAGGTCTCCGGCTCGTGCCGCGGAGGACGTCGACCTTAATTTGTTCCTAACGACTCGATTATCTGCCTACCTTCTTCTATTACAAGTGGCTACGACCGTTCTCCCGTCGATATCCGAGCGGGAAGAGGAAGAGCGAGAGCGAGAGGGAAAGGGAGAGGGAGAGGGAGGGGAGATTCTTTCCCTTTTTCCTTTCCTCCCCCCGCCCCTCCCATCGCGCGCGGGCGCGTTCCACGCAGATTTCTCAAGTGGGCAAACCGCAAATTATAATTCGCGCGGCAACGTCGTCGTTACGCGGCGTCGGGCTCGGAAATACTAAACCGTGCGCGCGCGGAAGACAACGTCTCGACAGATCGTTTTTGAATTTCAAGCGACGCCCGTCCCCTCTCGGCTTCGGAATCTCGACGATCGATCTTGCAAACTATCCCTGAGTCGTATAGATTCCATTTGGAGCGGGACTGAAATCGAGCTGCCGATTAAACGACCCGTGCCGGACATTAGTTTTCTTTGGCTCGCGCTCGAGCGCGCGGGGCTGGGTATTCGCCTCGAGCGCCTCTGGCAGGTGGAAATCTAATTAGCATAGCGTTTGGTCTCGTAGATCCCTCGCGGATACATACCCGCTATCCCACGGCTAACAGCGGGTCACGGGTAGAGTACCGGCGTGGAGGAAAAGGAGGAAAAGGAAAAAAAAGAAAGAGGGAAAGAATCGCGTGTGCCGTAATCATTCTTACCGCATCTTCCGACGGGGCCAAGATTTGCGATTGTAAACTACGATCGTTAACATTTCTGAGATTCAACGCGCGAGGGGGATGAAGTTACTTCGAACGCTGCGGTTACTGCCCTTTTTGTGGCTTACGACAACAACAAAAAAAAAGAAAGTTCTGAAGATTTTACGCGTCGATATATGCGGGTATGTACAACATTTGTATAAAAAAGTACACTGACGTGTTAAAGGGTTACGACACCCTGAAATTTTCAGAAAATCAAAGTTTATTTTTTGTAGTTTCCCTGAAGTTTGTACTTTTCAGAATATTTTTTGGCCAACTTCCAAACAAGAATTCCGAAATTTAACGGAGTTGTACAAACTTACATTAAACTTCGATTTTCTGAAAACTTCAGAGTGACGTAACCCCTCGAAGCGGTGAAAAGTGTACGACGCGAGTTTACGTCAGCGAGGTGCCATTTTTCACTTGCCGTACGTGAATCGCTCGAGCGCGAAATAGGGGTAGGTCAGTGGAGTATAATTTTCTGTTCGAGTAGCTCTATCGATCACGCGTATCACGGTTGTTTCCGTAATCCGATGCAGAACGATGCGTATCGAGCGTACGGGTACGCGCGTCATATCGCGACGTTTTGAAACGGTACGATAAGTTTTCGTTGATAACACGACGTGTCGAAAGCTCAGTCGAACCGGGCGATTCAGCGTATAATGACGCGCGATAATCAAGAGTCTCTCCATCTTTTCCTTATCTATTCCAATCTATTTCCTTCTTTCTCTCACCGCGGAATTTTTCAATGATCCGTACTCACGATTTCCGTCAGCCAAGTTCGTAAATCAAAGTCAGTACCGTGCAAAGAAAAAGAAACAAGATCTTCGCGGGAGGGACAATCACGCTTATCAAGCGTAATGTGGATCCTGCGACAGAAAAGATTCTTAATCATCGCGACGGTTCTTCCTCTTGCCATCTCCTCGCTTCAATGTCGCAAAGAGAGAATAGACGTGGTCGTTATCTCTATTATCGTACGACGTTACACCTCCAGCAATAGTTTCTCGAAACGAGCGACCAATTTTCACACGCTCTCCGTCAACATTTCTCTCGCCCTCCGTCGTTTCCCGTTTACAACGCGTGTCTGTCACGCTACGTAATTCGAGTTATGCTCTTTCCCCTCCGGTAATTACTCGTTGGCGAGAACGCAAGATTATCGGATTTCAATGGAAAAACTGTGGAAAATATTTGACGAACGCGCGCGAGCCTAAGCGTGGTATCACGTCGAGAATACTAACGAGCCGTTAAATTTCTCAGAGTGCGAGCGTGATCCGTTGAAGTTCTCAGCGAGAGACGATACCGTCTCGCTTCGCCATTCACCGCAAAGACGAGCCTCCCCCCGACCCCTCCCCCGCGATCCCACTACCCTGTTACGAAGGTTTCCTTCAAGTGCTCTTCCGGGTCTTCTTGCCACTTCTCTCGGCTCGCATTACCGATCGAAGCCGAGTCACCCGAGTCCGGAGCGACGTGGCGTCTACCGGTCACCGCGGTATCGCGTTAACGATCGACAAACTTTTCTAATTTCGATTGCGCGATGAAATTTGCATTTCAGAACGTCCGTCAAATTTCTCCGACGCGGGGAAGAGATCTGACAATGAGCTACGTTTACAACGGTGTGCTTTTCCGTGAAGTCGAACGAGTCATAGCGTTTGACTCGTCGAACAGCTACACTTGAAGGGCTCGGTCGAACAACGAGGCAAGCGCCACCGCGTGAATTTTACAGGAGAGATATTTAGGCCAGGCGAATATTGACACGCGTGCGGCACAGCACAGCACAGCTTTTTGTAACACATAGGTTTAAATGGGAGGGCGAATATTGGGCCACAGGGCAGACGACACAGCACAGCACAGTACTGTGCTGTGCGTCGACCTATGCCGCGCAGTGTTCGCGGCACAGATTCGTACGCGCGCGTCAAGCAGTTTTTTCGTTCGACAATACATTGTATTATTTGAGACCAGCTATCCAGATTATATTAATGTAAGACTAGTCGGAATTAAAAAGAACTTTGTTTACTGGGAGTAAAGACAGATCTCCAGCATTCGCTGCAAGGACTAGGAAACCCAGCAAAACCTAGTCAGATCTCAATGAAAAGATACAAATAAGATGTTGTAGCTAAACCATATTAGGAGGTCAAGGCGTTAGTACTCTCACTACACGGATACATTACACGAATGAAATACGAATGACCAACGAATAATCCACGAATGAAGATTCAAGAGTGTCCTTGAGAGTCACGCGGTCTCTTGTATATCCTTTTGGGCCGCAGGGGGCCCTCCAATGGGGTGGCATCCCTTGATGCCACTCCGTGATTGGCCAGCCCGTGCTGGTGGTGTTGCGGGGCCTTTTATGCGTCGTCCTGTCGGGGTAACGACGCTACGGGTCCTACATTAAGGTAAAATTGAAAACTGAATCTAAAGAATGGTAGACCATCTAAAATGATTACTATTATTCCTATTATTTTCGTCATAAATTCACTGCTCAGCGACTTTTTTCGTTTTTTAACGAATACAATAACATAAGTTTATCCATTTCCTCATCGGAATCGGATTCAGAACTTAAATCGATTAATATTCCGCTATCACTGTGTTCATCTCAACTGATTTAACTAAATCGCGACTAAAAACTGCGTGGCAATATTCGCTCACATAGGCCGCGTAGTTTTTTCCTGTGCTGTGCTGTGCTGTGTCGCACGCGTCCCAATATTCGCCCGGCCTTAAAGTCTATGTCCCGTTTTCTGTACGTTTGGTTGAACGTCGCACATAGTACGTTTTTCCACTCGTGTCCTTATAATCAATGTACCTCATAGATGATAGAACTGGCATGTATCACGTTGTTCCACGAATAAAAACTCAATTTAATTTACATTAGAACCTCGATTATTCGAACTAATTGGGATTGTACCTAGTCCCGATGCGCGAAAGTTCGAATACTGGGAATTTTGTTAATATGTATATGTATACATTTGTACCATGTACTTATTATTGTTTTTGACGTATCTTCCATTAAGTAAAATAGTTTCTTTATTAGTTCTTATAATGAAATCACGGGTTATATAAAATTATTTTTAGTATGTACCATTGTCCACATATGTATAATCATAGGTACACTATGGAGAACAAAACAGGACTGACAAGAGATACGTAAAACACGTGGATGTCGTTTAGCAAACACACCGTGTCTCGATTATCTACAAACAATTCATACACATGTACATAATATTGTATACATATATGTAATGTACTAATAATAAATTTAGACAATGACGAAATCGGTATTCCAGCCTCCCGTATTCACTTTCGGATAACAGCGTTCAGATACGTCAATTGCAGTTCGAATAATAGAGGGTTCGTATAACGGAAGTTCGGATAATTGCGGTTCTACTATAACTAAATCGAGCCCCAATCTATTGTGAAATGAAATTTTAACACAATAGTCATCAAATACATTAAATTGTACCCGTGTCTACATGTTTCCGCGAAAACAGCAATTATCCGAAATTGGCGCTTGTCTCGTTGTTCGATCAAGCCTTTTATTTTATGACGTGTACCGCAGCGAAAGCACTCCCGAGCTCTCTGAACAATTCATTCAATTTACTGTGCGTAATTCGAAATCGACTGCGTTAGACTACGTAGCGTGAACAGAAGAAAGCATGCGTTTAATGCATTCAAGAAAGGCATGCGCTCGGTAATAGTGGAATTGAATGTTGAAACGCAAGTTGAATTGTAAATCGAAGACGAAAGCGCGCTACTGCAGACATAGCTTTACGGTGATCCCATCTCTCGTCTCTACCGTCGTTCGCGGGTTCTCTCGAACCGGTGACGAAGCGAACGAAGAGAAGAAAACGGTTCTTCGAATACCAGTTCCCTCGATCCTCCGCGGTTGACGCGTAACGCGTATCCGAGTTGAAGGAAAAAAAAAAACCTGTTACGCAATTTTGTGCTCTTCGGCCTCGTCGTTTTCCGTTTGTACGAGAGATCACGGCTCATTTGACGCGATGAAAGGGCCTGACAAAGGAAACGTACGAAAGATCGTTTTCTTTTTTTTTCTTTTCTTCTTTGTTTTAAGCGCGAAGGTGAACGGACGTCGGAAATTGCGTACGACCAACGCCGTGTGAAAATGAAATGCGAAGAATTTTAATACGGTCGCGAGACAAAACGTCGTAGAAAATGATACCGCTCTACCGATTCTTTCACGATCGAATTACCCCGCAGATCAGATTCGATCTTCTTTCCTCACCTGGCTGGTGCCAGGGGGCTCGCGTGTCACGATATTTTATATGCGTACACTCGGGAAAAAGAGTTTGCGCTCGCTCCGTTGTAATAACCGAACCCGCGAAGAAGGGATTACATACTCTGGACGATCGAATGCGACACATACGTACTTCCTCGTCGATCATTGAGCAAACGATCCTTTCACCCTTCGAGGTGTCCATATATTTTGTAACTAGTTAATTAACGAATTGCACGCTTGGTTCATTGAAATTACCCCGACTCCACCCAAATTATCCCAGGATAATGTCGACCGGTCGAACGATCAGCGAAAGGAACAAAAGAGAAGCAAAGGAGAAGATGCAGGTGAATTCTATTCATAGAACAATAGCCCCTTGCTGTAGCGTCGTTCCGCGGCCATTCGCGTGGAGTTAATTGTTTGCGCGAGTACCGACGATCATTTTCTTCAACTTTTAACGCCTCTTCCGTTGCGTTTACTCCCGTTCGTCTTCCCAGGACAGGTAAAACCGAAATTCAGAGCTCGGAGGGATTAACATCTCACCGGAGGGAATATTTTCGAATCCTATTACCCGGTAACGATAAATGGACAATGAGGAAACATAATCCAGCGGGTAATGTTTAATGTATCGAAGGATCCATCGTCTTCGTGGATCGGTGATTCGAGTAATCCCATTGTCTCGGGAGGCACGACGACGACGACGGGCCGTAGAACCGTATTATAACGAAGCCATACGGACGAATAAAGTCCTCATAATTGGCTCAAAGAACGCTCGACATTTTCACTTTCCAGAGATCATTGCCCCGATAATAACCACCCCCGGCAAGCTTTACAAATATCTACGCGAGCGCAACAAATGCGCGATTTGCGTTTCCTTGGGCGCGTGTCCATGACGCGATAATCTTTGCATCGACATCGAGACTCGAGCACCGCTCCGGTGAAACCGCGATAACGGTATGACTTTAATTAGATGTTAAATTAGAGACGGTAATCATCGCACAAAAATAGTACGTTCCCACAGAGGTATATTAATTTCTATTAGCTCGATCGACTGGTAAGTCGATTCAGCCGAACTAAGAAATTAACTTCGCTCGGCTCAATCGGATAATCAGATTTTATGCTTATCTTTATTGGTTTGTATCCTGGTTACTTATTTAAAAACGGACTTGCCAATAGGTTTTATTGAGAGGTTATCATTTTTTTGTGCGTTCTCAAAGACGATTCAAGTAACTTTTTTTTGTAGAAAAAAGAAACTAATATAGAACAAAAAATTAGGGGAGATGGAAAGTTATCCACGGGTGTTAAATCAGGAATCTAGGTTAATACTTAAACGTTACGAAATAAAAATACGGAAGATAGTGAAACTAAATTAATTTTGTAAAGAAGAACAACAACTTTTAATGATACGTCGCGGTTAAAATCCTACCATGACTCAAACGCGCTTTAACCGCAAAATTGGAGCAATTATCTTGTAAAACGATGTCCCTCGAAGCTCAATATCCAACGATCGTTAAATCTCGTTCGTCGATCACCGTAATAAAAAGTGATCCGGATGCATTGACGCGCCAGGGAATTTAATCACGCTGCTTTCCATCCCGTGGAAAGTAACGAGAAACAAGAGGATCTTAAACGTTTGAAAAGTGGGTAGATATTATTCCTTCGCTTTGAACGCAGATACGTCGTCGCACGTGTACGGCATCGATCGTCCGATTGGCACGTAATTCCAATCGAAACTGCTTTCTCTCGTGGCCCAGAGGTTAACGTCGCCGATCCAAGTGGCGCCTTCCAAAGATTGATTGCATTATCGATAATTAGCTTAGCGCGAGTATTCCGCCGGATGACCTTTGTTTCGTCTCCTGACCGCCCTCCCCTCGCGTTGCCTTCGTCGACCCTCTCGCCGGCAGTCGCGATAATTTCGTCCCCACGCCCAGAGAAGAGGAAATGATCGTGGCGCGGAAAGAATTGTCTATTGCGCCAGACTTTACCACGGCGCAGTGTCGACGATAAGGGCGACGATAAAAATGAACGCACCGATAAACTTTGTCCGATAAGCGAGTGGGACGATAGCGTTTAAAGGGATTAAGCGCGCGTATTCGAGAAAACGTGATGGATCGTACGTATCGCTCGGAAGATCATTGTCAGCGAATCACATCGACCGGTGACTGGGTATGGCTATGCTCGATACTTCAACTTACTGATTTTAATAACTTTTATTGATCTGTCGGGTTCGTTACCTTTTTTCTAGTCGCTTTACAATCTTGATCAATATGTAGAAAGATGTATGTACTTTTGTACATCATAACATCTAACCTACGAAAGCTTCCAATACTGGAAAGCGAAAGTAGGTTAAAGAGACTAGAAGAAAAAGATTTCAAACTTCATTTCTCTAATCTGTCGATTTGATTCCCCTAACGCGAACTGTTCTCTTCGTTATCTTCATTTCTATCCCATTGCACAATATTTACCAATTTCCAGAAAGATTTACGTACTTTTCTACATCATAACATCTGTCTCGCGGTATCTTTCAATAATAGAAAGCGAAAGGGCGCGCCGTCGGGGAGGTTAGAAGAAAAAGATTTCAAACTTCATTTCTCTGATGTGTCAGTTGATTCCACTAACGCCAACAGTCCTGTTGGTTATCTTTATTTTTATCCGATTGAATAATCTTTACCAATTTTCAGAAAGATTTACGTACTTTTTTACACCATAACATCTGACTCGAGGTATCATCCAATAATGGAAAGCCAAAGGATGCAGCGGAAAGGGTAGAAGAAAAACGATTTCGAGCTGGATACACCCATGGCCCGTCCGATTAGATAACACGTCGCGTTTCCCTCGTTTCTCGGAAATCTTCTCGCGCGTGCACACACTCGTCTATTCGTCGCACCTCCTTGAACGTCGAGACGGCGAAGAAAATGAAGGGGGGGGGCTAAAAGGGGGAAAGGACGACGCGTGCAGGAAGGGTCGCCTCGGGGCTTTAAGAAAGCTGCACAAAGGGAAGGAGGGGAAAAAAGAAGGAGGGACGCGCGTACGGGGCATAACTCGCGAATAATGCGCCGTTTTATACCGTGCGTACGTGAGCGAGCCGTAAGCAAATGCATTTAAGCTGCTCTCGCGTGTGCGAGCACAGAGGACCGCATTCGCGAGGCGACGACTCGGCGTCGTTACGGTGGAAACGCGCTCGTTAAATCCTCGTATAGAGAGTACGAGTTTCTTCCACGGGAGAGGATGTTTAACAACGACTCTCGCGAGGGCCCTGAAAACTTGTCTTCATTCAATATTATTCCATTAAAAACTCATAAACTTGTTTGATAACGCTCAAGAGGGACGCGGGGAGGGGTTCGGGTTAAAGAGCCTTTAAAGGCCATCGTCAGTTAATTTTCGTGGAATCAGAAACAATTTCGTCGGACAATTTTTCCGCCGATTACTCGCGTAAAATGTAAGTTTAATGTCGCGGCACGATTACCGCGCGTAACGAGTCGAAAGTACGCGGATTCCCGGTGGTGTCCGAAAAACGAGGGTAACGAGTAGCACCGGCGGGACGCGGTCCGATTTTCAAACGGATTAATATAATTATTTGAGCGCACGCATCGTGAGTTTTGTATTCTCGCACTTATTACTCGATCTCACGCATAGTTGGGAACAGCGAAAGCATAACGTTAGAAACGCGCTACTTATTTTTAACTCAAAAACGAGGGCAACGGCGTGAAAGAGAGAGAGAGAGAGAGAGAGAGAGAGAGAGAAATAAAGAAAAGAGACGAAGCAACAAAAGGAAAGGACAAACCCGCCCGCCGTACGGCGAAATTAACATTACGCGGGAATGTTTCGTGGAATTTTGCACGCGTCCCGCGGCCTCGATTTTTTTCGCGCAATGTGGGCTCATTAGAATGCGCCAATTTCTTCACCCCGCCTTGTTTCGCGTTTCTCGGTTCCCGCGGTCTGGGAAAATATCTTTGTGCGCGAATTCCCCGCCGCGATTCAGGCCAGTTTCGTTCGCGAGAACAAATTAAGGCGGCGCTCGCGTTAATTGGGTAATTAAGGTAGGGGCCGGAGAGGGGAGCGGGTGCGGCATGGCGTAACGCGCGGGAATCAAGTTCGATCGATCGCATCATCGGAGGCCCTGTTCAAGGACAACGGTGAATCAATCTCGCGTTCCCTTGACGCTATCCTTTCTCTTACGAATTCTCTATGAAATTTCGTTCAAGTTCATTTTCGCTCAATGAGCTGCAAGTTCAAAGCGAGCGGTAAAATTACAAGTTCCGTCGTAGGCGTCAGTTCCGACGCCGCGGAAGATGAGAAATCGACCGACGAGTGAGAACGAAAGTGCTCGTTTTCCTTCCACGGCTGATAACACTGTTTTCCTGATTACAAAGAGTCAGCCTAACAATGCGGCATGTTGGTTATGCAATAAACCGCGCGTGTTGATTGTGTAATGAAACGTCGGTGTACTCGGGCGGTAACGTCGTGTTTTCAAACGAAACACCGGCTAATAAACGTGTCGGCTGACAAATTAAAGCGAAAAATATTGCTACCAGTGGGCGCACGAGAGCGGCTATCGATTTCTTTCGGCTCGATCGCTTTACTTACGATCGTTTCTTGGACACCCGGCGCGTCCCGCATTCGCGTAACAGATATTACGCAATTACGCGTACGATTGCCCCAATAAAAATTGTCCGAAAATTACGGACGTTCGGCAGACAGATGTTGACACGCGTAAATGATTTTGCACACGTACGGCGGATCGATACAACGTAAATACTCGGGAAGTCGATTTAGCAAAAAAAAGAAAAGAAACTGTATTGCACGCGCAGCGTTATTATTATGAAAATGATCGTCGGTAATCGAGCGGTGAAACGAAATCGACGGATCGACAGAATACATATCTCTCGTATAAAAATATTACTACACGCTCCTTGCGTAAACATACTCGGGACAAAAATAACAAGTTTACGTTCCCCGCTTAATTACGATTGTGCAACGGAGAAGGCGTTTAAAAAGGCCACCTCGCAACGCGTTATCGGCAAAGTCATTGCTCCTTATCGTTCTTTAACGTTACGGCTGCGCAAATACGAACGAGCGTTAAACGCACGAACGTACGCGCCTTTTATTTTACCTGCGCAACGTAACGCACACCGAAATCGCGCGAAAATTCAATGTTAAGACTTCTCTTCCTGTGTTCAAAATTTTCACGTGACTTCCAAAATGCCGCTCCCCTTAATCGTCAAAGCCGTTTGTTGTTTTGACAAATTAAGGACATGGCATATTTACAAATGGCGGTTACGCGAGAGTAATTTCGAAAAAGAAATCTCAATGGCGCGCGAGAGAACGTTGCCGCGGAGATCGGCATCGATCCTCTTCGATCTCACGATCCGTGAGAGACTCCAACCGAGCATCCAAACGGCAATCGTTTTCGCGATGATGCCCCGAGGTAACGTCCAGGTGAAAAGTGAAAACGGAAGGCGGCGTTCCTCTATCACAGCCGCGCGCCGCCATGAAATTCGAAACGTGCGAAATACGCGACCTGCTACTAAATTCCTTTCCATTCCGTTGGCGGCGAGGCGCATAGAAGAGGGAGTACAAACAAACGTTGCGCGAGACGCGGGAAACGGGAACGTAATGGCCATAACGAAACTATACGTCATTCCATCGGACAAGTAGATAAATTGTTCTTATCGGAATCATCGTGTCGAAGAGAACAATGCCATAACTCAGAGCTCCGCGAGCAGCTCCTCGAGCAGGAAAAATCATTTTCTAGCTAAAATCTCAATTAACCCGTCGTGATAGCGTGGTGAGAGATTGTCTTACTCTTTTTTTATAGGGAATATTATATGGTTTAAACTACCAAAACACATTAACTATGCAATTTGTATTCCTTGTGGACAATTATATAAATACATATACTTGAATATTTATCTTTTCTTGTGTATGTTACGCATAGACAGTGGTAACCAAAATAATATCGTGATGAGAGATTCTTGACTAACGACGGAGTAATACTATTCCTACCGACACTTCATGCATACCTAAATTTTAACATTTAACCGATTAAGATTTAAGTTAAGTGGCGGTGTGATAACGTTGTATGTAGGAAATTCTAGACGAAACTTAAGAAACCAGTCGCGGTAGAAATAGAGTTAATAGAATCGACGGAACTGTTTGAGGAGGGGGGCAGACACGTTTGCGCGACGTTCGACGTTGGTCGCAAAAGTTATTGAAACTAAAAAAAAAAATGATACAAACACTGAGACGCCCATCGAATTTTGCGCAATACGGGTGAATAAAAGTGAGTGGTAAACGAGAAGAGGGGAGGGGTATGTCGGATTTGTCAGCAAAGAGGAGAAAAAGGGTGAAAATCCTGGAGCGCCGACACTGTACGCATGAATTAACAAGGTCCACTTAATTAAGGAGTCGGTAGACCGCGCGCATTAACGGCTGTTACGCACCGCTCGTCGCTTAGGCTTTAAAGGCCTTTAAGGCCTTAAGGCGCCTTCTAATTATTCACTTTCTCCGACGTCTCGCGGTGAAACGACCGAGATTTACGGGCTCGCTTCTCGCTCGATACGATTTCGATGATATTTCCGATGAGGAATGACAACGGTTCCTGAACTCTATCGACGGTTCTGCTTGTTTCTTTTTTTTTCTACGATTCTCATGCTTCCGCGCGCATTTCTCTCTCCGTCCCGGAACGGAAACGGCACGCGGGAATCACGAGTGAAACGGCCCGTTATTTCTAACGCGAAACTGAATTCACGATCTACGCGGACCGATACGAGCGAGAGAGAGAGAGAGAGAGAGAGAGAGAGAGAGAGAAAGGGGGAGAGGGAAAAAATCGAAAGAAAGACCAGTCAAAGCTGTCATAGAGAATCACAAGGGAGAGTCTCCGTTGATCGAGGCCAAAGACGGTCAGCCATGAACCACCGCTTTCTATTCGCGCGTTTCTCGGCGCGATAGCGTGCGGTCCCGCGTCTTCGCGAAATACCTTCCCGACGTTCGATAATCGATCGTTTACACTCGGCATACCCGACACGATAATGAGCGCGAGTCGTGAAATTTCGCGATGGCCGTGACAGTTTTGTCAAAGTCGGAGTCCCGAGAGGCTCGATCTTTCGGAGCAACGATTCCCCCGGCTCGATTCGAGATTATCGAACCAGCGAAACGACTGGCGTGACTCGCCGTTAATGATTTCTCGATGTTTTGTAATACCGACGCGAAGCAACATCGTTTCGTGTAAATCGTTCGGGAATCCCCCCGATCGGGAAAACACCGATGGTCCGCTAAAAAGAGAAATCTAAACGGCGAACCGAAAAGTAGCAATTTCCGTATCGGTTGCGCGATTAACCGGCGGGGAAAAAAAAAGAAATAAGACTTGGCGCGAAGTGTTAAAGATCGTACGTCACACACGGGTGAAAGTTTAGAAAGGAACGAGATTCGTTTGCGGTCATAAATGTAAAACAAAAAGTAATGTCGGAACTGTTTACAGTTTACAGTCACGTCTTGCCGAGTTGCTGTTAAACAGAGGGCTGAGAGAGAAAGAGAGTATCAACGTTTCAGCGCGTCCAAGATACACAAGAGGATACGTTCCGCGCTTATCCTTGCTTTCTCGATAATGAGAAAATTGTGCGGTTCGATCGATCTTGCAACACGATCTCTCGATCACAGAGCGTCGATAAAGCGCCACGTAGCTCGAGGCATCGGAACGGAAGTGATCGATGGACTCGACACGGTATTTCCGATATCTAGTTTCGATCCCCCTCTCCCCCCCTGGAGTTCCGTCAGCTGATCTCATTACAAACACGCGAATGCAACGTAAACGTACGGAAGCAACGGAATTTCTTGAATTACGAAATACAAGAGAGTTACGTGTCTTACCTTGGTCCGATTCAGAGGATTCGAAAAGTCCCATCCCGGTGCAACGAAGAGGTATCCACATTTTGAAATTTTCCTGGTGGCCTGAAATCAGAGTACAGTGTCAAGTAACGAATTAAATAACGAGTAGCCTACATTTACAGACACGTGGGATTCTCGGCGTAGTTCAATTGAAGGACTGCTCGGCCGAACAACGAGCGTGCATTTTACAGGAGAGGTGTTTAAAGCAGCGTCCTTCGCACGTAGCTCGTTGTTACACGAATAAAAACTAAATTTCGTTTACAGTAAAACCTCGATTATCCGAACCTCCGCTATACGAATTCTCTATTATCTGAATTGCAATTGACGTATCCGAACGTCAATACGTGTTGAAGCGTTCGTGCACGCGCAGCCGGTATACCGATTTTATTCTTCTCGCAATTTATTATTAGTACATTACATAAATACACGTGTGTAATACATATGTATATAGGGCGGGTCACAAAAAGCAGAACAGCTGAATATTTCTGTTGGATTTAAAGATACGAAATATGGATGAATTAGAATTATAATGGTTTCGAACGATGCACTTTACCATCATAATATCGTAAGGTCATATTATGTTACATGGTTGAACTTGTTTAGATGTCGGCTACAATATGCAATGGGAAAAAATATGCAATTCTTTAAAGAAAAACGTTGGTGACCTTGAAAGCACGGAAAAATGACTTTTGATTCGTCCATATTTCGTATCTTTAAATCCAACAGAAATATATTCATCTGTTCTGCTTTTGTGGCTCGCCCTATATAATATACATATGTATTTATAATACATATTATGTATGTTTTTCCGTCATATGTATGAATATATTAAATATAAATATATATATAGACGTATGTACATACATACATACGTACATATGTATGTATGTATATATTAACAAAATTCCCAGTATCCGAACTTTGGCGTATTCGAACTAGGTGCGATTCTAATTATTTCGGATAGTCGAGGTTCTGCTGTATCTAAATCGAGCCACAATCTATTTTGAAATGAAATTTTAATACAATAATCATCAAATACATTGAATTGTACCCCTGTCTACATATTTCCGTGAAAAAAGCAATTTTCCGAAATTGGTGCTTGTCCCGTTGTTCGGCCGAGCCCTTCAATTGTCACGTTATAACCGTAACGCGGGGGTGTTCGACTATATCTATGGTCTTCGTAGCGTACACGAAACACGGATCGTTCGATTTTACAAAAAGTAATACGAGTAGCTTCCGTCGTGTACGCCGTGGCCTGATCAAACTTTCAAACGACTCGTCCACGGTGCATCCTCTCCACGACTCTGTTATTACGTCTGGAGGATGACTTAGGGACTCCTCGTAGATAGAAAAAGTAAACGAGAAGCGGGGAAAGGGTCTACGTGACCGGAGAAAGGGACGCTAGACGCGACGAATACTCGCGCGTCGAAAGGAAAGTCACGCGAGTGGGTACCGATCTTCGAAGAATCTTAAATCGGTCATCCGTCAAGAGTATCGGGCATTCTTCGGCCACGAACCAGACATCGCGCGTTCCCCCCCTCGAGGCATCCGCTTCACGTATTTTCTTACCTGTCGACTGGCGTTCGAGGCGTCCAACCGGCGAGGAGAGAAAACAATGCGTTTGTCGGGAAACGGGACGTTAACTCGTCGCTCGTAGGCATATACGCACTCGTCATGAAGAATTCTTCATCTTTCATGATTCTACTTGCGGTAGCTTTGCGATGCGATTTTTTAATTTGGTTTAAGTCCACGATTGTGGACGTTACGATTTTTTAACCGGAATAGGTTTCTTAAACCTGTGGTACTAGAGACAATAACCGTAATGTTCATGATTTTTATAACCGCTACCATTTTTTAACTTGAACAAGTTTCTTCAATCCTTGGTACTAACAACAAAAATCATAGTCTAGAATGTTTATGACTCTGTTAACAATTGTTACGATTTTTTAACTGCAGTAGGTTTCTCCAATCTTTGATGGCAAAAACAAAAATCGTAAACAATGAATGAAACAATTGCGCCTCGAATCTAACTGTTTACACGATCACACAAAAGGCAGTAATACCCCGCAAGTAATAAAAAGGATTTAGCCGTGTATTACGCATCAGGCCAACAAAATACATTTGCGTAAGACGATTGTTAACTTTTATCCACGAACTTGCGTGCGCTACTTCCAACGCATCTTTATACTTCTTACGACACGCGCATCTCTGCGAGTAAACAAACATCGTCACGAACGCGTTAACGTACTCTATGTCACACATGGGCGTAGCAAGGGCAGGGCAGGGCTTGCCCATTGCGCCTAAAGATCCGGATCCGGACCGCGGAGGGTAAATAAATGGACCGTCAAAAATGTTTTACTTTAATGCTGTTTTTTTTTCATTATTTGTCTGTGTGTACCCAGAATAACTTGATAAAAATCTGCAAGTAATTGATATGTGATCTATTTTTAGGATGTATTTGCTGATCATGGTGGCATTCATTGCTTATCGTTGTTTATTAATAATAATATTAGCCGCAACAACTAATATTTAGTTTCTTTTTCTGGCCTAATTGCCGACACCCGCTCTAGACGATTGGCATTGTTATCATTTCTGAACTATAATATAAATAGAACTACTTTTAAAAAAATTGTCTGTTGCTTTGCCTCCCCCCAGTGAAAACCTAGCTACGCCCATGATGTCCCACCTTTCATCGTAAATCCTTCCATAAGCGACAAAATGTCACTCAGCTAGCGCGTAAGCTGGGAGACCCATGGAAGTTTGCAGATATACTTCAACCCGACTTTCCAAATATTTGAAAAGAAACGTGGCGAATATCTTGGGAAACAAAACGATCATACGGAGATATACGCGCGTCACTTTCGCTCGTTACGAAAGCTGCATCTGCGGGTAAGAGGTGAGCGAACGAACCGCCGGTATGAACGCGGTTTTTCTCCGGCGCTCGGCACGACGGGGAGCTCGGGCCTGAAATTACGCCTCGTCGATTCTTCGCTCGATAACCGCGAAATTTTCGCGCGAAACAATGCCGGACGACCCATATTTCGTACGTACAATTAATATTACGCGTGCGAACCACGCCGGCGATGTTTCGTAACGGCGCGCCTTCAATCCCCTAATTAGTTGATACAAAAGAGCCGCATGGCCCGTTGTATAATTGCTCGGGGATTAACCGTGATAATGGTAGTTTATGTAAAGCAACGGGTGGAGAGATATTAATGACCGCGATACGTCAAAGTGATACGAGTACAAGGTGAACGAGTTTAAATACTTATCGTCCGGTCGGTGGGAGTAATAATTTGATATTTTCAGCAACAAATTTCTATTGTGAACAATTTTGTAACAAGGTTAGAAGCGAGCGCAACGAGTGCGACGCGCCTTCGTTCTCCTGGCCCGACGATTATTTTCCGTCTACCGCCGACAGGAACGGGAACGCGAATTCACTCTGCTCCGCGGAAAAATACAGGGTGTCCCATAACTTGTGTAACATCGAGAAATGGGTGGTGGATGTGGTGAATCTGAACCACTTTTTCCTTTTAACAAGATCTTGGTCACGCTTTCATTTTTAAATTTAAATTCAAATTTAACTTAAATTTAGGACGATGTAACTTTTGCCGTACGTTTTCCTCAATACCCACGCTATCCAATGCGTTTGTTTGCGGCTACGGTCGAGCGCGGTAGAGAGACAACGCTCTAGCGGTCGAGCGCGCGAGTTTTACGCGCTTTGGTTGGCCAGCGTTTTTCGTTAATAATTCAAAAATAAAAACGCGACCGACATTTTGGTAAAGGAAAAAGTGGATCAGAGTCAACCCAGCCATCACCCATTTCACAGTGTTACACGAGTTACGGGACACCCTGTAGAGTCGGGTCAGTCTCAACGTTCCGCGGCGCTCGGCGCCGATCTTTCTTTCGAGGAGATTACGGTGTTCCCTTGTACGGACCGAACAAAAGACAGAGAATGCCAGCAAAAAGTTTCGATGTTTAACTAAACGCGTGTACGCGCTAGGAGAAGACTCTCGACCAATTTACTCGAGAAACGCCGTCAATTTCCTCCGCGATACACGATCATCTGGAAAACCATTAAGTTTCGCGTGTAAAGCGTCGCGAGTGCACTTTTCCGAATGGAAAGAGGAGAAAGGCGTCGTCTGGTCGCGTTACCTTCTTTCTCAGGAACCATTCGAAGCCCGGAATCATAGTCCAGTAAGTTCGACGATGATGATTAACACGAACGATTAACGAAGAAACGAGCAGGGCCATGGTAATTTTTGTGCGCGAGTCGAACGATATTATGCCACGCATCAGATCTACGCGTAAAGATAATTCGATCCCGGCAATGAAACTCGGTGCTCCTTTTTTTTTGTCGGCTTCGATCGATCGCAACGAATCTACGCTCTGTTTAACCGCTTTCCGTCCGGGTTCCACTGATTTCCTGTCGTCCGTCGTACATTCACAATTAACTTCCGGCGTGCCGATTGCCATTGCCTACGTACGCGCAACGTGACTCTATCAGATCATAAAATAACGTGCGTGCCGGGGAATTAATATATTTATCAACTTCGTCGCGGTATCACGCTATATCAACGAGCATCCTGTCAATATTATTTTTAATTATTTTATCCTATCGGTAAAAATCTTTTGTCAATACTGTTTAATTATTCTAACCTGCCGGTAGTGGTCTCTTGTCAATATTATTTCATTATTCTAACCTGTCGATAAGAGTCTTTTGCCAATATTATTTAATTATTTTTTATCATCTCGAGAACGTAATAAAAATTTTTCCTTGTAACATAAATTTCAATATCTTCGAGAACATATAACACCAAACCGATTTTGCGTCCGTCGAAGAAATCGTTCGTCGCATGTACAATCGATGACGATTCACGTAACTAACTTTAGAGTGACCAACCGTCCCGTAAAAACGGGATTGCCCCGTTTTTTCACTATCATTCCCGGTGTCCCGAAAGAGTGTCTCGAGGCGCACAAATGTCCCGTATTTACGTTGGGTACTAAGAAACGTTTCAAATTGCTAAAATTTCCTAATTCGGATTATTAAATGACAAAAGTGAATGAAAGCGGTTTGGAATTGTGTTCATTAGTTCATGCTGGAATACAACTTTCTATTTCAAGTTGTCGCCTACATAAACTGTGGTACAATCATTATTTATATATTTATATTTCATTGTTTTCAAATATTGCATTATTATATATTTTCAGTATCTGTTAGCTGCTGATAGTTATGTACTTGCTATTTAATCAATTACACACATTTTCAATAGATTTTAAAGCGAAAGTGAAAATTTGCTTTTTTTGAGAGAGAGGCAGAACGACAGGGATAGAGAGAGAGAGAGAGAGAGAGAGAGATAGAGCGGAGAGACTCGCAAACAACAAAAGGCAAGAAACTCTTATCGGCAAGTTAGAATAATAATATAATATTGACAGGAGACCTTTACCGACAGGTTAGAATAATTAAATAGTATTGACAAAAGATTTTTACCGACAGGATAAAATAATTAAAAATAATAATTGGTCACATATTTCGGCATTTAGGGGAACAACCTATCCGAAAATAATAGGTATCCCGTTTTTTCCAATTGGCGGTTTGGTCATCCTAGCCTAACTCGACAAAGAGAAAACCTGTTGCTCGAACGACACCGTTACAGAATCAGAAACACTTGTCTCGCAATTGGTAATAATTGGACGGCAGGTTGATCACCGACGATAAGAGGATGATGGGAGAGGTTGGGGGGGTGGGGGTCCTGCCTCGTCGCGGTTGTCCTTGACACGCTTCCGACCGAGTCCTTGCCAGTCCTTAAGCTCTAAACGCGACCCAGATGCAGGCCCACTCGCACCTAATCTCTAATAAGGTCGATTTAAAGGTGCCCCCGCTGTAAGAGCGTAGGCGCGGCTCGCCGCCTAGCCTTCCAAGTATCTCTAATCGCGAGTACGGTACACACCTACCTACCTACGTGCTAATAATCGCCAAGTACGTGCCGCGTTGCGCTTTATTAAGGCAATTAAGCATCTGCCACGTCTGCCACCTCGTTAGCCAATCGGAGCGTGTCGTGGGCGATGCCAAGCCAATAAGAAAATCCCGTTGGACGCATTAATTTCCTATCCGCGCGCGATGCGCGTATGCCGTTCGCCTCGCGCACAGATACGACGCGGGAAGCTACCGGAGAAATTACTGCCCGTTTAGATTTAACGATAATAATGATAATAACGACGAGCCGGGGAACAGCTTTTCTCAGGAATCTAATCGTACGCTAAACTACGGAGGTAAATTACCAAACGTACGATCCCCGCGAAACCTTCGACTTCGAAACGCGCTGAGTTTAGTTTAGATAGCGCAATGGTTGTTGGTAGTGTTAGGATTCTTGGAATCCACCAGCGAGTAAAGAGTAGGGTGGTTTTTAGTTTATAATTTTAGAAATATGAAACGCGTGCCCCGTAAAAGTGTTCCAAGTCGGCTGAAATAAATCCCCAAAAAACAGTTTGCTGATTTAGGGTATGCTCAGTGACCTTGAATTCTATGCCACATATAGTTTTTTTTGTAATTATTCTGTTTACGCAACTCTATCATATGTATACGAGGTGTGTTCAAAAAGTATCGGGAATTCTGTAATATTGCGAGTTTTATTAGTCCGAATCACGCGATTTTTCGTTATTGTGTTGGTAATAATGTCTGTTTTTAATTAAATTTGGCTATAAGATTGGGATAAAGCGTAGCAATGTTTTGGAAATGTTAAATATTGCTTTTGGTGAGTCTACTATGAGTAATAAAAGGGTTTACCAGGGGTATGAGCGTTTCCAAAAAAGCTGTGAAGACATTGAAGATGACGAGCACCCTGGACGCCATACCACATCAACAACCGACGAAAACGTGGAAAAAGTGAATGAAATGATTATGAACGATCGCCGAATCGCAATTAGAGAAGTCGCTAATGATGTTGGCATATCAATTGGCTTATGCCATTAAATTTTTTTCTGATGTTTCGGGTATGAAACGTGTGGCAGGAAAATTTTTAAAGAAATTAATAATCGCCGATCGTACCAAAACACATGTAACCTCTTTAACAGCTGATAACAGACTAAATATCCAATACGGATTACAATGTGCATATACTTTTCAGCATATTTACCAACGCAATAAGAAAAAAGTCGCGCGGTTCAGTCTAACACAACTCGCAATATTACAAAATTCCCGATACTCGTTGAACACACCTCGTATACACAGTTATAAAAAGTTAAAAATAACTGCAATCAATTACATGATAATCAGTAGATTGTTGAGATTCGGCTCTCAAAAGCAATCTAAATCGTTGTACTGTCGACGTTTGGCTCTTTTGACTCCAATACTTCCCGTTGCGTCGTACGAGAAACGTATCTGTCGGTACGCAACGCCGAGATTTCTGCGGCAACTGTACACCAGACACCGCACACCCCAAACCCCGTCATAGAAGCTGTCGCCTCCTGCTCTCGAACGCGGCTACGCACTCGTCGCGTGCATCGTCGAGGAATCCCACGCGTCTCGTCCTCCGCGTATATCCCACATCCGGTGTCCGCCCTACAGTACGAACCCCCGGCCTACTGGAAACCTGTCCCCACGCCCGAGCCATCGAGACGTTATCGCGTCGAGGAATCGATCGACGGAAGGATTAAACGAGACTCTCGAAACCGTTCTCCTCTCGCGTTTCCTCTACGGCGAGAGCGACGCTTTTAAGCGATCAAAAACGGCGTACGTCTCGACGACGCGTCATTTTATTGTACATTTATATTTACGACGATATCGCCCGCCATCGAGCGAGACGTAACACGATTTGGGTCGCCGGAAAATATTGAAAACTTGATTTATCTCTTTCGCGCGCATTTCCTCCCTCGGGAAATTAACGCTGGAGGTACACGGAAAACGAGGGGAGTGGTATGCGTTATTCAAACAAGTTTTGTTTCCTTCTCGAGAACGACGCACGGGGTTGAGAAACGAGTGTACGGTTTTCGTGATTTCAAGCTTCTTTGCCGGTATTCGGGTGAACACGAAAACATCGTATTCTCGATTCCCTCGATTATATTTCAGCTCGAACGGCTTTCTCTTTCTCCAATTAGCTACGCGACCACCGCGTAACAACCGTGGAAAACCTCTCAAATTCCTTTCTTCTTCCCGAGATGGATTCTCGATACTTTGTCGCGGTTTTAGACGCCCCCGTTCGCCGAGTGGCAAATCTCTCGCTCTCTCTCTCTCCATTTGACCTCTTCGGGTTCGTTATAATTCAGGAAGTCGTGGTTTAGTTAAATAATAATCTCAACGAGTCTCTATCGTGCAAAATCGAATCCTTATCAAAATTACGCGAGTGGTTTAATTAATTCGTAGCGTGTCTAATGCACCGCAATGTCCAACGAGTAAACCTGCTCCTAGCTGGGGAAAACAAGTTTCGCCTAATTTAGGAATATTTCTCTACCGAACGTTGCGCGTACACTTTGCTCTTTCCCACGAGAGGGGGGAGGGGGCATATTATGTACAGTACAGACTTGGTTTCCACGCGACCCGCAATTAACGAGGCGTTCGTAATGCCAGTCCTACAATTAAGTGGTCGTTAAACCTCCGCCCGGGAAAAAGAGTGAACCTCCTGCCTGTCTTGACTAAACGCTCGCGACGTTCGCATTGAATTCCGTTGACGCTTGTGAGCACGAAAAAAAACACCAAACACGAAACTTCCCGTCCCAACGTCGCCAGGGACAAGAGAATAGAGAAACGGCGAAAATCGGTGTGACTCGAAGATAGCGTCGTTCGGTATGTAATGTGCCGACCCCATCTATATTTAATTCTCTAGTGATAAGGTTAGTCATAAGTTAGTGTAGCGAATTTTTGTACACCATCGAAATCTTCCTTAACCCTACTGTCAACAACCTGGTACCCGGATACCCATCACAGTATTTAGTTTATTTAAATCACACTATAGTATATTTATTACATATGTATGGTTTTATTTATTATAGTATATTATTGTATACAATTTTTACAATCTTGTACAAAAGTAAAGTGGGTACCCGGCTGTTTAACGTAGGGTTAAACCCTGAATCACCATTCCCTTACGGTAGGCTTTCGTTAAGGTAGGGGTTTCGTTACCACGGCCGATCGCAGTCGTGGGCGACTACGACTAAATGTTGTAGTCGGTGCCCCGGTTTCGTTACTACGAGCAGACACGTCGTTCTTTTGATCATTCGTCGATCTTTCGCTTCTCCCACTACTCCGCCGGTGCACGCTGTCTCTGTCGAATCGTTGGAGGGAGTAGCCAAACCTCGATTTCAACGTGCTTGTCGTCCGACGACCGGTCGCAGCACTAGACCGGACGAGTAGTGCGATCGGTCGGGTCGCACGACGACCAAGAGTCGTGGTAACGAAACCGGCCCCATTTAAAACAACGTGTCTAGGGTGTCGCAGTAGTCCACGACTGCGATCGGTCGTGGTAACGAAACCGTACCAGGCCGTACCTTAACGCATCTCTCCTTATCACTAGGTCATCGTCCAAACTCCTAGTCCTTCTCCTCTTCTATTTTCACCAAAACTTGTTACTCACCATCCCTCCCACATTCTTTTCGATAGATAATAGTTTTCCTTAAACCTACCGATCCTTTCCTTCCTTAGAATACTTTGAACATCTCAAGTGAAGAATACTTTCAACATCAAAAGGGAACATTACGAACCGTTAAATAGAATACTCGGATCACTTTCAAAACGAAGTTTTGAAGTCTTTTTCCTTAATATTTAACCGCACTTGTCGCGTATCGCGGCGATTTGCGACAGCGCGATCGTCGAGTTCTACAGGCGTATATGGGAGACACCGTTCTCGCGATTCCCTGTCGCGAGTCGCTGTGACATGCTTTACGTCGAAATCCATTGCCAGAATCCATTTGTTTTTCGAGTAAAATCGCGGTGACTCGCGACAGCGAATCGCAAGTGCGGTGTCTCCCTAAAACACGTCCAAACAAAATACGGAACTGTTCCTATAAGTTGGCAGTCTATCGATTTTTACACAACTACCGCACTGTGCATTACAAATATATAAAAAGACAATCCATACAGGGCGATAACTCGGGAACTCGCGACAAGTAAATCGATAGACGACTCGACAGCTCGATTACTCCCTGGTGTCTCCGTCGAAAGAAGGGGGGGGAAATCATAAACGCGAGGCGTCACGAGCCAACGCGGAATGGTAAACGTATCATCATAGTCGTAAAGCATCGGTACGAATTACCGTCGTCGATTGTACACCCAGTTCTACCCGACGCAACAAATCGAAAAGCAGCAGCATCCTCTCTTCGTGCGCGCGGTCTCGTACCGAGGAATCATTACGTTACGCAAGATTAACCCTCTCCACCCCCCCCTCCCCCTCCCCTCTTCACCCGACATCCCCTGACCAGCTGGCTAGTCTCGCAGTGTTACGACGATTACTACCTCGCGTGTTTTGCAACGACGGTACAGCTGTGCATACAAATGCACGCGAATAACCTACCCGGTTACCTGGGCTTCGAAAGAATTACCCAAGAGAAAGAAGCGTTGGAGGTCGAAGACGTGGGATCCGATCGGATCGGATCGAACAGCCTGTTTTGCCGCCGAGAGAAGGGTAAAGGGATACCGAAGTGAGATAAACTGGGAGAGAGAGGAAGGATGAAGGGGGAGGAAGGGAGGAGGGAGAAATATGCGTGTGTGTACAGAATAATTACCGAGACTCCCGTCGGCCATTGTTGCCGCGCAAATCGTTAACGAGCCGTCGGCGGATGTGAGAACACCGGCGCTGGTGGCGGGAGGAGAAAAAAACAATTGCGAAGCGAGGAAAAAAGGGTCGGAGGGGAAAAGAGAGATACCTGGCAATCGGGAATCTGCATCGGTATAATTTAAGCATTATCGCCGTAGCCGCGTCGATTATTGACATTTCACGGATATTACGCGGTTTCGCGCGTTCACGCGGAGTATAAACATTGAAAATTATTCCTTGACCCGAGTCGAAGGGATAAAAGTTTTTTTTGACCGCTTCTCAAAGGAAATCGGGTAGAGTGGACTCTTTGGCACTCCCGACAAACGCGGCGGTCGTTTCATCGAGAAATCATAGCTCGTGCGATTTTACGATACCTCGACGCGACGAGATGCATTTTAACACTAACGTTGTTCTTGCACCTTTTTTGAACCATTCGTCGAATCGACGACCGTGCTATATTAAAATTACTGCGATTTCTTTTTTCTTTATTATAATCATTCAATAACTAAATTATATGTACAAAGAAACATTCTAAAGGTTATCAGTATAAAAGTATCAGTGTACATCAAATCGACGTATGTAGCGTTCTGGGGTCAAAACGGTCAATTGGAATAATTGTTTTCTACAATAGACGATAATATGGCAAAGATAGTAGGTACGTGCAGTCATGGAATTTCGTGGTACCGATAATGGGAAAAAATGGGAAAAAATGTGAAAAACGTGAAAACCAAGAGTCTGACGTTTACGTCTAACGTTTAAATATCTTTAAATATCATTGCAAAATGATATAGCAAACAAAGATACAATTTTATTCATAAAAGTCCAGAGAATTTTTTAATAAATAAATAAATAAAAAAACATAGACAGAGATCGGTCATTGTTCATACATTGACTGCCGAGCGTGTTTTGTTGACTTTGCCACCACCGCCGGAGTGAAATCGTTTATATTAGAACCTTATTCTGATAAAATACTACAAAATATGGTACAGTTATTCAAAATCATAAATTGCAGTACGTACGTTAATGTCCCTGCCAGTCACACATGATCCGTACAGCGTATGAGAGTATCGTCGGTCAATAAAACTATATTTCGAATATTAGATGCCAGTTAGCTATGACCACCGCGCAGTCAACGTGTTAACAATACCCACATAATTACATTTCGACTTGTAAGCCTAGGCCGTGCGAGATATAAGAGGCGAGCGGAGGATATAATAAGGGTAGGATCGTGATTAACAAGAATGAAAGAGTAACAATAAGGAATAAATATGGAATTGACGAGTTTGGGCGATACCTTGCATGAAGGCGGACGATTGAGATTATGAGAGTGCACGTGGTTGCTGCATGCGTAGCGTCACGTCGTCGCTGCGTGCAGCCCGAGAATGAATGTGTATTATACGTGTGTGGCCTGAAGGGTGTCAAAAGTCGAGTGCCCTTTGGGAAAAGGGGAAATAGCAGGGCCGATCGCGACGTTACAAAGGAAAGAGGTGCCGAGACACGAATGAGATTTAACTGATCGTGAGACGAGCAATTTGTACTCTTGACGCTGTGACGTAACTAGATTTGGTGTAACACTTGTTTTATTTAATCTCTTCGTTACGTGTATTTCAACTCGGACTAATAATAATAACCGTTATACAGGGTGAGTCAGAAAAATCACAATAGCTGAATATTCCTGTTGGATTTAAAGATACAAAATATGGATGAAACATAATTATAATGATTTCGAAGAACGCACATTGCCATTATAATATCATTTTTTTCGACGTCATTTTTTCCGTGTTTTCAAGGTCACCAACGTTTTTTTTTTTAATAGAATTGCATATTTTCTTCCATTGCATATTGTAGCCGACATCTGAACTAGTTCAATCATGTAACATAATATGACCTTATGATATTATGATGATAATGTGAGTCCTTCGAAACCATTGTAATTCTGATTCATCCGTATATCGTATCTTTAAATCCAATAGAGCTATTCATCTGTTCTGCTTTTTCTGACTCACCCTGTATTGTTCTTTATATCATTATAAAAAGATACAGCGTCGCGTGTAACCCGCTTCCCCTTCCAACGTTCACTCAAAATAATATCAAACATCCCTCATAAGGAGCAATAAACCTAAAAAAATACAAAAGCGAAGGTATGCGACGAAGTCATTAAAGTGCCGGATGAAAATAAAAACGCAAGTACCGGTACCATCGTTATCGCTTACACATGGCAGAAGGAGTTACACACGTCGGAAGGGTTTAAAGGGACACTATTTTGGAATGGGGATAACGAGAGGCCGAAAGGATGTCAAGGACGATCCCCGACGGATGGCAGATACCGAGCGGTACAATCGTCGAAGATCGTTCGAGCGTCGGATTCTTGACCTGACCCACGCCACGGTCGATCTCGAGGGATCGGGCTCTCTCACCTGGCGTGAGAGAGCCCGAAAGCAGACGCTTTTGGGTTAAGGTGAGTAAGGTGAAGCGTGTACGTGGGTGGATACATACCTACCTATACGTAGGTGGATATAAGGTAGACCGATGTCGTGATGCGCACTTGTCGAGAATGACTGGCCGAGCCTCCCGCTCGTGGTTGCCGCGGGCAATCACAGGTATAACGCTATCTATAACGTGCAACTGCACCGACCCGCGTCTCGATCCGCGATTCTTACGTGGCTGTGTGTGTGCGCGCGCGCGCGCGCGCAAGGTACTTCTGCCTTCTCCGGAGAAATTCGACCGAATTCATTCGACGTTTTATCGTATGGGAGATTAATCTCTCTACCATTGGAACGCGAAGGATCGCAGGTTCGGTATTCGAATGGATATGGCATACGATTAATTCTGAGAGCGACGGTGGAGATTCATTTACGGAGGATGGGAAAACGTATAAAGCACTTTGCTCTTCTGGAATAATTAAAGATAAATGGAAAGATTTTCTTGTCAAGTTATTTCAGAAAAGCGGAGTACACAAATATTTCCTTTACCTAGCGCGTAATACTGCGGATTGCAAACGAATATTCGAATTTTTATAATTGTATGTCAGTGACAATTGGTTTATTACGTGCTTCAGTTTCGTGGTCGGGTTATATGGACCGTTGATTTTTAAAGTGGTGCAAATCCATTTAAAAAACTTTTTCTGTTGTTGGTTTTTGTTTTGCACTAAATTAATCACAAATTACGTGAAACGATTCATATGTATAACCGACGTTACTCGTCGAGAACATGTCGAACGAGTGAAATAAGACAGCCGGTAAACAATGTAGCGCAAATCCGAAGCATCGAAAGAGACAATCGTGGACCGTTAAACGTAACGCGCGAAAAGAGTTAGAAATTTGGCGTAAATCATCAGTTTCCCAGAGAGCAGAACGACGACGAAGCGAAGCAGCGGGTACGTGCACGGACTGCGTTTCGAAAAGAAATAAGAAAATCGGGAGTGAGTACGTCGGTGCGCGCATAAGAGAGTGGTTTCGTTTTGTTTCTTGCTTTCATCCGACGAAGCACGCATAACAATGTTGTCGCGATAAACGAAAAGTACTACCTAGTGAAAACGATTCTCCTTCGCTTGGCACTCTCCCCGACGCGTACCCTAGGTGTAACGTCGACTTCGGCCGAACTCGTACGACGGTCACGCGACGGGAGGAATTCTATCTAAGAATTTAATCGTCGAAACTGCAATCTCCGACAAACACCTTTACACGGCGAGCACTTTCCACGGCGAGCACTTTCCACGGCGATTACTTTCGTCGTCGTGACTTCCGTCGCTTTTCCACTCGCGATACGAACCGAGATATCCACGGTACGCGACACGCGCTCGAATTGCATCTCGCGGGGTCACGCGAGTGTCTCTCTCTTTCTCGCTTTCCCTTTTCTCCGCTCTCCGCCCCGTTGCATCGTGCGTACACGCGTCATAGTTAGGCCGGTCGCATATTGACACGCAGTTTTTACGTTTTTAGTTATCGTTCGGTGAAAGCTGTCGACACGAACACGCTGGTAGGTAAAAAGTTAATCGATGTAGTTCTGAATCCGATAACGATGAGAAATTGGATGAACTTATTCTATTGTATTCATTAACAAAAGGAAAAAAAGTCACCGAGTAATGTAGGGATATTTAAGTGATATTATAAAGGTGCCGGTGTAACACAGACGAAAAATAAGAATTTATGTAAACAAAAAAAAACGTTCACTCTCTTTGGCACGGTGGAAGCGATTCGCTTAGAACGGTTGGTTCTTTGCGACTAACCTTCGCAACTGTCTTCGGTCCTTTCGCGGTGTTTCATAAAGCCTTAACGTACGATTTCGCTACAGCGACAGGTCGCAGTCGTCGACAATTTATTGTAAGTGCAAGACGCGCGAGAAATTAAAATGAATAAAAGTGGAAAAAGGAGACAACCACGATGACTGCAATCTGCCACTGTAGCGAAATCGTACTTTTAGCAACGGACCGTTTAGATCATTCGCCGTGTTTCGTCTTTTCGACATTCGCACCGCTATCACTATTCGGCGGCGACACGAAAATACATGGCGGCCGCTACTGAGCAACCTGAGACGGTCGGCGGCGATGCGTCGTCAGCACGTCTCTTCACACACTCATTTACGCGCACTCATTCTACATATCATCCCGTAAGAAACAATACCGCCTATCTAGCGTTGAAGAAATTTTACAGGAGAGACAGAAAACTGTTATAAAACGTATATACCTTGTATGTAAAAATGAATTTCAAGTGCTTAAAAATCATTTCTTTAACTACCGGTATTTTGTTCTAACTACACTAAAAAATAGTGGACGGCGATGTTACGAAGCAGTAAAAACCAAAATGTCTATTTCGCAAAAAGTGTCAGATAGACGGTATTGTTTTTTACGGGACGATATACACATCTACCCTATAATACATTCTACAGCAACGAATTATAATTTTCAAACATTTTTTTTGCATTGTCGAACAGTTTCAATAATGTTTTCTTCCATCGTGTCGTACATCTGCTGTAATAACTAATAACTCGCGCTAATTGGAAAATTGCGTGGCACGCCTGTAGTAACCTGCGTCGTGAACACTGTGTGACGCAGATCGACGTAGGCGCAGCACTGCGCTGTGTTGCCCTGTCCTGCTTCTCAATATCCGCTCGTCAGTTCAAACCAATAGATTACAAAAAAACTGCGCTACGACGTTCTGCGTCTCAATGTGCACCGGACCTTACTCTCGCGCATTTCTGAAGTGTCGACGCACGATACAATTCCGCCGGTGCCGGTAGGATACACCGAGAAGGTAGGTAGATACGCGGCGGTACGTCTCATTGTCATTAGCCTAAGGGTCGCCATAAGAGAAATGGAAATCAATACGGAAACAATCGAACCGCCGCGCCGTGCCGGTAGCTCGAATGCCGAGCGAGTACCTCGCGATACGCGCGAAACGCGGGGATACCGTTAGAAGCGTTTGTCGAGCGTACATACGTTCGCCTTAACTCGACTGTTGAATTCGTTAGTAACCAGGATTACGAGTAATGGGACAACGGAATATTTCCTTTTAGACGGGGGAACAAAGTTTCTAGGAAGCTGGAAGATCGATCGGCGAGAGGATTCGTTTACTCTGTACAAGGCGATCGTTAAATTCGCGATTGCTAAATCGTCGTGAGAGAGGGAAAGAGCAGTCTCGCGTATTTCGCTCTCGTCCGATGTGTCCCGCGTCTCCTGAGAGAATATTTACGTTAACGCGTTGTCTATTGTGTGACCCACCGGTAGTTTACATGTTTCCTTTAACTCTCTGTCGTGCGCCTGTGCGGCATCAGTGCCGCACTTTTTGAAAAAACGCGGGAAATTTCATTGAATCTCGATATGCCTCCTTGGGGCGCGTAGTACCATTACGTCACTCATTAACCAGTCAGCTGCGTTTGACGACTATATCCGTCATGGTGACATGGCAGTATTTTATGTCATAACGACTATACTCGTCGCCGTTCGTGCGCGTTCTGAAAAAAGGAGAATAAAGCGATGCCGGGTATAGTCGTCATGACACAAATAACTGCCCTTTTTCCATGACGGATATATTCGTCAAACGCAGCTGAGTGGTTAAGACACAGAACAGCATAAGTTTAAGTTTGTCCGATCAGGGTTCTCTTTCTTGAATTTATATGATAGGAATTATGAAAGTAAATTTTACAATCTGTTTATATGTATGTTCTATTACAGTACATACCATCGATCATAAGCAAAAAAAAAACTTCAAAACATGATTTTAAACCAATTACAAATACAAATTTTTTAAAATGCCACACAAATACCGCCGGGCGCATTACCGTGCCATTTTTAAGATCGCGCACAACAGAGGATTAATACGAAACCGCGTGTACATACCACAGATGGTTGACATGCATACTTGATTTCGTTGTAAGATATCTTTCGGCTCGGTAATGAAAGTTACATTTTTTCTCTAGTGCCGCCTGGCTAAAGACGCATTCTCTTCTTTTTACTTAGGAATAAAGTAATAATAAGTTTTCGAATAAAATTGTGTTAAAATTTTTGTAATCGGTACGTCGCGTAACCGACTCACGGTTAGTACGGCAGAGTTACTCGACGCTTGGAGATACGAACGGAACTCGCGTACCAATATTCCCAACGGAACGCGATCGATGCGCATATCGTGAAACGGTTTTTCGGTACCAGGAACAAAGGGACGTTCCATCGCGTAGATCGAATTAATATCGATCTTTATTCGAACAACGCAGCGCGCATAGAGGCACGTTCGTCGCACGTGGGTGTTCGAGGGAACGCCGAAAAGAAAGTCGACGCCGACGATGCTCGGGCACGGGCAAGACGGAAATAGTAATTAGCCACGCGTCAAATTAGGCTAACCTTGAATGGAAACGAATCGGGACGCGTAGCGCGAGTTTCGGCTGACGAAAATAGTATCGCGACCCGATGGCGAGTCTCGCGCAATCTAATCACGATCGTCGATCGTCGATCGAGAATGGAGCCACGGAACGAATACGAGAGTGGGTAACGATAGCGCGTTAGCAGCCGATGCACCGGTAGACGAGAATAGAATCGTTTAAACTTTGATACCGCGAGCGTGGTTGGCGACCGACCGTTAACCGGTTAAGAGTGTCGCGACGGGTCGTCCCCGGGGTCAATTAATCGGGTCGAATTCAATTTTGCTCACCCCACGATCGCGCTGCGAGAGAACGACGATATCGATTTTGCACCGGTCGATCGAAACGGAGGTGGGGTACGATACCATCGGTATATCGCCTCCAGTTTCCCGGGAGGAGGAGTTTCTCGAATTTCAATTTCAGTATCGGCCGGCAGTTGAGTAACTTTGTCTCCTGTCCCGTCTCCCTCTTTCTCTCGGCGCGTTTGGCCTTTCACTTCAAAGGCATGGACCTCGAAACGGCGTGCACGGATTCCTGTCTAATACGGTATCCTAGTTTCGTCACTAAATGTACCGACTGCTCAAGATGGCGGTTATGGGGCAGACACGTTGATGGAAGTCGCAACGAGTCGAGGAGGAGAGGGAGAGACCATTACTCGCGGGAAACGTCTGGCCGGAGAAAATCGCGATTCCGGGATAATTGACACATTTCAAAGAGCGGGGAGTAAATTCACCGTCGCGGAAATCGATAAGATCGCGCGGTACGGCGATCGCCCCCAAATTTCGAAACCCATCGCGTATACTCTTGGTCCATCGTTATCTTTCCCTCGTCCAACCGCGGTTCGCTATTAAAGCTATTTCGACAATACTTGGTGTATATCTATTCCAGTGGTGGTAGGTAAAGCGGACTAGATAGTTTTCTTAGAAAACAAATGATGAGAGGAGAAATCATAGTTTCCTCGGAAAGCAAACGATAAGAAGAGAAATAAATATTTTTAAAAACTCATTGTACATGTCGCTCATTTGCTGCAACAACGTCATGACTCGAAAATTATGGTTTTCCAGGAGATGCATTCGAAATTTCAATATTATTGTAATTTTTTAAATCTACAATATCAAATTAACAAAATGGCACAATTTCGTCGAGTAACATCTGATTATGACGTGGACGTGAATTAAGGGCTTAAATGTATACCACGCAGTTTCCTCTAATCTCAGAACTGCCCCTAGTTTCATTTATGACGTTCTTGCCGGTGATATCAGTTTTTTAGTGCGACCAAAAAAAGTTCAGAAATTACACTCTACCAGTCAAAAGTACACTTCATCATGATCGCCCGTGTTGTATTAACTCCAAAATAATGATTTTCGAGTTATGACGTGGTTGTAGTAAATGAGCAATATGGATAAGTACTATAAAAAAAGTTGTGAAGATAAATGGCGATGCAATAACATCCGCAAAAAAATCCATAACAAATGTTAAGAAACGGTCATTTGGCTGGTCGTGGTAGGAATACTGTTAGGAGATCGATCCGTGTTGGTTTATTTCATCAAATCTTTATTCAATGCGAAGACAAAAATGTCTCTCTGTACTATGCCTTTAGCAGCAGTGACACAACCTGTCTAAAGATAGCGAGCGGACCAGAGACTGGGAATGTTTGTTTCAGGAATACCGATTGAAGTACAAACATAGGGCCGAATTTGATGTGCAGCAGATTAATAGAGCGCAGTTTGTTTAGCAGAGTATTTTATAGCGGAGGCAGACGTTTCTTCGGTTGTCGATTTAAAATAAAGTTAAGAATATACAAAATTATAACGGCGTAAAGTCATACGCAGTAACTCATTTCCAATAATCCTCGCGCTGGGATCACACGGCTGAAAACTTGGAAAACCAGCGATCACGAGTAGAAAATAATAACAAACGATAAAACTAAACGTAAACCCGTCACAACAGGAACTGCTCGACGGATTAAAAAGCTTCGGGTCAACGAACTCGTCGCACAGATTAAACCTTAATCGCGGTCTCCTGTTACCGTGGACTCTAAGGCGCGGACGCCGCGCGCAGGTGCTTTTGAGAACTGTTTAAAGCTCGTTACGCGTTAAGGGGTATCGCGTACACGACGGGTCGCAGGTCGTCACCTCCGAGGCCGAGCCTCTTTTACGAGGAGTACTGTTACTGACACAGTGGCACGCTTAAGCCGACCTCACCGAGAGGGACTCGCCGCTGCTGCCGTTGGTGCTATTCTCGAAACCACCTGTACCGCGTTTACCCTGCGGTAGGTGGGTACCACGCCTCTATTCCATCCACCCGCGCGCGCGCGATAATCTCGCAAAAGTTAATTGCAAAGACAAACACCGTCGTGGAGTACTCATTACGCGCGACGGAGGCCGTAGTCGTGACGAAACAAAGTAGCGCGACAAATCTCCCATTGGGCAACGATTCGCAATTCGTGGGACGCAACTAAGGGACATTTAGGGGAATTATTAAGCCGAGGACCCCTCGGCGCGCCGTTCCCCAACGAAATGAAGCGTTGCGCAACGCCTAGGGTTTCTTAACTCGGAATTAGACTCTCGAGATGGAGGGAAGCCTTATTATCTACCCCTCTATCTTATTAAGCGATTGTCTAACGTTCGTTTGTCCGTTTGTTCTTCCATTTCCTCCGAGATAATTATTACCTTCGACCGTCGGACTAGGTTTTCGTTTCCTCTCGCGCTCAATCGAGCGTCGCCCGTAGGGATTCCGAGGTAGGAGTTGCGACGCTCTCGTGTAAACGCTTACGACCATGATCTCGCTCAATGTTCGTACCGCGAAAAAAAAATCTTGGCGTCGAGCCGCGAATAGATAACGCGAAGTCAATTTTGAAGTAAGGATAGAAGTAAACGCGTGAGCTCCTCGTTCCTCGGTGGATCGGGTGAATTGATTATAAATGGATTTCAAATGAACCGACAACATCGTCGAGGGTCATAGTATACGCACCGGATATCTAAGAGCAAAGAGATGCCGCGTCAACGCATCTTGCGCAATGCAGACGAGACAACAAAGGGGCTCGATAATCATGCTTCGCGATGCAGAAATAACAGCGGACTACCATACGATGATTTATCAAATGAGTGTTTGGTTATAGCGTAATTCGCCACTCGTATCCGCTAACCATATCTCGACGCGTATCCCACACGTATTAGGATCGAATTCCATCGATCCAGATCGCTCGAATTGACCTCTCATCGCAACATTATTACGCGAACCGAGTTGCAGTTAACGCTATAAATGGATCGTCGTTACGAGGATGTAACGTAACCACGTAAGAATCCCTCGGTAAAGCTCGCACTCGCACTGACAGTTGCGCGCCGCGATGGTTTTGGATATCGTGCGCACGCTGCCACCGCTGCAATTTGGCACGAGCCGAATGACGAGAGCGACTATAAATGTTAAGGCAAAGAAACGCCCACGTGTGCCCAGAAGGGAGGCTTGACACGTTGGTTTTCCCCGATGAGAGCGGCTCCCCGTCTGACATATTCTTGGACTCGTGCACTCGGAGAAAAAGAAATCCGTGCCAATTCTGCGAAAGGTCGATGGGAGGGAATCGCGTAAATTTTCTCGCGCGTATACCCCGACGTACGCGATCCCGGTAACTGTCGAGGGATTAACGCGCGTAATTCGCGATAAACTTCGATTCGATTCCCCGCCACGTCGATTCGCCGCGCGAACTTTATTCCTCGAAACTGATACACCGAGGGTGAGAGATTTGTCGACAAACGGAAATTCGCTACGAACGGGCGATTATTAATGCGAGATTCGTCACGTAGACGCGATACGCTGGGCGAGCAAACGCAAAGGATGGCGAAACGGGAAGAGGCGAACGCGTGAAATTGGAAACGGAAATACCGCGCGGCGGCGCGGCGATGACGCGGGGGCACGCGCGAACGAACAACCGCGTACCTACATACGTTCTCTTTCAATTGTATCGCGATGTTTGCGCATCTCCCCCCTCCCCCGGTTACCCCCGGTAGCCGCGCTCGCTTCGTTTGGGGATCGATTAAATTAGCGTTGCCCGTTTGCACGCAAGACGTAAAGGCGCACCTGCAAGCGCAAAGCCAGTCGGGGATAGGGACGAGTGTCATTGCCCCGTGCTACGCCGTCTAGTATAGAAGGTACAGGAATAGCAGGCTTCTTGGCCATCGGCTTAGACGTTGCACCGCCTCGTCGCCGGTGCACGATCGCATCCGTGCACTCCTGCAATTGCGTGTCTCGACAACGACGCACGGCCAAACTAACAAATCAACCGCGGCTTATCGCGCGATCCTAGCTCCTGACCACGGTATCCCGAGGGGAAACCAACGACGAAAAAAAAACCCTTCGGGGAGAGATATTTTTACGATAGGTTAAATCGTTTCGATAACGCGAGTGAGTAGCGAGTAACATCGCGACGGGGGAAATGAAACCTTGGGATGGATTTTTTAGGTTCCACGATAATCGACGGCCGTGCCATGTATCCCGCGAAACGATACTTACCCGATGTGACTGTTTGTAATCCAAGGTAGGTACGTTGAATGAAAGTAAACGTTTAAATAAAGGAATAATATAGTAATTATGTATTACTACACGGAATTCATTGCAATACATAGTATGTTTTAATTTCTTTATCTGCTAATCGCACATTTGCTGAAACAACGTCGTAACTCGAAAATTATGGTTGTTCGGGAGATGTATTTGAAGTTTCAATATTGTAATTTTTGGAATCTATGATAATAAAATAACAAAATGGCACAATTTGGCCAAGTAACATCTGGTTATGATGCGAATTAATGACTTAACGCTAGAAATACCAGACCAGTCATTATGACTGGCTCCAAATTTTTGTTTAAGGCCACTCAAATTTACCGTTTTTAAGTATATGAACAAAAATTAATTTTTTAAGTAGTGTGAACGTGTATAATTTTAAGCATATACCTACTTTTGAACTATATAGAAATTGGTAAAATTAGAAAGAAAGTAGACGTTAACCGGCGGTAGTTCTAGTTTTAAATGTATACCACACAATTCCCGTAACCACAAAACCAACCCTAGTTTCACTTACGAGGTTCTTGCTGACACTACCGTCATAGCGATGGAAATCATAAAAATTCTGAAATGATACTCTACCCGTTAAAAGTACACTACATCATCATCGACCCTGTGGCATGTGGTAACTCTAAAATCATAACTTTCGAGTTATGACGTTGTTGCGGCAAGTGGGCTTCATACTCCTGCATTCCCACTTTAAAATATAATTTTCAGAAAATTAGCAAATAGTATGTGCCTCGCCCGAACCTTACGCTTAAGTTGTTTAAATGAGTCTGACACACCTGGACTAGAGGAACGATTTGTTCGACGTTACGGTCAAACGGGACGCGCGATTAAACAACGGCTCGACAGCCTCGAAGGACAACCGTCGTTTGTACCGTCGCGCTGACACTCCGCGAGTCGAGATTAGATATACGATCGTGACGATCGGCGCGGCGTGAAAATCGTCGCGCACTGTTTTGCACGCCAACGTAAACGAAGGTTTTCTCCCATGCCGCGCCCCTCTATCTTATCCGCCACCAATACATTAGCGTAAACGTCTCGGCGCTCTAGAAGCGTCGACCGTAACGCGCTACTAACGTCCGCGCGACGCGCGTAACGCGTACGCCGAGCGCAATTTTGAGAAGGTAGAGCGACTTTTATTACGACGCCGAGGACGGGGACTCTTATTAAAACCGTACCGGGAACGCGGCGAATAGCTGAGTTTATCGTGCCGCGATAGCGTCTCCCGCGACATCCTCTCGTCGTCTCTTTTTAATATTTACTCGTGGACACTTGCACGCTTTATTTCCCCCGCGATCTTACGGCCACTCGAGGCGCGTTGCGGTGAAACACGCGCAACGAATCGCGTCGGCCGTGACTTATTAACGGTTTCAATTTCAGATGCCGTTTACCGATGGCGGGGAACAAATGTCTCCGAGCGATACCGAGCTAGCTTTTCAATCGCTTTACTTATCGCCGTAATCTTTATTGTTCGATACCTGCCGCGTTATAGGTAATTAAACGCGCGCGTGGATCACGAGGCTTGCAGTTTTAGAATTCTGGCCTAGTAAACGGAGTATTGCGGAGGAGGGGGGGAAAAAAAAATACCAAGCACGAGGGATACTCGCGAGCGTGAAGCGAGAGAGCGCTTTTGCTTTCGCTTCGTCGGGTCGACTGATTGCGATTAATGGAAGGATTAGAGCGGCCTACAATACGACTCGTCACACGAGAGCCCGACTGAAAATCCCAGCGGAACACGCTCCGCAATGACTCCGTTACCTTCCGACTGGGTTTTCACCTATTGGGCATTCGCCGATACGTGCTCGTGATTGATGCAAAATTAATTTCTTTTTTAACCTTGCCTAATAGCCACTACGCCGAGAAGAAAAAAAAGGTTTGTTTATTTAACGAAATGCATTAGTTTACGCGGGAACGAGGAACAGTTTGTTGTGGTAAAGGTGTGTCGGACTCATTTAAACTACGGGGGCCATTTAACGTGACTACTGCTAAGATTCACGCAAGCTATATCACATTTACAACTTTTCTTAAAATTGAAGGGTTCGGCCCAACAACGAGGGAAGCGCCACTGCACTCACTTTACAGGAGAGGTGTTTAAAATTATTATATACTACGTAACGTTTTCAGTACGTCTTGGTTGCACTTCCGACGTACCTAAATCGGGGTCCAGTCTATTTTTAAATAAAACTTCAATGCAATAGTCATCAAATACGGTATATGTAAGGGGAACCAACAATACCCAATGTTTTACCCAGCTGTTCGGGTAATACGTTCTGTGACGTCAGAAGCGAGGAAAATGCAGAAAAATAAGCGTTTCGTGGTCAAGACTTCAGCTCCGAATAAAACAACATCCCGTTCTGCAAAAGGTCTCAAGTGAAAGATAAAAGTCATAAAAAGTCACCGCCACGACCCGATCCAGAGATCAATCACTAATAACGCAATTTCACTGCAAACTTGAACCGATCACTTTTGCGATCCCGGCGAGTTTTTAACATGGTCGCCCATCGGGTGGCCGTCACATAATTTTGAGCTATTTCTCCAATTCTGGACGTTGCCCGGTCAAAACTGCAGTGGCCGTGATTTTTTATAACTTTTATCTTTCATTTATGCAGAGCGAGATGTTGTTTCATGTAGGCTCAACGTCTTGACTACGATTTGGTACGCATTCACTGCGTCTCTCTCAATTTTTATTACGGAGTTGTCCGCTCTCTGTCTCTCATATACATATAGTACAGACGTAAAGCCAATTTATAAACTTACTAAGGAGGTATTACTTCCCTTTAAGTAAATACAATAAACGCAATATTGCCGAGACTGGAGCTTGTCTCGTTGTTCGGCCGAACCCTTCAATTATATTTTGAAGTGAGAGGGAATATAGATAGAATAATTAAAACCCATTATGTAATTCAGCGTAAGAATATAGAATTGCTATAGTACAGTTTTTATCTTATCTCAAAAAATCACGTGTGTGGCCTCTAGTTTGACACGCCTGATCCAATCGATCAAAATTTTTGGTAATTCCAAAACAAACAGTTTCAATTTTTGATGTCAAAATATAATTCCGCGGTTTTGGCAAAAGGATTCGAAATTCTAAAATCGGGTTAAGAAGATAAGAAAGGGAGACCTGTTTACGATTTCGGAAACGCTGCTCCCCTCGACGAGAGAAGACGGTTAATAGAACGTACACGGATTCTCGTTTAAGAGGTTGTAACCGTGGAACCTTCCTCTAATATCTGATTGCGAGTAGACGTTACGATCGATGCCACGATCCATGAACGCGATACACCGAGTACTCGCGGGTGAAAAACTCTCACGACAATGCCACCTCTCCAGAGTATTCGCGCAGAAAACCGATAGTTTCCGAGTCCTTTGTTCCCTCGGGTTGGCTTTTTGCCACTGTTTATCGGGGGAGCCAATTGGGAGACGGAGAAACGGTCCGAGGGTTGCACGTCGGTACCCATGCGAAAACGTTCGAGTGTAAACATCTCGAAGCGGAGCGTTTTATAGGTCAGGCATTAACCGCGAGGTTGAGAGAGTAGAGTACCCCCTAGTTATTTATGCGATAATAGACTTTGGCTTTATATTTTCTGCAAACGAGGCGAGCGGTTTCTGGCTTCACGAGGTTCGCGTGAACTTCGCTTTCAGCGGGGATTGCGATGATCTCGATCGATATTTATCGAAACGGTATCCGGGTACTCGACAGTGGAAGAATCACCTACACGATTTTACCGATAAAAACCGTGACGTAGATATACGGGGAAAAAGAGAGAAAAAAGGAAGGAAAAATGCCTATTTTTCAATTCTCCACGGTCGACCGAGCGAATCGCCGATCAGATATTTCAATAGTAACGTATCCATCCATCGATAATCCCCGAGGAGGGTCGAAGGATCGAAAAGAGATCGAGTCGAGTACACCTTAAGGGCATCCGCCTTCGTCCTCCTGTCCCTTTCCCACTCGACCGCTTCTCCCGCGGCCTGAATACGGAGGCGAGGGTCGATATTACAGTGATCTCCGCTACCGAGAGCCGAGGAATCTGTCGATCGGCGCGATCTACGAGCGACGGAGAGATAAACAGAGCGAGAGGGGTCGGGGGCGGGGGAGGGGGAACTGGCTGCCGATCCACAGGATTCCGCGGATCCGCGGCCAGCAAAAGGAAGAGGATAGTCAACGATGGGATAACCATAGGCCTTGGCAGCTGCGAACAGCCGAGTGACATGCTTCTCCACCGAGTCTCAGATTGCATGCCGCCATAGTGGCCAGGAGATTATAATCACGCGGCCCGGTCTAACGTAAGATCGTCCCGACCCCCGGTGCTGGATGGAGCCTACGCAATGCGCCCGGACAAACTAGAACCGTCCCCGTGGTTAGAAGCTACGCCGAGGGAAAACGCGTCAAATAACAGAGGACGCCAAACGTCCTAAAAGCATTCAAATTCAATTACCAGCTACTCTCGATCAAATATGCGCGTACACGGTTTACGCGCGACAAGCCGTGCTCGGGGTACGTGTAGATTATTATTTTACAGCAGCGTAGTTTGTAACGACTACGTTCCTGGGGATAGACGATATACGTCGAACACGAACAAACGTACGAGACGTATTCAAAGTTCGCCTCTAGCACCTCCCGGCGATCGAAGAGATTTTTACTTTCATCCCGCTTCTGCGAATATCATCCGCGATAACGCGTATTTGCGTGAAATCCACGGTCCGGTAATAACTATCGGCGACGTCGGGAGCGTACGTGTATTTCGGTGCCCGAGGTACTTAACGAGGCAGAGGCGAAGGAGCGGGCACGTTTCCGTGTTCCGCCCGCGGCACACCCACCATCCATCTCGGCTCTGGTTACGCTACCGATACCGATTCATGGCTCGCGATGGGAAAAAGGCTAGAGCAAAGCGAGAATTCAGAACGAAGGAACCCGAGAGGATCGTTTCCAAGGAGATGTAACGATCCATCAGCCATCACCGTCGCTGGCAGTCGGAGATTACGCGAGATCGTTCCCTGCTTCCCCTATTATTCTCTACGCCGGGTTCCTCTTTTTATGGCGAACGCGCGTCGCGTGTAAACATCGCGAAACGTGCCTCGTAGAATCTTATTTAATGGCTTTTGATGAATCATCGTTCGCCGGTCGAAAAAAAATTTTGGTCAAACGTAACGGATCGTTAACTGTACTCCGAGTGAGAATTTTTCTTGTACGCCATTCCGTGGAACGTGGCTGCGGATACTGTAGGATCATTGCGATCCCGATTGTGGGCGTGTCTGATAAAACTTGATTATTCTACGATAGAAGACGAAAGCAGGTTTTGCTTCCAATGTACGAGTGGAATTTCTCGTAACGTGACTCGCCAATAACATTAATAACGGTAACAACATCGTAACCGATTCCTGTTTCTCCGCAAAAACAGGCTACGCGCCGAGTGACAGAAGCGAGAGGGCGGAGGAGAAAAGTGGATCATAAAATATTATTAAAATAAGCGCGTCCAACTCGAACCTGCTGTATCGTCGAACGCGTCGACTAACAAAGGGATACGTCGACGAGACGGTATACAAAAAAAAAAAAGAATAACCCAGTTTTTATATCCAATTCCTAAAAAGATCTTCGTGTTGATCGCGGGCCGTAGAAACGCAAAGTCATGCGCGACCAAAAACGAATATCCGTCAAAATGTAAAATCTTTCAAACCCGCGACGACAGTACAGCTGTACAACGATAAAACAACAGTAATCAACGTTTTTATAAAAATTTTCTTTTTGATATTAGTCTTTGGTACTAAAGCATGCTGAATGTTTCTGTAATAAAAGAAAAACAAAATACAGACACTGTGTTTTGACATCGTACAGCTGAGCAGACCCGAGTCATTCGAGTATTCCGATTGCGAGAGAAATGACGATTGAATTATTACGCGCTCACGTATCTACGTACGTATGTACCTTTATCCGCGATACGTGGCATAACGCGCGAATCGTTCGGTGTCGTTGTACAAGGTTTCGGTAACACGCCACGCTGCCCCCGACGCGCCATGGGTGCAAATCGTTCCCCGACACCCCGTACAAGGGCCCGAATGAGATGAGAGAGAAGATTATACGGTACGAACCAGCAGGCAAGCAAGCGAGCAGGCAGGCAGGGGCATCCTGTCCATCAAGGACGCCTTCTATCTCACTGGCTCCTCCTCGCCTCCTGTGATCCACCACCACCTTCTTCTTCTTCTTCTTCTTCTTCTTCTTCTTCTTCTACTTCTTCTACTTCTTCTTCTTCTACTTCTACTTCTTCTTCTTCTTCGTCTTCTTCCACCCCCCCGCCCGCCCCCTTCCCCTCATCACCCACGGTCTATCTCTCTCTCTCTCTCACCCTATTCCCCGTCTTTCCTACTCACTCGCGACGCAAACGCGTCGCAGCAACCTACATATAGTACTACCTCGAGTATTACTCAAAGGTTATTTCTCCCGTCGCTGCTCTTCTTCCTTCATTCCCATCGATTCACTGGGAGCAAGGAACCTCCGTGGCAAAGAACGCCCCAGAGACCGAGCAGCTCATCGCGGATTACTCTCTCGCAAACATGCTTTTCCAGGGATCAATGTCGATCGCGGTTGTCATTGATTAATATTCAGAGGCACGGAATGGTAAACTCTATCCGGCGGGGAGTTTTTTTTTTAAGTTCTTTATCAAACGATCGGAACGACGTTACGATAGGAATTGAAATCAAAATTATATTCCTGCCGATCGAAATTAATTTGTAGGAGATCGATGGGGTCGCGCCCATCTGTGTCGCACGGTTAATTTTGTAATTCGGGTATAAATCGCTACGAGCGCAATAGTTGATTTCGTAATTATTAGACCGGATCCATAGGGGGGACCCATGGAAACCAGCCCGACACGGCCTAGAAATTCCAACTCCACGATTCTAATATACCTCGCAGAAGACCGCACACTCGTCATGACTGGTAAAACGTTTTCACCAGTCTACGCACTTGGAACCAGTCCTATCGATTACCGATCGTATCCTGTATCTAGGTCCGTGTCGTATTACCGGTGGAGGAGGGGTTGTGTTCCAAGAGGGTTTGAGTCGGAGAACGCGTCGTCGGGTACAAGTCGTTGCAAATCGTTTCGAATGCCACTGGCCGGGGAATTATCGGTGACGACGCGTCGATCGATCGCCAACCTCGGAGAATGATTCGGTATGTCAATATTATTTTTTTTTGCCCGCTCGACGAGATACGCCGCGAGGTTGGTAGCAGGGGAGAGAGAAACTCGAAGCGTCGCGTTTACGCGAGTATTTCGGTATACCCGGCACGAGTCATCGAATAAAGAATGCGAGACAACGTTCGCGATAAACCAAGTCTCCTATTTCTTTTTTCCCCAAGCACCGGGGACGCGTACGAGGAAAATTCTTTCCTGGCTCGCTCCCCGCTATTTCCCACCGCCACTCGTTCTAACGTTCGTTTTGAAGTCTTTCGACTGCCATCTTGGCTGAGCGGAAAACGTATTTATAGAACGCGCGTGGAGATTCCGTATTCCGTCGACGGTGATTGTCGACGATGCGTTCCCGACTCACGTCTCGAAAATCCTATCCCGAAACATTCCGATCCCCGAATCGAGTCGGTCTGACAATGAATCATCCGATGATTACTCTCGTACCAGGAATCGAAAAGTTTCTCTCTCGATTCACCGTGGCCACGACGTTGCGAAAATCGAAAAAGACGCGCGTCGATCGGAAGAAACGGTTAATTTTCACTATTGACGATCCGAGCTGGTGCCAAACGGAACAAAACGGTGTCAATGTGCACGTAATGTGTCGATCCCATTTTGGATCAATTCTCTAATCATAAGTTAGTATAGTCAATATTTTGTACGTCGCCAAAATCGTCCTTAGACCCTGAATCACCATACCCTTACGCATCTCCCCTTATCGCTTATTGTTAGTTCTACGTCCAAAATGCTTTCTCCTATTATTTCACTTTCCATAAAAATAACTTACTCATCATTCCTTCCACATCCTTTCTCGCTAGATAACAGTTTTCCTTAACACTATTTCTATTGTAACCGATCTTTAAAACAACTTATATTTCTTAATATAGAATGAAGATAATAACCAATTTAATAGTTAAAAAATATAGTTTGTTTTATTTAGAAATAGATAACGTATATTTTAACAATTAAGTTAAGTGGCGGTACAATAACGTTATATGCAGTAAATTCTAGATAAAATTTAAGAAACGATTATTTGACCGGTCGTAGTAGGAATAACGTTAAACTTACCGATCTCTCCATCCACAGAGCATCGTTAAAGTCTCAACACAGAACATCTACACATCCCCTGCATGACGGAAACAGCAAAGTATATCTTAACACTCCAATTGTCGCACCCTAAAAGTCACGTGAACGGTTGCACTGGATCTGTCAGATCCATACACCGAAATGGTATTTTTGGTATTTTTCTAACATAAACTGAGTGAACATTAATAATAACAGAATTGTATTTTTCCATACTTTTATTGAACATATTTGAACATTTAAGATTAAAATTTTTTTTAAATTTACAGTGTTTATAAAGAGAATAAAGGTTGAACCAAATCGAAGACTGCAAGCTAAAAACACTTGAGTGCATCTGTCAGATTCAGTGCGACTATTGGAGTGTTAACGACAAACACTCTCAGAACATTTTAACGACGACTTATACCGTCTTCTGAAATATTGTATTTTTTCGTATGTACTCCAAAGTAAAATACGGAATCGCAGAATCGTTCCTACAAGTTGGAAGTCAATTCATTTTGGCGCAAACAGCACGTTGTGCATTACACCAATAATAATGGGCATCAGCGACGGCGGTGACCGGTAGTAACGTAACGACCGCGATAAAAACGACGGCAATCTCGGTCGCTCGCAGGAGCTCGACGAAATCTCGAGAAGGCAGCAGCTCGTGAAACGGCGCCTGATTTCGCGATTGGTTCTGCCTGAATTATCGCGCTCATTGGAACTGCTGCGGGAAGCAAGTACGTACAACGCGGCGGGCGTGCTTCTAGCCGCAATTATGGTAAACTACAATTAGGCTACTGTCCAAACAGGGACACTGTCGCGGTACATAAATCGCCACGGGAAACGAGAAACCAACCTACCGGCGAACCGTAATGGCCGTGATTTTATTGGCTAGTAATTTCAGGGATTGTTTACGACGAATAACGCCGTGTATCGTTGCTCGACTGTCTCGGAATTCCCCGAGATCAAAGAACGGCACTGATATCGTTCACAACGGAGAGAATTTTCTAATAAAACGTTCCGACCGTGGCGATCATGCGTCGTTTCGCGTCACGTTTGTTATCCTTCACCCGGTACACCCGCGGCTGATTTGCCGCGCGATCGGTATAAAGGCTAACTTGGTCCGCGACCGAGTATTATCTTCATTAATAGCGGTATTAACGGCATTACCGTTCATTAGATATCTCCATTCCCAATTTAGTTTTGCAACACCTCGTCGCCGTTGCGAATTCGCGGACGACAGCCGAGGCGAGAGAACTAATAAAAGTCATCGTGTCGCTAATTTACGCGCTCGTTTTCTGCGTCAGGCTAATTTGCCTTCTCTCAAAACGCGCGCAACGATTGCGCAACGGCGCGCGGTGCAACGGCACCACCGAGGAGGAAGCAACGTAGGCGTATCGCACCGGGTGCCAAGGCGTCGTAAAGTCACTCGTAAACGGTTCGCCGCCAACGGTTGCTAACCACTGGCACGGAAAGAAGTATTTTCGACAAAATCCAGGAGAGACGATTTATCGTCGACAGGTGGTATAGCACGGTGAGTAAACATTCGACTGGACAAACTGGCCGACTCTTCTCGATGAAGCGGAAAGAGGATGAGGAGAGGGAGACTCGTATCAACGAACCGCGAATGCATATTCATCGAAGAAATGCATGGGAGACAATGAAGTTTGCGAGGCGTCGACTAAAGCCCGCTTCACGCGGGAATACACAGAAGAAACTGTAATCGCTGGTTATTAGGAGACTAGGCAACTGAAGTTGGCCGTTATCTTTGCAGCTGGTCCACCAAACTATGTATCACCTCGCGACACTTCGCGATTTATCTGCAATAAGTGCTTTTTGTTCGTATGATTTAATTTTTTGCTCCGCGAAAGACTTTTTAACCGTTCTAACAAATACGACCAGAAAAATATCGCCAATCATTTTAAACTTATACTTGTAACATATAACGGTCGATTAAAAGTCTTATCCAGGTCTTATCCAGGATTTATCTGTGAGGTTAAGATTTGTCAGTCACGTTTTTTCCCTTGAATAGCTTTTCAATGTATGATTATACACTTCGGGATGCTTTTCAATTTCGTTAACCCCTAGTTACTGGCACTGTTTCCCTTGTCACCTTAACGCTCGAGTCAGGTTAGCGGTCTCGGCCCAGTCCGATCACGGTCAAGTCACGGCCCGGTCAACATCGGTAGCATGTAATCCAATGGAAGGATACACGCTAAGCGTCATGGTCAAGTCAAGGAACGATCCGGTCAGGTCTCGATCGATACTGTGTTTTGACATCGTACAGCTGAGTAGACTCGAGTCATTCGAGTATTCCGATTGCGAGAGAAATGACTACTGAATTATTACGCGCGCTAGTACTTGAATTATTGCGGTCTCGATCGATCGGCGAGCGATCCAGACCGCGGCGGTCAATTGTTTTTTTAACCAATACCGCCTAGTAAGAATCTATCAACGTCCCAGTTTGGATAGGCGTGTGCTAGCGAACGGTGTCGATTCAATTGTTTGTGACCGGAGGTGTGAATGCTACGTCCTAATCCTTTATCGTGATCTAACTGTGATCGGACCGGATAGAGTCCACTAATGTGAATCGGGCTTTACTCCCACGGGGTATTTTTTTTTCAAGTTTTGTTTTTTCTTATAAACATGCGAATAAATAAATTAAAATTACTTTTGGGTAATAAACTTTCTATTCCAGGCTACAGAAATGTACAAACATGTGTTTTCGTTACAACACTCATAAATTTATAAATAAAAATAAGCTTGTATTGAAATATCGCTGCATTATAAAATAATAAAAAGGACAGATAATTATACACTCACTTGCGCAACTCAAGCGACCAGAGACTAAAGCAACGAGAGGACTCACGCGTCGAGTCGCGGCAATTTCTGTAACGTCATCCAAACGACGCGATTACAGTTTCTTTCGAGTATCCCGTGTGAAGAGGGCCTAATCGATACGTGCGAGTACATCCGGTAGCTTGTAGCGAAAACTGCCAACGTTGCTTCCAGCCGTTCGCGATCATACCGGTGATCGGAAGTCATTTGCGTGGCGCGATAGGTATACGTCACGTCCGATTCCAGGGACGTATTCCGGTCTTAATAAGAATTCCGCAGAAACCTCCACGCCTTTCTCTTGTCTCCATTTAAAGTTGCGGGCGATCAAGTGGAGCAGGAAGCGCGTTCGCGGAGCCTGAGAACCGTTTACCCAAGAGTTTCCTGCCTGCCTCTCACGAGACCGCGAATCATTTTCCGCGCGCTCGCTAAATCCAGAAGTCGTTATTACCCGTGATAACCCGCGTAAACGATACCCGCGATCCCTATCGTTTTCCGACCAACCGAGTAAGTACCTCGAGCGATAAGTTAAACGACTCTCTCCCCCGAGTCGATCGCAACGTCCGAATCGCGCGATCGCTCTTCTCGTAGATATACATATATTTTAACCACGCGCTGCTCGCAAAATCAAATCAACGCGTGTACCTCGTATGGCACGGACATCGATCATAGGATATTAGTATTTTCGTCGGACGTTGCGTATACGCGTGCCATCCTACGCACGATCGATTGTGCAAACGATCCAACGACGCGGAGAGCGTGTACGCGCGCGCGGGACAAATAATTAGCCTCGTATCTCCATTGCGCAAACGCGCGTGTGCGTCGAAACACGTGGGAATAGGTGACACCGTGGGCGATCGTCGAGCGTGTCCCGATCACTCGTGGCACGCAAAGTCAAATGGAAATACCAGAAACGTCTCGATACCCTCGATAGCGTTCCGCGTTAACGTTCGCGGCTCGTTACGAGAAACGCGACGAGAGGTTCCACCGTCGAGGGGAAAAATATGGTTTCGACGATCCCGGTGTACGCGGAGCGCGCACGTAAAACGATTCGAATAGTTTTTTTCACGCGGTGCCACGCTCGAAGTAGACTTTCAGGTTCTTCGGGATCGAGAGAGAAGATAAGACGTCGACCTCCCGTAAGAGAGACGCTCAAGGTTCCCCCCGGTCCGCATAATCCCCTTATGGTTCCTTTATCACGATGACGTGCCTACCTACCCGGAGGAACCACGGCCACCGCGAGGGCCGCTCACTTTCTCCAATTTGTCATTGGCGTGCAGGGAGCGCGCGATATAGCGATATAGCGATATTGCGATATTAATTAATCTTCCCGGGGCAGGCGGCGGCGCGGCGCGACGCACGCGCGCGATCGAGCCCTCCATTCACGAGGGACGCGCGTACACCGGATGATGCGCACCGCGAGGGCTGCTGCGTGCACGCGGCACCTATACACAACTCACGTTTCATCGTTCCGAGATAAGATCCGGAGCAGGTGGAAAGTCCTGCGGTCCAAACGTGGAACGCGGCGCACTCTCCTCGGCGCGAAGCAACTCGGTGAAATTACGCGATGCGCGATATCAAAATATTTGAAATTAATAAGATACCGCGGTATCTAGGCGATACCGGTCTTGAGTTATCGATTACGAGAGAGGGGGAGAGAGAGAGAGAGAGAGAGAGAGAGAGAGAGAGAAACTGGAATCGAAGGAACGTAGCGAAGAGAGCAGACGGTGACGCGATATCGAATTCTAGGCGAACGGCTCGACAGTCCCGCGCGAACGTAAGAAACCGCGCGACGGGACCCTTTGTGCGTTGGATCAAACCGAGACCGCGATGTGATTTTCAACCAGAAAAAAAAAAGAAAATCGCCGACGAGAGATAGCACGCTTTGTATCGTAGTCGGCATAAATCGAGTACGCAATCCTGTCGGCGACGTAAAAACGATTCGTTTGTTAATCGCGCGGAGACAGTCGCGTCCTTCGTTCGCGTGAAAAGGTGGCTGAATTGAAAAACGAAATATAAACGCCGGTTGAAAAACCGGGCGTTTTAAAGCACGCGGCAGGCCATTCACGGCGATGCACGTGCACCGAGAGAGGTTAGTTGCGCGTGTATCTACCATGCGCCTTGCGCCGACTTGACCGCGAGGAGAGATAAGATCGGAGACAGGTGGAAAGCTCTTGGCTCCCACGCGACTCCGTGTTTGACTACGTTCGAACAGACCCGGGACAGGGGATTCGACGGCACGGAAGATTAGAATTAGGAATCGTTACACCCGAGAGAGGATTAGACGGCGTGAAAGAGGTACGTGGGAATGATTGTCCGCGATTACGGGAGGATTTAACAACGGAAACTGGGTTAAGGAGACGTCAGAAAAAATATTCGACTCCTAATGCGATACCCGCGAATGAATAAAACTACCGTTACGGAATTACTTTTTGCTCTCTCCCTCTCTTTTTCTCTCTCTCTCTCTCTCTCTCTCTCTCTTGTCGGCTAGACGAAAGAAAGTTTACTCGGCGCTCCACATTTGTTCGTATAATATGCACGATCGCCGGCGGTTCTTTTCGTTCGTTATCAAACGATGGCCATTAATCACCTTCAAACTATCGTTAGTCGTGTCGCGTTACGAAGGTAATCGCGATTCTTCCTTTCGATTACTCATCCTCGCTTTTGCACCCGTTTCTTTTCAACCATCTTCGAGAGATCGGGCTCAGTTGGCTCTGCAGCTTCTCGTTACGTCTCTCCGCACCTTGTTTCTCTCTCTCTCTCTCTCTCTCTCTCTCTCTCTCTCTCCTTCGCTGCTCGTCTTTCTGTCATTATACATACATATACAGGAACCGGGCCAGGTCAAGCCGATCCCAGAGCGGCTCATTGATGATTTCGGTCGGGTTCGGCGTCGTAAAGTCCTCGTACAAAATCAAGTCTGTCCTTTCTTGCCTGCATTACGGTACACGAGAGCCGGATCGTCGTCCGATACGACGCGCCGTGCGAGAAACGAGAATCAACTTCTCGTTGACAGGATGAATCATCTTGGGGGGGGGGGGAGTAGTTTATGTCCAGCGCAAATGACGCGAAGTACTTGTAAATTGAAGAGAGAGAGAAAGAAACGTCTTCCATCGCGAGTCGACGAGGAAAAAAAAAGTTCCCATCGTTTTCGACGAGTGACCATTGGAAGTAAGCTAGACACGTAAGTAGACGACACAGGTAACCCCCTATTAACGCGCTTTATGTTTCTCGGCCTGTCACAAAATTAATGTTAGGGATACGCGAGGTTTCATCGTTAAAGCGATTATTATCTCTCTGCCCTCGAGGCGATTTATGATTTACATTTAAACTCTCCATCAAATTATTAACGAGGGAAGCCAAAGATCGATCGAGTTCCCGGATGGGAAACTCGTATCAACGCCGTACACGCTAATACACGACTCGTTCTATTTATAACCATCCACAATTCCACTTCTAATTTCGCAAAGCAGGAATGATCCATAATTCTAAGCGAACGCGGCACACTCATTTACGTTCCTCCATCCTTCGAGCGTATCTCAGCGTTACCTGATCCGAAGAGGCTAGAAAAATTGGTGCAACGTCGTCATTTTTACCACGGAAGGTAGCGTAAGTTGCTCTCGCATCGGTTGACCGGATTTTTTTTTTTTTATTTAAGAGAGCATGGAAATAACATCCGAATGAATCACGACCAACCGAAACGAATACGAGCGCATCCACGAGCACGCGTGTGCGTGCGTGTCCGCCTCCCTCCCCCTTTCCCTCTTATCCTGTCTTCCTCGTGCACCTCTTTTTCCTCCGTCGCTCCTTCCACGGCCCACTTCTTCCACAGGACTACGTGCGTGCGTCCGCTCGGGCCGTGCGTGCAAGCCCGTATAAATAAACGCCTATACATTATTTATAAATCGTTTATGCACCAACTGCGCCAAGGTCGGATAACATCTAATTGTGAGGTCCGCGGAAAACTGAGACAAAACCGGTGCGGCATGGCACTTACGAAACTCCGGGAGTGACCCATCGGCGGCGAGCCTTCTCGTGGAATTCGAAGCGGAGAAACGAGGTCGAAATTACAGTCACGAGCGATCGAGGAGGAATATTTATCTCCGTTGGAAATTGGATTGTTTAAACAGCGATAAAGCGGAGTGGAATAATATTGGATTCCCGTGACCACGCTCGCCGAGATTAAACGTAAACGTGATGTTTACGGGAAAGAGAAAATGTTCGAAATGATTAAACTACTCGCTTCGCTCTTCCGCGAAAAGAACACGAAGATGTACATACGATGAGTAAAGAACGAGGTGAAATAAATTAAACACGATCCGAAGAAACGCGAAAGTTGAGACTAGAGGAAAAGTAGAAAACGCGCTACCGTTTACGAGGTTACGGGGCAACGTGCGTTATGCCCATTCGATTACGAGTAATCGTCCTCCGTACTCGAATCGAGCTTGATTCGTTGGACAGCGATATAATTCAACCATCATTTCTACCTAATGAGCGACCCAATCGCGCTAGGCATAAACGTATCGTGCGCTTCACGTAACGCACGCGTTCGCGAGACGCATAAAATCACGATCGAGATCGTAAAGAAGCAACGACGATAGCCGGCGCACGTTCAACGAATTATCCGCGAGGCATAGAATTAATTTATACCTCCGTAGGAAGCACGCCAAACGTATCCATCCCGACGGAACTTCTGAAAACGTCGAAAGACTTTACCAACACGGCCGACGGCGGGATCATAACTATCGGCGACTATCGTCCGGTTCCGAGTACATACCCTGGACCCTCCGATCGGTAGGCAATATCTCATAGAGTAGCCGACCTGTGTTTAGCCTATCACGAAGTGGATGTCCTTGTCGTGACCGTGAAGCTAATTGCCGGTGGTCAGCACGAGGACGAACGTTGGGAAAGGATAAATAGTGGTGATGGTGGTGGTAGCGGCGGTGGTATTATGGTAGTGGTAGTGGTAGTGGCGATGACGACGGAGCCGACGCAAAGCAGAAGGCAAAATATCACGCTGATTTCAAAGAGGAGGATGTCGCCCGAAGAGGGGTAAACAGCTCCGGCCGCTTTTATTTTCTTCCCGGTTTCACCATCCATCATCGCGGTTCCCCCGAAAGGACGTCCCGACTCGATTCTCGCGCGAGACGCTTGCTTATAAGCTTCGTGGAAAAGATGGATGACCCGGGGCGTCGGGTTTTTAGCTCTAGTTCTTTTCCGAGGATCGGGCCATTTTTGTCCGGCCGTTGCGGTCGGTGGTATCGCAAACGTGTTGCCCGGAACGGCTTCGAGAGGATTAGCGTTGGCTGGAAACTAGACGTTCTAGAATTCAACGTCTGGTCGGCCCAACCTTGAACTCTTTCACGGATTATTTGTCGCGGGTAAAGGCGCGGGACTTCGTGTGTCTATCCATGTACCCACGTTTGGGATAAATTAATGGGAACGGATAAACGGACAATTCGGCCGGTGGAGGGAGAGGAAGTTTGTATTTGGTTCAACCTTGGACTCTTTCGCGAATTATTTTTCGCGCGCATTCACGGCCAAAGGCGCCAGAACGTTGTCCGTATATCCATGTACCTCCGTTTGCGAAGAATTAACGGAAACTGGTAAACGAACGACTGGATTGGTGGAGAGAGAAGAAATTTGTATCGAAAGACGGTGACACGTGTAACTATTCGTGGGTCGATACTCTCCTTCGAAGACGTAACTCTACGCGGAAACCGCGTTACCAGGAACGAGAATTTCTAGTTAAGAGAAATTCCGTAAACGTAAACCGAACTGGTACAGATCGCTCATTGACGTAGATCCATCTACGTTTTTCCAGGAACGCGGAGAGATTCCCCGCAGACCATCTCCGGTGTAGACCCATTATGTCAGATTTTTTCATTCCGTACAAGTGATTTCTAAAAAGAGATCGAATACCAATACCGAGATCCCCTCGACGTACGCGCAGAGGAAGATGCGGTATAATCTGGTGACGGATAAGCTAGCGCTCCGAATTATCGAGGACAATCAATTAATTATCGCGTTACGGGAAACTGAGAGACGGCAGCCGAGACAAACTCATTGACTCGATACTCTCGAGTAGACAGATACGTAGGCAGGTATAGTAACGTAGTAACGGATAACGAGAATCGAAAGGCGCTGGCTTGGCTATTGGCGCGATTCTGGTCCGTTCGAAGGCAACGCGGCAACGTTTTCAATCAAGCCCATATAAAGGTAAAGAGCGTGCGTACGATGGCTTCTATGGCGAACCGCGACGGAGGTTGCGCGAGGAAAAACCTTCGATTCGAAGGAAAGGAGTAGAGTCTGTCTCTCCCTCCCTCCCTCCCGCTCCTACGGCTTTGCAGACTCGATTAATCGCCGGAGGGGGCTATCGATCCAGGATGAATGCACCCCGTAAGGCAGCCCACCAACGGTGTTATTCCATTCACCAAGAGCAACGTACAGGGGATTTCATTTAGCGTCCTCTTAACGACCGACCATCTCCCTTCTATCATCTGCGTATAGTGTACGCCGTATACCGTTACTGCTGTGGACGGTGCCCGCCTTTCACAGATTTTCTACCTTTTTGTAACGGCGCGTTACAGCTTCGTCCGGAGGCAGCTATCCAATCTAGCTTGCCAATCAAGATTACCGATCGCGATGCGCGACTCGTAATCTTGGCCAGAGGAAGCGACGCGAGTGATCGGCGATCGGCGAAAAAGTGGAGAAGAGAGAGAGAGAGAGAGAGAGAGAGAGAGAGAGAGAGAGAGAGAGAGAGAGAGAGAGAGAGAGAGAGAGAGCTGAGAATTATGCCGTGCAATTTCGTTGGTTTACTTCGACGAGCTAAAGAACGGACTGTAGTTGGGCCGTTTGAAAAATGGCCGGAACGACGGCGAAGAAAAGTTCGTTTAACGGAACGTTATGGGGAGAGGAGGACAACGGTACTCGCGCAACCGAGTAATGGCAAAGTAATCGCGAACCTTCGAGCTGGCACGTTTGTTGCAACTTATAATTTAGTTGCATCGCGTGGAAATTCCGAGTCGTTCGCGATCCCGAAGGCGAGAAAGAGGTATCAAGATCGACGCGGAACGACACGTCGTACACGCGCCACCGACGTAACAGTACTTCGCTTATGGCATACGCGGGCCAAAGTAACCAAAGTAAATATGCGGCTAACAATGGACAGGTTATGCGTGCCGGGGCCGTAGAGATTTTGACCGTTCGCGAGCGTACGGCAGGTGAGAGAAGGGGACAAAAGTTCCTCGGAGGAGGGGGCAACGGCGACGGGCTCAAAATTCTTACTCGGACGACCTTCTCTGCATACCGATGTTTCCTGGCTTTAAAGCGACGCCGTATCGCTGATTTTTCTTCCTGTTTCTTTTTTACCATGCTCGCTACGTAGCAAAGCTCTATCTCGTTACGATGACCGTACGAGAAACGGTTAAAAACCATGGGATTTTCACCCAACGCGGAATACAAGATGGAGCAGAGGTATTTGAACCTTTTTGCAACGTCGTGTTGCACGACACGACCTTTCTGTGAAGCGAGCACGATAAGAATCTCTATTGCCTGTCCATAAGACCATCAATAATTTGTCGTGACTGCGGCGAAAACAGCGGACCTTTTTAACGAGAAATTTATGTCCGGCGAGCACGCAGGTCCTCGCCGCGTTATCGACGTCATATGGTATACTCGCGTGTATAGATAATCATCGAATTATAAATTGTTTCGAGACGAGCACCGGCGACATCGTGTCGAGATTTTTAAACCGTGTCACAGGCCGTGCCTCGCTCGCTTGTTTCAGGGTAAAACAATCGCCGCTGCTTTTTCCACGCGAATCGCCGATACCATCGGGAACGATTAATTTCGACGCGTGCGCACGTACACGCGTACCCGCGCGTACCAACGGACGTGCCGATTGTACTCTAAAATCCGACGAACAATCGGACGTTCGTAATCACCGTACGAATTACCGCGCTCGAAAACACACGACTCGACGATAGTTACGCGAAATATGGATACGCTGTCCGGGGAACGTTTCGTGGTAAATCAATCACGCCGCGTCTCGACGTTGAAACGACGTTACTCGTCATACGCGCCCGTCAGCGGCACGGAACGGGGATCTCTAATTTTAGAGGTACCTAGTATTAATTGCACCGGTGCGGCATTATTCAACGTTACGCGATTAACGATCGAACGACGACGAAGCCTGACTAAGGGGGTAGAAAGGAGCTTGAATAATGGTGCATCGTGTGCTCCGCGAACGTGGTACACGCGTGTCTCATTGTTCGTGACATCATCGATGGCGATTTCAGCGAGAGAGGATGAGAGAAAATGGGAGAAACGAATCGTCGCAGATGCGCTATTAATGGTTGCGCAATAGCTCACGTTAATTACCGGCAGTCGAATCGAGGAATCAGGAATTACTTGCCTTCCGATCGTGAACACCGTTAATTGAACGCGCGCATGCATATTTAATTGCGAGTCAACCGTATCGCGACGATTGCCGCGACAAAACAGTATCGTCGAGGTAACGTCGTCGGTTCGATTCGAATCTTTCTTTATCATCGCTCGGTCGACGTTGCTACGTGTCCCTTTTCGACTTCTACTCAACGTTTATGTTCAAAAACAACCGAAAAGAAAAGTCGCATCGGCCAGAAGTACACGTTGGTGCAGCGCTCTGACCGATGAAGGGAAGATATTTTCAAGCGGATGCGCGCACGTTGTAGCATTGAAATTGATAGCAAACGCCGCGAAGTACACGCACCGAAAACAACATTGAAGATGCACACTTTGAAGCACGAAGTACCGTAAGGCATCTCGGAATCGTTTTACCAGATCAAAATTTAAGGCCCCCGAGCCGTCGAACTCTCTCACCCCAGGAAATTATTTCTCGAAGGCACTTTTACGAGGCGCTCACGAACAAGTAATCGGACTCTGAAAATACCGAGAGCCGCGTACCGATAATGGCCGGTCACGAACGGCACGGCCCAAGGGGTCGTCTTCTCGAACAGAAACAAGAGCGCACGTAATAAGGAGGCGATCCTTTTATTAATCGCTTTGTTGTTGTTTTTTTTTTACCGTGCATATCGCTACTCTTCATCGCTCTCTCTCTCTCTCTCTCTCTCTCTCTCTCTCTCTCTCTCTCTCTCTCTCTCTCTCTCGTGTCGCAACGGTCTCGTTAAATGGCGAGACCCGCGAAATCCCGTGCGAGAGGCCTCATAGAAATTGTTCATGCCATACCGCACATACAATAACTGGCTACATTCGTCATGTGACTAAAGTTACTGTGGAATATGATGATAATTAATTCAGTTTAACCGTCTAGAAACACGGTAACATCACCAAAAGAATAGATTTGGATGGAAATAGATAATGTACCTAGAATAAAGAAATTTACGACAATTTTTCATCATTAAATCATACTGGAAGGGGTTAATACACCTACGTTCGCGTCGGGATCGGTCGATAGAGATTAAGTCGCGAGTTCGCCTACCCGTGTGCAATTTTCACGGTGGACCGAAGCACGGCGCTCGCGTATTTCCGTGAAATCAATTTCTCCGCTGAACGCTTACGAAATTACTTTCGGCGAAGAAATTCCCGGTGCGATTGTAACAGATTTCCTACGATCTCGACTCGATTCTGAATAGCTTCCGCGGTAATATTCGGGAATCTCGGGAAGACGGATTATGAAAGGTCAAATTCCTCCGATCCAAGGTTTCTTTATCAAATGACGAGGACTAAGTAGCGAAGAAATGTTGGATCGCGTATGTTATTCGTTATTTGTGATTATACAGGAGAGGGAGGGGGAAAAGAGGGAGAGAGAGAGAGAGAGAGCGAGAGAGAGGAAGAGAATAAACCGATACAGAGATACCGCGCATCGAGGCGAAAGCCGACAGGCCAACATCTCTCGAAGGAGCCTCTTGTAGGGGTGCTGGAAGAAGACGGCTGGAATGCACCGAGAACAGGTCGCAAGGCTGCCGACATTCCGAAATTTGCAACGGCGTAAGGACGCAGATCATGTCCCGTAATGAACGCAGAATTTGAAGGAAAGTTTCGACGATACGCGACGCTCACACGAAAGTGTCCCTGTACTACGGAAATTGCTACGGCTTCTTTTCTATCATTTAATGTGATTTCATTCCCGGATACAATTTATCCTCCCACGATTTATTTTTTCACGGGGGAGCACGTACAAATCGGATGTTAAAGGGTTAACGTTCGTTTTACTCGATTCTTTTAAACGATTTAGCAGAGCTCCCACATGGTAGGTGTAACCCTCAACGACGAGAACGAAGAACCGTTCTGCGGTATTAACGTACTCTTTTTTTTCTTAACGGCAAGGAACGGTATCGCGTGGTATTCGCGCCAGGCTTCAATTGTTTACAACACTTTTATTTCCACGCTCGCTCCTTACAAGGTCACTTGCTCGTCAACGAGCGCACGCGTAGTAGTAAATCCAAAAAAACCGTACTGCATAGATTCCTCGTCTATTTTTTTGTTTGCAGGATTGCATTTAGGTTGGTTCAACGTCACTTCGGTATACGAAGATACCGCGTAAATCGAGTATTACCAATTTGCGATTTTGAATGCAACGATAAGCGTTCGTACAGTTTGTTTTTCATTGGTATAAGGTCATTCCGTCAAAATATGTATACTCACTGATATATTAGAAATAAAAGGAAAGATATATTCCACGCGTCTCGAATAAATTATGATCGTCAGAGGGTTAAAAACGATCTTAACCGTTACGTCCGCTCGTAATCATCTTACACGGACGTCCGTCAAGGACCCCAGTCATTCCACCCTCTCCAGATATCTCGGAAAGAATTCGAGGGCGAGTAAGGTGAAAACGTTCGGTCGTGATGTGCCGACCACATGCGCTTAAGAAAAAGCGGCGCGAGAAAGACACGTAGAAGGAGAGTCAGGGAAGAGGGAGGAGGACGATTGAAAGAGTGAAAGAGAGAGGGCCAGAGAGATAGAGAGGGAGAGAGAGAGAGAGAGAGAAGGTAAGCAGAGAAGGAAGAGAAGTAAGGGAGAACGAGAGGGGGAATGAGAGAAGAGACAGAGCGAGGGAAAAAGAGACAGAGAGTCCATCAAGCAAACTCACCCTGTTGCATTCCAGAGCCTCCGCGCTGTGCTCCTCCTTCTGCTTGAAGCAGCTGCTGCACTTGCTCTTGTTGAATATGTTCGGCGCGAACTTCCTGCACTCGGCGCCGGTGCCACGGACGCCCGCCGTGCCGGCCGACATCGCGACACGTGCGAATTAACCGCGACGACCGGACAGCATCGTTCGCCAGTCGCCAAATCCTTCTCTCGCGCAGATTCGATCTTTCTCTTCCGCTTTGCTCTCCTCGAAGCGCACAATCGCAAAATTTCGCGAGTCTTGACTGGGGTGTCCGTTACGTTAACCTATAGGGTTAGCAGAATATCTCGTGCCCCGTTCCCGATTCAGGGGAGACGATTTGCGACGAGATTGGTTCGCTCTATTCCCCGCGAAATTGTTATTTCCAATCCCGTGAGGAGCCGGTGGCGAAGATCAAACGATTTCACGGCACGAGCGACGTTCCGGCACATACCTGCACCGCGGACGAGACGGTAATCCGAAAGACTGATTCTTCGCGAATCGTCAAATTTACACGCGCGGACAAGACTGAAATTTCCTTTGCCGAACGTAACCAGCACCCGTGTGTGTTTACGACGCGCTTATGTCATTGACGTGCGCCAGGGAGAGAAACGCGTACCGCGGTCACGACGAATCGTATATATTTCGCGTAAGATTTGTTGAAATCTGCTGACAGGTGGTCCTCGTTCTCCTCAGTTTCCACTCTGTTTGATGCGCAAACCGAATTACAGTTACTACTACGTATCAATCCTTTTTCCTATTTATCCGACAGAACACTTCAACTCACGTCAAACTATTATTAGAATCACTGGGGTGCACCTTAGTTAAGCGTGTCACAGCACCACGTACACGACCGATTTATTCATCCGACGATTTCACGTTGGACGCACGTGCGTGCGAATCCCGTCTCGGGAACTTGTGCGAGTCTCGGGACGATGTTTCTCGTCGAGGGACGTGGCTACGCGACGATACGATTGTCGAGGCTGCCACGGCTCACGATCTGTCGATACCAGTAAGCACCACCGCGATTTCTCGCCAACTGTCACTGAGAGGACGATAATACCGCGACGCGGACCGAAACGCTACGCGCGCGACGGCAACGGCGACGACGACGGCGACGACACTCGAGCACAGTTACGACACGTCGCGTTGCGCTCTCCATGACAGAACGCTCCCGCGGACGTCCATCTGCGATCTGGCACGTTTAACTCTGTCTTTACGCCGTCGGCAGCGCTCACTATCGCTCGATCGACCGCGCCACGCACACTGAGCCAGAACAACTACGCCGCCCGCGCGAATCTAGTCCCGTATTCGTGCGCATTGCGCATTGCGCAGTACGATCCTAGGGCAGAAACGTACAACCTTTTAAGAGTAAAATGCATAAGATGGGATATTTATTCGATTAACTTATTTCTCGACTTTTATATATGTTGGAACGATAAAAAAAGAACTATCGCTCCTTCGCATTATTAATTAAACGTAGTGGCACTTTCAAGTGAAACAATAGGGACTTCGGTCCTCCTTTTAAGTGCACCAAAGGGTTCTAAGAATGCTTAGAACGTCCCTGATCCTAGAAATAGTACGCTGCCGGCGCGACTTAGGGTAACTCTTCTTTATATACATATTTCATTGAATTGTTGTTTGTACTGGGTAAACATCATTCGTGGATTAATTTTGAGTTGCGCTAAGTTTACCGATTACAGGTAGCGAATCGTGCAAGCACGTAACGCGAAATTCTTATACTAATCTCGCGATGTTGATATAAACGGGCAGTTAATACCATCATGTTTTCTGTCGGAATAAAATCATTTTGCTTTATCGTACGAAACTCGACTAATTTCGAAACTCGTCAATAACTGCGATTCGATTCAACGGGTTCAAAGGTAAAAAATACGACAGTTGACTCTGACATATATTTCTTACATATTAATCAGAAATATTGGGAAAAACAGATAGCCAATATTTAGTGTTTACCGTAACTCAAAGTTCAATGAAACTCAAAACGCCAAACACTACTCGAGTCATATTAACGCTGTATTAGAATCAGCTGATTTTTGTATCCGGTTCGATGTCCGAGTTTTTTCTTCCGGTTCGTCCAGACCAACGTTCCAGTGTTCGGAAGACTGACTGTAAAGATGGTAGATGAAGCTGGTGACAGGTTCGTAAGCCAAATTATTTTCGGCTCTTTTTACGAAATCTAATGCTTCCAATTAGCAACGACGCACACGATAGAGTTTAGTGCGATGTTGTGTAGTATGGTATAAAATAAAATTCACCTCGTAATCCACTCCCTCGAATACATGAAATTAATCTTTCATAATCCATACTAAGTGCATGCCCATGACCATCTAACTAGTAGATTTTTACTTCAAGGCAATCTTGTGAGTGATCTCGTATCGAGCATCAATTAATTCGACACATTTCCTTTTCACTCCTGCAAACTAGCTGTAAATATTCTGTCACCCGCATATTTTAATGAAGGTTGACATTAATTTTTATTATCGCTGCGATTCCATCGGAATTTATTGAAATCTTTTGTGAAAATATCGCTCGCATAATAAAATCATCGCATACGTTACGATGATATTTGTATTCAAACAAATCATGTACCGATTAAACCTAATCAACATCTTACATAACACATAAGAAAGACGGAATTTCGATATATCGTAGTTGAATAAATGAATGCACTAATTGCCGATTACAAACAAGTTATAATCGTAATAGTTATAATTTATCGTAAATCTAGCATTACTTCTGAAAGTTTAGGCTCTGAGAAGATTGTTTATGGCGCTACGATATACAGAAAGAAATTATGAAAATTATCCTCGTTATAAATTCTGCTGTATCGTTCTTCCAGGGATGATTCCTCAAATGTCGCCATCATCAGGGAGGTATACGATAATGAGAATGCACATGAAACGTTTGAATACGAATTAGAGAGAGCGTTAGAATCTGAATGTAATTTAATAGTTATCGAGCCGTCAAAATTAGGTGACGAAACCTCCAGATGGATAGCAGTGGGAAATTGTCTACACAAGACTGCTGCGTTATGTGGTCTCGCAGCTATTACCACAGGTTTACAAGCTATAATCTTTACATTTAATGTTCACGGTTTCTGGACTTATTTTAAATGTTTTATTATTTTGTTATGCAGGTCTGATTTGGGGTGACCGACCGTATATTTGCGGTCCATTAGGTTTTATATCGGTCATATCTTGTGGACTGTATACTGTCTCTTGGCAGTTTGATCCCTGTTGCCAATATCAAGTCGAAACCGACACTAGTAAGCTACCGCACGTAGAGTTACTAGCTGTTCTAGGCCCGTCAGCCCCAACGTTCCTTGTGAAGAAAGATGACACCAGAAGAAGGATTCTTCACACCTCTATTACGTTGGTAGCGCTTGGCGTCAGTGCTTGGAGAGTTTATCAGGCATTTAAATGAAAGGGCTGTTTGCTCAGCAGGAAAGAATCTGTGTTGTAAAGAAGCAGTAAGGTAGGCCATACGATGTATCGTATACGATCGTAACAAGGCCTAGAGTAGTGATTCTGTGAATTAAAAGAAATAACAGATGCGTTTTTGCTTATATAATGGAGATTGTCGAGGCACACGTAGAATCCGTTTTCTATTAATGTGTATTTACTTTATGCTTTTAACACTACCTCGAAGGTGAATATTGATTTTACAATAGAAATGAAACAGTATGTAACGGGACACATTAAAAACAGCTCATTAGCGCCACTATTTTCAATACTCCACATCGTGTTTCTTTAAGACTCCATATTGTTACTCTATGATCTCCATCTTGTTGGTTATATCGTCACAGTTATTTTTATTGCAAAGAAGACATGGTCATATTCATACGATCACTCGAATGAAACAACTACTGGCATAAGTGTTCTTAATGTTATACCAAATTACATCCGTACTCCTGGAAAGTTGAACTTAGCATTATATATTTTTAGATTGTAAATAAAATAGATAGAATACACTGCATATGATATATTAAAGAGAATGTTGCCTAGATTTTCTCACCCAACAAACAACAGCCCATATGGATGAAATGAGAAGTAATAATCATAATAATAATAAACAATGCCAATACATCTGTGGAAATGTTATCATCGGTTCAATGTTATTGTGATCATCTGCAGAATAGACATATTGACAAAATGAAACGATTCATTTCAAATCAAAGGGTCGACATAAAACTCTTATTATATGAAAATAAATGTCACAAACATTCCTGTAACTGAACAATGAAATAAATACTATGTAATTCGCTAAGTAAAATCTCTTTGGAACAACTTGCAGTTAGAGCATTGGAAAATTCTCTTTTATCAATTTTCTGTGTGCATTGCGAAAATAAGAATGTATGTAATGGATTTTAAAGACATTTTTAGTAATGACTTGAATGACAACACGAGAACTAAGCAACATCTTTTGAAACTAATATCGTCATGTAGCTGTATGAACCAACATAGCACAAAAGTAGCGATGTGCGTCAGAAATCAAAAGTTTGTTGCTGTGAATGAAATCTTTTAACGATACCATAAACGTTCTTTAATATGTACGAAATTATGATTAAGGATTTGTTTAATTGCGTGTTAGCATTTAAGTTACTTGATTTAAAAGTTAGGGGAGAATTGCATTTTAGAACAAAACGGGAAGGGGGATCAAGCAAAACGTCAGAATGCATAGATGAAATTGTTAGAAACTTACCTGTTTCGCAAATGGATCCCGGATTTATATACAATTATGCACCACAAGTGTTAAATGTGTTCATGTACAGTACAGGCCACACACGATGCATACCAAATTATTGTACTCGTGTGAACAAGTACGCGCTTGTATACAATTTAATTTAGTTTAGCGTCAATTCATTTCTATTACACATTGTTTTTTACGTGACATGATCTGGCGATAAAACCTCTGTAATGCACAGAATTTTTTAAAGTTACGCGAGTATACAAGAAATTATAAGATACCAGAGAATGGCGAAAAGAATTTGTATGAATGTTCACGACCCTGCCGTGGTGATAAATATCTTTATGAATCACTGTACATTAAATATCACACTCTGAAAGTTTCAATTCATAACCAAGCACTTCTCTATCACAATAATAGCTACTAGTTTTAATTTCGACGGTCAAAGAAAGATGTCAAGAATGAATAAAGTTTTACTTCTGATGAACAGTATGTATTACGCAGCATCAATATTATATGTCATTTGTAACTTCGATCAGTTTCACTGACTAGCAAGCACATTCAAACATTTGTAAATTCAAATTGTACGTTTTTTTATGTCTCGAAACACTAAACCACTGATTTTTTTTTATCCTTCTGTACAATGTCTTTTGTCGTCCTAACTCAGTAAGATTTTTAGTATAGTTATAAAGCAAATTCTCAACAATTATTTATATGCTTGTAACGTTTCAAGTCATGGATGCCATGTCAGTTTAAAAGTGCTTCAGTCTTAATCCCAATAAGACGTATGTAGTATTACAGTGTATATAATGTAAACATGTACCATGTTATATTATAATGTATACATAATGTATACATGTTATATTATACCACTTGTCCGTGGTTGTAATAATAATAATGATACTAATGATAATGGTGATGATGCAAAGATGATAATAAAATATAGTTTGGACTAGTAAGTCTCGTTAATTAACTTTGAACCTTTATAAAAAGTTACAATACTGTAATAAGAGGATAAATGTAATAGTCGAGATACATTATCTTAATGAGTCTGTTTATATATTAATAACACAGTCGATTTAATCAATTAAAATAATGTATTAAATATGTTATATATTAAGTATAAAAAAATTCTATTTTTATTTGCAATATGGACAACGACATGGAAGTTGCCTATAAATAAACAACTAAAGAAGAAATATTTTGCGCAAGATCAATGAAAATGCCTTAGCACAACATATTTTAAGTAACATTACTCTTCTTTTCCCAATTTTTTTGCACGCTTCTGCATAATCCAGAAGTAAAGCGACGGGCATATAGTTCGTAACAATATTGCAAACTTTGGAGTAAATGGAGCAATCACTACATCTTTCTCCTGTTTCAAAATAGCATTTAAAATACGCTGTGCCACATACTTTGTAGAGTAACCTTCTTGCGTAGCACGGTCTGTTACTAAAAGAAGAGAATATAATCTATAATATTTACATATATATAAATACAATGAATCTGCGTTTTGGTTGCTTACCACCATACACTTGACCGCTTCCTGTTAGTGCATTAAGAGAAAGCGATGTCTTGATGTAACCTGGACTGATAACGGTAATCTTTATATTTTGATGAGCCAATTCGGCTCTAGCGGTATCGCACCAAGCTTCCAGTGCATGCTTGGATGCTGCATATGCAGACCTGCAGGCGTAATTATTAAATGTGAGATTAATACCATTGCAGAAAAATATTATTATGAAAGTAAATATGAACTACGATCACCTGTATGGTATAGCAATTTTACCCTGCACACTGCTCACGCAAACTATATGTCCAGACTGCTGCTTTATCATAAAAGGCAGAACATCTGTAAAGATATGATTGTATACTAATAATGTCTTTGGTTAGTTTGCGTATCTGTGTTTACCTTTAGCCAATGTAATCTGTGCAAAATAATTTATGAGCATCACTTTTATATCCACGCTCACATCTGTACTGATAACGTCTCCTCTGTGAGATATCCCAGCATTATTGATTAAGATATCAATTTTCCCATGTATTTCAATAATCTTTGCTACCTCTGCTTTCAGAGAATTAATATTAGTTAAATCTAACGGCAATACTATGGGAGGATGAGTAGGTACTGTCTAAAAATGAAATATTAATTACACAGTTATTACATTGAAAGGTGAACTTAATTAATATGTTTAAACGTACATGATGCGTATTCATTAAAACATTTTTAACTCTTTCTAGTTCTTCCTTTCTCCGAGAGATTAAAATAACTTTGCACCCAGAATTATAAAAAACGTGTGCCAACGATTCGCCTAATCCAGAGCTAGCTCCAGTTATCATTACAACCTGAAATGTAAAATGGAAAGGTTAATGATACGTTGAGAGTACAATGATGTTTGAGATGCCAAAAGTGAAATGTAATGATTAATAACGTTTGGGTACAACATTAAACGATATGGGGGGGTTATCATAGAATATAATGTACCTTGTCGTTGAGTGAGGCTTTCTTTCGATTTTGTTGCATGATGTTAAAATAGTGATATATTAACCACGGGATAGTTATGGGAAAACCAAATAATTTAAACAGCCACCATATAATTTGCCAGCCCCGTAATGCTTCTTGCTTCATCTTCACCTCCATTACTTTCAACCAAAATGTAAACAGAAACTATTCCCTTATTAATGATGTCAGAAGTGGAAATAAGTATTCTTGAAAGAGTCCATAACAGCATATAGTTTTCTCGAACTGACGACAGAGGATATATCCTTTAATATTGCTTGCTTATTAAGTATGCAAATATTCAGAACCGGAAAGTACTATAAAATTATTTTGCATATTCATGTACACCATGCCACATAAATTCGTTCCCAGATTTTTTACCACCACAAGTGCGCTCGCCTGTCGGTGTGATCTATCTGCCCTCTCTCTTGTCTCTTTCGTTTCTCTCTCTGTCATGGCGTCGCACGGTGGCAACGTCGCCGATCGGTCCTCTCTTTCTTTTTCGGAGAGTCCGTCCTGCTCGCACCACCCAGTCACACGGACGAGTAGAGGGCGCAAGTTGTGTGAGGAAGCAACCGTCTCATGCGTACAGAGCTCGTCGGTGAGGCTGCTGTGAGTGCGAGAGTGACGCTCCGATGGAAAGAGAGAGAGGGACCCATTGGGAGAAAATTTGGTCGTTGCACAAAATATCGTTCCGCTTTCTCGACGGCAGACTCCATAAGCGCACGTGTGTGCGTGCGTCCATGTCTCTCGCAAGCGAAAGGGCGCGTATAAAAGAATGGGAGAATGTATCGTAAGATTTCAAACTGCGAATACCAAATTTATGTTTTTTGGAAATGGTTCCCAAATAACGCTTAAGCCAAATATCGTTGAAATGTGCTATGTTAATATTTAATACCTAAAGTTCACGCCACGATTTATATAAGGTCGGAAAATGACATTTGTTGCAATTATGGAAGAATAAGTAATTCCTAACTCTGTAACTTAATTTAATGAATTATTTAATTATTTTATGTATTGGTAGAATGATATTGCAAGATATCTCGCTTGATTTATATATGTATATGATACATAAATTTTTGTATAACTATAAATTCATATGTTGCTTGACAAATAGATAATTTATTAAAAAAACGCAAATATAAATAACAAAATATATGGGATGGTGATTGGGAGATGGCATTATTAATAGGAATAACTCAACACATTGTTTAATTTGAAGTAGAAACAAATTATGTGTATAGGGAATACACGTTCTCACGTGGTCTCGAATCGATCGTGATCGAGAAGCACATGGAAGCAGTCTGTGATATTTAGCACTACCAACCAACGTGCGAGCTGCGCCATACATTTCGCTCAGCACCGCCAACCTAACTGATAGTCAAAGCACGCTAGTGACACGAAAATAATCTCACAATTTTACTCTAAATTGGATATCGCTTTATTTAATTTTTAACAATATGCAGGAGGTTCCTAACGTGTAAGAGTAGCGATTTCTTGAAGAAATTAAATAAATTGACCTTAATTTTTGCAAAAAATTACGCTGATCAATCGCCTTGTCCTTGTTTATGCGTTCTATGATAATTTATAAGTAGATAGTTTATAAGAAATACGGATTTAAAGTAACAAATATATATCGGTATATAATACGTATCGGTATATAATACAATTTAAGGGTATACGTCTCTCCCATTCTTCTATACGCGCCCTTTTGCTTGCGAGACACATGGACGCACGCACACACGTGCGCTTATGGAGTCTGCCGTCGAGAAAGCGGAACGATATTTTGTGCAACGACCAAATTTTCTCCCAATGGGTCCCTCTCTCTCTTTCCATCGGAGCGTCACTCTCGCACTCACAGCAGCCTCACCGACGAGCTCTGTACGCATGAGACGGTTGCTTCCTCACACAACTTGCGCCCTCTACTCGTCCGTGTGACTGGGTGGTGCGAGCAGGACGGACTCTCCGAAAAAGAAAGAGAGGACCGATCGGCGACGTTGCCACCGTGCGACGCCATGACAGAGAGAGAAATGAAAGAGACAAGAGAGAGGGCAGATAGATCACACCGACAGGCGAGCGCACTTGTGGTGGTAAAAAATCTGGGAACGAATTTATGTGGCATGGTGTACAACTGTACGTCTCTCGCATGGGCGGTCATCACCTGATCACCACTCTTGTAGTACCAGGGATGTGTAAGTGCGAGCAAACCCCGTGACATTCGCCTAGTTCGTTCCTCACTGTCAAAGTTGCAAATGGAGCGCAATGCTTTGCGCTGATTGGCTGACTGATGCCGACGTCATATTGCGGCCGCGCAAGCCATGCCAAGTCATGACGCCAAGTGCAATTGTCGAACGTCATTTCTACTCCCAGGCGTGAGTTATTACTCGTGATTTATTTAGTAGTTCTTTTTCAATGTTTTATATTTGACCATGGATGGCGCAAAATTCGGGTGCCTAACGCATAGGCAGGGGCTGTCGACTCCTATTCAAATCCTGTATATTCGCTTGTTAGTTCCTCCAGCGGTCAACTTGCAGATGGCGCACAAAATAAGAACAGGGGCCGCCAGGGGAGTCGGCAGCTCCTGCGCATAGGTCATCGAATGCGGATATCTTCGTAAAAAATGTTGTGAAAGCCTACATACGTAAATGGGTATACAGGGTGTCCCCTGATTGGTGTAACACCGGGAACTGGGTGGTAGCTGGGGTGAATCTGAACTACTTTGTGCTTTATCAAAATGTTGGTCGCGCCTTAGTTTTTGAATTATCAACGAAAAACACTGGCCAATCAGAGTGCGTAAAACTCGCGCGCTCGACCGCGAGAGCGTTGTCTCTCGATCGAGGTCGACCGTAGCCGTGAACAAATGCACTGGCACAGCGTGGATATCGAGGGAAGCGTACGGCAAATGATACATCGTCTTAAATCGAAAAACGCGAAATGATTCGGTATTCATGATTAACAAGTAAACTAATAAGTCGCGTAATAGCTCTATTCGGCAAATGATACATCGTCTTTAATCGAAAAACGCGAAATGATTCGAAATTCATGATTAACAAGCAAACGAATAAGTCGTTTAATACCTCTGTTCAATAGTTTTACGCGTTATCCGAATGGAACAGAGTTTTGGTACTCGTGAAAAAAATTATTCTAAATAACACGTATTCAGGTGCATAAGTTATGCTTTAAGGAAGATAATTTTAACAACTAATGTCAGAAAAATCTTGTTAAGCTCACCCACTCATCTAGCGATTAACCTGCTTCGGCGGAAGTGGGTCTTTACCACTGTGCCGATCCTGCACTTCAAGGAACCTGTCAACAGCTGAGGCCGGGTCGGTGAACTCTCTCCACTGCACGGTCACGTCAATTGCACGCCCGAGCACCTACAAACAGAACTTTTCGAGGGACGATCGTATAACACTGTCGCAAATGAGAGACTGCCCACGGTAAGAAAAAAATTCACCCACGTTATTTATCGACGAATTAAAATAAATTCACTTGTTCGCCTAAAAATTCACTTGTCTCCAGTAATCCAGTAAGTTGTAGCAAGGTAGTGCGTAGCGCACAGCTGACCGCGGGTATCCGCGGGAGTTGAGCGACGGTCACTTTACCGAACGTGCATTTCACTGCACCGATACCTCGTAATAACACAATTGCGCAAATACGAAAAACATATTGGAATACTCTACGTTGGACCGAAGCATTGTGTTCGGGTGACAGAGTGATTCTGCCAGCTTAAGCTTTTTCTGGTTCCCATTCCATTTTTCGGATGATACAATGTGTCGTATACGATTCTTTGACGAATATTCATCGTATCGTGATACAATGTATGCAGTAGACGTGTAGTGTGTCGCGACAGTGCCGCGGGGTAAGTGTGACAGAATTCAGGTATAAACGTATGTTTTATGTGTGTGCTCCGGCCGTCGTCAAGTCGACGGAGATTGGTAGGCGAAGAAGAATCTGCGTGCGATCGATGCGCGATCGAAAATTATTTTGAACAGTCGTTTACGAGATTCTCTCAGAGTCAGACGTAAAAAATCGAAAGTTGAAAGTTGCATGATTTTGTATGTTCTTCACATAAGACAATCGGCCCTTCTCAGGGTCACCAATCTCTCTAACGTGGGTTCTGTTACGTTCCTGTACGTAATTGTGTTATTACGAGGTATCGGTGCAGTAAAATGCACGTTCGGTAAAGTGACCGTCGGTCGACTCCCGCGAATACCCGCGTATACCCGCGGTCAACTGTGCGCTACGTTTAACCTGCGATCAGCTGTGCGCTACGCACTACCTTGCCACAACTTACTGGATTACTGGAGACAAGTGAATTTTTAGGCGAACAAGTGAATTTATTTTAATTCGTCGATAAATAACGTGAGTGAATTTTTTTCTTACCGTGGGCAGTCTCTCATTTCCGACAGTGTTTATACGATCGTCCCTCGAAAAGTTCTGTTTGTAGGTGCACGGGCGTGCAATTGACGTGATCGTGCAGTGAAGAGAGTTCACCGACCCGGCCTCAGCAGTTGACAGGTTCCTTGAAGTGCAGGATCGGCACAGTGGTAAAGACCCACTTCCGTCGAAGCAGGTTAATCGCTGGATGAGTGGGTGAGCTTAACAAGATTTTTCTGACATTAGTTGTTAAAATTATCTTCCTTAAAGCATAACTTATGCACCTGAACACGTGTTATTTAGAATAATTTTTTTCACGAGTACTAAAACTCTATTCCATTCGGATAACGCGTAAAACTATTGAACAGAGGTATTAAACGACTTACTCGTTTGCTTGTTAATCATAAATACCGAATCATTTCGCGTTTTTCGATTTAAGACGATGTATCAGTTGCCGTACGCTTCCCTAGATATCCACGCTGTGCCAGTGCGTTTGTTCACGGCTACGGTCGAGCGCGATCGAGACAACGCTCTCGCGGTCGAGCGCGCGAGTTTTACGCACTCTGGTTGGCCAGCGTTTTTCGTTAATAATTCAAAAACGAAGGCGCGACCAACATTTTGGTAAAGGACAAAGTAGTTCAGATTCACCCCAGCTACCCCCCAGTTCCCGGTGTTACACCAATTAGGGGACACCCTTATAAGATAAATGGTATTATATTCGGGAAATATAAATCTTTCAATCCCGAAAATATGATGGAGCGGAAGGCATTTAAAAAAACCCGCATAAGATTAAATAAAAAATAGATTTTTAATCCACGAAAGTTGGGTTTTTAGTTAGAATTAAGGGGATCCAATCCTACCGAATGTTTTTAAACGGGTTTACATCTGTGATGTCAGAAGCGAGGAAAATGCTGAAAAATAACTAGTTTTACTATTGCAACTTCTGGTACGAATAAAAAACTTCTTGCTCCACGCAGGGTCCCGAATGAAAGATAAAAGTCCAAAGGATGTAGGTCTGGTCCCCAATTCAGACATGGGTCATTGTAAAGTAACAAAATTTCACTGCAAACTTGGATCTGTCACTTTCCGATTACGATGAAATTTCGAGGTGGCCGCCAGCAAGTAGCTGTCACACAATTTTAAGCAATTTCGCCAATTTTGCACGTTGCCCGGTCGAAATCGGGCCAGACCTCCATTCTTTGGACTTTTATCTTTCACTTGAGACCTGCCGCATAGCGATACGTTGTTTTATTCATACCGAATTTTGCTACGGAAAATTTTGGTCAGATTCTCTCGCCTTTTTCTTACGGAATTATCCGCTTGGCGCGCTATCGTAAGAAGCGTGGAAAATGCTGTGAAATAACCACTTTTACTATTGCAACTTCTGGTATGAATCAAAAACTTCTCGGTCCACGCAGGGTCTCAAATGAAAGATAAAAGTCCAAAGAATGTAGGTCTGGTCTCCAATGAAGACATGGATCATTGTAAAGTAACAAAATTTCACTCCAAACTTGGACCTGTCACTTTTCGATTACGATGAAATTTCGAGGTGGCCGCCAGCAGATAGCTGTCACACAATTTTGAGCAATTTCGCCAATTTTGAAGGTTGCCCGGTCGGAATCGGACCAGACCTCCATTCTTTGGACTTTTATCTTCCACTTGAGACCTGCCGTAGAGCGATACGTTGTTTTATTCATACCGGATTTTGCTTCGGAAAATTTTGGTCAGATTCTCTCGCCTTTTTCTTACGGAATTATCTGCTTGACGTGCTATAGTTTACTTCTTAGGATCTTGAAAATGTACAGATATCCTACACCCGGCAGAACACAAATTGTATAATTATTTTACCGAATTTTTACCGTGTCTTAAAAGGAGCGGAATACTAAGTTTTCATCTATATACTAATCGCAGATCAAAACTGGCTTTATTTTTGAAAGTTTGTGAAATTCTGTCGAAATAAATATCAATCAAAAGAATTGATGGCTAAATATGAATATGTAGATTATTTTTTCTTATAATATTATATATTTTTGGGGAAGGGAAATAAATAAAACTCTGATGCCACCTGTAAGGAAAAGACACACATGAGACAGGCCACATGGCGATTGATGGCGATTGATGGCGATCGGTGCAATGTCGCACACATAATATATATACATCGCTTTTTATTTCACATTACACGTAAATGTCTACAGAACAATAACATGGAACTTTATAACACATTCATTACACTACACACTTCGATTATACCGGTCAACTTCGTCGAAATTTGTTCGCTCTAGTTTTTGCAGAAAACCCAATTCACGCACATACATCGGTAATCAACTTTCGCCATGTTACGAAAGAAGATGGCGAAGAAAAAAGAACTGACAGCATCGGCCAAGACCACTGAATTTGCAGCCTCGATTCTGCATGCTACAATTTCGCGGTATACATCTCTCCAACAGCGTTCATTTTTCTTCGCCATCTTTTCCTTGCAAATGAAAAGTTTTCTATGCAAGTGAAAAGAAGTTTTCATATTTACGAAACAAGACCAGTAAATATTGAAAACCTCTATCACTTCCTTGTGCATTGCCTTCTTCATAGCGTGCCTTTTATCCGGTGTTACGTCCCCAGATGGATTTCGGTGGTGGAAATCCCGGTAAGAGGAGCCACTTTCGTATTCAAGAGAATCGTAGCAGTTAGTAGCAGGATCCCTTGCGCTTCGATTCGGTACTAAAGTACCTAGGGAAAACGGTATCACTGCGAGTATACGATCTGATCAATAAGAACTCTCTCTGTGGAGAAGTAAGGAAATACTTCTTACTGGTTGTTGTTAGATCTATCGGAAGGATAGACTTGAGATTGGATTGTAGGAACGCTGGCGGTAAAATAGCGATTTCAAATTTACTGTAATATGTATTTAAGTGAATTTGTATTTTTAAGCGCAGACATACAATGATTGATATAAAGCCTTATTCGATATACAATACAATAGCTCGCTCGCAGATTTGCTTTAATACAATTCTTTGACGCGTAAGTGCAGGATCAGTGTCCCGTTGTAACTATGCTTACAGTTAGTAAGTAGAAGTCTCTTTCTTTCTCTCTTCCTTGTCGTGGAACTAGGATTTAAACAATAAGTTAAAATCAGCTTTGCGCGCTGTAGAATTAAATTGAACTTAGTAGACTGAACACGAGAGAACTGCAATAGAAAACTGTAGTAGAACTGAACTGAATTGAACGATGAACGAATAATCATTGCTCCGAGGCTGGAGATCCCTCGTTTTATACCCTTCTTCGTGCGCAAATGTGCTTGGGGTAGGAGTGTACGTGTTTGTAAATGTTAATTTACCCTTATTGCATAGTGTAAGGGGCCGTAATAATTAAATAAGGTGAGGTGCGTGATTAATAATTGAATAAGGAAACCAATAAGGAAAACAGAACACGTCTTTATTCGACGGCGGACGGGCCAAGAGTCTGGTCCACGACGAATCGTCTTTGCTACGTCGCACATCCGTCGGAATGCGTCGAGAGAAAGAATACATAAACAAAAGTATGCGGCGAAGTCGCCACAACGTCGCTTTCGAGGAACCGCCGTAACGGCTTCTCCGTTATCGCTTACAATAGACGGCGGTATCCTTTGCTGTTGGTCAAGGCTTTCCCATGGAAAGCTTGTTATTCAACCTTGACCGAACTATTTTCTAGGAACGGAAGTCGTTCGAACGTCCCTTCCTAGAACATCGGCGTGAGAACGCGGCTTATGAGTAGGTGTACCTTTATAGTCGGAGCAGGCGTATCTTCATGCTTGATAAGTTATGGTCGATTGTGAGGTCATGATTTACGAGGCGGCAGATCCTTTACTATTGGTCAAGGCTTTCCCATGGAAAGCTTTGTTTTTCAACCTTGATCGAGCTGTTTCTTAGGAACGGAGGTTGTGAGGAGATAGCGCCCACTGGTGGGTCGTTTTGCCTTGTTTTTGTTAGCGGTGGGGGTTAGGCGGGAGATTTGACTTGAATTTGGGTGTTTGTAGAGTAACTACAATAAATTAGGTTTTAACAAAATTATATTTTTAAAAAAAGTAAGGTAAAGTATATAAGTTTTTTTTTATAGGTTTCATTTTTTCCGCCTCCTCTTTGCTGACTGAAGCTTTTCTGTTTGCGTGCCTTGATCGCGTGTATCTGGTTGAATTACGAGTATCTTAATAGTACGAGGGCAAATGTTTGTGTTTCGGATTCAAAAGTTCGTCCTCCGATAGCTCCCATTTGATGGGGCTGGTACAAGACTAACCTGGTGGAAGCGGTGGGGCCTCAGAAATGGTGGGGGGAGCTGGCACCGGAGGGACGTTACACCCTCCCCCTTGTGGATTTCCGACGTCCTCGGAGGTAGGCGTCGCACCCTCTTCCATGTCCAGAATCATCTCCAGCACATCATCAAAGAACTCCTCACCACCCTGGTGAGGCATGGAGAGGTCGAGAGGGGTGTCTCTGGGCTCCGCGTTACGGAGCCTCTGCAGTTCTTTTTGTATCGACACTGCTGCGTATACAAATGCAGCTAGTTGGTCCGCGTTTCGCCTAATCCACTCAGGGGTTACTATGTCGTTGTTCATTATTTAAATTATACGCGTGGATAATAAAAACCCGAAGTGTGCCGGCTCAGTGTTCGATACTGAATAACGGCTTGTCGTAAGGGTCCTTCTTAATGACAACCTGTCGTGGGAAACTCTCGGTAGTATGGTAGCGATATGCGATGTTTAATTCTTATAACGTCTTATCTTGTTGCAGTCCCGATCATCGTTCTCCCTGATACCTTTTAATTTAGATATTTTGCCGCAGGTTCTGATGGTGTGGTTCCTACCTCTTATTTATATGTTGCAGATTAGATAAGCGCTTAGATCATCCGTCACTTGATTCGTATGGTGGTCCCCGCTGTAAGTCGGTACGGTAGGTGTTTTTAATCAGAAGTCGTTGATGCAGATTTTTCCTTAACTGTCCGTGGTTGGTAAAACGGTGAACTAATTCATTCGGCCTTGAAAAATACTTGTTCTTTGCTCAATTGTACTCGTACATCCGGATATAATTTTGTTTCAGTTGGGGCTGAAGGTAACGGAGTTTTTGTGGTTTGTAATGGCTCTTCCTCCGTATTAGTAGATTGGTCATCTGTGTTTGGTTTTTCTTCGTAAAAATGCAGTAATAAATTTGTTACGCTGTCCCATATAGCTCCGATTAAATGGTAACTCCATCCGTATAAACGGTGTATCGCGTATCCGTGTAATGCTGTGTCTAATGTGAATTTAACAAATTTTGCAATGAACCATAATCCAAGCATTCCGCCGCTGAAAGTTCCGAATCCGGTAAACCATCCCCAAAGGCGAGACCATGTTGAGGCGGCGATTTCTTCTAAGGTTTTTTCGTCTAATAGATTGATAAAAGACATCCCCTGTTTATCGGCTGCTTGCCCCGTCATACTTCTGGCGATAGCGTTAAGTACGGCGGGTCTCTCTGCCGGAAACATAATATGATCGCGTAATTTACTTAATTCTTCTGCGGAATAAATTTCCGACGTAGCCAGATTATCCGGGTTGGTATACGTCCATGTGTTTGTAGTTGCTGGCTTCAATTCCTGTGGTGGGATTGAAGATATCGCGGTGGGCGAGATTTTGTACCAAATTCCATCTAGTTGGTACATGTTTGGTACATAAGGGTTGCAATCCGTTTGCGTTCCTGTTTTTAGTAGAATATTAGTTCTCGGTGCCATAAAGTAGGATATGTTGCCTCTTGAAACTGGCAATTGTTGATAACAGTTTTCTGTTTCCCTTAGTTTAACGGCGACGGGTACACATTTTATAATGTGTACTACTTCTCCCGAAACAACTGCCATGTATCCCGGTCCTTTCATAATCTGATATGCGAAATCCTCTGGTAGTAATTTGGAGTAAGCCAGGGCGTTTTCCAGAATTTGTTTTTCCAATTCACATTGTTGTATCAAAATGTCTCGATATAACGAAGTCATCTGGTTCTTAATGTGTTTCTCCAGATAAACAAATTTGCTATTTACATAAGTAAATATATCCGAATTGTTGACCGCTGTGGGTCTTCGTTGTGCGAAGGATTCTCCTGGCTTTGTTTCTAGGATGAACAGCTTCGGGTGTTCGGTGCGTGCCAATATATAATTGCACAAACTCAATCGACTTTTCTGTGCTAATGCAAAGGTAATTTCTTCTGTCGTGATGGCGTAAACCGTTGTGGTTTCGGTAGCGTTTTCAAATATACGTTCGGCTTTTCCCTCGTAAAGAACGTCGTAACTACTGAATTTACAACGGTCGTCAGGGACTCCTGCCCAGAATGTATTGCCTCCTTCCAAATCAAAACATTGCCCGTCTGACAGGGTGCAATGGCTCCCTGAGTGCAAAATAATTTTATTTGCATCTGGTTTTGTTGAGGCGAAGTAATCGCGTAGAGTGATTCTAACGACGGCTTGTACGACCACGTCGTCCCAGGATCCGTAAGAATCGGCGTACTTTATTCCTTTGCAGGTGCCGTCTTGCGATATTGATCCGGCTAACGTAACACTTTTAGTTGTGGAATCGTTGGATCTTAAACCCGTGATCAAATCATCTCTAGCGAAGGCGAATGCTCTAGTAAAATGCATTTTAAGACAGGTGTCGGAACTGATGTCCATTATGTAATCCATCCGGCCGTGTGTTACTACTGATACATGAGAGTGCATGCCACAATAGTAAATGGTTCTATCTATCTCGACCTTGCATTGTATCACGTGTGCATTGGAGAAATCCGCCAATTGGAGTAGTTGAACGTATGTAGTTTCAATGGTTGGCTTTTGAATATTTATTTGGCAATCCCCGACGGATCGAACGGTCATTGTAGTTATGTTGGTGTTGGATGATCCGCAGTCGTATGCTATCAGACTGTTGGCTTGGTTGATGGGAAGTAGGAGTATTGCGATGAAAACCAACATCTGAAAGACACTTATGTTAGTGTCTTGTCGAACAATGTCCGTAAGAGTTCTTAAGCCGATTAGGGTGAACGACTTTTTCCCCTCTATTCATTCGAATCTTGACATTGCCGTTGTCTAGTATTTCTATTACTTCATATGGTCCCTCGTAATGATCGTCAAATTTTCCTGTTTTATTTCCCTTTAACAAGAAGGCCCAGTTGTGTGGTGTGAAGTTTACAGCGTGTTGTCTTTTATCGTAATTTACTTTGGACTTCTGTTTGGCAGCGTTGTTGGCATCTACCGCTTTCCTTGTAAGCTCGTGGACTTTCTCCAATAAATTAAATATGTAGTCGGAATACGTTGCAATTTCCTCTGATGGTTTCCCGGTTGGGTATCTCGGTATTCTACCGTATAGAAGCTCATACGGCGAATATTTCGTTGCCTCGTGTATGCTTGTGTTGTAACTAAACATACATAATTCTATGAGATTGTCCCATTCCCGGTTTTTTGAGACGAAGTGTTTTAAATATTCGATAAGGACATGATGACTTCTTTCTAAGGTCCCATTTGTTTGTGGGTGGAAGGCCGTTGTTTGTAACTTTTTAATACCGAGGAGTTTTGTTAATGTTTTCATAAATTGGCTGACGAATGGTGTGCCTTGATCCGTTAAGACTCTTCTTGGAGTTCCGAATAAACAAACGAATTTCTTTAAGAATGTTTCTGCTATTGTGGCGGATGTTGCTTCTCGGAGTGGTACTGCTAAGGAGTATTTCGTCAAATTATCCTGAATTGTGAGGAGATATTTATTATGTCGTTTGATGGGTGGCAATGGCCCCACTATATCCATGGCGATTTTATAAAAGGCTTCTGGTGGTGTGTCTGTCAACAACATGGGCTGTCGGGTTTTAACTCTAGTCAATTTTCTTTTCTGACAACTCAGGCATCTCTTTACGTATTCTGCGATATCTTGCTTCATTCCTTCCCAATAGTAACACTGTTTTATGCGCGCGTATGTTTTGGTTATACCCTTGTGACCACCGATTAACGTGTCGTGGTTTTCGTGCAAAATTTGCGGTATTTCGTCCTTTCGAGGTAGAATTATGTCGTTTGTGCATATGTATATTGTAATCTGATGTTCGAATGCTAAATTGGAAAGTTGTTCGAGAATATATTCCCATGTTAATGAATAAATGCCCTTGGCTGTTTTTGCTACTGATATAGATGTTAAATTGTCGCGAAATATTTGTTCAGGTATTTTCCTAATATTTTCCAAGAAACTTGCTTTGTCTTCCACGATTGCGGTTAATGATTTCGCTTTTCTTCCTTTGGAGGTTATAATAGTTCCAGGGGTTAGTTCTCCTTCTATATTTTGCGGGGTAAGTAGGATTCCAGTTTCCTTCAACAGTCGGCTTCCTTCGTCGATCGGGTTCCCTTCCTTATTTATAAAGCAAAGGATATCACCCTTCCTTGTGGTAATGTGATCTCTGATTTCAGTGCAGGTGGGCAAATTATTTCTTTCTTCAGCGTTGTCTCCTTCTTCTGCGTCGTCTTCTTCTTCTGCGTCGTCTTCTTCTTTTGTGTTGTCCTCTTCTTCTGCGGTGTCTTCTTTTCCTATATTGTTTTCTTCCCTTGTGTTTCCTTGACCTCCTGTCATCTCCTCGAATCCGTCATTTTCCAGCTCTGGCTCCGGATTTTCCGAGAACGGATTGGTTTCTGGTTCTTCTTCTTCTAGGAACATTTCTATTAATTCCGCAGGATCATATATACTTTCAAATTTTTCGTCGTCTGTCGTGGCCGAATCCTCAGGAGCGTGTGCTGCGTCTTCGTTGGTTTGATTTAACGGTAAGCATTGATATTCCGGCGGGTTACGCGAAAGTGCATCGGCGTTGCTGTTGGCTCGTCCCTCTTTGTAAATAATTTTGTATTCATATTCGGCTAGCTTGAAACGCCATCTCAGGAGTCTCGAAGTTGGATCTTTAACTCTATGGAGCCATATCAGTGGGCGGTGATCGGTAATTAGGGTGAATCTTCGGCCATAAATGTATGGTCGAAAATGGTTTACCGCATATACTATGGCTAGGAGCTCTTTCTCAATAGTGGAATAATTGTTTTCAGCTCCGTTTAGTAGTCTTGATGCGTATGCAATGGGTAGATCCTTCCCTACCTCTCCTTGGCTTAAAACGGTTCCCACTGCATATCCTGATGCGTCGGTAGTGACATTAAACTCTTCCTCGAAGTTGGGATATTGCAAGATTGGTTGCTTGCAGAGATTCTCTTTTAAAGTTTCGAATGCTCTTTCCTGCTGCTCGCCCCATTGGAAAGGCGTGTCCTTTTTTAACAGATTTGTCAGTGGCTTCGAAATTTTTGAGTAATCCTTAATGAAACGGCGGTAATATCCCGTTAATCCAAGAAATTGTTTGATGTTTTTGGCTGTTTTTGGCGTTGGATAATGGTGTACGCTCTCGGTTTTCTTTGGATCTGGTTGAACTCCGTTTTCTGTTATTACGTGCCCTAGGTATGTAACTTCTTTCCGAAGGAACTCGCATTTGTCTGGTTGAAGCTGAAGATTGGCTTGTTGTAATCTGGCAATGAGTTTCTTAAATTTTGCTCGGTGTTCTTCCAGGGATCTGGCGTAGATGACAATGTCGTCCAGCTAACCGAACATTTTGTTGCCCTGTAAACCAGTGAGCGTCTGATCCATCAGGCGTTGGAATGTGGCAGGAGCATTCTTTAATCCGAATGACATCCTGTTATATTCGTAATGTCCTAGTGGAGTTGAAAATGCTGTTTTATGTTTGTCCACCGGGTTCATCGGTATTTGATGGAAACCGGAGGCCAAATCGAATATCGAAAAATATTTGGCTCCTCCCAGCTGGTCCAAGATTTCATTAATGTTAGGTAGAGGGTATGCGTCTCCTACGGTTTTCTCGTTTAGTGTTCTAAAATCGATGACGAGTCGCCATCGTTTGTTCCCTTGTGAATCAGGCTTTTTAGGAACTACCTACAATGGGGAGTTGTAAGGGGAGTTTGACTCTTGTACTATTCCCATGTCCAACATTTCCGAAATTTGTCGGTGGATTTCTTCTTTGTGTATCGGCGGGTATCTGTATTGCTTTGTGTTGATCGGACAGTCGTCGACTGTAATGATACTGTGCTGAGCTTTCGTTGTTGCTTCAAGAGGATCTCCCGGCATGTGGAATCTATCCGAATGTTCTGTTACCAGCGTCTTCATTTCCTCCTTTTCCTCAGGATTTAAATGCTCGAGCCTAAGGAGCTCGAATAAGTCCTTTAATTTTCCCGAAGCTGTACGGTAGTTTGTGAACGTACGCACGGACTGCATTTGTTCCTTTTTGCTGGTAGAATTAGTTGATCGTTGCCCCCGTTTTTTCTGGGTTTCCTTGCTTTTTGTTTTTACTCCTTTATATTTCTTTGAGGACTTTGGATTTCTAGGTTTTAGATTACCCGTTGGGTTCATTCCAGAAGGTGTACCTTTACTGGAATTTATATTTTTGTCGGCGGGTAAAACTTCACCGAATTTCGTATTTCTGTCGGCGGATAAAACGTCGCCGAATTTTGTATTTTTGTCGGCGGATAAAACATCACCGAATTTTGTATTCTTGTCGGCGGATAAAACGTCACCGAATTTCGTATTTCTGTCGGCGGATAAGACGTCACCGAATTTTGTATTCTTGTCGGCGGATAAAACGTCACCGAATTTTGTATTCTTGTCCGAGGGTGTACCCCTAACGGACTTGGTATTTATGAAATTCCCAGCTTTCTTGCTGGTTATTGTGGGTATCATGTTCAATTCTTCCAATTTGATATATGGAAATTCGAGAACTACTGTGTCGTCTCCTGTGTTGATTCCATACAAATAGGCTTCCCCGTGCTCGTTCCTGAGTAGTGCGTTTCCCAGATGCACCTTGGAATCGGTGTTCAGCCTCGGCATGTATCCTTCGCTCGGCGAATCGGGCGTTAGTCGAATCCGAACTAGCTGTCTTGAACGAGGTTGTAAGCGAACGATATTCTCCTCGAAGAACGGTATGCTTTTTCCTTTAAGGTTCAGACAGCGCTTCTCGTAATCGATTGTGGCGGACACATCCCTCAGGTAGGCGGATCCTAGGATCCCTTCTTGTGGAATGGGAAAATCGTCTGGTACTACATGCAGGATGGTTACGGTTCCGAAGATATCCATATAGATGTAACCCAGTGTTGTCACGACATTTTCTGTTATTCCCGATATCTGGATCTTTTCGTCGTAGATATCCTTGAAGTCTCCGAGCGCGTACTTCTTGATCACGTTGACGGTTGCCCCAGTGTCGATCATCAGGATGACGTGGAGTTTCGAGAATCGGGCAACTAATACGGTTGGAGCTTCGGCGGGAACGTCTCGCATTACCAAGACGTTTCTGGATCTTCGATTGTTGGAGTCAGGACGCTGACATTGTAATCCCCTTGACGCGCGCCCGTCGACGAAAGGGGCGTTTCGTTTCCCGCTTGGCGTAGCCTCTCGTTGTATAGTTTCTTTCTGCATTCATTTTCGGTATGACCGTAGTTTTTGCAATATCGACAAGTTTTGTCTCCCGGATACCCATTTTTGATCCAGCAATTTTCGACCAAATGTCCAGGTTTCGAACAGTGGCTGCAGATTTTTTGATCGGTGAATCTTGGCGCTGGTCGGGATCGTTCCCGAAAATGTTCTGCGCCTGTTTCGCGGTATTGCGGAGCTCTAAACTGATTTAGTTTCGGCGCTGGAGCGACTCTATGTAATTCGTCGTACAATTCCTTTTCTGATTCCGCTTCGATAGCGGCGCGTATCGCTTCGTTTAAGTTTTGACATGCGTGTGCGTTAATTTTAATTCCGCGCTTGAGCCCTCTTGTAAAACATTTTATGGCTTCATCTTCTGTCTCTCGTTTAAACGCGGGGTTTTCGTGTCGAGTCGTACGTTTGTATGCTTCTAATATCAAGTTAAACAGGTGGCGAATTTTAGTGCCGAAAGTTATTACATTTTCGTTATGGAGTTGAATGGCTCGGCCTAGTTGGCCTTGCAAACAGGACATTGATTGTGGTGGTGAAAATAAAGTTTCTAAGAATTCAAGTAATTCCTGTACTGTGTTGAATGAACTTCCTTCAACACTATCCTTTGCAGTGTCAACTAGTCGATTTCGGATCAGTTTTACTAAATTAAACTCGGCGCGAGGTGGTATCATGTCTTTGGCGTTTCGGCATCCTTCCGCAAATGTTCTAAACATAGGGCTTTTGCCGTTAAAATATGGTACAGCTTCTAATGCGTCTTTGATAGAAATCTGTGGTAAAAGAATCGCATCTGTGCTCTGTATAGAGGCAGTGCTTGCTAGATTGTGTGTGTCTGCTAATGGTTGTGGTATAGGTACGTATTCGCGCCTATCTTGTATCAGTGATGGACCACTTCCAGTTCTGGTTGTGGTGTCCACATGTTGCGCGCTAGCGTTCCCGGAGGTTGGTAAGCGTATATCGTCGTGTGGTACCAGCGACATATTGACACGGTTTTCCCTTCGATTTCGGAAACGAGCTATGATGGAATTTTCGTTCCGATGGCAAGAAATCCCACCGCTGCCACCAAAATTTTATTTATACTACTACGTATTAGCTCTTGTTACGTCCCGAGATGGATTTCGGTGGTGGAAATCCCGGTAAGAGGAGCCACATTCGTATTCAAGAGAAACGTAGCAGTTAGTAGCAGGATCCCTTGCGCTTCGATTCGGTACTAAAGTACCTAGGGAAAACGGTATCACTGCGAGTATACGATCTGATCAATAAGAACTCTCTCTGTGGAGAAGTAAGGAAATACTTCTTACTGGTTGTTGTTAGATCTATCGGAAGGATAGACTTGAGATTGGATTGTAGGAACGCTGGCGGTAAAATAGTGATTTCAAATTTACTGTAATATGTATTTAAGTGAATTTGTATTTTTAAGCGCAGACATACAATGATTGATATAAAGCCTTATTCGATATACAATACAATAGCTCGCTCGCAGATTCGCTTTAATACAATTCTTTGACGCGTAAGTGCAGGATCAGTGTCCCGTTGTAACTATGCTTACAGTTAGTAAGTAGAAGTCTCTTTCTTTCTCTCTTCCTTGTCGTGGAACTAGGACTTAAACAATAAGGTAAAATCAGCTTTGCGCGCTGAAGTATTAAATTGAACTTAGTAGACTGAACACGAGAGAACTGCAATAGAAAACTGTAGTAGAACTGAACTGAATTGAACGATGAACGAATCATTGCTCCGAGGCTGGAGATCCCTCGTTTTATACCCTTCTTCGTGCGCAAATGTGCTTGGGGTAGGAGTGTACGCGTTTGTAAATGTTAATTTACCCTTATTGCATAGACGGCGGTATCCTTTGCTGTTGGTCAAGGCTTTCCCATGAAAAGCTTGTTATTCAACCTTGACCGAACTATTTTCTAGGAACGGAAGTCGTTCGAACGTCCCTTCCTAGAACATCGGCGTGAGAACGCGGCTTATGAGTAGGTGTACCTTTATAGTCGGAGCAGGCGTATCTTCATGCTTGATAAGTTATGGTCGATTGTGAGGTCATGATTTACGAGGCGGCAGATCCTTTACTATTGGTCAAGGCTTTCCCATGGAAAGCTTTGTTTTTCAACCTTGATCGAGCTGTTTCTTAGAAAAAGTAAGATAAAGTATATAAGTTTTTTTTTATAGGTTTCATTTTTTCCGCCTCCTCTTTGCTGACTGAAGCTTTCCTGTTTGCGTGCCTTGATCGCGTGTATCTGGTGGAATTACGAGTATCTTAATAGTACGAGGGCAAATGTTTGTGTTTCGGATTCAAAAGTTCGTCCTCCGATAGCTCCCATCCGATGGGGCTGGTAGAAGACTCACCTGGTGGAAGTGGTGGGGCCTCAGAAATGGTGGGGGGTGCTGGCACCGGAGGGACGTTACACCGGTCAACTACACGTAAGTACACGAGATTCAGTAAGTATGTGTGCGTGTGTGCGCATTTGCATGTGTGTGATTTTAGTTACTTCAGATGTCGATATGCAGAGGGCGAGCAAAATAGTGGACATGGTCCGCAATAACGGAGATCCCTCTCCCTGGTTTTCGCTATTTACAACAAGCCAGGGCAACCCCTGCTCTTTGAGTAAAACGGCAACCCGCCGTGCATCCCCACCATGCCTCCCGGTGCGTGTCTAAGAGTGGGACAGGTAGAGAGCGCTGCCCTTCTTTTCATTCGCACGGCGTACAAATGCTGACGGGTGGGGGGTACCGAAATCGCGCGAAGAGAGTGCATTTCCCCACCGTTATCCAGGCCTGATTTACAACATAAGAGCGATAAATTTGACCAATGAATCACGGATTCATGGTCGTTAATAAAAGAAAAAACGAGCGGTAAATAGTGAAAACTTGTGTCACTTCTTTGTGTACTACCTTCTTCATAGCATGCCTTTTATCCGATGATTCGTAACAATGTATGCGTGTGTACTCTATGTATTTTTGTGTTTCCCGCTTCACAACGCCATATTGGATTTTAGTTTCCTAGCTGTCCGAATTGTAGATGGCGAACAAAATAATAACACGGTCCGCAAATGAGGGAGTTACATGGTACACCCCCTATGTAGCACCAACGACACTGTTTTACGCGCCGCCTACCAACTGGGACTGTTGTATTCGACATTACGACATTAGTATCATTAACAGTGCAGACTTCTTGAGACTTCCCTGTGTATTGAATGTTATATTAACATATAATTAAGCTATAACTAACAAAATTTTTACATTTTAAATTATTTTTTTTATTTTTCGTGTAATAAGATTTTCTGTATGCCTTTTTTTCTATCATACAATTTTTGTCAATTGTTGTTATCTTAGCTTGTAGAATATTATTAATACGTCTGCACCATCTCCTGATGTTATCAATTATCACTACATTAATAAAAATGTCCTTGATTACCACGTGATGGGCATTACATCCTACATTATTAAATTCTAGATTATGAAAATAATCTTGCATAATGTAGCCTTATTTGTGTATATTGTTACGTCGCAGCCGGAGCGACTTGTTTTATTAATTATTTTAAATGCTATTTCGTTAAATTCTGCTTTAGAATCTATGGGATTCAGCCCGGGTCCTTATATAAAAATGTTAGAAGTCAGCGGGAAAATAGGTTTTATAAATGATAGTAAGAAATTGATTAACTTAATAATAAAGATTCTATTGAAAAGATGACATTAATACAGAAATTTTACAGTGGCTTCGGTTCACAGCTTTCGGTATTTAAATTATGTATGTCTGTTGTAAATGAAAAAATATCGAACAGAGAGCAGCTTGTAATTGTGAGATTAGGATAGATTTAACACTAGGTTTACGAGCGTTTTTACGAACATTTCTACGAGCACCCGTCAAATTAACAGTTAAACGAAAATACGCATTTTCTTTACAGAATCGATTTATTCAATTTAAGGCTGATCAATTTACGATGCAAAATGATTCAAATTAATGCTATGGTTTTTGGGATATTTCATTAAAAAATTTGAAATCCGTCAAATTGAAGGGTCCCGTAAACCTAGTGTTAAGGGGGGGTATGGTCTACTCGGTGAAAAAAACACTTTTTCAACCATTTTTTTTTTATAAGGTACGCGCAATGTATTTTAAATTGAATGCTTACAGTATTGTAGAATAACATTTCAAGAATATTTTCTGAAAATTTCAGCGGAAAATATTAAGAACTAACCCGTTGGCAGCAAATCTCCGGAGACGATTTCCAAAAGAACAGCTGTTTTGCGGTGACGGTTGTAACTCATCACTCGATCATCCAAAATCAAAAAATCAAATTGATCTTATTAATTTATGAGTTTCCCCACGTAACGCTGTCGAGTTTTAAAAAAAATTTGTTGTTTTTTATTTGAGGATACCAAATTTGCCGATTTGTTAAGCGGAAAAAGGAAAAAAATCGCTTTTTTGTCTTTGCAGTGTTACCAAAAACTGAAAAATCAATAAAAAAAAAACTCGACAACGTTACCTGGGGAAACTCATAAACTAATAAGATCAATTTGATTTTTTTGTTTCAAATGATCGAGTGATGAGTTAGAACCGTCACCGCAAAAAAAAACTTATTTTGGAGACGTCTCCGGAGATTTGCTGCCTGCTTGTTAGTTTTTAATATTTCCCGCTGAAATTTTTAGAAAATATTCTTGAAATGTTATTCTAGCAGCCGGCTGCACGCCACAAAAGTCGGATCGGGAGCTATAGAAGGGAATCTAGGGGGAATATAACCTGCGAATTACCGCCACCAGAATCCTCGCAATACCGCGACCATTAAATTCAACGCGATACGGCTAGGGAAAACCGCGTAGAATAAGGAGTACTTACAAGCGGAAAAAGAGGGCATACTCGCGTATCCAAACAACGCAGAGACTGCGATAGGAACCTCGCGCGAAGATAATAAGTGGCAACGAGGATCGGCAGCTTGCCAAACTGGCGCGTGTAGGACGGCGAGGAGTAGGGAAGCCGCTAGCGAGCAGCTCCGAGCGAACGCGAATATCGCCGATGCATAGGTTCGTCCAACGTCTAGCGGTCCCCGGTATAAGCAGGTGTAAGTGAGACCTGCCGAAATGTACGTGCTACCTTTCTCGGTTATAGAATCCTACGGTCATCGAATGCACGATATGACATTGTTACGGCGTAAAGTAACGTATACCTGTTCGATTACCCCTTTTATCAGAATGTAACTGACCGGGATTTTGTCACTACGTTGGGAAAACCTAGGATTTTTGACTTTTCAACAAAGACAAAGACAAGAGCAACGTGAAATCTGGGAAGTACTTGTTTCACATATTGTTACAATATTCTCTAATTATTCATGTGTTTCGTGAGAACTTATGTATGTATGTCTAACTTTCTTAAAAAAATGTTGGTTTATTTTTTTTTCCCGTAATAGGAAAGATTGACAGAATAAAAATTGAATGTTTATTTGACGATCAATCTGACCGTGGATTATATCTGCGAAATAGATATAATTACCACTCGCTGTGACTTCACGGCGCGGCGGCGCGCCGCTGAAGGCAGTGCATGGATTTACGTTATAAATTCTCCAACCCGTGTTAGATATCCGATTTCGATAATTAATGGCTCTTTTGATAGATAAAAGATGAATACACAATCGTTATCGTTCAGAATTTCTGTAAATGGCTTTTTTCTATTCCGGAAAAAGTTTTTAAACTTTTTAACGCTCTTTTCTCCACGAAGATTACATTTTTCCAAAATTCTAAAATATCATGCACATTCCTTCATGTTTTATCTTTCAAATGAGTCCTTGATCATCGAAATTGGTCAAGAAGCATTCTATGGGAAACGCAGAGTGTTATACCCTTACGATACATTGCGTGGTGGAGACGGGACGGAAAGTCGAAAAGGCCAGAGCGGCTCGAGTTGGCTTATTCGCAAGAGTTTAGAATGGATCAGAGTTGTGTGACGTCGGTGTGATTTATCGCTGCAACGGTAAACACCTATACATTGACCGCACGCCTAGCCAACCTACATGCACACCAGCTCATGCTTGTGCGTTAGGTTCGTAGTGGGAGAAGGAGTTTCGGCTCTTCTGTCGCTGAAATTAGGGTCGCTAGCGCACCCAGAATATTTTTCAGGATTTTTCACGAAAATGGGCGAAAACACGCATGAACCTATTGTTCAAACGAGCTATTCTCGTTTGAAAGATAAAGAATGATCCATGCGTTCTTGTGAAGCCGAATTTCGATAAAAAATTTCTTTCCATGCGTAAAATTGTCTTGAACTTCAGCAATTTTTTGAATCACTATTTGTTGATAAAAAAAAGGTTTTATCAAAATTCGGCTTCACAACAACGCATGGATCATCCTTTATCTTTCAAACGAGCTATTGTTCATTAAAATCGGTCAACAATTGTGACCTGTACACCCGACGGCGTAAACCCTTCCAAAAGGGGGGGGGGGGGGGTATCCAACGCCCTTAACTTTGTTTCACGTGTAAAAAGGCTAACGTTGTGTTGAAAAAATTGTTACTTTTTGTTTAAAATATTGTTCCTTTTGTCTAAAATATTGTTACTTTTGTTTAAAATGTTGTCACTTTTGTTTAAAATATTGTTACTTTTGTTTAAAATATTGTCACTTTTGTTTAAAATATTGTCACTTTTGTTTAAAATATTGTTACGTTTTGTTTTCGAAAATATATTTGTTCGAAATAACTGTGGTTAATTTATTAAATTTTGTATAAAACATTTTATGTTTTATCATCTCATATGAACGAATACGAACACTTAGCCAATACGAACGAATACGAACACACACATAGCAAGTGGCGAATTCAACATGGCCTCCGGGCAGGCCCACGGCATGGGCAACCCGGAAGTCACGTACGCCCAAATCGTGCATTCCAGAACGTTCGAGAACGATCTGGATGCGTCTTTAATTTGATTTTACTTCCGGCTGGAAACCGAAAACGAGATTACAGATAAGTCGAGAAACCTGCTTTTACGACGAATCATCAACACAGATTTCCTGAACAATAATAGTTTTGCGTTTAATTTCCAAATAATAAATAAGTTTTCTTCCCTCTTTCGCGTACTCCATTTTGTTTAAAAAATTGTAAGGCGCGTTGTTGTTGATTATTCGTTACGATTCTGTGAATCATCATCTTCGAGGGACGCACTCTCTCCCTCTCCGCCCCCCCCCCCCCCCTCTCCTTCCCTCCCTCTCCCTCTCTCTCTCTCTTGCTCACTCGCACGCTCGCTCGTAGCAAGCCACTTCGTTTTTTTTCCGCTACAAGAAAAAACATCGAATCATGGATATGTTTTTGCATCGTCCTGAACTCAGTCGAGCAGTGCAAAACGAAGATACTCTTAGGGCCATCACGCACTAGGCGATTCCTTGTCGCGTGTCGCCGCGACAGTCGAGATCATCGCTCGAGACCCGCGACTGCCGCGGCGACACGCGACAAGGAATCGCCTAGTGCGTGATGGCTCTTAAGGTCCAATTTGTATGCCACGTTTGGCCGCGCGGCGTAGACGCATGGGATTTCGACGCAAGGGTCGAGTGTCTCAAGATGTGCACCGTTAACCCCCATCCGCACCCGCTGCGCGTCCAAAAAAAGGGATTCGGCATGCACCGAAACTAAAGACTGTAGGCAATATTTGGCAGTACTCAGTGTAGCACAAACCACAGAACACGTGTATCCTCCTATATTATAAAGTCCGATTTTTAACGCTACTGTGGAACGTGATGGATACTTTACTCTTAATGGAGTGTCTTCTTCAGGAAGAGGAAGAGGAGTTGTTGCTTCTCCGATATCTGGAAAAAAGTAATAAACCACCGAATCCGTTGTACTCTTCTGGAGATAAAGAAGGATTCGAAAATATTCTCATACAGAGACACCTTTTAAAAGACGAAACAATGTTCAGGAGTTTTTTCCGGCTAAATATTAAACAGTTTAATTTTGTTTTATCGCATATTGAAACTGATTTAGCAAAACAATCTTGCGGGAAAGTGAAACAGCCCATAACTCCTGCTGCAAAACTTGGATTCATATTAAGGTAAGCAAAATACAGTGTGGAATATTATTACAAAATATATATATTATTACATACATCATTACATACATACATCATTCTATACATCATTCCATACATCATTACATATGTTGAAGCGTAAATCAATTAAGATTCCCGTTCTGGTTTATAAATAAAGTATTTTGGAAAATCAATGGTTGATGGACGAGAACAAACAGGCTTTCTTTATTTGTCTTAAAATGTTATGGTAATATTGAATGTAAGTAACTCTCTAAGAAACGCCGAAGGCTATGATCACTGCATATTCGACTAAAGTTATTAGATTGACAATAGAATATGACTTCTTATGCTTGATCAAGTCTTTAGTTTGTGATTCGGCATCGAATCACCAATGCTTGAGCAAGTCTTTTTTATAATTTGATGATAACACAATTGCTTGCTCAAGTCTTTATTTTATAATTTAATTATAAAACCATTGCTTGACCAAGTCTTTAAATTATAATTTGGTTATAACTCACCAATTCCTCGCAAGAGGTTGTGTTGGCTCGAGCTCTCACCAACGACTAATAATCCGAATCCTCGTCCTCAGACGAGAACTCTATTCCCCGGGAACATTGGGAATTATTGATACGTCACACCTTTTGTATGCGCATAGTAAACTTTCCCTTTTCGTCCCAAACAATTAAATTTGAGATTTCGGCGTAGAACGCTCGAATAGTTTTTGTTTTGTCACTTACAATGGCCGTGACCGTAAATATTATGTTCCTACCATCGGAGGCCTAAAACCTCCGAAGCCAAGGTATATTTTTATGGATCCCTCGTGATCGATTATATTTATTACAATGGGTCGTGATCCTTGTATTTCGCCGAAATGTACAATCATGCAACCTATTGAGACTAGTTTTCGACGGAACAACATACATACATCATTCCATACATCATTACATACATACATCATTCTGCATCCGACATTTCTTCTAACTCTAGTTTACCGACGATTTTGCAAATCTGCATCTGTGTGCGCACCTGGCCTCGTGGGGACAGTCCCTTAATAGAGTCGCCCATTGATTTAAAAAAATCATCGATTGAATGCTCCCTGTCTGTAAAATCTGCTCTTCTATCCGCATTGTTCCTTATTAAATCTACTAGTGGGTCATTTTTGCGCTGCCCGAATTTTCGTTTTTTATGAGTGGGTGCCTCGTCCATACATCCGTCGATTTGGGTCCCAGCGAAATTTGAAGTTTGCGATTCCGTGTAAATCTCATTACCACTCGTATCGCTAAAACTTTCGGAGACTCCGGTGGTCTCACGCCGCGGGTCCTAAAAGAAAATAAAAAACAATCAATTTTTTTTATATAACGTACAGTGCGTCAGAATTGTGTGGCGTTATCAATACCAATTTATATATTTGTATCTTTACTTACTCTCTTTCATATTCGACATGATTAAGGAACGCGAGGTGTTCCTCTAGTTGCCACTTTCGTGGCCCTTTTCCGCGTGCAGATCCTGTCGTCGGTTTTGTTTTTCTTCGCCTCATGAATGTATGCCGAATATTCCTCCAACGGTTTTTACATTCCTCTGCTAAAATAAACATGAACAATATGTGCTACATGCAACATATGTAACAATATGTGTCAAGTTAATTATTTTTCACGTATTTAATTGTTTTATTTTTTTTCAGGTTCTTAGTGACTGGAGAAACCTACGCATCGCTATCGTATGCATTTAGGATTTCTCCTAGTTATATAAGTCGCATCGTCAAAGACGTACTACAACTGTGCAGCGAAAAACTGCCATCTACAGGGTGTCCCGTAATTGGTGTAACACCGGGAACTGGGGGGTAGCTGGGGTGAATCTGAACTACTTTGTCCTTTACTAAAATGTTGGTCGCGCCTTCGTTTTTGAATTATTAACGAAAAACGCTGGCCAACCAGAGCGTGTAAAACTCGCGCGCTCGACCGCGAGAGCGTTGTCTCTCCATCGCGCTCGACCGTAGCCGTGAACAAACGCACTGGCACAGTGGATATCGAGGGAAGCGTACGGCAAATGAGACATCGTCTTAAATCGAAAAACGCGAAATGATTCGATATTCATGATTAACAAGTAAACTAATAAGTCGCGTAATAGCTCTGTTCAATAGTTTTACGCGTTATCCGAATGGAATAGAGTTTTAGTACTCGTGAAGAAATTATTCTAAATAACACGTTTTCAGGTGCATAAGTTATGTTTTAAGGAAGATGATTTTCAAAAACTAATGTTACAAAAACCTTGTAAAGCTCACGCACTCGTCCAGCGATTAACCTGCTTCGACGGAAGTGGGTTTTTGACACTGTGCCGATTCTGAAATTCAAGGAACCTGTGAACAGCTGAGGCCGGGTCGGTGAACTCTCTTCACAGCACGATCACTTCAATTGTACGCCCGAACACCTACAAACAGAACTTTTCGAGGAACGATCGTATAAACACTGTCGGAGCTGAGAGACTGTCCACGGTAAGAAAAAAAGTTCACCCACATTCTTTATCCATGAACTAAAATAAATTCGCTTGTCCGCCTAAAAATTCACTTGTCCCCAGTAATCCAGTAAGTTGCGGAAAGGTAGTGCGTAGCGCACAGCTCACCGCTGGTATCCGCGGGAGTTGAACGACGGTCACTTTACCGAACGTGCATTTCACTGCACCGATACCTCGTAATAACACAATTGCGCGAATACGAAAAACATACTGGAATACTCTGCGTTGGACCGAAGCATTGTGTTCGCGTGGTAGAGCGATTCTACCAGCTTAAGCGTTTTCTGGTTCCCATTCCATTTTTCGGATGATACAATGTGTCGTATACGATTCTTTGACGAATATGCATCGTATCGTGATACAATGTATGCAGTAGACGTGTAGTGTGTCGCGACAGTGCCGCGGGGTAAGTGTGACAGAATTCAGGTATAAACGTATGTTTTATGTGTGTGCTCCGGCCGTCGTCAAGTCGACGGAGATTGGTAGGCGAAGAAGAATCTGCGTGCGATCGATGCGCGATCGAAAATTATTTTGAACAGTCGTTTACGAGATTCTCTCAGAGTCAGACGTAAAAAATCGAAAGTTGAAAGTTGCATGATTTTGTATGTTCTTCACATAAGACAATCGGCCCTTCTCAGGGTCACCAATCTCTCTAACGTGGGTTCTGTTACGTTCCTGTACGTAATTGTGTTATTACGAGGTATCGGTGCAGTAAAATGCACGTTCGGTAAAGTGACCGTCGCTCGACTCCCGCGGATACCCGCGTATACCCGTGGTCAACTGTGCGCTACGCTTAACCTGCGATCAGCTGTGCGCTACACACTACCTTGCCACAACTTACTGGATTACTGGAGACAAGTGAATTTTTAGGCGAACAAGTGAATTTATTTTAATTCGTCGATAAATAACGTGGGTGAATTTTTTTCTTACCGTGGGTAGTCTCTCATTTCCGACAGTGTTTATATGATCGTTCCTCGAAAAGTTCTGTTTGTAGGTGTTCGGGCGTGCAATTGACGTGATCGTGCAGTGAGGAGAGTTCACCGACCCGGCCTCAGCAGTTGACAGGTTCCTTGAAGTGCAGGATCGGCACAGTGGTAAAGACCCACTTCCGTCGAAGCAGGTTAATCGCTGGATGAGTGGGTGAGCTTAACAATATTTTTCTGACATTAGTTATTAAAATCATCTTCATTAAAAACATAACTTATGCACCTGAACGTGTTATTTAGAATAATTTTTTTCACGAGTACTCAAACTCTTTTCCATTCGGATAACGCGTAAAACTATTGAAGAGAGCTATTACGCGACTTATTAGTTTACTTGTTAATCATGAATACCGAATCATTTCGCGTTTTTCGATTTAAGACGATGTATCATTTGCCGTACGCTTCCTTCGATATCCACGTTGTGCCAGTGCGTTTGTTCACGGCTACGGTCGAGCGCGATCGGGAAACAACGCTCTCGCGGTCGAGCGCGCGAGTTTTACGCACTCTGGTTGGCCAGCGTTTTTCGTTAATAATTCAAAAACGAAGGCGCGACCAACATTTTGGTGAAGGACAAAGTAGTTCAGATTCACCCCAGCTACCCCCCAGTTCCCCGTGTTACACCAATTAGGGGACACCCTGTATAGCGTTATGGTGCGCGAAAAAATTTTTTTCAAATTTTTTACTTCAATTTTCAAACTTCAAAATCTTTTTTCTCAGCTCTTTAGGGATAGTGGGCCGTGCCGCTTTACCAATTTGAGTTGTAGGGGAACCCTGCAAACCCTGTAAATTTCATCAAAATCGGTGATGTCGAGTCCTGGTGGTCCCCTTGTTAGTTATCATCACCATTATCTTCATAATCATTATTATCATCACTATCATTATCATCTCGAAGAGAGACCGGTACAACTGCTGATTTTAATAAAGCAAGTGCTTCGACAGGTAGTGCTTGTAATTTCCTCTTGGGCAATTTTCTTTTGCTGGAAATTACAGGATCTGAACTTAATAAAAATGAATTTAAAATATCTAGATTAGACTTTTCTACGACTACATTTCCCGGCGTTATGCTCTCGATATCTTTTGCAATCTTTGTTTTGCGCTTCTTGAGCTTCTTCGGTCAACTGTCCTATTGGCAACAAAGCTGATTCAATGATTTCTGGTCTATGATTAAAGAATTTGTGCATCCTGGGAGACATGTTGTACATGGATACTTCTTTACAAAATATTTTGCAGTTTCATACGTATATTCTCGAAACTTGGCTATTTTTATTTCGTGTCCACTGGCTACTACTATCATTACTATATGAATTTTTCTTATTAAATCCACATCTAATTTCGTAATTTCAGTAGAGATTTCAGAATTTTTTAAGAAACGTCTGGCTGTATTTCTATCATTGGAATTTCCAAACCCTGGTTTGGGTTTATGTACAAGTAATCCTAATTTTCCTTTAAATTCTTTTTGAATTCTTAACTTATTTTCTGAAACTATTTTTTATCGACATCTCCTCCAGCTTGCTATTTCGTGAGTAGTAATTTGTAGGACAAATCGAGGAGGCATTCGAAAAAACGAATCCACCCATGTAAAACTGATATAAAAGATAATCCAAAAGATAAAATATCAGTTTTTACCTCTCGATTCATCATTTCGTCAATGAAATTAAATTGCTTCGATGTTGCACCACACAAGAAACATTTGAGGGTTGAAGACGTATCTGTGACTGCATTACATATTTTCCCATCAACCATTATTAAAACCAAATTGTTATTTACAATAAATGACTTAATTTCAAAAGTCACAGTACTATTTGTTAAGGTATTTATTTGACTGCCGACTTTTTCTTTCTCAGCTATAGCTGGCTCTGTAGATTCTTTTATGAACCTATTTTTATAGGCCTACAATATCTGGTTGATGCTGGACGTGGGTTTTGCCACATAATTTTGTCACCGGTTACTAGGCGAAGTGAGACTATACTTGTAATAAGTATAGCCGAATCATTTGCTTCAGTACCATAAAAAGCTTGTTTATATGAACTATGCCCAGAACTGCCATCAAAGCCCCATTTTGAATACAAAACAAACTTGTCCAACTCATTTTCATAGAGTAAATCAATAACAGGCTTTTGTACTAAAAGTAATCTCTCTACTGTGTGGTTAAGTAATGCTTGTACAGAAACTTCTGCGTATGTAGAAGTTACTTTTATGTCTTCTGCTTTCGGATAACACATTCTTTTACTTTTTTGTACGGTTTTGTATGCCGAAAATTTATCTGGGGCACTCATCCGAATAATATTGTACTGATGTCGAGATAACTTAGCATCCACCAGAACTGCTAGATCATCTTCACCCGATAGTTTTTTTAGGTGTTTGTGACTCCTTATATACTTTTCTATATTTACTTGCACGTTTGGGAGTGGCTGTAGTTATTTTCTTAACTAAATTCGCTGCTTCAACCTGTCCTAATGCCCTGAAGTTCATCTGTGTTGCATGACTTAAAACACCAGTAGGCGTATTATTTCTCAGTTATTGAGTCAGTTATTTCAGATTTCCGCTTGCATCGTTCACTACTTCTTTCAAATTCAACTTCTGAACGACCACGATTATTATGTGCAGGCAAACAAAAAAATTTAATAGATGCATTTAATCGCTTTTTATTTTCTTTAATGAACCGTTCGTTAATTCTATGTGCCTTTCTCCAACGAGATTCGTATTGAGATTTGAAATTGTACAACTTTTGATTCAAATCATTCTGCTCATGTGCACTGTTTACTCGTTTTTCAATTTCTTTTTTTATAAAATCAAATTGTTCATCAATTGTGTCACATCCGCAACTTTTCATTATATCATATACTTCTTGTCGTCATATTAAAATATTGTTCAAATCCATTCCTACACGAACGGTTGTAAACTAATTATCACGTTTGTTGTCGTCAACATAATATTTTAATAAAAATACAAATTTAGTACCTTTTTAGTATGCGACTTGAAACGACCGCGACCTATCAATAGCGATAATACGTACAGATTTCAGATTTCAGGTACGTATATATGTATATACGTCCACGTTTTTAATGCGTACAGCATACACTTCTTTGAACTTCCGAAGAACAAGCACTTTTGGCGTATGTTACACGGAAAATAGCGAAAGAGTAAGACTTCAACATCACGACTTCTGTCGCGACGTAACGTTTCCTTGGTACTGATCAGGGTACCCAAACTCTTATGGGACCACCTGGTCCAAAGTATTTCTCGAGTCATTCGTAGATGGCAATAGTTTCGCGATGTGCACATGCGCAATGGCCTGGCGCCAAATACGTCCCCGCCGTCTTTTGTTTTTCAATTTACATCATGGTATCAGTCATTTGTTATACCTCCTTTTTGGTACGCCATTATATAAAATGTATGCAAGAAAGTGTTCGGTGAGAGGATGCACCCCAAGTGCATCGAAATATTATAATATTCCGCGAAAATCGGATCCACGGTCGTCCAAGTGGATTGCCGCGTGCGGGAATCCCGGTTTAAGAGAATTACCCGACAATTCTATTCGCAAACGGCTGGTATGTGGTGCACATTTTGAGGAGAGATTTATTCTCTTCTCAAATCTATCAAAAATGGCAATTTCAACATTGCATTTATTTATTTGCAAATCTATAAAATTTAGTATACACTTTTTAATACAATTTCTCTAACAACGTTTTATGAAAACGTTGCATTTACCAGGTATTTATTTGTAGCTTTGTAAAATTCACAATATACACATTTTTTAGAAGTTATAACCACCGAACCTGTAGCATCGGCTGCAGTCCCTGCCGGAGCAGACCCACCAGCAGAACTTAGAATCGAAGAACCGATGCCATGTAAGTTTATGTCGAAAAGTATATAATGGTACAAAAACATAGATACATATATATATTCAACTAAATATTTTCTTATAGTTTATGACGTCTTTTCTCTTGCCCGTGGCAGAAAAGCTACGCCACTACTTCGTCCGGGGGTCTATCGGTCCTTGACGGTACTCGTCGCGAAAAATGCCAGATGGGCGCCAGGTACTTTTCACCCTAAAGTACCAAAGGATACGGAATAGGACGGTATGACCGATGAACCCTCGGACGGACCGATGGCCTACGGGCTAGCTCGCGACCCGATGGTAGAGGGGCGGGGGACTAGAGGAAAGTCGGAACAGTAATAACGGTCGGGTCGGCCGTAATTCGGGGTTACATGTTCGTTTTCGTTAATTACTCTTTATTCGGTACGGTACAAGTCTGGGGACTTCGCTTTCGGGCACGCGCACGCAAAGGAGTTCTTTAGTGAACGCGGTATTTTCTTATGACTCTCTCTCCGCAGTGGGAACCTGCGGGTACTCGCACGACAAAACGCGATATCTCGCCAAATAGATTATCGCCGAAGAGTTTTCAGCGGAGATTACAGATTTAGGAGGGCAGCTTACCTTTCCGACGGTACGAGGATGTTTCCTACGGCAAGCGGTATTGGCCGGTGGCCTCTGGTCCTTCGGGACACTCGCGTAATTAATATCTCTAGACTACAGAAAACGATACTGGTCCTTTGACCTGATTGTGCAACAACATAAAAATGGCTAATCGCTCTGCAACGCTATCGGTATGTTTCGCTACACGGCCCTAGGCGAAGTGAGGAGCGGTCCTACTTCCGCATCCTCGCTCCCCCACTTCTAGCGGAACGTCGCCTAATTGGTCGTGGGACCAGCGGCGCATTTTACGGGCGCCCCGGCTGGTCCCCGCGAATTTTCACCGGCATCTTCCAATTTTCCCCCCGACTGCCCCTTGCTATCCCCCGGATAGTGGCTGGTGGTCCCGTAGCAGGCATTCTCCGGAAATCGGAATCTCCAGGCCTCCCCCGCAGGTATACGGCCGCATCTCCCCGGGATGCGCCTGCCCGCCGCTAAAGGGAGCCTGGACGATCCCCCCTCGAGTCTTCCTGCTTCCTTCGGGATGGCATCTGCCCGGCGTGGCGGCCCCTGGCCGCGAAATCGTGGAGGACACGGCGAGTCTCCCCCGGAGGTGGGTCTCTGACCCCTCGCCGTCCCTCCGATCCACGCCGGTGGATGCGTGGGTGCCCGCGATGTATCCCCTCCATGCGGCGCCTCGCCGCGAGGTTGCACGGCACCCCTGGTGCCGTGCGTTCTCCGAGGCCTCGTCGGGTCTTCACGGAGCAGTTCGGGGGTCCTCGCGTCTGCCGGTGCGCGCCGTACCTCGGCGCATCTCCTCGCTGCTCGGGATCCTCGAGCAGCGGTCGCCATGCTCGAAATTATCGGCGACGTCTGCCTAAGCTCGTGGCCGCTCGGTAGCGGCTCCCCTACTCTTTCGCTACGCTGAATTTCGTCTTCGGTAAGCTGCCGATCCTCGCGGTAACTTATTAATTCCGCGCACCGCGCGAGGTTCCCATCGCGGTCCCTGCGTCGATCGCTATCGCGATCTATGCCCTACCTATTCGCGGTGGATATCCTGCCATACTCTGCGATGTGGTTTTCGAAAGCGCGTTGAATCTTACAGTCGCGGTATCGCGGCTATTCCCAATACGGTATCGCGATTATAATAAGAACTGTACGATTCTCGTGACGGTATCGCGGTGATTCTAATGACGGTATCGTGGTTATTACTCGCGGTATCGCGAGTACCTACTACTTCCCCCAGCTTTCCCTCCCTTAATCGCCTGCCGGCCGTTTTGAGACGTGCAGAAAAGCTGCAACGTCACAAGTTACATGTGCTGTGGGGAGGACTGCCAGCTTGGATGCGATGTGTCCCACATACCAGTCGAACTGTAAGTAAATAAACCTACCAACGTATAATAAATTAGTAATGACTATTGTATCATTTTTTCAGCAAGGGAACCAAGGGTGAATAAGAAGAGACGGCTATTGAAGCAGCGAAATTATGGCAAGTATATTCTCTATGTATTCCATGTCAAATTTGTTATACGCTCTGTTTGCAGGCTGACTATTCTTTGGGAAGTGGTCAGTAATTCGAATGAAGGTACTATATCATATTGTATACTTCTTTTGATAATAGCAGGTTTTTTTTATTCCTTAGAATCCATTGCAAAGCTCTTCCATAGGAGCCGGAAGGACAGCTTCAACGAGATGGACCGGAGAGCCTACAACGCCATGGTGGCCCTGCAGCGCGATTTCAGGAAAGCACAGAGGAAGGTCACCGATTACAGGACGCGACTGGCAGCGGCTGAAGAACTAAACGTAAATCATAGGCTAGATGCTTTATTAGATGCGGTTCCGCAATCGGTGCGCGCATTCATATCGATGAATGTGCGCAACGCCAAACGCAGTAAACATTCGCGTATGTTTACTGCCAATGATAAAGTGCTCGCGTTAGCTTTACAGAAGAGGTGCTCGTCTAGCGCATATCCATTTCTGAGTAAATTGTTCGTTCTTCCGAGTGAAGAAACATTACGTAAATTGATTTCTCACATACCCTTGCATCCGGGTATTAACAATTGTATTTTTGAAGACTTCAAACTAAGAAGCGCGAGTTTGAGATCCGACGCGGATAGATATGCAGTGCTCCTCTTCGACGAAATGAAGTTAACTCCATCATTGGCGTATAATGCGCACAATGATGAAGTTACCGGATTCGTTGACAATGGTACGGTACGGCGACCGATCATTGCTGATCACGTGATGGTGTGGATGATTAGAGGAATTAGTCGTCCATGGAAGCAACCAATCGTTTTCACTTTTTGTAAGGGGTCGACACCGTGGGAAGATATCGCGCAAATGTACAAGATCATTGTACGCCGGTGTAGTGAATCGGGAATTAACGTAATAGCGAGTGTTTGCGACCAGGGGATGATTAACGGGAAGGCCATACGCCAATTAATTTTAGATTCTCAGCGCGTAGCATTTCAATCCGACAGTGAGTTCCCACATCACGTTATTACAATTGACGATCAGTGTATCGTACCATTGTACGATGTGCCCCATTTACTGAAATGTTTGCGAAACAATTTATTGACAAAAGATTTACAGTTTTCACACGCCGGCGTGAAAGGAGTGGCCAAATGGAGCCACATTCAAGATGCTTTTTTGATCGATCAAAGTAGAGGACCCTGCGGATTGGCAAAAAAAATCACGCACAGCCATATAGATCCCTCTCAGATCAGTAAAATGGGAGTAAAATTCTGCGCGCAAGTTTTTAGCCAAACTTTTGGTTCGTATATAGATCTCCTTGCGCGTAGCAATTTTAGTAGTTCATGCTCGACAAAACAACTGGAATTCGATGCTATATACACATCAAAATTCTGTTTGTTTTTGAACGAGTTATTCGATTCTTTAAACTATAGGAAGGCTGTGGCGAGTGATGTGGAAGAAGTGGAGGAAATATTCAACAGCATTAAGAATGTAGAGATATGGAATAATGCTATTGAAACTTTCCGAAGCATGTCTTTCATAAAAAGGAAGTCGACGGATAAAAGCCGCCCAGAAGTTGTAAAAAATTGGATTCATACGTTAAATGGATTCAAGTTTTTACAAAGCTGTGCAGACCAGTTCGGATTGGAGCCCCTGGAAACACGTGCATTTAACCAGGACCCTCTGGAAAACTTTTTTGGTCAAATAAGGCAACACCGGTGCCGGGATGTCAATCCCACTTGTAGTAACTTTGTCAATTCATATCGCACATTACTGCTTAACAGTTATGCGCAAGTGCTTAAAAATTCCAGAGGCACTAATTGCGAATCCGCTGGTACCGCCGACTATTTATCCGATTTGCGCAATTTTTTAATTGCACCTGCGATAGTTTCACATAGTGATAATTTCCCCGACCTGCCAGTGCCAGTTGAAGCAGATTTATTGTGCAGTAACTTCAGTTTCGATATATATACTTCAAGGATTCTTCCTAATCTTTCAAAACTATTGTCCAATTGCGTAGTATGTTTGCAAAATGTATCGGGCCAGACCAATACATTCTCCAAACAAATTGAAGACCTGGCACGTCGCTGTTATCACTATATGCCAACAGTGGTCCACTGCACAAAAATTGCAAACATTTTAGCAAAGGCCCTCATAACCACTGCCGATTTCTCGTTTGTACCTTGCGAGCATGTCAATGAGTTGGCCGGTGTCCTCATAAATTCAATTATTTATTACGTAATCATCGATTACGTAACAATTATCAATCATATTGCACGCGGGCGCGCTGACTTACCGCCAAGGGCCGACGCATTGATGGTGCATGCAAGTGGCATACGAGTACATAAATAAAACATGTACATAAATTGTAAATATTTAAGCCGTTTCTCGTACGCAAGCACTTTATCATATATGTAGATATTTATTGTATATTGGTTTTTATTTATTATACTGTTATAATATATTATTTATTATATATCGTTTTATATATTATTTATATTATATATTTATTATTTATTTATATATTATATATATTGCTGTTTGCGTAAATATTTGTTTTGTAGACATGTATATGTATAAGATGTATATATTTAAGTTATTGTACACTGAATTGTTCAGAGAGATCGACACACCCCGTCGGCTGTCTATCTCTTATCGCGAAAATAGTTTCACAACGATTACGCGGGAATTGGTTTAAACGAATTACAAATATCTTTCTTGCATAGCTTAAAATATTTAAGTTTATGCAAGAACGGTAGAGTGTGATTCTTTAAACTATGGATATAATAATTTGGGTCTCCGCTCGCAGCAACCTCCACGTGGTGAGACCTGGGTCGTTAGTACTTTTTGATAAAATAACATGATTCACATTTGTATTATACCAAAAATACTATCGGGCGAGTAGGCTGCGAAATCCGCATTATAAAATTATGTATATCTCGTTACAATATGTATAGTTTATAACTGATTACTTGAATATAGTTAGAATAAGTTATAATATAATATTTATATGTATTCCTTCTATTTTGTAAAATATATGTGTTATTTCAGAATTCGTTTCAACATCATTCGAGTCGAATCCTTTAAATTTTATAGAATAAGTAAAACGAATAGAATATACGTATATATATAGCTACAGCGAGCGGCGGGTGGGGGTACGGGGGGTACTACTATATATAGCAACAGTGTCATATATATATTGAACGTCAGCGCCATCAGGGACTGACTCGAGAAGTAAATTCCTTACGTTCTTTTAACACTGAGGTTTGGGTACCCTGGTACTGATTCTTATGGAGAGGCGCTCACAAGAGTTCATTTGTTTGTTAGGATTCTTGTAATCCACGGGAGTAAAGATTGATACTTTGTATACGTTTTGCCCTAAGAAGTGATTGAGAAGTGACGACGGATATGGGTAAACACCGATGTCGCATAAGATTTAAGTTTTCCTTACACATTTATGATTCAACAGAAAAATTACACCCCGATATGCGATTGGTAAAACATTCTTGTGTAAAAATTGCAACAATGTTCCGCACCTCCCTTCTCGATGCGCGGCCTAGTTCCTGTGTTAGAGTGAGAGGATTGCCGGCAGTGAGGAGAAAGAAAGAGAGAGAGAGAGAGAGAGATAGCGCGCGGCTCGACAGTACACGCCTCCGTCCGCGGATGGAAGCTATTTAAACAAAATGGGGCAAATATGTGCAAAATTTTTTTTATCGAGGTGAAAGAATACTCTATTGGCTATTGTATTTTGCAAATATTAAAGCTTTAGCTGACTAAAGACTAAACTTAAATGTTGTATCATTATTATGAAACGACAAAAACATATAACTCAGTAACACTTATGTTTAAAATGTCAATTCTGGTTCCGTGATAAATTAAATTCAATAAATAATAAAATCACGAAGTTATAGAACAAAAAAGGAAAACCTTCAAAAGTTATTAAGCTTGTTTCTTTATTATGATGTGCGGCAGAGTTGTTTCGATTGCTGTAACAAGATCAATTTAAAATGTATCATGTTTATGAAGCCGATTTCCAATGCAACATGAACTCCTCTATCGATACATATAATAATATGATGGGATAGTTCAATTTGATAAATTCAATTTATGCTGTTACGTTGGGCGTAGTTCTTGGAGGCCGAGCGGATGGTCGCGGGCTACGCACGTAACACTGAATACTTAAAAACTAACGCACTCACTTTCGTGGTACGGACAGGATAATTTTGGGATCGTCTTTGCTCTCGTCCCTTGACGGGTCGTAGACATATAAGTTAAATGACACACACAATTTACACAGATGAATAATTGATTACAGTATTCTGGTAAAAGAAAAATATATTCAGTAAATAACTGGATACTGAATGTAATAACAATTTTGAATGATGCAAATCTACATTGGTCGTTTTCTAGCGTGTGAACTTTATATCATACAGTTTTTGCTCCTCACTCAGACATTTCACCTATCTCACATTGTTTTATCACAGGGCATTTCACAGTTTGAAAATGGTCAAATGAATAGATCAGAAAGATCGGACTCGCTAGGAGCTGTCTATTCGTTTGATTTACAATCTCGCATGAAACTCAGGTGTTCTCGTGAGTTTAAGGTATTGTTATTTTAACGCTTAGAACCTTGCGCACGCGCACGTTATACCGCGCGAACGGTTGAAATTAGCAAGCGGGCCAGCTTTTGATGTTATCTGCCCCACTGTGCGCCGTGTGACAAAATATGTTAGTGCGAAGGACCGAAGCACTTTCGAAAAATTACAAAAAATTGCTCTACAATTTCAAGAGTAAACAAGAAAATTGATGATAAATTTTTGTCCTGATGTTATAATAAACACGGACCAGACTCGCTGTGAATGTAAAATCAGCAGTCATCGAACCCTCACGCATAAGTGCGAGAAACGAATGGAGATTGTGGTTAGGCTACTTCAAAAATTTACCCATTCATGTAATGCGCAATATAGTGTAACCTCATTCGGTAAATTGTTACCGAAAGTGTTTTTATGTTTGCAAGAAAGCACAGAGAACTTCGGCCCTAGAGTTCAAAAAGAATTTGATGAGTTTGTGGAAATGTACAATGACCCACAAGGATGCCGTCCCTGTCGTAAAAACTACCACCATTACGCGCAACGTGGTAGTTTTTACGACCGGGAAGGCATCCTTGTGGGTCATTGTACACCAATATCATTACTTCGACCAAATCTGGGAAGCTCCAAAAGAACAAATATGAGGAATTTCTCGGCAAGGTCATAAAACCCTATGTTGGGACAGAACCTTTTCTCTATACAGGGTGTCCCGTAACTAGCTCGAAACCGGGAAATGAGGGGTAGCTGAGGTGATTCTGAACAACTTTTTGCTTAGCAATAATGTCCTAAGCGCCTTCGGTTTTGAATTATTAACGAAACGGCTAGGCCAATCCGAGCGCGTATCGAGCGCGCGCTCGAAACGAGAGTGTGGTCTCTGACACGCTCCGCCGCGAGCGTGAACAAGTAGATCGCGTGGGTATCGAGAAAAGCATACGGCAAATATCACATATCGTCTTCAAATAAACTAATAGTCGTTGAATAACTGTGTTCAATACTGTCACTCGTAATTCGGGAAGTATGAAAAGTTGTAGTATTTGTGGAAAAAATGATTTTCTTAACAGCATGTTTTCAGGTGGGTAAATTATGGTCTACAATAAACGATATGAATAACTAACGTTAGAAGAATGTTGTTAAACTCACCCTTTCGCCCACAAATCAACCTGCCCTCGACGGAAGTAGGTCGTTGGCAGTAGGTCACAGTGCCGATTTGGAACAAATTTACTTTAGCTACATGTCCGATTTTCCGACCTTTTTTTACTGTTCTAAGTGTATTTTGAGCCGCTGATCACGAATCCGTAAACAGAAGTTGGCGCTCGATTTTAGTCCCGGAGGTATAAGGACCCGAAGTGCGGAAAATGACAGGTTAGGGCTCCCCCATTTTGTGGCTGCAGTACTGCCTGTATTTCTCATCGTAGTTGCGCGCGCATCACTACGTAGGCACGTATACTATTTCTATAGCAAGCAAACTCCTTTCGTTGCTTATGGAATAATTGATGTATTTTGATGCTAGTGCGGAAACTATTTCTAAAGCAAGCAAACACCTTTCGTTGCTATTGGAATAATTGATGCTAATGCGGAAACTATTTCTAAAGCAAGCAAACACCTTTCGTTGCTATTGGAATAATTGATGCTAATGCGGAAACTTTTTCTAAAGCAAGCAAACACCTTTCGTTGCTATTGGAATAGCATCAATTATTCCATAAGCAACGAAAGATGTTTGCTTGCTATAGAAATAGTATTCGTGCCTACGTAATGATGCGCGCGCAACTATGCGTGCGTTCGTAGTGATGCGCGCGCAACTATGCGTGCATTCGTAGTGATGCGTACGCAACTACGACGAGAAATACAGGCAGTACTGCTGTTAAGGGATTAACGGGATTCGTAGAGTTTGCAAGGGGTCATATTCCGTTAAGAATATTGTAGAGTCATCAAGTCTTTTCGCATTTAAGCGATGAACAATATCGCCCATGTGGCCACCTTGAAGGTTTTCTACGGCAAGTTTATGATGCGTACGTGACGATCGTGAATACTTTTACAAGTAGAAGCCCCATCCTCAGATGGGCAAAACACTCAGTCAACTTCTAGGAACTTCAGATTTTGGAACGTATTGTCACTCCTGTGACCATACCAGTTGACGTATCATAAACCTTCCGTGCCGCACCCGCGAGCTCCTTTGACCGTGCCTGCCGCGTTACCGATGACCGCGTGTACCGCGTCACCGTCGACCGCGCTTGCCGCCTCACCATCTACCTCTCCCATGGATGCCACCAGGGAGGAAAAACCCAGGGCGTCGCGACGGTGCTACGTCACGAGCCCCTCCACCACAGGGCCCACAGGGAGTGGAACTACGGCAGCGACCTCGAGAGGGCGCGTAACGAGGAGGCCCAACCAAGGGGGTGAAGGAGTGCTTCGAGAGGGAAGGACTCATCAGAAGCTCAGCAACAACAAGACCAGTAAGACCTCTTCTTACTGGCGATCAGCGAGATCGATCAATCCATCGAAGGCACGGTCACTCGAACTTGATTTCTTTGCGCTACTTCTCAACGTATACAGTCCATTTCAATCTTATTTGTTCATTTATATTTTTATCAACAGTATATATTCTATCTTCCGTTTTCAATAAATTCTGTGCAATACATTTCCCAATATTATTCATCCGGTCAAACGCACGGGCACCTCCGATGTAGTTAGTGTTCACTAAAAAACGAATTCGCATAGTACCCGAACATTTGGTCCTTCGAGCCGGATCTACAACAACCAGCAAGTACGCATTCCTACAATCGTACATCCACTTCAAGAAATTCAGCGGTAAAGCAGCGAGTTTACGCAACACCGGACAGTGTGGCCACACAGCAACGAACCAGCGAGTTCATACAGCAGCGAACCAACGCGTTCACGCAGCGAAGATCCAGCGAGGTCACGCAGCATCCAGCGAACGCACACAACGTGCGACTGGATCATCACCATATCCTGAGAATAGAGGCTATTCCAGGAGAACAGCATCTCTACAGAGAGCAGCAGTCTGAGGGCATTTCGGAGTCAACAAAGAGTGAGTCCGTTTCACGTATTGTTTCTATCTGCACTAAATTCGGTTAGGGACAATGGAAGCGCAATTGAAAGAACTAGTCCAACAGCGTGGTCAAATCAAAGCGTCTTTCACGCGATTCCATCAATTTGCGACCAAATTTAAGAGCGGAGACTCGCTACAGGAGTTTCAAGATAGATTGACGCGTGCACTAAACTTGTTAGACAAATTCGAGGACATTCAGGGAAAAATAGAAGTCTTGGTAGCAGGGACACCTTCCGAAACCGCGCAAGGCAACGAACGCGATCCGTTCGAAACGGCATTCTTTCATGTGACCGCCGCCGCGAAATCGTTAATCGAAAAATCTCAATTGAGACTCACGACTCCGTCGCGATCCGTCGCTCCAGCGACTCCATCGCCGTCATGCACGGATAGCAATTTCGGTCTACGATTGCCGGCAATATCGTTACCCACATTCAGTGGACAATATAATGACTGGGTAAAATTCAGGGACACGTTTGAGTCATTAATTCACAATAGCGAAGTTTTAACTAACATACAAAAGTTTTATTATTTGAATTCGGTTCTTAAGGGTGATGCCGCTAGAGTAATCCACTCGCTAGGAATTTCCGAAACTAATTATGAGCGTGCGTGGCAAGGGTTAAAGGATCGGTACGAAGACTCGCAAACTCTTGTTCGACATCACGTCACCGCGTTATTTGAATTACCCGCCGTGGGAAAAGCCTCGTGCGCAGCATTGCGACAATTACTAGATGACGCGAATAATCATTTATTAGCGCTAAAATCATTGGGTGAGCCAGTAGATGCATGGGGAACATTGGTTATCCATCTCATAACGTCCAAATTAGATCCGTATACCAAGCGTGATTGGGAAAAGCAGTTAATAGGGTTTTCCGAGAAACCATCTCTTAAGGTATTAACGGAATTTCTCGAACAACATTGTCGGTATCTTGATAGAACTAACAGCGAAAAACAGCCTTCGATTTCGAATAAAACAAGGGGTAATCCGTCTTCCCGCGTCGCAGCTCATGTCACGGACACGCAAATAACGTGCTCTCATTGTCAGAGAAACCACCGACTCTATCAGTGTACAGCCTTTCAAGGCTTAACCGTAAGCGAACGCCGAAAGCGAGTAGGCGAGCTTAAAGTCTGTTTCAATTGTTTAACGCCGGGACATTTCGCTCAAAAATGTACGCGCGGAACCTGCAGGATGTGCAAAAAGTCACATCATTCGCTTTTGCATATAGATGATGCCTCGATCGCGACGACGGCATCCGCGAGATCAGCTACGCCTACGGAGGCGACATCGAGATCAGTCGCATTAACGCAGACTGAAAAACATAGTAATAAGTCGCACGTGGTATTAGCCATAGCAATTGTGCATATTAAGGACGCGACGGGAAAGAAACACGAGTGTCGTGCTCTCCTCGATCCGGGGTCACAATCGCATTTCGTGACAACAGATTTCGCGAAGCGACTACGTATCCATAAAATTCCTTGCGAAAAAAGAGTCACAGGCGTCGGTCAAGTGCAAAGCGCAATTAAACATCGAGCCGTGTTGAAAATGTTCTCGGGTCATAGTAATTATCGTGCCGACCTTTCATGCCTGATTGTGAATAAAATCACGGAAGAACTGCCGAACCACCCGGTTAATCGTCGAGCCATTCCGATACCGGAGAATATTAGACTCGCCGATCCGAATTTCCATCGACCCAGTCAGATCGACATTTTAATTAGCGGGGAAATCTTCTGGAGCCTTTTGTGTGTGGGTCAGTGCAAATTGGGACCGGAATACCCAATTTTGCAAAAAACACAGTTAGGATGGATTGTGGGAGGGCCGATTCACGCACCGCGATCGGAACAACGCGTCGCGATTTCATGTCACGCGTCGACGCGTGATGTACTAAGCACGCAATTACAGCGGTTTTGGGAGATCGAAGAGATCTCGGGCACCGGTAACTCGCAGGTAGATCCGCTCGACCCGTGCGAGATACATTTTCAATCCACCGTTACACGCAATAGCGACGGTCGGTATATCGTCAACATACCGCTAAACGAAAAAATATGCAAGTTAGGCGAATCCCGGGCTATAGCCGAGCGACGGTTTTACGCTATCGAGCGAAAACTAAATCGATGTCCGGAACTGCGCAACCAATATGCCGATTTCATGCGTGAATACGAAAGTTTAGGGCATATGACTCCAGTCAGCACGGGACAGTTAAATGTCACAGCGCGTCGCTGCTTTCTCCCTCATCACGCGGTTATGAAGGAGGAAAGCACGACAACAAAATTACGCGTTGTATTCGATGGCTCAGCCAAGACATCCACAGGGATATCGATCAATGAAGCACAAATTGTCGGGCCCAACGTACAGGACGAACTATTGTTAATTCTTATACGATTCCGGAAACATAACATTGTATTATCGGCCGACATAGCAAAAATGTATAGACAGATTCTGATCACTCCAGAACAACGCGCATTGCAGACCAATTTATGGCGGTCTAATTCATCACTGCCCATTCAGGCATATGAACTAAACACGGTTACATACGGGACAGCGTCGGCACCGTTCCTAGCTACGCGTGTGCTACGACACATCGGTGAGACGCACGCTGCAACGCACCCTTGCGCGAGTGACGTCATACGTCACGACTTTTACGTCGACGACCTCCTAACCGGAGCGAGCACAGTCGCAGATGTTCTGGAATTGCGTCGCACCTTGTCTACGATCCTCGGGACCGCCGGAATGGAGCTCCGGAAGTGGGCTTCAAACAAGGCCAGCGTTCTTGAAAAACCGAACGGCGAAGATTCCGCGATCGATATATCATCGGTTAAGGACCCCAAAACGTTGGGACTCATGTGGCACTCCAGTACGGACGTGCTTCAGTTCGCGGTCAAACCACCAAAGAAAGGATCGATCACAAAACGCACGATTCTGGGCGAAATAGCACAAATTTTCGATCCGTTACGGTTAATCGGGCCGGCAACAATCATTGCAAAAGTAATGATTCAACAATTATGGCAACTAGGCGTGTCTTGGGACGAATCCTTACCACAAGAGCTGCACAGTCAGTGGGAGGAATACCGCGAACATCTCGATGAAATTCGCACAATTTCAATTCCGCGACATGCCTCTCTAGAATTCGCTGTAAAAACCGATCTACACGGGTTCTGTGACGCTTCCGAGAAGGCATACGGGGCGTGTGTATATCTCCGTACCTCAGATAGAGACGGCCAAATAGCAGTTCGGCTCTTATGCGCGAAAAGTCGCGTAGCGCCGCTTAAACGCATCGCATTGCCACGGTTAGAGCTGTGCGGTGCTATGTTACTGGCACAACTTTGCGAAACTGCGAGAACCGCGTTACAAGGACTCGTGAACGAAGAGTTCTACTGGTGCGATTCGACCATTACTCTCGCCTGGATAAAGGCACCCAGCAGCAGGTGGAAAACGTTCGTTGCCAACCGAACGGCAGAGATCCAGCGAAAATCAAGAGGCGACTAGAACCACATAATTTCCGAGGACAACCCTGCGGACGTTATATCTCGGGGAATCAATCCAGCAGCACTGGCGGACACCACCATCTGGTGGAACGGTCCAGCGTGGCTCAGGCGAGACACGGAGGAATGGCCAAATTCCTCAATCACGACAATGGACACACTGGAAGAACAGAAAACAACAATTATGTCACTGGCGACAACAGACACATCGAGTATGTTTACCAGATACTCATCTTGGACGCGTCTCATACGAATCACTGCACGCTGCATACGATTCGTGCGCGCTACACGTGGGAAACACTCCATGGACGACTCGCAACATGGAAGCAGTCACCTAACGACGGCAGAACTGGAGGATTCTCGGAAAAGACTCCTGAAATTGGCTCAGCAAGAATCATTTCCAGAAATTTTGGATGTCCTGGACAAGGGTCAAAACCTCTCAGCTTCCAACCGAGTGAGCACACTCATCCCGTTCGTGGATTCATCCGGGCTGCTCAGGGTGGGCGGACGACTCGACAACGCGAGGCTACCGTACGACGACAGACATCCCATCATATTGGACAGTCGACATCCACTTACAACATTATTGATCCGGTACGAACATTGTCGTCTATTACACGCAGGATGTCAAGCCACAATATCGTCTATACGGAGAAAATACTGGCCACTTGCGTGCAAGTCCAAAACGAAGAAACTAATACGTCAGTGTTTCAAGTGTTTTCGTGCGAATCCAAAGACTAACGAATACCTTATGGGGAATCTTCCGCAAGCGCGCGTAACCCCTAATCGACCATTCAGTGTCTGCGGTGTCGATTACGCGGGTCCCTTTTATATTAAGGAAAAATCGAGAGCGCGTACCGCAATCAAAAGCTACCTCTGTATTTTTATATGTTTCTCGACAAAGGCGGCTCACTTAGAATTAGCTACAGATATGTCAACCGAGGCATTCATGAACTGTCTTCGCCGATTCATCTCCCGTCGCGGAAGATGCTGTAAATTATATTCCGACAATGGATCTAATTTCATAGGCGCGCGTAGAGAACTAGGTGAATTAGGGCTTTTATTGAACAGCGAGTCACTCAAGGATAAAGTAGCGACGTTTATGACTAATGAAGGGATAGAATGGTCCATGATTCCGCCTCACTCACCTCATTTCGGAGGTCTGTGGGAAGCAGGCGTCAAATCTGCGAAATACCATCTTAAACGCGTTATAGGCGATACAAAACTAACGTTCGAGGAATTGTACACCGTATTAGTGCAGGTAGAAGCATGCATGAATTCGCGACCTCTGACTCCAATGTCTACCGATCCCTCCGACCTCACCCCTCTTACACCAGGGCACTTTTTAATCGGAGAGGCATTGACGGCTCTACCTGATCCCGACGTTACCGAGACTCCCACTAACCGACTGTCCCGTTACCAGCATCTACAGTATATGTTACAGCATTTCTGGAAACGATGGCAGGCAGAATACCTGCATCAACTGCAGCAACGCAACAAATGGAGAGTCTCATCTCTACAAAGGTTTGGTCTAGGGAGTCTAGTGATTCTGAAGGAAGACAACTTACCGCCACTAAGATGGCGGATGGGAAGAATCACCGAGTTACACCCAGGCAAGGATGGAGTGACACATGTGGTTTCCGTGAAGTTATCCGACACCACGGTTAAGCGACCTGTGACACGGATCTGTATCCTACCAACAGAGGATGGTACAGATCAAAACTAAAGGGACACAAGTGTGCAAGTATTGCGTAGATGGACACTAATCAATCACGCAGTGTAAAATCTCAGATCTCATGTTAGAATAAGACTTGTATATATGTTAATTAGACTACTCTTAGTCATAATCACTTTGAAAATTTACTTCGGTTGAAAGGCGGACTTTCAAGGTGGGCGGAATGTTAAGGGATTAACGGGATTCGTAGAGTTTGCAAGGGGTCATATTCCGTTAAGAATATTGTAGAGTCATCAAGTCTTTTCGCATTTAAGCGATGAACAATATCGCCCATGTGGCCACCTTGAAGGTTTTCTACGGCAAGGTTTATGATGCGTACGTGACGATCGTGAATACTTTTACAAGTAGAAGCCCCATCCTCAGACGGGCAAAACACTCAGTCAACTTCTAGGAACTTCAGATTTTGGAACGTATTGTCACTCCTGTGACCATACCAGTTGACGTATCATAAACCTTCCGTGCCGCACCCGCGAGCTCCTTTGACCGTGCCTGCCGCGTTACCGATGACCGCGTGTACCGCGTCACCGTCGACCGCGCTTGCCGCCTCACCATCTACCTCTCCCATGGATGCCACCAGGGAGGAAAAACCCAGGGCGTCGCGACGGTGCTACGTCACGAGCCCCTCCACCACAGGGCCCACAGGGAGTGGAACTGCGGCAGCGACCTCGAGAGGGCGCGTAACGAGGAGGCCCAACCAAGGGGGTGAAGGAGTGCTTCGAGAGGGAAGGACTCATCAGAAGCTCAGCAACAACAAGACCAGTAAGACCTCTTCTTACTGGCGATCAGCGAGATCGATCAATCCATCGAAGGCACGGTCACTCGAACTTGATTTCTTTGCGCTACTTCTCAACGTATACAGTCCATTTCAATCTTATTTGTTCATTTATATTTTTATCAACAGTATATATTCTATCTTCCGTTTTCAATAAATTCTGTGCAATACATTTCCCAATATTATTCATCCGGTCAAACGCACGGGTACCTCCGATGTAGTTAGTGTTCACTAAAAAACGAATTCGCATAGTACCCGAACACTGCAGCCACAAGATGGGGGCGCCCTGACCTGTCATTTTCCGAACTTCGTGTCCTTATACCTCCGGAACTAAAATCGAGCGCCAAATACTGTTTACGGATTCGTGATCAGCGGCTCGAAATACACTTAGTACATAAAAAAAATTCGGATATGTAGCTAAAGTAAATTTATGCCGCCGATTTTGTCCTTCGTAAGAATCTCGAGAACTTTAACAGCTGATTTTACGGTCGGTTCGGTGAACTCACTTGACACTGACACACATAGTAGGAACGGCACTTGTCTAATTTATGGTGCACGGCTAATAGCAGATACGCGGACACCCCCGAGAGTCGAGCGGCTATCGGCGATCGCATACTTATCACATTTGTTTCACAAAATTCGATTAAAGTCAACATAAAAATAATGCATTTTGCATAAACATCCGGAGTCTAGTTATAACGCATAGGAATTGAAAATGTAGTGTGGAAATACTACCGGGTCACTTTACCGAACGCGCATTTCACTGCGCGACCACTATCACCGATAACTCCGAATAAAACAATTATGTAGAGGAACGTAATTGAACCCACGTTAGAGATATTGGTGGCCCTGAAAATAGCCGATTGTTATTGGCAAAATTGCCAAGATTGGTTGTGGATGCACGCCTCGAAGCGCCGGTGGACGTTGTACTGCACTTCTCCCAATGTTTCTCGATGAAGAAACGTAACAAATATCCTGTAATACTCCGCGTTAGTTCGTTTCTGTATGGTACCCGTTTGGTTTGAAAAACGATTCTGCCAGCTCTAGCGTTTCTTGGGTCTTGCTTAGAAGGACGTTCGTTAGGGAAGTCACATTTGGAGTCACCGTTCATTCAGCAAAAAAATACACGCGCGTTTAGGGTGGTCGCATGGTCTTCGTCACTACGAACGCGCTAGCGAAGACAAGGGCAAGGAGTACCATAAATTGCATTATTGTCCATACCGTGTCGTAAAGGGAAAGAGTGGCTATTTTACAAAATATGTGCATCGGCATAAAATTGCATCGACAGCGTACACGCAACATAAACCTTTAATATTTTCTTACGATTCTTTCCGCGAAGACGAAACAGTACACACAACTTGGAATATGATCAATTTAATATTGTATTGTGTTAGCGAAGACACTGTTTGATACGCATTTTGAGACAGACATCGTTATGTCTATCAACATTTTGGTCGTCTGGAACAGATCCCCCTGATCGGGCCCATGTTACGCGGCACGCTTTGCAGCTCGCGTTCCCGTAAACAGTCGGTTGCCGCGCGCGTGCGATAATCATAATAAGATCGAAATCAGAGATTCTTAGGAAGCCAACTGTTTAAGCATTGCGACATGCCGCAAACAGTGTCTTCGCTTGTACTTTTATTCACGCTATGCACTCGACACCAAACATCCCACAACATTAATTTTATAATATTCAAAATGACACGGGCAAGCGTGTATGCGTCGCAAACAGTGTCTTCGCTATACAATACAATATTAAATTGATAATTTTGCGAATTGTATGTACTGTTCCTTCTTTGCGGGAAGAATCGTAAGAAAATATTAAAGGATTATGTTGCGTGTACGCTGCCGATGCAGTTTTAAGACGATGCACGTATTTCGTAAAATAGCCACACTTTCCCTTTACGACACGGTATGGACAATAGCGAAATTCATGGCACTCCTTACCCTGTGTCTTCGCTAGCGCGTTCGTAGTGACGAAGACCATGCGGCCACCCCGAGCGCGCGGGTATTTTTCTGCTGAATGAACGGTGACTCCAAAAGTGCGAGCCACTCCGTTGTACTATTGTAAAAATATCCCTTCCCTAACGATCGTCCTTCTAAGCAAAACCCAAGAAACGCTAGAATCGGCAGAATCTTTTTTCAAACCGAACGGATACCATACAGCAACGAACTAACGCGGAATATTACAGGATATTTGTTACGTTTCTTAATCGAGAAACATTGGGAAAAGTGCAGCGCAACGTCCGCTGGTGCTCCGAGACGTGCATGCAAGCTCGAGGAGGGTACGTCGAGCCGATCTTGGCAATTTTGGCAATAACAATCGGCCCTTTTCAGGGCCATCGATATCTCTAACGTAGGTTCAATTACCTTCCTCTACATAATTGTTTTATTCGGAGTTATCGGTGAAAGTGCTCGCGCAGTGAAATGCACGTTCGGTAAAGTGACCCGATCGCCGATCGCCGCTCGACTCTCGGGGGTGTCCGCGTACCTGCGATGGGCCGTGCGCCCTGCCATAAATTAGGCAAATGCCGTTCGTACTGTGTGTGTCAGTGTCAAGTGAGTTCACCGACCGGGCCGTAAAATCAGCTGTTGACGTTCTCGAGATTCTCACGAAGGACAAAATCGACACTGTGACCTACTGCCAACGACCTACTTCCGTCGAGGCAGGTTGATTCGTGGACGAATTGAGTGAGTTTAACAAGGTTTTTCTAACGTTAGTTATTCACATCGTTTATCTTAAACCATAATTTATCCATCTGAAAACGTGCTCTTAAGAAAACCATTTTTTCCACAAATACTACAATCTTCGTTCCTACTGAATAACGGGTAAGAATATCGGACACAGTTATTCAACGAGTATTGGTTTATTTGAAGGCGATTTGACATTTGCCGTACGCTTCCCCCGATACCCGCGCGATGCACTTGTTCACGCTCGCAGTCGAGCACGATTCAGAGACCACACTCTCGTTTCGAGCGCGCGCCCGATAAGCGCTCGGATTGGCCTAGCCGTTTCGTTAATAATTCAAAACCGAAGGCGCTTAGGACATTATTGCTAAGGAAAAAGTTGTTCAGAATCACTTCAGCTACCCCTCATTTCCCGGTTTCGAGCTAGTTACGGGACACCCTGTATTTTACTTTACCATCTCTTTTCCCTTTCAACACATGAAACACTGACCAGACGTAACTAGTTCAATACTTTCAATTGTAAACTTATTCTTTATTCAAGAATACACCAAAGAATATTTGTGACTAAATTTGAAGTTAACTTTATTTGAAGTTTAGAACAATACCTTTCCTTGCGAATATATATAAGAATAGAAGTGCTGAGTAACGTCCCACAAACAATTCACTCTAACCGCTCGGAGTGAATTAACAATACTAAAGTTACGGGTATATAGTTTATTACTTAACTGATTCAGGACCAAGGCCTGGTCGCGTAGGGTTGTCTGGTCAGTTTTGTAATCGCCTTAAACTCACTTTCGATAATAATTTGGTTCGGACCTTGGCCTGGTCGCATAGGGTAGTCGCTCTCAGGTTATTATCATACCTTTTAAACTCGATACTAAGCGGTAACAGTTTGATTGGACCAAGGCCTCGTCGCATAGGGTAGTCGCTCTCAAACTCATTATCGTATTTTTCCACGCAGTGGCGTGCATACATTTCTTAATTATTGAACTATCGACGAACGCGTTTAAGAAACTCGCCCGGCTCATAACACCTTTTTATAAATTTTTTTTTTTTTTTTTTAATATCTATTTTATCTTAAACTATCCTCCGGCCACACACGCCCCCCAATCTCTACTGGGCGCTTATTTGTCGGCCAGGCAGAGATTTAAAGGTGCCGGTAGGGTAGTTGTCTCTTCCTCTGGCTCGCTGACATCCTCGTATTGCGGCTTTGTCTCTAGAGGCTTCAATACGGTTTCCGCTACCTCGGCGCTGATCTCCTCTACGGCGCTATTGGTCTCTGAGTGAGGTGGCGTTGTATCCCTGACGTTTGGGACATCTGGATCCTCAACGATTGGCGTTGTGGGCTGCGGGCTCACTTCCTTTTCTTCTTCTAGTCCAGCTGATGCTTCAATTCCTGTGTTCGTGTCTGGCAATTGTCCGTCCGGGATCTGGTTACGTGGCCCGGAGGTTGTAGCTGGGTCCTCTTGTGAGATAGGGTTCTCTAGCAGTGTAATGGCCAGCAACGGTGTTGGCATTGGCCAGTACACCTACTGTGCGGTTTCTGGCACTGTTACTTCGACCAGACACGGGATGGCCGACATCTAGGCTTCTGATATTACGGCCGAATCACTCGTGGACAACATATCCAATATCATTTCTACGCTTAGACTGGACTGGAACACGTCTTGCGCACCTGACAGGTCCTGTCTTTCTCCGCTTGGTGCCGCCTGAACCTGCTGGTCAACCCTCACTAAAGACTCATCACTCGCCGTGGTAGTTTTTTCGGTCACTGTATAGTTGCGGTTTTTGTCCACGTTGACAATGTCGACGATTTGGCCCTCAGCATTGCGGATTATCGTCACGAGGTTGCCCGTTTCGTCCGCCAATACTCTAGGAGTCTCTTCTTGTGGTAACAGAGTCCACTCCGCTCGCTGCGATTGGTCCTCGATGGGGTTACATTGACTTCTCCAACGTTGTCCTAGGTGGCGACACCCTGCGCCAAGATACCGTCTTCTTTTAATTCGGTGAGGAAGTCAGCAGTAAGCTTTTCTTCTTGTGATCTCTGCTCATTTGGACCTATATTATCGCCGAGGATCGCCTCTAAGTCCATCACATCCTCCAAATTGTCTTCAACTTGACAACTAGGACCTTTTTGCTCGTTCTCATTGTTGGACTGTGTATGCTGCGGACGTCGACGACGTCCATCGCCTCGCACGTATTTTTCGTGGCGCTTCATGTTTTGAGGCCTCCAATGGTCTACCAAACCGCGCATCGGTCACTTGACCATCTTCCAGCATATTGCTGTGGCGGGTTGCTCTTCTTCGTCCAAGCTCAATTTAGGATTACCTCATGCCGATTCTCCATACATTACCACCGGTTTTACTAGGCGTTCGCTCTGAGTAAACCGAAGCTCATCCACCTTTCTCACCTTCATCACCTTTTGGGTTGTAGGTGACTTGTCCGTTCGTTGGACATTTATTTTTGGCGGGCTGGAGGGCGTATACCTCTCCAGGCGGACAACGCATGGCTTCACCTGACGAGGGGACTGCCTGGGGTGTAACGCCGATATTTGAATGCGGTTTGTTGCGTTGGGTACCTTGGGTCTACCGTTGACTAAATCCAGAGCCCTAGGTGTATATGGGCGGTAGCTTCCGAGGAAAATAGGTTTGAAGTTTAGCGCGCGCGTGATATGCCTTAAATGTTTACCTCTAATCACAACGGTCGGTGGCCGGCGGCTAGCGTACAAGCCTACCACCCGGACGGCTCGTGTTCGCGTCCTACGTAGATTTTTTTTTCTTTTTTTTTAATACTAATTATAACGAACGTGTTTTTACAATAAAATTTCCAAATTATATATACAAAGTATAAAACGCTCCGTGCCTGCTGCAGGAAAATAGGGACATCTGCACGAGGGAAAATATAATTAAATTACACGCGCTAATCCACGATTAACTGCAGACTCCAGCATACACGAAAATGTTATTGCAAGTATATGTACATATTTTTCTCGGTATAATAATGCATTTTTTGCGATATAACTAATTCTATTTTATTCTGTATCCCGGCACGCATGGTACGCTGCAGAATTGAAGGCGGAAAAAGAAATATTCTGGAACGTTAACCAAATAGCGTTTCCGGAAGATACGAAGAAGAAGCAGTGCAATTGCGAAGCAAGAAGCCCTGCATTTGCACAATGCTCGTGGTGCCGTAATCGTTATTGTTTTGCGTGCTTCTACGATAAATATCACACTACGAATTGCACTAGAGAAGCAGATGAATAATTAAAGGTATACTTTGTAAATATAGAAACTTATACTTTGTAAATATAATTTGGAAATTTTATTGTAAAAACACGTTCATTATAATCCGTAGTAAAAAAAAAGAAAAAAAAATCTACGCAGGGCGCGAACACGAGCCATCCGGGTGGTAGGCTGGTACGCTAGCCGCCGGCCATTGACCGCTGTGATTAGAGGTAGACATTTAAGACATATTACGCGCGCGCTAAACTTCAAACCTGTTTTTCTCGGAACCTACCGCCCATATACACCTAGGGCTCTGGATTTAGTCAACGGTAGACCCAAGGTACCCAACGCAACAAACCGCATTCAAATATCGGCGTTACACCCCAGGCAGTCCCCTCGTGAGTGCACATATATGCCAGCCCTTTTAATTGGCACGGCTCAATCCTTTCCGTAGACAGTGATTTGACCTCTGCCCTAGGCATTGTTGGCGCATTGCACACTATGTCCATTGGCGTTGGGGTACGCCCAAAATCTAATTTTGCCGAAGGCATTGGTGTGGACGATGTTCGAGGGGTAGTACCGCTCGGATCTGACTGTCCGTCCCATCTCAGCTGAGCCAGCTCATCATCCTCGTATTCGCTGTCCATTTGGACTACGGTATTCTCTTTTACATTTGGCGATGTCCTCTCCCGACTGTTGTCCGTTTCGCAGGCTTCGATATTCTCCGGCGCACTCATTGGCGTAGCCGAACCGTCCTTTTCCATCTGCGGACTGGATTCCGCCCTTCTTGGCTGTATCCCAATCGCGCCGCAATTTAGCGATTGCCTTCTCAACGCGCTTCCACTCATCCGTCATTTCCTCGACGGATCTGGTACCAACCTTGTGGTTCATGGTTCTGGTGCGATAATTCACATGTGGAAGAGTAGTAGTGTTGCTGCTAACCTTTTGTTGAATCCGCTTTTCGTATCGAGAAAGACTCTGGTGGATGTGACCAGTCGTGGCTTTTAGCTTATCGCGGTAAGAGTAGTTACATTTAGCCTTAGCCCAAAATGATTTAGGAGTAATTCGATAAGAAATATTTCTAAGACGGACACGACTACAGAAATTGTGACAAGCACGCACTTGCTCCTCAATTAAGGCCCTTGACCCGATTGACCTTCTGGAGTTCGGACATGCGATCTTTACCTTTGCCAGTGCTTGTACTGTATTAGTTTTATTATGTGCTCTCCGATTGCTAAGCATATAACAAATGTGCGAACTTTTTTGAACTGACCGCTTAGGTTCTCTCAACCTTCCCAAAGTTGAGCCTTTGACCACTGTCTTTGGAAATGTGTTCGACACTTTAGCTCTATTATCCCTACTACGGTATATTTGAATTCTATTTATAGCTACGGGTCTCAGTTTAGCCTGACGATGCGAGCGCAAACGTCTGACGTTATACGTCCCCAAGAGTCTCCCTTGGTGATCAACTATTTCATATGCCTTTTCTCGTACCTGATTGATTATTCTGTATGGACCCTCGTAAACATAATGAAATTTTTTGCTAAATCGATTATATATACTCGACTTCTTCTATACACGTAACCATACAAGATCTCCTATTTCGAATTGCTTTGCATGGCCGTGTTTTTCAAATTGTTTTCTGCGTACCGCGGCACGTTTTTCGAGGTACTCTCGCGCTTCATTTATTACTTCTTCGGCAGTTTTTCGTGGTACTAATTGAGGACTTAGCTGCTCATTTATAATCAAATTATCTACTAGATTAGGACAGAAATCGATTGGACGACATCCGGTACTACTATGCTCGGTTGAGTTGATGGCACCCTCAGCTCGCTCTAAGACTCTTGGCCTATGTCTATTAGCTACGAATGCTCGGATCTAACGCCCTAACTCTCGCATCACCCTTTCCACGGGGTTGGATTGGGGATTTCGCGGTGTGGTATGCCGGATGGAAATATTATTTCTGTACGCAAAGTTCCTCCAATCGTCTGTTAGGAATTGCGCCCCCCGATCCGTCAATATCGTGCTAGGGCTGCCTAACTCTGCTACATATTGCCTTTCTACAGCTTCTATTATAGTACCTACCGCTTGATCTCGTACGGGATAGAACCTGACTAGTTTTGTAAACTGGTCCATGACCACTATTACATATTTATTGCCTGTCCTGCTTGCAGGTAGAGGACCAAATAAATCAATCGATACTACTTCACTAGGCCCTTCCGGAATTTCATAATATTGTCGACCCTGAGTGGGTCTCGAATAGTATTATTATTAGATTCGAATAGATCTCGAATCTTTCTAAATTCATGATTGCAAAATATCTTTTGGCAAATGCAATTACTTTATCTGTCCCGAAGTGAACTAAATACTCATGTATTCGGTCTAACAGGTCCCAAGCAATATCAATCGGTACGAAAACCCTGTCCACACCGTTGCTGACGACTCGCATAATTCCCTCTCTCATCGGGTACTTTTCTGGTTCCTCCACGTGTCTCTGAAGTACTGCTGGATCAGCGTTTTGTGCGGTCTTGATCAGCTCGACCCAGTCTTCAGTCTCGATATTTAGCTCTAACTGTCTAAGTAAAGCGATCCCTTGATGGGCTACTTTGTTACCTACGGTATAGCGTGACAGTGTGTCCGCCAATCTGTTCTTAATCCCTGGTATATGGACAATGTCAAGATCGAATTCTTGCAGGACCTCCATCCACCGGACAATCCTGGTACTCTGGCGTACACATGAGCTTAAAAATTGGAGTGCTCTGTGGTCAGTTCGCACCCTGACCTTCCGACCAAGCAGGATAACTCTCCATTTTTTTAGAGCCCACACTAGGCCTAATCCTTCTAGCTCCGTCACTGTATAGCGCGTCTCGGCAGCCTTCGACTTGCATACGCTAAAGTATATTCAGTGTCATCGTTGTATTGGTAGAGTCTCGCTCCGAGTCCCTTTACCGACGCGTCCACATCTAGCCCATATGCCAGGCCCTCCTTGCTAAGAAATAATTTTTGCGCATCTTGGAAGAGCTCCTTAATTTTGGTGAAGTCCTGCTGAATTTCCTGTGTCCATCTGAATTTCTCGTTCTTTTTCAACAGTCTTTCAAAACTTGCCGTGTATCGTGATAAGTTTGGCACGAATCTGCGGTCCCAATTAATCAACCCTAAAAACGCTTGGATGTCCCTGCGACTTTAGGCCTTTCGAACCGACCAATAGCCCCCTTCGTATCGTTTAACATTGCAGTGACTTCGTTGAATCTATGCCTTAGGAATTTTATTTCGGGCTTAAAAAATTCACACTTTTCCGCGGTTAATCTAATTCCCGCGTTCCTCATGCGGCGCAACACTTCATGAAGAACCCGTTCGTGTTCTTCATATGTTTCTGTCGCAATCAATACATATACGTCCATATAAAAAAAAAATTTTAAAATTTTTGTATTCGAACATAAACCTTAAACCTAAAGTAAAAAATATAAGCGTCGACAGGTCAGTGTGTAGCGGTCCAGCGTGGTAATACTGTGATCGCTGGTTTCAGTCCTGTCGATGGCGATGGGATCTGCCCCTACAACAGATCCTTTGGGTAGACTCGAACGGCGATGAGGTCGTATTCCAGCTTACAACTGTGACATACGGCACACGAACAGCACCGTTCCTTTCGGTTCGGGTCCTCCAACAACTCGTTGGGGATGACGGAGAACGGTACCCTCTCGCCGTCTCCCCTTTCACGAAAGGGAGATATGTCGACGATATATGCGGGGGAGCAGATTTGGCTGCTAACTTGCTTCAAGTCGCAAAGCATGTGCAAGGGCTTTGCGCATCGGGCGGTTTTCCTCTAGCCAAGTGGCAAAGTAATTCGGTGGAATTCTTCTTGCGGTTTTCCGCCATTACGAACTTTCATCGCTCTCGAAAATCTCGATACCTCGGTGGTTCGGTTATTCTCAAAACTCTCGTATCGAAATTCACGGTTTTTCGGACCCCTCGCAGGTAGCAATGGGAGCGGTAGTTTATCTCGTTAGCACTGACTCGAAGGGATATCGGAATATCTCTTTAGTTGCATCGAAAACTAAGGTAGCGCCAATCAAGAAACTTACAATCCCTCGGTTGGAACTATCTGCGGCACTTTTGCTCGCCAAATTAGTTCGCTATATCCAAAACCAGCTGGAATTAGATAGTTTTTCGTTGCATCTATGGACGGATTCGTCGGTTACGCTCGCATGGCTCAATTCGCACCCCTCGAAATGGAAGGAATTTGTTCGGAATCGGGTACAGTTAATTCAGGAATTAACCTCGCACGGAAACTGGCACCTAATATCGGGAAAAGAAAATCCATCGGACTGTACTTCTCGCGGCTTATCGGCCTCACAATTAATAAAGCACAAGCTTTGGTGGCAGGGACCACCGTGGTTACGAGAAGCGCAATCCTCGTGGTTGGTGATTTCGGAAAACCCACCGGTATCGGTTGAATCGGAGAAAAAACCCGGTGTTCTTCTCACGCTACAGGCACAACGTCTCGAAATCTGGGATCTCGCGTATCGATACTCGTCACTCCATAAACTACTTCGGATTACCGCTATACTTCGTAGATTTGTCGGATGTCTGCGAAAAATTCCTTCATCATCGCTATCGAATCGTCTCAATTCTGGAGATCTCGAAGATTCGCACATGTTTTGGGTTAAAACTAACGCAACAAACGTATTTTGCATCGGAAACAAAAACGGTATCGTTCGGCGGCTCCCTCGGACAAACGCATCCTCTCTCTTGACTTACGGCATTCGTCGACAACCAAGGGGTAATACGCGTAGGCGATCGGTTAAAATACGCAACGGTCGGCACGGATCGGAAAAATCAAATCATCCTTCCTCGAAAATCGGATCTTACGAAATTGATTATTCGACAAGAGCATCTTCGGTCATTGCATGGCGGCACTCAACTTACGTTGAGCACAATTCGGCAGCGCTATTGGATTCTCGGGGGTCGCGGACCGGTTCACTCGCTTGTACTAAAGTGCGTACCGTGCGCTCGGCAACGCTGGCTTCGTGCCCAGCAATTAATGGGACATGAGCCACCGTGTCGGCTCAAGCCAGCTCGAGCATTTTTCAACACCGGCGTCGATTATGCAGGGCCAATCTCGTTGAAATCGTGGAAGGGTCTGGGCCACAAATCATACAAAGGATGGTTAGTCATTTTCGTATGTAAGACTACATCGGCGGTATACATCGAACTCTTGTCAAACTATTCGGCGGAAGGATTTATCGCATTCTATCGGCGGTTTGCTTCCCGTAGGGAAATTTAAAAAAATTTATATTCCGATTGTGGCACGAACTTCATCGGAGCGGATCAACAGCTCAAAAAACCGTTTACCTCGGGAACTCGGGAACATATCAGGTTGTCGGCATCTCTTCTCGGCGACGGACCCCAGTGGTTTTTCAATCCACCCGGCGCTCCTCATTTTGGCGGAAAATGGGAGGCCGCGGTGAAATCGGTCAAATATCATCTTCGGCGAACTATCGGTGATTCCTTCCTCACTTTCGAAGAATTCAGTACTCTGTTAGCGCAAATCGAGGCTGTTCTTAACTCTCATCCTTTGGAACCCTTATCGGAAGATCCGGAGGATGTATCGGCTCTCACTCCGGGACATTTTCTAATCGGCGGACCCCTCACCTCGATACCGGAACCATCGTTGGATAATATCAATATTTCTTGGCTAAATCGGTGGCGGCTTATCCAACAAAAGCTGCTAAATTTCTGGAAACATTGGTCGGCGAGTTATCTCAACCAACTACAAGCCATATCGAAATGGAATCATCCCTCGCATGAAATGAAAATCGGCTCGATGGTACTCTTATCGGATGAACGCTTTCCTCCATCTAAATGGCCTCTCGCACGGATTTTGCAACTGCATCCTGGATCGGACGGACTTTCTCGGGTGGCTACTCTCAAAACAGCATGCACGGAGCTTACTCGACCGCTTACAAAGCTTTTACTTCTTCCAGTACCAGTCAATCCGAACAGCGACTAATTATTTGTTCTGTTCACAGTTCTATTAAACTCAGCGCTCCTTACAGGACACGCGGACTGCGGGAAAGAATGTTCCGGAATCGTCAGGCTGGGCTCGACCTGCCACCGCATTTCGGCAACTCTCGTTCGGCGGACTACCTCGACGGCTGCGCACACGCGTCACGCGCAACTACGCGTCGCCTCCCTTCTCGACGGCTGAGCACACGCGTCACGTGCAACTACGCGTCGCCTCCCTTCTCGACGGCTGCGCACACGTACCACGCGCAGACGCGCCTGCGCTTCAGCGAGCTATTTTCGGGGCCTTCTCGACCACGCGGTCGGAACCGGTTTTCCGCCATTACGAGTTTCTCTCTGTCGGCGTCCACTCTTCAGTGCGAACACGTGCTGTATAATTAAACTCTGTTCCCATTATCAAACATCGATCATTCGGATCGAATCGGCTACCTCTCGCGCATTATACCGTTCTTTTTATACTTTTCTACCATTTAATATTAAGTGTTTGTTGTTGGTCGGACAGTGACCGGTGTGTTTCTTTTTTGTAACAATACATAATCAATCTCTTTTTTGTGTGAATTCTCGGTTCATTTCTCGGTACCCTCGACTCTCCTAGCTATCCTCGACCCTTGCACTATACACCAGAACTTTCGGCACCTCGTGAAAAAACATACTGCCTTGTTAGAATAATTTATGTCACTAAATGTTTTGCGTGATTAGAAATGAAAAGGGGTTAATCTAAGGTCGATTGCGTATTAGAGTTAACAAGCGTAATTTTCCCATTTCGCTAGACTATCAAATAAGAGAAATAGTTTCTAATATAAATTACATTGTTCAGCAAGAGCCGTGCACTGCAAGAGGCGCGAAGTATCATAACGTTGTAAACTAAATGTTTGTAAAAGAAGAGAAGGTGAAAACTTATTTACAGAATATATTGTTATTTTACCTAATCAAACGTTTCGAAAGTTTACTTACGATCAAGCGTCCGAATCCAAGATAGTTAAATCTGAAAATAAAAAGAAATACAATTAAAACCATTGATGCGCGAAGAAACATACCGTGTGATCAAATATTATTACGAAAGAATTCATAAAATTCTTCAAGTCACGAGGACTACTATAGAAGCGCGGATTGAATATTATTCGCGACTACAAAAAAAATTAATATTCTGGCGACCGTAAACACCTCTGTAGAGACGGTGGATCAACTAAATAACCTTAAATTTATCAGTGACACTAGAAACATAATTAATACCGTGCTTTTGCGGTTCGATAGAGTTAGGGTTACGTTCGGAAGCGGAATTCTAATCGAAAATCGAGTTGGGCCGGTTACAACAGGGACAGTGCGTATACTTACCCCACGCGTCGACCTTGAGATACGGGATATAGAGGAAGAAATAGAGAGTGCGGATATTGTGCAGGCTATAGCGGGTGTTATTGATGAGGAGGATATAGATGAAGTGCTGGTCAAATCGCTTCGCAAAATAGAAAATGGCGGAAATCAGATCGCAGTAGTAGGGGTTAGTAGAGGCAGCGCGTATAAAATACTCGACAGAGTGAACCTCGAAATGGGCTGGAAAAATTGTAGGATCCGAGAGCGAATTACCGTGATAAGATGCTATCGTTGTCTTGGTTTTGGTCATCTGGTGTTCGGGACAGAAGTTCACGAACGGTGGCGCGAGCTACCGGGCCTCACCCCCTGTCTCTCGCTCTCCCTCGCCAGCGACTCTCTCTCTCGCTCTGCCATGGACCAGGTCGCTCGGTGGGGAGAGAAAACAAAGGAGCTATTGATCGGAGATTCAACGTTCCCGAAATCTTTGAATTCTCCAACCATTCGAAACGTCGGGATCTTTCGGGAACGTTCGATCCTCTGATCCATATAAGGACCGCGCTGCGCGCGCTGTTTCTGTGTGTACTTTACCTACCGCTTGTTGTTATTTCCCTTGCTTTTTTTTGTGCCTTTTACTTTCCTTTACTTCGCGCTAAAACCATCGCTATTCGACTTAGCTATATTAACTTGGTTTAGCTCGGAAGTGTGTGGTCTCTTTTGCCATAAAAGACCAATTAATAACGCGCTTATTAATTGTATAGAACTTTATTTATTAAGAGAATAAACGCAGTGTTGTTAAGCTAAACCTGTGATCTCTGCAGGCTACAATAACCGCCCCCTACGCGATTTTCCCTTTCGAACGGTATTTTCCGCAAAGACCGGTAAAAAACGCTTTCCGCGCACACCCGCAATTCTGCAGATAATTGCTGAAACCGGGAGGCCTAAACATCTAGCGATCGAATGAAATGCAGGGGTAGACGTCGCAAGCTGTGCCGAAAGTGCAGCGGGGAGGGTCACGAATTCACGGGCTGAGTCGCGTCATTCGTGGCCGAGAAAGCGCAGTTCAAATCAGGTGCGTGAGAGGGAAAGCCTTTCCCCTTTGCAACGACCTAACGGTTTTAAATACAGGTAACGTCGCCCTGGCTAGTCCCATTGTGGCCCGAACAGTGGAGGAGTGGAGTGGTCTGGTGGTTGGCCAGCCCCCCACGACTACTCCATGAACGATCACCAGATATCATCTACGGGATTAGACGCGACGAAGCTGATCTGGTGTCCCCTCCGAGTAAAGGTTGGGCCACCAGGCGCTTCTGTAGAGAGGCCTTTGTCAAGGAGTTCGCCGACAGGTGCTGTACCGTGGCGAACCTCGACCCACGCCGGCTTGAGGAGCGGAGTGCAAGGGGCGATAAGGGCTGTTGTACCCGCATAACACTGACGTACGACTTTCACATGTTGTAACCAAGTTCGCTGACAAGTCCGTACCCTCGTTTGACACAACCAAGAATGCTGAGACATTCCAAGAATATGAAATAGTAATCTAATTAAACAGCGAATTTGGTGCTCCACCGTCACAGATAACCAGCAGAGTCAGCACGAGCCACTTTTGGAACTCTCCTATAAAAACGCTGGATCCTCTACTGGGATTCGAATTCGAGCAAGTATCTTTAAGCACAGAGTGTGCCACGGTGTTAAGTTAAGAGAAGTAACGACTAACGACGTTCCGATATTGTATATCTCCACGAGAGTAGTTAGCTCTCGAGCAAACTCTCGGGACCGCGAGCGGTAGTAAGACTTCTACATATTATTTAAAGTAGCATTGTAATATACCAATCAGTAAATACGGTTCTATAACTGACGTGTACGCGGGTTTCTAACTCCAAATTGGCAAAAATCCCTACTATCTCTCCTACAACATCTTGGACGAGTCTATCCTGACCTGAGCGGTATTTCAGAAATCGTACCTACCAACCCGGCCGGGCAACAGGGCCATCACGGGGGCATACAACGCCACAATGCACAAAAGGCCCAAGACGGTCAGAAGGTAGGCCTTATGGTGGAATGATGATATCGCAGAAGCCAGAAGGACCTGCCACAGAGCCACACGCTCGGCCCAAAACGCCAGGCGTAAAAACAGGGGCAACGCCGATGAGCTACACGCCCTTTACAGTGCAGCCCGCAAGAGACTCCAGCGTGCTATTAATAGAAGTAAGTTTATAGCTGGAGGCAGCTCTGCTTGGAGATCGTAAGGGACCCCCGGGAGGTAAGGGAAGCCCTATAAGCTCGTCATGGGGAAATTGCGGGATGGTCGTGGGCACGTTGACCTTGACCATCCATCTTTACGCAAGGTCATCGATGACCTCTTCTCCTCTTCCCACCCTCCTACCGGACAGGCTCTTAATTATCCTGGAGGCGATCAGGCGCGACATACCGCCATTTACCACCGGCGAACTAGGGCGGGCCTATGGACGACTGGCACCATCAAAGGCGCCCGGCCCGGACGGATTGCCCAACATTGCGGTGCGTGCTGCCATTGAGGCTGAGCCAGATTGGTGACTCAGGTTGTTCAACGCATGACTCGATACAGAATACTTCCCTAAAATCTGGAAGGGTCTATTATATCTTATAGAGAAGGGCGTAGAAAGGATCCTTATAGAGTGTATAGCTACATAGTCAGGATTATTGACTCCTACCTTACCGACAGGCGCCTAGAATACCACAGTACAGTCGGTAAGGAGGAAAAGGCGCTTACGGCGGACGTACCGCAGGGCTCGGTGCTGGCCCCGCTGCTGTGGAACGTTATGTATGACGGTCTGCTCAGGATTCCATTCCCAATAGGGGCCAAGATAATTGACTTCGCCGACGCCGCGGCGGTTGTCGTAACGGCAAGCAGCGAAGAGGACCTGGAGTACCTGGCAGATGAGTCAGTAACGCGACTCACCGATTTGATCCAGAGCAGGGAGCTAGCACTTGTGGTTCATAACACCGCGGCAATCTTGTTCGGGAACCGCTGGACCACCTCGAACATCAGGGTGGAGATCAGTGGCCACAAAATTGACCTCAGGCAAAGCCTGCGGTACTTGGGCCTCATTCTGGATAGGGGTAACGTTCAGGACCATTTTAACGCCGTCGGTGAAAAGACGATACGGGTTGCGGCGGCACTCGCTTGCCTAATGTCAAATATTGGAGGGCCAAGAAAAGCGACGCACTGTAGTTATACAGGGTGTCCCGTAATTAGTGGAACACCGAGAACTGGGGGATAGCTGGGGTGAATCAGAACCACTTATCCCTTTACCAATATGTTGGTCGCGCCTCTATTTTTGAATTATTAACGAAAAACGCTGACGAACCAGAGCTCGTAAAATTCCCGCGCTCGACCGTAGCAGTGAACAAATGTACTGGTACGGCGTGCATATCGAGGGAAGCGTACAGCAAATGTTACATCGTCTTGTTATTCTTAATTTGAGATGCTGTAACATTTGCTGTACGCAGCGCTCGATATCCACGCTGTGCCAATGCGTTTGTTCACGGCTAGGGTTGAGCGCGGTACAAAGAAAACGCTCCCGCAATCGAGCGCGCGAGTTTTACGCGCTCTGATTCCCCAGCGTTTTTCTTTAATAATTCAAAAATTAAGGCACGACCAACATTTTGGTAAAGGGATAAGTGGTTCAAATTCACCAATGCCTCCCAGTTCCCGGTGTTGCACTAATTACGGGACACCCTGTATATATAATATATAAAGAAAATGTATTTTTTAAATTTGAATTTCGCCGCGTTCCGCGGGTAAGGTAATCCGTGTCTTATACGGTGGTAGAGAGTTTTGAAGTTATGAAAGTCGAGTGCTGATTTAAAGGACAGCGCGTGACAGGAAAACCATTATAATTATAGTAGTTATAATAAAAAGGTGTAAAAGGGAATTGGCAAATTAAAGAATAAACTTTAATTGTCATTTCTTTATTTTCAAGTAGACGTGTTTGAATATAGTGTAAATAGGACATTAAATTAATGAAAAATAAAACTTTGTTTTCAGAGCAACGCAATATACTTTACACAATGTGGGTCAATTCCCAATAAAACTAAAAGTAAATCTTATATATGGTCGATTCCACGTCAAATGGCACACTTAAATTCTTCGAAATTCTGATTTTGAGATATGTTATAGAGGGAAGTGAGACAAGCCACCCTAATTTTTTTTTTTTATTTTGACTTTCGAGAAGTTATGAGACTTTGAAAAATTGGGACACTTTTTCTTCAAACATTTCTAGGCGCGATCTGATTTGCCATAGAATAATTTGCTTTTTTAAGTTCGATTCAGAAAAGATAGTAGTTTAACGAGAATTTTCAACCCATTTCAAAAAATTTATTTTTCAACGCATAATTTATAAAAATAAAAAATAATCGTTAATTTGTCTGGGCCCTCACCGAAAATGATGAAAAATTATATTCTTGCAGCGCGTTTCGAGGCGAACAGTTTGCAAAAAAAGGCAGCCCCGAGCACGCAGTAACTTCAGAGTAATTGAATTAAAAGTGTAACCGCCTCGGAATTACTGATTTTGCCAGCAAGAACGCTGAATTGGGAGGTGGGGGTCGTTACGCAGGGCCGCGGCACCTAAGAAATACGGGATATCCCACATAACTGCGTGATGACGCGATGGCGAGTCGTGTTGACACTACGTACTCTCAATCGGTTAAAAACATATGAAGGCCATTCCCGAAAATTCTCAAAAAATTCAGAAAGGTGCCTCGATGATGCATGCACACAGTCGTATGCGTAATATTTTCGATCACAAACAAAATTTCTTGTTTTTAATCTACTTAAGAATCTACCACCTCGAAGGCGTCGTGGTCGAGCGCGATCAGTTTCAATGTTTTTTATCGGGAATAATCATTGGTACTCGCAACCAGACCACGCGTAGTAATGTTTGAAGAAAAAGTGCCTCAATTTTTCAAAGTCTCATAACTCCTCGAAAGTCAAAATAAAAAATAAAAAAAAAAATTGGGTGGCTTGTCTGACCTCCCTCTATAACATATCTCACAATCAGAATTTCGAAAAATTGAAGTGTGCGATTTGACATGGAATCGACTTTATACATACACACAAATATAAGTATATTTACATGACATAACTGGTGACGGCTTTTCGTTCCACCTCGGCCCGAAAAGTCTCGTCGACACTTCGCCCGGGTGCCTACCGGTCCTTTCGACGCTAAACGCGAAAAGTGCTGGTTGAGCGATAGGTACTTTTCACCCTAAAGCACCAAAGGTTAGGGTATATTCTAAGGACGGAGCGGTAAACTTTCGGGCGGACCAATGGCCGGCAGGCTAGCTCGCGAACCGATGGTAGAGCGGCGGGGTGTTTCAGGAAAGTCGGACGGCGGTAACGGTCGGGTCAACCGAATTCCGCGATTAAAATGATTTCGCGGTTACGTTTGGTCAATTATGCGGTTCTTTATTTCGCGCTACAGTCGTCTCTTATCCTCCCAGCTCCTCGCTCTCTCCGTCGGGGAACCTGCGGGGTAAGTTCGCGGTTCTACGCGATATCGCGTCAAATACGTTCTCGCTGAAGCGAACTTTTCCCGTGACCTCGATTTAATTCGTTCTTCGGGATCTCGATCGATTCCACTAATGCACAATAATAGCGGTACGGTTCGAGACAACGCGGTTGTTTCGGACGAAGTTACAGTTTTTAGGAAGGCAGCTTAACGTGCGGTGTTTTCTTTGCCTCGGCTGTTGGCGGTATCGGCCCTTGGCCCTTTATCTCGCTGGACACTTTCTCGTGCGGCTACAATTACTCAGTACTCTAACTTTGGTCTGTATAGTATCGGACTTTGATGGAGTTCCAACGGTGATTAACATACCATCACGCAACCCTATCGGTGTGTTTGCATTCGCACTTGTTTGAAGCCACTTGAGAAGAGCCGACACCCTGTGGATCTCAGTAGGCCTTGTTTATACCCGGGACTGCTATGGACTGCTGCCTCGTCCGAAGAAATCAAATTCGCCGTATAAGACCCTCTCAGTTCCTCCCTCGCTCCCACGCGGTCACTCCGGGTAGAAATTCACCGTCGAAGGTCTGCATGGTTGTATTGGTACTTTCCCGGTTATAGAAGGGCGGTGGTCCCAATACAATCATGCGGACTCTCGTCCGTGAGTTTCTATCCGGAGTGACCGCGAGGTAGCGAGGGAGAAAGTGAGAGTTTTGTACAGCGAATTCAGTTTCTTCGGACAAGGAAGCAGTCCATAGCAGTCCTCGGGTATAAACAAGGCCTACCGAGATCCACAGGAAGCCCGCTCATCTCAAGTGGCTTCGAACAAGTGCGATAGCAAACACACCGACAGGATTGCGTGATTGTATTGTTCATCACTGTTGGGACTCCATTAAAGTCCGATACCGTACGACCGGCAAACATAATAAAAAATATTCGTAAACTAACTAGTGCGATACAGCTCTAACGCAAGCCCTAGGCAAACTGAGGATCGGTTCTTCTTCTGCTTCCTCACTCGCCACTCGTTCCGTAACTCGCTTCCTAATCGGCTCGGGGGCCACCGACGCATTTTACAGGTGCCGCCTCTGGTCCCAGAGATTTCCATCGGCACCTCAAGTTTCCTCCCGCCTGCTTCTTGGTATGCCCTGGATACGTGGCACTGGTGGTCCCGAAGCAGGTCCTCAGCGGCGGCTTTTTAAGATTCAAGCCTCCCCCGCAAGCCTGAGGATGCATCCCCCTGGGGATGCATTATTTTATCTGCCTGCATAACCAACGGGAGCTTGGATTCTCCTCCCCGCCGCCACCTGCTTCCTTACGGGTGGCATCCTCCCGGTGGAGTGGCACCAGCCCGCGAAATCGTGGAGGGGTGTCGGCGACGTCTCTCCTGAAGTAGGACCCTGACCTCTCGCCAGACCCGCGATCTACGCCGATGGATGCGCGGGTGCCCTGTAAAGGCCTCTGCACACATAGCCGTAACGGACCGGCACCGGCCGAAAATTGTAAGGCCGCTGGCATGGCTCTGTTGATGAGTGGGGACAGGGCCATTTAAACCCTATAGAGGAAGATCTTTTACGATGCCAGCGGCCTTACAATTTTCGGCCGGCGCCGGGCCGTTACGGCTATGTGTGCAGAGACCTTTATCTACCGCCTCCGTGCGGCGCCTCGCCGCGAAGTCGCTTCGGCGCCTTGCGGCATCCGAAGGGGCTCGTCGGGTCTTCTCGGAGCAGCTCGGGGTTCGTCGAGTATGCCGACGTACGCCGCCTACCTTGGTGCCGTTTCTTGCTACGCGCTATCGCTCGACCTGCGGCCGCTATGTTCGTTATTCTCGGCGCTGTCCGCCAAAGTCCGTGCCCGCTCAATTAGCGGCCACCATACCTTCTATGGCCGACCAGTCGGCGGTGTTCGAGTACATTCGTGGCCGCTCGCTAGCGGCTTCTCCTCCTCTTCACGTCTTTATTCGCGACGGTATGGTAAGTTGCCATTCCTCATTCGAACTTAATATCTCCGCACTTCGCGTAAGGTTCCCTTCGGGGTCTCCGCGTCGATCGATTACGCGATCTATGCCCTATCTCTCCGCTTACAAATACTAGCTATTCTACGCGGTTTTCCTAGCCGTATTGCGTCAAATCTGATGGTCGCGGTATCGCGATTATTACGTTGTCTATTTCTCCCCCATCGACTCCCTCTACCTATCGATATTTTCTCCTGTAGCGTGCAGCCGGCTGCAACATCACAAATTATATTATTAACGTGCAACGTTACTAATATGTATATCTGATCCGTCGCTGCAACGCAGAGATACCTAACCAAGTACACAACTGCTTCATGTCCGTCGGTTTTGATACTTCCACTTCCATCGTTTGGTGTACGCGTATGAATAAAAAAAAAGAATTGCAGCATATACCCTATAAATAACGGCAAGTCCTGTTCATTTCCAATGTTTGGTTTGTAGAAACAATACTATCGCTACAATCTGAACAATCCAGACGGAGAAGCTCGAGTCGTTCGTTTCTACGTGCGATCAATGAGTAAGCTGACTATACGTCCCGTTTTGAAAGGGACAGTTTCGTTTTTCGTTGCCTTGTCCCGTTGTCGCCCGGGAAATCTTTAGAACACTAAAATGTCATGTTTTCAGAAAGTAGGCGAAAAAAATAACGAAAATCAGTTCTTGTTGAGAAATTATTTTTACTAGTTTAGAAGACATTTTGCAGTGGGAAAAACCATTTTCTGCTATTTTTATACTCTTAATCAATGTATACTTTTAGAAATGAGATAAGTTGTTTTGGAACCACAGTGACAGAGACAGACAGCATTGAAAAGGACAGAGGTTTGATGGTTAAAGAAAATAGATTTATTATAACGTAACGGTCTGTACGGAATTTAATTTTTTTGCCCCGTTTTGATCGAAAAATATATGGTCACGTTAGTAATAAGGCATCTCCGGAGTAGCGGTTGAACTGAGTTAATCTCTCGGTTCATTAAAACTTGTATTCGATTACCACTGTATTGAAATACAGTATGGTATAGTACTTTGTTGCTCATGTTACAGTACGTGTCGCGGTAGGTAAGGCTGTTGCTAAACGCTAACCAGGTTGAGTACCTTTGGGTTGTGCTTGTGACTCCTGAGACGTTTGTACTTGTTGTGCTGTACTAGTTGCTACTTTAGCCGAATTGGCTTTGTTACCCGCATCGCTACTCGATGTTACTCTATTTGCGGTGCCCGTTGAATTGACCGGTTTCACCTTAAAGGATAAATGGCATATTATGCACAAGATTAGCTTTTCATTAACACATATTATTAAATTACCGTTCATATCATTAGTTGTAATATTTATTCATATCCTCACTAGAGACGACATTGACATTAGATATATTAATACATAGTTGAATGCGTACCTGAGTGGTAGTAGTTGAATTCGCTTCAGTACTTTGCGCGGCGTTCGCGGTGAATCCTTGAACCATGTTTAGTAGGTGCACCTTTCCGTCAGGCATCTGAACTAATTTCTGACCAGGCATCAATCCTCGAACTTGTAGTTTACCGTCCGGCCCTCTTCGAATCTGGATGTTCTGCTGAACATGCTGGACAGATGCAGTTCCTGAAAAAATATACGATTTGTTCAGAAAAAATGACGAGAAAGTTAATTGTTGTAAATGTGTCGACATTAGAAAAGCCTCTGTCAATGAATGTACCTCCTTGATCGGAACCTTTGAATAAAGACTGTTGATTTCCCGACTGCCGTTGTGTCTTTGGCAAAATGCTTGTTGACCCAGATACAACCTTCGTTGTTCCATCGGACGCTGTTAAAGAGAAGAGCATTATAATGACACAATCGTATACATTAGAACTTCATTTCTACATGAATTCTGCGTTACGCATATCAAACTTCAAGGGTTACGGCGCCTTGAAAATTTGAGAAAATCGGTTTATTTTGTTTTTAAGTTTCCTTGAAGTTTGAAGTCAGAATAGAACATAGAACGTCAGGTTTCCCCCTGCTACCCTCATAACGAGGAATTCGATCAGCTACGGGACACTCTGTATATTTACAAGAACTGTACAAGTTGTTACAAAGTATGGAAAATAACGGATTGTTAAAAGTACTGACAAGGGGGAGGCACGACATGGGAAATTGAGTTGGAGATGAGACTTATTGTACTAGTAGTATACTTTTTGAATGTTCATTCCTGAAAGTAAAAACTCTAGACGGCCAACCAATTTCGAGAAAAAAGCGTTTAAACTTTTGTGTGCACCTGTTATTCTAATGGGTCATTACTTTAAAAATATCGCAGTAGCCTAATTGGTAAAGTCCTCGCTTGCTGTCCGGATATCGTTGGTTCGTATCTCCGTTGCGAGAAATTTTTTTTTAACTATCTATAAATAAGTCTACAATTTACTTAAGTGTTAATAATTTTATTTTATTATAAAATATTTTTTTAATTTTTCGATGTTGCATAATATGCATTTTAATTTAATTTAACTTAAGTTCAGCATTTTAATTTAATTTAACTTAAGTACAGAAACGGAAAGTGAATCTTAAGTGAAAAATACAAACAATTATGAACCTAATATATTAGGTATAAATATATTTTGAGGGACTCATAATTAAAACGTGATTAAAACTTTTTAAATATTCGATAGAAATACTTACAAATCTTTGGTCTAAGTCTATAGAATTGTTATTGTTTTGAATACACAGATTGTTATCTCTCACAGTGAAACATTTAACATTGTAAAGCTGAATAATCTTTCCAATAATATTGTAACCGTTTATTCAGTGTGTCTGTAGCTCTTACCGCAGTACTACGTTTACGTATTGCACAGTTAGTTAAAATTTCTCTGCTTATATCGTGAAAATGTCGTCAAGTAAGAATAGGGTTAGTGTATCAGGAGTTGAAGATGAAGTCGATGACGAGTCACTACGCAGTGACATGATGAAGTTGAAGTTAAAAGATGCAGTAGTGTATTTTGAAGCTCTATTAGCTGCAAATAATTTGATTGCATCAGAATCTTCAGCTTCAATTTCATCTGAAGCTATGCAGACGGGTGTCGAAATCTATAAACGCACAATGGAGATGATGAATGAAAAGGTATGGTGAGTGATGAAGAGCTTTTTCATGCAAATGAAGTGTGTGAAGAAGAATCTTTCGCAGAAATTGAAGACGATGTCTCCTCATGTGAGGAGTATGAACCAACGGAAAAGAAAAGAAGAGCAACGGACCATTTATCCTTGGATTATAAAATCGAAGTTGTCAATATCGCAAAAGCGCATCCCAATTAGAGTTTGAAGACGTTACAGACAAAAGGTTGTATTCATCTAAAAAAAAAGAATACTATCAAGGTGGGAAGAAGAAATTAAAACGGGAGCAAATAAGTTTAACAAATTCGCGATAATTGATTCATGGACGTATGATCGTTTTGTGGAAGGCCGAGAAAACTATCAGCAGATTATAACAAGAAATTTGCAGCAGTGGGCTCTAGCTGCAGCAAGGCAATTTCCTGATTTGCAATTTAAAGCTTCTAACAGATGGGTCAGGAAATTGAAAAGCAGACACAGAATTCGTCAGAGAAAAGTAACAAAGTTCGTCTCGATGAAGGAAACATCTAGCATCGAAGAGACTTTGGAATGTGCAGAAAGATTCAAAGATTTGAAATACAAATTTCAGATTTGATACATAATTTCAACAAGGATTTTGTATTTAATACAGACCAGACAGGACTAAGGTATTTTCCCTTAGGCGGGAAAATTTTACCCAAAGTATTCGTCTATCTTCAAGAGGCAACAGGAAAATTTGGCCCTTGGGTACAAAACCTTGTAAATGAATATTCGGAGAAATATAAAAATGTTACAATAACATCTTCAAAATCCGGAAAACTCACGACGGAATTGTGCCGTCATTTTCTCAAAAATTGTTTGAAGCCGTATGTACAAAAAGAACCATTTCTATTAATCATTGATTCTTGGGGAGGACAGACCAAGCCCGGATTATATGACGTCGTTTTTGTCAATGATGAGCAATTACCAACGTGCACCCTAAAAGTGATACCACCTAGGTGTACAGCAATAGCTCAACCCTGTGAAGTATATTTTTACCGGCAGGCTAAAAATGTAATAAAACGTCTCCAAAATTGTGCTTTGTTGTTACAACAGGATCGAAAAATAAATTCTCGCGAAGACTGTATTAAAATTCAATCGATAGTTCACCATCAATTATCTTCGCCGATTTTTAATAAGATGATTAGATACGCATGGTATGCGTCTAAACTAATGAGTAATGACAGAGACATTTTTCTAAATGTTAATCAAATTCTTTTTTCTGTTGACGCTCTAAAAAAACATTGCTCTTGCGAGCAATCTTCATTTATAAATTGCGCGAGATGCCAAAACGTATTTTGTTTTAAATGTTTTTATGACAATTATCATTATGGATCTTGCACATAAATAATTATTTTGTAGTTTATTATTAATATGTAGTAATTATTATTTTGTTATTGTACTTTTTATTTCTGTAAGTTAAATTAAAGTATTATGCAACATCGAAAAATTAAAAAAATATTTTATAATAAAATAAAACTATTAACACTTAGATTGTAGACCTATTTATACATAATTTTATAAAAAATTTCTCGCGACGGAGATACGAACCAGCGATATCCGGACAGCAAGCGAGGACTTTACCAACTAGGCTACTGCGATATTTTAAAAGTAATGACCCATTAGAATAACAGGTGCACGCAAAAGTTTAAACGCTTTTTTCTCGAAGTTGGTTGGCCGTCTAGAGTTTTTACTTTCCGGGATGAACATTCAAAAAGTATACTACTAGTATAATAAGTCTTATCTCCAACTCAATTTCCCATGTCGTGCCTCCCCCTTGTGAGTAGTTGTTTCTCGTTCAGAGTGAGAGAATATTCTGATTCTTCAAAACTCATTAACGTACTCGAAGGTTCTGACACTACCCTACCTTAAAAATCAATGTTTCGAAAAGTGGGAATGGAACCCCCATAACTAAAATTATTAGCTAGTGCACACTGTTCGTGGCGGGGTAGGAAAACTGGTTCATCCGTAGAATTTCTGGAATTCGGAGATAAGAAAAACCAGGGGTGCGAAGATATGTCACGTCGTGTGGACACAGCTGGTGGGCATATGCTTCACAGGCCGTTAGCGCTAATCCCTTTATTATGTACCGAATATATTTTACAATATAATTAGGGGTTCGCTCCTCGAAGCTAAAATTTCCGGAATTGATTTTTATAGCCGGAACAGAGTTCCCACTGTTCCTTGAACAGGGGGTACCCAACAGTAACGGGACTGATGTGGTGGGGGCGAAGTTCTTGTAGTAACGATTTCTGCTGGTAGTATCGTTTAAAGTGACCTATTGCCAGTCAGTTTGCGAAAGAACATCGTTGGAGACGGTTCCATTTAGTTGTTTTGAATCTTTTTGTAACAGTTGTTTTGTGTGCTTGTCGTTTTTTCGATGGCTGATTTATGCGAACAGCGCGCGACCGTGAAGTTCTGCTTCCTGCTTGGGGAAAATGGCACAGAGACAGTTCAAATGTTAAACAAAGCCTACAAGGATGACCCTATGAGAAAAACTGAAGTGTTTGAGTGGTTGTCCCTTTCCAGAAAAAGTGAAATTTTAATTAATGACCAACCACAATTGCTAGCGGAAAGGACATATTAGCAGTAGATGTCCCAACCGGGACAAGGAGGACAGCCTATCAACGACCGGGGTCGGTAACGTAAACACCATCAGCGCAGATAGTTCAGACACAGGGTGTGTTTCTGTGAGAAAATTGAAAGGCTAGAATTGTTCGATAAAAGCATTCATTGATAGTGGAAGAAACGTAAACTTAATTCGTGAACTGTATACGAAGCGTTATTAAGAGATAAGATATTGGAAGCGCCAAATAATATTATATGCTGTGGTGTACATAATGTTGAAATTGAGGTATTAGGACAGGTTAGGGTTAACGTAGTATTAGAAATGCTGCTTGAAATTTACTTTACGCACACATCTGAATCTCCAAACTTTGTTTACCATACATTGCGTATTTCGAGCCGCTGATCACGAATCCGTTTACAAAAGTTGGACCTCGATTTTAGTTCCGGAGATATGGGCACTCGAAGTGCCGAAAATGACAGGCTATGGCGCACCCATTGTTTGTTTGCTTGCTTTACAGGTAATCTTCAAGTGACCATAAATTATTCCGGTAACAATCGCAAGTTGTTTACTTGCTTTTCAGATAATTTCCATGCTAGGATAAATTGCTCTGTAAACAATGATAAGAGGTTGCTTGCCTTAGACTTTAGAAACTCTCCCTCATAACCTCTCTAACATAAACTCTCTCTCATAACCTGTCATTTTCTGTACTTTGAGTGCTCATATCTCCGGAAGTAAAATCGAGCGCCAAATTTTGTAAACGGGGTCGTGGTCAGCGGCTCGAAATACACTTGGTATAGTAAAGAAAGTTTGAGGATTCGAATATGTGCGTAAAGTAAATTTCTGTGAAAATACTTAATGCCAAAGCGTATAAGACTCACTCATATATAGTTACTGATGATGCAATGCCTTATGACTTATTATTAGGGAATAAATTCCTATGTGATACTAATTTATGTTTCATCTCAGAAAGAGGAAAGTACGTTGCAGGTAATAGAGCATATTAACAATAACGATTCTTTTGTACCGAATGGGGTACTGTGTATCAATGTAGCCGATGCAAAAGATAAGTTAGGTGTACTATTAAATTGGAATAATTTCCATCAAATTAGTGTTTATCCTGAAGACATAAAATATTTTTCTTTTACAACCCCGGAGGGACAATTCGAATTCGTAAAGTTACCCTTCGGTAATTCAGAAGTTCCGGCAGAACTTCAGAAAAGAGTTTAATCCATTTTCAAGGATTTGGTTAGAAATTAAGGTTATTAATTGATATGGACGACTTGCTTATTGCCACGATTACGGTAGAAGAAAATTTTGAAATTTTGAAAGAAGATCTTATTATCTTAAAGCAATATACTTTAGAAATGAATTTATCAAAATGCGTATTTTTGCAAAGATTTATATAATAATATAAAAAAGAAACTCCTTTTTACGCTCGCGTTTTGCTTACTAGCAATAACTGGCCAAAGAAACTATTTCGTTTTACACTTCTTTAACCGAACATTAATTTGTGTCACTTTTGCAAATAGATTTTTGCCTAGCTCTTTGTCTCAATGTTTGATTTTTTTGGTGGTTTTTTGTCTGTTTGAAAAATACATGTTTTACTATCTTCCCGGATATGCTCGTATACTATAAGCTGTCCTAGTTACTACCTCAGCTAGAATTTTTGTCTCCGTTGCATTTAAAAAACAGATATTCCTGAACTTTTGATCCAGCTGTTATTTACTGTTTGTAAAGTTAAATATTTTCCGACAAGCGTGGTGTCCATTGTTTTCCACAGCGTTCTAAATTCACTTTGTACCGTTGCTATTCATTTATCATGAGTTTCACAAACAGATAAAAAAAATTATTTACTCCGAAAAATATCCTGTTTGCTAATCGCATACTAGTGAATTTTCTTTGGCCACGCTAGTATTTTTATGCTATCCTGATGGTGAATCAACCCATCATTTTTGATTCAGGTAAGTTTTACAAACAAACAAATTTTCGTATAAATTTTCTGTTTTGTCAAAGTTATTTCTGTTACGGATGCATCCGTCGAACCGAATTTTTCGACTATGGAATTTACACTTACAAGGGGAGGCCGGCAACGTTGCGAGCCCGATTTTGACGAGCTTTGGTACACTTATAGAGGACCACCCAAAATGAAGTTTTGCAAAGCGAGAGCGCGCTATATTCAGCCAAAAAAAAGTTTCAAAAACTGGTGTGGGCATGATCTATAACTTCAGAATCGTAAACATATTTTTCAAGCAGCGTCGGTGGCTCAGGCGTAGCGCGCTTGTTCGGTAATTTTTGCTAGTACGGGATCGCTGTTTCGAATCCCCGCTGGTTCGAGCACGCCGATGAATTTTTTTTTTTTCCTTTGAATGACTGTCTTTTTTTGCATGCGAAATAATAACTTTATAATAAAAATATATAATCAATTATAATTTGTGCACAAAGATGCTATACGCGGCAATGGGACGAAATACTTTTTTGCTATTACAGGTCGAGGTTTTTTCAGGATATCGATACGAAAATATTTATCATTTACTTTTATAAAAATTTAATCAAACGCATTCAAAACTGCGCATTTTTAATAGAAAATAACCGCGAAGTAAATTCAAGGGAGGACTGCATTAAAATACGGTCCATCGTACATCACCAATTAAGTTCCCCAATTTTTCGGGACATGGTCCATTACGCATGGTACGCAAGTAAGTTGTGTTACGATAGGAAGATTTTTTAAAATGTTAATGATGTATGTTTTCCGACGGATATATTGCAAAAACCGTGCGATTGTACAAACTCTTCCTTAATAGTTTGCGCGAGATGTAGGAGAAATTTCTGCTTCGTTTGTTTTTACGACAACTACCATTCTGGTACATGCGATACAGAATAATAAAGTATATTCTATTGGTATAAATTATTTTTGCATTTCATTTCCTAATAGTAAGTAAGATTCCCTCTGCCGCATAACGGCATAACCCATTTTTGTGCACAAATTGTAATTAATTATAAATTTTTATTATAGTATTATCTTATTTTCCTTATGAAAGATGCAAAATATTCAAGCAAATCAATAAAATTGAAAGAAATAGAAAAAAAAAGTTCCCCCGCCGGGATTTGAAGGACCGCTCCCGCGCGAGCAACAAAATGTTGATTTTCTCGGTTGTTTATGAATATGGCGCGCTCTCGCTTTGCAAAACTTCATTTTGGGTGGTCCTCTATAAGTGTACCAAAGCTCGTCAAAATCGGGCTCGCAACGTTGCCGGCCTCCCCTTGTTAGCGACAAGAAGGCGGCTTTATAATTTTGTTCTAGACCATAGAGCATAGAGTTTTCTTCTCTCCGTAAAACAGTCGCAAGTTGCCTGCAACGGACCCGTCTTATTTAGATATCTCGAGTGCCCTACGACCTCCTGTCATGCGATAACTCTTTCTCGCTCTCTCTCTAGCGTATCCATGTAGAACCGTGCATTATATTCTCCTACCATGCCCAATGCACTCCCGTTGCAGTTGCGTCACTTTCCTTAAAACTTTGTCCGCGTGTACCACAGAAACCAATCATCGTCAGGGTTTCCTTTGTTATCATATCCTCTCCCACAACGCGCGACCTATACTATAAGCCGAGGCTTAGACGGTCTCCTTAGCTTTAGTATATTTCAACTTCGAGCATACACGTGATATTGAGCCAGTCGACCTGTTGATCAACCTTTTACTTTAGAAGCATACGCGTTTTCTTACGGCATCATAACTCTTAGTCGCTATTCCCCCCCAATACTCAGGCGTTAGAGTTTACTTATTTACTTGCAAGATATTTAAACTAAACTTATTCATCTACAAGATTAAGCTTTTTAACTGAAACGTACACAGAGATATTGTTAAATTGTCACTGCCTAAGGGTAGACCTCAATTTTCCTGTACGGTTTTAAATTACTATTACTTGCTCTCGCGCTCTACTTTTACACACAACACTGAACAAATACTGTAAATTGTTTAAAGACTTTTCTATTGTAAACTCATTCATTTTAAGAATATACTAAAGAATATTTTTAACTTTAAATTCGAATCCAAACCTTATTAAAATTAAAATAATACCTTTCCTCACAAATGTACATAAGAATAGATGTACTGAGTAACATTCCAGCAACAATTCACTCTTACCGCTCCGGGTGAATAAATAATTCTAAAGTTAAGGGTAAATAGACTATTACTTTATTCATTCCGGCCCAAAGCCTAGGAGCCGAGGATTAACCGGATCAGTTTAGTAATCGTGTTCGAGCGAATTAAAAACACTTTGATACGAACTTGGATAGTATTCTGAACGAACCCTGGGCCACGGAGCCGCGGATTAACCATATCAGTTTATTATCATACCTTCAGGACACGAAGTAAAACGGTAACTATCTGAGTCGGTCTAGAGCACGCGAAGCCGAGGTTAAGCCCCTCAGACTCTTACCGCTCGTTGTACTTGCGTTTCGATTAGGTAGTATTCTGAATCGACGCAAAGCCTAGAGCTGAGAATTAACCGGTCTAGCATATTATCACGCCATGGAGATCTAGGAATAAAACGGTAACAATTTGAGTCGATCCAAAGCCGCGGAGCCAAGGATTAAGAGACCCAAATTCATTATCGTATCTTTTTCACGCAATATCGTGCATTAACTCCTTGATTCGTAACCTCACGTCGACCACATATTAGGAAACTCGCCTGGCTTGTAACATTTCACTTGAACTATTACTTCACGGATCTACTCTACCGAGTCTCAAAACCGCGGTACAGCACTTGTTTTGTGTCCACTCATGTTTTCAGAAACGGAGAAGAATTTTGGAGCACTACTTTAATACCAACTACAATCATTATAAAGTATTCTGCGTACTAATAAGAAACAACCATTTGATTGTGCTTGCAGTGGCTTTATGCCCTAACTGCTAATACTATAAACTATAAACAGTGACCCCATGATTAAGAACTATTACGTAAATGACTTAAATCTATCTAAGGTAAGTATTAAAAAATACATAGAAAACTAAACTTACAAAGAAGTCGCCAACTGCCCCAGTCTGATTTGGGTGAGCTTTTGACACGTTATAGTAAAGGGTAACTTCTGCACGTAACCAGGTAGCTTCAGAAGCTCAACCGTTTTTGAGAAGTTCAAGGTGAATGTTTGGATTTTGGGGCAGAAAATTCTTTAACCATACAAAAGTGGCTTAGCATGAGGAAAAGGACGGCACAGACATATATAATATTTACAAGCAAAACTTGTAGACTAATATGTACAAGGTAATAGCTGAATTGCTGGAAATTATTCTCTTGAATGTGACAGTCGCATGTTATATGTGTACTAATTGTTTCTGAATTTGGATAAATAAACTATATTTATCAAAAGATAAAGTTTTATCCAACTAACCTCCGAATGTTCTTTTTTCCTATTTACTCTTTATTGTAAAGTGTGTATCTATCTAATATCCTAATAGCTGAGTTTTTCGCACAATTGCTTACCTTATTTTATAAGATTAACATTTAAACGCTTGAGAGTAAGCGTATTACACAAAAGAAAAAGAGCTCTACTGGATTTTATCAATTTGTTTGTTCATATTGCTGCAAACGTAAAACTTAGTGATCTTTACAAGTAAATTGCCCAGAAACGCACTAAGTTAATGATCTTGTAAAGAATTGGCATAGCTTTCGTTGGCAATAAGCAAGTTTTCGCCAGATGGGCGAAAATTCGCGCAAAAAACCGCTGTGGCAAAATGCTTTTCCGGAAAGGGCAGCTTTTTCGGAGGCTGCGCGCTTTATCGTAACTTAACTCTATCTTATATACAATCATTACATTTTCGCCTGAGACATTGCGTTTGTGCCGGGGGATGTGCAGATAAGCCACCGATCGGTACGATGAAATGTAAACATTTAAGGGCTTACATACACCCGAGGCGGCTAAAATTAGGGTTATGTTTAAGAATTTTTTGTGTGTATAAGAGTGTATTTCATTGAACAACCATGAGATACATCTTAAAGTATGATATTTTATCTACATTGTGTGAAAATTTGGTTAAAAAATTTGAAACAGTAAAAATGTTACTGTCGTTTTTCTGGAATGTGTTTTTGTTCATAGCGTTTGCGGTCCCGGCCGAGCCTCCACCATTTTTTATATAAACAAAATTTATTTCTTAAAGTAGACAGATAAAATTAGTACTTATCGAGCCGAAATATAAATATTTAATCTTTTCCGGTCATGGCAGTCACTGGAATAAAACAGGCGATTTTGCACCTCACAATTGTTCAGTACTTATGATGAAAAAAAAACTATGCCAGGTATCTAAAAAACAGCTCGATAAGTACGAGATTATTGTGTGAGGCATAACTGTGCAAAACTAGATCCCGATCGGTCCAGTGGTTGCGGAGATATTTCTGGTACCGATTTTGAAAACACTGTTCCGAGTAGATCACGTTTAAAGTTTTGAGTGCACTTTACCCTGAAATAACTGGTTTATTTTAAACTTACATGAAATCGTCGATTTCTGGGCCATATGACGGACCTTTCTTAGATGTTGACGCTTCCATTAGATGTTTTTTTTGCTGTGCCCACTTCAGTCTTCCTTCTTTTGATGCCCTTTCGCAATGTCTACCAGCGCCCCAGCCGTTAGTCATTGCTCACTCGGTCAGTTACAAAACGCTATAACTTCGTCATTACTACGAATTTCCTTATAAAATTTTCAGGATAGACACTCAAAGGATAGTATTATCGAAGGAGCAGCTTTTTTTAAAACCGATATTTTTTTACCTACTCAGATGTATGTGAGACTTACGGTATATTTTTAAAAAACGACCACCCATATACGCCTAATATTATAGATTTGGTTAACGATTGACCCAAGGTGTCCAACGCAATAACCCGGAATCAATTATCTTCGTTTCAGACTAGGAAGTCCCCTCGTCAGGAGGACAGATGCTTGATAGTAAATGAAAATAAGTTCATTATAATATTTGTTGCACATAATATTTATTGTACAGAATCGGGATCAGTTTCCGAATAAGTATCGAAGTGTAAGTCCCTGTATAAGTGTAGGAAAATTTCTGATAATTGGGTCAATACTTTATCGCTAACCGGACAGCGGTACGACCGCGTGGCTATATGATACAACATTGTTTCATTTAAAAAAACTGCGTTTATTTATTTTATATTATTATATTGTAGTACACCAATGTTCATTAATCATCAAACATCTGTCCTTCTAATCTTTTCTATATATCCCTGTCACTGCGCCTCTGCGCAAAGTTGGGAAGCGATATGTTTATTTAGCTATTTGTTGTAGAAAGTATTAATTATAATTATATATGTATGTAGAAAGAGCATGTATACACTGAAAAATAAACGCGTTAAAACATGAGACGCATGTGAAAAGAATTATTGGAAAAAATCGAAAAAAAGTCCACACTAAAATTCGATTCCGGGACGGTCGTAATTTTGCGCTGATACACTAGTCACGGACCATTTTGTGCTGTGGTTGAGTTCTTCGATCAAAAGCTTATGCTGTGGTTGAATATTTAAATAAATTATACAAATAAATTGTTACCAATGTTACTTATATCGATGTACAGGGTGTCCCATTATAATCTTACACCTGATTTATCACGGAAAATACGAATCCGATCGAGTATTTAGTATAATGAACCTTTAATGATTCGAAGACGTTCAAAACAAAAATTTATTTTGGTCCAAAACAAAAAAATGCCGGCTTCAAGTTGCCCCACAAGTTTTTTTAAATGGTAACATGACTTTTATTTCATCAAAAAATTTGTCAAATTAGAACAAACAATTTTTGTAGGAAAAATTTTGTTATGCAAGTTCATAATTTTTGGGTAAAAACAATTTTGGTTTTGCGTGTGCGTGCGGAACACCCACAAGGATTGCGTCTTTGTGCGTTGGCAACAAAATCCACAGAAAATCCGAAGTACACTTACATGGAGGGTTTGGAGTCTGAAAGTCTGGAATCCATGTGAGTGTTCCGCACGCACACGCAAACCAAAAATTGTTTTTACCTGAAAATTATGAGCTTGAATATAAAAATTTTTCCTACAAAAGTTGTTCGTTTTGATTTGACAAATTTTTTTATGAGAAAAAAGTCATGTTTCCATTTAAAAAAAACTTATTGGGCATCTTAAAGCCGGCATTTGTTGTTTTGGTCCAAAATGAATTATTTTTTGAACGCGCCTTTCGAACGTTAAAAGTTTCATTCTACTCAATAGTCGGTCGGACTCGTATTTCCCGAAATAAATGAGGTGTAAGATTATAATGGGACACCCTAATATCGTAAGACCATTCAAATTGCTACATTGTATAACAGAAAAGAAAGTTGGAAAAAGGCCGGAAAAAAATATTGCACCGTGGTTCGAACCTGGGACCTTCTCCCCAAAATCGAAAATTTCATCTCCAATTTCTAAAAAACGGTTGAATTTCTGAAGCTACCCTTCTGGTTATATGCAGAACTTACCCTCTACTATAACGTGCCCAAAGCTCATTCAAATCGGAGGGGGGCAGTTCGACACTTCCTTGTAAGTCCCCGACTTGAGCGCCGGTCACACAAGCCTCTTAAATCTTTGTCTAGCTCATGTGTGATCAGCTAGGAGAAGATTTCTCAATGTCGGCATATTAGTCACTGTATCAATCCCATAAACGGTGGGTATTTTTACCCCCTCAGTAGATAAGAACCAACCGTGTTTATCCTTTGTGATTCCGGGTGCCTCAGGTTTTTCCAGAATTGTGGTTCCGCTGGAGTTGGTGGTGGCCTCCACGATTGCCCTGCCTTGCGAACGTTCCACCTTTAGACCTTCATTTCGATCAATCGGGGCGCTTCCTATCTTGATCTTCGGTTTCTGAGGTTTATACTTCAGGTTGCGGTATTCCGGTCTTTTGTTTCCGGGCCCATTCTTCTTTGTTTGCTTACGGCTCTTGATACCACGTAACAGTCGCTCATGTCGCAGCTGGTTCTTTGGCTTCCACGTATCTAGCAGCGGGCGTAGTGATATCTTGAGGTACCTCAGTGGTTTGTCCTCAACCTCTTGTTCATCATCGCTTTCGGCCACGACTTCGACCATCTTTCCATACTTCACTGGCCGTTGTACTCGGCGTCCGCTCTGTGTATAGAAGTGCGCTTCTCCGGCTTCTACCGGCTTAACACTTCTTGTCCCTAATATCTCGGATGGCGCCGTGCACGACGTTGATGTCGTCGCGTGACTGCTGTCCCACATCCGTAGCCCAGCAATAACATCGGTTAGCTGCATCTGGGGAATCCTTGCGGAAGTTGGAGCTGGTCTCCCGTCCATCTCGACCCGTTCAAAATCTGCCTCCAAGCAATTGATTTCGTCCGGCATTTGCTCGGCCTTCTGCATCTTCCCTAGCAATCAGGCAATACGATCGTCCATTGCGTCTCATTCGTGGCTGGTTGTCGCTTGGAACTGCGCATGTCTGCCGGTCAGAAAAATTACCATCGAATGGTTGCAAATCTTTTCCCCTAACACACCTCGAGAGACTACTATTGCTTCTAAATGCGATATTTCATCATTTTGCTCGTACGACCTCCTCCAGTTGGGGGAATCCCACACTACCCGGCGCCCCTGCCCGTAGATGGGTCATCGGGTGCCTTTTTGAAGATTTCCCACCTGCCCTACCAAAAAAAGGGGTGGGGGACTCGTACGACCTGCTCCATCCGAGGCTTGAGCGTTACGAACTCAATTCGGAGTGCGCCTCCCGCTTATATGCACTAACTTGGTCTTACCGGTTTGGTTTTCCTCGCGTTTTCGCGGTTCCCTATGTGTTCGATATTAGAGTGGACTGTATCTCGGATGATGGAAAGGTGTTAGAAATGATTCGTACACGTACATTTAATGATGAAAATTATAACGAATAATGAATATATTTACAATGAAACTTTCCGAGATGACTATTTACATATACAGTTTGTTCGATAGTTAGCACCGCAGTGCCCTCTCGGGGCACCGCACCGCGTGACGTCATGAGCAATCGAGCCGCCGAATATTGATTCTCTATCCGCATCGATGACGAAAATCGCCATCAGTTACAGAGGGCGCTTATCTCCTCATTAACCAATAATCAGCATTCTTGCAACTCAGGCCCGCTCCGCACACACGCGTCCTCGTGAGAGCAGGGCGAATCTTGTAACTTTATGAACCCTGTTTTTCATTATTTTCCGTTGACGTCTATCGATCGCCATTATTGGTTTTCTCGTAGAAGTGTTGTTTGCGAATGATACTAGAAAGGGATACGCGAGGGCAGCACCAGGGGCTGTTAGCTCCCATCCAAATCGTGAAATTCGCTTGTTAGTTCCTCCAGCGGTCAACTTGCAGATGGAGGGCAAGTAGCTGTGCGTGTGCGGCTGCGCAACCCACGTGACCACGTCAACCCAAGCTAGGACGCCAAGCCTGGACGCCATTTTTTACTGTGCCAGCGTCTAGAGTGGTGATCAGAATTTATTCTTGGAGTTCTCTCATATAAGTTCTGTGATAAAGCTTTTTTAAACACGGAATGTGAATGATCAATTAAGGTAAGTTTATTAAATATTAGAAACACGTAACATAACAGACCGAAATCGAATTATGAAAGATTAATATTGTTAATATTATTGCAGTAATGTTTCGAACGACTTGTTGTGTATTCTTCCAGAATGTATAAATAAAATGCGCGTGAAGAGTGCTGTTCAGGTCTTGAGCAAATCGTTCGGAGGCTTTATAAATATTATGACATGCATAGATGGTAAATTTCATATATTTTCATATAATTCATATTTTCGTACAAATTGAACTAAGTCACAGCTCTCTTATGCCTAACATGTAAATATGTTTCAGGAACCGCCAGGACAAACACAGGTCCCCTAAAAATGCCTGTTAAAGAGGGACAAGCAACCGCAGAAGGCATACTCTTTTTTAATGACTTGTTTGATTCTGTAAATGGACACATGCACAATCCGGATGTGCCGTTGCGTTCCAATGTGACGCCAGCATCGCAACACTGGAGATTTTGGGATAAAGCTATACAAAAATTAGAGACTATGCGGTTTGTTAAGGTGCAGGAGAAAACCTCTACAACCGGGTATCTTTGTTTAAAAAATTGGAGCACAACTCTACAAGGTTTTTTAAATCTTACCCGTGTCCGCCGAAATGAAAACATACGATCATTTAGTCCACGATTCATAAATCAGAATCCGCTGGAAAATTTTTTCGGTTTAATTAGGGCATTAGGTGGTAGAAACACCAAACCAACATGCTTACAATTTGTTGGAAACTTCAAGACACTACTTTTGAATAATTTAACATCCCGTAGAACGCAGGGGAATTGCGAACGGACCTGTGAAGGGTCACTGTTATTCACTCTTCGCAAATGCGTATTGAGTGCTATGAACGTGGACCATCACAGGGAGGAAGAACCTCAACAAATATCAGTACTGTTGCAGAACCCTGAGGCAGGATAATTAAAGTAATTAAACAGAATCCGGCAGTTGCCGATTGTGAGGAGTGTTTATTGGACTCAATAAAAATACCTGAAGTATACGACAGCGCAATGCAATTTTTATCAAATCAAATCAAAACGACGTATTACGAACAGTCGCTTAAAGCAGTATTATGTTCAACAATCGCATTCAATTTTGATTCAGAATTTTTCGGATGTCCAAACCACCGTTTGATCAATTTTGAAATTTTCACAAACAAAATTGTTATTATGTTTATCCAAAGGTGGAGTAAGCACATTAACTGTATATTAAATGGTAAGAGCAGAGTATACGATGCAACATGTAGTTTCGAAACAATGGTTTATAAAAAAAGTTATCAATACATAAATAAAAAAAAAGTCTTTAAAAAGTATAACTTGTATTGTTAAATTAAGTCCCACTTCAATCCAACTTCCATTGCACACAGAAGTGATGAAAAAAGTTTTCCCTATTTACGCCAGAAAGGTAGTAAATAGTGAAAACCTTTAGTCACTTTTTTTTGCATTTTTATAGCATTTATTTTCTCCGATCAAGTACACGTACACGCGATTCAGTAAAGATGTGTGCGTGGTGCGTGTGTGTGCCCGTTGCATGTGTATGTGATTAGTTCCTCCAGCGGTCAACTTGCAGATGGCGCACAAAATAAGAACAGGGGCCGCCAAGAGGGGAGTCGGCAGCCCCTGGGCAGCACCTCCTGGGCATCTCTTCACCACGGCCTTCTGCATGTGCGCAAAGCGATCTTTGAGCGCATGCGCGTTGTCTGCGAGAAGCGCAGAAGAAGCGAGAAGCGTGTTCAAACTCGTCTTTAATTGACAAAGCGGTTAGAATTAGTCGTTACAGAAGACCGTACGAAAACCGTCGGTCGAGTACCTTTTTCGAGTTTTTTGAAACAGTCACAGTCTCTGTAGTCAATTTCAGTCAATATCAAATCATCTTAAATTGCTAGTCAATTCGGTTCAGTGACTCAGTGCTTATGAGTGAACAATAATTATTAATATAATAATTAGCGGCCTTTGTAAAGCCCACGTGGCTATCGGCCGGTGGCGATCGCCTCGTGACTATAGACAGTTTTGAACAGGCATCTCAGTAAACCCAAGCTCCGCACATCTCAGGTACTTTTATAATAAAATGACTAAACTTCATGGTTCAATTAAAAATTATTGTGTTTCCGTTTATTTTCACCCTCACCAGATCCGCCAGTCATCTCAAAGACCACTCGTCAACAAGTGTGCACACGTTAGTTTTGTTAAATCTAAATTGTGATCACCGCCTGATTATTAGATTATGTTGGATATACAGTCCCGTAACTAGCTCGGCACCGGGAAATGTGGGGTAGCTGGGGTGATTCTGAGCAACTTTTTCCTTAACAAGAATGTTGTAAGCGCCCTTGTTTTTGAATTATTAACGAAACGGCTAGGCTAATCCGAGCGCGTATCCAGCGCGCGCTCGGAACTACAGTGTGGTCTCTGGATCGTGCTCGACTGCGAGCGTGAACAAGTGCATCGCATGGGTATCGAGGAAAGCGTACGGCAAATATCACACATCGTCTTCAAATAAACTAATAGTCGTTGAATAACTGTTTTGTTACGTTGGGCGTAGTTCTTGGAGGCCGAGCGGATGGTCGCGGGCTACGCACGTAACACTGAATACTTAAAAACTAACGCACTCACTTTCGTGGTACGGACAGGATAATTTTGGGATCGTCTTTGCTCTCGTCCCTTGACGGGTCGTAGACACATAGGTTAAATGACACACACAATTTACACAGATAAATAATTGATTTAGGTATTCTGGTAAAAGAAAAATATATTCAATAAATAAATGGATACTAAATGCAACAACAATTTTGGCAGATGCAAATCTAGATTGGTCGTTTTAGAGTGTGAACTTTATATCATACAGTCACGCTTCTCACTCAGACATTTCGCCTGTCTCACATTATTTTATCACAGGGCATATCACAGTTTAGTAATAGTCAAATGAATAGACAATCTCGCATGAAACTCAGTTTAGGTATAGTTAATTACAGAACTCTGCGCACGCGCACGTTATACCGCGCGAACAGTTTAAAATTAGCAAGCGAACAGATTCACAAAATGGCGGACCTTGCAACGCGAACGCACATGTTACTTAAATCGCAACGCACATCTCGATTTTACACAGACCAACCGAATTAAGGGATTACCCAGCGAATACAAGATTCTAGTTCGGTAGGGCCGGAATAAGACGTGGAATACTGGTTAGGTCTTACCAATTCCGCTTTCTCTCTCTCTTTTTCCTTTCCTTTTTCCTTTATTATACGACGAAGATGGAACGGGTCGTTTCTATGTCTCGGTGTTCAGACGTTCAATTTGTTACTACGATGATGTTAGTGTGGTGTTGATGTTTAACGCTCGTTCGTTTTGTATTGCTGTGAAGTCGTAGTAAAACTTTAGTACAATGTTAATGAGTACCTAATACCTACCACGTATCCTAATGGACCGTGGGCGAACACTGGAATTAACGCGTTATTAATTAATGTTCTTAATAATCCCGAACGATTATCGTGGAGGGAACCGACTCGAAATTACTAAGTATAAATGAAACAAAGGGCAGAACTTCCAAGGAATACTTCTATCGAGAAGCTAATCTCAAGGACTCGTGTTCCTTTTCAATATTTAAGAAATATTGTCCCTTCGGACAGCGACCACGTACCTCACGCTTTAGCAGCCAACTGTAATGGGCATTTTGCCTTACGCTCGCTCGTCACCTCGGTTTCCGCCTGGTGAGGGTATTCGGAGAATACTCTATCGGTCCTAGTTCCGACGTGGTTTCGGCGGTTCTCGACGTTCCTCTATTTTGGAAGAACGCCTCGAAACTTCGATATTATATTTCGAATATTTGATGTCGTTTGGTGACGACGGCAGGTACGGTATCATGGGTGGTCTGATATTAACACTTGTACCTTGACGAAGCTTACATAAAATGCAGGGAGATATTCCTTGGTTCGCACGGGTGTTAAGTAGAGTTTTAGTTAACAGAGAGAGAAAGACAGGAATATTCAAATTCTGTTCCGTTTATCGTGCGTCGGCCCGCTAGTCAAGATTCGCCGATCGGTTTGTTTACAACGCAAGGTCGAGAACAATGATGCCTTCAAGGGTAGCTACGCGTGACTCTAGGATCTTCTCAAACAACGTTTCGAATGATTAGAAAGGCTCGGAATACATATATGCATTATATACCTATCATTCTTAGAGTTGGAGGAAAAAAATAAAAGAAATAGTTAAAAGGCAACTCATATGGCATTAGAGGGTTAGCTCGGAACACAGATTTCTCCGCGTCTGTACCATCCGAGTGCATAGAGAAGAGTTTATAATGAAAAATAGGACTCGGAACGTAACATTTTCAATACTCTTACTCGTTAGCCAGTAGGAACGAAGATTGTAGTATTTGTGGAAAAAATGATTTTCTTAAGAACACGTTTTCAGGTGGGTAAATTATGGTCTACGATAAACGATGTGAATAACTAACGTTAGAAGAATCTTGTTAAACTCACCCTTTCGCCCACGAATCAACCTGCCTCGACGGAAGTAGGTCGTTGGCAGTAGCTCAGTGCCGATTTTGTCCTTCGTAAGAATCTCGAGAACCACAACAGCTGATTTTACGGCCGGTTCGGTGAACTCACTTGACACTGACACACACAGTAGGAACGGCACTTGTCTAATTTACGGTAGAGCGCATGGCTAATCGCAGGTACGCGGACAGCCCCGAGAGTCGAGCTTTACCGAACGTGCATTTCACTGCGCGAGCACTATCACCGATAGCTCCGAATAAAACAATTATGTAGAGGAATGTAATTGAACCCACGTTAGAGATATTGGTGGACCTGAAAAGGGTCGATTGTTATTGCCAAAATTGCCAAGATCGGCTCGACTAACCCTCCTCGCACTTGCTGCACGCCTCGGAGCGCCGCGCCGGCAGACGTTCCGCTGCATTTCTCCCGATGTTTCTCGATTAAGAAACGTAACAAATAGCCTGTAATACTCCGCGTTAGTTCGTTGCTGTATGTTGTCCGTTCGGTTTGAAAATCGATTCTGCCAGCTCTAGCGTTTCTTGGGACTTGCTTAGAAGCACGTTTGTTAGGGAAGGGATATTTTTACAATAGTACAACGGAGTGGCTCGCACATTTGAAGTGACCGTTCATTCACCAAAAAATACCCGCGCTCAGGGCGGCCGCATGGTCTTCGTCACTACGAACGTGCTAGCGAAGACATAGGCCTAAGAGTGCCATAAATTTCCCTATTGCCCCTACCGTATTGCAAAGGGAACGTGTGGCTATTTTACGAAATACGTGTATCGGCTTAAAACTGCATCGGCAGCGTACACGCAACATAAACCTTTAATATTTTCTTACGATTCTTCTCGTGAAGACGGAACAGTACATACAATTCGCAAAATGATCAATTTAATATTGTATGAACCGCTGGCAGAATCAATTTTCAAACCGAACGGACAACATGCAGCAACGAACTAACGCAGAGTATTACAAGATATTTGTTACGTTTCTTAATCGAGAAACAAACCACCGGCGCTTCGAGACGTGCACCCTGAGCCAATCTTGGCAATTTAGGCAATAACAATCGGCCCTTTTCAGGGCCACCAATATCTCTAACGTGGGTTCAATTACGTTCCTCTACATAATTGTTTTAGTCGAAATTATCGGTGATAGTGCTCGCGCAGTGAAATGCACGTTCGGTAAAGTGACCCGATCGCCGATCGTCTCTCGACTCTCGGGGGTGTCCGCGTACCTGCGATTAGCCGTGCGCACTGCCATAAATTAGGCAAGTGCCGTTCCTACTGTGTGTGTCAGTGTTAAGTGAGTTCACCGACCCGGCCGTAAAATCAGCTATCGTGGCTCTCGAGATTCTTAGGAAGGACAAAATCGGCACTGTAACCTAGTGCCAACGACCTACTTCCGTCGAGGCAGGTTGATTCGTGGACGAATGAGTGAGTTTAACAAGGTTTTTCTAACGTTAGTTATTTACATCGTTTCTCTTAAATCATAATTTATCTACCTGAAAACGTGCTATTAAGAAAATCATTTTTCCCACAAATACTACAATCTTCGTTCCTACTGGGTAACGAGTAAGAGTATTGAAAACAGTTATTCAACGGCTATTAGTTTATTTGAAGACGATGTGTGATATTTGCCGTACGCTTTCCTCGATACCCACGCGAGGCACTTGTTCACGCTCGCAGTCGAGTACGATTGATAGACCACACTCCCGTTTCGAGCGCGCGCTGGATACGCGATCGGATTGGCCTAGCCGTTTCGTTAATAATTCGAAAACGAGGGCGCTTACAACATTTTTGTTCAGGAAAAAGTTGTTCAGAATCAGAGCAGCTACTCATCATTTCCCGGTGTCGAGCTAGTTACGGGACACCCTGTATAGTGAAAAACCCATTCCACAGCTCCGCGGATGCGGTGCACGCCCTGGAGTTGCCTATTTTAGATAAGACAGTGCGGCGCCGATTGCATGGGGCGAATTTAAGATCGTATCGCCCCGCAAAGAAAATCCCTCTCACCCAACACCACACAGAGGGACGCGTCGGCTTCGCACTGCAGGAATTAGCAACTTCCAGGGCGGAATGGGCAACCACTATATGGTTGGACGAGAAGGTGTTTTGTTCTGGAGAAGACTGGCAATTCCGGGTTTGGCGTCCGGAGAATTGTCGGCTAGATCCAAGATATGTCGTTCCGGTGAACCGCAGCGGCCGTGTCACGTGCGGAATGTGGGGGTGGGTGAGTACTTCAGGGCCCGGAGAGCTGATCGAAGTTTCACCGCACATGGGTTCTGCGGAATATATTCGCTTGCTGGAAGACGTTCTCGCTCCCAGCGTGCGAGCGGTATATCCCGCAGAAACCGTGCCGGTGATTCGGTTGGTTCAGGACAACCACCCAGTCCACACATCCCTCGCTGTGCAACGGTGGTTCGCGGATCATCCGGAATGGCAGCTCTTGGACTGGCCGGCAAAATCTCCGGACCTGAACATTATAGAAAATGTTTGGGCGGAGATGGTCCGCAGGGGGGCCCCGGCGTTCGTGCGTAGTAGGCGCGCTTTAATTGACCACGCGCACGCCGTATGGGAAGGCCTCAGGGGGGACGCCGCCTTCTTTGAAAATTTGGCAAGATCCATACCGGCCCGTCTTCGGCAAGTGCTTGACCGCCAGGGGTACTGGACCGATTATTAGCGACCACGGCCAATAATCAGGTATGTAGAAAATTTTCAGAATTCGATGTCAGTGAAACGTGTTTTGACATAAATTCCATTTGTATTAGAAGCGGCACCGGGGCGAAAAACACAAAAAATGATATAAAAGCATTCAACCGCAGGATTCGACAAAAATCAACGGTAGAGGTAATCATCGAAATATATCCAATAAAACAGCATTGATGTTACACAACGAAATACAATAATTAATTTTGTAATATAATAATTAATTTTGTAATTCATTATTAGCACTCTACGGGTATAAGCGAGGTCTGCCGAAACCAACGTGCTGCCTTTCTCGCTTGTAGGAGTGGGTAGTCCCAATACAACCATGCAAACTCTCGTCCGTGAGTTTCTACCCGGAGTGACCGCGAGGGAGCGAGGGAGGAAGTGAGAGGGTCTTATGCGGCGCATAGCGGATTTTTCGAACGAGGATGTAGTCCATAGCAGGCCTAGGGTATAAGCAGGGGCTGTGATCTTGGCTCGAAATCGTGTTATTCGCTGTTTGATTCATGATCTGTCTAGTACACCGATGGAGCGCAAGTGGTGACGCTGACGTCACATTGCGGCTGCGCAAGCCAGGACGCCAAGCCAAGCGCAACGTCGAGCGCCATATTGTACTCTCGTCAGCGTCCTTTTGTAGCATCGGTAGACTGTTACAGAGTATTGAATACTTGCGTTCTGTTTTTTTTCCGAAATTGACGATTATTCACCATTTATTCACAAGTAAGTACATGAAGCATTAGAAACACTTGATACAAAAATCCGGAATCGAATTAGAAAATATTGTTAATATTATTGCAGCCATGAATAAGAGCTATTACTGCGTGCTGAAATGCTCATCAGGACGTTTAATTCCGGCTCACGTTTTCCCGAAGAACCCTGTACGGTTCAACTAAACAATAAACGTTCATTGGTAAAAACAATTTTATGGTTATCTGTGATGGCCAATATAAATAGCACCGACTTTGGCTGCACAGCACATCGATGTAAGAGTATGGAGGTATTTGTGCAGGAAGTCACAATGACTTTCATTAAAAAATGGTTAAAAAGAATTAACGCCATAATTTTTGGAAAATTCGAGAATTTCGACAAACAAAACAAAAATAGAAAATATGGCGCATCTGAAATGTTTTAAACAAAAAATAAAAAAAGGATCTTCAAAACGTATAACTTTTGTTTTTACTTAGAATTAAGTTCCCCTGTAATCCAGCAAGAAGGTAGTGCACAAGGAAATGACATAGGTTTTCACTATTTACGGCCACTGTGTCGTAAATAGTGAAAACCTCTGTCATTTCCTTGTGCACTACCTTCTTCATAGCACGCTTTTTATCCGAGCATGTACGTGATTCGTAGCAATGTGTGTGTGTGCTTGTGTGAATGTGTATGTGCGTATTAGATTTTAGTTCCAATTCTGTTCGATGCTCTAGGTGGCGTCCAAAATAGTGACACGGTCCGCTAAGAGGGGAGATCCCCACCCCTCGGTATAAGCGAGGCCTGCCGAAACCGACGTGCTGCCTTTCTCGCTTGTAAGAGTGGGGTAGTCTCAATGCAACCATGCGAACTCTCGTCCGTGAGTTTCTACCCGGAGTGACCGCGAGGGAGCGAGGGAGGAAGTGAGAGGGTCTTCGTTTCGCATTCGTTTTTTTCGAACGAGGAAGTAGTCCATAGCAGTCGCGGGTGTAAACAAGGCCTACCGAGATCCACAGGGTGCCGGCTCTTCTCAAGTGGCCTCGAACAAGTGCGAAAGCAAACACACCGACAGGGTTGTGTAATGGTATTGTTAATCACCATTGGGACTGCATCACTGTCCGATACTGTACGTCAATTTCTTGGACTGGCGGGTTATTTTCGCAAATTCATTAAAGATTATGCTAGCAAAGTAGCGCCACTGACAGATTTATTACACAATAATACACCGTGGATTTGGCAATCGCAACATTCAAATATTGTACACGCGATAAAGAAAGCGCTTTCTGAACGTCCTATTTTGACCATTTACGATCCAACTCGACCGACCGGGGTTCACACTGACGCAAGTTCTATCGGTTTCGGAGGTATGCTTTTACAAGAAACAGATGGCACGAAAAAGGTAGTCGCGTATTACAGCTGCAAGACGACAATAGAGGAGCGTCATTACCATTCTTATGAGTTGGAAACCCTTGCCGTTGTCGCAGCCCTTAAGGCTTTCCGTGTATACCTTTTGGGAATAAAATTTACGATCGTGACGGATTGTAGTGCGGTGCGCGCGACCGCTGAGAAAAAGGACATTATACCACGCATAGCAAGGTGGTGGATGTATTTACAAGATTTTGACTTCGTAATCGTTTACAGACCTAATTCTTCTGTAACGCATGTGGATTATTTAAGCTGAAATCCAGTAAATTGCATGTTGGTGGATATTACCGACGCGGAATGGATACACGCGGCGCAGACGCAAGACGGCGAGATTTCCATAGTACGAAAAATTTTGCAAGCTGGGAAAGTCCAATCAGATACCAAACAGTATTTTGAAAAGTATGTTTTAAAGGGGGACGTGGTGTTTCGAAAAACGGAAACGGGGAACAAATGGGTTGTTCCACGTGCGTCCCGTTGGAACGTTGTTAAAATGTATCACGACGATTTAGGGCACTTTTCAGTTGACAAAACTCTTAAGGTAGAGTTTCGTTACCACGACCGATCGCAGTCGTGGACGACCACGACAAACATCGTCGAAAACGGTGCCCCGTTTTCGTTACCACGACCAGGCACAGTCGTTCTTTTGATCATTCGCCGATCTTTCGCTTCCCCCACTACTCGCCGGTGCATGCTGTCCCTGTCTATCTTTATTTTCAACGTGCCTGTCGTCCGACGACCAGCCGCAGCACTAGACCGGGCTAGTGGTGCGATCGGTCGTGTCGTCGGACGACCGAGAGTCGTGGTAACGAAACCGGCCCCATTTAAAACAACGTGTCTAGGGTGTCGCAGTCGTCCACGACTGCGATGGGTCGTGGTAACGAAACCCTACCTTTAGCAAGATACAGGAAAAGCATTGGTTTAAGGGGGTGTCCTGCTTTAGGAGGCCTGAGAAATGCGTTTCTTTGGGGATTTTTTTTAGAACCGCAAAAATTAACCAAGTCTCGCGAACGTTTTAGAATATTTTAATGCATATTTGAACATAAAAAAAAAAATTGACGATAGAAAAATATTCAACTGCAACCGATTTTTATGCACATTTGTGGAACGCCTCTCAATTGAAGTCTCTTATCGGTGACAGTGAGGGGGTTCGCAATTTTGGTCCGAAACAAAAAAACCAAAGAAAATTGTAACTTTCATACACTTTTCTTCTAACAAGGGGAGGCCGGCAACGTTGCGAGCCCGATTTTGACGAGCTTTGGTACACTTATAGAGGACCACCCAAAATGAAGTTTTGCAAAGCGAGAGCGCGCCATATTCATAAACAGCCGAGAAAATCAACATTTTGTTGCTCGCGCGGGAGCGGTCCTTCGAATCCCGGCGGGGGGAATTTTTTTTTTTTTCTATTTCTTTCAATTTTATTGATTTGCTTGAATATTTTGCATCTTTCATAAGGAAAATAAGATAATAGTATAATAAAAATTTATAATTAATTACAATTTGTGCACAAAAATGGGTTACGACGTTATGCGGCAGAGGGAATCTTACTTACTATTAGGAAATGAAATGCAAAAATAATTTATACCAATAGAATATACTTTATTATTTTGTATCGCATGTACCAGAATGGTAGTTGTCGTAAAAACATGCGAAGCAGAAATTTCTCCTACATCTCGCGCAAACTATTAAGGAAGAGTTTGTACAATCGCACGGTTTTTGCAATATGTCCGTCGGAAAACATACATCATTAACATTTGAAAAAATCTCCCTATCGTAACACAACTTACTTGCGTACCATTCGTAATGGGCCATGTCCCGAAAAATTGGAGAACTTAATTGGTGATGTACGATGGACCGTATTTTAATGCAGTCCTCCCTTGAATTTACTTCGCGGTTATTTTCTATTAAAAATGCGCAGTTTTGAATGCGTTTGATTAAATTTTTATAAAAGTAAATGATAAATATTTTCGTATCGATATCCTGAAAAAACCTCGACCTGTAATAGCAAAAAAGTATTTCGTCCCATTGCCGCGTATAGCATCTTTGTGCACAAATTATAATTGATTATATATTTTTATTATAAAGTTATTATTTCGCATGGAAAAAAGACAGTCATTCAAAGGAGAAAAAAAAAAAAAAATTCATCGGCGTGCTCGAACCAGCGGGGATTCGAACGAGCGATCCCGTACTAGCAAAAATTACGGAACAAGCGCGCTACGCCTGAGCCATCGACGCTGCTTGAAAAATATGTTTACGATTCTGAAGTTATAGATCATGCCTACACCAGTTTTTGAAACTTTTTTTTGGCTGAATATGGCGCGCTCTCGCTTTGCGAAACTTCATTTTGGGTGGTCCTCTATAAGTGTACCAAAGCTCGTCAAAATCGGGCTCGCAACGTTGCCGGCCTCCCCTTGTTAGAGTAATAACACGCTAATCAGCTATTCCTGGTCCATAAAGTAGACCTTCAGCTTCCTCATAAAATTCATGTTGATGAAGTTGCTCAAGCACGAGCTTCCTTACTGGAAAAAGAGACACGCTGGTTTTCCCTCTTTATCCGTTGTGCATCGACGTTATCAGCAAACATTTTGCATTGCTGGCCGACTTTTACATCGAGCAACTGCGTGGTATTTAGAACTGCAGAATACCCTTCGTTGAACATTCCTGCAGCCATGTACGCAGAAATTTGTTGCCACCTTTCTCCAGGATCCATCGCCGAAAACTTTTAAATGATTTGCAGTTCTCTGATTTTCTAAATTTTTTTCTTGCTCTTCTTTGACAGCTTTTTCACTGACACTTTTGAACATTGATTTCGATGCTGAGTATAAATGCTGCACTATTTTGAAATACACAGTCAGTTATGTAGAGGAATTTTGACATAAAATGTCATACTTTTCTACATACTAGTTTGCTCGAGCGCTCGCTCCTGCCCGACGCCCCACCGCGTTTAGTGTTGTATCTTTGAAAATACTACGAATTAACCTCTATAACTTTGGATACATATTCTTAGACATATTAGGAATAGATTTAAGCAATAAAAAAAAAATCAATTTTTTGAACCTTCTAAAGCAGGACACCCCCTTAAGGGGATGAGGAAGTTTGTTACGAAGTATGTGCAAGCATGTCTGAATTGCTTGTACTATGAAAAGTCATCTGGTCGTAAACCTGGGTTTTTAAACCCTATCGATAAGGTCGCAATTCCCTTTCATACATTGCATCTAGATCACCTTGGGCCATTCATAGTCAGTAGAAAGAAAAACATACAGATTCTAGTTATAGTAGACGGGTTTACAAAATTTTGCATAAACGAGCCCGTGCGCGATACCAAAACCAAATGGGTTATAAAAACCCTTGAGCAGTTATTTGCCATTTTTGGGGTGCCTACCCGCATTATTAGCGACAGAGGAACTGCTTTCTCGTCGCATACATTTACTGGGTTTTGTATGGATCGTGGAATAAAACATATTTTAAACGCAGTTGCTACACCTCGTGCCAATGGGCAGTGCGAACGCATGAACCGCACAATTCTTGGTTCCCTCGCTGCCACTAGTGCAAGATATTCAGAAAATGACTGGGATAATTATGTCAAGAAGGTGCAAAGCGGAATAAATTGCACAATCAATCGCACTACTCAGAAAAACCCGGCAGAATTATTGTATGGGTTTCAGCCACGCATTCCTGCTGATGCAGCTTTGTTGAGTGCGATTCAAATTAGTTTAGACAGTGTGGATTTAAAGCAAACTCGGCTCGAAGTTAAGAACCGTATCGACGCCAGTCAGGAAGCGGAAAAAAAGAAATTCGATGCTCGAAGGTTCAAGCCTCCCCGCTATGTTGTCGGCGACGTCGTTATGGTGGCGTCCAACCCTGTTGCTAGTGGACAAAGTAGGAAGTTAATGCCTAAATTCAAGGGTCCTTTTAAAATCTCTGCAGTACTTCCCAACGATCGTTACGAAGTACAGGATTTAAGGGAAATGAAAAAGTCTATGGGGCAACGGAGTGTCGTCGCCGTAGACCAGGCATGGGCAACATCGGCTCCCAACTTCTCCTTCGCAGATTTCGCTGTCCCCACTTCCGGCGCGTGAACGGAACGGAGAGAAGGATAGCAATACATATACCCGTACCGTAGAGACTCACTCGCACGAGTCATCGCGCGAGAGGATCACTGGTGGGGGTACCCACTGGAGGAGAAGTTCGAGCCGCCGAAACTGTAGCGGCTCTAAGAGCCGCTGTTGCCCATGCCTGCCGTAGACAGCAGGGTACCCAAACTCTTATGGGACCACCTGGTCCAAAGTATTTCTCGAGTCATTCGTAGATGGCAATAGTTTCGCGATGTGCACATGCGCAATGGCCTGGCGCCAAATACGTCCCCGCCGTCTTTTGTTTTTGAATTTACATCATGGTATCAGTCATTTGTTATACCTCCTTTTTGGTACGCCATTATATAAAATGTATGCAAGAAAGTGTTCGGTGAGAGGATGCACCCCAAGTGCATCGAAATATTATAATATTCCGCGAAAATCGGACCCACGGTCGTCCAAGTGGATTGCCGCGTGCGGGAATCCCGGTTTAAGAGAATTACCCGACAATTCTCTTCGCAAACGGCTGGTATGTGGTGCACATTTTGAGGAGAGATTTATTCTCTTCTCAAAACTATCAAAAATGGCAATTCCAACATTGCATTTACCAGGTATTTATTTGCAAATCTATAAAATTTAGTATACACTTTTTAATACAATTTCTCTAACAACGTTTTCTGAAAACGTTGCATTTACCAGGTATTTATTTGTAGCTTTGTAAAATTCACAATATACACATTTTTTAGAAGTTATAGCCACCGAACCTGTAGCATCGGCTGCAGTCCCTGCCGGAGCAGACCCACCAGCAGAACTTAGAATCGAAGAACCGATGCCATGTAAGTTTATGTCGAAAAGTATATAATGGTACAAAAACATAGATACATATATATATTCAACTAAATATTTTCTTATAGTTACATGTGCTGTGGGGAGGACTGCCAGCTTGGATGCGATGTGTCCCACATACCAGTCGAACTGTAAGTAAATAAACCTACCAACGTATAATAAATTAGTAATGACTATTGTATCATTTTTTCAGCAAGGGAACCAAGGGTGAATAAGAAGAGACGGCTATTGAAGCAGCGAAATTATGGCAAGTATATTCTCTATGTATTCCATGTCAAATTTGTTATACGCTCTGTTTGCAGGCTGACTATTCTTTGGGAAGTGGTCAGTAATTCGAATGAAGGTACTATATCATATTGTATACTTCTTTTGATAATAACAGGTTTTTTTTATTCCTTAGAATCCATTGCAAAGCTCTTCCATAGGAGCCGGAAGGACAGCCTCAACGAGATGGACCGGAGAGCCTACAACGCCATGGTGGCCCTGCAGCGCGATTTCAGGAAAGCACAGAGGAAGGTCACCGATTACAGGACGCGACTGGCAGCGGCTGAAGAACTAAACGTAAATCATAGGCTAGATGCTTTATTAGATGCGGTTCCGCAATCGGTGCGCGCATTCATATCGATGAATGTGCGCAACGCCAAACGCAGTAAACATTCGCGTATGTTTACTGCCAATGATAAAGTGCTCGCGTTAGCTTTACAGAAGAGGTGCTCGTCTAGCGCATATCCATTTCTGAGTAAATTGTTCGTTCTTCCGAGTGAAGAAACATTACGTAAATTGATTTCTCACATACCCTTGCATCCGGGTATTAACAATTGTATTTTTGAAGACTTCAAACTAAGAAGCGCGAGTTTGAGATCCGACGCGGATAGATATGCAGTGCTCCTCTTCGACGAAATGAAGTTAACTCCATCATTGGCGTATAATGCGCACAATGATGAAGTTACCGGATTCGTTGACAATGGTACGGTACGGCGACCGATCATTGCTGATCACGTGATGGTGTGGATGATTAGAGGAATTAGTCGTCCATGGAAGCAACCAATCGTTTTCACTTTTTGTAAGGGGTCGACACCGTGGGAAGATATCGCGCAAATGTACAAGATCATTGTACGCCGGTGTAGTGAATCGGGAATTAACGTAATAGCGAGTGTTTGCGACCAGGGGATGATTAACGGGAAGGCCATACGCCAATTAATTTTAGATTCTCAGCGCGTAGCATTTCAATCCGACAGTGAGTTCCCACATCACGTTATTACAATTGACGATCAGTGTATCGTACCATTGTACGATGTGCCTCATTTACTGAAATGTTTGCGAAACAATTTATTGACAAAAGATTTACAGTTTTCACACGCCGGCGTGAAAGGAGTGGCCAAATGGAGCCACATTCAAGATGCTTTTTTGATCGATCAAAGTAGAGGACCCTGCGGATTGGCAAAAAAAATCACGCACAGCCATATAGATCCCTCTCAGATCAGTAAAATGGGAGTAAAATTCTGCGCGCAAGTTTTTAGCCAAACTTTTGGTTCGTATATAGATCTCCTTGCGCGTAGCAATTTTAGTAGTTCATGCTCGACAAAACAACTGGAATTCGATGCTATATACACATCAAAATTCTGTTTGTTTTTGAACGAGTTATTCGATTCTTTAAACTATAGGAAGGCTGTGGCGAGTGATGTGGAAGAAGTGGAGGAAATATTCAACAGCATTAAGAATGTAGAGATATGGAATAATGCTATTGAAACTTTCCGAAGCATGTCTTTCATAAAAAGGAAGTCGACGGATAAAAGCCGCCCAGAAGTTGTAAAAAATTGGATTCATACGTTAAATGGATTCAAGTTTTTACAAAGCTGTGCAGACCAGTTCGGATTGGAGCCCCTGGAAACACGTGCATTTAACCAGGACCCTCTGGAAAACTTTTTTGGTCAAATAAGGCAACACCGGTGCCGGGATGTCAATCCCACTTGTAGTAACTTTGTCAATTCATATCGCACATTACTGCTTAACAGTTATGCGCAAGTGCTTAAAAATTCCAGAGGCACTAATTGCGAATCCGATGGTACCGCCGACTATTTATCCGATTTGCGCAATTTTTTAATTGCACCTGCGATAGTTTCACATAGTGATAATTTCCCCGACCTGCCAGTGCCAGTTGAAGCAGATTTATTGTGCAGTAACTTCAGTTTCGATATATATACTTCAAGGATTCTTCCTAATCTTTCAAAACTATTGTCCAATTGCGTAGTATGTTTGCAAAATGTATCGGGCCAGACCAATACATTCTCCAAACAAATTGAAGACCTGGCACGTCGCTGTTATCACTATATGCCAACAGTGGTCCACTGCACAAAAATTGCAAACATTTTAGCAAAGGCCCTCATAACCACTGCCGATTTCTCGTTTGTACCTTGCGAGCATGTCAATGAGTTGGCCGGTGTCCTCATAAATTCAATTATTTATTACGTAATCATCGATTACGTAACAATTATCAATCATATTGCACGCGGGCGCGCTGACTTACCGCCAAGGGCCGACGCATTGATGGTGCATGCAAGTGGCATACGAGTACATAAATAAAACATGTACATAAATTGTAAATATTTAAGCCGTTTCTCGTACGCAAGCACTTTATCATATATGTAGATATTTATTGTATATTGGTTTTTATTTATTATACTGTTATAATATATTATTTATTATATATTATTTTATCATATTTATAGATATTTATTATATATCGTTTTATATATTATTTATATTATATATTTATTATTTATTTATATATTATATATATTGCTGTTTGCGTAAATATTTGTTTTGTAGACATGTATATGTATAAGATGTATATATTTAAGTTATTGTACACTGAATTGTTCAGAGAGATCGACACACCCCGTCGGCTGTCTATCTCTTATCGCGAAAATAGTTTCACAACGATTACGCGGGAATTGGTTTAAACGAATTACAAATATCTTTCTTGCATAGCTTAAAATATTTAAGTTTATGCAAGAACGGTAGAGTGTGATTCTTTAAACTATGGATATAATAATTTGGGTCTCCGCTCGCAGCAACCTCCACGTGGTGAGACCTGGATCGTTAGTACTTTTTGATAAAATAACATGATTCACATTTGTATTATACCAAAAATACTATCGGGCGAGTAGGCTGCGAAATCCGCATTATAAAATTATGTATATCTCGTTACAATATGTATAGTTTATAACTGATTACTTGAATATAGTTAGAATAAGTTATAATATAATATTTATATGTATTCCTTCTATTTTGTAAAATATATGTGTTATTTCAGAATTCGTTTCAACATCATTCGAGTCGAATCCTTTAAATTTTATAGAATAAGTAAAACGAATAGAATATACGTATATATATAGCTACAGTGAGCGGCGGGTGGGGGTACGGGGGGTACTACTATATATAGCAACAGTGTCATATATATATTGAACGTCAGCGCCATCAGGGACTGACTCGAGAAGTAAATTCCTTACGTTCTTTTAACACTGAGGTTTGGGTACCCTGGTAGACAGTATAAAGCGTTGGATCACATTTGACGCACTGGAGTGATTTTATGTAAGCATGAATCTCTTTTGTTGTGCTCTTTGATTGGGTTGCAGGTCGCCAAGGACATATGATGTCACGTTATTATGGAATGCAAAGTTTTAACGAATTGAAAATGTAAAGATGGGTCTTGTGACCTGAATCAAGCAATTTTTGGCTTTGTTGGACGTTGTATTACAACTTCTTATTTTCGCCAATAAAACTTGTGATGCAGATTTTTGTGAGACTGGGAATTATTAATGCAGTGGGAGTCAAGTGTTTTCTGGCTAAGTCACCGCCATCACGGTACTTGAGCTGAACAGACTTGACGAGGCTTGATATTGACAACAGTCGGAGTCAGGTGATCTCCGGTTAAGTTATTGTGTCAGGATACTTGAACCTTGAGGAGCTTGGCTCCCCAAGGTTCAATTATTTCATTTCCGAGGAACTTTTTCTGTATTAGCTTTTGGTAATGTCGCAGCGATGGGACTTATTTGCTAGGAGAAGTTGCCTCAATGTCTTGTCCTGAGAAAACCTTGCAGTAACAGGTTTCCGGCGGAGTAGTGCTGGTTCAGATGTGTTCAGAGGAGCTCTTGCTGTAACGGTGCCCGGTACGGTGGCCTTATTTAGCCTATCCTGTTTACCATCCCTCTAGGAGACACTTGGTTGGATTTTTATTAAGTTTTCGATGAAATTGATCACTTCATCGGTGACGTGAGAATCTTGCAGAGAAACTCAAACCCCTCCCTTCATCTCACATACGTGTACTTCATCATCATATCATACTTCATCCTCCCTTTCTTTTATTTAGGATTCAAATACGATTCAATTATTAAGGAAAAAGGATGGATCATCGAGGACAACCCATATATCAGGATGGCCGAATGTTGGAAATATTCTATAATCGATGCAAGGCTAATGCCTACTTCTTTCGACTATGAAACTGGGCCCCCTTTGTCCTACTGCACTGCATGGCATTCCTTGTATAAACACATTGTATGGGAGAGGAAGACGATGTCAAGTGCATCATCACGGGCAGACTTTTGGGGAGGCACTTCTTAACGAACTGTCGTGCTAAACGCATCGTATACGCTCAACGCTTAAACCATTATATTATTATACTATTTTCAAAGGATTATTGTCAGGAAGATTTAATAAATAACGTAGATAGTAAAAATCGTCTACATACCCTTGTAGCAAATGTTGTTAAGCGTTGAATTTAAAAAGTATTAATATTACTTTTAGACTTACGCTCAAACTCGTAATACTAGAATATAAGTCTGACTAGACCCCATTTAAAGTATTATAACAATTTCAAACTCACAAGTGCAATTTTATATGAAATAAATTTTTGCTAACCTAATATCATAACATGTATTTTATGTGTGTATTATTCTTGACACACATAAATCTATGGTCTTGATTCCCTTAAATCAAAAAATGCAATTATAAGTTAAATACGTTTTCGCTAACCAAATATCATATTATGTATTTTATATATGTTCTCGATTCTTTATACTCATGCATAAGTCTCTACACAGAACTCCACTCAGAGCCACTGTCTATTCATGAATTCAATATAATAATGGTCGTGAGAATATTAATGTTTATTATAGCAAATAATATTCAATCCATGTTTAATAATATTTAATTTAATAATCTTCTCGAACATAAATCCTTTATCTCATATGAGGACAAACAAATTATAGCGTGCCTATTACCTCTGTGACCTACCAGCTACTTTGCACCTACGTGGAATTCCTCTTCATCCGCAAAATACAAAATCTACTATGCATATCTTTTATGTGACTTGGCTACAGTTTGCATGGCATTCCACTTCAGGCGCAAAAATATTTAATAATGAGATTGGTACTTGACTACAAGATATTTCACTTCATGCTTAAAAAGTATTCTAATTTGATTTGACTTAACCCATGTGTCTTTTAGCCAAGTTTGAACTTGTATTGGCTCTTTTTATATTCATTGAGCACACAGATGGTTTTACAAAGGAAAGGTTATGATGGTGATTTAATGGTATATATACTGTTATCTGTGAAAAGTGTAAATACATTTTCCATAAAACTCTTAGTCTTATCAATACAAGCAGGAATAGAAATTGCAAATATCGAAGAAATACAATAAATCAAAATTACTGGGCAATACGACTTACAGAATCGACGCACATTGTTTCACAAATTGAACACAACTTTATTATACTCGAGATCGAATAACTTCAATTTTCTCAAAAGTAAATTATCTCAGAATTCTCGCCCGCGGAGCATATACAAAGTAATAACTTAAAACTACCAAGGCCGCACGCTACCTTTTAGCTGATACGTTGTGATTTGATCCACCAGTGCCAAAATTCCAAAATCCAACAAATCGCAGAGCAATGCAAGCATGCACACATGCACGAAGTGGTTATACCTCTACATGCCTTTTCACCAAATTGATACGAATGCCTTTTTATCCGCGATATTTATACATTTAGATTACTCTGACTGCTTAGAGTTACACTCAAATGCACGCACTGCCCTAACTGTGCTCGCGTAGTCCACTGATGACAACTGATGATTAAAATGAGATTTTCTTACGCGCTGTTTCGACTAATGTTCGCCAGATGTCGCTTTTCCGTGTTTATCCCGACATACACTCTCTCTGACGGTTTCTTTCAGACTGCCGACGCGACGCCATCGCGCTTCCGGCTTATACCATCTCATCCCCACTCCAGAATGTCTGTTTGTGGATTTCATAGTATTAACTTAAATTTCGGTTTATTGCAATTTGTGTTTCCTACTTGAACGTTTCGTACCTTGTCTTTTGGCGATACTTTATCAAGAGACAAGGTCTTGTCTCGGGCCAAGTACAAGAACAAGGGACAAGATCCCGTCGCTTTTCAGGGAAGAACGAATGGTCGTGATGAACGAGTTTTCGTGATGGTCAAACTGTATTAAAAAATGAATTTTTATAAAAAGTGTAATATCCGTGAGAAAGGCCGCGCCGAGATGAGTAATTTGAGTACGCTTTGATCAAAATTGGCTCACAAGGGGAGACCGGCAACGTTGCGAGCCTGATTTTGACGAGCTTTGGTACACTTATAGAGGATCACCCAAAATGAAGTTTTGCAAAGCGAGACGGTGCCATATTCAGAAACAGGCGAGAAAATAAACATTTTGTTGCTCGCGCGGGAGCGGTGCTTCGAATCCCGGCGGGGGAACTTTTTTTTTCTATTTCTTTCAATTTTATTGATTTGCTTGAATATTTTGCATCTTTCATAAGGAAAATAATATAATACTATAATAAAAATTTATAATTAATTACAATTTGTGCACAAAAATGGGTTATGCCGTTATGCGGCAGAGGGAATCTTACTTACTATTAAGAAATGAAATGCAAAAATAATTTATACCATTAGAATATACTTTATTATTCTGTATCGCATGTACCAGAATGGTAGTTGTCGTAAAAACATACGAAGCAGAAACTTCTCCTACATCTCGCGGAAACTATTAAGGAAGAGATTGTACAATCGCACGGTTTTTCAATATGTCCGTCGGAAAACATACATCATTAACATTTAAAAAAATCTCCCTATCGTAACACAACTTACTTGCGTACCATGCGTAATGGACCATGTCCCGAAAAATTGGAGAACTTAATTGGTGGTGTACGATGGACTGTATTTTAATGCAGTCCTCCCTTGAATTTACTTCGCGGTTATTTTCTATTAAAAATGCGCAGTTTTGAATGCGTTTGATTAAATTTTTATAAACGTAAATGATAAATATTTTCGTATCGATATCCTGAAAAAACCTCGGCCTGTAATAGCAAAAAAGTATTTCGTCCCATTGCCGCGTATAGCATCTTTGTGCACAAATTATAATTGATTATATATTTTTATTATAAAGTTATTATTTCGCATGCAAAAAAGACAGTCATTCAAAGGGAAAAAAAAAGTAAACAAAAAAATTTCATCGGCGTGCTCGAACCAGCGGGGATTCAAACCAGCGCTCCCGTGCTAGCAAAAATTACGGGACAAGCGCGCTACGCCTGAGCCACTGACGGTGCTTGAAAAATATGTTTACGATTCTGAAGTTATAAGTCATGCCCACACCAGTTTTTGAAACTTTTTTTTGGCTGAATATGGTGCCGTCTCACTTTGTCAGATTTCATTTTGGGGGGTCCTCTATAAGTGTACCAAAGCTCGTCAAAATCGGGCTCGCAACGTTGCCGGTCTCCCCTTGTCAGCGAATCACGAGGTATGGGATATCAAAAATGGCGGTATTGATTAATGGGTTACATACCTTTCTCTGTTTCAAAAAATCGTTTTTCTTAATTTTTCATTAGATTAACTTCCTAAGAACCATCTGTGAAAACGGCATTACGAGAATCAAATAATTGTCAGAGTTATAACGTTTTATGTCGCGCGATCAAGAGCGCTCAACAGGAAACAAGCAAACGCTTTAGGATCTTTGGACGACTTTCAGCAATGGCACAATAATTTTTGTTAATAATTTATTGTTATTCGACCCATATACGAGGATTTATCATGTGAAACTTTACTTAAACATTGCCTCGGTGGATTTACCCAAAATTCGAACAAAAGTTTTAACAGCGTGATTTGGAAGATTGCACCGAAAACTGTCAACAGCAGTGCTAACATTATAGAAACAGCGTCCTATATTGGTGTTTGCATATTTAACGAAGGCACCACATCTTTACTAAAAATTATGACGACAATGGGTATCCATATTGGGTGCAATGCTCTTAATTTCGTCACGCAAATTGATAATTGCCGTGTAACGCACGCACAGATCCAAGCGCAGCATGCAACTAAAGAGGCAACAATTAGTCGCAGGATAAAGAATAACACCAATATTCAAATGCAATTGACTGAGAAAGGTTCACTGTATGGCCCTGGGATCGATGATTGCATGGAAGTAGTCAAAAAAATTGAATTAAGACGTTTTAACTTGTTCCGAAACTTTAAACGCGTTTTTCTCGAAACTACGTTTTCGAAGTCGGTAACCAAGATATCTCGAAACCGAAACAAGCAATCGCTTTGAAATTTTGCACACATAATCTCCATAAAATTACGCAGTTTTTGACGGATCTTTTTTTAAATATTCCAATTTTTAATATGTTTTAATTGCATTTCAGTGCCGAAATTCCGAGCAAAAACTCGATTTTTTTTTCAAAAGATCGCCATTATGTCAAAAATGATTATTAAACAAAAAAGATCCGACAAAAAAAAGATAATTTATCTAGCTTTAAGGATATATTTTGATTTTTGTTTTGCGATGATCCTGATAGGAGATATCCTGGTTACTGCAAAGCGTGTCAGTCCGGCAGCGCTTCGGTGGAAGGGGTAATACTCAATCAAATCGAATTCAAAAAGAAAAAGAAAAATTCATAAAACTAGTTTAATGTGCGTTCTTTCGCTCCACAAAAAACTGCGGATTGATACCTCTCTTAAGTACGCAAAAAAAATTCGGAAAACCACGTAGTTTTGGGGCCGAGAAAGGTATGTAACCCCTCAAGGGCGTTGGATACCCTCCTGTTTTGGAAGGGTTTACGCCGGCTCTAACTTTGGATTTCAAAAACAGCGACCTCCATATCGTGAATTCTGGGATGTTTTTGACAATTGGGAAAATGTCACCAACTTCCAAAGAGCTGCTATCGCTTTATTCGATACCTCTTTGTATTCTGATTTGTTGTATTATGTCAGAGTTCTTGAGTTTCGTATGCAATGCAATGACAGTTGATCCATATACATACCTACCATTATATCATATGGATTCACATTTTTATGTGATTTTTCACTCATGGTCAAATTGTATAAATTATACCATTTTTACAATAATTATCGAATTGTAATCCTATATTGTTACTCACAACAGAAATGATTACCAAAATCTATGAACGGTGCTTATTCGTAACTGAAATGGATCAGAGAATGACAGCTGGTAACACGTGTTTCATTGACGTGAAATGCACCGGAGCGAGCGAATGGTTTCCGTAGGTGTGCGTGCGTATCTGACTCTGTTGATGGGCCCGAGCGGGACGTAAGGGATACAGCGGGCCGGGGCAGGGGCTGTGATCTTGGCTCGAAATCGTGTTATTCGCTGTTTGATTCATGTTCTGTCTGGTACACAGATGGAGCGCAAGTAGTGACGCTGGCGTCACATTGCGGCTGCGCAAGCCAGGACGCCAAGCCAAGCGCAACGTCGAGCGCCATATTGTACTCTCGTCAGCGTCCTTTTGTAGCATCGGTAGACTGTTACAGAGTATTGAATACTTGCGTTCTGTTTTTTTTCCGAAATTGACGATTATTCACCATTTATTCACAAGTAAGTACATGAAGCATTAGAAACACTTGATACAAAAATCCGGAATCGAATTAGAAAATATTGTTAATATTATTGCAGCCATGAATAAGAGCTATTACTGCGTGCTGAAATGCTCATCAGGACGTTTAATTCCGGCTCACGTTTTCCCGAAGAACCCTGTACGGTTCAACTAAACAATAAACGTTCATTGGTAAAAACAATTTTATGGTTATCTGTGATGGCCAATATAAATAGCACCGACTTTGGCTGCACAGCACATCGATGTAAGAGTATGGAGGTATTTGTGCAGGAAGTCACAATGACTTTCATTAAAAAATGGTTAAAAAGAATTAACGCCATAATTTTTGGAAAATTCGAGAATTTCGACAAACAAAACAAAATAGAAAATATGGCGCATCTGAAATGTTTTAAACAAAAAATAAAAAAGGATCTTCAAAACGTATAACTTTTGTTTTTACTTAGAATTAAGTTCCCCTGTAATCCAGCAAGAAGGTAGTGCACAAGGAAATGACATAGGTTTTCACTATTTACGGCCACTGTGTCGTAAATAGTGAAAACCTCTGTCATTTCCTTCTTCATAGCACGCTTTTTATCCGAGCATGTACGTGATTCGTAGCAATGTGTGTGTGTGTGCTTGTGTGAATGTGTATGTGCGTATTGGATTTTAGTTCCAATTCTGTTCGATGCTCTAGGTGGCGTCCAAAATAGTGACACGGTCCGCTAAGAGGGGAGATCCCCACCCCTGGGCCGGGGGGACTTCCACGCGTAATAGCAAAGTGGGGACACTACTCCCCTCAAGCGCCTGTAGTTCGCATGTTGTCCGCCACCCGTCGCTGAAGTACCGCACGGGTTTTGCTCAGGGTATCCAACGCCCGCGCTGTTATTCATGAAAAATTAGGTGGGAAACTGCTGTATGTTAAATGACGTCCATTGTAGTCTATGACATCGAGAAAAGTTACAGTGCCAGTGGCGGGAATCTCATAGATTCAGGATTCAACTGGATTCAGGGGGACCTCACTATATGGGAGAACCGTGACACAGAATTAATACTTTTTTCTCGATAATAGGTAGCGCTGTTATTCATGAAAAATTAGGTTGGAAACTGCTCTATGTTAGATGACATCCATTGTAATCTATGACAATGAGAAAATTTACAGCGCCAGCGGCGGGAATCTCATAGATTTAGGATTCAACTGGATTCAATTGTTTGAACCGTGATTTGTTTCATAGGTTTCTGTAAGTAGTAATAATTTCGTTTTCAAAAGATTATTTACATCAATGTGTATATAGGACTAATTCTGAATTGTTAACACTTAATAATGCTTAATTGTTATTGTATTATTATAAGTAATACTTGCAATCAATCTTATTAATTGTTTATTTAAGCAGGTTTACAAAACCTTATTAATTCAATAGAATGTTCAATTACAGTGAGTAACAGTAATATTCGGACATCGGTGAAAAAAAAGGAATTCATGTCTACAACATGGTTAGAAATACTTTATTGATATCGATTTTTGTATAATAATATAAAGCGCACCTTCACGAAGATATAGGTAAATATCAAAAAGACAAAAACTTTACAACAACGTTAAGAGTGTCAAACAAAAAGAAAAACTGCACTTTCGAAGGCAACATTAATATTCGGACAATGTTACGAATACACGCTGGTGGGGTTCCCCGAGCTGCGGGTTTTCGTTTTCGAGATACATCAAAAACAAAAAGCGACGTATCATTTCATCACACTGCATCCCTGCTATTCACAACTACCCCAACTTATACCGTGAACGTTCTAATTAGGTGTGAATAACAGTGAATGTGAATGAGAGCGAAGAAATGATACCGCGTAAGGGACGAAACGCGTCAGATGAGCAGCGCCAATTGGTAATTTTTAACAATGCCAAAGGGTTTTCAGGAGATGAAATATCAGAGATACTGAGAATACCAAGAAGCACCGTATATGGTATTCTTCGCCGATTTAAGAACGAAGACAGGATCGATTCCATCTCACAAAAAGGGCAACCCAGAAAACTGTCAATTTACGATAAACGGTTTATCATACGGGAGGTTGAGAAAAATCCTAAAACAAGCGCACCAAATTAGTCACAGCAGTATACGAAAGAACGGGCATAGAAATTTCTGCGCTAACTGTTCGTAGAGTTATACAAAATATGGGTTACAAGTCGCGAACCGTGACGAGCAAACCGTTCACAAATGTAACTAACCAAAAGAAGCGCCTAGATTTTTCTAAAAAATATCAGTTTTTGAACGAAACTTTAAATTTTGATTCGTCGGCAAAAATGACATTATTCCAGAAAGTTTCGTTGAAAAACTAATATTTTTTAGCAAACTCTAGGCGCTTCTTTTGGTTAGTTACATTTATGAACGATTTGCTTCTCGCGGTTCGCGACTTGTAACCCATATTTTGCATAACTCTACGAACAGTTAGCGCAGAAATTTCTGTGCCCGTTCTTTCGTATACTGCTGTGACTAATTTGGTGCGCTTGTTTTAGGATTTTTCTCAACCTCCCGTATGATAAACCGTTTATCGTAAATTGACAGTTTTCTGGGTTGCCCTTTTTGTGAGATGGAATCGATCCTGTCTTCGTTCTTAAATCGGCGAAGAATACCATATACGGTGCTTCTTGGTATTCTCAGTATCTCTGATATTTCATCTCCTGAAAACCCTTTGGCATTGTTAAAAATTACCAATTGGCGCTGCTCATCTGACGCGTTTCGTCCCTTACGCGGTATCATTTCTTCGCTCTCATTCACATTCACTGTTATTCACACCTAATTAGAACGTTCACGGTATAAGTTGGGGTAGTTGTGAATAGCAGGGATGCAGTGTGATGAAATGATACGTCGCTTTTTGTTTTTGATGTATCTCGAAAACGAAAACCCGCAGCTCGGGGAACCCCACCAGCGTGTATTCGTAACATTGTCCGAATATTAATGTTGCCTTCGAAAGTGCAGTTTTTCTTTTTGTTTGACACTCTTAACGTTGTTGTAAAGTTTTTGTCTTTTTGATATTTACCTATATCTTCGTGAAGATGCGCTTTATATTATTATAAAAAAATCGATATCAATAAAGTATTTCTAACCATGTTATAGACATGAATTCTTTTTTTTTCACCGATGTCCGAATATTACTGTTACTCACTGTACATCTTTACGACATTTTGTCCAAAATGTTGTAAAGATATCATTTAAAATACACAACTTGAATGTACAAACATCAAGCTCATTTAGTTTAATTATTTTCACTTTATCACTTTATTTGTAGGGACACAATGGGGCACAGGTGCGCTGTACTAGATTGCGATGGAGGACCACTGGCATTTTCATTTCCAAATCCACATAGGGATCCACAGCGGTTTGGATATGGGTAAGATCAACGGGGGACAAGGACATCGTGGGACAGCACATAAGGACAATCAAGAATCGGCAAATTTGTATCAAACATTTTGAAGAATTCTTCCAATTGAACGTCAATCTGACAAGTTCTGCAGTGCCAACATTAAATCTATCAGGTAATGTTTTCAGTTTGATCTTTAATACTACATCAATCGTTAATACTCCATCAGTTAATACTGTATTTTGTATTTCTTTAGACCCCATCAATATGATGCCGTACAGGATTGAGATGGATGCTATTGTTAGAATTAACAAAAATAACAATCCAAATGGTCAGTATCTTATGAATGCTAGGTTTTCATTTAATGCAGTGTCTCACATTAGAATAATTATTTATATACAATCATTTATTAAAACTAGAAATTGCGGTTCCAATAGAAACAGAACTGGCCATTCCAAGTACGAGCTCCTTTGATCTGGAAAGTTAGATTAAAAAGTGTTGTAATTGTTTAGACTAAGTGAAATTATTTAAGAACTGTGTTAGAACAGTTGTAGTTGTTAAGTAAAAGTATTTTTACAATGGTTCATGGAAGTATTTGAATGCTTCCATTGGTAATTTGTATATGTAAGCGGTTGAATACATTTCTGAAATAGTGTAACACTACATCCTTTACGAATTGAAGTATAATCTCTAATTTAACCAGTTATTGTATTCTTTATAATACGTTCATTCCTACAAATAAATTGTATTTCTATGTATACTTTGTTTTATTCATATTCTATTTTTATCATTGAAAAATACCGTAAAATTAACAGACTACTACTATTCTGAGGGCTTACACATAGGACACACACAACCAATCCATGTACATACCTCACAGATTACAGTAGCGGGACCTATGATCGAGGAATGCACTATTCTGATTGGAGTGCGGGTCTCCTGTGTGACGATCCCGATGATCTCCGATTACAGCGCCCGCATTTTAATCGGATCATATGTGAATTAATCAGCCAACGCGGCATTATTCAACTCGCGGAAACCGAATATCGTAGTAATAGGGCGATACTTAGTCTACGCGGAGTAGAATGGTCACTCGTTCGTCTAAATGAAATGTTCGCCAAATAATGGATTTAAGGAATGTTATTATAAAGAGTTATTATCATTAAGGAATGCTATTTGTATAAAGAGCGGATGCGCTGCATCGCATTGTTAGAATATTTACGGACAAGAATCTCACGATGCAAGGGTGGTCTGGCGAACAGACTTCTACATAATATATAACAGACATCCTGTACTTTTGTAAGGTCCCTTTTAGAAAGTAGTAATAAACTGTTCGAGAAGTCTAAAATCAAGGAGGCATTGTATTCTTAAGAGGGTTGTTTTCGTCGAGCTGCGGAATAGCTCAAGTACCCTTGTCTAGTCGCCACGTGTGGTCAACGACGGTGTCGAGCTACGGCTTGGGAAATTTTCCAAGACAATAGGACAGGACGAACTTTCTCGCGGAGACGGCAACGCGGGGGAAGGGATGGGCCTCACCGGGAGAGACAAGGATAACGCTACGGACCTCCAAAACTACCCCCAATTGGCGAAACCCCCACGCGTGGGCGTAGCATGAGCGCGCGCAATTCCCTATTTCTCGAACCGCGAGCGAACACAATTTTTGTATCTTAGAATTACGGCACTTTTTCTCTGACTTTAGAAGTGAAAAGACGTTCTCATCAAATATTTAGAATAAAGCATCAGTACTTATACATATAAAATCGAGTCAAGTTATTTCAAAGTCCCCGCGTCTTCGAGTAAGCACTTCTGTGCTCTAATCGGCCTATCCGAACAGAATCGCGTTGGAGAATTAAGGGCGTTGGATACCCTGAGCAAAACCCGTGCGTGACTTCAGCGACGGGTGGCGGACAATATGCGAACTACAGGCGCTTGAGGGGAGTAGTGTCCCCACTTTGCTCTTACGCGTCGAAGTCCCCCCGGCCCGCTGTACCCCTTACGTCCCGCTCGGGCCCACCGACAGAGTCAGATACGCACGCACACCTACAGAAACCATTCGCTACTCCGGTGCATTTCATGTCAATGAAACACGTGTTACCAGCTGTCATTCTCTGATCCATTTCAGTTACGAATAAGCACCGTTCATAGATTTTGGTAATCATTTCTGTTGTGACTAACAATATAGGATTACAATTCGATAACTAGTATCAAAATGGTATAATTTATACAATTTGACCATGACTGAAAAATCACGTAAAAATGTGAATCCATATAATATAATGGTAGGTATGTATATGGATCAACTGTCATTGCATTGCATACGAAACTCAAGAACTCTGACATAATAGAACAAATTAGAATCAAGAGGTATCGAATAAAGCGATCGTAGCTCTTTGCAAGTTGGTGACATTTTCCGAATTGTCAAAAACTTCCCAGATTTCACCATGTGGAGGTCGCTATTTTTGAAATCCAAAGTCAGAACTAGCGCGAAATACACCCGTCGGTGTGTTTTCCAGGTTTTCCTTCGCACTTGTTCAAGACCCCTTGAGAAGAGCCGGGACCCTGTGGATTTCGGTAGGCCTTGTTTATACCCGCAACGGCTAGGCACGGCTAGACGTTGGAGTTCTTTGAATTTTCACTGCACGAGAAGGAGTGACCGCGACGGAGCGAGGGAGGAAGAGAGAAGGTCTTTTATGTGGCGAAAATCGGGGTTTGTCCAACGTCTAGCGGTCCCCGGTATAAGCAGGTATAATTGAGGCCTGCCGAAATGTACGAAATGTACGTGCTACCTTTCTCGGTTATAGAATGGTACGGTCATCGAATGCACGATATGACATTGTTACGGCGCGGCGTAAAGTAACCTATACCTGTTCGATTACCCCTTTTATCTGAATGTAAGTCACCGGGATTTTGTCACTACGTTGGGAAAACCTAGGATTTTAGACTTCTCAACAATGACAAACACAAGAGTAACGTGAAATCTGGGACGTACTTGTTTCACATATTGTTACAATATTATTGTAACAGTATTATTCTTTAATTATTCACGTGTTTCGTGAGAACTTATGTATGTATGTCTAACTTTCTTAAAACAATTTTGGTTTCATTTTTTTTCCCGTAATAGGAAAGATTGACAGAATAAAAATTGAATGTTTATTTGATGATCAATCTGACCGTGGATTATATCTGCGAACCAGATATAATTACCCCTCGCTGTGACTTCACGGCGGCGCGCCGCTGAAGGCAGTGCATGGATTTACGTTATAAATTCTCCAACCCGTGTTAGATATCCGATTTGGATAATTAATGGCTCTTTTGATAGATAAAAGATGAATATACAATCGTTATCGTTCAGAATTTCTGTAAATGGCTTTTTTCTGTTCCGGAAAATGTTTTTAAACTTTTTAACGCTCTTTTCTCCACGAAGATTACATTTTCCAAAATTCTAAAATATCATGCGCATTCCTTCATGTTTTATCTTTCAAATGAGTCCTTGATCATCGAAATTGGTCAAGAAGCATTCTATGGGAAACGCAGAGCGTTATACCCTTACGATACATTGCGTGGTGGAGACGGGACGGAAAGTCAAAAAGGCCCGAGCGGCTCGAGAGATCCTTGTCTCTCCCGGTGAGGCCCGTCCCTTCTCCCGCGCTGCCGTCTCCGCGAGAAAGTTCGTCCTGTCCTATTGTCTTGGAAAATTTCCCAAGCCGTAGCTCGACGCCGTCGTTGACCACACGTGGCGACTAGTCAAGGGTACTTGAGCTATTTCGTAGCTCGACGAAAACAACCCCCTTAAAAATACAATGCCTCCTTGATTTTAGACTTCTCGAACAGTTTATTAGCACCTTCCAAAAGGGACCTTACAAAAGTACAGGATGTCTGTTATATATTATGTAGAAGTCTGTTCGCCAGACCACCCTTGCATTGTGAGGTTCTTGTCCGTAAATATTCTAACAATGCGATGCAGCGCATCCGCTCTTTATACAAATAGCATTCCTTAATGATAATAACTCTTTATAATAACATTCCTTAAATCTATTATGTGGAAAACATTTCATTTAGACGAACGGGAGACCATTCTACTCCGCGTAGACTAATTTATCGTCCTATTACTACGATATTCGGTTTCCGCGAGTTGAATAATTCTGCGCTGGCTGATTAATTCACGTATGATCCGATTAAAATGTGGACGCTGTAATCGGAGACGATCGCGATCGTCACAATTAAAACGCGAACGTGACACCTTGTGGGGATCAGCCCTATCCCTGCAATTGATATATACTAGCGCGATCTAGGAACCAGAAATGAACTATTCTGTAGTCAAATCCTAACACGAAGTTGACCCTAATCTTTCTGTTCTTTACGTTGCGGAGCCATTTTGCGGGGTACACCTGACACCTAAAAGTAAGGAAGAAAATTATATTTAACAAATATTGGTTTGTGATTTGGATGAAACATGATATAATTTGGCCCATTTCTATTCCTGTTACAGAAATAACAAAATGGAGAACGATACCGGAATGTTGGTTGATTTGTACATCCCACGAAAATGGTAAGCGATCCACGTGGGTTACGCCGCTCATTTCTCATAGATTTAAATAAAAACTTCTGTAGTCAACATTTTTGCAAGAGCTGTCGGTGAACACGATAATCGAATTCAGTTAAATGTAATGTTTAATCATCATACGTAGATATCAAGTCTATTATCCGTACTAGCAAAAGAGGTTATAAATTTACATCACAGCACTCGTTATATACTCAAAGTGCATATGAATAATTGTATTGTCTTTAGTTCTTCGAGCAACCGCATCATTCACGCAAAGGATCATGCATCAATTCAGCTGAGTCTTGCTGATGTTGATCCAGAGACTGGACGCATGACAGACTCACAGAAAATGTATGCGATTTGTGGAGCTATTCGCCGTATGGTAAGTTTTTAATCGTGTACCTCAAACACTTTAATATTGATGCATTGTCCAACGCTAAAATTATTTGCATGTTCCTTCAGGGTGAATCTGATGACTGTTTGGTACGCCTGGCAAAGAATGATGGAATATTACCTAAAAACTTTTAATGTAAGATAACGATTTTAATATTTCAATAAAATTGTGAAAATCTGCATATTTTGTGTCACCAGTCAAATTCCTCTTATTGCTATACAGTATATATAACAGTTTTAGTGTATTTACTATTTAGTATAAGCTTTATACATATAATTCCATGTACGAAATATTAGATCTTTATATACACATGTATAGAGTACATGGAGAGAGAACCTAGATTCTTAACAATTTTTGCTGAAATAATACCTTCAGTGAATCTTGTTACTTTTACAAATTATATGTGCAAATATTTGTTATATAAAAATTAAAAATATTTTTAGAAAAATACAATTCCATTCAGTAAAGAAAGTATAGTTTCGAAATTAGTTTCCAACAAATAATCTAACAAAGATGGTTACACACATCAGAAAATATGTATCTAATATAGACCTTTGCACTATATATATTCTGTCCCACCTCAATTGAGAAGGATTGGTAAAAGTTAGTAAACGTTTTAAGATGTACAATTTTTATGTGCAGTCGCATACGCAACATGCCATATGGTAGAAATACTACTCACAAGTTATTAAACCATATATGATTAGCGTTTTACATCGACGCTTATATTTGGCTCTAGTACAATTGTTAGTTATGGCAGATATACCAACAGCTAAAGCAGTATCACTATAACTATGTTTTGATGATATCAATAAAACGTTAACATTCCTGATTTGTTAAGCGAATAGTATTGCTTGAAATTTAAAATACGTGTAGATATGAAAGTCTCATCTCCAAACAATGTGCCTATTAGTACGCATTATGTTAAAATTCGTACACATGTAGGACTTTATTTAGAAATTAGATAATTCAAATTTATATGTTAGTAACATCATATTTGTCAAAGTATAGCAAGGCAAATATGTGGTACAACTCTGGCCTTAAAAATATTTCTGTTATATTGTATTTGGCATCGTTAACTGTAGGGAACTTGTTCTTGGTGTGCAAACCAACTTATATAGTAGAACTGGATTTTAAATATATAGGCTGAAAATTTGCTATTAATACATCACTCACGTCTTCCGATACATTTTGCATTTTCATCGAGCTGCAAAAGTAGGCCAATACACTTAGATATTACAAGAGCGAATGCAATGTTGAAAAGGACGGATCTAGTCCGTTCATGTGATACAAAAGTGGTTACATACACCACCAAACACTTTTTGATAATGCATTGTATAGTTGTCGTAAATATATGCATATGCTTATTGATAAGGAATACGTGTATCGAGCTCAAGGATCTCAAAGGTCGATTACTTATTGGTACATTATACTACCAGAAAAAAGGTGAAGAATATATGAATAGCAATCTGTGATGTTCTGAAAAAATATGAAAGTTCATGCAATACTATTCTGAGTCCACGAGCGCTGATTAATCTTTTCCATTCTTCGAGAATTGCTTAAAACCTGAACTTTTATATAAAAAGTGTACCTTGCATTCCCAATTTATCCTCTTAACTCAAGGACTCTGTTGACTGCAATGAGCGTAACGATTTCCTTAGGAAACAAAATTGCTGGTCACTTAACCAAGGCAATTTATCACTTAAAAGTTTTTATATGTATCCTACATTATTCATATATACAACAGGCGCTCTGTGTATCATATATTTAACACTGGAGTGTCCGATAGGGAATGAACGCGATTAAATCTGCGATTTTTTAGGGACGCCATTGCCTCTGTAAGGTCTGCTCTTTTAGTGAAAAAATCTTCAATCACTTGGCCCTTTAAGGCGGTTGCCAGGAACTGTTCGACGCTTATTGACCAATCAGGATCGGTAGACGATGCTCCACTCGATGGATTACCGTTGCGGTCGGGTGACTGAAAATAATCAGATATATAAAATTTCCGTTGCAAGGAAATAATATGTATAATTGTGTGACGTAAGTGATTTCTACCCGTTCCATCACCGATGAAGACTGCTGAGCTGCAGAAGCAGCTAGAAGTAAGCTATCCTCGGACTCATCTCGGTCAACGTAAAAGTTTTTACCAACGTCACCCAATTGGAGTAAGAGTGTGCCTGGATATATATTTTTGTAGTTAGATCAGTATTTTATTATTTCAGGAATATTGTGTACATATTTTAATGTTTACCTATCGAAGCTATGCAATGATAAGTTTCCTGGTCTTCCGGTTGTGCAGGAAACATGTCGTAAAGAGTTTTCCATAGTGCAATAAAGTGACCCTGAGACATTTTTGGCACAGTTTTAAGATCCAGGGGACTGTCTTTTGATGCTACCATTGATCTTAAACTACCCATGCTTTGAATCTCCCACGACTGGTCTCCCTGTTGACTATTCAAACTTGTTGAACGTGACAGAGTACCCGCAGTTGGTTCCTCCGCCGCGCTAATTGGCATTTCCAAGGAAGCAACGCTTTGTTCCATACTGTCAAAGAAATCTGTAGCCTCTGCCGCTACTTCTGCTCCATCTAATTATTGATTTAGATCGTTTACTTAAGAATGACAAAAATTCCTTTTCACTGTAGTGTCGTAATTGCGTTAAATGATGTTTACCAGGATGCGTCGGTGACTCGAAGTCAACAGGAGTAAGCAATGGTGGTAAATGAAGAGTATATAAAAGTTTCAATCTCTGTGTTAAGTCAGCTGTCGCTGTCATTCCAATAGCTTGTACTAACTCCCGAAAGTTTAGCAATCCGTCACGATTACGATCCATTAACTGACAGTACAATAGTACTTATGAACATTTTGTGTATTTGCTTGATCTTAATCAATAAAATTTAGATACACAAGGATGTTAATTCTTTAACACCTCGCGTAACTACCTTGTTTTCATTAGTTCTCTTACTACTCATACTGGATTCATATGATGAATAGAAAAATAAAAGTATCCATGAAGATACTATCGATAGAAGAAGACTTAAATAACTCACACGGAATAAACGGGCAGAGAGAGATTCAGCTTGACTGCACTTTCCCCATGGCGATAAACCACCGAATAAAATTCTGAACAATTCAAAATCTATTTTGTATGCTTCGTAAGGTGGCTGTGTAGGGTCATAACGATCAGGTTCGGATTTTCGTTGACTCATCAGTTCCTCTCTTACTAAACTCAACAATTCCTGTATATGATACAACAATAAAATATTCCGAAATTGTAATGTATGCTTCTCAGACATTTAGAATGACAACAATATTACCTGCAGTTCTTCCATTGTCATGTATTTGTCAACAACGACACTTCTAATTACATTCTTTTCAATTCCATCTTCTAAACTTTGAACTACCCTAAGTCTGTGTTTTAATCGAAGTCTTTCTATTCCACCAATGGTTAATGATCCGTATTTTGAATACGCTTCGTATATCAAGGTTTGAACTGATATACTCTGCAATAGGATTGCAAGATATTTATTAATAATATAATATAATACAATATTACAACATATTGTATATAATATCTTAATCACGTAATTTTTATTGAAATACGTATGCTATGTATACATGCTTACTCTATTCGAAGTTGCACTGTCGACTGGACGAGGAAATACAGGTCCTTCATCATTATACACTCCGTCGAGATAATCTGTTAATAATTGCATTGCTTCCCCATCGTCGCGACAATTAAGCAATTTCTCTTGATTCCATTCCAGTACAGTTAATGCTATCTGGTAAAGAAAGGAAGAATCGTTTACTTCACATTTCTTCCGAATACATTTTATTCTGAATTTATTATCAGGTGGAATAAAATGTTGCTCAAAATGTGAGTAAAATTAAGAAATCATACCTGGAAAATAACTTTTGCTCCATCGTAGAAAAAACAGTCCATAATGTTTACTGCGCTACTAGTTGGCATAACGCTTAAAAATATCGTTAAGAACCAGGAAAGTGATATAACTTTTATGAGACCGAGTTCCTGTAACCTAGCATGCAATGTTGGTAAGTGTTCTGCGGCTAATTCTTCTAAAAGGCCTTGGTCGACGAGAGCACCTACTACTCTTCTGTCATAATAGTCGGGTAGCAATGACTCGCAAACATTACATAACTGCCAGAACGCTGACTCTTCCGAGCAGTAAATCAAGAGAACGGACGCTACTATATTCATTGCCTGGCAATACCCTGCCGATGGATGTCACAGTTTTTTAAAAATCTTTACACATAACAAATATGAAATTTATTTAAAAATTACCAATTTGCGGATTTCGCCAAGCGTATGCCGAAAGAACTCTCCTTAATGCACTGATTCCCGTATCCGACTGAAAAGCTGGATGTTCGGGCAACGATCTATGCAAATCCCTTTCTATTTCCTCGTTCGCTTGACAAGATTTGCCCAAAGATTGATCAACCAATGATTTATAAAGTCCAGGGTTCATTGCCATTTCGTTCAAAGCACCTAGAGGAGAGAATAGAAGTGATTGTCACTGTCACTATAAATATTGCGTTCGTTAATTATTAGGTAGATTATTATTATATATTACCAGAAAATGTAAGCCAGACTTCACCCCTAAGGCATTGAGGTACTCCTTGTATTATGAGCTTTGCTGTTTCGACAGTCCTATACATAGTTATACCTCTCCCGAATTCAGCAAAGTGAAGCTCCCATTGTTTCTCTTTAGCTTCCTGTTTTAATGCCGCTTCTGTACTTAATGGAGCTTTAAATAAAGTCATTAATGGAGGGCGAGGCTTCCACTGATTTGTAGATTTAGGTTCCTCAGCATTATTACTACTGTGGGGTACACAATTTTGTAGTGTTGTGTTATCAACACCCCTATTTCCAAATAAGGCACAAATTAACAGTCTTTATTTACGACTAATAATAAAAATTGTCAATGTTAAGCAAATTAAAACTGTATTGCCAACTTACAAATGAGACAGTTTAGATTTTGCTAATAGTTCAGATATTTTTTGCACCACGAAATCTCTATCGTGTATTTGGGCAAACAAAAATGATGAGCGCGCTGTCGTGACTAATATAGACTTGTCCACTCCTGTACTGGACGATTGATTTTCTGCAGGTTCGATAAGCCGCACTTCCCTCAACGGTACAACTAAACTCACCACCCGTCTTACCTAAATGTTCGTACTCAATTGAATTATGGATATCTTTTTAAACATTAGTATGTATATCTGTACAATTGTAAGATATTTACCCTACTTTCGAAGCACATATAATTTTGTGATAAAAATATTTTTCCCCAAACGTATCTTTTATTATAAGGTGTCCATAATGTTGCATCGATACTTCCATCTAACTTCTCGCTTCCCGGCAATCGGAACTGTAATCTGTATGCTTCGGAGTGCGCACGTGCATCTAGGTCTCTCTTTAAGAAAGATGGTTTCTTAGGTACATTTTTACTAGAAAACAAGTTAACGTTATCATAACCAGGCGTGAGAATGCCAGTCATATAGCGCCGAAGTATCTCAAGTGTACCTTAGTTTGTTTAAAAGTTCCCTATCCTCATTGAAACCGCTCTTTTCGTCAATAAGCCTATGGAAATTGATAACGGAAAAATTATAAATACTACTTTAAAGTTAACTCTTTTACTAAGCACTTTTGTATTGTTTATAAGACTACCGTTTCATCGCAATATTTGTAAGCTGTTCCATCAATTTATACGTGTCCGACTTGCGTAGGAACATTGAAAAGTAATGCTGCAAAAATGTATCAAAAACTTGTGACTCTGAAAGCTTTGTTAATAATGAATGGTACTTTACGTCACAAATAATTTATTTACCTCTTTATTGTCCCGTGTTACAACACGTATACTGTCTGGGAATAGTATGGAATTTGTTTTGCTTAATTCGGTAATGTCAGCCCATCTTATAATTAACTTTGTTTCTCTTGCCAAAATGTAGGCATAAAAACACATATGGTTTACAGATAAGTATAGCCATCCCTGCCTGGGTAAACGGGACTTCCAATAACTGAAAAATTTATACAGTTATGTAGTTGCCTCAAATTAATAACATCCCTATGTAATCTTACATCAATTATAAATACCTGCAGGAATAATAATTGACAAGTTTATCTTCTTTTGACACATTAAAGAGTTGATGAAACTTGAAAGATACAGTCTTAAATGATTCTGGGTCTTCTTCTGTAAATTATTAGAATATTTCATCATATACTTCGTACCCCTTGAACTTTCCAACCTATCGAAGTATTAAAAATGTACCGTCTGCAAATTGAGAATCGGGAACACTGTTTGCAATAATCGATTGTATCTTGCAACAAACAAATTCCGTTATTTCCTCTTCTGTGTCGAAAGATGTCAAAGTATCCATCAAATTTGAGTGGAGCCATTCCCAGTCTTGCATAATTTCTTCGTGTGTCAAGGAGCATGCCACTTCTACATATTTTTATAGACATGACTCTTTGAAAAAGGAGTCCTATTTACTAATATCGAAATTTTCAAAACATCTGTTTCTATTAAAAATATTTCAGGATTTACTAGGAGTGAAAAATATGTATGTAGATAAATAACATAAATTTTGACGTTTTTCTTGTTTCAACGTGTGACCAGTAATGTGTAAGGCAGAGTCTAATATGAACTCTGGTGATTTGAAATAGTAATTTTAATTAATTTCATTAATTTTCCTACAGACTTATCAGAAGTATTTTCAATAAGTAACAAATAACATATTTGATTGATATGCCACGCAGTTAGGCTGCCCGTTGCAAATTTGGTTTCAGAGCATCTTACCCCAATAAACCTCTGACGACGGTGTCTGATGAAGTATTCTAAAAGGTGGTGGTTTAGTATCAAAAACGCTATCGAATGTTCCCACCAATATAGATGTGAGACCTTTTGTTTTTCCATGACCTTTACGGCGTTGTAAAAGGAAGTAAACAGTTTCCTGCTCCGTTACCCTACATAATTAAAATAAGAACAAAAGCTGATTATTGCTCACGGCTGTGAAAGAGACGAGGTGCAGAACTTTTATAGATATATAATTAACTCACTTTACTTTTTTTAAATGTTTGTAATCCATATCTGATAATCAGATATGATCATAATTACTAATAGGCGTTGTTAGTAGTCATTGAAATTGAATAGGAAATTAAATAAATAAGAACACTAAATTATGGTTATTTTTTATGATAGTTTGATTGTTACCAATGAACTGGGGGTGTCAAATCACCAATAGATAAAATTACATATGCAGCAATAATAACATACAAGATCGGAAAAATCGTGAAATCAAACTGCATTATCGCAGGAAAAACACAGCACCCTTTAACAAATTACGTATTTATAAATTGTTAACACTGTCGGAATCGGAGATAAAAAAATTTAACAGTTAATCATATATCTTCATGTGCTTTCGAATGTCAGTGAAAGAGTACAGAGTAATATTTCAGATAGTTTGTCAGTCTGATGTTGATAATACAAACGTTTCTCCTTATCGAACATAAACTGTTCCCTCCCACATGCAGCATGTCATAATCTATTATGTCCTTATGCGGCAAACGTTACGCGGTATTGCGAGAAGAAATTGCAATCCCGGCTCGTGGATAAGTAAACATTAATAAATCTATTTAATTGACATAATCGTTCTGAGTGGAGACATTTTTACTCCAAGTCGTTTCGCTTTCGTTTATAATGTACCATAAACAAATAAGATCGTAGGTGTGGGAAGAATCATAAAGTATATGTATGCATATACATGTATATGAAAAAGATTATCGCAGGAAATAGCAAAATTGTATGCATTTACTTCCTATCGAGTTTAAAATGATTCATACTCCAAAGTAATGTAATAGGACCTAACAAACTATCGTTATCCGAAATTCCTTTGGTTCCAAAAACGGGGAGCAACATCAGCTGTTTTTGACACACGATGTAAACAGTAATTATAATGGGGCATCGGGCATCATACGCGTGTATTACATATCAATTTACCAGAAAGCATTCGCAAGTAGGACCTCTTGTGGCTTCATCCACATATCGACCACTGTTGTAGCACATATGGCACTAACGATACAAATCCGACCACGCTTTGTCCAAGCAACTCATGAAATTCTAGCAGACCTTTCGGCTGTCGAGTAGAAAAAAATACTTGCCAGCGATAAACACCAACGCGAACTTCACTACGAATTGATGTTGTCAGTTTGTTGAAGGTCTGCAATTTTGCCATACGCAGAAATAAAAATGTTACTAAATAGTTGTTGCACATTGATTGAGATGTAATCAAATTTTCAAGTATTAAACGTATTAAAAGCTTAAATTTCGAATGCTAGGATTATTAAAATTATTTTGCTCCTAACGACAAATACTTGATTATTGCGAAGGCCTGTTTCACGTGTTCGGTATGTTAAATGATCCCACGCACTTATGTATATGTATATATAATACAAATACACGATCCTTTTGTTCTATATACATTCCTGTTCTAATCAGACGTTCTCATTGAATGAAACGTTTAAATTACATAAGTATGTGGCATTTGAAGGAGGAATTGCAACTTCTTGAACAATTGTTTAGAATAGTTCCTAAATAAGAAAACGTTGGAGATCGATGGTTAGAGTAACAAGCCAACACAAACAGTTGGAGAAAGAGTTTTGTGATATAAACAATATTATAATCGTAACTCTTCGTATTAAAACATACATATACTCTTGTATTAAATGTACGTTTCGTGTAAAAAAGTAAAATCTAAAATCTACAATTGATTCTGAACAACTAAGTTCAACATCAATCATGGATGTTGAAAATTTACAAAGTATTATAAAGAGATTTAGATAAACAAGTTAGGGAAACATATTATTAATAGACATAGATTTCACTTATGTGGGTTTGCACAACGAAGACTGCAGATTATTTGTATAGTAATTCAATATAACAATACGCTATGTATGTTAATTTATTCTGATGTTATTACATTTCAGATATCAACAAAACGTTGGGCCTGTTTAAATTCTGATATTAAATATGCCAAAAGACACTGAGCGACCGCACGCTGTTGTTTTGAGTTATTATGATAGTTTACTCAGAAGGAGCGACATAGAATTATTGAAAGAACCCCATTGGCTAAACGATGCTGTGATAGGATTCTACTTTGAGTATCTCAAAGAAAAATTTGAAGACGACAATAAGAATGAATTGCTGTTCATTGGTCCTGAATTAACGCAACTATTAAAAATGACACATCCTTCAGATTATAGCAAATTTTTGGGAAATATCGGCATATCGACGAGCAACTTCATATTTTTTCCATTAAACAATTGTACCAGCAAAAACCAACCAGGTGGATCTCATTGGAGTTTACTTGTCTTTTGCCGCAAAGAAAAGACTTGTTATCATTTTGATTCTTGTAAAGGATCTAACAATGATATTGCTTTGGAATTCACACAGAATATGATGTTGTATAGTTACGGTAAACCAGTTATGGAACGCAATTTCATTGAATCAGATTGTCCTCAGCAAGATGATGGATTTGCTTGTGGAGACTATGTTTTGTGTTTTACAGACGTAATTGCAGATCATATATCGGAAAACAAGGAACTAAATGAATGCGATTTTAGTCAAGTTAAGAAATTGGTACGAACAAAACGTTCACGGTTACTGAATTTAATAAATGAATTGCAAAAGACATGAGATTCTTTTGGATACGGGTGGATGGTACTGTTCCGAATGACACTGCCTCTCAGGCATTTAGTACTACCAACAAACTGTTGGTGGTCAAGCAGCGCCGTTGTTCAATGTTGTAAAGTTAGAAAAGTTGAAGATGTATTTATGTTCTTGACAAGAACGGTTGCATCCCCACTGAATACCTGTTGAATATAGCTCAACTTTGTTTGCGTTCACGTAAAATTGGACAAGTGACCCAAAAAGGTTGAGTTTCTTATTCATATGATTTACGTTATCCGTGTATTGTTTATATTAGATTAGTTTAAAATTTATTACATATGTAAACATATAGGGTTGATACTTCTGTACAAATGAAATAATAGTCATATAATAAAAATAAGCTATATAAGAAATAATATATAGTTGGAATTGTAGTAAACAATAAGAAACACGTAACAGACAAAAATTGAGAAGTAAGAGAGCCCTTGTGATGAGCACTTGACCGACATACTGCAGTGTACCTATGGTCATTATTTTTTCCCGCCTCCTATAATACGTTTTGTATGTTATGAATAATACAGTAAGTATTGCTGTATAGAACATTTTGTTATTCTATG